>CM060361.1:101888096-103225323 GCA_030545235.1 Helianthus tuberosus | reverse complement strand
ACCCAGTCCATGTGAGTGGGTTTTTTGACAATATTACCCCTTAGTGTAATTTAGCATTAATGCCACATGTCACCACCAAAATCGTTCTCACCGTTCTCACACTTTTCACCGTTCTCTCTAAATCATATATATATATATATATACACACACACACACACACAGATGCATATGTACATTTCAAATATTGGTAATTTAAATAGTACTGTATTACGAATGTTAGTGTAAATAAAAGTGCAATTGTCTAATACTGGTAATATATTGCGAAATTTGTCAAAGAAATGATACATATGCACATGTGCATCGATAATTGTTACTCGAAATTTTTTAGGGACGAAATATAGCGATTTAAAAAAAAAAAATTGTGTGTTTTTAGACTATTTTAGGTATTTTTGCTTGTGTTCACATTGGTTCTCATGATTCTCGTAATAAAGGGTGGTACCTAACGGATCCTTATCCTATATATATATATATATATATATATATATATATACGAGGGTTATCTTGAGAACGCTAAATATTGCGAGAACCGTTGTGAGAACGAATGAAAAAACCAATCAAAATCAATTTTCTAATACAAACCACACTGTAATTAAGATACAACATCAAAAAAAAGAATTTACAACATCAAATAATTTATCTATTCTCTCAAAATCATTCTTATTAGATTTTTTTACACATGTGTAAATTTTCTTTATTTACGAATTAACGTTAATTCAAACGTGTAAATTAAATTTATAACTTTGTATTTGAATAATAACGAAAAGTGAAAGAAAATTTTTGAATTTGAATTATTTTTGACCAAGTTCTCATGGTTTTTATTTCGTTCTCACGGTTCACTCAGTTCGCAAATACACTAGTGTTCACTCTAAAACCCCACCCTATATATATATGTATTAGGAACCACCGTTTATTGTGAGAACCGTGAGAACCAAGTGTGAACCCAACCAAAAAATACTAAAAAAATAAAAAAAAAACTCAAAATTTTTTTTTACTATTTTTATAAAAAAAATTGCTATATTTCATCACAAAAAAAAAAAAAATCTGAGTAACAATTATCCATGCACATGTGCATATGTATCATTTCTTTGACAAATTCCGTAATACATTACTAATATCAGACAATTACACTTTCATTTACACTACCATTCATAATACACTACTTTTTACATTAACAATATTAGAAATGCACATGTGCATCTATATGTATGAACTTGTTATAACATTAACAACACTAGAAATGCACATGTGCATCTATATGTATGAACATGTTATAATGTGTTTTGGTACACCACTTTGAATACATCTTCCCTATCATCTATCATACCTTCCATAATACACTACCATTACCTCCTACCATCCGTAATACAATACCATTGCCTCCTACCATCCATAATACAATACTATTACCAATATTTCACTTTATTACATTGTACATCAACACCCTTTATACCATCCCAACAACATATTACATCATAAAGTGACAAATATAATCAAATTATCAACCACTAGATATAACTAACCAAAAAACATGTATATGTGCCTACTTCATCATTTAAAATCACAAACTTTTTGTACCAAAACACATTTGTAACACCTCGAAAATTTATGTCCAATAATGTATCGACACGTGTCATGAGCTTTAAACGTGTAAAAGATTACTTATGAGGGACTAAAGTTGACAAACAAAGAAAGTATGTGAATATAAGGGTTCAAAGTGTCAACAATGTATAAATATACTTTACTATAACCCTACACGATGTTTACACCCTTAAACGAATGAATCATGGATCATACGAAGCTAATTGTGAGAGAAAGTGAGAAATTACAAACTACAGGGGTTAAATGTGTCAACATGTTTAAAGTATACCTCTGAGTGACCTTTTAGCAAACCCGATGCTTTGTAATGATTAATTATGCTCACTATAATAAGTGATAAAAATTTCACAAGGTTTCGATAAAGTATGAGAAAGTTATGACAATATTCGTATACGAGGGGTTAAAAGCGTCAACGTTGAAATCTAGGCCCTTACGGGTGATCACAAAGATAATCGAGGACTTAACGAAGTTGGGTTAAGTCTTGGAGCCCTTAAAAGTCAAGTTAAAGGGCCAAAAGTGCTAGAAATAAACTCAAAACCATGATTAAAAGGACCAAGGACCTAAAGTGCAAATAATGAAACATTTTTAACCTGATCCGGGGCCTCATACCGGCCGCGTAAGACCCATGTGGTCTGTTACGCGGGCCGCGTGACCCTTACAGTGACAGAAATCATAGGCAGCTGCCTGTTAAAGGTGATAACCGACTTAAAACCTTGTTTCTACATACCAGGGGCTGCCCCAATGGTTTAACATGCAATAGGGGCACTTGGCTTAATCTGGAAACACCTGTAGACTTCCTTGGCATCATCTTAGGAGATCAAATTCACTATATAAGAGCTCCCAAGTTTGCAACATTGGACACATTCACTTGCAAACTTCACAACTTCACTTCTGGAGAATTTTGGAGCTCAAGCACCCTTCCTAGGAGTCACTAGTCGTGCTTAGGACCTTTGTAAGTGTCCTTAACTTTCCTTAATTCAGTTTTGCTTAGTTAATTAGCTTAAAGTCAAACCGTCGTAATTAAGGTTTGACTTCAAGATTAATTTAAATTTGTCCAGTCAAATCTCGAATTGAAAGTACCTATGAGTTGGTAATTATGTGGGTAATAAACCCTTAAAAGGGTACTCTCTGATTCCCACTCTAACTAGGTCAATTGTCGGGTCAAAGTTAATCTTAAAAAGTCAACAGAAAGCTTATTTTCAAATAAACGCACAATTAGATTCAGATCCTTATTAACACCTCAATTTAGGATTGTTCTGCGTTAAATATTAAAAAGAATATTAAAGGTAAAACCTAGTCTATATGTCATTGCAGACATGACCAAGATGGTAAAACCTATTCAAAAGGTTCCAAACCTTGTTAACATCTGAAAACATGTTAACACTCCTGGCGAAATGTGATTCGATAAAATCGCATAAGTCATCCTTACATTGGATTCTTTCAATTTCTTTTATTATATTAAACATCCAATAGGGATGTAATGCCTACGGGATATATTCATTGTCATACAAGACAAAAGACAGTTGTGGTCTTCGACCCCCTGTTAAGAAGAGGTAATAAACTATGATTAAAACCTCAATACCTTGATCCTATAAGATCATGATTAAAAAATTTAAAACTGTCCATGTGATTCGGCCTTTTATGCCATTAATATATTTTAATTATAACTACGGATTATTATAATGAAAAATCCTGAATATATATATGCTTAACAAATTGATCAAAATGGTTCTTAAATACCATGATTAATAAATCATCTAGAATGATAAAACTGTTATAGACCTCTAAATGAATTAAAATTTATTATTTTATGTAGCAATCAAGCTACATGCCTGGGTTAGACGAAGTCAACAGTCACCCCAGAGATAATCATGACACCTCCAGAGTCAATGTAGCAGGAGCAGAATTACAGGCATTGATAGATAATGCTATTACGCGAGCTCTGGATAGAGAGTTCAGAGAATCCAGTGGTACCCAGGTCGGGACTCAGTCAGTACCACACTCTAAACCACCCTCTAGAACTCATACCGCTCACAAAAGTGATTCTCATCACTCATCAAATCAGAGGAGTGTTCCATCTAAGAGAGTTGTGTTAAATCAAGAATCACGTGCTAAAGGTTGCACCTATAAATACTTTGTCTCCTGCAAACCCAGGGATTTCACCGGGGAGAAAGGAGCAGTTGATTACATGTCATGGTTAGACGAGATGGACACTGTGGTAGATATCAGCGGTTGCGCTGATAAGGATGTGGTAAAGTTTGTATCTCAGTCATTCAAAGGCGAGGCACTAGCGTGGTGGAGGTCTTTGATTCAAGCCACTGGGAAGATCCCATTGTACAATTTGACATGGGATCAGTTTGTTACTCTCATTAAGGAAAACTACTGCCCTCAGCATGAGGTTGAAAAGATTGAAGCTGATTTCTTGTCATTGGTTATGAAAAACCTAGATTGTCAAGCCTACCTTACGAGCTTCAACACTATGTCAAGACTGGTTCCGTATCTGGTGACTCCGGAACCGAAGAGGATAGCTCGTTTCATTGGAGGTTTAGCCCCAGAGATCAAGGCGAGTGTGAAGGCCTCTAGACCAACTACTTTTCGGTCTGCAGCTGATATATCATTGTCCCTTACTTTGGACGCAGTCAGGCAGAGATCGCTCAGAAACACCGATGCTGAGAAGAGAAAGCGTGAGGATGACAACTCACGATGGTCAGACAAGAAGCATAAGGGAAACAATGATCATAAAAAGAGTTCTAGAACTAAAAAGGATGGTCATCAGTCGAGCGATAAGCCCAAGTGTAAAATCTGTAAGAAGCACCATTTCGGGAGGTGCAGATACGAGTCGAAATCCCAATCGCAGCCAAGGCCTTGTGGAATCTGTAAATCTTCTGAGCACAAGACAGTGGACTGTAAGAAAATCAAGGATGCAACATGCTATAACTGCAATGAAAAAGGGCATATCAAGTCCAACTGCCCAAAGTTTGCAAAGAAGGCTGAAGATGGGAAAAAGACCAATGCTAGGGTCTTCTAGATGAACGCACAAGAGGCAATCCAAAACGACAATGTGATAACAGGTACCTTCCTTGTTAATGATGTTTATGCAAGGGTGTTATTTGATTCTGGAGCAGATACATCATTTTTTGATGATAAGTTTTGTAAGCTGTTAAATCTACCTGTTAGAACCCTAAGCATAAAATATGAGGTTGAATTAGCCGATGGCACCATAGAAACTGCATCAACTGTATTAGATGGATGTTTCATATCCATTAGGAACCACTCTTTTCCTTTGTCCTTATTTCCTTTGAAATTAGCTGGTTTCGACATAGTAATAGGCATGGATTGGTTATCTCATAACTAAGCCTAGATCGTTTGCAACAAGAAGCAAGTGGTGATCAAGACTCCGTCTGGTGAACCACTTACCATTCAGGGAGATACCCAGTATGGACTGCCTGAGCAAGTGTCTATGCTCAAGGCATCTAGGTGCTTGAAGAAGGGTTGTGTCATTTATATGGCACATGTAACTATTGATGAGAAGAAGCTCAAGATTGAAGACATCCCCGTCATTTCTGAATATCCCGAAGTATTCCCTGAAGAACTACCTGGTTTGCCACCAGATAGGCAAGTAGAATTCAGAATTGACATTATTCTAGGAGCAGCACCTGTTGCAAGGGCACCTTACAGGTTGGCACCAACAGAGATGAAAGAGTTAAGGACTCAGTTAGATGATTTATTGGCAAAGGGTTTTATTAGACCTAGTTCGTCTCCTTGGGGAGCACCAATCCTGTTTGTGAAGAAAAAGGATGGATCGATGCGTCTATGCATCGATTATCGCGAGCTCAACAAGGTTACTATCAAGAATAGATATCCATTGCCCAGGATCGACGACCTATTTGATCAACTTCAAGGGGCGAGCTATTTCTCCAAGATCGATTTGAGGTCAGGCTACCATCAGTTGAAGGTTAGAGATGAAGATGTGCACAAAACTGCATTTAGGACTCGTTATACTTATTACGAGTTCCTAGTGATGCCTTTTGGGCTCACTAATGCTCCAGCAGCGTTCATGGACCTCATGAATCGCGTTTGCAAACCCTACTTGGGCAAGTTTGTCATTGTCTTCATTGATGACATTCTTATTTATTCGAAAAATCAAATCGATCATGAGAAGCATCTTCGTTGTATCCTTTCACTGCTTCAATAAGAGGAACTCTATGCCAAGTTTTCAAAGTGTGAATTTTGGCTTAGTGAAGTCCAGTTTCTTGGACATGTGGTTAGTGAGCGTGGTATCCAGGTGGATCCCACTAAAGTTGAAGCTGTCATGAATTGGCAAGAGCCAAAGACGCCCACAGAGATCCGTAGCTTTTTGGGTTTGGCAGGATACTATAGGCGATTTATTGAAAACTTCTCAAGGATTTCTGCACCTCTAACCTCACTAACCCGCAAGAATATCAAGTTTAATTGGGGTCTTAAGCAGCAAGAGTCTGTTGACATTCTTAAGCAAAAGTTGAGCAATGCACCTGTGTTGACATTGCCTGATGGAATAGAAGAATCTGTGGTTTACTACGACGCATCGCACACTGGTATGGGATGTGTGCTCATGCAGAAAGGCAAGGTTATTGCCTATGCTTCTCGACAGTTAAAAGTGCACGAGAAGAATTACACCACCCATGATTTGGAGTTGGGTGCCGTTGTATTTGCACTAAAGCTATGGAGGCATTATTTGTGTTACACCCCGACCACATTAAAACAACGAAACCGTGGCGGAAACGTCGAGGAGTGTTGTAACAGAATCATCGTTTCAACAACCAAGGTAATAAAAAGTTTCGTTTTATTGAATTGTCAAATATTGTACATTGTCTTAAAACCAAATAAACAAATTAAACATCGTTTACAATTGTTTTTATGTCACTAAGGCCACGTCCAGATCCTAAGTGAACATGCTCCCTAGCAATCATCACGCAACATCACCTGAAACATATGTAAAAACAAAGTCAGCAAAGAAATGCTGGCGAGCACATAGGTTTTGTAAGAGTATCGGAATTATGGCTCGTTTATGTAGATATTGCAATACATCGAAAACCTTGTTTTGAAAAGTATATAGTATTGCAACATGATTAACCAACTCAAATCAAGATGGTTATAATTTATAAAATCTCGTAGCCATAATTCTTAACTCAAAAACATTTGATTTAGTAAACCAATTCATAAAACATCTCGTTAAAAACTTGTTAATAAAAATCGTATGGTTTATATCATTTTGAAAACCTCGTTGTCTGACATCGTTTCAAATCATTTCCCAAGTGAACTAAATAATGACATGAAATGTAATATGATAGAAGCACTTATATATAAAATGTACCAACGGCGTATCTACCATGATTCTATCATGTTACACCCATCCCATTACCTAATCACAACCAAACCAATCGTTCGTTCAAATCGTTTATATCGTTTAGGTCGTTCCAAATCGTTTAATTCGTCCCAAATTCGTTTTCGTTTTAATTGTGAAACTGCTTTTGGTCGTCTCGCTAATAACATTCAAACCTTCGTGACTCGACTACATCGCTTCTCGCATTAACAAACCACCAAAGGCTAAGTTAACAATCATCATATTCGGTCGTTACCTACATAACCCCCACACATAACCATGGGTGTAGTCTGATAACGGGATTTGTCAGATCCTATGGTACCATAACCTAATACTGGTTGGTTCGGCCAAAATTATTGAATGTCATTCGTTATGTAACTACAACCAACAAGTTCGTTCACTTCATCGAAATCGTTATTAGTTTAATATAAACCATCTTTATCGTTTTTGAAACCATCGTTTAAATATCGAAATCGTTTTGATACATATGAATCACCCCAAAACAATTGAAAATAGTAAAATAGGGGAACTATGTACTCACCTGAGAATGCTTAGAGGTCTTGAACAACAACCAAGCAAAGCTAGAGGGAGCACAGAATTAATCGGCAACCTAATAACTATATAAATTGTCACACCCCGACCGCGTAAAACAACAAATCGCGGCGGAATCGTCGGGGAGTGTTGTAACAGAATCATTGTTTCAAAACACATGGAAATTGAAGTTTCGTTTTATTAAACATTGAATATTTACATCGTCTGGAAATCTAAATAAACAATTTAAACATAGTCTATCATTGTTATTAAGTCACTAAGGCCTCGTCCAGTCCTATGTGAGCATGCATCCTAGCAATCAACATCATTCAACAACACCTGAAACATATGTGAAAACAAAGTCAGCAAAGAAATGCTGGCGAGTACATAGGTTTTTGAGAGTGTCGGATTCATGGCTAGTTTACATGTTGCAATACTTAATTAAAAACATTGTTTTGAAAAGTGTAGTATTGCGACATAATTAACCAACTCAAATCAAGTTGGTTATAATTTATAAAATCTTGTAGCCATGATTCTTAACTCGAAAACATTTTGTTTTAGAAAAACCAATTTGTAAAACATCTCGTATTAAATCGTTAATAAAACTCGTTAATAAATCTTGTTAATAAATCTCGTTAATAAAACTCGTATGGATTATATAATTTCGAAAACCTCGTTTATGTGACATCGTTTCAAAATCGTTTACCCAAGTGAACTAAATAACACCACGGTATGTAATACGATGAAAACACTTATATATAGGAAGTACCAGCGGCGTATCCACCATGCTTTCATCACATTACACCCGTCTCGTTATCTAAAAACTTAACCAAAAACCAATCGTTCACCCAAATCGTTCAATTCGTTAAAAATCGCTTTAAAACCAATCGTTTACCCAAATCGTTCAATTCATTACAAATCGCCTTAAAACCAATCGTTTACCCAAATCATTCAATTCGTTAAAAATCGCTTTAAAACCAATCTTTTACCCAAATCATTCAATTCGTTATAAATCGCCTTAAAACCAATCGTTTACCCAAATCGTTCAATTCGTTAAAAATCGCTTTAAAACCAATCGTTTACTCAAATCGTTCAATTCGTTATAAATCGCCTTAAAACCAATCGTTTACCCAAATCGTTCAATTCGTTAAAAATCGCTTTAGTCGTTTAAACCATTCTCGATTTAAATCGTGAAACTACTTTTGATTGTCTTGCTAATAACATCCAAACCTTCGTGACTCGCCTATCGATTCTCGCATTAATAAACCACCAAAGGGTAAATTAACAATCACAGATTCAGTCGTTACCCACCTAACCCACACATAACCATGGGTGCAGTCTGATAACGGGATTTGTCAGATCCTATACCTAATACTGGTCGGTTCGGCCAAAACTAATGGATATTATTCGTTATGTAAATACAACCAACAAGTTTGTTTACTATATCAAAATCGTTATTAGTTTAATATAAACCATTTTAATTGTTTTTGAAACCATTGTTATAATATTGAAAATCGTTTTGAAAACCATCGTTAAAACCTTGAAAACATTTAGCACATATGAATCACCCCAAAACAATTAAAAACAGTAAAATAGGGGAACTATGTACTCACATGGAGTGCAAAGTATCCTCAATCAATAGAACTTCAACAAACTCGAGCAAACCAGAGAAATCAAACAGCACCTAGTAATTGAATCACTAGTCAACAATAGACACCTAAATCGGAAGATCGGATAGGATGAGGTCTTGTAAACCAAATGAGTGTTGGAACTCATGTGATATGGTTTAACAAAGCCTATATCCTAAATCGGAACCTAACCTAAGTGCTTTCGACCCATTGCGACCCATTAAGGTAGCTTACGCTACTTTAACGCGTCGTGCGCGCAAAAGCGCATTCGAGACGTCTAACTAGTCCTATGACAAGTGTTATATGCCTAAATGTAACACCTGTGTCACTTCAACCATCAGAAAAATGCCAAACCAATGAAATATTGTATTTCATACTTGGGATTTGTTAAATATATGTGTATCATTTGCACATATCAACTCTAGTTCAATTTCAAGCTCTAAATCACTTTCTGGAAGGTTATACACGCACTGATGTGTAAATATAACCAGTTTAATGCAACAAACACTCTGGAATAGTGAAATAGACTTAACATACCTTAAATAACCTTTACATAACTTAGAAATAAGTTTTGAAGGCTTTGGTATGGCAAAATCAAGTTAAATCGCTTACAGGGACTAAAGTTGACAAACTGCGAAAGTATGCCAATTTGAGCTGTAACAGACATTCCGGAACATGGCCATAAGTTAAACATACCATAAATATCCTTTATATAGCTTAAAAATAGGCTTTGAGGTGTTCGGTGTGCTAAAATAAACTTTTGGGTCATTCAGGGACTAAAAGTGTCAAAAAGTGCACAAGTTTACATTTTCGCGCATAACTTACGTTCTGAATACTTCCGGACATCCAAAAATTTATGTAAGCACTAAAATATTTTATTTTAGTGTTCGCCATAAGAAAAATCCATTCGTCGCGTCTTTTGGTTCGTTTTTCGCGCTTATGCGCATTCCGTCGTAATTAAGCGAACATCGCGTTCGTACGGCCAAACGAACCGACATCCGAGATATTTTTGAACACATTTTAAGTTCCCTATACTTTAACTTCATTTTAGAGCTTTGAAATGGGGTTAACGGGCCTTAAACGTGTCGAAAATGGGCTGAATGCATGACAGGGACCAAAAGTGTAAATCTGCCAAACTTAAGCCTAGCGGTGCGCTACACTTTTAGCGTAGCGGTGCGCTAGGGGTCTGCAGACCAGATGCAATGTACTTAACAGCCTGTTTTCAGCTGGATTAACCACAACCACACATTCCTAATTATCTAGTCATCTGATAAGGATGGATTTCCAGCCACCATAAGGTTCCGACAAGTGTACGGGTTGGATTCATGGCACGTTTTCCATGGAACGATCCTAACGGTTCGGGTATTCCTATAAATACCCAACCCACACAACCTCATTTTGCACAAGAATTCTGATTTGAGAGCTCTAAGTTGAAACCATTGTTTCATACCTGAGTTCTTGGATCGGGATTAGCATTCGGGGACCCTTCGTAAGTATTCCTTCGTTCTTTTCCTTATTTTTACTGCTTTTCGAGTCAGAAAGTCAAACTTTGTTTGACTTTCAGCATTGACCAGTAATGGTCAATGCGAAGTTCGTTTGAACTTCGCAACGTGAGTGTAATCACGTTGGTTATAGTCCCTTGGGACTATGCCTACTGATTACCACGTTGTCTAGGGTCGTAGGGTAAGCGATCTAATAAATCGCTTATACCTTCGAACCCGACCCAGTTTGGTCGATCATTAGGATCCGACCAAATACATTAGGTGACCATAGTGTAGGGAATAACCTTCCGAGGTTATACCCTATGGTCACATCGTTTAAGTAGTTGTATGATAGGTAGTTTATATGCCTTAGGTAAATTACCAGAATACCCTTTTCATGTATAATTGGTAATTCAGCATATGTAACCTAAACTTTTGTCACATAACTGATTTTGTAACATGTTTAGGCATATAACACTTGTCATAGGACTAGTTAGGCGATCCGAACGCGTTCCACGCGAACGACGCGTTAAAGTAGCATAAGCTACCTAAACGGGTCGTAATGGGTCGTAGACACTTAGGTTAAGTTTCATTTAGTATGTAGGCTTTGATTAACCATATCACATGAGTTCCTACACTCATTTGGTTTACAAACCCTCATGCTACCCAGTCTTCCGATTTAGGTCCGGTTTATTAATGTAGTTACCTATATTAGGTGCCGTTTGATATTCCGCGATCTCTAGCATTGCTTGGTGGTTATCCTAGGACTTCTGAGCAATCTCAAGTGAGTACATAGAACCCCCTCTTTTAAATGTTTTCAAGGTGTTTATGTGAGTACATAGACCCCTCTTTTACTGTTTTCCAAACTGTTTTGGGGTGAAACACATGTGCCTACTTGTTACTTTCATGCTTTCCTGTTTTCACATCATATACTGGTTATGTTCATTAGTACACTATTAGTACATTGATTTACATGACTTTTCTGCTTCGTATGTTAACTTAGCATACTTGGTACATCATTTTACATTACATTTCATGCTACGTGTGCCCATTGTGTGCATTACTTAGTACAGCTGATTTCATCACATACTTACATTTTGACATTTGATCATACAAGTTATTACTTATCTTTTGACAAACTAAATGACTATCTATGGTTTTAAACACTGATTTCTCTAAAAACATAAAATAAATGGTTGAATTGTAGTTATTTTGTTCACCAGACCGATTGTTAGTATGATATAGCGCTATAGGATTTGACACCCCATTCCTGTTGGCATGGAATGTCTGAAACCAATTTGTTGCTCCATCCAAATAGGGATTGCCTTTGTGGTATCCTTATAGTCTCAAAGGTGTATTTTGATGCACCAGGTCTGAATGAATTCTTAAATCACACTATTAAAGTATAGGTTGATATACTCTCATGTGTGGTATTGTTCAAAACCAACATATTTATTTTATTAATCATCCAAAGCATATTTTGATATGTTATTTACTAAACTAAAACATAGTTTAATATGTTATTTATCACATCCAAAGCATATTTTGATATGTTACTTACTAAACCAAAAAACATAGTTTAATATGTTATTTATCACATCCAAAGCATATTTTGATATGTTACTTATGAAACCAAAACATAGTTTAATATGTTACTTACAAATCCAAAGTATACTTTTGATATGCTACTATAAGGTTATTCGTTTAACTTTACATTACTTACCATACATAAACATTTCTACAATTGTTAAACATAGACATTCTATATTGGTGGTTTGGTTTGATTAAGTGATTAAGTAACGATGCGTGTGTAATATGATACAAACATGGTGGATACGCCGCTGGTACTTCCTATATATAAGTGTTTGTATGGCATTACATGTCGTAGCGTTATTTGAATCATTTCAGTTTGATACATAGAACATTTTATACAAATAACATACTTTTCACAAGACATTGTTTTACAAACAACTTATCTTATACAAACTCATCTTAAATGGTTATTCATTTAACCATACATTATTTCACTTATTTATACATATCATCTGAACTTATTGTTTTTCAAATGATTTACAAGACAAAGCAAATTACAAGGTTCATGACTAAACATTTTCTCAAACATAAGTCATGAATTCTATTTTCACAAAACCTATGTATCTCACCGGCATTTTTATGCTGACGTACCTATTTTCACATGTGTTTTCAGGAGATGAAGCATAGGACTTATCAAGACATACTTAGGCGGACCTGTGCCTTAGTGACTTAAAACGAGACAAGACTAGTTAATTATGTTGTACTTCTTTGTTTATTAAGACATTGTAACACTTTTGATTAATAAAACGAAACTTCAATTGCCATGGATTTGAAACATTAATTCTGTTACAACACTCCTCGACATTTCCGCCACGTTTCGTTGTCTCACGTGGTCGGGGTGTGACAGAAAAGATGGTATCAGAGCCAATGGTTATAGGGAATTAGGTTATTAGTAATGTTTTGACCTAGTCTATAACTTTTCTAGGACCCTAACGCGAGTTTACTTGCGTTTAGTCATAAAACAATACCGTCACCTATCCTTAGGCGACGACCACAACAAGAACATAAATTTCAAAACCGCTTTGAAAACTAATCATCTGTTCTGGGATGATTAATTACTAGGTTTTGAACCCTCTGTTATATGGTTTTGAACCCCTTTGAGTTTTCAAAATCTCGTCAAGGTTCTGGGTTTTAAATAATGTGAACACGTGCAAACTGGAAGGGTGAATGCCTGTATTCTGGGTTTTCTGTCTAGGCAAGCACTTCGTATACATCTCATCAGACGCGAGACCAGTTGTGCTTACCTGGGAATTCTTGGGATGAGTGTTCACTTATAGGCGAGCATGTCTTCGCGATACATTATTTTAATCCATTTACTTTGATTAGTCACTGTGTGTAGTTTGTTTACTTTGTAGTAACAAACAAATGACCACTATCCTTGCTTTCATCAGATTTGATTCATCTCATTCATTTCGTCTAAATCTCTCACTCGTTTCTTTTCATGTTCCTCTTTTAGAATGCCTCCTCGACACGACAATCAGATGGCAAATGCCGAACTGGTGGAAATCATCGCGCAGCAAATGGCTGTTGCCTTCCCAAATCTTTATGCTCAAATGATGCAAGCCATCAACAACAACAACGCTCCATGCAACTTCAAGAGTTTCAACTCGGCTAAACCACTCAAGTTTAGTGGTTCTGAGGGAGCAACTGGGCTTCTTCAATGGTTCGAAAGCATTGAGAATACTTTCCGTCACGTTCAGTGTCCTGAAAATCGCAAGGTCGAGTTTTCTTCGAGTGTGTTTCAGAAGAGGGCTCTCACGTGGTGGAACGGGGTGATGAGAGATCGCGGTGCTGATGTAGCATTAGCGCAGACTTGGGCTGAGCTTAGGGTTCTTATGATGAAGGAGTTTTGCCCTCGTCATGAACTACGAGCTTTGGAGAGGGAGTTTGATGATTTGAAGCAAGACAGTGGTGAACATCGAGCCTATACTGACCGTTTTGAAGAATTGAGCCTGTTGTGTCCTGCTATGGTTACTCCTGTGGATAAGGCGATCGAGAAATATACAGATGGTCTTCCTGACTTAGTTCAGGATATTGTTACTGGCAGCAACCCTACTACTGTCAGACAAGCCATTGAACTGTCTGCCACTCTGACTGAATCCCACATCAGAAAGAAAAAGCTGTTTCGGAAGGGCGACCCAAGACCATCTGACAAGACTGCTCATGTGGAACCAAAGGAAGAAAATGCTGAGGTGTCCAAGAAGAAGAAGCGCAAAGCCTCTCAAAACTGCGCTGTATCTGCTCAAGACAAACAGGTTGCACTAAACCAACCAGCACAACCTCGCAAAAGGCAAAACTATGTTGGTACCGCACCTTTGTGCAACAAATGCAACCGTCATCATCTAGCGCAAGAACAGTGTCACAAATGTACCCACTGTGGGCGGTTGGGACATTTGATCAATGTTTGTCGTTTTGCAAATCAAGCTGCTGCAAACCCTGCTGCTGTTCAAGCACGGTTCCCTCCGGGGTCATGTTATAACTGTGGTGACCTTACCCACTACAGGAACAATTGCCCAAGACTTGTTAACGCACCTCCAGCGCGTGGATGAGCATTTAACATCAATAAGGCAGACGGAAACAATGATGCAGCAGTAAACAACTAGTGTTTTGTTATTTCCCTTGGTTGTAATCTTTGACGTTTAAAGACAAGTCAGTTGTTATATAAATAAAAATTCGTCGTTTTTATTTTTGCAAAAACTGATACGATTGTGTGAATGTTTGATAAAACCTTATGATGTCAACCCAAATACAAACTACTCGTGTGGTTCTGTCATTTTATGATCACTTGTGATCTCCCCTAGAACCTTAAACACTTGTTTCTTTTAAGAAACAAAGCCAAATTCTTACTAAGAATCCTTCTATCTTCATAAGATAGATTCTTGAAAAGATTAAAGTGCCAAATGAAATCCATGGATTGGATTCCTAGTGTGCTTTAATTATCTATACCTAAAGAGAACGAATTAAAGAATCAAGTTAACTAATTATGTGCTTATGTGTTTTCTTCTATGTTTTGTGGTTGTTTGTGACCCATCCAAATCCTCGTAGAATCTTCCATATCTTATATGAGGGATTCATAGAAGGATATCCAAAGATACTATCTTAAATCCTTAATGGACTTCTACGTAGTAGTCAAGTCCTTTGGGTTTTAAAGTACTATTCTATAAATTGGACCTCTTGCATGGTCTGGTCAAACAGATTGATTTTGAAAATCTGATTAGAAATATCATGTGATGATATAATTTATAAGATCCCTTAAGTGGTCTATTTAACGAGATTGTGCGACGGTCTAGTTAAGAAGATCATGCGTTGATCTAATTAAAAGGCTCGTTCATTGGTCAAATTAAAAGGACCCTTTGGTGGTCTAGTCAGGTCGCTTCATGTTTATTCAATTGATTTTTTTTCCTCTACGCATTATGAAATGAACTGTGCGGACTGGGCAAGGAATTACGTAATTATGGAGGCCTACATAATTATGAAATTCAGTGCACAGAAACCACAGGAAGCTTTGTCATGTGTTAAGACCTATAGTGACAAGAATAATGATACGGGAGAAGTCTTGGACCTCGACCAATGTCATTTATTCTCAATTCTGATCTCAATCACACACCAAGTTTCCTATGATAAGTCTTCATAAGAAACGTTCTTCTGTCCGTAGTTCAAAATTCCATGTTTTACTACTGCAAGGAATTCACTTTGATGGTTATCAAATTCGCTAAAATTCCTAACATGGCCCAGAGTTTTACTTAAGGGTTTAAAGGATCTATTAGAAGGCGAAATCGTCACAGCTGTCTTCACAAGTTTCCTCTAAAATTAAATTTCGGGACGAAATTTCCTAAAGTAGGGGAGACTGTAACACCTGTGTCACTTCAACCATCAGAAAAATGCCAAACCAATGAAATATTGTATTTCATACTTGGGATTTGTTAAATATATGTGTATCATTTGCACATATCAACTCTAGTTCAATTTCAAGCTCTAAATCACTTTCTGGAAGGTTATACACGCACTGATGTGTAAATATAACCAGTTTAATGCAACAAACACTCTGGAATAGTGAAATAGACTTAACATACCTTAAATAACCTTTACATAACTTAGAAATAAGTTTTGAAGGCTTTGGTATGGCAAAATCAAGTTAAATCGCTTACAGGGACTAAAGTTGACAAACTGCGAAAGTATGCCAATTTGAGCTGTAACAGACATTCCGGAACATGGCCATAAGTTAAACATACCATAAATATCCTTTATATAGCTTAAAAATAGGCTTTGAGGTGTTCGGTGTGCTAAAATAAACTTTTGGGTCATTCAGGGACTAAAAGTGTCAAAAAGTGCACAAGTTTACATTTTCGCGCATAACTTACGTTCTGAATACTTCCGGACATCCAAAAATTTATGTAAGCACTAAAATATTTTATTTTAGTGTTCGCCATAAGAAAAATCCATTCGTCGCGTCTTTTGGTTCGTTTTTCGCGCTTATGCGCATTCCGTCGTAATTAAGCGAACATCGCGTTCGTACGGCCAAACGAACCGACATCCGAGATATTTTTGAACACATTTTAAGTTCCCTATACTTTAACTTCATTTTAGAGCTTTGAAATGGGGTTAACGGGCCTTAAACGTGTCGAAAATGGGCTGAATGCATGACAGGGACCAAAAGTGTAAATCTGCCAAACTTAAGCCTAGCGGTGCGCTACACTTTTAGCGTAGCGGTGCGCTAGGGGTCTGCAGACCAGATGCAATGTACTTAACAGCCTGTTTTCAGCTGGATTAACCACAACCACACATTCCTAATTATCTAGTCATCTGATAAGGATGGATTTCCAGCCACCATAAGGTTCCGACAAGTGTACGGGTTGGATTCATGGCACGTTTTCCATGGAACGATCCTAACGGTTCGGGTATTCCTATAAATACCCAACCCACACAACCTCATTTTGCACAAGAATTCTGATTTGAGAGCTCTAAGTTGAAACCATTGTTTCATACCTGAGTTCTTGGATCGGGATTAGCATTCGGGGACCCTTCGTAAGTATTCCTTCGTTCTTTTCCTTATTTTTACTGCTTTTCGAGTCAGAAAGTCAAACTTTGTTTGACTTTCAGCATTGACCAGTAATGGTCAATGCGAAGTTCGTTTGAACTTCGCAACGTGAGTGTAATCACGTTGGTTATAGTCCCTTGGGACTATGCCTACTGATTACCACGTTGTCTAGGGTCGTAGGGTAAGCGATCTAATAAATCGCTTATACCTTCGAACCCGACCCAGTTTGGTCGATCATTAGGATCCGACCAAATACATTAGGTGACCATAGTGTAGGGAATAACCTTCCGAGGTTATACCCTATGGTCACATCGTTTAAGTAGTTGTATGATAGGTAGTTTATATGCCTTAGGTAAATTACCAGAATACCCTTTTCATGTATAATTGGTAATTCAGCATATGTAACCTAAACTTTTGTCACATAACTGATTTTGTAACATGTTTAGGCATATAACACTTGTCATAGGACTAGTTAGGCGATCCGAACGCGTTCCACGCGAACGACGCGTTAAAGTAGCATAAGCTACCTAAACGGGTCGTAATGGGTCGTAGACACTTAGGTTAAGTTTCATTTAGTATGTAGGCTTTGATTAACCATATCACATGAGTTCCTACACTCATTTGGTTTACAAACCCTCATGCTACCCAGTCTTCCGATTTAGGTCCGGTTTATTAATGTAGTTACCTATATTAGGTGCCGTTTGATATTCCGCGATCTCTAGCATTGCTTGGTGGTTATCCTAGGACTTCTGAGCAATCTCAAGTGAGTACATAGAACCCCCTCTTTTAAATGTTTTCAAGGTGTTTATGTGAGTACATAGACCCCTCTTTTACTGTTTTCCAAACTGTTTTGGGGTGAAACACATGTGCCTACTTGTTACTTTCATGCTTTCCTGTTTTCACATCATATACTGGTTATGTTCATTAGTACACTATTAGTACATTGATTTACATGACTTTTCTGCTTCGTATGTTAACTTAGCATACTTGGTACATCATTTTACATTACATTTCATGCTACGTGTGCCCATTGTGTGCATTACTTAGTACAGCTGATTTCATCACATACTTACATTTTGACATTTGATCATACAAGTTATTACTTATCTTTTGACAAACTAAATGACTATCTATGGTTTTAAACACTGATTTCTCTAAAAACATAAAATAAATGGTTGAATTGTAGTTATTTTGTTCACCAGACCGATTGTTAGTATGATATAGCGCTATAGGATTTGACACCCCATTCCTGTTGGCATGGAATGTCTGAAACCAATTTGTTGCTCCATCCAAATAGGGATTGCCTTTGTGGTATCCTTATAGTCTCAAAGGTGTATTTTGATGCACCAGGTCTGAATGAATTCTTAAATCACACTATTAAAGTATAGGTTGATATACTCTCATGTGTGGTATTGTTCAAAACCAACATATTTATTTTATTAATCATCCAAAGCATATTTTGATATGTTATTTACTAAACTAAAACATAGTTTAATATGTTATTTATCACATCCAAAGCATATTTTGATATGTTACTTACTAAACCAAAAAACATAGTTTAATATGTTATTTATCACATCCAAAGCATATTTTGATATGTTACTTATGAAACCAAAACATAGTTTAATATGTTACTTACAAATCCAAAGTATACTTTTGATATGCTACTATAAGGTTATTCGTTTAACTTTACATTACTTACCATACATAAACATTTCTACAATTGTTAAACATAGACATTCTATATTGGTGGTTTGGTTTGATTAAGTGATTAAGTAACGATGCGTGTGTAATATGATACAAACATGGTGGATACGCCGCTGGTACTTCCTATATATAAGTGTTTGTATGGCATTACATGTCGTAGCGTTATTTGAATCATTTCAGTTTGATACATAGAACATTTTATACAAATAACATACTTTTCACAAGACATTGTTTTACAAACAACTTATCTTATACAAACTCATCTTAAATGGTTATTCATTTAACCATACATTATTTCACTTATTTATACATATCATCTGAACTTATTGTTTTTCAAATGATTTACAAGACAAAGCAAATTACAAGGTTCATGACTAAACATTTTCTCAAACATAAGTCATGAATTCTATTTTCACAAAACCTATGTATCTCACCGGCATTTTTATGCTGACGTACCTATTTTCACATGTGTTTTCAGGAGATGAAGCATAGGACTTATCAAGACATACTTAGGCGGACCTGTGCCTTAGTGACTTAAAACGAGACAAGACTAGTTAATTATGTTGTACTTCTTTGTTTATTAAGACATTGTAACACTTTTGATTAATAAAACGAAACTTCAATTGCCATGGATTTGAAACATTAATTCTGTTACAACACTCCTCGACATTTCCGCCACGTTTCGTTGTCTCACGTGGTCGGGGTGTGACAGAAAAGATGGTATCAGAGCCAATGGTTATAGGGAATTAGGTTATTAGTAATGTTTTGACCTAGTCTATAACTTTTCTAGGACCCTAACGCGAGTTTACTTGCGTTTAGTCATAAAACAATACCGTCACCTATCCTTAGGCGACGACCACAACAAGAACATAAATTTCAAAACCGCTTTGAAAACTAATCATCTGTTCTAGGATGATTAATTACTAGGTTTTGAACCCTCTGTTATATGGTTTTGAACCCCTTTGAGTTTTCAAAATCTCGTCAAGGTTCTGGGTTTTAAATAATGTGAACACGTGCAAACTGGAAGGGTGAATGCCTGTATTCTGGGTTTTCTGTCTAGGCAAGCACTTCGTATACATCTCATCAGACGCGAGACCAGTTGTGCTTACCTGGGAATTCTTGGGATGAGTGTTCACTTATAGGCGAGCATGTCTTCGCGATACATTATTTTAATCCATTTACTTTGATTAGTCACTGTGTGTAGTTTGTTTACTTTGTAGTAACAAACAAATGACCACTATCCTTGCTTTCATCAGATTTGATTCATCTCATTCATTTCGTCTAAATCTCTCACTCGTTTCTTTTCATGTTCCTCTTTTAGAATGCCTCCTCGACGCGACAATCAGATGGCAAATGCCGAACTGGTGGAAATCATCGCGCAGCAAATGGCTGTTGCCTTCCCAAATCTTTATGCTCAAATGATGCAAGCCATCAACAACAACAACGCTCCATGCAACTTCAAGAGTTTCAACTCGGCTAAACCACTCAAGTTTAGTGGTTCTGAGGGAGCAACTGGGCTTCTTCAATGGTTCGAAAGCATTGAGAATACTTTCCGTCACGTTCAGTGTCCTGAAAATCGCAAGGTCGAGTTTTCTTCGAGTGTGTTTCAGAAGAGGGCTCTCACGTGGTGGAACGGGGTGATGAGAGATCGCGGTGCTGATGTAGCATTAGCGCAGACTTGGGCTGAGCTTAGGGTTCTTATGATGAAGGAGTTTTGCCCTCGTCATGAACTACGAGCTTTGGAGAGGGAGTTTGATGATTTGAAGCAAGACAGTGGTGAACATCGAGCCTATACTGACCGTTTTGAAGAATTGAGCCTGTTGTGTCCTGCTATGGTTACTCCTGTGGATAAGGCGATCGAGAAATATACAGATGGTCTTCCTGACTTAGTTCAGGATATTGTTACTGGCAGCAACCCTACTACTGTCAGACAAACCATTGAACTGTCTGCCACTCTGACTGAATCCCACATCAGAAAGAAAAAGCTGTTTCGGAAGGGCGACCCAAGACCATCTGTCAAGACTGCTCATGTGGAACCAAAGGAAGAAAATGCTGAGGTGTCCAAGAAGAAGAAGCGCAAAGCCTCTCAAAACTGCGCTGTATCTGCTCAAGACAAACAGGTTGCACTAAACCAACCAGCACAACCTCGCAAAAGGCAAAACTATGTTGGTACCGCACCTTTGTGCAACAAATGCAACCGTCATCATCTAGCGCAAGAACAGTGTCACAAATGTACCCACTGTGGGCGGTTGGGACATTTGATCAATGTTTGTCGTTTTGCAAATCAAGCTGCTGCAAACCCTGCTGCTGTTCAAGCACGGTTCCCTCCGGGGTCATGTTATAACTGTGGTGACCTTACCCACTACAGGAACAATTGCCCAAGACTTGTTAACGCACCTCCAGCGCGTGGATGAGCATTTAACATCAATAAGGCAGACGGAAACAATGATGCAGCAGTAAACAACTAGTGTTTTATTATTTCCCTTGGTTGTAATCTTTGACGTTTAAAGACAAGTCAGTTGTTATATAAATAAAAATTCGTCGTTTTTATTTTTGCAAAAACTGATACGATTGTGTGAATGTTTGATACAACCTTATGATGTCAACCCAAATACAAACTACTCGTGTGGTTCTGTCATTTTATGATCACTTGTGATCTCCCCTAGAACCTTAAACACTTGTTTCTTTTAAGAAACAAAGCCAAATTCTTACTAAGAACATTTTATACAAATAACATACTTTTCACAAGACATTGTTTTACAAACAACTTATCTTATACAAACTCATCTTAAATGGTTATTCATTTAACCATACATTATTTCACTTATTTATACATATCATCTGAACTTATTGTTTTTCAAATGATTTACAAGACAAAGCAAATTACAAGGTTCATGACTAAACATTTTCTCAAACATAAGTCTTGAATTCTATTTTCACAAAACCTATGTATCTCACCGGCATTTTTATGCTGACGTACCTATTTTCACATGTGTTTTCAGGAGATGAAGCATAGGACTTATCAAGACATACTTAGGCGGACCTGTGCCTTAGTGACTTAAAACGAGACAAGACTAGTTAATTATGTTGTACTTCTTTGTTTATTAAGACATTGTAACACTTTTGATTAATAAAACGAAACTTCAATTGCCATGGATTTGAAACATTAATTCTGTTACAACACTCCTCGACATTTCCGCCACGTTTCGTTGTCTCACGTGGTCGGGGTGTGACACTAAACATGTTTAATTATGTTGCATAATCAGTTACGTGACAAAAGTTTATGTTACATATGCTTAATTACCAATTATGCATGAAAAGGGTATTTTGGTCATTTACCTAAGGCATATAAACTACTTATCATACAACTACCTAAACTAGGTGACCATAAGGTATAACCTCAAAAGGTTATTCCCTATGCTACTATGGTCACTAAACATGTTTGGTCGGATCCTAATGATCGACCAAACGGGTCGATTTCGAAAGTCTAAGCGATTGATTAGATCGCTTACCCTTACGACCTTAGACAAGCACAAATCTAAAAGTGATGAGCTAAACATGCTAGAACATGTTTAGTCAAGTTAGAAAACAGGTTTTGATATCAAAACAAACGGTTTTGATACCCTAGAGTAGTTTGGTTACAAAACACGCAAGAATACGCATTTTGGCCAAAACTACGACTCGTCACTGAGCCTAGATAACGTGGTAATCAGTAGGAATAGTCACTAGGGACTATAACCATCGTGATTATGCTCACGTTATGAAGTTCAAATGAACTTCGCATTGACCATAAACTGGTCAATGCAGAAAGTCAAACGCAGTTTGACTTTCAAGCTAAAAACGCATAAAAGAACGAAGGAATACTTACAAAGGGTCCCCGCAAGATTTGATTCCAAGTAATCTCAGGTAGGAAGTGTATAAACACAATCACTTAGAGAAAAACTCAGATCAAATTGTGGGTTGCAACAAATGGGGTGGAGGGGTATTTATAGTTTTCGTAGAACCGTTAGGATCGTTTCTTGAAAACCGAGATTCAATCCTGGCCGTACACCTCGAGCCCACTGTTTTAGAAAACCAAGGGAGCCCCTAGAAATGTCCCAAAACCATGTGCAAATGTGTGCAACAGCTGGAACAAGCTGGAAACAAGTTTCTGCTATCTGGCACCTGCTTACGAACCGTAAGGCCCAGAACCATACGGTCCGTAAGGACCTTGCAGGTCTGATGCTTTCATATTTGGCAGAACAGGCCCCTGAAGTCCCAAACTTGGTTTTCGATGTATTTTTGACACGTTTAAGCCCCGTTAACCCCATTTCAAAGCTCTAAAATGAAGTTAAAGTATAGAGAACTTAAAATGTGCTCAAAAATATCTCAGATGTCGGCTCGTTTGGTCGTACAGTTGCGTTGTTCGGTTAATTACGACGGGAGTCGTAACGAACGCAAAAACGATCCAAATTAAGCAACGAATGGATTTTTCTTATGCCAAACACTAAAATAAAATATTTTAATGCTTACATAAATTTTTGGATGTCCGGATATATTCAGAACTTAAGATATGCGCGAAAATGCAAACTTATGCACTTTTTGACGCTTTTAGTCCCTATTGATCAATAAAGTTTATTTTAGCATACCGAACCCCTCAAAGCCTATTTCTAAGCTATGTAAAGGATATTTAGAGTATGTTTAACTTATGATCAAGTTCCAGAATGTTCGTTACAGTACAAATCGGCGTACTTTCGTAGTTTGTCAAAATTAGTCCATGTAAGAGAATAAACTTGATTTTGCCACACCAAACCCTCCAAAACTTATTTCTAAGTTATGTAAAGGTTATTTAAGGTATGTTAAGCCTATATCACTGTCCCGGAGTGTTTGTTGAATTAAACTGGTTATATTTACGCATCAGTGCGCGTATAACCTTCCAGAAAGCGATTTAGAGCTCGAAATCGAAGAAGAGTTGATATGTGCAAATGATACACATATTTATACAAATCCCAAGTTTGAAACACAACATTTCATTGATTTGGTATTTGTTCGATGGTCGTGGAGGCACAGATGTCACATAAATAAACCGAACCTAAGTCGGAAGATCGGATAGGATGAGGTTTTGTAAACCAAATGAGTATTGGAACTCATATGGCATGGTTTAACAAATCCTACATTCTAAATCGAAACCTAACCTAAGTGCTTTCGACCCATTGCGACCCATTAAGGTAGCTTACGCTACGTTAATGTGTCGTTCACGCAAAACGCGTTCGAGACGTCTAACTAGTCCTATGACAAGTATTATATACCTAAACATGTTTAAATATGTTGTATAATCAATTAAGTGACAAAATTTTGTGTTACATATGCTTAATTACCTATTATGCATGAAAAGGGCATTTTTGTCATTTACCTAAGGCATATAAACTACATATCATACAACTAATTAAACCTAAGTGACCATAAGGTATAACCTCGGAAGGTTATTTCCTATACAACTATGGTCACTAAACATGCTTGGTCGGATCCTAATGATCGACCAAACGGGTCGAGTTCCAAAGTCTAAGCGGGTGTTTAGTCCGCTTGACTTACGACTCAACACAAGCACTAAACTAAAAGTGATGAGCTAAACATGCTAAAACATGTTTAGTTAAGTTAGAAAATAGGTTTGGTATCAAAACAAATGGTTTTGATACCCAAAAGTAGTTTGGTTACAAATTACGCAAGAATACGCATTTTGGCCGAAACTACGACTCGTCACTACGCCTAAATAACGTGGTAATCAGTAGGTATAGTCATAAGAGACTAAAACCATCGTGATTATGCTCACGTTATGAAGTTCAAACGAACTTCGTATTGACCATAAACTGGTCAATGCAGAAAGTCAAACGCATTTTGACTTTTAAGCTAAAAACGAAAGAAAAGAACGAAGGAATACTTACAAAGGGTCCCCGCAAGCTATGATCCGATTTACTCTCAGGTATGAAGCATAAACTTCAACTTAGAGAGCCAAAATCAGATCATTGTGGGTTTTGCAAGTGAAAGGAGATGGGTATATATAGGAAAACTAGAACCGTTAGGATCGTTCATCGTAAAACGAGCTTCGATCTCATCCGTACACATGTGCCCATGGTTTTGTGAAACTATGGGAGCCCATAGTTTCATTAAAACCATGTGCAAATGAGGGGAATAGCTGGAACAAGCTGGAATTTAGATTTTTTATTTTGGTCCCTTCCTAAGATAACTATGGCAGAATGACAATTTTGGTCCCTGAACTTCAGAATCTTGCATCTCGGCTCATTTTTGACACGTTTAAGCCCCTTTAACCTCATTTAAAGGCTCTAAAATGAATTTAAAGTATAGGTAACTCAAAACATGCTAAAAAATATCTCGGATGTCGGTTCCTTTGGTCGTACGGTTGCGTTGTTCGGTTAATTACGACGGAAGTCGTAACGAACGCAAAAACAATACAAATTACGCGACGAATGGAATTTTATTATGCCAAACACTAAAATAAAATATTTTAATGCTTACATAAATTTTTGGATGTCCGGATGTATTCAGAACGTAAGATATGCGCGAAAATGCAAACTTATGCACTTTTGACGCTTTTAGTCCCTGAATGACCAAAAAGTTTATTTTAGCACACCGAACCCCTCAAAGCCTATATATAAGCTATGTAAAGGATATTTAGGGTATGTTTATCTTATGGTCATGTTCCGGAATGTTCGTTACAGTACGAATCAACATACTTTCGCAGTTTGTCGAAATTAGTCCCTGTAAGCGAATAAACTTGATTTCGACACACCAAACCTTCCAAAACTTATTTCTAAGTTATGTAAAGGTTATTTAAGGAATGTTAAGCCTATGTCACTATTCCGGAGTGTTTTTCGCGTTAAACTGATTACGTTTACGTACCAGTTCGCGTATAGCTTTCCAGAAAGCGATTTAGAGCTCGAAATCGAACGAGAATTGATATGTGCAAATGATACACATATTTATACAAATCCCAAATATGAAATAAAATATTTCGTTGATTTGGTATTTGTTTGATGGCCGTGGAGGCACAGATGTCACAGTCTCCCCTACTTCAGGAAATTTCGTCCCGAAATTTATTTAGAGGAAACTTGTGAGAGCTTGAAACATGAAATCGAAAAGATAAAACAACACTGGTTAGAGTCCTGAACTTCTAGTAACTTTAAATAACATTATGCTTGCAATATAAGAGGGGCACCTATATACAAGTATATGAAGCGCCATTGGTGCGTCCACCGTACCTCCATTACATTGTTCACGTTTCGTTATTGTTGTCACTATCGGTTCTTACACATGATAAACCTTACTGGGGTTCATGTGCACTGAATTTCATAATTACGTACGCGTCCATAATTACGTAATTCCTTGCATAGTCTACACAGTGCATTTGATAATGTGTAGGGGAAAACCAAATGAATGAACCTATGATGAGTGTGACTAGACCACCATAGGGTCCTTTCAGCTATATCATCACATGCTATTCTTAACCGGATTCTAAATCAATCTTTTAACTAGACCACTCAAGGGATCTCCTTCGAATCATGGAATGGTACTATATAACCCAAGGGTCTTAACTACCACGTAGAAGCCCATTAAGGATTTAAGGTAGTACCTTTTGAATATCCTACTATGAATCACTCATATAAAGATATGGAAGATTCTATGAGGATTTGGATAACAAAAATCGGATCACACAAAAACATAGAGGAGAACACATAAACACGCAATCACATAATCGCATAATTGTTTAATTTGACCTTTAATTTGTTATCTTTGGACACGGGTATTTAAAGCATACCAGTAATCCAATCCGTGGATTTCATTTGGCACTTTAAATATTTTCAAGAATCTTACTATGAAGATAGGAAGATCTTAATAGGAATTCGGTTTGTCCTTATTGAGTTGTAATGTACATATTAAGATGTACAAGGAATCCAATCAGGGCTCTGATTTGGGCGATAATCATCCACAAGGATCCTTAAAATAGGGCAACCCATCACCTTTCGTTTCGAGTTTAAGCTCGAGTTGAAGTGGTAGCTCATATTTCAATAAGCCTTCGTTTACACAAGATCATTGTGCTTGAAGGACACGGGATTGAATATCAGATAGAGTTTGAACATAATGAAGCTTGACTCGCTCCTTTCGACTAAGCGCATCGGCTACGATATTCGCCTTACCAGGAAGGTAGGGAATCGCGCAATCGTAATCGTTCAAGAGTTCAACCCATTGTCGTTGCCTCATGTTCAGCTCCTTTTGATTAAGAATGAGCTTGAGACTTTTGTGGTCTTGTGAAAACCACACACTTCGTTCCATAGAGGTAGTGTCTCAAGATTTTGAGAGCAAATACCACAACACCTAACTCAAGATCATGAGTTGTGTAGTTCTTTTCGTGAACTTTCAACTGTCTTGACGTATGTGCTATGACTTTACCTCATTGCATAAGAACATAACCAAGGCCTAGATTCGACGCGTCATAAAAGACAACGAAATCATCGTTACCATTGGGCAAGGACAAAACAGGAGCATCACATAGCTTCCGTTTCAGCGTTTGGAACGCTTCTTCTTGCTTATATCCCCACTCCAAAGGCTTATTCTTCTGAGTCAAAGCAGTGAGTGGCACCGCGATATTCGAGAAGTTTGAAATAAAACGATGATAATAACCAGCGAGACCAAAAAAGAACGAATTTCTGTAGGTGTCGTTGGTGTATTCCAATCCTTAATTGCAGCAAACTTGGATGGATCCACATGAATACCCTGCTCGTTGACTACATGAACCAAAAACTGAACTTCTTTAAGCCAAAATTCACACTTGGAGAATTTAGCGAAAAGTTTGTTCCTTCTTTAGGAGTTCCAGTGTCAAACGAAGGTGTTTCTCGTGATCGGCTCGAGACTTCGAATAAACAAGAATATCGTCTATGAACACATGAATGAACTTATCTAAATAAGGTTTACAGACCCTATTCATTAAGTCCATGAAGATAGCTGGGGCATTCGTCAAACCAAAAGGCATGACAGTGAACTCGTAATGCCCTTATCTTGTGCGGAAAGCAGTCTTGGGAATATCTTCTTCGAATACACGAAGCAGATGATACCCAAAACGCAAATCGAACTTGGAAAAACAGGTAGCACCTTGCAGTTGATCAAAGAGATCATCGATTCGAGGTAGGGGATATCGATTCTTGATGGTAAGCTTATCAAGCTTACGATAATCGATAAACACATTCGAAAAGATCCATCTTTCTTTTTCACAAAGAGGACAGGAGCTCCCCAAAGTGAAAAGCTCGAACGGATGAATCCTTTATCAGATAATTCTTGAAACTGTTTCGATAATTCTTGCATCTCAGACGGTGCAAGACGATAAGGTGCTTTCGCAATTGGGTTAGCATTAGGGACAAGGTCAATATGAAACCCGTCTTGACGAACTGGAGGTAAACCAGGCAGTTCATCAGGAAACACCTTTGGATAATCTCGAACAATCGGAATATCCTGAATACTCTTGCTCTTGTCTTTCTCCTCGATGACATGTGCCATAAAGGCAACATATCCTTTTCGTAAATAAATTTGGGCCTTCGTACACGACATGAGCTTCAATCCACCAGAAGGTTTCTCGCCACGAACTTCTAAAACATCGCCAGACGAAAGAGGAATGCGAACAATCTTATCGAAACAAATCACCTCAGCATGATGTTTGGTTAACCAATCCATCCTATGACAATGTCGAAACTTCCAAGTTGCATCGGTGTGAGGTCAAAAGGAAAAAGATGATTACTCAAATTGCCATTTCGTTTCTTAGAATGAAACGAGCACTTAGCATCTTCGAGGAAATCATTAGCGATCATATGAACGAGAGAACTACAAATACGGTTCTTTGGTGTAGGTATCGTAGGGGTATGCCATACACACATGCAACTATATTTGTACATCAGAATTGCAAATAAAGATTTATTTATATACAAAATCGATTGTTTCCGAGTTCAAAGGAAAACACTAGAAACATAAACATAAGATTCGGATTATTCAAAGCAGCAGCTTCTTCTAATCGGCCAAATGCTCATCCGTGGGTCGGATTTGCATTGAAAATCTTTGGGTTATCTGTCCCTGACATAACCCGTCTCGCCATAGGTGTAGCAAATACCAGGAGGAAAATGAGTCTGTGCTGGATCTGCTTGAAATTGAACAGGGTTCTGAAAAGCTTGGTTTAGCACAACGACTGAACGACAGTCTCGTGCCAAATGACCAATGAGTCCACAGTTGAAACATTTTCGACATTTGACACTGGCATAGTGGAGGAGGTTACACTGATTGCACAGAGGAGCAGTTCCTAAGTACGGCTTCTTGGCTGGTGGTGCTGCCACCTGGCTAGGTTTTGCTTGATTTGGTGTAACGGCTACGGGACCCTTTGGAGCTTTACGCTTCTTTGACTTTTTCGAAGGCTCAGCTTCTGCTTCTTTCGATGATTCTTGGGTGGCTTCATTATTGAGACGAGACATGGCGATACCTAAATCCACAGTCTTCAGGATTACTTCGCCTATTCGCTGGGCAAATTTGGCAGTTTGCTCGGACATTTGAGTGTCGTTGCGATGAAGAGAGATTCTAGAGGAAATGAAAGACATAGGAGAACACAAATGAAATGTTATCGGATAATTAAAACAGAATGACAACGCATAGAAATTGCGATCATTTGTTTGTTACCTAAGGCAAACAAATGAGACGGTGATTAATCAAAGTGAACGGGTCATATTAATGTATCACTGAAGACATGCTCGCCTATAAGTGAACACTCACCCCAAGAGTTCCCAGGTAAGAGTGACTAGTCCGATACTGCGGATTTGTACGAACACTCTAGCCTTAGACAGAAAACTCAGGGTACATGCATTCACCCTTCCAGTTTGCACGTGTTCACATTATAAGACCCAAACTTTGACGAGACTTTGAAAACTTAAAGGGTTCAAAACCTTACAATAAATCATCCTAGAACAGATGATTGGTTTTCAAAGCAGATTCGAAATTTGTGCTCTTGCTGTGGTTATCGCCTAAGGATAGGTGACGGTATTGTTTTATGGCTAAACGCAAGTAAACCCGCGTTAGGGTCCTAGGAAGGTTATAGACTAGGTTAAAGCATTACTAATAACCTAATTCCCTATAACCATGAGCTCTGATACCAACTCTTCTGTCACACCCCGACCACGTTAAAACAACGAAACCGTGGCGGAAACGTCGGGGAGTGTTGTAACAGAATCATCGTTTCAACAACCATGGTAATAAAAAGTTTCGTTTTATTGAATTATCAAATATTGTACATTGTCTTAAACCCAAATAAACAAATTAAACATCGTCTACAATTGTTTTTATGTCACTAAGGCCACGTCCAGATCCTAAGTGAACATGCTCCCTAGCAATCATCACGCAACATCACCTGAAACATATGTAAAACCAAAGTCAGCAAAGAAATGCTGGCGAGCACATAGGTTTTGTAAGAGTATCGGAATTATGGCTCGTTTATGTATATATTGCAATACCTCGAAAACCTTGTTTTGAAAAGTATATAGTATTGCAACATGATTAACCAACTCAACTCAAATCAAGATGGTTATAATTTATAAAATCTCGTAGCCATAATTCTTAACTCAAAAACATTTGATTTAGTAAACCAATTCGTAAAACATCTCGTTAAAAACTTGTTAATAAAAATCGTATGGTTTATATCATTTCGAAAACCTCGTTGTGTGACATCGTTTCAAATCGTTTCCCAAGTGAACTAAATAATGACATGAAATGTAATATGATAGAAGCACTTATATATAAAATGTACCAACGGCGTATCTACCATGATTCTATCATGTTACACCCATCCCATTACCTAATCACAACCCAAACCAATCGTTCGTTTATATCGTTTAGGTCGTTCCAAATCGTTTAATTCGTCCCAAATTCGTTTTCGTTTTAATTGTGAAACTGCTTTTGGTCGTCTCGCTAATAACATTCAAACCTTCGTGACTCGACTACATCTCTTCTCGCATTAACAAACCAGCAAAGGGTAAGTTAACAATCATCAGATTCGGTCGTTACCTACATAACCCCCACACATAACCATGGGTGTAGACTGATAACGGGATTTGTCAGATCCTATGTTACCATAACCTAATACTGGTTGGTTTGGCCAAAATTAATGAATGTCATTCGTTATGTAACTACAACCAACAAGTTCGTTCACTTAATCGAAATCGTTATTAGTTTAATATAAACCATCTTTATCGTTTTTGAAACCATCGTTTAAATATCGAAATCGTTTTGATACATATGAATCAACCCAAAACAATTGAAAATAGTAAAATAGGGGAACTATGTACTCACCTGAGAATGATTAGAGGTCTTGAACAACAACCAAGCAAAGCTAGAGGGAGCACAGAACTAATCGGCAACCTAATAACTATATAAATAAACCGGACCTAAGTCGGAAGATCGGATAGGATGAGGTTTTGTAAACAAAATGAGTATTGGAACTCATATGGCATGGTTTAACAAAGCCTACATTCTAAATCGAAGCCTAACCTAAGTGCTTTCGACCCATTGCGACCCATTAAGGTAGCCTACGCTATGTTAATGTGTCGTTCGCGCAAAGCGCGTTCGAGACGTCTAACTAGTCCTATGACAAGTATTATATGCCTAAACATGTTTAAATATGTTGTATAATCAATTAAGTGACAAAAGTTTGTGTTACATATGCTTAATTACCAATTATGCATGAAAAGGGCTTTTTGGTCATTTACCTAAGGCATATAAACTACATATCATACAACTAATTAAACCTAAGTGACCATAAGGTATAACCTCGGAAGGTTATTCCCTATACAACTATGGTCACTAAACATGCTTGGTCGGATCCTAATGATCGACCAAACGGGTCGAGTTCGAAAGTCTAAGCGGGTGTTTAGTCCGCTTGACTTACGACTCAACACAAGCACTAAACTAAAAGTGACGAGCTAAACATGCTAAAACATGTTTAGTTAAGTTAGAAAATAGGTTTGGTATCAAAACAAATGGTTTTGATACCCAAAAGTAGTTTGGTTACAAAATACGCAAGAATACGCATTTTGGCCGAAACTACGACTCGTCACTACGCCTAGATAACGTGGTAATCAGTAGGTATAGTCATAAGAGACTAAAACCATCATGATTATGCTCACGTTATGAAGTTCAAACGAACTTCGTATTGACCATAAACTGGTCAATGCAGAAAGTCTAAGCTAAAAACGAAAGAAAAGAACGAAGGAATACTTAGAAAGGGTCCCCGCAAGCTATGATCCGATTTACTCTCAGGTATGAAGCATAAACTTCAAATTAGAGAGCCAAAATCAGATCATTGTGGGTTTTGCAAGTGAAAGGAGATGGGTATATATAGGAAAACTAGAACCGTTAGGATCGTTCATCGTAAAACGAGCTTCGATCTCATCCGTACACATGTGCCCATGGTTTTGTGAAACCATGGGAGCCCATAGTTTCATTAAAACCATGTGCAAATGAGGGGAATAGCTGGAACAAGCTGGAATTTAGATTTTTTATTTTGGTCCCTTCCTAAGATAACTATGGCAGAATGACAATTTTGGTCCCTGAACTTCAGAATCTTGCATTTAAGCTCATTTTTGACACGTTTAAGCCCCTTTAACCTCATTTCATGGCTCTAAAATGAAGTTAAAGTATAGGGAACTCAAAACATGCTCAAAAATATCTCGGATGTCGGTTCGTTTGGTCGTACGGTTGCATTGTTCGGTTAATTACGACGGAAGTCGTAACGAACGCAAAAACGATCCAAATTACGCGACGAATGGAATGTTATTATGCCAAACACTAAAATAAAATATTTTAATGCTTACATAAATTTTTGGATGTCCGGATGTATTCAGAACGTAAGATATGCGCGAAAATGCAAACTTATGCACTTTTGACGCTTTTAGTCCCTGAATGACCAAAAAGTTTATTTTAGCACACCAAACCCCTCAAAGCCTATTTCTAAGCTATGTAAAGGATATTTAGGGTATGTTTTACTTATGGTCATGTTACGGAATGTTCGTTACAGTACGAATCGGCATACTTTCGCAGTTTGTCGAAATTAGTCCGTGTAAGCGAATAAACTTGATTTCGACACACCAAACCTTCCAAAACTTATTTCTAAGTTATGTAAAGGTTATTTAAGGTATGTTAATCCTATGTCACTATTCCTGAGTGTTTTTCGCGTTAAACTGATTATGTTTACGCACCAGTTCGCGTATAGCTTTCCAGAAAGCGATTTAGAGCTCGAAATCGAACGAGAATTGATATGTGCAAATGATACACATATTTATACAAATCCCAAGTATGAAATACAATATTTCGTTGATTTGGTATTTGTTTGATGGTCGTGGAGGCACAGATGTCACAGTTTGTATGGTACCAAGTGCGTGATCTATTCTGATCACAAAAGCCTTCAACATCTGTTCAATCAGAAGGATTTGAACATGAGGCAGCGGCGATGGATGGAAACTTTGAATGATTATGACTGTGAGATAAGATACCATCCTGGCAAGGAGAATGTAGTCGCCGATGCCTTAAGTAGAAAGGAAAGAGTGAAGCCTATAAGAATAAATGCCAAGAGCATTGGATTAAAGAATAGTTTGAATGAAAGGTTGTTAGCTGCACAGAAGGAAGCTGTATTAGAAGCTAACTATCCTGATGAAAAGCTAGGAATAACTGAAGAGCAGTTATCCTATGGCAAGGACGGAATCCTGAGATTAAATGGACGAATATGGGTTCCAGTGTATGGAGGACTTCAGGATGTCATCCTCCATGAAGCCCATAGTTCTAAATACTCCATTCATCCTGGAGCTGACAAGATGTACCAGGATCTGAAGGCAAATTCTTGGTGGATAGGCTTGAAGAAGTCTATAGCTACCTATGTAGCCAAATGTTTGACGTGCGCTCAAGTCAAAGCTGAACATCAAAAGCCGTCAGGTTTGCTACAACAGCCTGAACTTCCCACCTAGAAGTGGGAAATGGTAACAATGGATTTTATCACCAAGTTGCCAAAGACATAGAAAGGAAATGATACTATATGGGTCATAGTAGATAGACTGACTAAGTCAGCACATTTCCTACCCATCAAGGAGACTCATAGCTCCGACATATTAGCCCAGTTATACGTGGATAAGATTGTATCTCTTCATGGCGTACCAGTGTCTATTATCTCTGACAAGGATACTAGATACACATCACATTTTTGGAAAAGTTTCCAACAATCTTTGGGCACGCGCTTAAATTTTAGTACGGCTTACCATCCTCCGACGGACGGGCAGAGTGAGCGTACCATCCAAACTTTGGAGGACATGCTTCATGCATGTGTGATTGACTTAGGTGGTAGTTGGGATAACCAGCTGCCATTGATCGAGTTCTCCTATAACAATAGCTACCATACAAGCATTCAGGCTGCGCCTTTTGAGGCATTATATGGTAGGAAATGCAGAACGCCTATTTGTTAGGCAGAAGTAGGAGAAGCTCAGTTATCAGGACATGATATAGTCCTTGAAATGACGGATAAGATTGTCCAAATTCGTGACCGCCTGAAAGCTGCTAGGGATATGCAGAAAAGTTATGCTGATAAAAGGCGAAAACCTCTAACATTTGAGGTTGGTGATAAAGTTCTGCTTAAAGTATCACCCTGGAAGGGGGTGATGCGATTTGGTAAGAAAGGTAAGTTAAGCCCAATGTATATAGGACCATTCGAGATCATCGAATGTGTCGGATCAGTGGCTTACAAGTTGAACTTGCCTGAAGAGCTCAGTAGTATTCACAATGTATTCCCCATCTGCAATCTGAAGAAATGTCTAGCCGATGAATCGCTAGTAATACCACATACAGATGTGCACATAGACGAGAGCTTGAAATTTGTGGAGAAACCTTTGTCGATTGAGGATCGACAGGTCAAGAAGCTTCGAAGGAAGCATGTACCGATTGTAAAGGTTAAATTGGATGCCCGTAGAGGTCCTAGAGTACACGTGGGAGGTAGAGTCCACAATGAAAGAAAAGTACCCTCATTTATTCCAGTAAATCTCGAGGTCGAGATTTCTTTTAAGGGGATGAGGATGTAACACCTCGAAAATTTATGTCCAATAATGTATCGACACGTGTCATGAGCTTTAAACGTGTAAAAGATTACTTATGAAGGACTAAAGTTGACAAACAAAGAAAGTATGTGAATATAAGGGTTCAAAGTGTCAACAATGGATAAATATACTTTACTATAACCCTACACGATGTTTACACCCTTAAACGAATGAATCATGGATCATACGAAGCTAATTGTGAGAGAGTGAGAAATTACAAACTACAGGGGTTAAATGTGTCAACATGTTTAAAGTATACCTCTGAGTGACCTTTTAGCGAACCCGAAGCTTTGTAATGATTAATTATGCTCACTAGAATAAGTGATAAAAATTTCACAAGGTTTCGATAAAATATGAGAAAGTTATGACAATATTCGTATACGAGGGGTTAAAAGCGTCAACGTTGAAATCTAGGGCCTTACGGGTGATCACAAAGATAATCGAGGACTTAACGAAGTTGGGTTAAGTCTTGGAGCCCTTAAAAGTCAAGTTAAAGGGCCAAAAGTGTAAGAAATAAACTCAAAACCATGTTTAAAAGGACCAAGGACCTAAAGTGCAAATAATGAAACATTTTTAACCTGATCCGGGGCCTCATACCGGCCGCGTAAGACCCATGTGGTCTGTTACGCGGGCCGCGTGACCCATACAGCGACAAAAATCACAGGCAGCTGCCTGTTAAAGCTGATAACCGACTTAAAACCTTGTTTCTACATACCAGGGGCTGCCCCAATGGTTTAACATGCAATAGGGGCACTTGGCTTGATCTGGAAACACCTGTAGACTTCCTTGGCATCATCTTAGGAGATCAAATTCACTATATAAGAGCTCCAAAGTTTGCAACATTGGACACATTCACTTGCAAACTTCACAACTTCACTTCTGGAGAATTTTGGAGCCCAAGCACCCTTCCTAGGAGTCACTAGTCGTGCTTAGGACCTTCGTAAGTGTCCTTAACTTTCCTTAATTCAGTTTTGCTTAGTTAATTAGCTTAAAGTCAAACCGTCTTAATTAAGGTTTGACTTCGAGATTAATTTAAATTTGTCCAATCAAATCTCGAATTGAAAGTACCCATGAGTTGGTAATTATGTGGGTAATAAACCCTTAAAAGGGTACTCTCTAATTCCCACTCTAACCAGGTCAATTGTCGGGTCAAAGTTAATCTTAAAAAGTCAACAGAAAGCTTATTTTCAAATAAACGCATAATTAACAATGTAGAACCCATGAAACCTATTTTATCACTAATATAACTTGGTAATTAATGTAAGAACATGTCTAAACATGTTCAACCCGACAATTTTCAGTTTAGGCTCGGTTCGGACCCGAAAGTCGCATAATTTGACTTCTGCTTTGACTTTCAATTCTGACCCGTTTGAGCATAGTTTAGAAATGCCTTAGAGCCTTATTAGGACCAGGTTTCATGTTAGTATAACCCTCTGTGATTATACAACTTGGTTCATTAGTTATCCGATTCATACGCATGTTTCCGTTAAATGCTTAAATGTTGACTATTATGCCCTTTTCACCTTAAAACGTGATTTTTGAAAAAGTAAAGGAATAGAAACCTTCATTACTGATTTATAGACTTGTCCCTAAAATTTGACATCAGTTTGAGGTCTAGATTAGGAGTTATGCTCATTAGCGTAAATGAAAAGCTTTTTATTAATTAAACGGCGTAATTAGCGTATAGCCTATCTAAACCCGATTTTTAATACCAAACTTTTTACCCACTGATATAAAATAATATTTTGGGATTTTTGAAGATTTTTATTTATTTTTAGACTAAGCATAACATAGGGTTCTAAGCTTTGATTCGGTAATTGTCGGTTTTGCCCTTTTGGCCTATAAAATGAGTTTTACAAATCTTTTTGACACCAAACCTTTTTCTACTGATCTAATATGATAAATAAAATATTTTAAACCTTCTGGAATAATAAAAATATCAGCTTTTCATATAAATCCCGGAAATCGCTTAAAACCGTCTTTTTACGCGTTTTAAGCGCATAGTATGTGTTAAAACTATTTTAAATATATAAGACTTGATACCTACTGATATTTTAAGTAAATTATTATACTTTAGCAGTAAGCAAAAGTCCTAAACTCAGATTTCCATATTTGACCTTTAAACCTTAGGTGAAATTACCAAAATGCCCTTTCGGTTCATAGTTTGGTTATAAATGGTAAATTTCACATATATGTAATACCCTACTGATATAACCTATTAAATTAAGTATATTTACTGATTATATCAGACCTGAAACTCAGATTTATATTAAATCTCTTTTATAACCTTTTAAATGACCAAAATACCCCTACGGGGCATAATTTGAGTTAAAATTCATTTTGGTCATAATAGGAGATATCTTACTGATGTCACAACATATTTAAGGCATATTAACTTAGGAAACCTGTATATGACTCTTATGGTTTGTCACACCCCGACCACGTGTAACATACAAAACGTGGCGGAAACGTCGGGGAGTGTTGTAACAGAATTAATTGTTTCATAACCATGGCATACAAAGTTTTATTTATTTATTAAACAAGGATATTACATTGTTTTAAACAGGAAAAACAGAGTTTATAACATAATTAAACATAGTCTAGCTCCATTTTATGTCTCTAAGGCACTGGTCCGCCCTAGTATTTTGATCAACATCCTATGGAAAAGCACCTGAAAACACATGTGAAAATAGGTACGTCAGCATAAAAATGCCTGTGAGATACATAGGTTTGTGAAAATAGGATTCATGACTTGTATTTGAGAAAATGTTTAGTCATGAACCTTGTAATTTGCTTTGTCTTGTAAATCATTTGAAAAACGATAAGATCAGTTGATATGTATAAGTAAATGTAAGGTTAAATGAATAACCATGTAAAATGAGTTTGTATAAGATAAGTTGATTGTAAAACAATGTCTTATGAAAAGTATGTTATTTGTATAAAATGTTATATGTATCAAACTGAAATGATTCAAATAACGTTACGCTATGTAATATTTTTCAAACACTTATATATAGGAAGTACCAGCGGCGTATCCACCATGTTTGTATCATATTACACACGTATCGTTACTTAATCATTTAATCAAACCAAACCATCAAGATGTAAAATGTTCATGTACAAACCAATTGTCAAGTGTTATTGTGTAAACCATGTCAAAATGTCTATGTCCAATGTAAACCACCAAATGTGTATATCAATGTCAAAATGTTTATGTTCAATGTAGGTCATGTAATGTGTAATCAAAATGTCATGTATGGTAAGTGAAATGTATCAACTAAACCATATGTAAAATGCACAACAACAAGGTATTGAAGTAAAACACAGTTTAAATCAAAGTTATGTTGTGTGTAACAAATGCATGCTATACTGATACAAACATTTATGCGGTATTGTTAATATGCATACATCCAAGCCTTGAGACTGAGGCGATAAACCTTTAAACAAATTAAAGATTTATCTAAGTTATGTATATCGAATTCGGTCATTCCTTTCTGTCCCCTTTCCCTGGGATGTCCGGAATGGGAGTTGTCAATTCCTATGGTACCACTACCTACTAACGAATGGCATGATCAATGTTAATGAATGTATTGTCCCATGTTAAACAAACCAAATGTTATACCAAAAATGGAAGCATGTGATGCACTAAGTATGTAATCAAATGATCATACATAGCGTGAAAATGTAATGTAAAACGATGTACTAAGTAATGCACACAATGGGCACACCTAGCATGAAATGTAATGTAAAACGATGTACTAAGTAATGCACAGAATGGGCACACCTAGCATGAAATGTCATGTAAAACAATGTACTAAGTAATGCACACAATGGGCACACCTAGCATGAAATGTAATGTAAAACAATGTACTAAGTAATGCACACAATGGGCACACCTAGCATGAAATGTAATATAAAACAATGTACTAAGTAATGCACACAATGGGCACACCTAGCATGAAATGTAATGAAATCAATGTACTAAGTAATGCACACAATGGGCACACCTAGCATAAGATGTAATGAAATCATGTACTATAATGTACTAACGAACATAGCATGTATATGATGTGAAAACAGGAAAGCATGAAAGTAACAAGTAGGCACATGTGTTCCACCCCAAAACAGTTTGGAAAACAGTAAAAGAGGGGTCTATGTACTCACTTGAGATTGCTCAGTTGTCTAAAGATGACCACCGAGTAATGCTATAGATCACGGAATCAAACGGCACCTAATATAGGTAACTATGTTAATAAACCGGACCTAAATCGGAAGACTGGGTAGCATTAGGGTTTGTAAACCAAATGAGTGTAGGAACTCATGTGATATGGTTTAACAAAGCCTACATACTAATGAAACTTGACCTAAGTCTTATCGACCCATTACGATCCGTTTAGGTAGCTTATGCTACTTTAACGCATCGTGCGCGTAAAACGCGTTTGGACCGCCTAACTAGTCCTATGACAAGTGTTATATGCCTAAACATGTTACATAATCAGTTATGTGACAAAAATTTAGGTTACATATGCTAAATTACCAATTATACATGAAAAGGGTATTCTGGTAATTTACCTAAGGCATATAAACTACCTATCATACAACTACTTAAACGATGTGACCATAGGGTATAACCTCGGAAGGTTATTCCCTACCTACTATGGTCACCTAATGTATTTGGTCGGATCCTAATGATCGACCAAACTGGGTCGGGTTCGAAGGTATAGGCGATTTATCAGATCGCCTACCCTACGAACCTAGACAACGTGGTAATCAGTGGGCATAGTCCCAAGGGACTATGACCATCGTGATTACAATCACGTTGCGAAGTTCTTACGAACTTCGCATTGACCATCACTGGTCAACGCTGAAAGTCAAACAAAGTTTGACTTTCTGACTCGAAAAGCAGTAAAAATAAGGAAAAGAACGAAAGAATACTTACGAAGGGTCCCCGAATGCTAATCGTGATCACAATAACTCAGGTATGGAACAATGGTTCCAACTTAGAGTCAAATAGATCAGATTCTTGTAAGTAATGAGGTTGGATGGCATGGGTATTTATAGTATTCGGGTAACCGTTAGGATCGTTTCATGGAAAAGAGGGCACGATCAAGGCCGTACACTTGTCGGAAAGTTATGGTGCCTCAAAATGCTCACCACCATAAGGAATCAACACTTGGCAAGGGGTTAGGGAGTGCAAAACAGCTGCAAACAGCTGTTAAATACACTTAATCTGGTCTGATAGTGGGAAGCGGCCCGCTTCAGGATCAGCCAAAGACAATGCGGGCCGCATGGCCCTTCTGATCTGCACATATGTTCGAAAAATGACAGTTTCAGTCCCTGCACGTGTTTAAGGCCATTTCCGACACTTCTAAGGCCCGTAAAGCCAACTTTAAGGCCCTAAAATGTTGCCTAAAAATTGTGGACATGAAACATGTTCAAAAATACGTCGGATGATGGTTCGTTTGGCCGTACGAACGCGATGTTCGCTTAATTACGACGAAATGCGCACAAGCGCGAAAAACGATCCAAATGACGCAACGAATGGATTTTTCTTAAGGCGAACACTAAAATATAATGTAGTCATGCTTACATAAATTTTTGGATGTCCAGATGTATTCAGAACGTAAGTTATGCGCGAAAATGCAAACTTGTGCACTTTTTGACACTTTTAGTCCCTGAATGTTCCAAAAGTTTATTTTAGCACACCAAACCCCTCAAAGCCTATTTCTAAGCTATGCAAAGGATATTTAAGGTGTGTTTAACTTATGGTCATGTTCCGGAATGTTTGTTACAGTTCAAATTGACATACTTTCGCAGTTTGTCATATTTAGTCCCTGTAAGCGAATTAACTTGTTTTTGCCATACCAAAGCCTTCAAAACTTATTTCTAAGTTATGTAAAGGTTATTTAAGGTATGTTGAGCATATGTTGATGTTCCGGAGTATTTCTCGCATTAAACTGAGTACGTTTACGCACTAGTTTGCGTATAACTCTCCAGAAAGTGATGTAGAGTTTGGAATTTAACAAAAGTCAAAACATGAAAAATGTAAAACATAACAAAACAAACATTGGGATCAAATAACATTGTTTTATTGATAATAGAACTGTTCATAGTGATTACAAGCACAGTTGTTACAGTCTCCCCTACTTGTGGAAATTTCGTCCCGAAATTTATTTAGAGGAAACTCGTGGAAAAAGATGTGGATATTTCGCCTTCATTTGATCTTCGCGTTCCCAAGTAAACTCGGGTCCATGTTTAGCTTCCCAGCGAACTTTGACCAAAGGAATGCGCTTGCGTTTAAGCCACTTGACTTCACGTTCCATGATTTCCACTGGTTTCTCAACAAATTTCAGTGTTGTGCCAACACGAATTTCGTCAAGCGGTATGGAGAAATTCTCATCAGCTGTACACTTCTTGAGATTGGACACGTGAAAAGTTGGATGAACATTTCCCAGTTCAGGAGGTAACTCAAGTCTGTAGGCTACCTTTCCGATTCTTTCGACGATCTTGAATGGTCCAACGTATCTAGGTGCAAGTTTTCCTTTCTTTCCAAATCTGATCACACCTTTCCAAGGTGAGACCTTAAGTAATACTCGATCACCGACTTGAAATTCCAAGGATTTGCGTTTTGGATCCGCGTAAATCTTCTGACGGCTTCTAGCTGCCTGAAGGTTATCACGAACTTTCTTGACCTTATCAGTTGTCTCTAAAATGAGGGCAGGTCCAGTAATTTGAGCCTCGCCAATCTCATTCCAGCAGACTGGTGAACGACATTTTCGACCATAGAGAGCCTCGAAAGGAGCCATTTTGATGCTAGTGTGATAACTGTTGTTGTAGGAGAATTCAATCAACTTAAGATGTGAATCCCAGCTACCACCAAAATCGATCACACAAGCTCTTAGCATATCCTCCAGAGTCTGGATTGTTCTCTCAGATTGACCATCCGTTTGCGGATGATAAGCTGTACTCAGATTAAGTTGGGTCCCCATAGCAGATTGCATGGTTCTCCAAAAATGAGAAGTGAAACGAGCATCTCTGTCAGAAATGATGTTCATAGGAACACCATGTCGAGCCACAATTTCATCTACATAGATTTGAGCAAGTCTGTCAGCAGGAAAATCCTCACGGATTGGCAAGAAATGTGCTGACTTTGTAAGACGATCAACGACTACCCAGATGGCATCATGACCTTTCTTAGTGCGTGGAAGTTTAGTAACAAGATCCATAGTAATGTTTTCCCATTTCCAATCTGGGATCTCTGGTTGCTCCAATAAACCCGAAGGACGTTGATGTTCAGCCTTAACCTTAAGACAAGTAAGGCATTTGGATACGTATAAGGCAATGTCTTTCTTCATACCAGGCCACCAATAGTGAATACGAAGATCCTTATACATTTTATCTGAGCCCGGATGAATAGAATAACGAGACTTATGGGCTTCATCCATAAGCAATGTACGAAGATCATCCTGGCTTGGGACCCACAAACGGTCCATGAAATAATATGATCCATTGTCCTTCAGTTTAAGAGCAGGCGTTATGTGATAGGGAAATTCCTTATCCATTAAACCTTGTGAAACACAAGATTGTTGAGCCTGAGAAATGCGTGCTTGAATATCGGATCGAGCTTGAATAACAGATTGAACACGTACACAATGAAGCTTAGTACGTTCCTTACGACTCAATGCATCAGCCACGACATTCGCCTTACCAGGATGGTAGCGAATTTCGCAATCATAGTCGTTTAAAAGCTCAACCCAACGTCGCTGTCTCATGTTGAGTTCTTTCTGGTTGAAGATATGCTGAAGACTTTTGTGGTCAGTGAAAACCACACATTTTGTACCGTACAAATAGTGTCTCCAGATCTTGAGAGCAAAGACAACTGCACCCAACTCAAGATCATGAGTGGTGTAGTTCTTCTCATGTATCTTCAACTGCCTCGATGCATAAGCTATGACTTTGTTCCTTTGCATAAGAACACAGCCAAGACCCAATTTAGATGCATCGCAGTAAACAACGAAATCATCATTGCCCTCAGGCAACGTCAGAACAGGCGCATCGCAAAGCTTCTGCTTCAAGTGTTGAAAAGCTTCCTCTTGTTTGTACCCCCAATAAAAGGGCATTTTCTTCTGAGTTAGAGCAGTTAGAGGAACTGCAATCTTCGAGAAGTTTTCTATGAAGCGGCGATAATAACCCGCTAGACCAAGAAAAGAACGAACTTCAGTAGGAGTAGAAGGTGTATCCCAATCCTTAATCGCACTGATCTTGGAGGGATCTACATGAATACCTCGTTCGTTGATAATATGTCCTAAGAATTGAACTTCTTTAAGCCAAAATTCGCACTTGGAGAATTTGGCGAAAAGTTGCTCATTCTTTAGGAGTTCCAAAGTAAGACGAAGATGTTGCTCGTGGTCAGCTTGCGTCTTAGAGTATATCAAGATGTCATCTATAAAAACAATGACGAACTGATCCAAATAAGGTTTGCAGACCCTATTCATTAAGTCCATGAAAACAGCAGGAGCATTAGTCAAACCAAATGGCATGACTGTGAATTCATAATGCCCATAACGAGTGCGGAATGCTGTCTTCGGAATGTCTTCTTCTTGCACTCGAAGTTGATGATATCCAGATCGCAGATCAATTTTCGAAAAATAAGAAGCGCCTTGTAACTAATCAAAGAGATCATCGATGCGAGGTAGGGGATATCGATTCTTGATGGTAAGCTTGTTAAGCTCACGATAATCGATACACATCCTAAAGGATCCATCCTTCTTCTTGACAAAGAGAACGGGAGCACCCCAAGGTGAAAAACTGGGACGGATAAAGCCTTTGTCAGAGAGCTCCTGAAGCTGTTTAGACAACTCTTGCATCTCAGATGGTGCAAGACGATATGGAGCTCTGGCAATGGGATTTGCACCAGGTACGAGATCAATGCGGAACTCGACTTGGCGTGCTGGAGGTAGACCAGGTAAATCTTCAGGGAACACTTCAGAATAATCCCGAACGACAGGAATATCTGAAATAGACTTACCCTTGCCTTTATCTTCTGTAACATGTGCTAAGAAAGCCACATAGTTCTTCTGCAGATACTTCCGAGCTTTAAAACAAGACATGAGTTTGAGACCAACGGTAGGCTTCTCACCTTGAACCTGCAGGATCTCGCCTGACGAAAGCGGCACACGAACAATCTTCTCAGAACAAACTATCTCTGCGCGATGCTTGGATAACCAATCCATTCCAACAATAACGTCGAAGCTTCCAAGTTGCATAGGCGTAAGATCGATTGGAAAAAGATGATCGTTAAGGTTTAACTGGCAGTTGTGAAGAACAGAATCAAGAATAATGGGTTCACCACTAGCAACCTCTACTGTCAAAGATTTACTTAGTTTTGTTCTAGACACGCGAAGCATCGGCTCAAAAGACAAAGACACAAAACTCTTATCGGCACCAGAATCGAAAAGAACAGATGCAGGCTGATTATTAATAAAGAACGTACCGTTCACCACATTCTCATCCACCTGCGCCTCTTGGGCATTCATGTTAAAGACTCGGCCTCGAGCCGGAGCCTGATTCTGATTCTGGTTCTGGTTCTGGTTCTGGTTCTGGTTGGCTAGTCTTGGGCACCGATTCCTATAGTGGGTCAGATCCCCACAATTATAACAAGCACCCGGTGGGTATTGTGGTCGTGCAGCTTGACCCTGTTGCGGAGCAGGAGGCTGTGCAACTTGTTGAGCCGGGTTTTGAACTGCGCGATTCTGAGCAAACCGACAAACCTCGGCAAGATGACCTGACTTCCCACAGCTAGTACAGAAACGGCACTGATGTTGCGGCTGATGGTGACTGTTGCATCTATTGCACAAAGGTGCATTCCCTGTATAGGGTTTCTTTGCTGGAAGGTGTGCGGGTTGGTTGGGAGCTGCCTGGTTAGCTTGGGCAGTGATAGCAAAATTTTGGGAAGCCTTACGCTTCCTTGACCTCTTCGAAGAACCAGAGTTCTTTCCATTCAAGTTTTGACCTTTCTTGCTATCTTCCTTGTCAGCCGACTGCTTCTTGCCCTTGTCACCCTTCCGGTGTAACTTGTTCTTCCGGATCTGCGACTCAGTCAATGTCGCAGATAACTCGATCGCCTGACGAAGTGTGGCAGGGTTACTACCAGTGAGAATGTCTTGTACCGAGTCAGGTAGGCCATCGATGTATCTCTCGATAGCCTTGTCGAGTGGGGTGACCATTGTTGGGCAAAGCAGACTCAATTCTTCAAACCGATCAGTATAAGCCCTGTGCTCACCACTATCTTGCTTCAAAACATCAAACTCCTTCTCCAATGCTCGCTGCTCATGGCGAGGACAGAATTCCCTCATCATAAGGGCTCGAAGTTCAGCCCATGTCTGTGCAAGAGCAACTTCTGCACCTTGGTCCCTCATAACCCCGTTCCACCATGTCAAAGCCCTCTTCTGAAATACGCTCGAAGCAAACTCAACTTTGCGATTATCCGGACACTGCACATGGCGAAAAGTATTCTCACTGCTCTCGAACCACTGAAGAAGCCCAGTCGCTCCCTCAGAACCACTAAACTTGAGTGGTTTAGCCTGGTTAAAATCCTTGTACTTGCATGGAACATTGTTGTTGTTATTGTTGTTGGCTTGGTTCCATTGAGCAAAGAGATTTGGGAATTGGGCAGCCATCTGCTGCGCAATAATTTCTGCCAGTTCGGCAGTAGCTATCAGATTCTCGCGTCGAGGAGGCATTCTAAAAGAGGAAAACATGAAAGGAAACGAGTGAGATGATTTGATGAAAAGAATGAGATGATAAAAACAAGAATTGCAAACAGCATAGATGGTGGTCATTCGTCCGTATCACAAAGCAAACAAACGACACACAGTGACTAATCAAAGTAAATGGGTCAAAAATAATGTATTAACGAAGACATGCTCGCCTATAAGTGAACACTCACTCCAATAATTCCCAGGTAAGCACAACTGGTCTCGCGTCTGGTTGAGATGTATACGAAGTGCTTGCCTAGACAGAAAACCCAGAATACAGGCATTCACCCTTCCAGTTTGCACGTGTTCACATTATTTAAAACCCAAAACGTTTGATGAGATTTTGAAATTTTGAAGGCACAAGGCCAAAAACCAATACTGAAAAAGGGTTCAAAACCACATAACAGAGGGTTCAAAACCTTACAATTGAGGGTTCAAAACCTTATAAAAATTTATTCAAAAACAGATGATTGTTTTTCAAAAATCGTTTCGGAAAAATTTTGGTTCCTTGTTTTGTTAATCACCTAAGGATAGGTGATGTACATGTTTTAAGATCTAAACACAAGATAACTTGTGTTAGGTTCCTAGAAAAGTTATAGTCTAGGTCAAAGCATTACTAATAACCTAATTCCCTATAACCATTGGCTCTGATACCAACTCTTCTGTCACACCCCGACCACGTGTAACATACAAAACGTGGCGGAAACGTCGGGGAGTGTTGTAACAGAATTAATTGTTTCATAACCATGGCATACAAAGTTTTATTTATTTATTAAACAAGGATATTACATTGTTTTAAACAGGAAAAACAGAGTTTATAACATAATTAAACATAGTCTAGCTCCATTTTATGTCTCTAAGGCACTGGTCCGCCCTAGTATTTTGATCAACATCCTATGGAAAAGCACCTGAAAACACATGTGAAAATAGGTACGTCAGCATAAAAATGCCTGTGAGATACATAGGTTTGTGAAAATAGGATTCATGACTTGTATTTGAGAAAATGTTTAGTCATGAACCTTGTAATTTGCTTTGTCTTGTAAATCATTTGAAAAACGATAAGATCAGTTGATATGTATAAGTAAATGTAAGGTTAAATGAATAACCATGTAAAATGAGTTTGTATAAGATAAGTTGATTGTAAAACAATGTCTTATGAAAAGTATGTTATTTGTATAAAATGTTATATGTATCAAACTGAAATGATTCAAATAACGTTACGCTATGTAATATTTTTCAAACACTTATATATAGGAAGTACCAGCGGCGTATCCACCATGTTTGTATCATATTACACACGTATCGTTACTTAATCATTTAATCAAACCAAACCATCAAGATGTAAAATGTTCATGTACAAACCAATTGTCAAGTGTTATTGTGTAAACCATGTCAAAATGTCTATGTCCAATGTAAACCACCAAATGTGTATATCAATGTCAAAATGTTTATGTTCAATGTAGGTCATGTAATGTGTAATCAAAATGTCATGTATGGTAAGTGAAATGTATCAACTAAACCATATGTAAAATGCACAACAACAAGGTATTGAAGTAAAACACAGTTTAAATCAAAGTTATGTTGTGTGTAACAAATGCATGCTATACTGATACAAACATTTATGCGGTATTGTTAATATGCATACATCCAAGCCTTGAGACTGAGGCGATAAACCTTTAAACAAATTAAAGATTTATCTAAGTTATGTATATCGAATTCGGTCATTCCTTTCTGTCCCCTTTCCCTGGGATGTCCGGAATGGGAGTTGTCAATTCCTATGGTACCACTACCTACTAACGAATGGCATGATCAATGTTAATGAATGTATTGTCCCATGTTAAACAAACCAAATGTTATACCAAAAATGGAAGCATGTGATGCACTAAGTATGTAATCAAATGATCATACATAGCGTGAAAATGTAATGTAAAACGATGTACTAAGTAATGCACACAATGGGCACACCTAGCATGAAATGTAATGTAAAACGATGTACTAAGTAATGCACACAATGGGCACACCTAGCATGAAATGTCATGTAAAACAATGTACTAAGTAATGCACACAATGGGCACACCTAGCATGAAATGTAATGTAAAACAATGTACTAAGTAATGCACACAATGGGCACACCTAGCATGAAATGTAATATAAAACAATGTACTAAGTAATGCACACAATGGGCACACCTAGCATGAAATGTAATGAAATCAATGTACTAAGTAATGCACACAATGGGCACACCTAGCATAAGATGTAATGAAATCATGTACTATAATGTACTAACGAACATAGCATGTATATGATGTGAAAACAGGAAAGCATGAAAGTAACAAGTAGGCACATGTGTTCCACCCCAAAACAGTTTGGAAAACAGTAAAAGAGGGGTCTATGTACTCACTTGAGATTGCTCAGTTGTCTAAAGATGACCACCGAGTAATGCTATAGATCACGGAATCAAACGGCACCTAATATAGGTAACTATGTTAATAAACCGGACCTAAATCGGAAGACTGGGTAGCATTAGGGTTTGTAAACCAAATGAGTGTAGGAACTCATGTGATATGGTTTAACAAAGCCTACATACTAATGAAACTTGACCTAAGTCTTATCGACCCATTACGATCCGTTTAGGTAGCTTATGCTACTTTAACGCATCGTGCGCGTAAAACGCGTTTGGACCGCCTAACTAGTCCTATGACAAGTGTTATATGCCTAAACATGTTACATAATCAGTTATGTGACAAAAATTTAGGTTACATATGCTAAATTACCAATTATACATGAAAAGGGTATTCTGGTAATTTACCTAAGGCATATAAACTACCTATCATACAACTACTTAAACGATGTGACCATAGGGTATAACCTCGGAAGGTTATTCCCTACCTACTATGGTCACCTAATGTATTTGGTCGGATCCTAATGATCGACCAAACTGGGTCGGGTTCGAAGGTATAGGCGATTTATCAGATCGCCTACCCTACGACCCTAGACAACGTGGTAATCAGTGGGCATAGTCCCAAGGGACTATGACCATCGTGATTACAATCACGTTGCGAAGTTCTTACGAACTTCGCATTGACCATCACTGGTCAACGCTGAAAGTCAAACAAAGTTTGACTTTCTGACTCGAAAAGCAGTAAAAATAAGGAAAAGGACGAAAGAATACTTACGAAGGGTCCCCGAATGCTAATCGTGATCACAATAACTCAGGTATGGAACAATGGTTCCAACTTAGAGTCAAATAGATCAGATTCTTGTAAGTAATGAGGTTGGATGGCATGGGTATTTATAGTATTCGGGTAACCGTTAGGATCGTTTCATGGAAAAGAGGGCACGATCAAGGCCGTACACTTGTCGGAAAGTTATGGTGCCTCAAAATGCTCACCACCATAAGGAATCAACACTTGGCAAGGGGTTAGGGAGTGCAAAACAGCTGCAAACAGCTGTTAAATACACTTAATCTGGTCTGATAGTGGGAAGCGGCCCGCTTCAGGATCAGCCAAAGACAATGCGGGCCGCATGGCCCTTCTGATCTGCACATATGTTTGAAAAATGACAGTTTCAGTCCCTGCACGTGTTTAAGGCCATTTCCGACACTTCTAAGGCCCGTAAAGCCAACTTTAAGGCCCTAAAATGTTGCCTAAAAATTGTGGACATGAAACATGTTCAAAAATACGTCGGATGATGGTTCGTTTGGCCGTACGAACGCGATGTTCGCTTAATTACGACGAAATGCGCACAAGCGCGAAAAACGATCCAAATGACGCAACGAATGGATTTTTCTTAAGGCGAACACTAAAATATAATGTAGTCATGCTTACATAAATTTTTGGATGTCCAGATGTATTCAGAACGTAAGTTATGCGCGAAAATGCAAACTTGTGCACTTTTTGACACTTTTAGTCCCTGAATGTTCCAAAAGTTTATTTTAGCACACCAAACCCCTCAAAGCCTATTTCTAAGCTATGCAAAGGATATTTAAGGTGTGTTTAACTTATGGTCATGTTCCGGAATGTTTGTTACAGTTCAAATTGACATACTTTCGCAGTTTGTCATATTTAGTCCCTGTAAGCGAATTAACTTGTTTTTGCCATACCAAAGCCTTCAAAACTTATTTCTAAGTTATGTAAAGGTTATTTAAGGTATGTTGAGCATATGTTGATGTTCCAGAGTATTTCTCGCATTAAACTGAGTACGTTTACGCACTAGTTTGCGTATAACTCTCCAGAAAGTGATGTAGAGTTTGGAATTTAACAAAAGTCAAAACATGAAAAATGTAAAACATAACAAAACAAACATTGGGATCAAATAACATTGTTTTATTGATAATAGAACTGTTCATAGTGATTACAAGCACAGTTGTTACATGGTTACCCGTTATGCATTTTTCGCGTTCGGTTCGGTTTATGTAACTAGTTTGCATAAATTGACCGAAACGGGTCAAACCTTATCATTTTTGTCTCAAAATCCAGAATGTGTTTAGTTTACCCATATTACACAAGTCTCCAAACTTGTCGGGTCTAAATCACATTCTATTCCGGTCTTCACTTAATCGTGCGTTTGAACCGTATCTTCTTTTAAAACTAACCGGTCTAAGTTTAGGCTTAATTAAAGATCCGTTAGGAATCGAATAGGTTATTAAAAACCTTTGTTCCAGATTAGGAGACCCGGTAAAAGCTACTTGCTGTTTGTGAATTATACTTGCTCAGGTAAATACTTTTAACTTATTTTCCCTATACGGGCTTGGGGTACGGTATATAAAATGCCGCTTGGTCGGGCATTGAATTTTTGATCGTATGAAGGTTAATTTATTGATATGACCCGTTTAAATTGTTTTGTTTGCTTAAAGCCTTTGGGGGGTTAATGACCATGTCCCGGATATCCTTGGCATCATTTTAGGAAATGGCCACGACCTAAGCACGGGGTGTAGGCGTACACCCGACAGTGCATATATAAATAATAAGGTATAACCGCCGGTTTCGGGAATAACCCGCCACGGGACTATATCATGTGGTGTGTCTATTAATCTTTAACCCGGTGTTAATCCGGGCTACTGAACGTATAACGAACATGTAATTCTTTTACAAGTTTATATATAAATAAGTATCCCAAGTTATAAAAAGTTTTGTGCCACGTGTATTCAAATCAATTTTCTTAAACATTTTCAAAATGAGTCAGTTAAATTGTATTTACCAGTGTAAACTGACGTATTTTCCCAAAAAGGCTAAGTGCAGGTACTAATCGGAATAGGCTGGTCTCTCCTAGCATCAAATAGAAGTCTCGCAAGCTTAGATGCCTCTGTTGAACAATATTTTCCTTTTTATTTGATCCACCTGTGGATCCGTTTCAACTACCTCGTGATACTTAATATTACAATTTATTCAGTTGAAATAAATCTATCTTTTGCTTCCGCTGTGCATTTAAAATTGTGTTGTTTGACTATGATGATATCAACTACGTCACGATACTCCCCACCGGGCCCACCGGTAATACGTGGAAATATCGGGGTGTGACAAGGTTATATGATGTTATACATAATGATGCACATGTGCATTCTTAATATTGGTAATGTAAAAATTAGCGTATTGCGGATTATAATGTAAATGAAAGTGCATTTTTCTACCACTAGTAATATATTACAGAATTTGTCCAAGAAATGATACATATACACATGTGCATCCATAATTGTTAGTCGAAAAAAAAGTTTTTTTTTTGTAACTAAATATAGCGAATTTTATTAGAAATATATTAAAAAATATTTGCGTGTTTTTTGGATTTTTTAGGTATTTTTTTGTGTTCACGTTGGTTCTCGCGGTTCTCGCAATAAGGGTGGTTCTCAAATGAACCTTACCCTATATATATATATATATATATATATATGAGAGAGAGTTAAAATGAGAACACTAAATATCGCGAGAACCGTGAGAACGAATCAAAAACCCGTGGAACTTTATTAACAACAATTCAAATTAAAAATTTCTTTTTACACTTATCATTATTATTCGAATACAATGTTATAAATTTCATTTATACATTTAAATTTACGTGAATTCGTAAATAAAGAAAATTTACACATGTGTAAGTTTGTCATTTACACATATGTAAATTTGCTATATTTACATATATGTAAATTTTCTATATTTACACATGTGTAAAAATTCTAATAAAAGTGATTTTGAGAGAAGAAATGAATTATTTGATGTTGTAAATTCTTTTTTTGATGGTGTATTTTAATTACAATGAGATTTGCGTTAAAAAATTGGTTTTGATTAGTTTTCTTATTCGTTCTCACAGTTCTCGCAATATTTAGCATTCTCAAGATAACCCTCCCCTATATATATATATATATATATGGGGAAGGTTTAAATGAGAACGTTAAATATTGTGAGAACTGTGAGAACGAATGAAAAAACCACGAGAACTTGGTAAAAAGCAACTCAAATTAAAAAATAAAATAATAATTACACTTCTCATTATTATTTGAATACAGTGTTAGAAATTTAATTTATACGTTTAAATTTATGTGAATTCCTAAATAAAAGAAAATTTACATATGATTACGTTTGTCATTTACACATGTGTAAATTTGTTATATTTATAGATGTGTACAAAATCTAATAAGAGTAATTTTTCATTTATACGTTTAAATTTACGTGAATTCGTAAATAAAGAAAATTTACACATGTGTAAGTTTGTCATTTACACGTGTGTAAATTTGCTATATTTACACATGTGTAGAAATTCTAATAAAAGTGATTTTGAGAGAAGAAATGAATTATTTGATGTTGTAAATTCTTTTTTTGATGTTGTATTTTAATTAGAATGAGATTTGTATTAAAAAAATTGGTTTTGATTAGTTTTCTTATTCGTTCTCACAGTTCTCGTAATATTTAGCGTTCTCAAGATAACCCTCCCATATATATATATATATATATATATATATATATATATATAGGGGAAGGATAAATCGAAAACCCACTTGAGTTGAGAAAACTCAAAAAACCTTTGTAAAAAACACATGTAAACTCAAGAAACATTTCTAAAAAAAAATAGGAAATGTAATATACATATATTTGAACATTTTTAAAAAATGTTAAAAATTTATGGTTACATAATATATATGTAAAAAAAATGTAACATACAAATTTTCAACATTTAAAAAAAAAACTAGTAAGCGTTTTTTCATTTTTTTTATAAATAGGTCCGTATACATTTATATTACATTCGCTATTTTTTTTAGAAAAAACTAAAAATGTTACATAGGGTTTATTTGGGTTTTCTCAACTCACATGGGTTTTCTATTTATCTTTCCCCTATATATATATATATATATATATATATATATAGGGTTATGTTCATTTGTGAACCTCCCCTTATTTGTGAACTTAATGAACATATCTTGACCCTTGATTTAGTTTTAAGATTACAAGGGTATGATTGTAATTAGTAATTTAAATTTGATTTTTTTTATTTAATTATAATCCAAATTTGAGTTTAATTTAACACGATCAGTTTTCCATTTTTTATGTAACTGCTTCCTATTTTCTTGCAATTCAATTAAAGGAACGAATAATCAAAATTTTGAATTCAGAATTTGTGACAATCAAAAGGAACGAAAGATATTTTTTTTTTATAAAGCTTAACTAGTTATGTAGCTTTAAAGTTTACCAATTTATTGTTCTGGACATTCAATGTATATTATTTTTTTGTAATACATATGTATAATGTGTGCTTTCATCACATCACAAAACTTCATAAAAGTGGACCATCCAAACATGCCATTATATGAGATAAATTGTAACTTTGGTAGTATATTATGCATTACACATACGTACCCATTCTAAATTGTCCTTTTTTTTCTTTTTTGTTCTGGACATCACACTTATGTATTATTCTTGCAATACACATTTTTTATAAAATATGCTTTCATCATCCACACAAGTTCATAAAAGATAAACATCCAAACCCGTCATAAAATACGATAAGTTGTATTCAAGTTATAGGTAGCAACTGAAAATAACACAATCTATAAATTTAACCACCAAAATAATGGTCGTAATCATACTACATTAAATATCCGAATAAAGCATCTCAAACCTACCGTAAAAATATTCCACCAAAACAATTAAAAAGGCAAATCGTAAGTGTAAACACCAAACCAAATAGTTCACAAACTTCTTCCTAAGTTGTGCTATTTTGGTTTTCGTTTTGGACTCATCAGTTGGGAATCGGGCGTCCCGACGCCCTTCAACGATCCCATCCAGGTTTCCATGTGGCGCATCGCATATACACCGCAATCAACATAATTTCCTACATTCGCCCAACTAATATCCAAACGTACATGCTAGACAGCTTCAGTCTCATAGCAACGAGGATGTCTCTCAGACTCTCACGCATCAAGTACTTTACCACCACGTCTTTCTACACACAAATAATACGGTATATTGTACAAGTGAGTAGCTGTATCATTATACACGTTTCTAGATAAAGTGCGCTTATGTATAAGACATCTATATAACGGCAATTGTGAAGTATATGACAGTCAACACACATGTGTATCCGTAAAGTACACTTGCTTACAAGACATGTAAAATACACATGTGTATCCGTAAAGTACACTTATGTACAATACATCTAGATAACGTCAATTCGGAAGTATATGACAGTCAATACACATGTGTATCCATAAAGTAAACTTATGTACAAGCCATTTATATAAAGACAATTTTGAAGTATAAGACAGTCAATACACATGTGTATCCGTAAAGTACACTTATGTACAAGTCATTTTTATAAATACAATTTTGAAGTATATGACAGTCAATACACATGTGTATCCGTAACATACACTTAAACAACAACATAGGTTTTAAAACACAGACTTGTTGTTCAATTGGATGAACCCTAAATTAAAGAACAAAATTGTCAAAATCGGAATAAAACTACCATAAAAAACAACAAATCAAAGTTAAATCAAACATCTTAAACAAACCTCGCTAAACAAATAAAGCTTTTTATATGAAAATTTAACTAAAACATTAGCTTTTTACATGCAAATAACAGAGAAAAACCTAGAAATATAGACAATCAGATGAAATAGAGAATTGTAAAAAACTGAAATTCACTATATGGTTGTACCTTGATATGTAGCCTTAAGATGTAATCTGCATGAAAGATGGTGATGTTGAATGATTTGCCGGAAGAAAAACATTAGGTCGTTTTTTATCTTCAAGAGAGAACGAGACGAGGGTTTTTTCTTTGATCAACAATTTGATCTAAAATAATTGATATTAGAATTGAACGAGAGATTCCAAATTTTCAAGTTATGGAATTATCAAAATTAGTGGAAGTTACTAATTAGCCCTTATATTAAAAACCATGTAATATATAAGAATTACAAAAATGCCACTATTATTAAATCTCAAGATCTCCTCATCCAATCTAATGGCCAGGATCTGTTCATTTTTGTTCACAAAATTAACATTGTTCACTCTTGATCCCTACCCTATATATATATATATATATATATATATATATATATATATATATATATATATATATATATATATAGGGGACCACTAAAATGAGAACAACCTCCAGTTGTAAGAACCGTGAGAACTTTTTGATCCGGGGCGAGTTGGACCAATTTTTTTTTCATAAACGTAGATGCTTGTATTATAAACACATTTGTAAAAAAAAATTCAAAAAAACAAATGTCGTGTGTGTAGTTTTGAACACCACAAGTTTGTGTTTACGGGTACCGTAAATTTCACCTCGCCCCGTACGGTGTAGTTCTCACGGTTCTTACAACTGGAGGTGGTTCTCATTTTAGCGGTCCCCACATATATATATATAGGGAAGGTTTAAATGAGAACGTTAAATATTGTGAGAACTGTGAGAACGAATGAAAAAAACCACGAGAAGTTGGTAAAAAACAACTCAAATTCAAAAGAGAAAAATGCCCGGATAGTCCCTGTCGTTTGCTCATTTTTCACCTTTTGTCCCTAACTTTCTAAAATTACACCTATTGTCCCCAAGTTTTTGAATTTCGTTCCCGGATAGTCTCTGTCGTGGATGGGGTTTAGTTTTTGGTGTTAGGTGCGTATGAAATGAAAAAAATACCCTTACTATCAAATTAATAACTAAAAAGTAAAAAATAATATATAATTAATATTTTACAATTTTTATGTGGTCCCACCACCCACCCTACCACTTCATCTTCCCCACTCCACACCACCACCACCATCCCCACCTTCAACCACCACCACCATTATCTGACTGCTCATCTACCCTCCAGTTTGAACTCACTTTCATTATCTGACTGCTCATCTACCCTCCAGTTTGAACTTTGAGCACTTTCTTGTATTTCATTACTACTGACAACAAACATTTTTTGCCATAAAACAGCCCAAACCCTCACATTTCTCATCATCCACCTTCAAACCCTAAATATGCTACAAGACCTAATCGGAATCCCATCTTGTTTTTCATCAACCACCAATGAAAACCACCAGGCTACCATCACAATGTCCGGTCAGACCCTCTTCATGTCCGTTTACAAGACCCAAATCGCCGGTAACTACAGTTGCATCACCGTCAAATGGTTCAAGCACCTGCTGTTTCAAGGGTGGACAAAAGGGGTGGAGATGGGATGGCTCCAACGATGGAGATAAGGGGTGGAGATGGGATGGCTCCGGCGATAGAGATAAGAATAGATGGGCATCTGATGATTAATGTGAAGCCTCTTCAATGGAAGTTTAGAGGTAATGAATGTATTCTTTTTAGTAAAGTGAGAATTGAAGTTTATTGGGATATTCAATGAAACTGATGGAGATGAGGTTGATGTCCTACATAAATTATTTAATATTAATTATATTTCTTTTAACTTTTAGGTATTATTTTAACAGTAGGGGTATTTTGGTCATTTCACATCCACTTAACCCCAAAAACTAACCTCCATCCGCGTCAGGAACTATCCGGGAACGAAATTCCAAAAGTTGGGGACTATACCTGTAATTTTAAAAAGTTAGGGACTAAAGGTGAAAAATGAGCAAACCACAGGGACTATCCGGGCATTTTCTCAATTCAAAATAAAAAAAATTACACTTCTTATTATTATTTGAATACAATGTTATAAATTTAATTTACACGTTTAAATTTACGTGAATTCCTAAATAAAGAAAATTTACATATGATTACGTTTGTCATTTGAATACAATGGCTCCAACGATGGAGATAAGGGGTGGAGATGGGATGGCTCCGGCGATGGAGATAAGAATAGATGGGCATCTGATGATTAATGTGAAGCCTCTTCAATGGAAGTTTATAGGTAATGAATGTATTCTTTTTAGTAAGAGAAAAATGCCCGGATAGTCCCTGTGGTTTCGCCTTTTTCATCTATAGTCCTCAACTTTCTAAAATTACCTGAATAGTCCCTAAGTTTTCAATTTTTGTTCCCGGATAGTACCTGGGTCTAACTTCAGTTTGTTTTCTCTGTTAAGAGTGTGTGAAATGACAAAAATACCCTTTCCTTAAAAGGCCAAACCATAGGGACTATCCGGGCATCTTCTTCATTTTTATTTATAAAACCCCACCACCACACTTCGTCTTCAACCTCCACCCACCATCACCCTCCTCCACCCTCCACCATCACCGCCACAATCAGATTTGAGCAAACCACCTCTATCTCAACTTTCTCTCTCTCTCATGCACCCACCACCGCATAGCACCACCACTATAAACCACCCTTTTTTTTCTCACCCCTTTTTCTATTTATATGTTCTCTACCACCACCGATCTGAAAACATAACCCCGAATCTCCGGCCAGTCATAGCACCGTCGCTGGCATCCGACATCTCCGACCACTCATCAATAGAAAATGACGGTGGGGTTAGGTTATTCAACATTTGGTAGAGAAAATTACAGTGGGATTAGGTTTTTCTAGATTTGATTTTTGATTTTGATTTGGGGGAGAAAATGACGGTGGGAGTTGGAGCAACGTATGTCCAGATCTGAACTAACTTATTGAATAATCTTATACGAGTATGATATTGCGATAAATTTATGGTTTATGAGCATGATATTGCGATAAATTGATGGTTGCAAATCTATAATTCTTTGGAATTGAATAGTCAAATCTGCTAGTCAACGGTTGCTCATACATTGGTCCCAACTCACAATAAGTAGATTTAAATTTTGATTTTTCTGTTATAAATGGTGGTGGGGCTGTTGTGGTTTCTCGCATGTGGCAGGGTAGTCACATATGGTGGTGGGTTGATGTAGTGCCAGATCGGGGAAAGAGGAACGACGGTGGTTCTGCATGTTGTCTATAAAGATGTTTTACATATTTGTAATTTGTTCAGATTTGAGCAGAGGGATGAAGTGTGGAGGAGGGTGATGGTGGGTGGAGGTTGAAGATGAAGTGGGTGGAGGTTGAAGATGAAGTGTGGTGGTGGGGTTTTATAAATAAAAATTAAGAAGATGCCCGGATAGTCCCTATGGTTTGGCCTTTTAAGGAAAGGGTATTTTTGTCATTTCACACCCTCTTAACAGAGAAAACAAACTGAAGTTAGACCCAGGGACTATCCGGGAACAAAAAATGAAAAGTTGGGGACTATTCAGGTAATTTTAGAAAGTTTGGGACTATAGGTGAAAAAAAGGCAAAACCACAGGGACTATCCGGGCATTTTTCTCTTTTAATAAAGTGAGAATTGAAGTTTATTGGGATATTCAATGAAACTGATGGAGATGAGGTTGATGTCCTACATAAATTATTTAATGTTAATTATATTTCTTTATAATTTTAGGTATTATTTTAACAGTAGGGGTATTTTGGTCATTTCACATCCACTTAACGCCAAAAACTAACCTCCATCCGCGTCAGGAACTATCCGGGAACGAAATTGCAAAAGTTGGGGACTATACTTGTAATTTTAAAAAGTTAGGGACTAAAGGTGAAAAATGAGCAAACCACAGGGACTATCCGGGCATTTTTCTCAATTCAAAAAAAAATTACACTTCTTATTTTTATTTGAATACAATGTTAGAAATTTAATTTACACGTTTAAATTTACGTGAATTCCTAAATAAAGAAAATTTACATATGATTACGTTTGTCATTTATACATGTGTAAATTTGTTATATTTATAGATGTGTAAAACATCTAATAAGAGTAATTTTGAGAGAAGAAATGGATTATTTGATGTTGTAAATTCTTTTTTTGATGTTGTACTTTAATTACAATGAGGTTTGTATTACAAAAAATTGGCTTTGATTGGTTTTTTCATTCGTTCTCACGGTTTTCGCAATGTTTATCTTTCTGAAGGTAACCCTCCCCTATATATATATATATATATATATATATATATATATATATATATATATATATATATATATATATATATATATAATCGTAAAATATACTAGTGTGTTTCATCATCAAATCCTGGCCATTGATCTACACACATGTATGGCCAGGATTAGTTCGCTCAGTTTGCAAACTACACTAGTGTTCATTGTTGAACCTAATCCTATATATATATATATATATATATATATATATATGGGATGAATCCTAGTTTAAATGAGGAAAACCAAAAAACTAACTAAAAAACATACCAATTTGTTTTTACAATTTTTTATAAAAAAAATCGCTATTTTTTATGTATAGAAAAAAAGTTTTTTAAACAATTTTTTTTTGTTGTACTGCACATGTGCACTAATACGGATATAATGCACTTGTGTAGTACACATATAATGCACATGTGCCGTACAAGTTTTTTTTTTAACTTTTTTCCATACATAAAAAATAGCGATTTTTTATAAAAAAAAATTTTTGGTATGTTTTTTAGCTTTTTTAGTTAGTTTTCTAATTTAGATGTCGTTTTCTTATGATCCTCTCCCTATATATATATTACACATATATATAATTTGGCTATTACACATATGTAAATTACTTTTAACATGTCTTTATGATCCTCTCCCTATATATATATTACACATATATATAATTTGGCTATTACACATATGTAAATTACTTTTAACATGTCTGTAATCATAAAAATAAATATAATAAACGATAAAAGTACCTTAAATATAAAAATATATATAAAACATGATTGTTTATTAGGAGTTCTGAAATTTCTGCAATTATTTAAAGTTCTGAAAGAATCATGAGAAAAATAAAAAAAACTATAAAAAAAGCCTAAAAACAAACCAATTTTTTTTATTAAAAATCACTATGTTTATGTATAAAAAAAACTTTAAAAAAAATTAGTATTGCATATGTGCATTATATGTATATGTTGCACATGCAATTTAGCCTCAACGTTTAGGTTTTGGGTTTAATTTAGATTTTTAAGGGGTTTAGATTTGGGGTTTAGTTTTTAGGTGTGGGGGGTTAAGTTTTTGGGGGGTGAGTGGGGAGTTTACCTTTAGGGTCCATTCAATTCATGGAATATAACGGAATTGGAATTAGACTTGGAATTAATTCTATTAAAAATGTGTTTGGTTGGTTAAACAGGTAAATGAAATTGGAATTCATTCCAACCAATTCCCTTATTCATGGAAATCGTCGATTTTTGGCTGGCCGACTAGGCCCGACTAGGTCCGACTAGTCGCCGCCTAGTCACGATTTTTACAACACTGCTTTACATATATGATGGAATTTCAAACTTTCCAAGGGAATTTGTACAAATTACCAAAAAGTCCGTTCTCAAACAAAACATTCAGGAACACAAAGATGAACAAGGATGAATCTAGAATTGAGAACATAATCGCTTATGTTGATTAAATCAGAATCATTCTAGCAAGGAACAAACCAGAATCCAATTTGTTCCTCCATAATCTAGCAGTGATGAACTTAGAATCTAGAAAACATATTTTAGATTGATTTTTCTGGAATCAATCGAGCACTGATGAAGCAATAATCTTGTTGTTCTAGTTCTTTCCTTTAGAATCGAGCAGTAATGAACACAAAATCAATATGGTTTATTCTAGAATCAAGAACATAATCGATTGTTCTCGTTCGTTTGGTATGAAATCGAGTGTTCCATTCTTTCTGATTCGTTGCCACTAGTTCCTTCAAATCGAACTCAACTAATTCAAAAAGGGTGAAATAAAATTCAAGAAATTGTAGAACTTTAATTGAATGAGGATCACGAAGAAGAATGCAGATTCTGGGAAGTGGGGAAATAGGTTTAGATGAAAAAACTAGTGATCTATGGGTAATTTTGTCTTTTTAGTGTTTTCACAATTCAATTCCTAATATAAATTAACCAACCAAACATGCTTATAATTCTGGATGGAATTAATTCTAGTTCCATCAATTCCAATTCTTTTGAAACGTTTCAATTCATTTCAAAACATTCCACAAACAAAACATCGGCTTAGTTTAGGTTAACGACTTTTTGAACCCGATTCAAAAGTCGCACAGCGTCAGGAGCGAGACCATCAAAGGTATCAAACGCAAACGGGACAAACACATGTTGATTCTGTAGGCAGACTTTCTCATGTTTTGCCACTTTGCTCGCCTCTGCCTTGAGCACCGCTTGCCCTACGGCAAAGCCCTTGTCCTTGAGCCCGACAGGGGGGAGACTCCAGTTAGATCTACACAAGCGTGCTTCCCCCCATCCCATCCAAACACAAGGATGTCCGCCGGACGTAAAGTGGACCTCCCCTCTAAGGGGTCAGTCAGAAAATTTACTGGAGCCTCCTTTTTGGCAGAGATCAACGTCACATAACACATCTCTCACCCAATCATGCCGATATTTAAACCCTGGTAGCTCTTTACAGTGGATCGCGTGCTCGCCGAAAGAATCCAAACACGCTTTGCAGCATACCGGACAAGGCTCGTCAACTAGGAACAAAGGAATCATCAGTCGGTATCTAAGGATAGCACGGTATTCCACAGCCGACATGTGTTGCCCCAAGCCTTCAATAGGTGCGACAGACAGAAAATCCTGAGCATGTGGGGCACGTAGACATTCAAACACAGCTCTTTGCCGAGGGGATAAAACAAACTTCTCTTCAAACCTCTTGACAATTTCGCCGTATAAGGCATTCGCCAGAATTTTCTGGGATTTAGGAGGGGCGGTGTCTTTAATGTAGAAACCGCCAATATCAAGGTCGGGAAGAGAACTATGCAAACGGTCCAACGCACTCCTGTAATCGGAGTCTAAAACATCCCCACCACATTCTCGGAGTATGTGGTCTTGTAAACCCCAAGATTGGGCCCTTGAAGCCACGAAAGCATATGAAGAGGCATCGTCGGCCGTACAAATCCCTAAGCCTCCGAACCGGGTCGGGAGAGAAGCCAACCTCCACTGGAGATCTCCAAAAAAGGCACCCCCACAAACAATAATATCCTCTAATGCTCCCCGGAGGCCTTCATAAAAAACAGAGACAGCTCCCCCGACCAAAGAAGGTTGACACGTTCGAAGACCAAACAGTAATTTAGCAACACCCATACAAGAACGAAGTAAGAGGAGCTCGCTCTGAGGGTCCCGTAGGCGTTTAAGGCACCTCGTCAGCTCGACTGCACAGTTCGCTCTTTTAAGAGCCATACTACTAATAAACTCTGCATCACGACTAACGGCACCCCCAAGGAGTTTCACACCCAGCACCGGTCTCCCAATCCCACGAGGGAATAAGCCTTTCTGAACCTTTACACCATTGCAGGTTGGCCAGAAAACTTCAGTCTTCTTTATATTAAGTTGAAGCCCTAAGGAAGGACCCTCCGCTCTGATGATGTCTAAAGCATTAGCCACTTGGGTGGCATCTCCAATAAGCGTTCTGTCATCTAGGTACCAGGCATGAAATAAAAGTTTGCAGTGATCCCTTATTCGGTGAACAAGGGGGTGGAGAACAAGGGCAAAAAGGAGGGGCCCCAAGGGGTCCCCCTGCTGAACGCCAGTAGTAGACCAAATATACTCATCCCCCACATATAATCTAGCTGGTTGACCATATAAAAAATCTACCCACGTAGAAATAGAAGGACACCTTTTCCTTACCTCGTACAGTAGGGTTGTCCTATCAACCAAATTAAAAGCGTTCGAAAAATCAACAGTAAGCATAGCAAGGGACCCATCTTGATGGTACTCATTAAGGAACCTGTTCGCACTATGAAGAACGGCCTCTGCCCCACACGGAATCCCTACCCCAAACTGGAAATCGCCAAGGTATTTGGCCATCTCCTTCCCAACACCTTTCATGGCCACCTTGGAGATCACCCTCCTCCAAATCGACCCAACAGCGATAGGCCTAATCCCATTATCCGGTTTGAGAAGAGGTGTAAGAGGAGCAGAAGCAACAAACTCCGCCAGACTCCTCGGGCACCTCCCCCCCCAAGCACAAATTAACCATAGCTGAAGTAGTCCTAAGCAGACTATCAGCAATCACAGACCCCTCCCCACAAAAAGCATCTAAAAGATGTTGGGCCCTTAAGCCGTCTCTCCCGCACGACGTACCTTTGGGGAAAGATTTAATACACCCGAGCACGCAATCGGACTCCACCACAAGAGGAGACTCAGAAGGCAAGGAGGTAGGCATGGAAGGAGGGGGCATACATGGGTGCTTAGCCACTAAAGCCTCCAGAGTATTCTTTTTGAGAGGGGCGACCCCCGAGGAGCATAAAACCTTAACCGCTGCAGTGAAATGACCGTCAGCAACCTTACGTAAACATTGTTTCACATTGCCCCCCCCCCACACTCATTATCATTCTCAGTGCCCTTTTTGATTCCATCCGTAACCCCCCTCGCGGGTTGATCAAACAACGACTGGACAAGAGTGGCAAAACCCTCACGATCACCCCACTGAGCCAAAGACTGCTGGATGCTAAGGCATTGGCCCGTCTTCCTATTACCCGACCTCTTGTCCTGACGACCGACAGGCTTGAACACCCGCAAGGCGCAACGTGGTAATATCAAAAGTCGAACCCATGCCTCAACAGAATCAGGCATAGCAACCACCTTGTCCAAAGCTGCAGTTAAGACTTGGGCAAATGCCATACGACAACTAAGGGGGATACTCTTAACAGTCTTGATGGGGAGAGAGAAAACACGGTCAAGCAAAGCAATATCTACACCCAACTCTTCCGACGAGGTATCAACGTTTTCAACACCGGGTCTAGTGATGCCAACAATAAAACCCTGTTCATCTCTCTCACCTGGCACAAACCGAATAACCTTATACTCATGGTGGCACGCCCGACTGAAAGCATGAGGGCACATACACTCACCAACCCTCAAAGCTTCACAAACAGAGGTAAAAAGATTAAGATCGTCAGCAATTGCACATCTCAAATAATCTTTCCTCTCGTCTGAGCCAAAATTGTGACTCTTGATATGTGCCATTAACCTTGGGAATCCCTTAGCCCCCTCCAAGCCATCGGGGCAACAATGAAACCGTCGGAAAGGACAAGGCCAGAAACCACTACCATTAGAACCAACCATAACAAAACTAAGTAAGCGGAGTCGACACTTAGATAATGTCGCGTACGCCACCACCAATAAAGAAAACCCAACCCAAAAAGAATCGCAGCTGATTGGTCAAAAGGTAATTGAACCGCTACGCTAAAAAAAAACCCCGAAAAAATCACCTAGGCATTTCGTCGAACACCTTGCGTGCGAAAAAGAAAAACATAAAACTTGAAGAGGTAACCGGCTTCTTTCTCTGGAAAAACATCTTGCAATGCCCTATAAACTGATTTGAACCCCACATTTCAACAGCACCTAAACCAGATTCGCTGAGAGTTGCAAGAAAAATTTGAAATTTTAAGTTGAAGGTGAGTCCCGAATTAGAGAGATTCAGCGGTTAAAAAGGCGAAATCGTCGGTGGGTTTTGGTCGGTTGAGGATTCCGATCGATTTGGGTGAAAAAAAGTTGGATTTAGGTGGTTAAATGGTGAGTAATCGGTGGAAAACGGTGGAGAAAGGTGGTTCGGCGGTGAGGATATTTTTAAATTACTCCACTGATGAAGCAACAAGAGCAGATCTCAATAGTAATTCTTCATCGCTAAAGGTTTCAAACTATGTATTTAGTAGAATTGGGTTTTCTATTCAAAAAGGGGTGGCGGCGCAACTTGTTGCCCAACTACCTGCCATTGCTTTGTAATTGCCCTTTTCGTGTGGAATGATATTGCAGTTTAAATTTAAAAAAAAAAGTTTAGGTTTTTTTTAGAGGGGGTGTGGGTTCGGTTTTTCGAGGGGTGGAGGTTTAGGTTTTTGGGGGTGGCGATGTGGGGTGGGTTAGGGGGTTTAGGTTTTTGGATGAAAATGACAAAATGCCCAAACCCTAGGGACGATTTTGGCAATTTACTCTTTAATAAAAAAAATTGTAAAAAATGGTATGTTTTTAGGCATTTTTGGAAATTTTTTAGTTTTCTCATTTAAATTAGTTTTCACATGATCAATCCCTTGTATATATATATATATATTGAATTGTGATAAAACTATTTCTTCATGAGAAAACTCTATAAAATGATTGATATTTGATGTGTAGAAGCCACTCTAATAAAAAAATCATTTTTGTAAAAAAATTACCTTTTTAACTATTTTTAAGCATTTTTTATTTTTAATTTTTATATTAAAAAGGTTTCCACATGTATTTATATGCAAAAGCTCCAAAATTAAAAAAAAAATTAATTTATAAATATTAAATTGGTTTTTATGATATGTTTAACATGTTAACTAAATGGTTCATTAGTTCCTTATTTTTTTAAAAGTTTCTCATTAGAGCCACTGCTATATATATAAAGAGAGGTTCACTGGGAAACCATAAAAAAGTGTGGAAACATGTAATAAACTCATAAAGAAATTATTTTTTACCTAGTCTTTTTCAGAGTTTTTGTATACAAACACATGTAGAAGCCGTTTTAACAAAAAAAAAGTTTTACAAAAAATGTTACTTTTATTTGAACGACTTCTACAAGTGATTATATGAAAAAGATTCGTAAAAAATACATAAACATGTTTTTTTAGCATGTAACATTAGTGGTTTTCCAATGAACCATACGCACTATTTGTAAAAATGATTTGTTTTACATGCAAAATTAGTAGTTTTCCAATTTTCGTATGATTTATCAGTAATAGGTTGGAAATGTTCGTCGACAATGGATGTCTAATATTTTATGTCTCATAAACATAGTAGCGGGGCGAGGATTGTTGATCCTCTGTTAAAATAACAAATGCATAGATGAAAAAAAGGTAAAACATTAACCTTATGAGAATGTCTAACATGCACATGGTTGTAAAAGTCCCGCCTAAGCTCCGAGTACCCGCTACATGGTAGGCTGTCGAGACCCGAGTACTGTTCGACTAGGCTAATTACTCCCCGAGTAATCTCCGCCTAGGCCGAGTACTCCCGAGTACTCTCAAATCCAACTAGGGAGTGCCTAGTGACTTTTGCAACCATGAACATGCATACTCATATGTAACCCTGATGTTGTAACACATGTAACAATTATATGTAACACGTGCATCGTGTATACTCATGTGTAACCCTAACGTTGTAACACATGTAACAACTATATGTAAAATGTGTAACATGGCATATATGTGTTGCATATGTGCAACCCCTTTGTGTCAATTTACACGTAGTAAAATTACATATATAACATTACATCATCGAAAACGTCACAAATTGATAAAAAAAAAACTAATATATGTAACTAGTAATATACGAGAGTAGTGTAATAAATTAAGGGGACAAACTAAAACACGTCATGTTACATCATGTTATATTGTATTTGCATTTGAACAATTTTCATTAACATGAAACTTAATAACAAAGTACATATGTGCTAACAAACATGTTTCTTGTATAAGTTAGATAGTGAATAGTTAAACAAAAAATCACAAAACCTAATTACATATTCAGCCCGTAAAAGCTAATAATGTTCATTTCTTGATAATCATCTCCATGTTTAACACTACATTAACGTATATTTTTACATTGAACCCCAACTTGGTCGCCATAAGTCTTATACATGGAAAGAACATCTTCTAGTGTGTCTTATGATTTACCAATAACAGGATGAAACTGCTCATTGACAATGGGTGTCCAATATTTGGTGTCATTAGGAGTCTGATAAACACAATAGTGAGGCGGGTGTCGTTGATCATCTATAGAAACTAGACATTCGAGGATTTAAAAACCACATTAACAAGGGCATATTCATGTGTTAGACAAGAGGCTGTAAACGCACGTAACATCAAGATGTAACATGTGTAACATGGGTATACATGTCAAACACACTAGGTGTAACATGTGTAACACCATGTATGCAACATATGTTATCCGTAGTGTAACTCGTGTTACCATATATAAATGTAGCCGGCAGAAATGTAACATATGCAGCTAGTTATGTCAGCATAACAAAACACGACTTTTTATTTGTAAAAATAAACGAGATATTCGGTCCAGATTATGGACTTTCTAATGGTAATGAAAATGTATATCCAAGTGAAGTTTATACATAAACACCTTAACAAAAAAAAATTGAAATATATACCGTAACGATTTTCGATTTTCAAACTAATTATCTACCATCAATGGTGATGCCAAATTGACTCTTGTTTTGGTTAACATATTTAGTTGGGATTTAAGCAGATCGAAGTCCCCACATTTTACACTCATCATATCCCTAGTGGCTTTGTGATCATTCACACCCTCTATTAACAGAAAAAAAAAAGAAAAGAAAAAGAAACAGTAGAGGCATTATAAGCTTCATTGAAAAATTGAAAAGGAACAGTGGAATCAAAAAAATCAAAAGCAACATGCAAAATTTAAAACTACACCTTCATATTAAAATCAAGCATCAACCCACTACATCATAATCAAAACGGTAATCGCATATACACACACTCATTCTAACCCATTGTGCAACAATTTTTAGTACTTTTACTAATAATAAACATATAAAATAAAAATATTACTTGTTACGCATAAAAACACACTTTGGTCTTAATCACCAGTTTTCCTTCGTTACCATACAACTCTGGTCTACATTTGAAACAAGGGTGAAGAAATCACATCTAGATTCGAAAACAAATCTACACTCGCCATGGACACCTAGTTATAGATCTATATTCAGAAAAGAAGAGGAGTTACCATACGACTCCCATCTTTGATTGATTCCGATGGAGTTGTGTAGGCTGTTCTTTATATCGCACCATGGACAACCAAATGCGACGAATAGCTTTCAAATTTATATGGATTTGTGTTGGGGTTTCAGATTTAAAGATGAAGAATAATGATAAAAAGAGAATGGAAGAAATATGGAAATAAATTTGAAAAAGAGATGAAAAGGATGTGTTGGAAGAACCAGTATGAACATAACCAAAAATGTCTAAAAAAATTAAAAACACACAAAAATATTTTTTTATTAAAAATTGCTAATTTTGTCACTAAGAAAAATAAATAAAAAATTGAACAAGAGTACCGATACACATGTGCATACGCATGCACATATGCAACAGTACTGTTGTTCATTTTTTTGGTGACGAAATTTAGCGACTTTTAATAAAAAATAATAAAAAAATTGAACAAAAGTACCGTTTGCACAATGCATCGATACTTTTGTTCAAATTTTTTAGTGACAAAATTTAGCGATTTTTAATAAAAAAAAACGTTTTTAGCATTTAGTTGTGGGGTTTAGTTTTTAGCCTTTAGCTTGGGTGGATGGGTAGGGGGTTTAGGTTTTTAGGGGTGGGGGTTTAGGTTTTTTTAGGTTTTTTTTTTTATGGGGGGTTAGGTTTTTTTTATAGGGGGTCGTTTGGTGAGTTATAGTTTCCTTTTTTTAAGGGGGTGGGTGGGGGTGTTTAGGTTTTTGGGTTGTGGTGGGGTGGGGTGGGGGTGGGTGTTTAAGTTTTGGGAGTTGGTGGATGGGTTTATTTTATTGTGTTCAGATTGGTTCTCGTAATAAGAGTAGTTCTCAAATGAACCCTACCCTATATATATAGAGTTAGGATCTTGTGAGAGTACTAGGTCAATTGAGAAACTTGAGAAGCATTCTGCACCATACATTTTCCCTAAGCAAAAATGCAAAAAATGAAAAAAAGCACAATTTTTTTTTGGGATATCGGAGCTTTTTCTATTAGATTTTTTTAGGAATTTATACAAATGTGTATATTGTCAATCTTTTAACTATACATATAAGTATTTAGGTGAATGATTTAGTTTTAGCTTTAGGGTTAAGGTTTTAGCCTTAGTATTTAGGGTTTAGTATTATGTAACGCCCCAAAATTTGAAATGTTTAATTCACTAGTATGTTTCCATGTTATATGGTATAAGGTGGTTTAAATAACTTTTATTAAGTAACTTAGTTAAAAATATAACTTATATAGTAGGGATTTAATCCGTGACAAATGGGAAAGTATGGCAAACATGAGGGACTAATATTGGTTGACAGAGCTTAAGTTTATTAAAACATGGCAAACATGAGGGACTAAAATTGATGGATGGAGCTTAAGTTTATTAAAACAAAACACTAGAATGTGTAAGTGTGTGTGTTGTGAATGGAGAAAGGTATCTCAAGAACAAGAATGCAAATTCAGCCCAATCAAAGCAAAAATTGAATGAAAAACATTACATGGATAAAGATCTCTCACTATCTAGCCATAACAAACATATGGTAAGTTGTAAATTTTGATTTGATAATTTTTGTATGAAGTGGGTTATAATCAATCCACGAATTTGTATGAAATTTAGCGTGAATATATGTTAGAATCACTATATGAAACATGAATTATACAACATTTTTTATGTCGTTTGATGTTTTGGGTTTAAAGACACTTGTAGCAGTGAGGATGATGATATGGGTGAATCATCCATGTTCAATATTTGTGTAATTTCGGTGCAGTATGTTGTGTGTGATGAATTATTAATAGATAAGTTGATTATAATATGAAATTAGTGAATGTTTAGTTGTATTTGAAGAATGGAAGCAAGAAAAAGGAATATTAGCATGCAATACTTATACATCATGCTTAAAAAGTAGTACGCCTACCAAGTGTTTGATGAAATGTCTAAATGGCATTAATATGTGAAAGTGTACACAAGTAGTGGATAGATGTGCATAGAAAGTAATAATGGTGTATTCGGTAGTAAACTAACCTTAAGAATGTATTATTAGATGAAGTTCATGTGGAAATTGAGATTTATTAATATGACACATTAGGAACTTGTACCTTGTGTTTGAGTGTTATGATGCTCACCATATGTTTGAGTAATTGCCTATTTTTGATTAAGAAATAAAATGCGAAGCACATAAGATTCTAGAAAGAAATGATTTTGGGATAGCTAAGTATGGGTCATGTGATGATTGAAGAATCATGGAAATTGCTAGTGTGAATGAAAATGATTAGTCATGTGTGTGTATGTAACTAAGCGACCATGTAGTTTTATGTATTGCTATATGAGTATGAAATGTGTATGATGTCCGTAGTATAATCTATTAATGTTGAGAATGTATGAGCTTAATGTGATAATTCATATAATGGACAGTTGACTTTCTAAAAAGTCAATTGTGCATAAATAACATAGTAAGGCATTTGGCCGCAAATGTAATGTTTGGGAAATCGCAAGGCACATGCTATATCAATAAATGATATATGTCACGATAAAAAGAATTACGTGGAATGAAAAGATGTGATTGTTATCTTATGCATTGTGTTGTTGGTATTTGACTAGTAAAGGTCAATATAGAATAAGAATGTGAAATGAATATAATTTAGAATGTGCGTGTATGCTAATAATATGATAACCATAATGACATGAAAGTATAGGATCATGTCAAGGTGAGTGGAAGCATGGAAGGCTAACAGGAAGGATGGGAGGAAGCAAGTACGAAACGAACGCTTAAAGTAAGTGATTCCAAACTCACTCAATAGTAATCAATGTGTAATTGTTGGGAGTAACGTAAGAATGAATGATTATTAGAAGTACTTTGGTAAGCCTCGTTGTAGCGGGACAAAAGTAGTTAACTAAGGCGGTAGGTGATTTTCGAACGAAATTATTATTATTACTAATTAGTTTTGAATTGTGAAAAGAATGGGAATCACCAACAAATGGTTAAATCATGATGGAATGTACACAAGTGGGGTCGTTTTGGGTGAATGGTAGATTAATCATGGTTGGAAATGCTTGGTACGATCAAACGGGTCAAAACAAGAATTTTAGTGTCAGCATCATAGGAGCCATGTCGCCTACGCTACGTCCTATTCCGATGCCTAATCTTGTGCCAACGGCCTTTGTGCCCTGACACGGAAGACCAGGCCGCATCCCTGACGCAGGTTTAGCTTGTCAATGGCGCAATGTCGGATCTTGGTTTCCGGTTTCTTTGTTTCGCATGTCCGGTTAATCCTAGTTCCGTTTCGGTACTCTGTAAGGTGTCCGTAAGGCTCCTTGTACTCCATTAGACTTGTATAACGCATGTCCATGTAAGTATATAAACTTAATGGAATAAATCCTGAACAAAAACACACATCAAGGTGTAGAAGAGGATGGAAATGGTAGGCGGGTACATTTTGGGAAACGAATAATGATTGTGGATTCGTATGCGTTGGTTGTATATAGTTATGTGATTATAACTTGATTGAACAAGCGAGATAGAATGTGATTATATGCGTGTAAGGACGGAATTTTTTTTTGAAAGTATGTCTTTAGTCAGATAGTTGTATGCATGAATTGGTATGGCATTTTATATGTGCTTGAGTGAATTAGATTATGTGCAACGATGAGTATTTGGATTCATGGTAGATATATGTAGTATGAATTCGTATGGGTGTATATGAACATATAAAAAGGGTATACTCGCGTTGTAGTCCAATAAATGTATACCAACTATAGGTGTTTCTTTGAAGATGTTGTGTTAAATATGTTGAGATTTCAGGATTGCTAACCGTGTTATTATTATTGAGAATGAAATGAAAAGTACAGGTATGATAATGTTGGGTCCAAGTGAGTTGATGCCAGTAGTAGTGGATGAGTTTTGAAGGATGATCGAACAAGATATCTTGCGTCATTAGAATGCAGTATGGACTTTTAGCCAAATATTTATAATATGTGTATAATGTCGCCATTTACTAATGTGTCGGTTTTTTTATGGTGGCCGCAGTTTACACGGATCATTATCATGTATCTCGAAGGACAAATGGGCGAAGTTCGAGTTATAGAACGTGGATTGTATGGGAGGGTTGTCACTTGTTGTATTCACATGATATATTTGGTACATTAATTAAAGATGAATGGTGTAATTCTTTTAAAGGATTCGTTTTAAATGGCTTTAAAGTATGTTAGAACATTTATAAAGGAAGAAATTTTATAGTTCGTATTCCCGTTACGTACTTTTTGTTGGAAACGGTTTAGGGTCTTACACATTAAGGGTTAGTTTTCGTGTTTAGCATTAGTATTTAGGGTTTAGTTTTAATGTTTAGCATTAGTATTTAGGGTTTAGCTTTAGGGTTTAGTTTTAGTGTTTAGAATTAGTATTTAGGATTTAGCTTTAGGGCTTATCATTAGAGTTTAGCTTTAGGGGTTTAACATTAGGGTTTAGCTTTAGGGTTGAACATTAGGGTTTAGTTTTTAGGTTTTTGCATAGGGTTTAGCATTATGGTTTAGGGTTTATCTTTAGGGTTTAGCATTTGTTGGACCTACTAAAGAAGAGATGATGATTTCTGAAAGCCAAAACATGCCAATCAGATCAAGAAATAAACAGAAGATTGAACTTACCCCCCCCCCCCCCAAGATAGTGAATCTTGAAAAGTAATCAGAACATCTGTTGAAGACATTCAAGATCTGTTCTAAAGCCTTGGAACCACTGTTGAATAAGAAAAATACACTATTCAATGGCCAAAGCCATGTTGAAGCCAAGCACTAATCATGAAGACCAAACATCTGTTTTGGCCACACAGATGTTTGAAACAAAGAAACAGAGGTTTGAATAACAGAGATTTATTCAATGTAACAATAGTTAGCTTAGAACAGAGTTTTGATGTAATAGATCGGATGTTAGAATCCCGCAGATGTTTGCTAATATCTGAGGAATCTTTTCTGTTAGGAATGTTAGATGTCACTATCATGGTGAGGTTAGCTGATTACAAATAGAGCTTTAATACTTGTATAAATGGATCTCACCTGTTAGAGATCTATTTTATCACATCACTTACATTCCTTTTGTACGAACGTCAAAGTTGTGTGATCAGGCTGAGGGGGAGTTATTATAACCTTTCTGTATTTGTAATCTTTTGATTATCAATGAAAAACAATTTGATATAACGTTCAACTCTTGTATGCTCATTTGATTCTGCAAATTTCCATTGTTTATAAAATTTCATTCATCCTTATTCATCAAAGCATACTAAGTGGATCTCAAATCCTAACAACACTAGGGTTTGGCTTTAGGTTTTAGTTTTTAGGTTTTAGCATAAGGATTAACCTTAGTGTTTAGGGTTTAGATATAGGGTGTAGGGTTTAGATTATTTGGTTATTGTTCGACAAGCCGGTCCCAAAGAAAAATCTCTTAAAAATGTGCGATTAGAAGTAAAAAAATTAACTTGTAGAATATTTGTCATTAAGAATTCTTCTTAAGTTTCTCAAATAGGATGCTCTTCTCTTAGGATCCTTAACCTATATATATATCGGGAAGGTTCTATACAGAACATTAAATTTTGCGAGAACACACAGAACAAAATGAACACTATATATAGGGCATGGAACCTAAGAGAAACACATGCTAATTGAGAACCCTGAGAAGGATTCTTGACAACACATTTTCTCTAAGCCAATTTTTTTAGTACTTCTAAACGCACGTTTTTAAGAGGTTTTATTATATTTGAATTTTTTTCATATTTTTGCAAATATGCTGTCTAGGCTAGTTCTCAATTACCCTAATGATTCTCACATGATCCTAACCATATATTAAGAATTATAAAGTGCAAATCCATGAAAGTTTCCGTTACACCCCCAAAAACTTTTTTTATGAAAAAATTAACGTATGTAATATACATGTTTTTAAAAGTTTTGGCCAAAAACAAAAAAATTGAGTTCTTTTTAAAAATAAAAAAATAATCAAATTGTCGTTTTTACGTAGTATTGTAAGAATCGCTAGGTGCTAGTCGGTTGGCGAGGAAACGACTAGCGATTAATCGGATTAGGATTATATATGTAAATTTCAATTTTTGTATGTATATACACACATTTTTATATGTAATAATTTTAAGTAGACATGTTTTAACACCTTCTTCAACCCGTATTTTGAAGTAGATAGGATCAGTTGCCGAAATTTACAGGTTTTGGTCGAAATCTGGTCGGAATTTGAAGGTTTTGGTTGGAATCACTAGACTGTCGCTGATTAGGATCAGATTTGACAACTGTTAACCATCTAGAGATTAATGGGTAGACTGGATGAAAAAATTACTCAGTGAACCTTCGACTAACGATTATACGGCGACTAATCGGAGGCTAGGCGTGATTTTGACAACCAGGTTGTTACATATGTAAAATACCAGTTGTACACATATATATGTTCTTACATGTGTAAAATATGGATTTTGTTTTTTTAAGTGCTCTGCACTTTCTTTCTTTTTTTGGCTCAAACGCTTACAAACATGTATATTACATTTGTTAATTTTTTCATAAAAAACATTTTTTCAATGAGTTTCCATGGTTTTCTAAACTCGAGTGGGTTTTCATTTTACCCCTATATATTTAATCTGAATCCTTTGAGAACCATTCCAAGTTGAGAGATATAGGAAGTCCTATCTACAAACTTTTTTTTTTTTTTTTTTTACAAATTGTAGATTTAATACTTAATTTACACTATGAAACAAATGTTTACATCTATATAAAAGTTATTGATCATGTGTGTTTACATACATATAATTGATCTTAACATGTTTGATTTTTCATGAATATTTTTTTTATTTTTTTCTTTTTACGGGTTGTAGGTCCCCTAATCCGTATGGATTTTCACAGAATCGTCGATCCAACCAAGAGTGCAGAATCATCTAGATCAGATTTACACAGAAACGAGTAGAAGAAGAAATCGATGCACAATACTTTCAATCCGGTCTTCAATTCATTATCCAACTCGAAGTTTAAAATCAATTCAAGACCCACAAAATCCCTCAGCCACTCTCTGTAGATCTCTCTCTCTAAAACTCTCTATTCATCCTCTCCTAAACCCTAATGCACAACATGCTTATATACTCCATGTTTGCATACTGGGCTTGGCCATTCTCCAGGCCCATTACAACAATTAACTCACTAACCAATATGCTAAGCCCATTACAAAATATCAAAAGACTAAATAATTAAACTATTAAGTTGTTGTCACAAAATATGCACCAAAGGACTCTCCCTTGACAATAGCTTCATAGTGTAACTTTGTCTTCAAACATCTAGTGTTCTTTTGGTCTTTGGATAGCGTCAGCTACAAGCAGTTTCTGACATCAACAGACTCCCCCTTAGCTGATGCTTCCAATATCTAAAACTTTCATTTGTTGTAAATCAGTGAACTAGCAATCTTTGGTTAAGTAAGTGAGCTTCAACTCTTCCATATCTCTATCTCTCTGCAATGTAGTAGGAGGATCCTACCATGCGTCTTCACACATTTTCACTTCACTCTCAATCTGCAATTTACTTGTATTATGTGCTTCATTTTGATAACTGCATCAGTCTATTTAGAAACACAAGCAAATATCTCGAAAAACCATTAGTCTTTTTCACATTCAAGAAAACCAGTATTTTATCTTATCATGCAAAAACAATAACCTGACAATTCAAAATGGAAGTATTTTAAAAAGAAATCTTTTTGGTATTTTTGATATTTTTCAAAACAAACTAAACTAAACTAAAAAATATTTACAATTCATCTTTTTGTGAGAATCATGTGCAAGAATATCATATCAGCCAAATCAAACTATTTTCACACTATAAGATATTTCTTTAAGTAATTTTCGTGAAAAGCAGCCCAAAACGATTACCAGTATTGTTTATCCACTTAAACAAACTACATGAACATTTCAAGTTCCATTACTGTGTGATATGTTAAGGTAATATTATACTGAAATACTAGCGTGTCCCACTTCAGGACGTACGCTTGCGATCAAGGTATGCACAAAGGTTCCTCGTAGTAGGTGAGTATACCGAATTCATCCGTTTTGTTTTTCAACGATAGATAATTGGTGATCAGGTGAGTACTTCCGTACAGCAAAGAAACCAATATCTAATGAGGGCTAGGACAAATACCAATTTTTGGTACGATTTATGCATTTTGCAAATTTGAATGACTCTCTAGGAAAGTTTCTTCATTTTCTAGGATTTGGCATTTTTAGCTCTTTTAAGATATCCCGGTTGTGCCTAGGTTAGCATGTATCTGGATGCAGTAGAAGGACAACCTTGATATCCCCGGATGAAATAACAGTATAAAGACCCAAAACCTCAGATTTCGGCAATCTATCAACGCAAGATTTAAGGTCATTAAACCATACGCCACTGATGTTTTCCCCACTCATACTCAGTTCGTTAGGTTTATATCACATTGGTAAGTTGATTACTTCATGCTTTTTGCCTACTGGTACGTCATATGATGAAGCTGCTATCACACTTAAGTATTTTAATTCATTTTTAGTTTGACAGTCTAACTTGCTAATGTACTATCATTTCTTATTTTTCACACAGTGATAACTCACGCACTATCTAAACTCTTTTTAGCTTAGAGGAATTTCTCCCCCTAAATTGTAATTTTTATGGAGTAAGTTTTAAAAAACACAAATTTTAAACACAAACAGACTCCCACTTTAAATCTGACAAAAGTTTTTCACTTTAGAAGTTTAGAATAATCATACCAATCACTAAAGTAAATAGTTCGTTAAAACTTTTAACCCACTATTCATCTCATATGCTTTACAGGAATAACCACTATTGAACATATCACACAGTCCTTCTTGGTCATCCTGCACAATCTCAACAACTCAGCTAGACTTGAGAACCCAAACCTTACCAGTTTTGGGTCGACCATAAACATCCACGTAAGATGCTTCTATCCAATATCCATCACACCATACAGGTGTCTTGGATGTAACAAGATTTATAATTTCCACTAGGTCTTTGATTGCGAGAGTTCCAATAAACTCTCGGATTTTCCGACCTTTGAAAATTATTATCTTGATACCTTCTTCTCCCATTACCAAAACTTGAACTTTGGAAAATTTTTGGATTATGTTGAATATTTGAGTTACCAAAACTCCTATATCCATTTCTTTGTTGAAAATTTCGACTACTAGAAGTTTAGTATCAATTTTGATATCCAAAATTTCTATTTTGAGACTAACATGATTTGTTTTTGTAGAATTGCTTCTTGGCCTATCAAATCTTCCTGATGTTGACGGTTTAGGTTGAAATCTAGGTTGATTTGTCTGACAACTTGATTTTACATATTGTTTGACCCAACATGATTTCCATCCTTAACCTCATCAACGTTTTGCTTACCTTTCTTCAAAGGATAACAACTCGCCACATGCCCTTTGTTGTGACATTTAAAACAAGATCTTTTCTTATAAACTTTCTTTTTATTTGATCCCTTTTTAAATGTTTTGACATTTTCATCTTCAGTATCCTCATCCAATTAATGAGGTGTACTGTTGGACCCAACATATTCTTTCAAAGAAACTAGACTATTTGGCAAGTCCACAATTATCGGATCCACTACAGATGGTGCAGTGGGTATAAAATTAGTTAGCTCATCTTCATTTGGTAAAAAGGAGTAGTCTTGATTTTTAGAAGATGAGGCTTTACTAAACCCCACTCCAGTTTTATCATTATTCTTTTTCAAATTTTCTTGAATATGAGTCCTGAGTAACGATGGTTTTCCAAATTTATCTAACTTACCCTGAAGTTCTACAATTTTGGCTTGCGCAACAGCCAATTCTGTGCACTTTTCTGAAAGCTCGTTAGTCTTTTCTTTCACAGTTTCACGAGCCAAATCAATGATCTATAACTGTTCATTGACTTTGCTTGTTAAACTGCTAATTTCCTGTTCATTTGATTTAAGTTTATTAAAGCAATTTGACTCTCTGTTAATCAAAAGAACATTTGACTCTTTTAACTTTTCTAAAAAAGCTAACATGGTTTTGTTTTGCTCCGATAGTCTGTTAACGTTACTTTGTAGTTAAGTGCAACTAAGACATGTATGACTTACAGATTCTGATGATACCTTCACCTCTGCTGTAAGTCCATTCACATCATTCAAGCCCTTTGAAACATCTGCATCCTTCTTCTCAGCAGTTTCCTTATCAGCTTCCTTTTTTTTCATCTACCTCAACAACTACTTTTTCAATCTTCACAGCTGCAAGCTCAGCTACCAATGCTTGATCACATGTATTCGGTCTTGAAAAAATCTGATAACATTTTTCCAAAGCTTCCCACAGCTCTCTAGAAGTCCTATAACTCTGGAAACTATAACTAATTTCCACTAGTAAGGATTTCTTTATCACTGCTAAATCTCGCTTTTCAGCATCAAACACCCGTTTCTCAGATTCATGCATCTTCTCATATGAAGTCCCTTTAATCTCCCATCAAGTTTTTAGGTAGGGGCAATGTATCCATCTATCATACAGCTATACATCCTAGAATCTTCACTTTGAACAAATGCCTCAAACTTCTTCTTCCAGTCAGCATATTTTTTGACGTTTATAAGCTTTAGCCAATTTTTAACAGTCTCAGTACCTTTATCCATTTTGGCAATCATGCAGCATAAAAGTTCAAATGGTCTTTGGTAACCTGCGTCAAAATCCCAATCTAACTTCTCTACTGGTCTTTGTCAAGCTTTACTGTAACCGTACCTTTTAAACGTTCAAAAGTTTTCCGAAAACTGTTTTTACCAGATTATACTGTTAGACTGGTCTCGAGAATACGAATCCAATGATATATATTGTGCAAAACTTTTTCAGGATTTTCGTGCCTTACCGTTATCCGAGATGATCCGAAATGATCCTGTTATCCGAGATGGTCCGAGATAAGTTCGAGATGCAGTTTGATGATCCGAGATGCAACCTTCTGATCCGAGATGCAAACTGATGATCCGAGATGCAAACTTGTCATCCGAGATGCAACCTTCTTAATCCGATATGTAAACTTTTTCATCCGAGATGCACACTAATGATCCGAGATGTAACTCTGATGATCCGAGATGATCTATTTCTGTGTGAAATACAAGTTTTCTGATCCGAAATGCAAGCCTTGTAATCCGAAATACGTGTTGTTTATCCGAGATGCCTTATTTCTATCCGAAATACCCAACAAAACCCTAGAACAGCCTCTAAACTTCGCAAACAACCATCAAAACACGTCCAAAAAACCAAATTTCTGCAGAAACGATTATGAACCAAGCCAATCAAGAGCCTTTCGCTCTGATACCATGTAACACCCCGAAAACGGGTTTGGTAATCAAACCACGTTAACATTTATGAACGGGTAAAGTACCGTTAGTGGTGAAATTAACCCGGTAAATATTAGGATTTAAACAAATAAACCTAATATTAAATAAAAGTTGAACGAAAACTTTTGAAGAAATAAAAGTTTATAAACAACCCGAGATAACGGGACTTAAAATAAACTGGGTCGTACCCGAAAATATAAATCATTATATTATAAATTTAATGTCGGATATAAATGAGATGAAATAACTAGGAATAAATAACCTAGTTAATCACAAGTGTTGTAGTAATAAGGAAACTTGATTAAAACACCCTAAATGAAACTTGGGAAAAGTTGAGGGGCCAAAAGTGACAAAATTGAAAATGGTTTTTATTAATTAAAACTTAAAAACCCAAAACACACACTTGGTGTGTGTTCTGGTCGCAGACAACAGGGGGCGACGAACAAGTTTCTTCAAGCTAACCCTAATCTACAAAATTTCTCAAATTGAAGGTCCAAATCAATCCCAAATCAAAATCTTAGCACGAATTAGTGATCTCCACTGAAAAAGGAGTCACAAGGTATGTAAATTTCATGAGAAATCTCTAGTTGAATTTCTGAGTAAACCTAGAGAATTAAAAAAAAAATTGATGCATGCTTGTTATATGGATGAAATAGGAACATTGTAGTGTTTAGGAGTAAACCCTAGACAAGTATATTTTGAAATCATGCTTAACTCAAGTAAATTCAGATTTTGTTGATGCTAAATTAATGTATCAGATGTTTTTAGGGTTTTGATTACTAAAAAATAGTGTTATGATGTCAAGAACATGCTTTAATTGAAAGCTGAATTCAAACAGCTCCTGATTAGAATTTACAGCCGACTTGTATTGGCTGTAACATGGACAAAACGTGACAAAAACATTTGTTTCTTGAGTCTAAAATGTAATTCCAGGAAATATCTTTAAAACCCACTGGAATCGCATTTTTTCGACGAAAATTGAGCGTTTTATGAATTTTTCCGTATCGAAGGTTCAAGCTGCGTTTTCTGGCAGAATTTGCAGCCCATTACGAATGTCATAACTCAATTTAGGAATTTAGTTATGATCTCAAATTTTTACTGTAGATAGTTTTAGACGATTACAAAAATCGCCAATTGGAATTTCATCAAATCGGATAAACGAGGAATTTTAAATGAATTTTTCCGTAAGCTGCAGTCAGAAGTGACGAATCTGATTGCAGCTTAGTAAAGAGTTAGATCTTGAAATTTAACACAAGGCCTAACCCTTCGAGAGGTACGCCACATAAAAAATCATAATTTTTGAAGACTTGTAAACAGGTTAAACAAGTCACCAAAAACAGCCCATTTTCAGTGATATGAATTGCCTAAATGAAATTGCGGTCTACTTGGTTGTGTGTAAAACGTGATTATATTAAGTGTTCGGATGAATGCATAGAAATGTGTAAGGTGGAAGACCATATTAAATTATGGTTAATCTAACCACCTTGTGAACATTGGATAATAGTTTGGCGCTTAACAAGCTAGGTGGAAGCTTGTGGATGAAGCGGGTCAAACAGAGCGAGTATGGAAAGAAAAGCGTGGCATGGATGCAAGGTAAGTGAATCTTACACCCTTTTATTTTAGAAGGCGTAATCATTATAAAGGTTATGAAAATGATAAGCTAATATTTGAAATGTGATGTTCCGATGTAAATTGAAATGGGTCGGAATAAGCGAAAGTGATGAAAACCATAATGAATGGTAAAAAGGGGTAATATTGGGCATATATGCCAAACGGGACGAATGGTGGTGACAACGAAATTTGACAATAGCGACTAATGTGGTTGTCAAGTCTTATATTGACAGGAGCGATTAGCAAATAGGATAATTGCGTCGCCATAGATTGTGTGTTGATTAAAGCGAAATCGGGTCTATTTGTTGACCCGGGCCAGGTACGCATATATAGACTTATAGTTAAAAGTGCAATTTTTGGTTAAATAATTAGTTAAAGTCCTTCGTCGTAAAAGGAGGGACTAAAGTTGACCAAAACGCCCTTGAAGGGTAAATTGGACGACGACCCTTAGAGGTCGTTTAGGAATATGTATTATAATTAGGTGAGCTTTTAATAAGTATAAAGGTTTTAAACATAGGCCTTTTGGGTTAAATGCCTAGGAACGGGTCTTTTCCGTAAAACAACCAACCGAAGTGTAGAATCCGAAAAATTGTTCAAATATACTAAGTGCACCACAAGAATAGTTGTGGTGGAATGTAAGTAGATAATACAAATGTGAGAAAAGGATGGGTGAAATGAATGAGTGAAATTTAAACTTAAAAGTTCAAATTCTCTAAACGGGTCAAAACGAGTTTCGCGCATAACTGGGGTGTTAGCTGCGAAATTCTCAAAAGTTATGAACCCGGAATAAAGATCTTGAGTCGAATACTTGGGCGTATGAATTACAGTTAACTAGAAACAAGTTTGTAATTTTAACATAAGCGGGTCGAATAATCATAAAAAGGGATTTATAAGCCTTACGATTATAAATCTGAATTTGATGCGAACAAAGAAGATAAACGGGTCCGTAATTAAATTACGAACGCGTAGGAAAAAGAATCACGCAAAACGGGTAAGTAGAATGAAAGTTATGCCCTTTTAAAGTTCGTTTTTCGACTAAAACCATAGCTGGGCAGATATGCAGCTCCCAGACCTGGAATCGCTGGAAAATGGTTTCCCCCGCGCCACGCGACGGATAACGTTGTTTCGGGCGCAACACGCGACAGACGTTGCGACACGCGACACGTTGAGACGAGTCTCGCGCGACACGCGAGAGACATCAAAGTTGGAAATAAATATTTTGTTGATTATTTGATGCGTAGAACTTGTTTAAACTTATATTTAGGTTATCAAAACTAACTTTTACGTTGGTTTTGATCATAGGTGATATCAAGTGTACCCGGATGGAGATCAAGCGATGGCAAAGGACCGAACACACGAAAAATGAAGCTTCCGCAAGTTGTTTCGTCGTTATTCTAAAACGATGAATTAAATCACATTATGTTGTATTACTTTACATTGTAAAAGTTTTTAATAAACCCGTATTTTTCATTGTAATTGTAACCGTAATTATATGATTATGGACTTAAATTATACGAAAATCGTTAAATAACAGCAAGGGTGTTACATACCAACTGTAGGTCCCCTAATCCGTGTGGATCTTCACAGAATCGTCGATCCAACCTAGAGTGTTGAATCCTCTAAATCAGATTTACACAGAAACGAGTAGAAGAAGAAATCGATGCACAATACTTTCATTCCGGTCTTCTATTGATTATCCAACACGAAGTTTACAATCAATTCAAGACCCACAAGATCCCTCAACCACTCTCTGTAGATCTCTCTCTAAAACTCTCTATTCATCCTCTCCTAAACCCTAATGCCCAACATGCTTATATACTCCATGTTTGCATACTAGGCTTGGCCATTCTCAAGGCCCATTACAACCAATAACTCACTAACCAAACACTTAATAATTAAACTATTAAGCTGTTGTCACAAAATATGTACCAACTCGGGTTCTAGTTAAGATTAATTCCATGATTTGAAAAAAAAATTAAGTGTTTATTTGATAGGAATTCTTAAAGTTCTCTTAACTCATGGTGGTTCTCATTTTACATACAATATATATATATATATATATATATATAGTGTACATAATCACAAGTAACTTATTTAAATGAGAGAACCCTGTGAAACTCAGCTTGTGGCCCATATTAATCCACATATGCATCTGAATTTTTAATCATAAGGGGTAATTGTGTAATTTACTCTCTCTCATGTGTAATGGTGATATATCTCCTATCATTTGTCTATCTATCTCCCCATTCCATCTACTCTCTCTATCTCTCCCCCTTTATGTAATCTTCTCCACCTACTACAAATCTTCATAAACCCATGCAATGTGTTAATGCATATTATATAGTCCGCCACTGTGTGAATAGACTAGATAGAGCACTTGTTGAATATTGTATAGTTGAGATACGGACACATGACTTTGGAGAGGTCGAGAGAGGTCCGTACGGATGTAATCTCGTACGAAGGTAACACGTTCGTAAGAAGGTAACACCTTCGTGCGGAAGTAACTACTTCTGCACGGGCAGGTTCATCTGCACGAATGTGTTAGTCCATCCCAACCTCAACTATATATATAGTGTCGTGTGTTCGTTAGTTGTTAAGTTTTGGAGATCACAGAGGGGAAATGCGAGAGAAATTTTGTTTCTCCAGCTTGTAAATGATGTATACTCTTTTGGTATGAATAATATCATTCTACTTCTACTCTGTTTTTAATAATATTCTACCGAATTAGTTATTTTCACTTAAACTTCCGTCTAAACCCGCCGGATCTTGAACTCTCAATTTATTAGAGCTACGGTACCGATTTAATCGATCTAACAGTTGACTGAATCACCTACGCACATGAATTATGGACTTTTAGGGGATTTCAGACGTAAAACATCAAATAAATAGTCAATTCAAGGAAAAAAGTAAAATTGAGACCATTGAATCGTTTAGAAATGAATTTCGACATAGTCTATGAAAGAATCATCATGAAAGTCAAAGAAATAAAGATTTTAGATCGAAAAATTGAATCAGAACTGTTTCCACGGAGGAACTATGTACGCACGGACCTGTTATGTCCGCACGAAAGTACTTCATTCGCACGAATGTAGTACATCCGCACGAAAGTACTCTCATCCGCACGAACGTACCTTATTCATTCTAAAATCATCTTGTTCATACGAATGAGCCTACTTCATTCACATGAATGAGTCAAATGCCTAAAAAAAGAAAGAAAAGAAAGGCCTTTTTTGATCGTAGTGAAGAGACGAGTGTCCAAAAAAAATTTCGTTATTGAATTTTTTTCGAGATTTTAACGACAAATATGGGTTGTTCGGGGACACCGTTGCGAGCTTCAGAGAACAGATATGATAATACGATCACAGAATGTTGAAGATAGTGGGGTAGTCACGAATACATATGCAGACTGTTTATCATTTGGGATAGTGACTATTAATGGGCCAAATCGAAAAATCCGCATTGATGAAAAACCCAATTTTGTGGACCAAAATGACATATTTTCCACATAGTTGAGTTTTTCAGAGAATAGAGAGGACTGAATGTCACGGCCCCAGCCCCAGTTTGACCCGGTCAGGAGCCGCGGGACAGGAACCCGTGGTATCTATGATGCGACAGCGGAAGATTTTACAGGATCTTTTTAAAACTCGAAATGCCCGATTATTTTATTTCATAATTCAGGATAAACCCCGTAATTTACAATAGAGGAATTTTACTAGGAAATTCTCTGATTTATTAAAACATGTTTATTCATTTTAACTGAGCCACCTCTTCAAGCTTGTTAGTGCTCCGTAGTGACGTTTATCACTGTTAGGATTTATTAGCCTAACTGTGAGAAATTAGTAATGTGCACAATACCCCACTAGCCAGTGATTCAAGATAACCACGACTTAATCCCTGTAATTATAACTTTTGAAAATGGAGTATTGTAAAATACTTTTGATAAAAGAGAATGACTCACATTGCAGATTTATACGGGCAGAGTTTAGCCTACTGATAAGCCTGATAATCTAATTTAAACAACAATGCATACGAACTTAGGTCAGTAACTAATACAACATTTACGATAACTCACGAGATTAAAGCCTCACGACGAATGACAAAGTGCAATACTTAAACATCCATCGAATTCACGACTAATGACAAAGTATAAACCCAATTTGAGCAGCACTTAAACATTCATCGGATAGTTTCAATCGATCGGACATTGAATCGTAGCAGCGATCGAGTTAATACCTGGTATCGTAGCAGTGCCTCGCTATAATAATTGAAAATTTGACTTTGGAGCAGTGAGAATTCGTTTTCGAATTGAAATTTTGGCACCCTCGAACTGCTCAGGAGCTAAGCTATTTATAGGTGAAATTCCGGCCTGTCGCGGCCCGCGTGAACCTCCGGCCAACCTTTACGCGGCCCGCGTGGAGGTCTATTTCATAGACTAAGGCTAGCGTGTCACGCCTAGGTTCGACACGTGTGTGACGCGTGGCCCGGTATGCTTATCCGGTCAACCACACTTTGACGCGGCTCGGGTAAGCTTCCCTTAAGGCTTACGCGGTCCGCCTGAAACCCAAAAACTTTGATTTCTTGATTTTTCATGCACAGTAGGGTTCTAGGGGTCCGGGTTTCTATTTATAGGTCGTTTTGGGAAAATTTTGAAGGTCCTTACATCCTCCCCACCTTATTTAAAATCTCGTCCTCGAGATTTACTGAAATAAGTGAGGATACTTTCGCTTCAACTCCGATTCTAGTTCCCATGTGTATTCAGGTCCTCTCCTTGAATCCCACTTGACTTTGACCGGCACTAATCGCTTGTGCTTGAGAAACTTGATTTTTCTATCTTCTATCTGAAGGGGTTTCTCAACAAATTTTAACTTTTCATTTACCTCTATATCTTGAAGAGGTACTACCAAAGATTCGTCAGATAGACATTTCTTGAGGTTGGATACATGAAATACATCATGTACTCCAGCTAGTTCTTCTGGTAGTTGTAACGATAAGCAACTGGTCCTATACGTTGGATTACTGGAAATGGTCCTACGTACCTTGGACTTGGCTTTCCTTTCTTACCAAATCGAACTACTCCTTTCCAAGGAGAAACTTTCAACAGTACTCTGTCTCCAACTTGGAATTCTAACGGCTTGCGTCGATTGTCGGCATAACTCTTCTGGCGATCTCGAGCCGTCTTTAGTCTTTCCTTAATTTGAGTGATCTTGTCAGTAGTTTCTTGTACTATTTCGGGACCTGATAATTGATTTTCTCCTATTCTGCCCAACAAACCGGAGTTCTGCACTTTCGTCCATACAGTGCTTCAAATGGGGCAACTTCGATGCTTGCATGATAACTATTATTATAGGAGAATTCGATCAAAGGTAGGTGATCGTCCCAGTTTCCACCAAAATCTATCACACATGCTCTAAGCATGTCCTCCAGGGTTTGGATCGTCCTTTCACTTTGTCCGTCTGTTTGTGGATGATATGCAGTACTTAAATTTAGTCGGGTTCCCATTGCTTCTTGGAAACTTGTCCAGAAGTGGGAAGTGAAACGACTATCTCTATCCGATACAATGGAGAGTGGAACTCCATGTAAGGATACTACTTCGTCTACATACAACTTTGCTAACCTTTCCATGCTAAAGGTTTCTTTCATGGGTAGAAAATGAGCTGACTTGGTTAATCGATCCACAATTACCCAAATCGCGTCATTACCTTTTCTGGTTTTGGGTAACTTTGTAACAAAATCCATAGTTATGAGCTCCCATTTCCATACAGGCATTTCTAATTGTTGTAGTAGTCCCGAAGGTTTCTGGTGTTCTGCCTTAACTTATGAACAAGTAAGACACTTAGAAACATATCTAGCTATGTCCTTTTTCATTCCTATCCACCAGAAATTATTCCTTAAATCTTGGTACATTTTATTGTTTCCTGGATGCATGGTATACCTAGATTTATGAGCTTCTTCTAAAATCTTATCACTTAATTCTCCTTGCTTAGGTACCCAAATCCTTTTCTTATGGAATTTCCAAATTCCATCATTTCCTTGCTCTAATTCTTTTCTTCGTCCTTTCATTCCTTCAGCAGCGTCCTCGATTGCTGTTTCTTGAACATTCCTTAATTTTTCCATTAAATCCAATTGCAGATTTATTCTAAGAGCACGGACTCATCGTTGTTTCTCATGATACTTACGACTTAAGGCATCTGCAACTACGTTTGCCTTTCCTTCATGATACTGAATATCACAGTCGTAGTCGCTTAGTATTTCCATCCATCTCCTCTGCCTCATGTTTAATTCTTTTTGCCCAAATATGTACCTTAAACTTTTATGATCCGTATAGACAGTAAACTTACTTCCATACAGATAATGTCTCCAAATCTTAAGGGCAAAAATTATGGATCCTAACTCTAAGTCACGAGTTGTATAGTTTTCCTCGTGCTTTTTCAATTGCCTTGATGCATAAGCAATTAACTTTTTGCGTTGCATTAGCACACATCCTAATCCTAATTTTGAAGCATCACAGTATACTTTAAAATCTTCAGTCCCTTCTGGCAAGGCTAGGATTGGGGTATTTGTTAACTTGTGCTTTAAAATTTTAAAGGCTTCTTCTTGCTTAGGTCCCCATTCAAACTTAACTACTTTACAGATTAGTTTAGTAAATGGTATAGCTATCTTGGAAAAATCCTTAATAAAGCGCCTATAGTATCCAGCTAATCCTAAAAAGCTTCTAATTTCCATAGCTGATTGTGGAACCTTCCATTTGGTGATTGCTTCTATTTTAGCAGGATCTACGTGAATGCCTTCATGATTCACCATGTGTCCTAAAAATTGCACTTCCTGTAGCCAAAATTCACACTTCGAGAATTTGGCATAAAGATTTTCTTTTCTTAACAAAGTTAAGAGTGCATGCAAGTGCTGACAGTGTTCATCCTGACTTTTAGAATAAATAAGTATATCGTCGATGAAAACAATTACAAATTTATCCAAATACGGTTTACAGATCCGATTCATCATGTCCATGAATGCCGCAGGTGCATTCGTTAATCCGAAGGGCATGACTGTAAACTCGTAATGACCATACCTAGTTCTGAAAGCAGTTTTAGGTATGTCTTCTTCTTGTACCTTCAATTGACGATATCCGGAGCGTAAGTCGATCTTAGAAAAGTATCTAGCTCCTTAGAGTTGATAAAAAAGATCATCAATCCTAGGTAATGGGTATCGATTTTTAATTGTAACCTTATTTAATTCCCTATAATCGATACACATTCGCATCGAACCGTCCTTTTTCTTTACGAACAACACTGGTGCTCCCCAAGGGGATGAACTAGGTTGTATGAATCCTTTACTTAGTAATTCATCTAACTGTTTTTTTCAATTCTAGCATTTCTGTGGGTGTTAACCGATAAGGTGCCTTGGCTATCGGTGTAGTTCCAGGAATTAGATGAATTCTAAATTCTACTTCCCTATCAGGTGGTAATCCAGGTAGTTCTTCTAGGAATACCTCTGGGTATTCTGATACTACTGGAATTTCTTTGAGTTCCTTACCCTTAGTGTTAATGATTACTGAAATCATATACACTATTCCTTGCTTTCGTTCATAACTAGCAACTTTCATTACTGAAATGAATTTTAGGGGTTTTCGTGGTTTATCTCCTGTAATCACCACTAATTCTCCTATGGGTGTATGAATTTATATGGAATTCTTATCACAAAGAATTAGAGCATGGTTGGCTACTAACCAATCCATTCCTAACACCACGTCGAATCCGGCTAAATTCATAGGTAACAGGTTTGCCGAAAATTTATGACCTAAAAGTTCTATCTTTCCTTCTCGCACAACCTTATTTATTTTAACAGAATTTCCATCTGCTGTTTCGACTGTAAAAATTTGCCTAAGGTTGGTTAAAGGTAAGTTAGGAGCTTGGCAGAATGAAGTATTTATAAAACTTTGGTTTGCACCAGAGTCAAATAATACTTTTGCATAAACATTATGAACTAGGAACGTACCAGTTATTACATCAGGAATTAGTTCGGCTTCCTGTGTAGTTAACTGGAAGGCTCTTACGTTCTTCTTTGTAGTTCCTTCTGCAGGTTTGGCTTTGTTATCAACTGGTTTGACCAGTTTTGGGCAGTCTGGCCTACAGTTGTAGCAGACTGTTGCTTTCTTCTTCCTGCAATCTTCTTCTTGGTGCCCTGGGATTTTGCAGAAATTGCAATACCCCTTGCATCTTCCAAAATGATTTCTTTTGCAGGCATTGCAAAATGGAGCAGTGGGAGATTGCCTGGTCCCCCTTCTCTTGAAGTTGCTACTATTACCCACACGGAATCCTTGGGTAATCTTTTGGGCTACTTCCTTTTTCCGATTTTCTTCTCTTGTGCGTACCAGCTCGTTAGTTAGGGTGTTAGCTAATTCCACAGCATCGTCAATAGTGCGAGGTCTCGCAGCTTTAACGATATTACATATTTCGCCAATCAATCCCCAAATATAGTGGGAAATAAGCACCGGCTCTGGCGAAGCCAAGGTTGGTACCACTCTCGCATACTCGAAGAATGTTGAAGTATACCCTCGACAATCTATACCCATCATCCGATGGTTCAGGAACTTATTTGCCATTTGTTCCTTTTCATATTCGGGACAGAATTTTCTTTCCATTAACTACTTAAATTTTTCCCAACTCATGGCATAGGCCATATTTCTTCCTTTGGCTTGAAGTACCGTATTCCACCATTCTAGCGCCCCATCTTTAAAATGATGCGACGCATACATGACCTTTTCTTCCTCAGCACTTTTACTTATCATAATTACTGTTTCGGTTTTCTCCAACCAACGCAGTGCTGCAGTTTCCCCTTCATTGCCTGCAAATTCTGCTGGTTTACAAGCAAGAAATTCTTTGTAAGTGCAACCAGGCGTTGCAGCTTTCATTCTTTTGAGAATTGGGGCTTTCCGTATATCATTATCGTTGTTAATATGATTTCCGCCTCCGTTTACACTATTACTGATGTTATCTTCTTGAGTACGTTTACTAGGAATAATTTGTTGAGGCTCAACAGGTTTCTGGGCAGCAGCCAGGATTGCTGGAATAGCATTGGCTATTCCTTGAGCAACGTTATTCTCGATATCTTGCCTAGTCATAAATTGATCTTCCTGATGTTGCTCAGATTGATTAACTTCATTAACTGGTTCATTATTAGCGTTTTCCGTCTGGTAATTAATATAGATAAGTAATTAGCCGAAAACAATTAACAATTAAATATAACAAAACAATCGCACAATACAACACACGTATAGCCAAAATTGTCGATTTCTCGACTTCCATATTTATATATTATATTATGCATCCGTACACACTGTTATTTTACAAAAGTTTTATTTTTAGTTATTTTACAAAATTATATTTTACTATTATTATTATTATACAATCACAGTTTCACAACCCCACTATTTCTTGTCAGCTGGCCCTTAGAAACGACGTTCCCTCTCGTCGTACTTCCAGGAGATTTGTTCTCCTATTTCCCGGATCCTATTCCCTGCATCCATCAACTCCTCACCAAAGTGGCGGAGTTCAGCTAGGTTTTCATGGCTCATTGGTGGGTTTGGTATAGGTTCTTGGTCGAACTGAGGGAAAAAGGTATAGGGGTTATTGAGAAGGTTTTGAAACTGCCAGTCATTAGTCCACCATTCATCCATTTCTCCTAAAGGTTGGGTGTGGATTAAAGGTTCTGGGATGGCTGGTTCCAAATTTATTGGAAGTTGGGTTTCAACATGATAAGGAAAGAGGTTATTATTGATAGGCCTGAGAATATCGCAGCTCGCCAGTATGCGATCCAATTCCTCCTGTAATGGCAATTCCTCGACTTGCCTAGAGCTTTCCCCAATTTCCATTTCTATTTGCCTAGAACCTTCCCCGATCTCAATCCCTTTTCCTTTATCTATGGGATTCTCTATTTTGGGAAATTTTATAGTTGCTGGTTTCCTCCTGCGTACTCGCCTCCAACCTACAAATCTTCTCTTTTTACTAAGCTTTGGTTTCTCCGGAGGTGGAGCTTGAAATACCATAGGTTCCTCCACATCGGCTATGTAACCAGTAAAGTCTTTGGAAACTTCTACTTTTACAGGATAAAGATTGAGATTCTGAAGGGCTTCAGATAACTCATTCATGCTGTTTTAGCATATATGCAAAATGCACACAAAATGCTAAGATAGAATTTTATAAAAATTTCACAGGTAAACATTCAAGTATTATTGCATACTGTGTAACTAATTTAATACAAAGGACAACTGAAAATTAAAACATACTAGGGTTTATTGTAAACTTATTTATTTACTAGGTAAAATTCTCTTCAGAGTTTCTGGCTTGTAGATGATATGGGTGCTAATACTGGGTCAGGGTATTTAAAATTTTGCATTTACTGCTACAGTGGCTAACATATAGAGATCTGCCCATTTTTTATCTAACTCATCTTCCCATGGTGGGTTATTGCTTATTTCCTAGGTTTCCTGATTAACCCTCATTTCTTTTGGTCGTGATTTCTTTCTTTTCTCCTGACTTTTCCTAATAATTAGACTTCTTTTCTTAGGAGAAAGTGTTTCCTCAAATTGTGCTTTACGGACAAATATTCCTTCCTCCGTATCTGTTGGGTATTTTGAGGATGAAGTTCCTTTTTCTTTCAGTAATTTATCTATTTTATGATAGATGTCCGAAAGTCTTTGTTTACCCATACTGTAAACAAATATTCAAATAATAAAACATGTAATCACAAAATGGCAATCAGTAAAAATTAAGTATTTTCTTAAATACTTAATTGGCTTAAATAAGTGGCTCTGATACCACCTTTTCCTATCACGGCCCCAGCCCCAGTTTGACCCGGTCAGGAGCCGCGGGACAGGAACCCGTGGTATCTATGATGCGACAGCGGAAGATTGTAGGATCGTTTTCAGACCCGAACGAGTCGATCAGAAGAGTTTATCGCTACACGAAAGGCGGAAACAGACTTGTAGAGGTCAATTCAGCTAGATTTACACTTTAAACTGTTGTATGATTGATTTGATAACAATTTACAATCTGACAACACTTCGGCAGCACCTCGTTACACTGACCGGAAAGTTACAAATGAAATCAAGACATCAAGTATTTATAGGGAGAGTGATTTCGTTTGAGGATGACTCAAACTGAATTACTGTTCAAACGAAATTAACAATTTCGTTTGAATGTGTCAAGTCAGTTTCAAACGAAATCAAACAATCTAATTTCGTTTGAACTTGTCTCACACCCTATACTTGACATATTTCTCGTATAACGTGCCCTGATCTCTCTAAGTACAAACAAGACTCGATACAAGACGAAGTCGACAGACACATGCACTAACAGACTCCCCCTCGAATGTTGACGAGTCTTCAGTGTCGAGTCTTCGCATCCTCAGTCTTTATCATTCCTCTCAAACCTCTGAAGTATCTGACGCTGTAAGTATCCTCAAACTTTATCTTCTCTTGATCACCAGGATCTCTGGCTCTTACCATCAGCACCAACAGATTCCTCCCTCGAATACTGATATTCTTCAAAATCTGAGTCTGGCTCTTGAACTTTCTAATTCTCCTGATCAGATCTCTTGATTCCTTAAGTTCATCAGCATTAGCAGTTCCAGAATCGTAACCTGACTCACACTTTCTACAGGTTCATAATCGATTCCTGGCTCTATCCTGCACAAAAACTCTACCCAACAATAAATTTTCTGATAACCACTTGTAGAGCAAATCTCAAAAAGATCTATCATATATAGTCTCTGAGGAACCACTTGCAGAAATATCATTTTCATTTCAAAAACTTTTCTCATTTAAACACAGACTCTCCCTCACGAAATGTTCAACTCTTTCCCAAACCAGTTGTCGTCATATTTAGCACTTGGAATTTTGAAATTTAGCTCTTCAACTCCAGTTGTCAAAAATCTTTTTGAATTTTCAAAAATTTATGCTAAAACACACTAAAATCTTTTTGGATTTTTGAATGTAAGAAATGCAATAAAGTAAAGAAATATTTACAAACAATATTTTTGTGAGTTTGTGTAAGAGAATCATATCAGTTTCTGAGACAAATCACCAACACCGTTAAGCTTTAATCATTTTAAGTTTTAAACGATTCACTTAGATTGTCAGTATACTGATCCACTTAAATTTTCACACAAAGTTCAACTGTTTCGAGATACGAGATTAATGTCTTAAGCACTTAAACTTATTCGCGTGTCCCACCTCAGAAAATACTCCCGTATCCAGATCCCAATATTCAGTCTTACAGGTGAGTATACCACAGATGATACCTGTAAGGGGTTTAATGCGAAACCGTGAGAGCTCAGGTCAGAACTTCCGTTCAGCAGAGAGATGGCGGTTCGACTTTTGGTGGGTCCCCTTTAGAGGATCTTTTCTTCAACAACATTGATTAGCAATTTTATTGTCTATCATTTTATGCTGAGGGCGGCGCTATTTTTCAAGCAATCAATCAAGTATTCTCCGGGGACTAGGCCATTGCTTCCGCAAAATCAGAAGTCCCGGGATAATACACCAGATATCACTGAGCATAAAGTCCTAGTATATCAGAAAGAGGGACCTTTGAAACAAGATTTCGGGGGTTACCCATATATCCGAGAGATGTTTCCCCACGATATAAGCAAGTTTGAAATTTAGGTTTATATCTCGTCACAATCTACTAAATGTGCAAAAATCTACTGGCACATCACCAGTGAGACCATTTATCACATTTTTACTTTACATTTCTTTAGCATGCTGTGAACGTCCACTGATGTACTATCATTTCCTCTTTTTTACAACAAAACTCATTTTTGATTTTATCATGTTTTTGGATTTTTCAAATTTTCTAATGTTTTTGGATTTTCTGAAATACTTACTCCCCCCTAAAATGCACAAACATTTAAAAAGAAATTTGAAAACAAACTATACAAGTAAATTGACAACCGATATCGAATCACTTCAATTCGCCATCCACTTGGCATAAACAATTAGAACTCCCCCTCACAACAAAATATTTTCCCATTGATTTCAAAACACTTAAGTTTGTTTTAATCAAATGGTTTTTCCGGAAAATAAGTTTTGTTGATTTTATAAAAACCACTCGTAGGTTAGGGGATTCATCACGTTGTTTTTCAACCACTTGTAAGAAAGATAAATCAAGTACAAGTTAATGTCCCTGATTAATCTTAAACATTAAGTACCACTTGTAAAAATGGTCCAATCAAGTTCAACCTAATGACCTTGATTTTACCACATGTAACACAAACTCTTTTTCAACCACATGTCTTACCAACCAATACCACATGTAGGTTGAATTCTCAAGATGCCGATTCCTACTCCTCACTTACCAACCTGGGAGTTCCGGCAAGTCATACTAGTGACCAATTTTTAATTTTTTAACAAACAATATAAGAAAGATGCCGATTCATGCTCCACGATTACCAACTTGGGAGCTCCGGCAAGTCCAGAATTTTACTGCTCATAGTAGGTACCATCCCAGTCACAAACCAGGGATGATACTTTACCTTGCTTCTTTGTTTTCTTCTCGTAAAACTCCTTGACTCCCTTAACCTTCCTGTCAACCATCTTTCCAAAAATGTTATGAACTTTGGAATTAAAAGCTTTTTCAATATCAAATTCTTTCTTTTCAGAAAAAAATTGATTTGAAATCTCAACTTTTCCAATTTTCTTTTTAAAATTTTCAGCCCAAAGTGGTGGAAAATTCACATCTTCCACAATCGGTACTAATTTTTCACTTTTAACCTCAACCTGTGACTTCTCTGATTTTGTAGAATCAAATTCATCGCCAGAAGATAGCTCCTCTGATTTTGACGAATCAGAATCATTGCTAGAACTATTCTCTGATTTCTTAACAACCCATTTCTGGTTGTCAAGGTTTGCCCTTTTCTTATAAAACCTGTTTGAACATTCACCAATTTCAAAAATTGAATTTTTGAAAAGTTTTGTTCTATCAATTGGCGGTTCAAACATAACCTCTTTATCTTTCATTTTACGAGAAACTCCCTGTTTTGATTGTATTGCCTTGGAACAATTTTTGGCAATATGTCCAACAGTGTTGCATTGGAAACAGGTTCTCGTTTCTTTCATCTGATCAGCAATCTTCATCTCTTCTTGCTTCTTCGTAAGGAATTCTTTGTTCGACTGCTTCCAAAATGGACTCTTCATCTCCTCTTCTGAGCTTGTTCCTGAAACAAATACCATCTTTGATTTAAAATCTCGAACATATTTTTCATTTTTATGATTTTCTGGTGGAATAAATCCTAAACCTTTCTTTTTGAAATTACCGTTATGGGTTGGTTTCTTTCGATAACCAGAACCAGAACTGTAACCCTTTTTCTTGTTTTCTCTTTGTTGAACTCTTGAGGTGTACTTTTTAGATTTATCATTAAGATTTACATCTTTTATTTCAGAAATATTAATTTCTGTTAGTTTGAAAACCTTTTTAATCATTTCAGGTTTAACACCTCTTATTGGAAATTCCTCATCAAAATATAATTTGTCAGAATCATTCAAAGTATATGCAACTTTAAACGTTTCTTCATCCAAATTAGATTTTGATAACAGGAATTCTTTATTGTAAACCCTTTTGCCCTGTTTGAAGATTTGACTTGGAGTGCTGGACTCAGACTTTGACTCTGACATAGACTCCAACTTTGACTCCTCGGATTCATCTTTATCCAACACCTGATCGACCACTTTCTTTATTAACTCGGACTCATGATCAGTGTCAGACGATGTAAATGTGATATCAATATTTTCTGGCAGATTAACTGAGGACTCCGACTCCCACTGTAAATTTGTTGCTTTTTCGACTCTTTCTGAATTTGGATTTCTCGGAGAATATCCATTTTCAAGCGGGGGTGGACACTTGTTGTAACTGAAACCTTGTTTCTTACCAGATGTGTTTTCTTTAGAAGCCTTCTTCTTATCTTTCTTCTTTTCAGAAGTCTTTTCTTCATAAACTTTCTGTTCTTCAGTTACTTCATCATCTTCAAATGCCTTCATGCCTTCCACAGTTGGATAAATCCTGTCAGTGACATAAGAAGTACATGAGTAACTTTTTAACAAACGGTTTACTCTTTCAGTTTCAATTCTTTGGGTTTCCAATTTTTGCTCAAGCACAGCACACTTATCAATGTAACTGTTCACACTTTTCTGCTTTATCATGAAAGCTCCCTGAAATGTCTTCATGGCCGTTGCTTGTTCTTCACTTGTTTGGTTGTACTGATTCATGGCCTTGTTCAAAACATCGTAAGATTCCTTCAACTGGTTTATATTGCTAATCAACTCACTGTTTTTCTTCTTTATAATTTCACAGTTCTCACAAATCACCGGAATCTTTTTTGCATTAACTTCTTCATCAACTTTGAACTTTGGAATATCTTTCACCTTTTTCTTTATCACTGGAACAGCTTCATCATCACTGCTGACCGGTGTTTTGACCTTTTTCTTTTTCTTTTTGACTTTTTCATCATCACTGTCACTTTCTGCTATCAATTTCAAATCAGCTTCCAATCTTCTTGCATGATACTCACGATCATCATCACTATCCTCTTCAACTCGAGCAACATATGCTTTGTGATTTGAATCTTTGTTTGGATCATAATCATCCCAATTGAAATTTGCCCAGCTAAAATCTTCAGGCAATTTTTCATCATCTTGGTTTATCAGACATGCTTTTTTGTCAGCTGAGATATATTTGTCCCAACTGAAACCTTTCGTTGGCTTTTGATCATCCTGATTCACCATACAAGCTCTCTTTGAAGATTCTTCAATCACTTTTCTACCATGTGCCACTTGCGGTTCTTGTTGTTGTTGAGCAACTTGATGATAGATAGCCTTCCGATAGTAATCATTGTTGTTGTTGAACGGATTTTGAGCTCCACTTGCTTCACTGTTTTTGCACTCTCTCTTGAAATGTCCTTTTTCCCTGCAACGAAAACAAGTGACTTTAGATTTATCAAAACCTAAAGTAGAAATATTAGCTTCACGTAAATCATCTCTTCCTGTGATCTGCTTAAATTTCTCAGCTCGTCTCAACACACTAGCCAAACACCATTTAATATCCATCAATTCCATTTCCTCAGCGTCAATTTGATCGTAATCCTCTTTTGTAAGCATTGGATTCCCGATCCGACCTGTAACAAAACTACCATAAGATTCCAACACAGTTCCCAACAAAGACATGTGACTTTTGGCAATTTCTGCTGAATAATCCTCATCATTCTCCAGATTCAAAACAATGTTGCATTGAAGCTTCTTGCCAATCTTGGTTGTTGAGATGTTCGGATCAAATGATGGATATGATGAAAAATTTGTGTGGCTGTTAGATCCTTTGGATGAACCTCCGGAAGAACTCTTTGCATTGTAAGCAGTCTCTACCTTCGGTGACATGTTGGAGGTTTTATCATTGACACCACATTTGTAATAAAGACCAATGTCTTGTTCACCATCGAAATCTTTCATTCTCGAGACTTTCCTTTGTTCCATCTCCTGGGCTTCTAATTTCTCAATGAACTTGCTCAAAGTTAAATTTTTAAACCCTTTCTTGTTCCCGAACATCATGAGATATGTACCCCAAGTTTCATATGGTAAAGCATCAGATAGTTTTTCAATCAACTCCTCATTATCTTTAGTGATTTTCAACCTCTTCATGTTAGCTAGCAAATTGCAGTATCTTTCAATAATTTGCTTTGTGCTTTCATTTTTCAAACCACGAAACAGATCAAACTCTTTCTTCAATAATGACTTTTTGTTTTTAACCATTTCTTCACTTCCTTGAAACTTTGATTTTAAAGCTTTCCAAATCGAATAAGAAGTTCCATTATGTTGCAAGAGAACCAAGATATCTTCTTTCACAGCTTGTTGAAGTAGACTTAGCATCATTTTCTCATCTTTATATTTCTTTCTATTATCAGCACTTAGATCTTTAATTGCAATTATCTCTTCGTCATCATTCATTGGTCTAACGTATTTCGTCTCAACATTCTCCCAAGCATCTAAGTAATTGGCTTGTACCCAGTTTTCGAACTTTTCCTCCCAACTTTTATATTCTTCAATATTCATGAGTTTTGGAGGTTTCTGCATCGTTCCAGTTTCATTTTCCAACATCGTATTCTGTGCAAGAGTAATCGGGGTAGCGAATGCGTTGTAAAAATCCTCGTCCATGTTTCGTTTTTTCAAAGTTCTCAAACTGTTCTGTTCAAACGGAATACTAAAAACAAACAAGATCCCTTTTCAAGCGAAATAGCTTTCCTCAAACGAAATCCCTGATTTTAAACAAAACAACCACACTCAAACGGAATACCTTGTTCAATCAATCTACCTAATTTCGTTTGAAACACCTACTATTTCAAACGAAATTGCTGAACTTGTATGATCTTCAAACGAGATAGCAATCTTGAAACGAAATTGCCTAGTTCAAACGAAACCCTCAAACGGAATACGATCCTCAAACGAGATAACTTATTTCAAACGAGATCACCTAATTCTCTCAAACGGAATCCCGAATTCAAACAGAATCACCCATGATTTTCAAACGAAATCAGTCTCAATGTGCTCTCTCAAACGAAATCAGCAAGTAACTTCAAACGAAATCAGCATGATGTCATCTTTTCGGTTCAAATTTTGTCCAATTGATCAAGCAAATGGTCAAATTTGGTTCTGAAACTATCAAGGGTTTGTTAAAACATAATTACGCACACATTGTGAAAGATTTAGCCAATTTTATCCGTGAAAAGTAGTTTAATTTTGAAAGAAGGTGTAGAAAATCAGAATATGCGGCTGAATTTGTATGAACTCTTCCTCCTGAGCTTTGATACCACTTGTAGGATCGTTTTCAGACCTGAACGAGTCGATCAGAAGAGTTTATCTCTACACGAAAGGCGGAAACAGACTTGTAGAGGTCAATTCAGCTAGATTTACACTTTAAACTGTTGTATGATTGATTTGATAACAATTTACAATCTAACAACACTTCGGCAGCACCTCGTTACATTGACCGGAAAGTTACAAATGAAATCAAGACATCAAGTATTTATAGGGAGAGTGATTTCGTTTGAGGATGAGTCAAACGGAATTACTGTTCAAACGAAATTAACAATTTCGTTTGAATGTGTCAAGTCAGTTTCAAACGAAATCAAACAATCTAATTTCGTTTGAACTTGTCTCACACCCTATACTTGACATATTTCTCGTATAACGTGCCCTGATCTCTCTAAGTACAAACAAGACTCGATACAAGACGAAGTCGACAGACGCATGCACTAACAAAGATTTTACAGGATCTTTTTAAAACTCGAAATGCCCGATTATTTTATTTCATAATTCGGGATAAACCCCGTAATTTACATTAGAGGAATTTTACTAGGAAATTCCCTGATTTATTTAAACATGTTTATTCATTTTAACTGAGCCACCTCTTCAAGCTTGTTAGTGCTCCGTAGCACGTTTTCCTTGATTTACAGCAGGTCGCCTGAAACATGTTTTAAAAATATTTTGTCAGCAGAGAAATACTAGTGAATCATTCATTTTGATAAAATGAAACATAGTTATAAATTACAGCATAAGAGCGATTACAATGGCTTTTATCTTATTTTTATCTGGCGCCGTGTCACCTGGTGACAATGGTCATACCACTATTGGGTCTTTCCCCAAGTAGTGACGTTTATCACTGTTAGGATTTATTAGCCTAACTGTGAGAAATTAGTAATGTGCACAATACCCCACTAGCCAGTGATTCAAGATAACCACGACTTAATCCCTGTAATTATAACTTTTGAAAATGGAGTATTGTAAAATACTTTTGATAACAGAGAATGACTCACATTGCAGATTTATACGGGCATAGTTTAGCCTACTGATAAGCCTGATAACCTAATTTAAACAACAATGCATACGAACTTAGGTTAGTAACTAATACAGCATTTACGATAACTCACGAGATTAAACCCTCACGACGAATGACAAAGTGCAATACTTAAACATACATCGAATTCACGACGAATGACAAAGTATAAACCCAATTTGAGCAGCACTTAAACATTCATCGGATAGTTTCAATCGATCGGATATTGAATCATAGCAGCGATCGAATTAATACCCGGTTTCGTAGTAGCGCCTCGCTATAATAATTGAAATTTTGACTTTGGAGCAGTGAGAATTCGTTTTCAAATTGAAATTTTGGCACCCTCGAACTGCTCAGGAGCTAAGCTATTTATAGGTGAAATTCAGGCCTGTCGCGGCCCGAGTGAATCTCCGGCCAACCTTTACGCGGCCCGCGTGGAGGTCTATTTCATAGACTAGGGCTAGCGTGTCACGCCTAGGTTCGACACGTGTGTGACGCGTGGCCCGGCATGCTTATCCGTCAACCACACTTTGACGCGGCCCGCGTAAGCTTCCCATAAGGCTTACGCGACCCGCCTGAAACCCTAAAACTTTGATTTCTTGATTTTTCATGCACAGTAGGGTTCCAGGTGTCCGGGTTTCTACTTTTAGGTCGTTTTGGGAAAATTTTGAAGGTCCTTACACTGAATGTGACACCCGGTTTTTCAGAGCTGGCACTGTACTGGTGTAAAACGTGTTATTATTATATATAGGCATTAAATTATTAAATAGGACATTAATTTGAGGTATTTGAAAAATTGATAAACTCAAACGTTGTTAAAAATTACGTTGGAAATAATAAGTTAAACGCTTATCGCTTAACGAACGAAATGCGAAACGAACGTCGGTGACTGTCCGGATAACGTTAAAATCCGAAAAATACTCCATTATGATTAAAACACTATTTTTAATCATATTCGTGAAGAAAAATTAGTTAAAACGCTTAAAGTTCTTGTTTTGCGAATTTAAGCGCGTACAGCGCAATATAGTGTGTCTACTGCGAAACGCGGATGACACAGCCAGTTTAGGTGAACAAAATTTTACTTAGTAATATTTTGATGAGTTTATTTCTATAGAATACTGAAAATAATTTTAAACGCCTTAAAACGCAGATAAATATTCCTTCAAATCAGTAAATAAACATGTAAAATGAAGCTATATGATGTATTTTGAAGTTATAAAAATTATGTAATAACCTGGTAGCTTTGCATGTTGTACTTATGGCTTGAAAAGTATTAAATCCGGTGAAGTTTGCATGATTTTTGTTCTATTCATGAGACCTGCATATTCATAAGTAAATTATTGTTTTGATTAGTAGATAACATGTGTTATGTTAAAATATCAAGTCAAGATAATTTGGGCTGGTTACGGTAAAGTTCGGTACGAAACTATGCGTTAAAAACGGTAACAATCGACTTTTTAAGTGATTTTTATAAAACTGTTAATCTGAATTTAAACTGATATTATGATAAATATAAGTATTTTAACTTACATTAAATATTTTTGGTGATTGGTTGGTCATACGTGACATCCGACGCCCAAAAACGCTACCGAAACGGTAAAATACGCATATTTCAACGTACGCGAAAACGGGATGTTCAAGAGTGAACTTTGTGTGTTATAGTTTGATATGTGAATATGAGTATGTGTTATGTGATTTGCTAAGTTATTTCATGATAATATGAAATGATGCTATGTTTAAGCGTTTGTGCGGTAGAAACTGTAAACTAGATCAGAAATCGCATTATGTGTGAAAATTTGTGATAAACATGAGAAATATACTTGAAGTAACTTGATGAGTTACTTGATATATATTAAGTGTTTAAGTATGATATATATGTGTGAAATAACGTGATACGTGAATTACGATATACATATATATATAAAGAATATGTCCATACTTATGCATATATATTACGAAGCGCAACTCGTAGATATATATTGCAAATAAATAGACATAAATAGAGTCACCAACAAAATAGTTCAAATCGCGAAAATTTTAATATGTATATGTATATGGAAGTACATATATATAAATGCCAATATAATTAAAAACAAAGACTTTTCGTAAAAACCTCAAATGTGACAACTGTGCTCTGTAAACGATGTACGATTTAAAACAATATCAATTATCAATAAAACTATGTGTTTTGGTGTTAATATATGTATATTTGTTTTTGACGATTTTACGATTTGATTCTAGTTCGATTTCAAGCTTTAAATCGCTTTCTAGAAAGTTATGCGCAAGCTGATGCGTAAACGTAATTAGTTTAATGTGACAAACACTCCAGAATAGTGACATAGGCTTAACATACCTTAAATAACCTTTACATAACTTAGAAATAAGTTTTGGAGGGTTTGGTGTGTCGAAAACAAGTTTATTCGATCGCAGGGACTATTTATGTCAAACAGCGAAAGTATGCTGATTCGTATAGTAACGAACATTCCGGAACTTGAACATAAGCTAACCATACCCTAAATATCCTTTACATAGCTTAGAAATAGGCTTTGAGGGGTTCGTTATGCGAAAATATGCTTATTTGATCAATAGGGACTAAAAGCATCAAAAAGTGCAAAAGTTTGCATTTACGCGCATATCTTACGTTCTGAACATCTCCAGACATCCAAAAATTTTTGTAATCATTAAAATATTTTATTTTAGTGATTGGAATGCAAAAATACCATTCGTCGTGTAATTTGGATCGTTTTCGCGTCCGTTCGAGTTTTCGTCGTAATTAACCAAATAATGTGACCGTACGACCAAACGAACCGACATCCGAGATGTTTTCAAGCATATTTCATGTTCCTTATGCTTTAACTTCATTGTAGAGCCTTGAAATGGGGTTAACGAGGATTAAAAACATCAAAATCTAAGTTTTAAGCATGCAGGGGCCAAATCTGCTAATTCTGGGAAGTTAGTCGCGGGGCGCGAAAGATCATGTGTATTCCTACGCGGGGCACGACATACTACCAGATCAGAAACATTGAATTTGGTTACAACAGCTGATTTCAGTGATTTCTTACATGGTTTGGGGATACCATTTGCTTGTTTTTGAGTTCCCATTGTATTCTAATCTATGGGCACAAGTGTATGGCTTAGATTAAGCTTTGAATTACTCAAAAACACTTGTAAAGATTTTAAGAACTCAAGACTTTCTATAAATACCCACCATGTTCAACCTTCATTCCTTGCACATTGATCTATATCTGCTCTAAGTTGAAGCTAAGCTTCATACCTAAGTGTTTTGGATCAATTCATCCAAGCTTGGACCTTTTGTAAGCTTCTTTCATGCTTGTTTATGCTTTTCAAGCATGAAAGTCAAACAGTGTTTGACTTTCTGCTTTGACCATGATTTGGTCAAGTCAAAGTTCAATCGAACTTTGCAACGTGAGCGTAATCACGATGGTTATAGTCCCTTGTGACTATACCTACTGATTACCACGTCGATTAGTCGAAGTGACGAGTCAAAGTTTTGGTCAAAATACGTGTTTACACGTATTTTGAAACGAAGCTATTTTCGGGTATCAAAACACTTTGTTTTGATATAAAACCTGTTTTCTAACTTAGTTAAACATGTTTTGACATGTTTAACTCGTCACTTTTAGTCTAGTGCTTGTTTAGGGTCGTAAGTCAAGCGGTCTTGACAACCGCTTAGACTTTTGAACCCGACCCGTTTGGTCGATCGTTAGGATCCGACCACGCAGTTATTGTAACCATAGTTGTATAGGGAATAACCTTCCGAGGTTATACCTTATGGTCACTTAGTTTAATTAGTTGTATGATAGGTAGTTTATATGCCTTAGGAAAATGACCAAAATGCCCTTTTCATGCATAATTGGATTTTAAGCATATGTAACCTAACTTTTTGTCACTTAGGGGTTGTTTGGTTGCCTCTTAATGGCTCCATTAAGAGGCTTGGCCTCTGAATCGGTCAGATATGGGGTGTTTGGTTCACCCAATAACAACCTCTGAATGAAACCATTCAGATCTGAATGGTTCAGCACTTTTCAACATCTGAATGGAACACTGGACTTGTATACCCTGCCCAAGAAAACAATCTGCCACTCCCCCCTTTCTTCTCCACAGCCGCCCCCTCCACAGCCGCCTCCTCCATAGCCGCCGCCCTCCACAGCTGGTCCCCTCCCCAACCTCCTCCTCCACAGCTTCCTCCTTTCTTCTCCAGCGGCGATGTTTGGTGTTTTCCGGCAAAAAGTTGTTAGCGGAAGCTCTTCTGCTTCGGTAAGCCTCGATCTCACATCTAGTGTTTTGCTCAAACAAGAATCAAGAACATTAATCATCAACGAGGTATGAAATCGACATCTTTTCCTCTCTTTTTCTACTAGCCATTCACGTTATTGATAATAATGACGATGAAGATGAAAGTGGAGAAATATAATGGAGTCTGGAGTTGCAGAGCTATACGAATTTTGTTTTGATTCTTGATTCCATTACATATTGGGGAAAATTGAAATGTTTACTGAATTTATTTTTTTACCTAAATTTTATCTTTACAAGTCAAAATGAATGATTAATTGATAATCATAATTAACTGCTACAATTTTGTATAATCATATACTGGTTAAATGATGTTTAATGAACGTCTTAATTTATGGTTTAGAAGATATATTTCATTCAGCAAAAACTAGTACATAGGGGTAAAAACGTCATTCTCCACACTCATTCAGAGGTGCAACCAAACAGCACTTTACTGGTTCAGCACTTACTAGTTCAGAGCCTCTTACTCATTCAGACCTCTTATTCATTCAACACTTATTGGTTTAGTTGTTGTCAAACAGCCCCTTTAACTGATTATGCAACATATTTAAACATGTTAGGGCATATAATACTTGTCATAGGACTAGTTAGGTGTCTCGAATGCGCATTTTGCGCAAACGACACGTTAACGTAGCATAAGCTACCTTAACGGGTCGTAAGCACTTAGGATAGGTTCCGATTTAGGATGTAGGGTTTGTTAAACCATATCACATGAGTTCTAAAACTCAATTGCTTTACGAAACCTCATTCTACACGATCTCCCGATTTAGGTGTCGATTTATTAACTAGCGATCCGATTACTAGGTACCACTTGCAATTCAATGTGAGTACGTAGTTCCCCTATTTTACCGTTTTCAATTGTTTTGGGGTGATTCATATGTGTTAAACGATTTCGATGCTTTCAACGATGATTTCAAAAATGAATACTATGGTTTATATTAAACATAATGATTTCGATAGTGTGAACGAACTTGTTGGGACGTATTTACATAACGAATAACATTCATTAACAATGATCAAGACGACCAGTATTAGGTTATGGTACCATAGGATCTGACAAATCCCGTTATCGGACTGCCACCATGGTTATGTATGGGGGTTATGAGGGTAACGACTGAACCTGATGATTGTTAACTTACCCTTTGGTGGTATGTTAATACGAGTTGAACGATGGACGAGTTACGAAGGTTTGAATGTATTCCGCGAGACGACCAAAAGTAGTTTTCACAATTAAAACGAGAACGATTTGAACGATTGAACGATTTTGAACGATTGAGCGGTTTTGAACGATTGAACGATTGAAACGAATGAACGATTTGAACGATTTAAACAAGATAAACGAATTGAACGAACGATTGGTTTTTTTGGTATGTGATTAGATAACGGGACAGGTTTATTGTGATAAAAGCATGGTAGATACGCCGCTAGTACTTCTTATATATAAATGCTTTCATCATATTACATTCCGTAGCGTTATTTAGTTCACTTGGACGAATGATGTTAAACGATGTCATGCAACGATGTTTACTATACGATATAAACCATGCGAGTTATTTTACGAGAACGATTTACGATTTGGGTTACTTAAACAAATTTTTGGGTTAAGATTCATGGCAACGAGATTTCATAAACTATAACCAACTTATTTTGAGCTGGTTATTTATATTGCAATACTAAACTCTTTTCAAAACAAGATTTTCAATTATCGACTCTTGTAGTCAAACGAGGTATTGCAACATGTAAACGAGCCATGAATCTGACACTCTCACAAAACCTATGTGCTCGCCGGCATTTCTTTGCTGACTTCATTTTTATATATGTTTCAGGTGGTGTTGAATGATGTTGACTGTGACTAGGATGCATGCTCACTTAGGACCGGATAAGACATTAGTGACTTAAATAACGATGATAGTTGATATGTGAACTTTTTTGTTTTGACTTTAAGACAATCTAATTATTTAATAATTCAATAAAACGAAACTTTTGAATCCATGGTTATGAAACAATAATTTTGTCGCTTCACTCCCCGACGTTTCCGCTGCGGTTTTGTTGTTTTACGAGGTCGGGGTGTGACAGAAGATTTGGTATCAGAGCTCATGGTTATAGGGAATTAGGTTATTAGTAATGATTTGACCTACACTATAACTTTTCTAGGACCCTAACGCATGTTTATTGCGTTTAGATTCTAAAACAATACCGTCACCTATCTTTAGGTGATAACCACAACGAGAACACAATAACAAATCCGCTTTGAAAACCAATCATCTCTTCTTAGATGATTTATTATAAGGTTTTGAACCTTCAAGGTTTTTCAAATCTCGTCAAAGTTTGAGTCTTATAGTGTGAACACGTGCAATCTGGAAGGGTGGGTGCCTGTATCCTGAGTTTTCTGTCTAAGGCTAGAGTGTTCGTACAAATCCACATAATCGGACCAGTCACTCTTACCTGGGAACTCTTGGGGTGAGTGTCCATTTATAGGTTAAATCATGTCTTCGCGATACATTATATTGACCCATTTACTTTGATTAGTCGATGTGTATTGTTTGTTTGTTTGAGGTAACGAACGAATGATTGCATTCCTTGTGTTTTGTCGATGTTTTCAATACCTCTTTTGTTTATCCAATTGTCAATCTCACTCGTTTCTCATGTTTCCTTATTCTTTTTAGAATAGGCCTCCTCGACGAGATGTACAACTGCAAACTAACGCTGAACTCGCATCTATTATCACTCAGTAGATCGTTGCTGTGATTCCGAACCTAATAACTCAGATTAATCAAGCGAACAACAACAATAATAACAATGCTCAGTGCAGTTTTAAGACTTTCAATTCGACTAAACCACTAAAGTTTTCTGGGTCTCAAGGAGCAGCTATGCTCCTACAATGGTTCGAGAGTCTGGAGAGTACATTTAGACATGTTCAGTGTCCGAATGAACGAAAGGTTGAGTTTGCATCAAGTGGTTTTGAGAAGCGTGCTCTAACATGGTGGAACGGTGTGATGCGTGATAGGGGTGCCGATGTGGCAATGGCACAAACTTAGGAAGAGCTACGGGCTCTCATGATGAAAGAGTTCTGTCCCCATCACGAAATAAGGGCTTTGGAACGAGAATTTGACGATCTAAAACAAGATGGGGGAGAACAATGTGCTTATACGGATCGTTATGAGGAGCTAAGTTTGTTGTGTCCTACTATAGTTACCCCGTTGGAGAAAGCGATTGAGAGGTATATCGATGGTCTGCCTGATTCTGTGCAAGATATAGTTACTGGTAGTAACCCTGCCACTGTTCGTCAGGAAATCGAACTGGCTGTAACCCTGACTGAGTCTCAAGTCAGGAAGGGTAAACTGACCCGCAAGGGTGATAAGAAGGAGTCGACCGACACCGTTCAAGACAAGGGTAAGGGTTAGAAGAAGAAGGGCGACTCATCTAGGAGGTCGAGGTAGCACAAGGCTTCTCAAAACTTTGCTGTCACCAATCAGAATGCTCAGAACCCACCAGCACAACCTCCTGCCAAGAAACAGTATGCTGGTGCCGCACCTCACTACAATAGGTGCAATGGTCATCATGCAACCCAACAAGCTTGTAAGCAGTGCACCACTTGTGGTAAACTTGGGCATACGGCCAACATTTGTCGTTTGGGTCAAAATCAAGCTGCTAAGAATCCAGCACAGGTTTAGGGAAACGCTGCTAGATTACCACCTGGTTCATGTTATAATTGCGGAGAAATGGGTCACTTACGCAACAACTGCCCGAAACTAGCAAACCCGAATGCCAATGCGAATGCAAATCCCTCTCGTGGACGAGCATAAAATTTGAACGCCAACGAGGCACGTGTTGATAACGAGGTTGTTAACGGTACATTCCTTGTTAACCGTCAACCTGCATCTGTTCTTTTCGATTCTGGTGCCGATAGAAGTTTTGTTTCGTTATCATTTGAGCCTTTACTTGCGATACCTAGAACTAAACTAAGGAAACCCTTATCTGTCGAATTTGCTACTGGTGAACCTCTTGTACTCGATTATGTTATTTGTGATTGTCAATTGAACCTCGATAACCATCTTTTTACTATTGACCTCATACCGATGCAACTTGGGAGTTTCGACATTATCGTAGGGATGGATTGGTTAACTAAGGTTCATGCTGAGGTGGTTTGTTTCGATAAGATTGTTCGTATTCCTCTTTCATCTGGTGATGTCCCAGAAGTTCATGGCGAGAAACCTTCAAATGGTTTGAAACTCATGTCGTGTACGAAAGCCCAAAGTTATTTACGAAAAGGATATGTGTCCTTTCTGGCACATGTCACAGAGGAGAAAGGAAAGAACAAGTGTATTCAAGATATTCCGATTGTTCGAGATTATCCAGAGGTGTTTCCTGATGAACTGCCTGGTTTGCCTCCAGTTCGTCAAGTCGAATTTCATATTGATCTTGTACCCAATGCCAACTCGTTTGCTAAAGCACCTTATCGTCTTGCACCGTCTGAGATGCAAGAATTATCGAAACAGCTTAAAGAGTTGTCTGATAAAGGATTCGTCCATCCGAGCTATTCACCTTGGGGTGCTCCTGTCCTGTTTGTGAAAAAGAAAGATGGATCTTTCCGTATGTGTATCGATTATCGTGAGCTTAATAAGCTTACCATCAAGAATCGATATCCCATACCACGAATCGATGATCTCTTTGATCAGCTACAAGGTGCTACATGTTTTTCCAAGATCGATTTGCGTTCTGGGTATTATCAACTTCGTGTACTCGAAGAAGATATTCCCAAAACTGCTTTCCGTACGAGATATGGTCACTACGAATTCACTGTCATGCCTTTTGGTTTGGCGAATGCCCCATCCATTTTCATGGACTTAATGAATAGGGTTTATAAGCCTTATTTAGACAGGTTCATCATTGTGTGTATTGACGACATTCTTATTTATTCGAAGTCTCGAGCCGATCACGAATAACACCTTCGTCTGACGATGGAACTTCTGAAGAAGGAACAACTTTTTGCCAAATTCTCCAAATGTGAATTCTGGCTTAAGGAAGTTCAATTTTTGGGTTATATTGTTAACAAGCAGGGTATTCATGTAGATCCTTCCAAAATAGCTGCTATTAAGGATTTGAACACACCTACGACGCCTACAGCAGTTTGTTCTTTTCTTGGGATTGCTGGTTATTATCGTTGATTCATTTCGAACTTCTCGAAGATCGTGGTTCCTCTCACTACTTTGACTCAGAAGAATAAGCCTTTTGAGTGGGGACCTAAACAGGAGGAAGCTTTCCAAACGTTGAAACAAAAACTCTGTGATGCTCCTGTTTTATCTTTGCCCGATGGAAATGATGATTTTGTTGTCTATTGTGATGCATCGAATCTAGGCCTTGGTTGTGTTCTTATGCAACGAGATAAAGTTATAGCTTATGCGTCAAGACAATTGAAAGTTCACGAGAAGAACTACACCACTCATGATCTTGAGTTGGGTGCTGTGGTTTTTACACTCAAAATATGGAGACACTATCTTTATGGCACGAAATGTGTGGTTTTCACAGACCACAAAAGTCTCCAACATATTTTCAATCAGAAGGAGCTAAACATGAGACAACGACGCTTGGTTGAACTCTTGAACGATTACGACTGTGAAATTCACTACCATCCTGGTAAGGAGAATGTTGTAGCTGATGCGCTAAGTCGAAAGGAACGAGTCAAGCTTCATTGTGTTTGAAATCTATCTGATATTCAAACTTGCATCTCTCAAGCTCAACGTACTTGTGTTACACAAGATCTGATGGGTAAGGAATTACCACGTCAACTAGAGCTTAAACTCGAAACGAAATATGATGGGTTACTCTATTTCAAGGATTGTTTGTGGATTCCGAAACAAGACGATCTTCGCACTTTAGTGATGGATGAATCTCATAAGTCTCGATATTCTATTCATCCTGGTGCTGACAAAATGAACAAGGATCTTCGTACTCAGTACTAGTGGCCTGGTATGAAAAAGGATGTTGCCTTGTATGTATCGAAATGCCTAACTTGTCTCAAAGTCAAGGCTGAACATCAACGACCATCTGGTTTCCTTGTATAACCAGAGATACCAGTTTGGAAGTGGGAGAACATTACGATGGATCTCATCACTAAGTTACCGCGCACATCTAGAGGTCACGATGCTATTTGGGTTGTCATTGATCGATTAACAAAGTCAGCTCACTTTATACCGATTCGCGAGGATCTATCTGCTGATAAACTTGCTAAGATTTATGTTGATGAGATTGTATCTCGACATGGTATTCCTTTGAATATCATATCTGATCGTGATGCTCGATTTTCATCTCACTTTTGGAAGACCATGCAATCTACTATGGGAACTCAACTAAATCTAAGCACTGCTTATCATCCCCAAACAGATGGACAATCCGAGAGAACGATACAATCACTGGAGGATATGCTTAGAGCATGTGTGATAGACTTTGGTGGTAATTGGGATTCTCATCTACCGTTGATCGAATATTCTTACAACAATAGTTATCATGCTAGCATTAATATGGCACCGTTTGAAGCTTTATACGGTTGAAAATGTCGTTCACCTGGCTGTTGGAATGAGATAGGTGAAGCTCAGCTTACTGGACCTGAGCCCATTCTAGAAACAACAGATAAAATCAAGAAAATTCGCGATAATCTTCTGACAGCTAGAAGCCGTCAAAAGAGTTATGCAGATATGCGATGTAACCCTTGGAATTTCAAGTCGGACACCGTGTCCTACTCAAGATATCCCATTGGAAGGGAGTGGTGAGATTTGGAAAGAAAGGAAAACTTGCACCACGATATGTTGGACCATTTAAGATTGTTGAAAGAATTGGAAAGGTTGCCTATCGACTTGAGCTACCTCCTGAACTTGGGAATATTCACCCAACATTCCACGTGTCTAATTTACGAAATTGTTTAGCCGATACTGATCTTCATATTCCACTCGACGAAATTCAAGTTGATGACACGATGCACTTTGTCGAGAAACCAGTGGAGATAACGGACCGTGAAATCAAACGAGTGAAGAACAAGCGAATAAGATTGGTCAAAGTTTGCTGGGAGTCCAAATGTGGCCTAGAGTTTACTTGGGAACATGAGGACCAAATGAAAGCAAAATATCCACATTTGTTTTCACAAGTTTCCTCTAGTTAAAATTTCGGGACGAAATTTCCTAAAGTAGGGGAGACTGTGACAACTGTGCTCTGTAAGCAATGTATGATGTAAAACAATATCAATTATCAATAAAACGATGTGTTTTGGTGTTAATATATGTATATTTGTGTTTGACGATTTTACGATTTTACGATTTGATTCTAGTTCGATTTCAAGCTTTAAATCGCTTTCTGGAAAGTTATACGCGAACTGATGCGTAAACGTAATCAGTTTAACGTGACAAACACTCCGGAAAAGTGACATAGGCTTAACATACCTTAAATAACCTTTACATAACTTAGAAATAAGTTTTGGAGGGTTTGGTGTGTCGAAAACAAGTTTATTCGATCGCATGGACTATTTGTGTCAAACTGTGAAAGTATGCCGATTCGTATAGTAATGAACATTCCGGAACTTGATCATTAGCTAAACATACCCTAAATATCCTTTACATAGTTTAGAAATAGGATTTGAGGTGTCCGTGATGCGAAAATACGCTTATTTGATATATTGATATATAGGGACTAAAAGCGTCAAAAAGTTCACAAGTTTGCATTTACGCGCATATCTTACGTTCTGAACATATCCAGACATCCAAAAATTTTTGTAATCAATAAAATATTTTATTTTAGTGATTGGAATGAAAAAATACCATTCGTCGTGTAATTTGGATCGTTTTCGCGTCCTTTCGAGTTTTCGTCGTAATTAACCGAATAACGTGACCGTACGACCAAACGAACCGACATCCGAGATGTTTTCAAGCATATTTCATGTTCTCTATGCTTTAACTTCATTGTAGAGCCTTGAAATGGGGTTAACGGGGCTTAAAAACATCAAAATCTAAGTTTTAAGCATGAAGGGGCCAAATCAGTCAATTCTGGAAAGTTAGTCGTGGGGCGCGAAAGATCATGTGTACTCATACGCGGGGCGTGACAGACTACCAGATCAGAAACATTGAATTTGGTCACAGCAGCTGATTTCAGTGATTTCTAACATGGTTTTGGGATACCATTTGCTTGTTTTGAGTTCCCATTGTATTCTAAACTATGGGCACAAGTGTATAGCTTAGATTAAGCTTTAAATTGCTCAAAAACACTTGTAAAGATCCTAAGAACTTAAGACTTTCTATAAATACCCACCATGTTCAACCTTCATTCCTTGCACATTGAACTAAATCTGCTCTAAGTTGAAGCTAAGGCTTCATACCTGAGTGTTTTGGATCAATTATTCCTAGCTTGGACCTTTTGTAAGCTTCTTTCATGCTTGTTTATGCTTTTCAAGCATGAAAGTCAAACAGTGTTTGACTTTCTGCTTTGACCATGATTTGGTCAAGTCAAGGTTCAATCAAACTTTGCAACGTGAGCGTAATCACGATGGTTATAGTCCCTTGTGACTATACCTACTGATTACCACGTCGATTAGTCGAAGTGACGAGTCAAAGTTTCGGGAAAAATACGTGTTTACGCGTATTTTGTGACGAAGCTATTTTCGGGTATCAAAACACTTTGTTTTGATATCAAACCTATTTTCTAACTTAGTTAAACATGTTTTAACATGTTTAACTCGTCACTTTTAGTCTAGTTCTTGTTTAGGGTCGTAAGTCAAGCGGTCTTGACAATCGCTTAGACTTTCGAACCCGACCCGTTTGGTGTATCGTTAGGATCCGACCAAGCATATATTGTGACCATTGTTGTATAGGGAATAACCTTCCGAGGTTATACCTTATGGTCACTTAGTATAATTAGTTGTATGATAGGTGGTTTTCATGCATAATTGGATTTTAAGCATATGTAACCTAACTTTTGTCACTAAAACTGATTATGAAACATATTTAAACATGTTAGGGCATATAATACTTGTCATAGGACTAGTTAGGCGTCTCGAACGTGCATTTTGCGCAAACGACGCGTTAAAGTAGCATAAGCTACCTTAATGGGTCGTAACGGGTCGTAAGCACTTAGGATAGGTTCTGATATAGGATTTAGGCTTTATTAAACCATATCACATGAGTTCCAAAACTCAATTGGTTTACGAATCCTCATTCTATCCGATCTCCCGATTTAGGTGTCGATTTATTAACTGGCGATCCAATTACTAGGTACCACTTGTTAGTGCGGTAATGTCTATCGCCTCCATTAATCCAGTTTGTAGCAGAATCTGAAGAAAACAAAGCTTTATATTGTAATTTGTAAGAAAAAGGCAAGGTGGCAATATTGTAAATAAGAGGGAATCTCTTCTAAGCCTTGGCCTATATATAGGAGCTTTAGGGTTTTCATTAAAGACTTTTGGCCATTAAAAGACTTGGTGCTTAGAGTGAGAAAATCTAGAGAGAGAAAGTCTTCGTACGTGATTCCCGGTGCTTTGTAATCGTCATATAGATCAATAAGAATCATGGTAAATTGTACGAACTTGTGTTCGGTCCACGCACGTGTACGGATTCCGCACGTCACACGTGTTGTTACGCAATCGTTTCAGAGTGGAAACCCGTCCTAACAAGTGGTATCAGAGCAGGAGCTCGGTTGCGAAGATCAAACGCACAGATTCGTACAAGATTTGATCAGATTCAGAGCTAAAATCATCCAGATTTGTCAAATTCCTCATATTTTTCTTGTTCTTCACGCTTTACACTGAATTTTGCAAAATTGACGGGGTTTTTACGGTCCAAATTAGCTGATCTATAACCCTACAAATTTTCAGGTCAAAATTCCAAGCCGTTTGGGAGAAATCTGAGATTTTCTGGCCGACTTTGCTGAAATGTTCGTCATGGTTGTTCATGCATGTTATCCGATCGAACAACATTAGTGTTACTTGATCGAACAGCTGTTCGATCGATCAACTATCCGATCCACTGCACCATACTTTGCATTTCATTTAAAGTTGTTGACTATTGTTGATTTGCCAACCGATCGGTCAGCAAGCCGTATTATTGCGTCACTCTACAATTCATTAAAAACTTTGACTATTGTTGACCTGACCGATCGAACACCTGTCCGATCCAAGGCACCATACTTTATCTTTCATTTAGGTCTTTGACTTGTTGACTGCTGACCGATCGATCAGCAGTCCGATCGAACACCTGTCCGATCCATAGCATCCCTGACCGATCGACCGGCAATTCGTGTCACTCATCCCAACCGTTCGATCAGCAAGTCGTTTCATAGTTCATCACTTGTGCGTGTCACTTAGTCAACATTAATCAGCTTTGTCAGTCAACTTTATCAGTTATGCATGTGAGCTTTTGATAGTTGTCGGCCATATTCTGAATTGACGTGATAAGTTTGCATGAGATATTGATAATTGTCGGCTATCTTCGAATTGATATAGTGCATGTGATGTTGTCAGTTAGCATGTGATTCATTGTTTAGGTCAAATAAGTCAACGTGCCACCCTATTCAAGATTAGTGCCAACCGATCGATCAAGAAATTTGTCGTGTAGTGTCAACCGATCGATCAGAGGGTCGATTGGATTTTCACCCTTTTCAAAGCATAGCTAGCCGATCGGACAACCACCCGATTAAAAAAAATCCCGACCGATCGACCAGCACCCTGTCCGATCGAACAGCTTTCCTAGCCGATCGGACAACATCCCCATCCGATCGGACAACACTGATTATTTTCACTGTTGACTAACTCGATCGGATACCCGTTCGATCAGTTGTTTGATATTTTTAAAACTGATTTTGTTTGTTTGTTTGCAAGTGATTCGAGGTGATTTACAAGGTGCAAATACCAAGAAGTTGAAATTTTGTAGACTTTGAACTAAAAAACAATTTTTGAACCAAGTCATTTAACAAAGAAATTGTGGTTAAAATGTTTGACGAAAAGGAAAATGTTAAACTTGAAAGATTAAATAATTGGTATTGTGGATATTGGGATAGTAGTTTTAATGATGTGGAAAAGGAAGGTTGGGTTGAAAGATTTGAATGTTTCTTGTGTAAGAAAAATGAAACAGTTAATGGGTTGGAAAAACGGTTTGAAAGCTTAATTGACATTTTAAAAAATCATAAGATAAGAATGTCAAATGATGAACATATATCAAAATTTGCAGATGCGTTACCTTCAGAGTGGAATGATTTTTTGATTAAACTGAAAAAGGATTCTAAATTTTTGAAGTTGTATCCAAAAGATTTTATCAGTGAGGTAAAAATGTTCAAGTATGAAAATGATAAGAAAAAGAAGGAGTTGATGAATGAAATAGAAAAGAATTTAGAAAATATAAGTTTGGAGGTGATGTTTGAAATAAGAAAAAGAGTCAATATGTGTCTTGTAGCAAAAAAATGTTATGAAAAACGATATTAAGAGGGGTTGTTATATAAATGAAAAGATGAATCCTCTTGATTTTGTTAAAATTTTTTGTGCAGGCACATACAAGACGGAGACAGATGGAATGTCAAAGAAAGAAGAATCTGAGAAAGATGAAACTTCAAAATGCGAAGTTGTGTGCTTAAAATGTGATAAATCTGAAGCAGATAATGACAAACTCTCGAAAGATGTGGAGAGTTTGACATTGGAAAACAAAAATTTAAGAGAAAATGAAAAAGAATTTCAAAATATAATAACAATTTTAGAAAATGAAAAATTGAAAATTGAAAATTGAAAAAGATTTTGAGAATCAAATAAAAATTTTAGAAAATGAAAATCTATTTTTGGTAAAAATAATATTGAAAAACAAAAGGAAATAAATTATCATCTTGAGAAAATCATTCAACTTGAAAAAGTAGTTGAATGTGATAAAATTAAAATTGATGTTTTAGAAAAGAAATTGAACGATTTTGTGACTTCGTCATTAATACCAAATCTTGTATGTCCAAAACCGATCAATGCAATTCCAATAAGTGACAATGTCACAAATTATGACAACGTCATAATTGAAGATTGTGATGAGAAAACTGATGATGAAACTGAGAAAAGAAAAATATTTTTAGAATTAAAAGAAAATTTTAAAAATACTGTTTTACATTCTACTGAAGTAGGTGAATGCTCAAAGCAAAAACCTGTTAAGAAGAATATAGAACAAAAACAAAATGTTAAAAATTCAAAAAATTTTCAAAACAACAATAAAAGATCATCAGTTCAAACAATATAAAAAATCACAAAAAATTGAAAATCAAAACTCACAAAAAGTTGGTAATAAGTGGCGCAGGTTTGACCACAGTGCTCAAAAGTCAAATCAAGGATACAAGAGGAGACATGACTACCACAAAGCAAATCAATGTTACGATCTGAGTGTGTGGTTTGAAAGAGGAGAATGGTATGATAACAGAGTGTGTTACAAATGTGGTTTTCAAGGACACATTGCTGTTAACTGCCAGAATCAGAGTTTTGAGACAATAAGATGCTATGACTGTTAAATCAAAGGCCATATTGCCAAAGATTACCCAATGAGATCAAGGAGAGGATTGAGGGCTGAATCTCAGAAAATGGTGAAGAACTCAGTCAAAATTAAAGAAAAGCCCATAAGACAGAAAGTGAAAAAACAAAAAGTTAAGTTATCACAAGGGCAGAAAGACAGATTGAGAAAGAAAAGGAAGAAAGCAAGGGAGTATCTCGAAAAGATTTTGTCCTCGGGTACAACTGGTAATTCAGATAAAAGTTCTGATAAATCGATTTGCTCAACAAAAAATGGTAGGACAAGCAAAACGAATTCATCAGATACAAACCTGAGGACAAAAGAGAAGATAAAGAAAGAAAAATTAACTAATCAAACTGATGAACAATCAAAGAAAGTTAATTTTCCAGATGAAGTCTTTATCAAAGTTTTTAAATATAAAAATGACTGTGAAAGATTGTGCACATCACAGGTTGATAAATTTGGTAAACCTAAATCTTGTAAATTTTGGGTTCCAATAAAAGATGGTGATGAATTTGTTTCTTCGGAAGCAAAAGAGCCACATTTTGGCGATGAATCTGATTTGTTAAAGTCAGAAGAGCCATGTTCGGGCAATGAATCTGATTCATTAAAATCAGATGAGCCATCTGTTGAGGTAAAAAGTGAGAACTCTGTTCTAACAATGGATGATGCAAATTGTTCACCATTGTTAAACGGAAACTCAAAAGCACCCAAGAACCGTCAGGCTTGGGTGGATCTCTTCAAATAAAAACCTGACTTGCCGGAGCTTCCAGGTTGGTAAGTGTGGAGCAGGTACCGGCATCTTTCTTAAGAAATTCACTTAGGTGATATTTCGAATTACAGAAGGTTAATCAAGGACATTAAGTTGTACTTGATTTATCTTTTCTACAAGTGTTTGTTGTTGATGAGAGTTTAAAATTGTTAAATGTTTCAAATGGTAGAAGAAAACAAGGTGATGAAACCCCGAATTTGTGAAATGACACACAAAGCTTATTTTCCGGAAAAACCATTTTGATTAAAACAAACTTAAGTGTTTTGAAATCATAATGGGAAAATAGTTTGTTGTCAGGGGGAGTTCTGATTGTTTAAGCCAAGTGGATGGAGAATTGAAGTAATTCTCATCATGTTGTCACTTTACCTTGTACAGTTTGTTTTCAAATTTTCCCAGAAAATCAAAATTGAGATATATTTTGATTTTAGGGGGAGAAAAATTTAAAAAAAAAATTTGAAAATTTGAAAATGCCAAAAACATTGAAAAAGCAAAAATGAGTTTTGTTGTGAATAAGAGGAAATGATAGTAAATCAGTGGACTATCACAACATGCTAAAGAAATGAAATGTCAAATGTGATAAATGGTTTCACTAAGGATGTGACGATAGGCTCAGCTAGACTAGTAGATTTACGATAACGATACAAACTTAAATGAAAAAGCCTAGTTCTAGTGGGAAACATGGTTGAAAGCATAGTACTTAGTTTTGTCCTTCGTGATTGTGTACCTACTCAGTAATCGCTGAATGCTAAAAGAGCATAAAATCTGGTTAAGTCTGCGAATTTTCATAACTTTGCTGAAAAGTCACTCTGATTCTGTGTTTTCATTTTGCAAAGATTTAAACTTGTTTTATTTCTTTATTTTGTTTAAGCATTGGACATCCTCTGCATATACGTGAGTATCGACCTGGATGTTATTGCCTAAACGTTCTGCTTTATTTTCTTTGGTGTTTCGTTTAAGCTTTGGATCACCTCTGCATATACGGAAGTATCGACCTGGTGGTTAAAGCCTAAACATCTTCAACTTATTTTTATTTTCTTATTTTGTTTAAACATTGGACTTTCTTTGCGTATCGAAAGATCGACCTGATTGTTAATGTTTAAACATTCTTCTTTGTTTTTGCACATATCATAGTTGATGAAAGTGTATTGCATGAGGAGGGGATATGCTAAGATCGTGGGGTCCATAAGAATTTAGTGCAAAATTAATATACCTTAACGTATCGGTAAGCATTTCAAAAGTTTTTAGATTGAGTTTAAGAGGACAACTATATCGTCAATCTATGTGATTCGTTTAGAACTTAAAATGATTAAAGCTTAACGATGCTAGTGATTTGTCTCATGAACTGATATGATCCTCTTACACAAACTCACAAAAATATTGTCTGTATATATTTCTTTACTGCATTTCTCTAAAAACAAAAACCCAAAAAGATTGTGTTTTAGTATAGATATTTGAAAATTCAAAAATATTTTCGACAACTGATGTTGAAGAGCTGATATTCAAAATTCTGAGTGCTAAACATGATGAACATCTATGGGTTGAAAGAGTTTGTTTTTGAAATGAAAAGTGTTATAAATAAATCTACCCAAAAGAAAGTTTGATCTTGATAAAAATTGTTAATAATTGAACGATATTTTCAAGTGGTTTCTTAAATTTGTCAAAGTTGTAAATTTGTGAAATTTATGTTGAGGTAGAGGATGTGTAGGTTAACCAGGTTTCAAATCCTGAGCAGATGCAGAATAGAGCCAGGAATTGATCCTGAACTTGTGAACTTGTGAATTCCAGATTACGATCCCGATAGCAGAGTCTAAGGGGGAGTCTGAAGACAAGCTCAACGCAAGGAAGAGCGTGCATTCAAGGAGCCAGGTAACTATCCTGGAGGAGCTTGTATCCGGAAAGCCAGGTGTCGATCCCAAAAGCACGGAAGCTTGACGAAAGGGGGAGCCTGAAGGAAGAGTCTGATTGAAAGGAAGAGCAACGGAAGCCTGAAGACAGATCTACGGGGATTCTGTTTGAGAAAGAGGGAGTCCATGGTTGCTGATACCGTCAAAGTTTCAAGAAGACTCAAAGAGAGAGAGAGAAAAGACAAGACGCTACGAGATTGACTGCGGCAATATCCAAGGGGGAGTCTGTTAGTGCAGTAATGTCTATCGCCTCCGTCAATCCAGTTCATAGCAGAATCTGAAGAAAACAAAGCTTTATATTGTAATTTGTAAGAAAAAGGCAAGGTGGCAATATTGTAAATAAGAGGGAATCTCTTATAAGCCTTGGCCTATATATAGGAGCTTTAGGGTTTTCATTAAAGACTTTTGGCCATTAGAAGACTTGGAGCTTGGTGCTTAGAGTGAGAAAATCTTGAGAGAGAAAGTCTTCGTACGTGATTCCCGGTGCTTTGTAATCGTCATATAGATCAATAAGAATCACGGTAAATTGTACGATCTTGTGTTCGGTCCACGCACGTGTACGGATTCCGCATGTCACACGTGTCGTTACGCAATCATTTCGGAGTGAAAACCGGTCCTAACACCACTTGATTTCCTTGGTTCGCCCAAGCTTTGTTAAGTTCTTTAGATCAAGGATACTTTGCAATTCAATGTGAGTACATAGTTCCCCTATTTTATCGTTTTCAATTGTTTTGGGGTGATTCATATGTGTTAAACGATTTCGATGCTTTCAACGATGATTTCAAAAACGAATACTATGGTTTACATTAAACATAACGATTTCGATAATGTGAACGAACTTGTTAGGACGTATTTACATAACGAATAACATTCATTAACAATGATCAAGCCGACCAGTATTAGGTTATGGTACCATAGGATCTGACAAATCTTATTATCGGACTGCCACCATGGTTATGTATGAGGGTTATGAGGGTAACGACTGAACCTGATGATTGTTAACTTACCCTTTGGTGGTATGTTAATACGAGTTGAACGATGGATGAGTTACGAAGGTTTGAATGTATTCTGCGAGACGACCAAAAGTAGTTTTCACAATTAAAACGAGAACGATTTGAACAATTGAACAATTTTGAACGATTGAACGATTTTGAACGATTGAACGACTGAAACGAATGAACGATTTAAACAAGAAAAACGAATTGAACGAACGATTAATTTTTTTTGGTATATGATTAGATAACGGGACGGGTTTAATGTGATAAAAGCATGGTAGATACGCTGCTGGTACTTCTTATATATAAGTGCTTTCATCATATTACATTCCGTAGCGTTATTTAGTTCACTTGGACGAACGATTTTAAACGATGTCACACAACGATGTTTACTATACCATATAAAACATACGAGTTATTTTAAGAGAATGATTTACGATTTGGGTTACTTAAACAAATGTTTTGGGTTAAGATTCATGGCAACGAGATTTCAGAAACTATAACCAACTTATTTTGAGCTGGTTATTTATATTGCAATATTAAACTCTTTTCAAAACAAGGTTTTCAATTATCGACTCTTGTAGCCAAACGAGGTATTGCAACATGTAAACGAGCCATGAATCCGACACTCTCACAAAACCTATGTGCACGCCGGCATTTCTTTGCTGGCTTTATTTTTACATATGTGTCAGGTGGTGTTGAATGATGTTGACTGTGACTAGGATGCATGCTCATTTAGGACCGGACGAGGCCTTAGTGACTTAAATAACGATGATAGTTGATATGTGAACTTGTTTGTTTTGACTTTAAGACAATGTAAATATTTAATAATTCAATAAAACGAAACTTTTGAATCCTTGGTTGTGAAACAATAATTCTGTCGCTCCACTCCCCGACGTTTCCGTCGCGGTTTCGTTGTTTTACGCGGTCGGGGTGTGACATCAAAGATATGTGAAAATCCTAAGTAATGGAGAAACTTGATTGTTTATAGAAAAATTAGTTATTAAATTGTTCCTATCTAAATTAGGATATGTGGATTTGATCTGAGGGATTGCGATATTAACAAAGCATCCAAAGGTGAGTGTCATAGAAACCCCTATTTTTACTATTTTAAATAATGTTTTCGGGGGAAGAACACGTCTTTAAAAAGAATGAATTGATGTTTTCGTATAAACATGATTTCGAATAAATGTATTTTAGTGAGCATTCACTAAACACCATTTTTACTATCTTACATAATGTTTTCAGAGAAAAACATGTCGATAGAAGAAAAGTATATGTTTTTGTATACAATATGCTTTTAAATTACATAAAAATGTATTTTCATGGAAAATATGATTTTTAAAGTGTTATAATGTGTTTCTTAGAGAAACGCGAAGATGTATGACTTAAATTGTTTTCAAGAAAAACAAGTTTTAATGAAATAAATGAGTTTCAGGGAGAAACGGGGTAAACGACGATGTTATGGGTATAACGATCGTAAAGATTTAAAGCCCTTTTCTTTAGATCTAAGTTGGGACAAAGTTTCCAAATCTCAAGAGTGTAAGTAGCAGCATTGGCTTACATTATGTGGGGGATGTCGGGAATTTGTACAACGCCAAATAGTAAATTGTTATTAAGTAGTTTATATGTAATAATGAATTGAGGAAAGGGCACAAGATGCATCATAGCCAATTTAATCACTTAAGTAATGTACGCGTGGAATCATTAATAGATCTATTGGGTTGACTACCCTAACGTGATCGGTCGCTCCGATCTAAATAGCTCTGAATTTGAATTCTTTAATATGCTAGTATGGATTAAAACCTCAATCGTTTTACATAGCTCGTAATGTCTTGCAAACTTACGAAACCAAAGTCATATCGAAAAAAATAATATTAAAACTGAATCATGGAATATAATTTCCATGCGTAATGCGGTATAATGCCGATTCCAAAAATATTACTATGACATTTATATTTTAAAAGAAAATAAATGTCTTTCTTAAACATATGTAAATGTCTTCACAACCGTTAAAGGTTTGAAATAAGAAAGTTTTCCTTAAACAAATCATTATGAAAATTATATGTGAACTCACCTTCCTTTGTGTTAACACTTGATTTTTACGTGTTCTTCAGGTACATGAGTTCGGCTTTGGAGAATTTTCGCTTGTGTTGTCATTTGGTTGTGTGATGCTTATGTATTAAAATAATGTTTGGATACTTTTAAACTTTCGGGACCGTGTGTAATAAGACCCCTAAGGGTCAAACTAACTATGATTTGTTCATGATGGATGTGCAAAATAACTATAGCATTGACCACAAAGACTTATATAGGTACCAACCTCTGTCATCGCCACGTTTGTATTTCTGATGTAATGTTTTTGGGGTGTGACAGAAGTTGGTATCAGAGCCAATGGTTGTTAGTGAACTAGGTGTTTTCTTAGAAAACACTAGACTTCAACCAAAGAGTTTTGAGAATTTAGAATCCCAATTAACTATGTAAAAGAGTTATTAAGAACTTATGTGTATACGTGTTAACTTGCTTATCTGTGCCTTATGTGATAATACACACACACATGTATATATATATATATTCGTTCTAAACACACACTTACTTAGTATAATTACATTGTGTCACAGATATCGCACGTGCACGAGACTATCGAGATTCACGACTCAGAGAGTGAGCCGGAATTTGAGACCTCTCTATTTCCAAAGCCACACACAGTTACTCAGCCTACTGATATGACTAGTCTTACTTCGTCATATTACACCGATTCCACAGCCTTTGCTAGTCAGATAGACACACGTTACACATACACTAGTAACGGGTGGATTGATGATGATGATGATTCCACTATTCCTTCATTAGTCGAGTTGGGACAATCATCAGGCACGACACCTGTAATCGATGAGTTGGGCACGGGTACATCGATGAATGGAGGATCATACAGAGTAGCACCAGTAGTGGATGCCACTGTTATTACGACTTGACCTCTAGAGCCGCTAGCAGCTCCACACACTGATACAGTTAAGCACATAACCGAGATTCCTCTACCTCTCATACCAGAGCCGGTTATACCTCAGTCTGGATCATTAGCTTCCATCATACCATTGCCAGTTCTCGCACGTCATGGGAAGAGACTTTGTATTTCAGAGGACATAACATCTACCTCTAGGACTGATACTGAGATTGCATCAAAGAAGTTAAAGGGAGTATGGGTAGACATATGCTCTCACTGCGATCTTTGGATTGCCACTCTATGAGGGGAGTTCGAGACGACGAAGGGAAAGATGCAGGATCTTGGGGGTCAGATGGATGCTTATGAGGAAATTTGGGGATTGGATGAGATTGTGAGAGACCAGATGAGTTAGAGGATAGCAGACCTGGAGCAGATGGTTGGATTGTTGTTGGAGTACTTAGGATTTAAGTGATTTTATATTTTTGTTTGAACAATCTTTGCATTCTTTTAGTGATCCTTTGTTAAGCATGGTTGATACTTAGGTATTTTAGGAGGAAATTCTGATAGACTTGTTTATGGTGTTGATTTCATCCTCACCAATTTTTGTTAGTTCCTAAAACTACAAACAAGCAATGTAATTTCCACCGTGAAATATCAAACAATGGATTTTTGGATTAAATTTTTCAAATTGTTTTGTGATCGTGATTACATGTGCATTGTTAAATCCATTCACATTGAATGATTGAATTATTTAATTATTGACTTACATTATTATTATTGCTTCAATAATAGAAACGTTAATATGCCACCAAAAGCGAGACAGAGTTCCTCTACCGATGGCATAGGATTTCTTATCTCACCCGAGGAGTTAGCACGATTGGTTGCTCAGTATGTTATCGCTACTTTGGAGCAGCGTGAAGTTAATCGAGTTGCAGACCATGGACATGGTTGCAAAGGGAAGGAGCACGTTCAGGGTGAAGTGCCATTTGAAAACATACCAGGGAGAATAATGTTTGGAAGATTTTGTGAGTTTCCTATGTTATGATATAATCTAAGAGTAATCTTGATTTTCATTAACTTGGTAAACAGTACACTGATGTATGAACGAAACATTCCAGGGTCCTAACCCGAGATCATTTACTGGTATCACACGTGATGAAGAGACGGCGCCACATGAGCAGTCAGGTAGTCACAACAGTTTGACTATTAAGATCATCCAGAGTATTGAGTATAAGGATGAAGATGTTAGAAAGAGTGAAACGAAGAACTCAAGGAAGAATTCTGAGGAGAAGCGTGAGAAGAAACACAAGCGAGATAAGTTAGTTGTGGATAAAGTAAGTGATTCTGGAAAGTGTCACACCCCGACTTTCCACGTGTCACCGGTGGGCCCGGTGGGGAGTATCGTGACGTAGTTGATATCATCATAGTCAAACAACACAATATATAAATGCACAGCGGAAGCAAAAGATAAATATATTACAATCCGAATATAAAGTAATATCCAGTACTACAACGGAAAGTAACGGATCCACAGGCGGATCTTAAAATATAAATATTGTTCAACAGACTTTAGACGCCTAGAACTTGCAAGGTTCCTTATTAATGTCCTGAGCAGCTTCCAGCCTATTACGTACTTTTACTTGTCACTTAGACTTTTGAAAATACGTCAGTTTTCACTGGTAAATACACTCAACTGACTCATTTGAAAAGAGTTTAAGAAAATTGGTTTGAATGCACTCCGGCACAAAATATGTAGACACATTGATTAAAATGCACAAGGCAAAATTAATCTTTTATACTTTGATTTAGATGCACAGAGGCAAAATAAATCGTTTATACTTGGGGCAAACTATATCTCATGTTATCAGTTTTACATAACTTGCTCTACATACGGGGCCCGGATCTATGCCGGTTCATGATTAACCGACACACCACTATTCCCTTATAGGGAATCTCTTATTGGGTATAATTAATTAATTAGCATATAGCATCTGTCGGGTGTATGCCTACACCCCGTGCTTAAGTCGTGGCCATTGCATTTAATGAGTCAAGGATATCCAGGACACGGTCGCATTAATCCCCAATGTTTCAGTCAAGCAATACGAATTAAAAACAGGTTATTTGGATTTCCCGACTTATTGGTCTTTGAATCTCATACCTGACCATGGGGTATTTATATTACCGTATCCCAAGCCCGTAATAGGGAAAATAAGTTAACAGTATTTACCTGAGCTAGCTCCTGTGTTAAATAGCAAGAATTTAATAACTCAGCCGTATTCACTTAAGTGAGCGTAGGTACAATTTACCGGAAGGCTCTAGTCTGGAATGATGGTATAAATAACCAATTAGAATGCTAACGGGTCTTTAATTAAGCCTAAGCTTAGACCGGTTAGTCTTACCGAAAGGTACGGTTCAAACGCATGATTAAGCGAAGACCGGATAGAATGTGATTTAGACCCGACAAGTTCGGAGACTTGCTTAATATGGGTATTTCATACACATTCTGGATTGTGAGATAAAACCGATAAGGTTTGACCCGTTTAGGCTAATTTATGTAAACTAGTTACATAAACCGAACCGAACGCGTAATAAGCGTAACGGGTATACATATGAGCCATTTACAGGTTTCCTAAGTTAATATGCTTCATATATGTTGTGACGTCAGTAAGATGTCTTTTATTATGCCCAAAACGAATTTAAACACAAACTATGCCCCGTAGGGGTAGTTTGGTCATTTAAAAGGTTATAAAAGAGTAAGTATTTACCTGAGTTACAGGTCTGATGTAATCAGCAAAAATACTTATTTTACTAAGTTATAACAGTAGGGTAAATTATATATGTGAAATTTAACAATTATAACCAAACTATGCCCCGTAGGGACATTTTGTTAATTTCACATAAGCCGTAAAGCTCAAAACCGAAGTTTGAGTTTATCAACCTTTGCTTACTGTTCAGATATCATAATTTTCCTCAAATATCAGTAGGTATCAACCCTTGTATGTTTAAAGTAATCTTAGTACATACTATGCGTTAAAAACGATTAAAAAGGGGATTAGAAGCCGTTTCCGGGTTCTATATGTAAAACTAATATTTTTATTATTCCAGAAGGCTTAAAATAATTTATTTATCATATGTGATCAGTAGAAAAAGGTTTGAAGTCAATTAGATGTGTAAAACTCATTTTATAGCCCGTAAGGGCAAAACCGACAATTACCGGATTAAGCCTACGACTATAAGTTATGCTCAGCCTAAAATTAATTAGAAATCTTCAAAAATCCCAAAATAATATATTATATCAGTGGGTCAGTTTGATATCAAAAAGTAGGCTTAACTAGGCTATATGCTAATTATGTCGTTTAATTAACATAAAGCTTTCATTTTACGCTAACGAGCATAACTCATAGTCTACACCTCAAGCCGATGTCAAATTTTGGATGCAAGTTTAAATATCAGTAATTAAAGTTTCTACTCTTTTACATTTCCAAAAATCACGTTTTAAGGTGAAAAGGGCAAAATGGTCAACATATGAGCAATTAACGGAATCATGCGTATTAATTGGTTAACTAATGAACCATGGTGTATAATCACAGAGGGTTATACTAGCATGTAACCTGGTCTAAATAGAGCTCTGAGGCATTTCTAAAACATGCTTAAACGGGTCAGAACTGAAGTCAAAGCAAAAGTCAAAGCTTTGCGACTTTTGGTCCCGAACCGGGTCTAAACATTTAATTGTCGGGTTGAACATGTTTAGACATGTTCTTACACTAATTACCAAGTTATATTAATGATCAAACAGGTTGTAGGTGTTCTACAAAGCTAATTATGCATAAATTAGAATTTAAACATTCTGTTGACTTTTTACTTACAAGTTTGACCCGACATTTGACCTAGTTAGAGTGGGAATCAGGGGGAACCCTTTTAAGGGTTTATTACCCACATAATTACCAACTTATAACTACTTTCAATTCGACTAATCACTGGACCATTAGTGATTAATCGTTAAGTCAACCGTTGATTACGACGGCTTGACTTTTAAGCTAAAACTAAGCTAAAACTTAATTAAGAAAGGATTAGTAAACTTACTGAAGTCCTATACTTAATTAGGAAGGTCTTGTGTCTGCTCTTAAGCTCCCAAAGGCTCCAGAATTGCACAAGAAGTGAATGATCAAATGGTTGCAACTTCATGGCCTTATATAGTGGATTTTGATCCACAAAATGTTGACATGTAAGTCTACCAATGACCACAACTCTTCAACAAGTGTCCCTAAGTGCTAAAAATCAGTTTAGGCAACTCATGGAAGTGTTAAAGGGCAAGACTTGGCATTTGAATAGGCTGAACAGGCAAAAAAAAAACGAGTTGCTGCATCTGGGGACTGCTTGCGCACCGCAACAACCACAGTGTTGAGGTGCGCAAGGCCTTGGCCAGCAATCAGAAACTTCCAAATGTTGGCAGTTTTAGCCCCTGTACCTCCAATTGCCATTTCCGACACATCCAAGGCCCGTTAAATCATTTTTAAGGCTCTACAATGATGCCTAATCATAGAGAACATGAAACATGCTCAAAAATATGCCGGATGTCAGTTCGTTTGGTCGTACGGTCACGTTGTTCGGCTAATTACGACGAAACACGGACGGACGCGAAAAACAATCCAAACGACGCGACGAATGGAATTTTATCAAGCCAAACACTAAAATAAAATATTTTAGTGCTTACATAAATTTTTGGGTGTCCGGGAATATCCAGAATGTAAGATATGCGCGTAAACGCAAACTTGTGCGCTTTTTGACACTTTTAGTCCCTGCATGACTTAAAAGTTTATTTTTGCGCACTAAACACCTTAAAGCCTATATCTAAGCTATGATAAGGATAATTAAGGTATGTATAACTCATGGTCATATTCCGGAAGGTCCGATAACATACGAATCGGTATACTTTAGCAGTTTGACGCTTTAGGTCCTTCTAATGTGCAAACTTGCGTAACTTATCATTTAATAGTATTGAAGCCTCATCTAATTCATATTAGGCATTCTTGAAAGTATTATTAAACATCATAATGCTTCGGGCTCGATAAAAGGTCATTCAGAGGTATAATTAAACATATTGACACTTCTAGTCCCTTATACTTGCAAAGTTGCGCGTAACTTCTCTTTTAGGCATAAAAGCCTTGGATTGCCAATGATTGGCATTCCCGAGAGTATAATCAAATATCATGAGGCTCTCGGTTTGTAAAAAGGTCACTCAGAGGTAAGAATTTACATGTTGACGCTTTTAAACCTTTTCTGCGCAAACTTTCAATTATTTACATGAACGGCTACACTTGATTAACAAGTGGCTCATTTGTGAATATAAAACCATAAAAGGTTAATTAGAAACTTATTTTTGGTATGATAATACTTCCAGTTCTTTCATAATCAAAGTTTTCGATTTTTCAAAAAAATTAGTCCCTTGAATTCAATGTTTGACTTCATTAGGGTTTATTTCACGTGTCAATACTTCATTGGACGTGATTTTACGAGGTGTTACATCCTCACCCCCTTAAAAGAAATATCGACCTCGAGATTTGCTAGAATGATGGAAGTATTTTCTGAAGCAGCATGGACTTACTTCCATAGTATATTTGGGCCTCTAATTGTATCCCAGTTGACCTATACAATAGGTACATACTCTCCTTCGGAGCTTCTTAACCTGTCGATTCTTAGTCTATACAGGTTTATTGTTTAATCATAAAGTTTCATTAGTCTACCTATCATTACGTGATAATGTTTTGCGGTTATTGGCGAAACACATCCTTTGGTTACTAGTGTGTAATGTATTGCGAGCTCCGCCAAGCTCCTTAAATAGGTTTTAGCTTATAAGCTACTTGATCTTGATACATTCGATTTCCGTCGAATGATTCTATATATTCAGAGCTTAACTAGCCTGATAATTTAACAAATTTGGCACACAGAGATGTCAGAGATGACCGTACACTCAGGCTTTGGTTCATCTATCGATGTCGGTGTCAGATAAATGACACATTCTCTTTACAATTTGCAAGGATGTCCTAAGTAGAGATATTTATAAGGACATTTTATATTGGATATCTTCTTTGAATACTACTAGTCGACTTTAGTACAATATGATAATTGGGATATCTCAGGGGTTCCATGCATTAAACCTCCATACTGATCAGGCATGGAAGCAATCTATGGGACACACTAGGATACGCCAATCCTCATATGGCACTCTTATCAAACATAGTTTGGCATTCGCAGGCGATATAAAATAATGAGAAAATAATAGAATAAAATAATATATATTGTCGTACTCTTTCTGGGGAAGAGTACTCCAGATTCTTATGAAAGGATTATCTCCGAGGATGGGAGAGAGGGTCATTAAAGATTCCATTGGTAAGTTATACCTCATTTCTAATATCTGAAGTTCTTATGAATGAACTCAAAAGTTTGCTAAGCTTATGGTTTACTAAAGGTTTATTATCCCTTGCATTAACGTAAAATACTTAAGTGAGCGTAGGTACAATTTACCGGAAGGCTCTAGTCTGGAATGATGGTATAAATAACCAATTAGAATGCTAACGGGTCTTTAATTAAGCTTAAGCTTAGACCGGTTAGTCTTACCGAAAGGTACGGTTCAAACTCATGATTAAGCGAAAACCGGATAGAATGTGATTTAGACCCGACAAGTTTGGAGACTTTCTTAATATGGGTATTTCATACACATTCTGGATTTTGAGATAAAACCGATAAGGTTTGACCCGTTTAGGCTAATTTATGTAAACTAGTTACATAAACCGAACCGAACGCGTAATAAGCGTAACGGGTATACATATAAGCCATTTACAGGTTTCCTAAGTTAATATGCTTCATATATGTTGTGACATCAGTAAGATGTCTTTTATTATGCCCGAAACGAATTTAAACACAAACTATGCCCCGTAGGGGTAGTTTGGTCATTTAAAAGGTTATAAAAGAGTTTAAGTATTTACCTGAGTTACAGGTCTGATGTAATCAGAAAAAATACTTATTTTACTAAGTTATAACAGTAGGGTAAATTATATATGTGAAATTTATCAATTATAACCAAACTATGCCCCGTAGGGGCATTTTGGTAATTTCACATAAGCCGTAAAGCTCAAAACCGAAGTTTTAGTTTATCAACCTTTTCTTACTGTTAAGATATCATAATTTGCCTCAAATATCAGTAGGTATCAACCCTTGTATGTTTAAAGTAATCTTAGTACATACTATGCGTTAAAAACGCTTAAAAAGGGGATTAGAAGCCGTTTCCGGGTTCTATATGTAAAACTGATATTTTTATTATTCCAGAAGGCTTAAAATAATTTATTTATCATATGTGATCAGTAGCAAAAGGTTTGAAGTCAATTAGATGTGTAAAACTCATTTTATAGCCTGTAAGGGCAAAACCGACAATTACCGGATTAAGCCTACGACTATAAGTTATGCTCAGCCTAAAATTAATTAGAAATCTTCAAAAATCCCAAAATAATATATTACATCAGTGGGTAAAGAGTTTGATATCAAAAAGCAGGCTTAACTAGGCTATACGCTAATTATGTCGTTTAATTAACATAAAGCTTTCATTTTATGCTAACGAGCATAACTCTTAGTCTACACCTCAAACCGATGTCAAATTTTGGATGCAAGTTTAAATATCAGTAATTAAAGTTTCTACTCTTTTACATTTCCAAAAATCACGTTTTAAGGTGAAAAGGGCATAATGGTCAACATATGAGCAATTAACGGAATCATGCGAATTAATTGGTTAACTAATGAACCATGGTGTATAATCACAGAGGGTTATACTAGCATATAACCTGGTCTAAATAGAGCTCTGAGGCATTTCTAAAACATGCTTAAACGGGTCAGAACTGAAGTCAAAGCAAAAGTCAAAGCTTTGAGACTTTTGGTCCCGAACCGGGTCTAAACATTTAATTGTCGGGTTGAACATGTTTAGACATGTTCTTACACTAATTACCAAGTTATATTAATGATCAAACAAGTTGTAGGTGTTCTACAATGCTAATTATGCATAAATTAGAATTTAAACATTCTGTTGACTTTTTACTTACAAGTTTGACCCGACATTTGACCTAGTTAGAGTGGGAATCAGGGGGAACCCTTTTAAGGGTTTATTACCCACATAATTACCAACTTATAACTACTTTCAATTCGACTAATCACTGGACCATTAGTGATTAATCGTTAAGTCAACCGTTGATTACGACGGTTTGACTTTTAAGCTAAAACTAAGCTAAAACTTAATTAAGAAAGGATTAGTAAACTTACTGAAGTCCTATGCTTAATTAGGAAAGTCTTGTGTCTGCTCTTAAGCTCCCAAAGGCTCCAGAATTGCACAAGAAGTGAATGATTAAATGGTTGCAACTTCATGGCCTTATATAGTGAATTTTGATCCACAAAATGTTGACATGTAAGTCTACCAATGACCACAACTCTTCAACAAGTGTCCCTAAGTGCTAAAAATCAGTTTAGGCAACTCATGGAAGTGTTAAAGGGCAAGACTTGGCGTTTGAATAGGCTGAACAGGCAAAAAAAAACGAGTTGCTGCATCTGGGGACTACTTGCGCACCGCAACAACCACAGTGTTGAGGTGCGCAAGGCCTTGGCCAGCAATCAGAAACTTCCAAATGTTGGCAGTTTTAGCCCCTGTACCTCTAATTGCCATTTCTGACACATCCAAGGCCCGTTAAATCATTTTTAAGGCTCTACAATGATGCCTAAGCATAGAGAACATGAAACATGCTCAAAAATATGCCGGATGTCGGTTCGTTTGGTCGTACGGTCACGTTGTTTGGCTAATTACGACGAAACACGGACGGACGCGAAAAACAATCCAAACGACGCGACGAATGGAATTTTATCAAGCCAAACACTAAAATAAAATATTTTAGTGCTTACATAAATTTTTGGGTGTCCGGGAATATCCAGAATGTAAGATATGCACGTAAACGCAAACTTGTGCGCTTTTTGACACTTTTAGTCCCTGCATGACTTAAAAGTTTATTTTTGCGCACTAAACACCTGAAAGCCTATATATAAGCTATGAGAAGGATAATTAAGGTATGTATAACTCATGGTCATATTCCGGAAGGTCCGATAACATACGAATCGGTATACTTTAGCAGTTTGACGCTTTAGGTCCTTCTAATGTGCAAACTTGCGTAACTTATCATTTAATAGTATTGAAGCCTCATCTAATTCATATTAGGCATTCTTGAAAGTATTATTAAACATCATAATGCTTCGGGCTCGATAAAAGGTCATTCAGAGGTATAATTAAACATATTGACACTTCTAGTCCCTTATACTTGCAAAGTTGCGCGTAACTTCTCTTTTAGGCATAAAAGCCTTGGATTGCCAATGATTGGCATTCCCGAGAGTATAATCAAATATCATGAGGCTCTTGGTTTGTTAAAAGGTCACTCAGAGGTAAGAATTTACATGTTGACGCTTTTAACCCTTTTCTGCGCAAACTTTCAATTATTTACATAAACGGCTACACTTGATTAACAAGTGTCTCATTTGTGAATATAAAACCATAAAAGGTTAATTAGAAACTTATTTTTGGTATGATAATACTTCCAGTTCTTTCATAATCAAAGTTTTCGATTTTTCGAAAAAATTAGTCCCTTGAATTCAATGTTTGACTTCATTAGGGTTTATTACACGTGTCAATACTTCATTGGACGTGATTTTACGAGGTGTTACAGAAAGGGAGCAGTTAAAAAGGACAAGAACAGTGCGGTGAAGAAAACCCCTGTTGTTGAGCTAAAGGAATGTAGCCGATGTGGCCGAACCGGACATGAAACTCATTAGTGCTTTGCTACAAGCACGTTAGATGGAGTTAAACTCATAGGATATTATAGATGTGGGAAGGAAGGACATTTCAAGCGGGAATTCCCTAAGCTAAAGGATCAGTATGCCAAGAGTAAAGCATGGATAGACGCTAGGAAGGCTTGGCTTGATCCTGCACCTATCATAGGTACGTTCATGAACCATCAGTTTATCAATGTTAACTTTGTGTTAAGATAAATTGTAAATAGGATTGAAAGTGCATGTTAGGACCGATTCCGATGTTCCGTTGATTGCATAGATCTCGTATCTTGTGCGTAATCCAAGTACGAGAGTGGGTTGAATAAGAACAAGTAAATTTAAGATGATTTCTATTGATTGATGAACAATACAAAACCGTGAATCACTTAGACAGAGCTTCGCTACTCAAGTCCACCAAGAAGTACAAACGACAAAGACAAGCACCCTATTTATACACTAAGTCCATCCGCGCAACGTGCTTATCACGGATCTGCGTTGATCCGTGCGAACCAACATGTGCGCTGGTGCGGATCACCAAAACCCTAATGTAGCGCAGGTTCGTACGGATATTCTCCATCCGTGCAGACCTATGGTGAACATATGAAAGTTATACTTTAACATTTCTTAACCTTGCCTTGTCTCATCTGATAGCTACGATACGTGATTGACGAAAGCGTTAGACATATGCACTCACAGACTCCCCCTTGGATATTGCTATAGTCAATCTCATAGCTAGTCTTCATCAACTCTGAGTCTTTAAGAAGCTTGAACAGTTCAGAACCATAGACTCCCCTTTATATCTCTGATTCATCAGCTCCCCCTTTCAACAGACTTTTTCTCCAGGCTCCCGGTTGCTTTGAGCTTTCTGGATCTCAAACTGACTCTCTGAAAAATTGACAATTCAAAACACTTGTAATAATTACTTTCATTTTCAGAATCAGAAATCTGGTTCTCTCTAAACTTTATTTGACAACTAAAAGTATTTGATATCTTTCCAGGATTGATAACTTAGCTCTAAAGACAGACATTTTGACATTTAAACACCAAATTTCGGAATTCAGGATTAAACCCTGACTTTGCTCCCCCTATCAAATAACTTTATATTTGACATTAAAGCATCCAACCATCACAAACCTTCATAGATAATCAAGTTCAATTTAATGACCTTGACTTATCTGATTATCTACCAAGTTCAAATTAATGACCTTGGAGACAATTTACAAACTGTTTTTGATTTTTCATTAAAAACTAAAGTTTCAAATTAATAAACTTGTTATTTTCTGAGACATGTTAAGCATACTTAGATTTTGAAAACTCAGCTTTCCAACATCGTTTGTCGAAACATAAAGTGAAACAAAATATTTTTGTATTTTACAAACTTTATGCTAAAACAAACCTAAAATCTTTTTTGTGATTTTTTTCTGTAATGAAATGCAATAAATAAATATTTACAGACATGTTTGGAAAACTGCTTTATTTAAAGTTAAGAATAAGAGAAGGCGTCAAACGTCTATTTCTTTTAAGATGGAAGAATGGCAAGAAGCAATGGCTAGCGTCTGAAAGTGTTCAGAGAAATCATAGATTGACTAGAAGAGTTATGTTGATAACCTGGAAGACGATTATAGATTCCTAACGGTATATGCGATCCGCTGATTATACAATTTGTGGAAAGTAGATTTTCAAATTAGATGTGAAAGGGGAAGAAAAACAAGCTCATGAGATTAGATACTTTCAAGAGTCCATCTCGATATGGATCAATCATATGTAGGCTCTGACTACCTCAGGTATAAGACATCATATATGTGGTTCAACATATGCCAAACCTGATATGGTGGAACATTGACCTTACCTTTCTGATTAGGTGCTCGTAAACGATGAACCTTGTAGAAGGTATAGAGCGTTGAGAGGAGAGTTTAGGAAGAGTAGAATTAGTTAATAAAGGTCTATGAGGATTCTTCGAAAGAATCAAAGTTTACAGCATCATAATTAACAAAACTAATCTTACTGTTTTCACAGAGTGCGAAAACACAACCTGTAAAGTAGAATTTCGGGGACAAAATTTCCTAAACAGGGGGAGACTGTGACACCCGGCTATTTAGAGCTGGCACTCTACTGGTGTGAAACGTGTTATGATTATATATATGTACTAAATTATTAAATAGGACATTTATTTGAGGTATTTGAAAAATTGATAAACTCAAACTTTGTTAAAAATTACGTTGGCAGTAATAAGTTAAATGCTAATCGCGTACGAACGAAATGCGAAACGAATGTCGGTGACTGTCTGGATAACGTTAAATCCGAAAAATATTCCATTATGATTAAAGCCCTATTTTTAATCATATTTGTGAAGAAAAAATAGTTAAAACGCTTAAAGTTCTTGTGTTGCGAACTTAAGCGCGTACTGCGCAATACAGTGCGTATACTGCGAAACGCGGACGACACAGCCAGTTTAGGTGAACGAAATATTATTTAGTAATATTTTGATGAGTTTATTTTTATAGAATACTGAAAATAATTTTAAACGCCTTAAAAAGCAGATAAAACGCTAAATAAAATACCCAGTAACCAGTTAAATACATGTGTTATGCATATATATGTGTATATATGAGAGAGAAAGTGTGAGAGAGAGTGATAGGTGGCGGCTATGTGTGCCCACCAACACATCTTGTTTGCCAATTGTAGCATTCTTGTAAGAACTAATCATTAAACCTTTTCCAACACTTTACTTAACACATTTTCAATAATCAAAAACCTTTCAAAAACTTCATCTTCTTATTCTCTAAAGCTCACGGCCGAACACCCCTATAGAACACCCAACTTCACTTTTTCAAACTTGTTTCATAAAAATCATGGACATTTCAAGCAAGTTTTGAGCTATTTCGAAGATCAAGAGTTGATTTCATAGTGATTCAAGGAGGAACAGGCTTGTCTTTCATCAACATTCTCATCATCAAACACATTTTTACTCTTGAAAGGTATAATATTTCACATTCTTTTAAACACACTTGATGCTGATGATGAGCATGATTCTCAAATACTTGGATTTTCACCGTTCTTGAAATCAAACCAAACAAATGATTTTTATAAAAATAAAAATGTGAAGGTATGTGTGTGTATATGGTCGAATGTATGTGTGTGTATCTAGTGTTTGTATTTTAAATTTTGTTTAAAATAATACTTGTAAGATGTTTGTTTGAATGAACAAGACTATGTGCTAATGTGTTAGAGATATAAAGGAATGATTGAATCTTGATTTTTGATTTGAAATAATGTTAGTATATGGACATGCATATGGCCGAAATTTACTAGGTGTGTTTGTGAAATTTTAAGTTGATGCATGTTCTTAAATGTTAGTTAAGATACATATGTTTGATGATCTTTTAATGATGATTGAATGATTGAACAAAGAATGAAATATGAATGTTTCATATGTCATACTAAATGAAAGAATAAGATTAATTAATCTTGTGTGATGATTGGGAAGTAAATGTGCATAAAGTACTTGTACATAGACTTGTAGGATGATTTAATGATCATAATAAAATGGAATTGTTGTGGTATGATAAATATTCCTTCAAATCAGTAAATAAACATGTAAAATGATGCTATATGATGTATTTTGAATTTATAAAAATTATGTCATAACTTGGTAGCTTTGCATGTTGTACTTATGGCTTGAAAAGTAGTAAATCGGGTGAAGTTTGCATGATTTTTTGCTATTCATGAGACCTGCATATTCATGAGTAATTTTTTTTTGATCAGTAGATAACATGTGTTATGTAAAAATATCAAGTCAAGATAATTTGGGATGGTTACGGTAAAGTTCGGTATGAAACTATGCGTTAGAAACGGTAAAAATCGGCTTTTTAAGTGATTTTTATAAAACTGTTTTAAATCTGACTATAAACTGAGTATGGGGCTATTTGGTGGCCTCTGAATGGTCATTAAGAGGCTACCTCTTAATGGAACCATTAAGAATTTTACCAATGAGAAGGTAGAAGAATGTGACATGTGATGATTTACCATTCAGAGGTTACCTCTTAACCATTCAGACTTGAGGTTACCTCTTATTCATTCAGAGGTTTTAAACCGTTAAGATGTAGCATCTGAATGGTCATTAAGAGGCTACCAAACAGCCCCTATGTGTTACAGTTTGATATGTGAATATGAGTATTTCTTATATGATTTGCTAAGTGATTTCATTATTATATGAAATGATGCTATGTTTAAGCGTTTGTGCGGTAGAATCGGTAAACAAGATCAGAAATCGCATTATGTGTGAAATTTGTGATGAACATGAGAATTATGCTTGAAGTAACTTGATGAGTTATTTGATATATATTAAGTGTTTAAGTATGATATATATGTGTGAATTAACGTGATACGTGAATTACGATATATATATATATATATATATGGAGTGCGGTTAACATACAAGACGCCTTATCGTACTTCACGTACGCGCAGCGTCAACCATCAGATCAGGGAAAAATAACGCATGGAACCCTAGTTTTTGTGATAATCACGCATGGAGGTACAAAATCACGCATGGGAGCCTTATAATCACGCATGGGATACAAATTTCGTACGTTATAGTTGGTCAAAAAAAAATCACGCAAGTTATATATGTTGTCGCGTACGTTAATGTAGGATAAGCCTTTTTGTACATTATACTTTCTCTATATATATATATATATATATAGTGTGAGGTTCATTGGGGAACACTAAAAAAGTGGGGAACCGGGGAACACTATTAAAAATTTAACTTAACATGTTAAAAATTAAATTTTTAAACATCTTTTTCGACACTTCTCCTTGTATATACTTGTAGAATCATTTTTAATAAAAAAAATCAAAAACTAAAAATATTAAAAAAAACAATTAAAAAAAGGCTAAAAAATGTTTTTTTTAGAAAAATTATTTTTTTACTCGACTAGTTTCTCCTCCTTTTTGTAAAGAAAAGCGCTGAAATTTAAAAAAAAAAATATTTTTTAACATGTTAAGTTAATTCTATAAGATATAACTGTTTTTTAAACATTTTTTTATATTTTTAGTTTTTGATTTTTTTTATCAAAAATGTTTCTACTTGTATTTATAAGAAAAAGCGCCGAAAAAAAATATTTTTTTTTAACATGTTAAGTATAATTTTTAAAAGTGTTCCCCTGTTCCCCACTTTTTTAGTGTTCTCCAATGAACCCTCCCCTATATATATATATATATAACGAACATGTCCATACTTATGCATGTATATTACAAAGCGCAACTCGTAGATATATATTGTGTATAGGTAGACATAATAAACTGAGTATGTGTTATAGTTTTATATGTGAATATGAGTATGTGTTATGTGATTTGCTAAGTGATTTTATGATACTATGAAATGATGCTATGTTTAAGCGTTTGTGCGATAAAAACGATAAACTAGATCAGAAATCGCATTATGCGTGAAAATTTGTGATAAACATGAGAAACATGCTTGAAGTAACTTGATGAGTTATTTGATATATATTAAGTGTTTAAGTATATATATGTGTGAAATAACGTGATAGGTGAATTACGATATACATATATATATATATATATATATATATATATATATATATATATATAACGAACATGTCCATACTTATGCATATATATATTACAAAGCCCAACTCGTAGATATATATATTGTGAATAAGTCACCAACAAAATTGTTCAAATCGTGAAAATCTTAATATGTATATGTATATGGAAGTACACACACACACACACACACACACACACACACACACACACACACACACATATATATATATATATGCCATCATAATTAAAAACAAAGACTTTTTGTAAAAACCTCAAAGATATGTGAAAATCCTAAGTAATGGAGAAACTTGATTGTTTATAGAACAATTAGTTATTAAATTGTTCCTATCTAAATTAGGATATGTGCATTTGATCTAAATTAAGATGAGTGTCATAGAAACCCCTCTTTTTACAGTTTTAAATACTGTTTTCCGGGGAAGAACATGTCTTTAAAAAGAATGAATAGATGTTTTCGTATAAAACATGATTTTGAATAAATGTATTTTAATGAGTAATCACTAAACACCATTTTTACCATCTTGCATAATGTTTTCAGAGAAAAACATGTCGATAAAAGAAAAGTATATGTTTTCGTATACAATATACTTTTAAATTACATAAAATGTATTTTCACGGAAAATATGATTTTTAAAGTGTTATAATGTGTTTCGTAGAGAAACACGAAGATGTATGACTTAAACAGTTTTCAAGAAAAACAAGTTTTAATGAAATAAATGAGTTTCGGGGAGAAACGGGGTAAACGAAAATGCTATAGGTATAACGATCGTAAAGATTTAAAAACCTTTTCTTTAAATCTAAGTTGGGACAAATTTGCCAAATCTCAAGAGTGTAAATAGCAGCATTGGCTTACATTGCGTGGGGGATGTCAGGAATTTGTACAACGCCAAATATTAAATTGTTATTCAATAGGTTATATATAATAGAGAATGGAGGAAAGGGCACAAGATGCATCATAGCCAATTTAATCACTTAAGTAATGCACGTGTGGAATCGTTAATAGATCTATTGGGCTGACTACCCCATCTTGATCGGTCACTCCAATCTAAATAGCGGCGAATTTGAATTCTTTAATAGTCTAGTATGGATTGAAACCACAATCGTTTTATATAGCTCGTAATGTCTTGCAAACTTACGAAACCGAAGTCATAACAAAAAAATTAATATTAAAACTGAATCATGGAATATAATTTCCATGCGCAATGCAGTACAGTGTCGATTCCAAAACTATTACTATGACATTTTTATTTTAAAAGAAAATAAATGTCTTTCTTAAACATATGTAAATGTTTTCAAAACCGTTAAAGGGTTGAAATAAGGAAGTTTTCCTTGCACACCTTGTAGTATGGTTGTAATTAGGTGTGATTAATAAACAAACTCTATTGTTGGATTAAATGTGCGTTATGTAATTTATGTGTATATGGATTATTATTATTATTTTCATTATCATTACAATCATTATATTAATTACATACTCCCTAGGCCGCACACTAGTTTCTGGCCGCACACCCCACCTGACATTGAACACTCTCCCGACCATTTTCTTTAATTGGCCCTCACACCACTGTTGGCCTTGGCCCAGTGTCCTTGAGAGGCCTACCTGAAAACCCTAAAATGTCGCACAAGTGAGGAGAGCACACTCAAAGTGTGCGACATTCCCCCATGTATAAATTCACACTTTTCAGCCGACAATCAAGATTTGTTGGCAGCAATCATTTAGGAGATCAATCCCAAAAACTTTCCCTCTCTCTCTCTGTCTCTCTAAAAACCCTAAAAATACACCAGCTTCTCCTCTTCTCTTTGGATTCTGGTGGCAAAATCATCCCCATTCAACGGCAGCAGGATCACCCTTCGAACGGTGGCTAGTCTCAACACTTAGGAGTTGCATATTTTCCTTTCTACGCACCTTTCACTCGTGATTTAAACGGTTAGTGTTCTACCCTACATTTAGATGATAAAAATGTGATAAGGTGCTCACTTGAATCATGATATGAATAAATGATGTTGTACACGATAGTGAGACGGCTTGTTTCTATCCTGATGTGATAAATGTTAGGATATTGTTTAATAATGATAGTGCATAATAAAGGTGCTAACTTTATTTATGATGTGCATGATTAATGGTTATACATGGATGATGCATATCCTTATGATTAATGAGTGGTGAACTTGAATTGGTTGATGTTAGAATAATGTTAGGCTGATTAGGGAAATGAGTTTAAGTGTTAGATTGATTCGATGTCATTTAAATGGTAGTTGAATCTGATTTCATGATGATATTGATGGATGAAACCCTAGATCTGTTTAGAGGATTCGTGTGTTATGATTGTGATATTAATAAAGTGTGTTCTGTGCTAATGGAAAGATCATCTAATGAAAATGTATGACTGAGGAAAGTGATAATTGTATTAGGGTTTGTTTTGGTCAAAAATCAGCCAAGGATGATGCAACCAAATCTTTGTTGTGAGGAATGATGCTTGAACAAATGTATGAATAACTTGCAAATGTTATGAACAAGTGACACAAGGATTTATACGAGGAAAAAGCCCTTGATCAAGAGTTGATCTCCGGCATAAAAAACCTCGGGTGATGGAAACTACCGATCACCAACTACAATTAAACAAATGATTGTTACAACTCGGGATGATAACAAGCTTGTTACAAGGATCACTATAGTGTAATGTGTATGAAATCGCCAAGTAAACTGTCGAAAGTTATTGAGAGCTGTTCTGAGTGTGTGTGTTTGCTAAATTAGCCAAGTGTTCTAATTCAAGCTTGTTATCCCCTTTTAAATTTAGAAATAACTAAAACAACTAACTATTCGCAATTCATGCTAGCTTCCCACGATCTCCATAACGTTCACTAATCCATGCACGTGTGGAATATTGAAAGCATATTCTCCAAGAATATCAGCAAGACCAAGTCTAAGGTGTATACTCCTGCAAAACAAACTCAAACATATCAAAGACAATCGTTAGTGTAAGGATAACCATGAGGATCCTGATTCCTGATCCTGCAACACCTTCTGAGGATCCTTAATTCAAACAGAATTGAGGATCCGTGATCCTGGCAGTACTTGAGGATCCGTGATCCTTAGGATTGGAAAATCCTCTCCTAACAATTGCCCCCAAAATATAAGGAGTAAAGTGTAATTTTAACGAGTTATATTTTTTATCTTATCTCCAACTGACTAACGGATATATAGCCGTTTGGATCGAACTAGCCGTTACTGGTCTTACGTCATTGAAGTGACAATCCAGCAAAATCATCATTATAAATTCAAGTTAGAGATAAGGATCAGAAGGCATTTAAATTCGTGCGTTACACCCTTTAAATCCTCATTCGAAGATTGATCAGGTACTTCTCTTTCCCTTCTCTCATCTTCTTCCGCTGTTCCTCTTCGAAATCTTTAAATCGTAATGAAATTACGATCCTCCCCTGCCAAGGATCACCAGAAAGATAGTCCTTTGAAAAGCCAAGGGATTATCAAAAACACTCCGAAGGAACTCTGCAGTTTCACTGATCCGGAGATCGACCGGATTCGCCATTGTTTACCGGCGAACATCGTCTTCAAGCCCTTTGACCCTACCACCAAAAGTGACTTTGTTTCTGAAACCTGGGTTGCTTTTCCGACCACTCCATTCCTGATAGGATACTCCTATCCTTTCCCTGCCTTCACTGAATCCTTGTTCTCTCTCACCGGCATGTGCTACGTTCAGGCAATGTCAATGATGTGGAGGGTTTTATATACCCTAGAGAGAATCATTGAGCAGGAAGACATAGAGTTGGCGATGTCGGAACTTGCTGAACTGTACAACCTAGTGAGCCATGGTTCACACCGCTTTTTATTCAAACATAAACCCGGCGATGCATACCCAATCCTCAAGGCCACCAGGAATGACACCAACTGGAAGAAGCGTTTTTTCTTCGTTAGGAGGGATTCTATCCCGGATGGGAAGGATCTCCCAAGAGAGTGGGCCACCATGGCAGGATAGAGGATCCTTATAGAAGGATCATAGGATAACCCTGTTTCTGTTGAGGATCACTAACCCCTTTTTGTATCTTTTGTGCAGATATCTCTGTTTCTCATATTATTCCATCACCTGCAACAAAAGAGAGGATCACTGCTTTCTGGAATCTTGATCCCGCAGTAAGATCATTTCAAGCAAACTCAAAGGATTCTCAAGAAGTATCCTCCGACTCAGTCACAATGTCAAGAAATTCTCAAAGTCTGCATATGATTAAATGTTTAATTGAAAATAAAACAAGAATACTTATCTGTTGTTTTGGATTGATAGGCGCTGGAAAATCCTCAAAGTCAGCCACCCGCTTCAGTGTGACCGATCTTAGTGCTGTTGCTCCCAGGTCTGGGAAGAAGAAGTCTACTGCTAGCCCTAGCGTTCCAGTTCCAAAGCCTACCACCTCCAAGGGCAAAGGAGGAAGGAAGAAGAAATCCTCTGAAGCTGATAACCTTGAAGGCCTGCCCCTCATCCGTCACCAGTTCGATGAATACTTTGCTGATGTAAGGATCCTTGATCCTTAATTCTATCCTGCCCATATGATGATAAGTGATCCTGAAATGAATCCTTCTTTCTTTGCAGAAATTCGCTGAGATCCAGATGCTCTTCGATGCCTATGTTGAAGAAGCCGAGATGAAGGAGCTGGACTTCCAGAAGATCTACCTGGCCAAAGATCAAACAATCTCCAACCTCGAGAAAGATCTCAATGTGGCAAAGAGGCAGGTGGTCCTGGCCCAAATAAGTGCTGATCAGGAAAAGAACGAGGTGTTGGAGGACGCCAAACTCTCTGTTGCCATTGCTATGTATAAGACCAAGCTGCAGATGGCTCAAGAGGCTGAGGATCCTGACTTTGACATGACCAACTGGGACCAGGAGGGCTGGAAGGCTAGGCTGGCTGAGCTTGATGATGAAGAGGAGGCTACAGAGGTCTTGGCAATTGAGGCAGGAGGCAGCGGAGCTAAGGATCAGGCGGGTGATGCTGGAGCAGGAGGTGATGGTGATGCAGCGAAGGTTTGAGCTGCAGAAATGGGCGATGATGGATTTATCTAGACGCGGCCGGAGCCCATTTTTTATAGTTTGGTAGTGGTTTTTGTTTGATGGTGTTTTTCATGAACAATTGTAGGTCTGTAATAACTTAGACAAAAGTTTTTAGGATTGAGGATCATGGATCCTTGGATAATAGGTAGGATAATGGGTGGTGGATGGATCCTCTATTTGGGGGATGAAACCACTTGTTATCCTTCCGCCTTTTGTTACATGCACTTAGACCTTTGTTAAATATGGACACCCTTTGCCAACCCAAGTGGACAGGCCACGTTTTGCTGGTAGAAATTTGGGTTGGCAATTTTGACAACCTTTTAAGGGTTTAACTTTTGATAAATAAATAAAACTTTAATCTTTTGGCTTATCACATGTTGTTACATTTGTGAATACTTTACTTTCCAGTTGCTATTATACACTCTGTTAGAATTCATAAGTTGAGGATAAAAGTTTAACAGATTATGTCAAAAAGTTTAGGATATGATCAAGGATCAAATATCCTATAATCGATAAATTCAAAAAAGTAATGTAACTTAAGGATCATGAGTCATGTTGTCAAAGAGTAAGGGTCACTTAGATAAATAAAGAATAAAATCAAAATGATCAAGAATCATACCTGAGAATCCAAGTTAGGATCCTAAATCTTTAACATACACAGTCAGGATAACCAAAAGACAAACCTTAGTAAAAGTTAAGGATCAAGGATCCTTAGGTGGTTCACTTCAAAAACCTGAAATGGAACATAACTTGGGACTAAGCCAATATAAGAGAAGAGTTAGCAACTGGGGACAAGCCCAACAATTCTGGGGACAAGCCCAATATACTGGGGACAAGCCCAAAAAAAACTGGGGACAAGCCCAAAAAACTGGGGACAAGCCCAAAGGATCTTGTGTAAACTGGAGTATTGCCCTCACTGGCGACTATCCAAACCTAGTGACATGAAAATGCCAAAACCTTAGCTAACGTGAAAACGTTAGAAACCTTAGGAACAGATGTATGGTATGTCTACCATTATACGTAGGATCCTGGATACAGCCAGTACAATGAAATTGTCAGCCCCTAAAGCGAGCACTGGACCGATTGCCATGAATTGTACCAGGATCATCGTGCGCTGCTGGCGATACTGGGCACAGGCCCAAATAACTGGGGACAAGCCCAAATAACTGGGGTCAAGCCCAAAGAACTGGGGTCAAGCCCAAAGAACTGGAGACTTCTGTGGATACTCAATCCTTCGTTAAGGATACATGAACCTTCTGCAAAACTTAGAATGAAGTGAAAGAAGGATAAAGGATCCCGGATCCTTCTCCTTATATATAGGATAATTAAAGAATGAAATAGTTTGAGATTAGATCATTACCAAAATGAGGATCCTCTGTCCTGTAAGGATCCTTCGAGGATATCGATCACGAATATTGCTAAGGATCATGGATCCTTATCACATGAAGTATTTCTTCAAGTGGACAGCATTCCAAGCTCTTGGTAGCAAATTACCTTCCATTGTTAGCAATCGATATGCCTCCTTTCCAGCCTCAGCTTCAATCAGGTAGGGGCCTTCCCACTTTGGTTCCAACTTTCCATCAACAGGATTTGTGGTATTCTGAAATGCTTTCCTCAATACCATATCACCAACTTGGAATTTCTTGATTCTGACATTCTTATTGTAGGCTCCAGCCATCCTTTGTCGATAACTAGCCATCCTTATCCTTGCCAAATCCCTGAGTTCTTCTATAGTATCCAAGTCTTGATCCAAGTTTTCAGCATTTCCTTCAGGATCACGAATGCTTGTTCTTGCAATTGGAACCACCATCTCTGTAGGGATCACTGATTCTGCTCCAAATACCAAAGAGAATGGAGTTTGGCCAGTAGCATTCTTGGGGGTTATCCTATCAGCCCATAGTACATAAGGTAGTTCTTCTGCCCATTTTCCTTTCTTGGACCCAAGCTTCTTCTTCAAGTTGTTGATGATGATCTTGTTGGATGATTCTGCTTGACCATTAGCTTATGGGTGGACTGGTGTTGATGTTATCATCTTAATCCCCCAGCTGTCACAAAAGTTAGTAGTTCTACTCCCAATAAATTGGGATCCATTATCACAAACAATTTCAGAAGGGATACCAAATCTAGTAATAATGTTTCTTTTAATAAAGGACATCACTTCCTTTTCTCTGACTTGAGCAAAGGCTTCAGCCTCTATCCACTTAGAGAAGTAATCAGTCATGGCAAGCATGAACACCTTTCCTCCTGGTGCTTTGGGAAGTTTACCAACTATATCCATTCCCCATCTCATGAATGGCCAAGAAGAGGATATAGGATGCAAGAGCTCTGTTGGTTGATGAAGGATATTACTATGTCTCTGACAAGGATCACACTTCTTAGCATAATCCACATCATCCATCTTCATTGTAGGCCAATAGTATCCTGTCCTAAGGATCCTTGAGAACAATGCCCTACCCCCAGTGTGGTTTCCACAATCTCCTTCATGAAAATCCTTTAGGACTCCTTGAATTTCAGGATCCTCTATGCATCTTAGATATTGACCTGCAAGAGATCATTTATATAACATGTTATTCAATATTGTGAATTGAGATACCTTGATTTTGAAAGCCCTGGGGTTTTCTCCTGTAGGAATCTCTCCATGTTGTATGTATCTCATGATTGGAAGGATCCATGATCCTGAACGAGATTGTGCACCATCACTAGGAACCATTCCAGAATCCTCTTCTATCTCCATAGTTATGTGATCCTCAATAGTAGGAGCCAAAACATGGATGATAGGGATCTTGATATCCTCTGGGATTTTCAAGGATGATCCTAGGTTGGCCAATGCATCAGCTTCTGCATTTTCTTACCTGGGTACCTGTGTCAAACTAAAAGAAACAAAAGAGAGTGCCAATTCCTTGACTTTCTCTAGGTATTTGATTAGCTTTTCACCTTTAACAGCATAGGATCCATTAAAGTGATTAGTAATTAACAACGAATCTACATGTACCTCAAGATACCTGATCCTCAAATGCTTGGCAATTTGCAAACCAGCTATCAAGGCTTCGTATTCAGCCTCATTATTAGTAGTTTGAAACTCACAAGCTATGGAGTGGGGTATTATGTCCCCCTGTTGCGATTTTAGTAGTATTCCAAGTCCTGTTCCTTTGACATTAGATGCTCCATCAGTGAAGAGTATCCAAGGATCCTTAGTTTCTTCAAGCTGCTGAACTTCTAACTCAGCTTGTTTTTGTAAATCACTACTAAAATCTGCCACAAAGTCAGCTAAGGCTTGGGATTTGATGGCAGTCCTTGGTTCGTATCTTATATCATAAGCACTAAGCTTCACTGCCCATTTAGCCATCCTTCCTGACATTTCAGGTTTCCTGAGAACATTCTTAATTGGAAAATTAGTCTTAACAATAATGGCATGAGTTTCAAAATAATGTCTTAGTTTAGTAGATTCCATAATCAAAGCAAGAATAATTTTTTCTAAACGTGAATACCTGGATTCAGCATCAAGCAAACTCTTACTTACATAATAGACAGGATGTTGTGTACCTTCGTGATCCTTAACAAGGACCGCACTTACTGCTTTAGAGGATACCGCTAGGTACAAGGATAATACATCCCCTTTTTCTGGTTTCATCAAGGCAGGAGCTGAGGATAGGTAATCCTTAAGGGCTTTGAAAGCATTTTCATGCTTTTCAGTCCATTCAAATTTTTTGTTCTATCTCAAAATGTCGTAGAATTCCTTGCACTTTTCTGATGATTTTGATATGAACCTATTCAAGGCCGCGATCCTCCCTGTCAACCTTTGCACATCCTTGGCAGTGGCAGGGGATTTGATATTCACAATAGCCTTAATTTGCTCTGGACTTGCTTCAATGCCTCTTTTAGTTACCATATAACCTAGGAACTTGCCTACTTTAACACCAAAGTGACACTTTGAAGGATTCAGCTTCATATTGAATTGGTCAAGGATATTGAATGCTTCCTCCAGGTCTTTAAGGTGATCCTCACCTCTCTTGGATTTAACCACCATGTCGTCTATATAGACTTCCATAGTGTGTCTAATTTGATCCTTAAACATCATATTGACTAGCCTTTGATAAGTAGCACCTGCATTCCTTAGTCCAAATGGCATAGCAATATAACAATAGATACCAGTTGGGGTCATAAAGGTTGTATCCTCTTAATCAGATGGTTCCATCTGAATTTGTTGAAATCCAGATGAAGCATCCATAAAAGTTAACAACTCATGACCCGCAGTAGCATCCACCATGGAGTCAATGTGGGGTAATGGGAAAGGATCCTTGGGACATGCCTTGTTTAGATCAGTGAAATCGACACATACCCTCCACTTTCCGTTTTTCTTTTGAACAACAACCACATTGGCTAACCATCTTGGATACTTAACCTCTCTAATCATACCTGTTTTGGTCAAGAATCAAGCAATGACAATGTAACCAAACTTTCTGTTGTGAGGTATGATGCTTGAATTGATGAACAACAATAAGCATCACTATGAAGTGTAATGAACAAGTGACACGAAGATTTATACGAGGAAAAAGCCCTTGATCAATGAATGATCTCCGGCATAAAAAACCTCGGGTGATGGAAACTACCGATCACCAACTCAAATTAAACAAGAAATGTATTACAACTTCGGATGATAGCGAGCTAAGTACAAGGATCACTATAGTGTATCGTGTAGAAATGTATGAAAAATGCTAAGTGTTTTGCCGAGAGCTGGTGAGTGCAGTTGTACGAGTGTGTGTAGACAAAAAATAGCCAAGTCTCTTCTAACTAGCTCGCTACCCCCTTTAAAAATAGAAAATATCTACTCTAACTAACATTCCGCAAATGGTGCAAGTCCTCCACGACTCCACAACGTCCATTTCTGGCCAAGCACGTGCGGAATAGACTTAGAATATTCTCCAGGAATATCGCCAAGACCAAGTCCAAGTTGATACTCCTGCAAAACAATTACGAATTCAAAGTAGACAATCGTTAGTACAAGGATCCTTATAGTGATCCATGATCCTGATCCTGCAACACTTCTGAGGATCACTACTTCAGACAGAATTGAGGATCACTAAACCCAACAGTAAATAAGGATCACTGATCATTTAGAAATCCACCCCTAACAATTGCCCCCAAAATATAAGGAGTAATTATGTAAATAAATGAGTTATATTTTGTTCTTATCCGTAACGAATTAATCAGATAACTAGCCGTTGGAGTCAGACTAGACGTTACGAACATGACGTCAGTGAGGTGATTATCCTGCAGAATCATCATTATAAATAGGAGTTAGAGATAGGGATCAATCATCATTCAAATTCAAGAGAACTCCCTTTAAATTCTCATCCGACGATCAAGCAGGTAACTCTTTTCCTTTTCTTCTTTTATGTTTTCTTCCTCTGTTCATCTTTCTTCACCTTCTTCAAATCAAGATGATGCTGAGATCCTCACCCGCCAAGGATCATAAGAAGGAAAGTCCTCTCAAGAGCCAGGGGATCATTGAAGATTCAGTGAAAGAAATATGCTGTTTCTCTGATCCATAAATAGACAGAATTCGCCACTGTTTCCCGGCGAACACCATTTTCGAACCATTTGATCCCACTGTTTTAAGCGATTATGTCTCTGAAACTTGGGTAGCCTTCCCAGTCACACCTTTCACAATAGGATATTCGTATCCCTTCCCTGAATTCACCCAATCTTTTTTCCCCTCACCGGAATCTCCTATATTCAAGCTATGCCAATGATCTGGAGGGTCTTGTATACCCTTGAAAGGATCATTGAGCAAGAAGGAATTGACTTGGGAATGTCGGAGTTGGCTGAGATGTATGATCTCACAACGTTTGGATCCCACCGATATCTATTCAAGCGTAAACCCGGAAAAGAACATCCCATCTTTAAAGCTACTAAGAATGATACCAACTGGAAACGGCGGTTCTTCTTCGTCAGAAGGGATTCTATCCTGGATGGAAAGGATCTGCCAAGGAAATGGAGCACCCATGGTAGGGTAGGAGGATCCTTAGAAGGATCACTAAGTAAGCTCATTTCCGATAATGATTACTAATATGCTTTTGTTTCTTTTGTACAGCTATCACATTCTCGCATATTATTCCTTCAGCTGCCACCAGGGGAGACTTGCTGCTTTTAGAAAACTTGATCCTGCCACGAGATCATTCAAAACAAACACCCAGGATTCTCAAGAGGTATCCTCAGGCTCTGTCACCATGTCAAGTAAGTATCCTGTTCTTTTTATATTCAAATGTTTAAATAAATAGTTATATATGAATAGAATAAGGACACTTATCTGTTTTGGGTGTGTAGGCGCTGGAAAGTCATTAAGATCTGCTTCCAAATTTAGTGTCACTGAGCTTAACACCGTACGATCCTCCAAGAAGAAGCTTCCTGCCAGCCCAACTGCTTCGATCCCCAAGGCACCCGTTAAAGGAAGGGGTGGCAAGAAAAGAAAAGCCTCTGAAACTGAGGATCTGCAAGGTCTGCCCCTGATCCGCCACCAGTTCCTTGAATACTTCAACGATGTAAGGATCCTTGTCCCTGCTTTAGGTATCCAGCTTATTTGAGGATCACATGTTCTTGAACTGTTCTTTATCTTCTTTGCAGAAATTTGCTGAGATTGAAGACTACGTTGGGCACGTCGAGGAGCAGGACAAGAAGATTGCTGACCTCCAACAAGTCGCATTGCTCAAGGATCTTAAAATTGCTGATCTCCAAAAGGATCTCAAAGATGCCAAAGCTCAGACAGCTACAATCCTGATTAATTTTGATTATGAGAAGAGTGAGATCACGGAGGATGCTAAGGTCTCCGCTGCCATTGCCATGTACAAGACCAAATTGCAGATGGCTCAAGAAGCTCAGGATCCTGCCTTTGATAGGAGCAGCTAGGATGTGGAAGGCTGGAAGGCTAGGCTGGCTGAATTGGAGGATGAGGATGAGGCTGATGAGGTTCGGGCAATTGAGGCTAGTGGTAGTGGCAAGGATCATGCAAAGGATACTGGAGCTGGAGGGGATGATGATGCAGCGAAGGTGTAGGCTGCTTGAATGGGCGATGAAGGACATTTCTAGACATAGCCGGAGCCCATTTTTTAGTTTGGTTATGGTTTTTTGTTTTGATGATGTTTTGATAAACAATGGTTGGTCTGTACTTGAACAATAGTAATTAGGGTTGAGGATCATGGATGATCCTTTGAACAATAGGTAGGATTACAAATGGTGGAGGGATCCTCTGTTTGGGGGATGAAGCCATTGTGATCCTGCCGTCTTTAATTTCCTGCACTTGTTAGACCTATGAACAATGGACACCCTTTGCCAACCCATGTGGACGGGAAACGTTTTGCTGGTAGAAACGTGGGTTGGCAATTTTGACAACCTTAAAAGGGTTTAAGCTTTTGTGAATAAAATGACTTTAAGTTTTTGGCTATATCTTGTGTTGATATCCTTATTGTTATTTTATTTTTCAATCTATCGTGATGTTCATGTTGTTTAAACTTATCAAGTAAGGAAAAAATTAAAAAAAAAAATATCCCTTAAGAGTTAAGGATATGAACAAGGATCACATAAAAAATAGTTTAAGGATCATAAGTTCAGTTGTCAAAGGATAAGTGTCACTTAAATACATAATGAATAAAATCAAAACAGTTAAGGATCATACCTGAGAATCCAAGTTAGGATCCTATCCTTTAACACTTAAAATTAGGATAACCCAAGATACAAACCTTAGTTGAAAGTAAGGATCAAGGATCCCTGGTCATTTATCTTCACAAACCTGAAATAAGATATTACTTGGGACTGAGCCAATATAAGATGAATGTTAGTAACTGGGGACAAGCCCAACAATTCTGGGGACAAGCCCAATATACTGGGGACAAGCCCAAAGGATAACTGGGGACAAGCCCAAAGGATAACTGGGGACAAGCCCAAAGGATCGTATGTAAACTGGAGTATGGCCCTTACTGGCGACTATCCAAACTTAGTGACATGAAAATGCCAAAACCTTAGCTAACGTGAAAACGTTAGAAACCTTAGGAACGGATGTATGGTACGTCTACCATTATACGTAGGATCCTGAATATAGCCAGTACAATGAAATTGTCAGCCCCTAAAGCGAGTACTGGTCCCATTGCCATGAACTATACCAGGATCATCGTGCGCTACTGGCGAAACTGGGGACAGGCCCAAACTGGGGACTAGCCCAAATAACTGGGGTCAAGCCCAAATAACTGGATACTTCTGTGGATACTCAATCCTTATTTAAGGATACCTGAACCTTCAAAACTCAGAATCAAGTAAAAGGAGGATAAAGGACGCAGGATCCTTATCTTTGTAAGGGAATAGAAAGAATGAAATAGTTTGAGAGTGGAATGTTACCAGAAAGAGGATCATCTGTCAGTGGGGATCCTTCAAGGATATTTGTCTGGTAAGGATCACGGATCATGATCACAAGAAATATTTCTTCAAATGGACAACATTCCAAGCTCTTGGTAGCAAATCACCTTCCATTGTTAGCAATCGATATGCCCCCTTTCCTGCTTCAGCTTCAATCAAATAGGGGCCTTCCCACTTTGGTGCTAGCTTTCCATCAGCAGGATTGGTGGTGTTTTGAAATGCTTTCCTTAATACCATATCCCCAACTTGGAATTTCCTGAGCCTGACATTTTTGTTGTAAGCTCCAGCCATCCTTTGTTGATAACTGGCCATTCTTATCCTTGCTAAATCCCTGATTTCTTCTATAGTATCCAAGTCTTGAATCAAGTTTTCAGCATTTTCTTCAGGATCACGAATGCTTGTTCTTACAGTTAGAACCACCATCTCTATAGGGATCACTGATTCTGCCCCAAATACCAAAGAAAATGGAGTTTGGCCTGTAGCATTCTTGGGAGTTGTCCTATCAGCCCAAAGCACATAAGGTAGTTCTTCTGCCCATTTTCCTTTATTGGATCCAAGCTTCTTCTTCAAATTGTTGATGATGATCTTGTTGGATGACTCTGCCTGACCATTAGCTTGTGGATGGATTGGTGTTGATGTTATCATCTTAATCCCCCAACTGTCACAAAAGTTAGTGGTTCTATTCCCAATAAATTGGGATCCATTATCACAAATAATCTCAGAAGGGATACCAAATCTAGTAATAATGTTTCTTTTAATAAAGGATATAACTTCCTTTTCTCTGACTTGAGCAAAGGCTTCAGCCTCTATCCACTTAGAGAAGTAATTAGTCATAGCAAGTGTTTTGGTCAAAAATCACACAAGGATAATGCAACCAAATCTGATTTTGTGAGGTATGATGCTTGGTTAATTGTATGAACAACAAGTATATGAAATCAATGATGAACACCGAGATTTATACGAGGAAAAAGCCCTTGATCTTTAGAAGATCTCCGGCATAAAAAACCTCGGGTGATGGAAACTACCGATCACCAACTATATTGCAAAAACAGCAGTGATCCTTGTATAACTTCGGAAGAAAACAAGCTCAATACAATGAATTTCTAGTGTAAGTGTGTGTTTTCACTAAGTGTTTGCAGAGAATTCGTGTGTTAAGTGTTTTTTTCTGTGGTGTGTACGAATTGTGCCTCTAATGAGCTTGTTTCCCCTTAAAAAGATAAGGAAAAATCAACTAACTAACTTCCCGAAAAAGGTGGAAGTCACCCATGACCACCACTAACGGTTATTTCTTCAATATGCACGTGCCTAAAAGCATATTCCATGAGATTCCAGCAAAGAAGTGGTCCACTACGTCCATTACCTACATTTACACATTAAAAACGCGCAAAACATAAGTTCTGTTAAGGATCCTGGATCCTCAGACTCGTGATCCTCAGACTCTCTGCATCAGCCATTAAGCATCCGTGATCCATGCCTAGTCTCAGGATAGATGATCCTTAGCATAAAATTCATGCCCTAACAATTGCCCCCAATATGGTAGTTGTGATAAGGATTCACAGCTGTCATATTTCCGTCAGAAGCGGACTAGCCGTTGCTGCTGGTAACTAGTTGTTACACTGCCTGTCGTCACTGATAAGACCTGCTATAATCATCATTGCAGAATATAGAGTTAGATATAACTCCTCAAGTGCCTTTACAGATCAGAAGATCCTTCCGTTCGTGGAGAATGAATCCTTCTACACAGTTTGCTATTAACCTTCCTGCACTTTAATTTCTGCATAGACACTTTAACTGTTAGATAGCCTTATCCGGCCTGGGTGGATGGTCCACGATTTTGCTGGTGAAATCCAGGCCAGATGATTTTGATACATAATGAATAGGTAATAACATTAAACTTTTTTAGCTACATCTATAGTTGTTTCTTCCCTTTTTATTTTTCATGTATGCTTTCTATTTTCAAAAATATCATCACCAAACAACTGGAAAGTTATTGAAAATCTGATGATAATGTAAAACTTTTAACAGAAAACTTGAAGTGTTCGAACAAATGTGGATCAATGATCCCTAACCAAAAAGGATAAGAGACAACTTACAGCTTAGAAAAAGTTAGAATATAACATACCAGAGAATCCAAGTTAGGATTCTATATCCTTGTAAATTATTGCTAAATAAGCAAACTATGAAAAGTAAAGCTTCTAGGATCAAGGATCCTTATCGTCAGAACCTGTATAACTTTAGACAGTAGTTTCTAGGGTGAAGGATCAGGGATCCTTGAACAATAGGCAGGATAATGGGTGGTGGATGGATCCTCTGTTTGGGGGATGAAGCCACTCGTTATCCTTCCGTCTTTTATTTTCTGCACTACAAAGACCCGTAAACAATGGACACCCTCTGCCAACCCATGTGGACGGGCCACGTTTTGCTGGTAGAAACGTGGGTTGGCAATTTTGACAACCGTAAATGGTTTAACCTTTTGTGAATAAAATAACTTGAACTTTTTGGCTTTATTGTGTTGATATCCTTGTTAATATCTTACTTTCCAACTGTTGTAATGTTCATTCTGTTTATACTTATCAAGCCTTGAAAAATTAAAAAAGATATCCAAAAAGTTTAGGATATGATCAAGGATCACATATCCCATAACCGATAAGTTCTAAAAAGTGATATAGTTTAAGAATCACAAGTTCAGTTGTCAAGTATAAGGGCTATTCAAATGAATAATGAATAAAATCAAAATAGTTAAGGATCATACCTGAGAATCCAAGTTAGGATCCTAACCTTTATCATTATAAATAGGATAACCATAAGACAAACCTTAATGGAAGGTAAGGATCAAGGATCCTTGGTCGTTTGTCTCCAAAAACCTGAAATAGGATACACCTTGGGACTAAGCCAATATAAGATAAGAGTTAGTAACTGGGGACAAGCCCAACAAACTGGGGACAAGCCCAAATAAACTGGGGACAAGCCCAAATAAACGGATGTAAACTGGGGTCAAACCCATATAAACGGATGTAAACTGGAGTATGGCCTTCACTGGCGACTATCCAAACTTGAGCGACATGAAAATGCCGAAACCTTAGCTAACGTGAAAACGTTAGAAACCTTAGGAACGGATGTATGGTACGTCTACCATTATACGTAGGATCCTGGGTGCAGCCAGCACAATGAAATTGTCAGCCCCTAAAACGAGTACTGGTCGCACTTCCTTGAAATGCACCAGGATCATCGTGCGCTACTGGCGAAACTGGGGACAAGCCCATAAACTTTGGAGAGTTGGCCAACCACTTTGATCTTCTGTAAAATGATAACAACTCTGCAAAAGCTTAAACTTTGTGAAAATAGATGTTAACTGATTAACATCTTTAACTTATGATAAGTAATAAGTATAAAATGAATGAAAATGAAAATGAAAATGAAAGTAATGTGTTACCAAATGTAGAATCATATATCCTTTGAGGATCCTGGATTCTTAATCAGAATACCGGTATCGCTGAGGATCCCTGATCCTTCTTACTTAGTATTTTTTGAGATGAACAGCATTCCAAGCTCTTGGTAGGAGATCACCATCCATTGTTAACAAATGATATGCCCCTTTTCCTGATTCAGCTTCAATTAGATAGGGGTCTTCCCACTTTGGTGCTAGCTTGCCATCAGAAGGATTTGTAGTGTTCTGGAATGCTTTTCTTAGCACAAAATCACCAAATTGAAATCTTCTAATCCTGACATTCTTGTTGTATGCTCCAGCCATTCTTTGTTGATAACTGTCCATTTCCTTTTTTCTGACTTTGAGCAAAAGCTTCTTCCTAGGATGCAGATGTTATGTTGGTTGGTGTAGAATATTACTGTGTCTTTGACAAGCATCACACTTCTTTGCATAATCCACAACATCCTTCTTCGTGGTAGGCCTATAGTATGTTGTTCTAAGGATCCTTGAGAATAGTGCTCTGCCCCCAGTGTAGTTTCCACAGTCTCCTTGACTTTGAAAGCTTTAGGATTTTGTCCTGTAGGGATCTCTCCATGTTGTATATATCTTAGGATTGGAAGGATCCAAGATCCTGAATTCGACTGTGCAGGATCACCAGGTATGATTGCAGAATCCTCCACTATCTCCATGGCTACGTGATCCTCAATTGCAGGAGTTAAAACATGGGTGATGAGTATTTTTCACATCTTCTGGCATCTTTAGGAATGATCCAAGGTTAGTTAAAGCGTCAGCTTCTGCATCTTCTTCCCTGGGTACCTGTGGTAGACTGAAAAAAGCAAAAGAATCTGCCAGTTTCCTGACTCATGATTAGTGGTTTGGAATTCCATGCAGTGGATTGGGGTATAATGTCCCCCTGTGGCGATTTTGGTAGTGTGCCTTGTCAAGTTCCTTTAACATTTGAAGCTCCATCCGTGAAGAGTGTCTAAGGATCCTTGGTCTTCTCAAGTTGTTGAACTTTTAATTCAGCTTCCCTTTGTAGATCACTTCTGAAATCAGCCAAAAAGTCAAGTAAAGCTTGGGATTTGATTGCCCATTTTGCCATTCTACCTGACATTTGAAGTTTCCTGAGAACATTATAGTATACCGGATGTTGAGAGCCTTCATGATCCTTAACTAGGATCACACTTACTGCTTTAGCTGAAATAGCTAAGAACAAGGATAACGATTCTCCATTTTCTGGTTTCATCAGGGCTGGTGCTCCTCTTGGATAATGGCATTCTTTCGAGTGCAAACTTTCTCCTGTCATATCTTCATGTTTCCAAGCGAAGGTAGACTTTCTTCTTTTCAAGAAGGATATTAAATCCTGCTCAATACTGTCTAGGATCCCGGATCCTATAAAAATTTTGGATTCAGGATCCTCTGGGTTCAACAGAATATCCTTGACGTCTTGCTCCTTGGAGGTTGGCTTCAATGAAGAAGTGTAACAGTTCTTTGCCTCCCGCTGATCACTTTCTATCTTCACCACATCCCATAGAGTTGGGAGCTTGACACATGGATGATATGTTGAGGGGGACTGCCTTCATATCATGTATCTATGGCCTGCCACAGATAACATTACAGCAAGATAAGCAGTCAATAACATAGAATTTTTAAACAGAATTCACTCCCTATATATATAAATTGGAAGTTTGATGTCCCCCAATGTAATCTTTATCTCTCCACTGAATCCCATAAGGACAGATGATCCTGGGACAATATTTGTTCTTTTGAGAACATCCAACAGGATTATGTTAACCAAGCTTCCTCCATCAATGAGAATCCTGCAAACAAAATGGTTAGATATAAATAATGTAATAACTACACCGTCATGATGAGGATCCTGAATGTCCACACAGTTATCCTCATCAAAGGATATCACTTTCTGCTGGGTAAGGATGGAGGTCCGAACAGGTCTGCCCCCATTCTCCATCTTTGTTTCCTTTGCACGTCTTTTAGCTGCTGAGAACCTCCAGAGATGAAATGGATGATTTGAGCATCAGCTGGTGGAGGAGGAGCTTTTCCAGGAACTTTCTCAGAATCCTTGATCATTGACTTTTTCCTTCCAAGCAATTCCTTCAACTATCCTTTGCTCAAAATATAACCTATCTCCTTCCTTAATGCTATGCACTCATCTGTGAGATGACCAGAATCCCCCTGGTTAGCACACCATTTCGATTCGTCTTTGGTGGCAGGCGGTTTGTCATTCTTCATTGGCCACCTAACCGTGTCACCTAAATTCTGCATAGCAAGGATTAGTTCATTATTATCAGCAGAAAAACAATATTCAGAAATAGGAGGATAATCCTCATCATCTTCCTCTTGTTCCACAGCATGCACATTCTGGTTGTCATGCTTGGGGTATTGCTTGGATCAGTTATCCTTGAGATAGGATCCTTATTTGTCTTGCTTTGAGGATCCTGACAATCTCTCGTGGATCCTTTTGTCATCCTTCAAACGGATGAACCTAAGGGCCCTGTTCCTTTCCTCATCTAATTTCCTGCAAGGGGTCATAACAAGATCATCATAGAATAATGAATCCCTAAGCAAACCTATTTTAAAGGCTTCTACAGTCGTAGCTATATCTAAGTTAGGGATTTCTAAGGATTCTTTACTGAATTTAATTATGTAATCTCTAAGTGATTGATTATGACCTTGAGTTACCCTATATAAGTCACTAGTTAATCGTTCAAATCTCCTACTGTATGAGAATTGGCTATTAAACAAATTAACTAGATCAGCAAATGAAGTAATAGAATAAGGAGGAAGACTTAGCAGCCATTTTAACGTTGATCCGGTAAGTGTGGATCCAAAGCCCTTGCACAAGCAACCAGATTTGATGTCTGAAACCTCTTCGGTATCTCTCCTGAATGATTCAAGTTTGGAATTCCAGATGTGAATCTATGTTGGCGGGATTCTGGCATAACCGAGGGACCAGAGGAAGCAATGGTCTGCATTGGTATGAAGTCTCCTAGATAAACATCTGAACTTCCGGGTTACACACTCCTTAAGTATCCTTGATCCTGGAAGATGTTGGATCCTTGAAGTGCTGTGAATGTAGGTCTTGGAGGATAATCCATGGATTCGGAAACCTGAGATGAAGATCCTTGAACCTGAGAGGATCCTTGAACCTGGGAGGAGGATCCCTGAACCTGAGAGGATCCTTGAACCTGAGAGGATCCTTGAACCTGAGAGGATCCTTGAACCTGGGAGGAGGATCCCTGGACCTGAGAGGATCCCTGGACCTGAGAGGATCCTTGAACCTGAGAGGATCCTTGAACCTGAGAGGATCCATGAACCTGAGAGGATCCTTAAACCTGAGAGGATCTTTGAACCTGAGAGGATCCTTGAACCTGAAAGGATCCTTGACCCTGAGAGGAGGATCCCTGAATTGGCTGCGTCCCCATACATCTTCCTAAACTGGTGAAGAATCCCTGATGCTGAAATGAGGATCCTGAAGGCTAGAAAGAGGATCCTCGAGCCTGAGACATTACCGATGATCCAGAACGTATTCCTATTGATGCACTCTGGTATTGGACATCTGGAGCTGCAAAGTGCTGGGAAGTTATGACCGGAGTGTCGAAATTCAGCGACCTCGACATCAAAGGGGAGTGATCCTCTACTGATTTTATCAATTTCGCGAAGGATCCTCCCATTAGTTTTGACGTGCTGCTGCATGTGATCCTTCATCTGCACAATCAAAGCATAAAAATCACTGTTAGTAAGTGTAGAGGAAGAAACAACAGTTGCTTTTGTGAAAACGGGGGTTGTCTTCTTCGGAGAATTCTCAGCATTCTTCTGGAATGCAAGGGGGAGATGATGCAAAGGCGGAATGCCCTGTGAAAAAGTAACCGCCGACATAGAACTTGGAGTAGTTTTCCCTGAGAAGCCATGTGGTTGAAGGTAATGAACCGAAATGAACAAAATTTCTCAGAATTGAAGCACCAATTGCCCCACGGTGGGCGCCAAACTGTTTTGGTCAAAAATCACACAAGGATGCAACCAAATCTGATTTTGTGAGGTATGATGCTTGGTTAATTGTATGAACAACAAGTATATGAAATCAATGATGAACACCGAGATTTATACGAGGAAAAAGCCCTTGATCTTTAGAAGATCTCCGGCATAAAAAACCTCGGGTGATGGAAACTACCGATCACCAACTATATTGCAAAAACAGCAGTGATCCTTGTACAACTTCGGAAGAAAACAAGCTCACTACAATGAATTTCTAGTGTAAGTGTGTGTTTTCACTAAGTGTTTGCAGAGAATTCGTGTGTTAAGTGTTTTTTTTTTCTGTGGTGTGTACGAATTGTGCCTCTAATGAGCTTGTTTCCCCTTAAAAAGATAAGGAAAAATCAACTAACTAACTTCCCGAAAAAGGTGGAAGTCACCCATGACCACCACTAATGGTTCTTTCTTCAATATGCACGTGCCTAAAAGCATATTCCACGAGATTCCAGCAAAGAAGTGGTCCACTACGTCCATTACCTACATTTACACATTAAAAACGTGCAAAACATAAGTTCTGTTAAGGATCCTGGATCCTTAGACTCGTGATCCTCAGACTCGTGATCCTCAGACTCTGGATCCTTAGACTCTCTGCATCAGCCATTAAGCATCCGTGATCCATGCCTAGTCTCAGGATAGATGATCCTTAGCATAAAATTCATGCCCTAACAATTTCCCCCAATATGGCAGTTGTGATAAGGATTCACAGCTGTCATATTTCCGTCAGAAGCGGACTAGTCGTTGCTGCTGGTAACTAGTTGTTACACTACCTGTCGTCACTGATAAGACCTGCTATAATCATCATTGCAGAATATAGAGTTAGAGATAACTCCTCAAGTGCCTTTACAGATCAGAAGATCCTTCCGTTCGTGGAGAATGAATCCTTCTACACAGTTTGCTATTAACCTTCCTGCACTTTAATTTCTGCATAGACACTTTAACTGTTAGATAGCCTTATCCGGCCTGGGTGGATGGTCCACGATTTTGCTGGTGAAATCCAGGCCAGATGATTTTGATACATAATGAATAGGTAATAACATTAAACTTTTTTAGCTACATCTATAGTTGTTTCTTCCCTTTTTATTTTTCATGTATGCTTTCTATTTTCAAAAATATCATCACCAAACAACTGGAAAGTTATTGAAAATCTGATGATAATGTAAAACTTTTAACAGAAAACTTGAAGTGTTCGAACAAATGTGGATCAATGATCCCTAACCAAAAAGGATAAGAGACAACTTACAGCTTAGAAAAAGTTAGAATATAACATACCAGAGAATCCAAGTTAGGATTCTATATCCTTGTAAATTATTGCTAAATAAGCAAACTATGAAAAGTAAAGCTTCTAGGATCAAGGATCCTTATCGTCAGAACCTGTATAACTTTAGACAGTAGTTTCTAGGGTGAAGGATCAGGGATCCTTGAACAATAGGCAGGATAATGGGTGGTGGATGGATCCTCTATTTGGGGGATGAAGCCACTCGTTATCCTTCCGTCTTTTATTTTCTGCACTACAAAGACCCGTAAACAATGGACACCCTCTGCCAACCCATGTGGACGAGCCACGTTTTGCTGGTAGAAACGTGGGTTGGCAATTTTGACAACCGTAAATGGTTTAACCTTTTGTGAATAAAATAACTTGAACTTTTTGGCTTATTTTGTGTTGATATCCTTGTTAATATCTTACTTTCCAACTGTTGTAATGTTCATTCTGTTTATACTAATCAAGCCTTGAAAAATTAAAAAAGATATCCAAAAAGTTTAGGATATGATCAAGGATCACATATCCCATAACCGATAAGTTCTAAAAAGTGATATAGATTAAGAATCACAAGTTCAGTTGTCAAGTATAAGGGTTATTCAAATGAATAATGTATAAAATCAAAATAGTTAAGGATCATACCTGAGAATCCAAGTTAGGATCCTAACGTTTATCATTATAAACAGGATAACCATAAGACAAACCTTAATGGAAGGTAAGGATCAAGGATCCTTGGTCGTTTGTCTCCAAAAACCTGAAATAGGATACACCTTGGGACTAAGCCAATATAAGATAAGAGTTAGTAACTGGGGACAAGCCCAACAAACTGGGGACAAGCCCAAATAAACTGGGGACAAGCCCAAATAAACGGATGTAAACTGGGGTCAAGCCCATATAAACGGATGTAAACTGGGGTCAAGCCCATATAAACGGATGTAAACTGGAGTATGGCCCTCACTGGCGACTATCCAAACTTGAGCGACAAGAAAATTCCGAAACCTTAGCTAACGTGAAAACGTTAGAAACTTTAGGAACGGATGTATGGTACGTCTACCATTATACGTAGGATCCTGGGTACAGCCAGTACAATGAAATTGCCAGCCCCTAAAACGAGTACTGGTCGCACCGCCTTGAACTGCACCAGGATCATCTTGCGCTACTGGCGAAACTGGGGACAAGCCCAAATAACTGGGGACAAGCCCATAAACTTTAGAGAGTTGGCCAACCACTTTGATCTTCTGTAAAATGATAACAACTCTGCAAAAGCTTAAACTTTGTGAAAATAGATGTTAACTGATTAACATCTTTAACTTATGATAAGTAATAAGTATAAAATGAATGAAAATGAAAGTAATGTGTTACCAAATGTAGAATCATATATCCTTTGAGGATCCTGGATCCTTAATCAGAATACCGGTATCGCTGAGGATCCCTGATCCTTCTTACTTAGTATTTTTTGAGATGAACAGCATTCCAAGCTCTTGGTAGGAGATCACCATCCATTGTTAACAAATGATATGCCCCCTTTCCTGATTCAGCTTCAATTAGATAGGGGTCTTCCCACTTTGGTGCTAGATAGGGGTCTTCCCAACTTGAAATCTTCTAATCCTGACATTCTTGTTGTATGCTCCAGCCATTCTTTGTGATAACTGGCCATTTCCTTTTTTCTGACTTTGAGCAAAAGCTTCTTCTTAGGATGCAGATGTTATGTTGGTTGGTGTAGAATATTACTGTGTCTTTGACAAGCATCACACTTCTTTGCATAATCCACAACATCCTTCTTCGTGGTAGGCCTATAGTATGTTGTTCTAAGGATCCTTGAGAATAGTGCTCTACCCCCAGTGTAGTTTCCACAGTCTCCTTGACTTTGAAAGCTTTAGGATTTTGTCCTGTAGGGATCTCTCCATGTTGTATATATCTTAGGATTGGAAGGATCCAAGATCCTGAATTCGACTGTGCAGGATCACCAGGTATGATTGCAGAATCCTCCACTATCTCCATGGCTACATGATCCTCAATTGCAGGAGTTAAAACATGGGTGATGAGTATTTTTCACATCTTCTGGCATCTTTAGGAATGATCCAAGGTTAGTTAAAGCGTCAGCTTCTGTATTTTCTTCCCTGGGTACCTGTGGTAGACTGAAAAAAGCAAAAGAATCTGCCAGTTTCCTGACTCATGATTAGTGGTTTGGAATTCCATGCAGTGGATTGGGGTATAATGTCCCCCTGTGGCGATTTTGGTAGTGTGCCTTGTCAAGTTCCTTTAACATTTGAAGCTCCATCCGTGAAGAGTGTCTAAGGATCCTTGGTCTTCTCAAGTTGTTGAACTTTTAATTCAGCTTCCCTTTGTAGATCACTACTGAAATCAGCCACAAAGTCAAGTAAAGCTTGGGACTTGATTGCCCATTTTGCCATTCTACCTGACATTTGAAGTTTCCTGAGAACATTGTAGTATACCGGATGTTGAGAGCCTTCATGATCCTTAACTAGGATCACACTTACTGCTTTAGCTGAAATAGCTAAGTATAAGGATAACGATTCTCCATTTTCTGGTTTCATCAGGGCTGGTGCTCTTCTTGGATAATGGCATTCTTTCGAGTGCAAACTTTCTCCTGTCATATCTTCATGTTTCCAAGCGAAGGTAGACTTCCTTCTTTTCAAGAAGGATATTAAATCCTGCTCAATACTGTCTAGGATCCCGGATCCTATAAAAATTTTGGATTCAGGATCCTCTGGGTTCAACAGAATATCCTTGACGTCTTGCTCCTTGGAGGTTGGCTTCAATGAAGAAGTGTAACAGTTCTTTGCCTCCCGCTGATCACTTTCTATCTTCACCACATCCCATAGAGTTGGGAGCTTGACACATGGATGATATGTTGAGGGGGACTGCCTTCATATCGTGTATCTATGGCCTGCCACAGATAACATTACAGCAAGAAAAGCAGTCAATAACATAGAATTTTTAAACAGAATTCACTCCCTATATATATAAATTGGAAGTTTGATGTCCCCCAATGTAATCTTTATCTCCCCACTGAATCCCATAAGGACAGATGATCCTGGGACAATATTTGTTCATTTGAGAACATCCAACCGGATTATGTTAACCAAGCTTCCCCCATCAATGAGAATCCTGCGAACAAAATGGTTAGATATAAATAATGTAATAACTACACCGTCATGATGAGGATCCTGAATGTCCACACAGTTATCCTCATCAAAGGATATCACTTTCTGCTGGGTAAGGATGGAGGTCCGAACAGGTCTGCCCCCATTCTCCATCTTTGTTTCCTTTGCACATCTTTTAGCTGCTGAGAACCTCCAGAGATGAAATGGATGATTTGAGCATCAGCTGGTGGAGGAGGAGCTTTTCCAGGAACTTTCTCAGAATCCTTGATCCATGACTTTTTCCTTCCAAGCAATTCCTTCAACTATCCTTTGCTCAAAAGATAACCTATCTCCTTCCTTAATGCTATGCACTCATCTGTGAGATGACCAGAATCCCCATGGTAAGCACACCATTTCGATTCGTCTTTGGTTGCAGGCGGTTTGTCATTCTTCATTGGCCACCTAACCGTGTCACCTAAATTCTGCATAGCAAGGATTAGTTCATTATTATCAGCAGAAAAACAATATTTAGAAATAGGAGGATAATCCTCATCATCTTCCTCTTGTTCCACAGCATGCACTTTCTGGTTGTCATGCTTGGGGTATTGCTTGGATCAGTTATCCTTGAGATAGGATCCTTATTTGTCTTGCTTTGAGGATCCTGACAATCTCTCGTGGATCCTTTTGTCATCCTTCAAACGGATGAACCTAAGGGCCCTGTTCCTTTCCTCATCTAATTTCCTGCAAGGGGTCATAACAAGATCATCATAGAATAACGAATCCCTAAGCAAACCTATTTTAAAGGCTTCCACAGCCGTAGCTATATCTAAGTTAGGGATTTCTAAGGATTCTTTACTGAATTTAATTATGTAATCTCTAAGTGATTCATTATGACCTTGAGTTACCCTATATAAATCACTAGTTAATCATTCAAATCTCCTACTGCATGAGAATTGGCTATTAAATAAATTAACTAGATTAGCAAATGAAGTAATAGAATAAGGAGGAAGACTTAGCAGCTGTTTTGGTCAAAAAATCAAACGAGGATAATGCAACCAAACTCTCTGTTTCGGGGTATGATGCTTGAATTGGTTTATAGCAATTAGGATCACTATGAAAAATAAATGACAAGTGACACAAGGTTTATACGGGGAAAAAGCCCTTGATCAAGAGTTGATCTCCGGCACAAAAAACCCCGGGTGATGGAAACTACCGATCACCAACTCAAATTAAACAAATAATGTGTTACAACTTCGGATGATAGCGAGCTAAATACAAGGATCACTATAGTGTAATGTGTAAAAAGTGTACGAAATTGCTATGTGAATGAACGAGAGCTGTTGTGAGCGGTTTTCAGAGTGTGTGTAGCCAAAAATAGCAAAAAGTTGTGTCTAATTAGCTCGCTACCCCATTAACTAACTATCCGCATTTCGTGCCTTCTCCCCACGTTCTCCATAACGTTCACAAATGGTCCAGCACGTGTAGAATTGCAGGGAATATTTTCCAGAAATATCGCCAAGACCAAGTCCCAATTGATATTCCTGGAAAACAGTTACGAATTCAAAACAGACAATCGTTAGTATAAGGATCCTTAGGATGATCCATGATCCTGATCCTGAAGCACTTCTGAGGATCACTAACTGACACAGAAGTAAGGATCACCAAACAGGATAATATTTGAGGATCACGGGTCACTTAGAAATCCACCCCTAACAATTGCCCCCAAAATATAAGGAGTTATATCGTAAATAAACGAGTTATATTTTTTCGATCTTATCCCCAACAAACTAACGGATAACTAGCCGTTGGAGACGGACTAGCCGTTGCAAATCTGACGTCACTGAAGTGATAATCCTGCAAATCATCATTATAAATAGGAGTTAGAGATAGGATCAATATGCAATTAAATCTGAAGGAAACTCCCTTTAAATTCTCAGTCGAAGATCAATCAGGTATCTCTTCTTTTATTTCTCCTTCTCTTACTCTGTTTTTCTTTCTTTACTAACATCAATGATGCTCCGGTCCTCCCCCGCCAAGGATCACCAGAAGGATAGCCCCTTGAAGAGTCAAGGAATTATCAAAGACTTAATACATGAGAGGTGTTGCTTTAACGATGCTCAAATAGATAAGATTCGTCACTACTTTCCGGCGAATGCCTTTTTCAAGCCCTTCGATCCCACTATTCTGAGCGACTATGTTTCTGAAACATGGGTTGCCTTTCCAGTTATTCCCTTCACCATAGGATACACCTATCCTTTTCCAGACTTTACCCAATCCTTCTTTTCCCTTACCGGCATCTCTTACATCCAAGCCATGCCGATGATTTGGAGGGTCTTGTATACCCTGAAGAGGATCATAGAGCAGGAAGGGATTGATTTAGGAATGTCAGAGCTGACACAGATGTATGATCTCATAACGTTTGGATCACATCGATATCTGTTTAAGCGAAAACCCGGCGAAGAACACCCCATTTTTAAAGCCACCAAGAATGACACAAATTGGAAACGACGCTTCTTCTTTGTCAGGAGGGATACCATTCCAAACGGAAAGCATTTACCCAGGAAGTGGTCCACCAATGGTAGGACAGAGGATCCTGAGAAGGATCATCAGGTAATCTGGTTCTTGTGAAAGGATCACTAACCCCTTTTTGTCATGTGTTATGCAGCTATTTCTGTTTCGCACCTCATCACAACACCCGCAACCAAGGATAGGCTTGCTGCTTTTTGGAAGCTTGATCCTGAAATAAGGTCATTCAAGATAGACACCCAAGACTCACAAGAAGTATCCTCAGGTTCCATCACCATGTCAAGTAAGTATCCTGCTTTTTGTATAGTTGAATATTAAAATAAATAGTTATATTGAAACAGGATAAGGATACTTATCTTGCTTTAAATACGTAGGTGCCGGAAAATCTTCCAAGCCTGCCTCCCAGTTCAACACGGCCGACCTTGATGTTGTCCGATCCAGGAAGAAGAGGGCCACTACCAGTCCTAGCATCTCCATTCCCAAGGCACCCACTAAAGGAAGGGGTGGCAAGAAGAGGAAAAATTCTGACACAGAGGACCTACAAGGCCTACCACTGATCCGCCACCAGTTCCTTGAATACTTCAATGACGTGAGGATCACCAATTCTGCCTAGGTATCCTATTCATTTGAGGATCACCTGATCTTGAACTGCTTTGTCTTTTTCTTTGCAGAAATTTGCTGAGATTGAAGATTATGTGGGAAGCGTCGAGGAGCTGGATAAGAAGATTGCTGACCTCCAACAAGTTGCAGTGCTTAAGGATCTCAAGATTGCTGATCTTGAAAAAGCCCTTCAAGATGCCAAGACTAAGACAGCTAAAATCCTGATCGACATTGACTATGAGAAGCATGATCTCATAGAAGGTGCAAAGGTCTCTGCTGCCATCACAATGTACTAGACAAAACTAAAGATGGCCCAGGAAGCTCAAGATCCTAACTTCGACAGAAGCAGCTGGGATGTTGAGGGCTGGAAAGCAAGGTTGGCTGATCTTGAAGATGATGAGGAGGCTGAGGAGGTTTTGGCGATCGAGGCTGGAGGTAGCGGGAAGGATCAGGTTAAGGATACCGAAGCTGGAGGGGATGAGGATGCAGCGAAGGTGTAGGTTGCACAATTGGGCGATGATGGACATTCCTAGACGTAGCCGGAGCCCAATTTTTAAATTTGGTAGTAGTTTTTTGTGGTTGTGATGTTTTTAGAACAATGATGGTTTGTAATAACTAAACAATAGCTATTAGGGTTAAGGATCATGAATGATCCTTTGGACAATAGGTAGGATTACAACTGGTGGAGGGATCCTCTTTTTTGGGGGATGAAGCCATTGTGATCCTGCCATCTTTTTAATTCCTGCACTACCAAGACCTTTAGACAATGGACACCGTTTACCTACCCCAGCGGACGGGCCACGTATTGCTGGTAGATGCTCGGGGTAGGCAATTTTGACAACCTTTGATGGTTAAACTTTTGTTAATAAAATAACCTTAATCTTTTTTGGCTTATCTTGTGTTGATATCCTTGTTGTTGTTTTATTTTTCAGTTGTTTTGATTTACACTTGTTTGAGTAAGAAAAGTTGAACAACTTAGATAAAAACTTAGGATATAATGCAGGATCAAATATCCTATAGTTGAAAAATTCCAAAAAGTGGTATATTTTAAGGATCATGAGTTCAGTTGTCAAAGTGTTAGGGTTATTCAAATAATCAATGAATAAAATCAAAATAGTTAAGGATCATACCTGAGGATCCAAGTTAGGATCCTAACTCTTAATATTATTATAACCAGGATAATCACAGAACAAACCTTAGTAAAAGGTAAGGATCAAGGATCCTTGGTTGTTTTAACTTCGAAAACCTGAAATAAAACATAACTTGGGACTAAGCCATTATAAGATAAAGGTTAGCAACTGGGGACAAGCCCAAAGGATAACTGGGGACAAGCCCGAGGATAACTGGGGACAAGCCCAAGGATCATGTGTTAACTGGAGTATGGCCCTAACTGGCGACTATCCAAACTTAGTGGCATGAAAATGCCAAAACCTTAGCTAACGTGAAAACGTTAAAAACCTTAAGAACGGATGTATGGTACGTCTACCATTATACGTAGGATCCTAGGTATAGCCAGTACAATGGAATTATCAGCCCCTAAAGCGAGTACTGGTCCCACTGCCATGAACTATACCAGGATCATCGTGCGCTACTGGCGGAACTGGGGTCAAACCCAAGGATAACTGGGGTCAAACCCAAGTAACTGGTTTCTTGTGTGGATAATCATGCTTTTGCTAAGAGTACCTGAACCTTCAAAACTCAAAATCTCGTGAAATGGGGATAAAGGATGCAAGATCCTTATCCTTATGTGAAAGAGTAAGGAAATGAAATAGTTTAAGATTAGAATGTTACCAAAAATGAGGATCATATGTGCTCTAAGGATCCTTAAGGATATTTATCATGTGAATATCATGGATCCTTATCACATGAAATATCTCTTCAAATGGACAGCATTCCAAGCTCTTGGTAGTAGGTCACCTTCCATTGTTAGCAATCGATATGCCCCCTTTCCTGCCTCAGCTTCAATCAAGTAAGGGCCTTCCCATTTTGGTGCCAACTTCCCATCAGCAGGATTGGTGGTATTCTGGAATGCTTTCCTTAGTACCATATCACCAACTTGGAATTTCCTGATCCTAACATTTTTGTTGTAGGCACCGGTCATTCTTTGCTGATAACTGGCCATCCTTATCCTTGCCAAATCTCTGATTTCTTCTATAGTATCCAGGTCTTGAACCAAATTCTCATCATTTTCCTCAGGATCACGAATACTGGTTCTAGCAGTTGGAACCACCATTTCTGTAGGGATCACTGATTCTGCCCCAAATACCAAAGAAAATGGAGTTTGGCCAGTAGCTTTCTTAGGAGTTGTCCTATCAGCCCAAAGCACATAAGGTAGTTCTTCTGCCCATTTCCCTTTCTTGGATCCAAGCTTCTTCTTCAGATTGTTGATGACGATCTTATTGGAAGATTCTGCCTGACCATTAGCTTGTGGGTGGATTGGTGTTGATGTTATCATCTTAATCCCCCAGCTGTCACAAAAGTTAGTAGTTCTGCCCCCAATGAATTGGGAACCATTATCACATATAATTTCAGAAGGAATACCAAATCTAGTTATAATATTTCTTTTAATGAAGGATATAACTTCCTTTTTTCTGACTTGGGCAAAAGCTTCAGCCTCTATCCACTTGGAGAAGTAATCAGTCATAGCAAGCATTAACACTTTTCCACCAGGTGCCTTAGGAAGCTTACCAACTATATCCATGCCCCATCTCATGAATGGCCAAGTGGAGGATATAGGATGTAATAATTCAGCCGGTTGATGAAGGATATTGTTGTGTCTCTGACAAGGATCACACTTCTTAGCATATTCCACAGCATCTCTCTTCATGGTTGGCCAGTAGTATCCTGTCCTCAGGATCCTTGAGAATAATGCCCTGCCCCCAGTGTGGTTTCCACAATCTCCTTCATGGAAGTCTTTTAAAACTTCTTGGATTTCAGGATCCTCAATGCACCTTAAGTATGGTCCTGCAAGAGATCGTTTGTACAACATATTATTTAAAATTGTGAATTGAGATACCTTAATTTTGAAAGCCCTAGGGTTTTCTCTTGTAGGAATCTCTCCATGTTGTAAATATCTCATGATTGGGAGGATCCATGATCCTGAATGAGTTTGAGTATCCTCACTAGGGATAATTGCAGAATCCTCTCCTATCTCCATAGCCACATGATCCTCGATAGCCGGGGTCAGGATATGGATAATAGGGATCTTGATATCCTCTGGGATCTTCAAGGATGATCCTAAATTGGCTAGTGCATCTGCCTCTGCATTCTCTTCCCTTGGTACCTGTGTTAAACTAAAGGATACAAAAGAGAGTGCCAATTCTTTGACTAACTCCAAATATTTGATTAGCTTTTCACCTTTAACAGCATAGGATCCATTAAAGTGATTAGTGATTAACAAAGAATCTACATGTACCTCAAGATACCTGATCCTCATATGCTTAGCAATTTGCAAACCAGCTATCAAGGCTTCGTATTCAGCCTCATTGTTAGTGGTTTGGAACTCACAAGCTATAGAGTGGGGTATTATGTCCCCCTGTGGCGATTTTAGTGGTATTCCAAGCCCTGTTCCCTTGATGTTTGAGGATCCATCAGTGTAGAGTATCAAAGGATCCTTGGTCTCTTCTAGCTGCTGGACTTCTAATTCAGCTTCCTTTTGCAAGTCACTACTGAAATCTGCCACAAAGTCAGCTAATGCTTGGGATTTAATGGCTGTCCTGGGCTCATATCTTATATCATATGCACTAAGCTTCACTGCCCACTTAGCCATCCTTCCTGACATTTCAGGTTTCCTGAGGACATTCTTGATTGGAAAATTAGTTTTGACGATAATAACATGAGTTTCAAAATAATGTCTTAATTTGGTAGATGCCATAATTAATGCAAGGATAAGTTTTTCTAAGTGTGAATACCTGGATTCAGCATCAAGTAAACTCTTACTTACATAATAGACAGGATGTTGTGTACCTTCATGATCCTTAACAAGGACGGCACTTACTGCTTTTGAGGATACCGCCAGATATAAGGATAACACATCTCCTTTATCTGGTTTCATTAAAGCCGGGGCCGAGGATAGGTAATCCTGAAGAGCTCTTAAGGCACTTCCATGCTTCTCAGTCCACTCGAATTTCTTGTTCTTCCTTAGGATATCATAGAATTCCTTGCACTTTTCTGAAGATTTGGATATGAATCTGTTTAAAGCTGCAATCCTGCCTGTTAATCTCTGAACATCCTTAGCATTGGTAGGGGACTTGATGTTCACTATTGCTTTCATTTGTTCTAGACTGGCTTCAATGCCTCTCTTTGTCACCATATATCCTAAGAATTTACCTGCTTTAACACCAAAGTGACATTTTGAAGGATTAAGCTTCATATTATATTTATCAAGGATATTGAATGCTTCCTCCAAGTCTCTTAGGTGATCCTCAGCCTTTATTGATTTTATCACCATATCGTCTATGTAAACCTCCATAGTTTGTCCAATCTGATCCTTGAACATCATATTTACTAGTCTTTGATAAGTTGCACCTGCATTTCTTAGTCCGAATGGCATAGCAATATAGCAGTATATACCAGTTGGAGTCATGAAGGCTGTATCCTCTTGATCGGATGGTTCCATTTGGATTTGTTGAAATCCAGATGAAGCATCCATAAAAGTTAACAGTTCATGACCCGCAGTTGCATCCACCATGGAGTCAATGTGGGGTAATGGGAAAGGATCCTTGGGACATGCCTTATTTAAATCGGTAAAATCGACACATACCCTCCACTTTCCGTTTTTCTTTTGAACAACAACCACATTGGCCAACCATCTTGGATACTTGACCTCTCTAATCATACCTGCTCGGAGTAATTTCTCTACCTCCTCCTGGATAATGGCAATTCTTTCTGGTGCAAATTTCCTTCTCCTTTGATGGATTGGTTTGAAGGACCTATCGATGCCAAGTTTGTGAGTGATTACATCTTTAGATATGCCTGTCATGTCTTCGTGTTTCCATGCAAAGGTAGTCTTTCTCCTTTTGAGGAAGGATATGAGATCTTCCTTCATTTCGCCAAGGATCCCTGATCCTATATAAACTATAGATTCAGGATCATCAGGATCCATAAGGATTTCTACTATATCCTGTTCTCTTGCCTCCAAGACATCCCTTGGAGGACACTTTGATTGCTATTGCTCCCTAGACTTTGATGCTGGTTTCATTGATGATGTGTAGCAGTTCTTAGCCTCTTGCTGATCACTATCAATTTTCACTATTCCCCAAGGACTAGAAAGCTTCACACATTGATGATAGGTGGATGCGACTGCCTTCATATCGTGTATACAAGGCCTGCCAAGGATCACATTACAACAAGATAAACAGTCAATAACACAAAACTTTTGGTAAGAATCTAGGCCTTCGATATAGATTGGGAGTTTAATGTCCCCCAGAGTATTCTTAGTCTCGCCACTAAATCCCATGAGCACAGAGGATCTTGGTATGATGTCGGATTCAGGGATGTTCATCTTCTTGAGAACATCAAGCTGGATAATGTTCACAGAGCTTCCTCCATCTATAAGGATCCTGCGAACAAAATGGTTAGAAATAAAAAGAGTGATAACCAAACCATCATGATGAGGATCCTGGATGTCAACACGATCATCCTCATCGAAAGTTATAACTTTTCCTTCGGAGACGCTGGATGTTCGGATGGGTCTATCTCCATTATCCATCTTGGTTTCCTTCGCATGTCTTTTGGCTGCAGAGAAGGATGTCCCACAAATGTCTGATCCTCCAGATATAAAGTTTATAATTTGTACATCTGCTGGAGGGGTTGGAGCTTTCTCTGGGATCCTTTCAGGATCCTGAGTCCTTGACTTCTTTCTCCCCAATAATTCTTTCAAGTGCCCCTTGCTCAACAAGTATCCAATTTCTTTTCTCAATGCGATGCATTCTTCTGTGAGATGCCCAAAATCTTCATGGTATGCACACGACTTTGATTTATCTTTAGTTGCAGCCGGTCTATCATTTTTTCTGGGCCATCTAGCTTTATCACCTAAATTATGCATCGCAAGGATTAGTTCATTGTTATCAACAGAAAAACAATATTCAGAGATTGGAGGATAATCCTCATCATCCTCTTCTTGTTTAACAGCATGCACATTCTGGTTATCGGATTTATTATAAGATCTGAACTTGTTGTTCCTGAATGAGGATCCTTGCTTCTCTTGCTTTGAGGATCCTGCTAACCTCTCCTGGATCCTTTTGTCATCCTCTAGCCGGATGAACCTAAGGGCCCGGGTCCTTACCTCATCTAGGTTCCTGCATGGTGTCATAACAAGATCATTATAGAATAACGAATCCCTAAGCAGTCCCATTTTAAAGGCTTCAACAGCCGTAGCTATGTCCAGGTTAGGAATATCTAAGGATTCTTTACTAAATTTAATGATATAATCCCTTAATGATTCATTATGACCGTGGGTTATCCTATACAGATCACTAGTTAAACGCTCAAATTTCCTACTACAAGAAAATTGGTTATTAAATAGGTTAACTAGATTAGCAAATGAGGTAATAGAGTAAGGAGGAAGACTTAGATGCCATTTAAGAGCTGATCCAGTAAGAGTGGATCCAAATCCCTTGCACAGACACGCTTCCTTTAACCTTTCTGGGATGGGGTTGATCTCCATCCTTTCCCTGTATTGAGCTATGTGTTCCTCAGGATCCGTTGAACCATCATACAACTTCATGGTAGGTACATGGAACCTCTTGGGTATCTCAGCATCACAGATTGGTGGTGCAAAACGAGATATCTTGTGGCTCCCATCTACAATCTCTGGGATAGGCTTGACCACTCCTGGGACACTTGATATCATGTCCTTTAACTTTTGTAATTCTCTGGCCATGGCATGATTGATACCTGTATCCTGCATAAGGCCATGGTTAGTAGTATAAGAATTATTAAAAGTGTTACCTCCCATTGGATTCAAATTAGGAAGAGTGGATGTTAATCCATATTGTTGGGGATCTGGAATGACCGATGGACCAGTAGAAGCAATGGTTTGCATTCGAATGAAATCTCCCTGATGGATGTCGGAACTTCCTGATTGCAAACTCCTTAAGGATCCTTGAAACTGTGAGTATCCTTGGACCTGGGAGGATCCTGGAACATAGGAGGATCCTTGAACTTGGGAGGATCCTGGAACATAGAAGGATCCTTGAACCTGGGAAGATCCTTGAACCTGAGAGGATCCTGGAACATAGGAGGATCCTTGAACTTGGGAGGATCCTGGAACATAGGAGGATCCTTGAACCTGGGAGGATCCTTGAACCTGGGAGGATCCTTGAACCTGGGAGGATCCTTGAACATAGGAGGATCCCTGAAACTGGGAGGATCCTTGAACCTGGGAGGATCCTTGAAACGGCCAGTATCCTTGAATCTGCTGCGCTCCCGAGTATCCTCCTGAGCTTGCAAAGGATCCTATATGTTGAGGATGGGATCCTAATGGTTGAAAGTGTAACCCTGAAGCCTGAGTCATTGCTGATGACCCGTAATGCACTCCTTTTGGTCCTCTAACATATTGAACGTCTGGAACCACTGAAGGCTGAGAAGTTATAACCGGAGTATCAAAATTCAAAGATCTGGGCATTAGTGGGGAATGATCCTCTGCCGATCTCTTTTGTTTCTTGATGTCTCCAATTTCTCTAAGGATTCTTTCATTGGTCTTGTCCTGCTGCTGGATATGCTCCTTCATCTGCAAAATCAGAGTAAACAAGTCACTAGTAGTAGGAGTATAAGAAGCAGAAGAAGTTGGAGGTTTTGAGAAAATGGGAGTTGGTTTCTTCTCTGCATTTTTCTGAGGTCCAGAAGGTGGTGGAGGCAAAGGTGGAATGCCCTGGGATGAATTGACTGCAGACATCGCACTGGAGGTATTCTTTGATGATGAAGCCATCTGCTCGTATGCAATGAACCGGATTGATCACAAAGATGAGAATTTCTTAGAAATGAAGCACCAATTGCCCCACGGTGGGCGCCAAACTGTTTTGGTCAAAAAATCAAACGAGGATAATGCAACCAAACTCTCTGTTACGGGGTATGATGCTTGAATTGGTTTATAGCAATTAGGATCACTATGAAAAATAAATGACAAGTGACACAAGGTTTATACGGGGAAAAAGCCCTTGATCAAGAGTTGATCTCCGGCACAAAAAACCCCGGGTGATGGAAACTACCGATCACCAACTCAAATTAAACAAATAATGTGTTACAACTTCGGATGATAGCGAGCTAAATACAAGGATCACTATAGTGTAATGTGTAAAAAGTGTACGAAATTGCTATGTGAATGAACGAGAGCTGTTGTGAGCGGTTTTCAGAGTGTGTGTAGCCAAAAATAGCAAAAAGTTGTGTCTAATTAGCTCGCTACCCCATTTAAATTAGAAAATAACTAGCTTAACTAACTATCCGCATTTCGTGCCTTTTCCCCACGTTCTCCATAACGTTCACAAATGGTCCAGCACGTGTAGAATTGCAGGGAATATTTTCCAGAAATATCGCCAAGACCAAGTCCCAATTGATATTCCTGTAAAACAGTTACGAATTCAAAAAGACAATCGTTAGTATAAGGATCCTTAGGATGATCCATGATCCTGATCCTGAAGCACTTCTGAGGATCACTAACTGACACAGAAGTAAGGATCACCAAACAGGATAATATTTGAGGATCACGGGTCACTTAGAAATCCACCCCTAACAGCAGCCATTTTAACGTTGATCCGGTAAGTGTGGATCCAAAGCCCTTGTACAAGCAACCAGATTTGATGTCTGAAACCTCTTCGGTATCTCTCCTGAATGATTCAAGTTTGGAATTCCAGATGTGAATCCATGTTGGCGGGATTCTGGCATAACCGAGGGACCAGAGGAAGCAATGGTCTGCATTGGTATGAAGTCTCCTAGATAAACATCTGAACTTCCGGGTTGCACACTCCTTAAGTATCCTTGATCCTGGAAGATGTTGGATCCTTGAAGTGCTGTGAATGTAGGTCTTGGAGGATAATCCATGGATTCGGAAACCTGAGGTGAAGATCCTTGAACCTGAGAGGATCCTTGAACCTGGGAGGAGGATCCCTGAACCTGAGAGGATCCTTGAACCTGGGAGGATCCTTGAACCTGAGAGGATCCTTGAACCTGGGAGGAGGATCCCTGGACCTGAGAGGATCCTTGAACCTGAGAGGATCCTTGAACCTGAGAGGATCCATGAACCTGAGAGGATCCTTGAACCTGAGAGGATCTTTGAACCTGAGAGGATCCTTGAACCTGAAAGGATCCTTGACCCTGAGAGGAGGATCCTTGAATTGGCTGCGTCCCCATACATCTTCCTAAACTGGTGAAGAATCCCTGATGCTGAAATGAGGATCCTGAAGGCTAGAAAGAGGATCCTCGAGCCTGAGACATTACCGATGATCCAGAACACATTCCTATTGATGCACTCTGGTATTGGACATCTGGAGCTGCAAAGTGCTGGGAAGTTATGACCGGAGTGTCGAAATTCAGCGACCTCGACATCAAAGGGGAGTGATCCTCTGCTGATTTTATCAATTTCGCGAAGGATCCTGCCGTTAGTTTTGACGTGCTGCTGCATGTGATCCTTCATCTGCACAATCAAAGCATAAAAATCACTATTAGTAAGTGTAGAGGAAGAAACAACAGTTGGTTTTGTGAAAACGGGGGTTGTCTTCTTCGGAGAATTCTCAGCATTCTTCTGGAATGCAAGGGGGAGATGATGCAAAGGCGGAATGCCCTGTGAAAAAGTGACCGCCGACATAGAACTTGGAGTAGTTTTCCCTGAGAAGCCATGTGGTTGAAGGTAATGAACCGAAATGAATGAAATGAACAAAATTTCTCAGAATTGAAGCACCAATTGCCCCACGGTGGGCGCCAAACTGTTTTGGTCAAAAATCACACAAGGATAATGCAACCAAATCTGATTTTGTGAGGTATGATGCTTGGTTAATTGTATGAACAACAAGTATATGAAATCAATGATGAACACCGAGATTTATACGAGGAAAAAGCCCTTGATCTTTAGAAGATCTCCGGCATAAAAAACCTCGGGTGATGGAAACTACCGATCACCAACTATATTGCAAAAACAGCAGTGATCCTTGTACAACTTCGGAAGAAAACAAGCTCAATACAATGAATTTCTAGTGTAAGTGTGTGTTTTCACTAAGTGTTTGCAGAGAATTCGTGTGTTAAGTGTTTTTTTTCTGTGGTGTGTACGAATTGTGCCTCTAATGAGCTTGTTTCCCCTTAAAAAGAAAAGGAAAAATCAACTAACTAACTTCCCGAAAAAGGTGGAAGTCACCCATGACCACCACTAACGGTTATTTCTTCAATATGCACGTGCCTAAAAGCATATTCCACGAGATTCCAGCAAAGAAGTGGTCCACTACGTCCATTACCTACATTTACACATTAAAAACTTGCAAAACATAAGTTATGTTAAGGATCCTGGATCCTCAGACTCGTGATCCTCAGACTCTGGATCCTCAGACTCTCTGCATCAGCCATTAAGCATCCGTGATCCATGCCTAGTCTCAGGATAGATGATCCTTAGCTTAAAATTCATGCCCTAACAGCAAGCATGAATACTTTTCCACCAGGTGCCTTAGGAAGCTTTCCAACTATATCCATTCCCCATCTCATGAATGGCCAAGAAGAGGATATAGGATGCAAGAGCTCTACTGGTTGGTAAAGGATATTACTTTGCCTCTGACAAGGATCACACTTCTTGGCATACTCCACAGCATCCTTCTTCATAGTGGGCCAATAGTATCCTGTCCTCAGGATCCTTGAGAATAATGCCCTGCCCCCAGTGTGGTTTCCACAATCTCCTTCATGGAAATCCTTTAGGACTTCTTGAATTTCAGGATCCTCAATGCATCTTAAATATGGTCCTGCAAGAGATCGTTTATACAACATATTATTTAATATTGTAAATTGAGATACCTTAATTTTGAAAGCCCTTGGGTTTTCTCCTGTAGGAATTTCTCCATGTTGTATGTATCTCATGATTGGGAGTATCCATGATCCTGAAAGAGATTGGGTATCATCACTAGGGATGATTGCAGAGTCTTCTCCTATCTCCATAGCTACATGATCCTTGATAGCAGGGGTCAGGATATGGATAATAGGGATCTTGATATCCTCATGAATCTTCAAAGATGATCCTAGATTGGCTAATGCATCAGCTTCTGCATTCTCTTCCCTTGGTACCTGTGTCAAACTAAAAGATACAAAAGAGAGTGCCAATTCTTTGACTATCTCCAAATATTTGATTAGCTTTTCACCTTTAACAGCATAGGATCCATTAAAGTGATTAGTGATCAATAAAGAATCTACATGTACCTCAAGATACCTGATCCTCATATGCTTTGCAATTTGCAAACCAGCTATCAAGGCTTCATATTCAGCCTCATTGTTGGTAGTTTGAAATTCACAAGCTATGGAGTGGGGTATTATGTCCCCCTGTGGCGATTTTAGTAGTATTCCAAGCCCTGTTCCATTTACATTGGAGGATCCATCAGTGAACAGTATCCAAGGATCCTTGGTTTCTTCAAGCTGTTGGACTTCTAGTTCAGCCTCCTTTTGCAAATCACTACTAAAATCTGCCACAAAGTCAGCTAAGGCTTGAGATTTGATGGCAGTCCTTGGTTCATATCTTATATCATATGCACTCAACTTCACTGCCCACTTAGCCATCCTTCCTGACATTTCAGGTTTCCTGAGGACATTCTAAATTGGGAAATTAGTTTTAACAATAATAGCATGAGTCTCAAAATAATGTCTTAATTTAGTAGATGCCATAATTAATACAAGGATAAGTTTTTCTAAATGTGAATACTTGGATTCAGCATCAAGTAAGCTCTTACTTACATAATAAACAGGATGTTGTGTACCTTGGTGATCCTTAACAAGGACCGCACTTACTGCTTTTGAGGATACCGCCAAGTATAAGGATAACACATCTCCCTTTTCTAGTTTCATCAAGGCTGGGGCTGAGGATAGGTAATCCTTAAGAGCTTTAAGGGCACTTTCATGCTTTTGAGTCCATTCAAATTTCTTGTTCTTCCTCAAGATGTCATAGAACTCCTTGCACTTTTATGAGGATTTGGATATGAATCTGTTCAAGGCTGCGATCCTGCCAGTCAACCTTTGCACATCCTTTGCATTGGCAGGAGATTTGATATTCACAATAGCCTTAATTTGCTCTGGACTTGCTTCAATGCCCCTCTTTGTCACCATATATCCTAAGAATTTACCTGCCTTTACACCAAAATGACACTTAGAAGGATTAAGTTTCATATTATATTTATCAAGGATATTGAATGCTTCCTCCAAGTGTTTAAGATGATCCTCAGCTTTCTTGGACTTAACCACCATGTCATCAATATAGACTTCCATAGTGTGTCCAATTTGCTCCTTGAACATCATATTGACTAGCCTTTGATAAGTAGCACCTGCATTCCTTAATCCAAATGGCATAGCAATATAACAGTATATACCAGTTGGGGTCATAAAGGCTGTATCCTCTTGATCGGATGGTTCCATCTGAATTTGTTGAAATCCAGATGAAGCATCCATAAAAGTTAACAACTCATGACCCGCGGTAGCATCCACCATGGAGTCAATGTGGGGTAATGGGAAAGGATCCTTGGGACATGCCTTGTTTAAATCTGTAAAATCGACACATACCCTCCACTTTCCATTTTTCTTTTGAACAACAACCACATTGGCTAACCATCTTGGATACTTAACCACTCTAATCATACCTGCTCGAAGTAGCTTATCTACCTCTTCCTGGATAATAGCATTTCTTTCAGGTGCAAACTTCCTCCTCTTTTGATGAATCAGCTTGAATGACCTGTCAATGCCAAGTTTGTGAGTAATTATATCTTTAGATATACCTGTCATGTCTTCATGTTTCCAGGCAAAGGTGGTTTTCCTTCTTTTGAGAAAGGATATTAGCTCCCGTTCAATATCGCTAAGGATCCCTGACCCTATGAAGATCTTGGATTCAGGATCATCAGGATCCATGAGGATTTCTTTCAAATCTTGTTCTCTTGCCTCCAAGACATCTCTTGAAGGATACTTTAATTGCTATTGCTCCCTTGGTCTTGAGGCTAGTTTCATTGATGAGGTATAGCAAATCTTAGCCTCCTGTTGATCACTCTCAATTTTCACCACTCCCCATGGACTTGGAAGCTTTACACACTGATGATAGGTGGATGGGACTGCCTTCATATCATGTATCCATGGCCTGCCAAGGATAACATTACAACACGATAAGCAATCAATAACACAAAACTTTTGATAAGAATGCAATCCTTCAATATAGATTGGGAGTTTGATGTCCCCCAATGTATTCTTTGTTTCTCCACTGAATCCCACTAGTACTGAGGATCTTGGGATAATATCAGACTCTGGGATATTCATTTTCTTGAGAACATCCAGCTGAATGATGTTCACAGAGCTTCCTCCATCTATAAGGATCCTGCGAACAAAGTTGTTAGAAATAAACAATGTAATTACAAGACCGTCATGATGAGGATCCTGGATGTCAACACGATCATCCTCATCAAAAGTAATGACTTTATCCTGAGTGACAACGGAGGTCCGGACGGGTCTGTCTCCATTATCCATCTTGGTTTCCTTAGCGTGTCTTTTCGCTGCTGAGAAGGATGTACCACAGATGTCTGATCCACCGGATATGAAATTTATGACTTGTGCATCTGCTGGAGGAGTAGGAGCCCTTTCCGGGATCCTTTTAGGATCCTGGGTCCTTGACTTCTTTCGTCCCAAGAGTTCCTTTAAATGCCCCTTGCTCAACAAGTAACCAATTTCCTTTCTAAGTGCAATACATTCTTCAGTGAGATGCCCAAAATCCTCATGATATGCACACCACTTGGATTTATCCTTTGTAGCAGCTGGTTTATCACTTTTCCTTTGCCACCTAGCTTTCTCACCTAGATTCTGCATTGCAAGGATTAGTTCATTGTTATCAACAGAAAAACAATATTCAGAAATAGGAGGATAATCCTCATCATCCTCTTCTTGTTCCACTGCGTGCACATTCTGGTTATCAGATCTGTTGTAGGACTTGGATTTGTTGTTCCTGAAGTAGGATCCTTGTTTATCCTGTTTTGAGGATCCTGTCAATCTGTCCTGGATCCTTTTGTCATCCTCTAGGCGGATGAACCTAAGGGCCCTAGTCCTTACTTCATCAAGATTCCTGCAAGGTGTCATAACAAGATCATCATAGAATAATGAATCCCTAAGTGTTAGGGGTGGATTTCTAAATGACCCGTGATCCTCAGTTATTATCCTCTTTAGTGATCCTTACTTCTGTGACATATAGTGATCCTCAGAAGAGCTTCAGGATCAGGATCATGGATCACCTTAAGGAACCTCATACTAACAATTGTTCACTTGTGTTTCGTATTGTTTTGCAGGAGTAACAAGTCGGACTTAGTCTTGGCGACATTCCTGGAGAATATTCCCAGACTATCCCGCACGTGCTTGGCCAAAAGTGGACGTTATGGAGAACGTGGGAGCTTGGCACAAAAGTCGGATAGTTAGTTTAGGTAGTTAACTTCTAATTTAAAAGGGGTAACGAGCTAGTAGAAAAACACTTAGTCATTTTTCAGCTACACACACTCATATACTCGCACACTTGAAGCTCTCGACGAACATTCATTCGTTTTCGCTCACTTATACACATTTCACGATAGTGATCCTTGTACCTAGCTCGTTACTATCCGAAGTTGTAAACAATTTTCTTTTATTTGAGCTTGGTGATCGGTAGTTTCCATCACCCGGGGTTTTTTGTGCCGGAGATCAACTCTTGATCAAGGGATTTTTCCCCGTATACATCCTTGTGTCATTTGTGCAAATTACATTGAAGTGATCCTTGTTATTGATATACATAATTAGCATCATACCCCATAACAAAGAGTTTGGTTGCAATATCCTCAACAGATTTTTTGACCAAAACAGTTTGGCGCCCACCGTGGGGCAATTGGTGCTTCGTCCTTAGAAAATTTCGCATTTCTGTGCTCATTTCGGTTCACTACAACCAAGCAAATGGCTTCATCAGCGAAGAATGCTTCAAATTTGATGCCCTCATTCACTTATTCTCAAGGCGTTCCCCCTTTGCCTCCACCACCTTCTGGATCCCAGAAGAATGCTGAGAATGCTGCGAAGAAACCGACTCCCATTTTCTCAAAACCTCCAACTTCTTCTGCTTCTTACACTCCCACTACTAGTGACATGTTTACTTTGATTTTGCAGATGAAGGATCAGATACGGCAACAGGATAAGACCAATGAGAGGATTCTCAAAGAAATCGGAGATCTCAAGAAACAAAAGACAACGGCAGAGGATCATTCCCCACTGGTGCCGAAATCCTTGAATTTTGATACTCCGGTGATTACTTCTCAGCCATCAGTGGCTCCAGATGTTCAATATGTGGGTGGACCAAAAGGAGTGCACTACGGAACAACAACAATGACTCAGGCATCAGGTTCATATTTCCAGCCAGCGGGATCCTATCCTCAGCATATGGGATCCCTCACGAATTCAGGAGGATATTCAGGAATGCAGCAGATTCAAGGATCCTCCTTTGTTCCAGGATCATCCCAGGTTCAAGGATCCTCCTTTGTTCCAGGATCATCCCAGGTTCAAGGATCCTCCTTTGTTCCAGGATCATCCCAGGTTCAAGGATCCTCCTTTGTTCCAGGATCATCCCAGGTTCAAGGATCCTCCTTTGTTCCAGGATCATCCCAGGTTCAAGGATCCTCCTTTGTTCCAGGGTCATCCCAGGTTCAAGGATCCTCCTTTGTTCCAGGATCATCCCAAGTTCAAGGATCCTCCTTCGTTCCAGGATCGTCCCAGTTTCAAGGATCCTTCCAGATGCCAGGATTCTTGAGGAGTTTGCAAACAGCAAGTTCAGATGTCCATCAGGGAGATTTTATTCCAATGCAGACCAATGCTGCTACTGGTCCCTCGATCATTCCAGAGCCCCAACAATATGGATTAACATCCAATCTTCCTAATCTGAATCCAATGGGAGGTAACACTTTTAATAATTCTTATACTACTAACCATGGTCTTATGCAGGATCCAGGTATCAATCATGCCATGGCCAGAGAATTGCAAAAGTTAAAGGATATGATATCAAGTGTTCCAGGAGTGGTTAAACCTATCCCAGAGATTGCAGATGGGAGCCACAAGATATCTCGTTTTGCACCACCAATCTGTGATGCTGAGATACCCAAGAGATTCCATGTGCCAACAATGAAGCTGTATGATGGTTCGACAGATCCTGAGGAACACATAGCACAATACAGGGAGAGGATGGAGATCAATCCAATTCCAGAAAGGTTAAAGGAAGCATGCCTGTGCAAGGGATTCGGATCCACTCTTACTGGATCAGCTCTCAAATGGCTGCTAAGTCTTCCTCCCTATTCTATTACCTCATTTGCTAACCTAGTTAACTTGTTTAATAATCAGTTTTCTTGTAGTAGAAAATTTGAACGATTAACTAGTGATCTATATAGGATAACCCAGGGTCATAATGAATCATTAAGGGATTATATTACCAAATTCAGTAAAGAATCCTTAGACATTCCCAACTTAGATATAGCCACGGCTGTTGAGGCCTTTAAAATGGGATTACTTAGGGATTCGTCTTTCTATGATGATCTTGTTATGACACCATGCAGGAACTTAGATGAGGTAAGAACCCGAGCACTTAGGTTCATTCGGCTAGAGGATGACAAGAGGATCCAGGAGAGGTTAGCAGGATCCTCAAAGCAGGATAAGCAAGGATCCTCATTCAGGAACAACAAGTTCAGATCCTACAACAGATCTGATAACCAGAACGTGCATTCTGTTGATCAAGAAGAGGATGATGAGGATTATCCTCCAATTTCTGAATATTGTTTTTGTGTTGATAACAATGAACTAATCCTTGCTATGCAGAACCTAGGTGATAAAGCTAGATGGCCGAGAAAAAATGATAGGCCAGCTGCAACTAAGGATAAATCAAAGTGGTGTGCATACAATGAAGATTTTGGGCATCTCACAAAAGAATGCATTGCACTAAGAAAGGAAATTGGATACTTGTTAAGCAAGGGGCATCTAAAAGAATTGTTGGGATGAAAAAAGTCAAGGACTCAGGATCCTGAAAGGATCCCTGATGTTAGGGGAGGATTTTCTAACAATTAGTGATCCTTATTCGTTATCCTAACTGGTGATCCTTACTTCTGTGACAGGTGGTGATCCTCAGAAGGGCTTTAGGATCAGGATCATGGATCACTTTAAGGATCGTCATACTGACGATTGTTTACATATGTTTTATAACATCTCGCAGGTATAACAAGCTTGACCAAGTCTTAGCGGCATTCTTGGAGAATATTCCCGAAGTATTCTGCACGTGCTAGATCAAAACTAGACGTTATGGAGAACGTGGAGGCTTGGCCCGAAAGTCGGAGAGTTTGTTAACTAGATATTTTTCTTATTTTAAAGGGGTAACGAGCTAGTTAGTGACACTTAGTCATTTTGGCAGTTACACACACTCGCAAACACGCTCATACAAGCTCTCGTTCAAACACTTAGCAATTACTTACACTTTTTACACATTTCACCGTAGTGATCCTTGTACCTAGCTCGTTACTATCCGAAGTTGTAAACGTTTATTCATTTATTTGAGCTTGGTGATCGGTAGTTTCCATCACCCGGGGTTTTTTGTGCCGGAGATCAATTCTTGATCAAGGGCTTTTTCCCCGTATAAATCCTTGTGTTGTTTGTGCATTCCACATTGAAGTGATCCTCATTGTTGTTACACTTTTTGAGCATCATACCCCGTAATCTAGAGTTTGGTTGCAATATTCTCAACAGATTTTTTTGACCAAAACAGTTTGGCGCCCACCGTGGGGCAATTGGTGCTTTGTCCTTAGAAGAATTTGCATTTCTGTGCTCATTCCGGTTCATTACTACCAAGCAAATGGCTTCCTCAGCGAAGAATGCTTCAAACTTGATGCCTTCGTTCACTTCTTCACAAGGCGTTCCTCCTTTGCCTCCACCACCTTCTGGATCCCAGAAGAATACAGAGAATGCTGCGAAGAAACCGACTCCCATTTTCTCAAAACCACCTACTTCTTCTGTTTCAACTAACCCTACTACTAATGATCTCTATGCCTTGATTTTGCAGATGAGGAATCATGCACAAGAGCAGGATAAAACCAACGAAAGGATCCTCCGGGAGATTGATGAAATTAAGAAACAGAAGAAAACGGCAGAGGATCATTCCCCACTGATGCCCAGATCTTTGAATTTTGACACTCCGGTGATTACTTCTCAGCCATCAGTGGTTCCAGACATTCAATATGCGGGTGGACCAAAAGGAGTGCACTATGGAACAACAGCTATGACCCAGGCACTAGGTTCATATTTCCAGCCAGCAGGATCCTATCCCCAGCATATGGGATCCCTCACGAGTACAGGAGGATATTCAGGAGTGCAGCAGCATCAAGGATCCTCCTTCGTTCCAGGATCCTCCTTCGTTCCAGGATCCTCCTTCGTTCCAGGATCATCCCAGGTTCAAGGATCCTCCTTCGTTCCAGGATCATCCCAGGTTCAAGGATCCTCCTTCGTTCCAGGATCATCCCAGGTTCAAGGATCCTCCTTCGTTCCAGGATCATCCCAGGTTCAAGGATCCTCCTTCGTTCCAGGATCATCCCAGGTTCAAGGATCCTCCTTCGTTCCAGGATCATCCCAGGTTCAAGGATCCTCCTTCGTTCCAGGATCATCCCAGGTTCAAGGATCCTCCTTTGTTCCAGGATCGTCTCAGTTTCAGGGATCCTTCCAGATGCCAGGATCCTTGAGGAGTTTACAAACAGGAAGTTCAGATGTCCATCAAGGAGATTTTATTCCAATGCAGACCAATGCCTCTACCGGTCCCTCGATCATTCCAGAGTCTCAACAATATGGATTGACCTCTATTCTTCCTAACTTGAATCCAATGGGAGGTAACACTTTTAATAATTCTCATACTACTAACCATGGTCTTATGCAGGATCCAGGTATCAATCATGCCATGGCCAGAGAATTACAAAAGATAAAGGATATGATCTCGAGTGTTCCGGGAGTAGTCAAACCTATTCCAGAGATTGCAGATGGGAGCCACAAGATATCTCGCTTTGCACCACCAATCTGTGATGCTGAGATACCCAAGAGGTTCCATGTGCCTACAATGAAATTGTACGATGGTTCGACGGATCCTGAAGAACACATAGCACAATACAGGGAGAGGATGGAGATCAATCCAATCCCAGAAAAGTTAAAGGAAGCATGCTTATGCAAAGGATTCGGATCCACTCTTACTGGATCAGCTCTCAAGTGGCTGCTAAGTCTTCCTCCCTATTCTATTACCTCATTTGCAAACCTAGTTAACTTGTTTAATACTCAGTTTTCTTGTAGTAGAAAATTTGAACGATTAACTAGTGATTTATATAGGATAACCCAGGGTCATAATGAATCATTAAGGGATTATATTACCAAATTTAGTAAAGAATCCTTAGACATTCCCAACTTAGATATAGCCACGGCTGTTGAAGCCTTCAAAATGGGACTGCTTAGGGATTCGTTATTTTATGATGATCTTGTTATGACACCATGCAGGAACCTAGATGAGGTAAGAACCCGGGCCCTCAGGTTCATTCGGCTAGAGGATGACAAGAGGATTCAGGAGAGGATAACAGGATCCTCAAAGCAGGATAAGCAAGGATCCTCATTCAGAAACAACAAGTTCAGATCCTACAACAAATCTGATAATCAGAACGTGCATTCTATTGATCAAGAAGAGGATGATGAGGATTATCCTCCAATTTCTAAATATTGCTTTAGTGTTGATAACAATGAACTAATCCTTGCCATGCAGAACCTAGGTGATAAAGCTAGATGGCCAAGAAAGAATGACAGGCCAGCTGCAACTAAGGATAAATCAAAGTGGTGTGCATATCATGAAGATTTTGGGCACCTCACAGAAGAATGCATTGCATTAAGAAAGGAGATTGGATACTTGTTGAGCAAAGGGCATCTAAAAGAGTTGTTGGGTAGGAAAAAGTCAAGGACTCAGGATCCTGAAAGGATCCCTGAGAAGGCTCCAGCCCCTCCAGCAGATGCACAAGTGATAAACTTTATTTCTGGGGGATCCGACATTTGTGGCACATCCTTCTCAGCAGCTAAGAGGCATGCAAAGGAAACTAAAATGGATAATGGAGAAAGACCAGTTCGAACATCGAGTGTCTCCGAAGGAAAAGTCATAACCTTTGATGAAGAGGATCGTACTGATATCCAGGATCCTCATCACGATGGTTTAGTTATTACTCTTTTTATATCTAACTGTTTTGTCCGCAGGATCCTAATAGACGGAGGAAGTTCAGTGAACATTATCCAGCTTGACGTTCTAAAGAAGATGGGTATCCCTGAATCAGAGATCATACCAAGATCCTCCGTGCTCGTGGGATTTAGTGGCGAAACTAAGAACACCCTGGGGGACATTAAACTCCCAATATATATTGAAGGCTTACACTCTTATCAAAAATTTTGTGTTATTGACTGTTTATCTTGTTGTAATGTTATCCTTGGCAGGCCCTGGATACACGATATGAAAGCAGTCCCATCTACTTACCATCAATGTGTGAAGCTCCCTAGTCCTTGGGGAATAGTAAAGATTGATAGCGATCAGCAGGAAGCTAAGAATTGCTACACTTCATCGATGAAACCAGCTTCGAAGTCAAGGGAGCAATAGCAATCAAGGTATCCTCCAAGGAATGTCTTGGAGGCCAGAGAGCAGGATGTGGTAGAAATCCTCATGGATCCTGATGATCCTGAATCCAAAATCTATATCGGATCAAGGATCCTTGGCGAAATGAAAGAAGACCTCATATCCTTCCTCAAAAGGAGAAAGACTACCTTTGCATGGAAACATGAAGACATGACTGGTATATCCAAAGATGTTATCACCCATAAACTCGGCATCGACAGATCCTTCAAACCAATACATCAAAGAAGAAGGAAGTTTGCACCAGAAAGGAATGCCATTATCCAGGAAGAGGTAGAAAAATTGCTCCGGGCAGGTATGATTAGAGAGGTCAAGTATCCAAGATGGCTGGCCAATGTGGTTGTTGTTCAAAAGAAAAACGGAAAGTGGAGGGTATGTGTCGATTTTACCAATTTAAATAAGGCATGTCCCAAGGATCCTTTCCCTTTACCCCACATTGACTCCATGGTGGATGCAACTGCGGGTCATGAACTGTTAACTTTTATGGATGCTTCATCTGGATTTCAACAAATCCAAATGGAACCATCCGACCAAGAGGATACAACCTTCATGACTCCAACTGGTATATATTGCTATATTGCTATGCCGTTTGGATTGAGAAATGCAGGTGCAACGTATCAAAGGCTGGTGAATATGATGTTCAAGGATCAGATTGGACAAACTATGGAGGTTTACATAGATGATATGGTGGTGAAATCCTTAAAAGCTGAGGATCACCTACGAGACTTGGAGGAAGCATTTGATATCCTTGACAAATATAATATGAAGCTTAATCCTTCAAAATGTCATTTTGGTGTTAAAGCAGGTAAATTCTTAGGATACATGGTGACTAAGAGAGGCATCGAAGCTAGCCCGGAACAAATCAAAGCAATAGTGAACATCAAATCTCCGGCCAATGCTAAGGATGTTCAAAGGTTAACAGGAAGGATAGCAGCCTTGAACAGATTCATATCCAAGTCCTCCGAGAAATGTAAAGAATTCTATGATATCCTAAGGAAGAACAAGAAATTTGAGTGGACGGAGAAGCATGAAAATGCTTTAAAAGCCCTCAAAGATTACCTATCCTCGGCCCCGGCTTTAATGAAACCAGAAAAAGGTGAAGTGTTATCCTTGTATCTCGCAGTATCCTCAAAAGCAGTAAGTGCGGTCCTTGTTAAGGATCATCAAGGTACACAACATCCCGTTTATTATGTAAGTAAAAGTTTACTTGATGCCGAATCCAGGTACTCACACCTTGAAAAACTTATCCTTGCATTAATAATGGCATCTACCAAGTTAAGACATTATTTTGAAACTCATGTTATCATTGTTAAAACTAATTTTCCAATTAAGAATGTCCTCAGGAAACCAGAGATGTCCGGAAGGATGGCTAAGTGGGCAGTAAAGCTGAGTGCCTATGATATAAGATATGAGCCTAGGACAGCTATCAAATCCCAAGCATTAGCTGACTTTGTGGCTGATTTCAGTAGTGATCTACAAGAAGAAGCTGAGCTAGAAGTCCAGCAGCTAGAAGAGCCAAGGATCCTTGGATACTCCACACTGATGGATCCTCAAATGTCAAAGGCACAGGGCTTGGAATACTACTAAAATCGCCACAGGGGGACATAATACCCCATTCTATAGCTTGTGAGTTCCAAACCACTAATAATGAGGCTGAATATGAAGCCTTAATTGCTGGTTTTCAAATTGCAAAGCATATGGGGATCAGGTATCTTGAGGTACACGTAGATTCTTTGTTAATTACAAATCACTTTAATGGATCATATGCTGTTAAAGGTGAAAAACTAACCAAATATTTGGAGATAGTCAAAAGTTTGGCACTCTCTTTTGTTTCCTTTAGTTTGTCACAGGTACCAAGGGAAGAAAATACAGAAGCTGATGCATTGGCTAACTTAGGATCATCTTTGAAGATCCCAGAGGATATCAAGATTCCTATTATCCATATCCTGACCCCGGCTATCGAGGATCACCAGACTATGGAGATAGGAGATGATTCTGCAGTTATCCCTAGTGAGGATATTCAATCCTATTCAGGATCCAGATCATGGATCTCACCAATTATGAGATACTTACAACATGGAGAGATTCCTACAGGAGAAAACCCTAGGGCTTTCAAATCTAAGGTATCTCAATTCACAATTATGAATAATATGTTGTATAGACGATCTCTTGCAGGACCATACTTGAGATGCATTGAGGATCCTGAAGTTCAGGAAGTTTTAAAAGACTTCCATGAAGGAGATTGTGGAAACCACACTGGGGGCAGGGCTTTATTTTCAAGGATCCTGAGGACAGGATATTATTGGCCAACCATGAAGAAAGATGCTGTGGAGTATGCCAGAAGATGTGATCCTTGCCAGAGACACAGCAATATCCTTCATCAGCCAGCCGAATTATTGCATCCTATTTCCTCCTCTTGGCCATTTATGAGATGGGGTATGGATATAGTTGGCAAGTTCCCTAAGGCACCTGGTGGAAAAGTATTCATGCTAGCTATGACTGATTACTTCTCCAAGTGGATAGAGGCTGAAGCTTTTGCCCAAGTTAGAGAAAAGGAAGTTATATCCTTCATTAAAAGAAATATTATAACTAGATTTGGAATTCCCTCTGAGATTATATGTGATAATGGTTCCCAATTTATTGGGGGCAGAACCACTAACTTTTGTGACAGCTGGGGGATTAGGATGATAACATCAACACCAGTCCACCCACAAGCTAATGGCCAAGCAGAATCATCCAACAAGATCATCATCAACAATTTGAAGAAAAAGCTTGTATCCAAGAAAGGGAAGTGGGTAGAAGAACTACCCTATGTGCTCTGGGCTGACAGGACAACCCCTAAGAATGCTACTGGTCAAACACCATTCTCTTTGGTGTTTGGGGCAGAATCAGTGATCCCAACAGAAATGGTGGTTCCTACTGCTAGAACAAGTACCCGTGATCCTGAGGAAAATGATGAAAACTTGGCTCAAGACCTGGATACTATTGAAGAAATCAGGGATATGGCTAGGATCAGGATGGCCAGTTATCAACAAAGAATGGCTGGTGCTTACAACAAAAATGTCAGGATCAGGAGGTTTCAAGTTGGAGATATGGTGTTAAGGAAAGCATTTCAGAATACCACCAATCCTGCCGATGGAAAATTGGCTCCAAAATGGGAAGGCCCTTATTTGATTCAAGCTGAAGCAGGAAAGGGGGCATATAGATTGCTAACCATGGAAGGTGATTTGCTACCGAGAGCTTGGAATGCTGTTCACTTGAAGAAATATTTCATGTGACAAGGATCCTCGTGGCAGAGGTGATCCTAGTGAAAGGGATATCCTTAAAGGATCCTCAAAGTATCGGTGATCCTTATTCAGGTATCTTTAGCACAACGTTGGTTATCCACAGAAGCAATCCGTCTTTGGGTATAACCCCAGTTATTTGGGCTTGTCCCCAGATTCCGCCTGTAGCGCACGATGATCCTGGTGTAGTTCAAGGCTTTGGGACCAGTACTCGTTCTAGGGGCTGATAATTCCATTGTTCTGGCTATGCTTAGGATCCTACGTATAATGGTAGACGTACCATACATCCGGTCATAAGGTTTCTAACGTTTTCACGTTAGCTAAGGTTTCTAACGTTTTCACGTTAGCTAAGGTTTTGGCATCTTCATGTCACTAAGTTTGGATAGTCGCCAGTTAGGGCCATACTCCAGTTTACACACGATCCTTGGGCTTGTCCCCAGTTATCCTTGGGCTTGTCCCCAGTTATCCTTGGGCTTGTCCCCAGTTATCCTTGGGCTTGTCCCCAGTTGCTAACTCTTTTCTTATATTGGCTTAGTCCCAAGTTATGCTCTATTTCAGGTCATTGAAGATAGGCAGTTAGGGATCCTTGATCCTTATTTCACTCTAAGGTTTATCTTATAGTTATCCTTATTATGGTTAGGATTCTAACTTGGATCCTCAGGTATGAACCTTAACTCTTTTGATTCTATTCATTATTCTTTTAAATAACCCTTATACTTGACAACTGAACTTATCAATTTTAAATCATGTCATTTTTTAAAAAACTTATATGTTATGGGATATGTGATCCTTGTTCATATCCTAAACTTTTTGGATATCTTTTCTAGTTTTTCAAGGCTTGATAAGTATAAACAAATTGAACATTATAACAGTTGGAAAATAACATACTAAAAGGGATAACAAATACAAGATAAGCGACAAAAGGTTAAATTTTTATTTATTAACATAAGACTAACCCTTTAAAGGTTGTCAAAATTACCTACCCGAGCTTCTACCAGCAAAATGTGGCCCGTCCGCTGGGGTAGGTAAAGGGTGTCCATGATAATGAGTTCAAAGATAGTGCAGGAATATAAAGGCGGCAGGATCACAATGGCTTCATCCCCCAAACAGAGGATCCCTCCACCTATTGCAATCCTGCCTATTGTCCAAAGGATCATACATGATCCTTAATCCTAAAACCTATTGTTCAAAGTACAACCCATGAAATTGTCTTAAACATCACAACCACAAAAAACGACCATCAAACTAAAAAATTGGGCTCCGGCCTTGGCACATGTATCCATCATCGCCCAATTGTGCAGCTCACACCTTGGCTGCATCACCACCAGCATCATCACCACCAGCCTGATCCTTCCCACTGCCACTTGCCTCAATTGCCAGGACATCAGCTGCCTCCTCCTCATCATCCTCAAGATCTGCCAACCTTGCCTTCCAGCCTTCAACATCCCAGCTGCTTTTGTCGAAACTAGGATCTTGAGCTTCCTGGGCCATCTTCAACTTAGTCTGATACATTGTGATGGCAGCAGAGAGCTTGGTATTTTCGATGAGGTCATGCTTTTCATAATCAAAGTTGACCAGCACCTTGGCCATTTCCTGCTTGGTATCCTGGAGTTCCTTCCGAGCATCAGCAAGTGCAAGATCTTTGAGCACGGCAACTTGTTGGAGATCAGCTATTTTCTTGTCCAGCTCCTCAACATTGCCCACGTAATCCTCTATCTCAGCAAATTTCTGCAGAAAGAAGATAAGGCAGTTCAAGGTCAAGTGATCCTCATAAGAGTAGGATACCTAGGCAAAGTTAAGGATCCTTACATCATTGAAGTATTCAAGGAATTGGTGGCGGATCAGTGGCAGCCCTTGAAGATCTTCAGCATCAGAAGTTTTCCTTTTCTTGACACCCTTTCCTTTAGTGGGTGCCCTTGGAATGGAGATGCTAGGACTGGTAGTGGACCTCTTCTTCCTGGGTCGTACGAGATCAAGATCAGCTGTGTTGAATTGGGAAACAGGCTTGACAGGTTTTCCAGCGCCTACACATTCAAAGCAAGATGAGTATCCTTATCCTTATCCTATTTCAATTTATCTATTTATTTTAATATTTAAACTATGCAAAAGACAGGATACTTACTCGACATGGTAATGGAACCTGAGGATACTTCTTGTGAGTCTTGGGTGTCTATCTTGAATGTCCTTGTTTCAGGATCAAGCTTCCAAAAAGCAGCGAGCCTATCCTTGGTTTCAGGTGATGTGCGGATACGTGAAACGGTGATAGCTGCAAAACAAGAAAGCAAAAATATAAGTTATCCTTGCAATCAAAGAAAGTTCCTGGTGATCCTTATCAGGATCCTCCATCCTACCATGGGTAGCCCAATTTTTAGGAAGATCCTTTCCATCCTGGATAGAATCTCTCTTGACAAAGAAAAAGCGACGTTTCCAGTCTTTGTCATTCTTGGTGACTTTCAGAAGAGGATGATCTGCACCGGGTTTTCGCTTGAACAAATAACGATGGGAACCAAAAGTAGTGAGATCATACAGCTCCGCCAATTCTGACATGCCCAAAGCAATGCCTTCTTGTTCGATGATCCTCTCCAGGGTATACAAGACCCTCCAAATCATCGGCATGGCTTGGATATAAGAGATGCCGGTAAAGGAAAAGAAGAATTGTGTAAACTCTGGGAAAGGATAGGTGTATCCTATGCTGAATGGAGTGGCTGGAAATGCAACCCATGTTTCTGAAACATAGTCGCTAAGGGTAGTAGGATCAAAGGGTCTGATAAAGGCATTCGCCGGAAAACAGCAACGGATTCTGTCTATCTGTGCGTCGTTAAAACAACACTTTTCATTCGCTGAGTCCTTGATGATTTTCTGACTTTCCAAAGGGCTATCCTTCTTGTGATCTTTGCCCGGAGAACTTTGGAGCAACATCTTTGATGGAAAGATAAAAACAGAGCAAGAGAGGGAAAAGGATAGAGAAAGAGAATACCTGAACGTCTTCGGAATGTGGATTATAAAGGGAGTTTCTCTGAAAATTTAAATGCATTTGATCCTATCTATATCTCTATTTATAATCATGATCTTGCAGGTTGTCACTTCCGTGACATCATCATCGCAACGGCTAGTTCAAAATTAACGGCTATATATCCGTTAGTTTGTTACGGATAAGATCAAGAAAACATAACTCGCTAATTTTACAATTTCACTCCTTATATTTTGGGGGCAATTGTTAGGGGAGGATTTTCTAACAATTAGTGATCCTTATTCGTTATCCTAACTGGTGATCCTTACTTCTGTGACAGGTGGTGATCCTCAGAAGGGCTTTAGGACCAGGATCATGGATCACTTTAAGGATCCTCATACTGACGATTGTTTACATATGTTTTATAACATCTCGCAGGTATAACAAGCTTGACCAAGTCTTAGCGGCATTCTTGGAGAATATTCCCGAAGTATTCTGCACGTGCTAGATCAAAACTAGACGTTATGGAGAACGTGGAGGCTTGGCCCGAAAGTCGGAGAGTTTGTTAACTAGATATTTTTCTTATTTTAAAGGGGTAACGAGCTAGTTAGTGACACTTAGTCATTTTGGCAGTTACACACACTCGCAAACACGCTCATACAAGCTCTCGTTCAAACACTTAGCAATTACTTACACTTTTTACACATTTCACCGTAGTGATCCTTGTACCTAGCTCGTTACTATCCGAAGTTGTAAACGTTTATTCATTTATTTGAGCTTGGTGATCGGTAGTTTCCATCACCCGGGGTTTTTTGTGCCGGAGATCAATTCTTGATCAAGGGCTTTTTCCCCGTATAAATCCTTGTGTTGTTTGTGCATTCCACATTGAAGTGATCCTCATTGTTGTTACACTTTTTGAGCATCATACCCCGTAATCTAGAGTTTGGTTGCAATATTCTCAACAGATTTTTTTGACCAAAACACCTGAGAAGGCTCCAGCCCCTCCAGTAGATGCACAAGTGATCAACTTTATTTCCGGAGGATCAGACATCTGCGGCACATCCTTCTCAGCAGCTAAAAGGCATGCAAAGGAAGCTAAGAGGGACAGTGGAGATAGACCCGTTCGAACATCTAGTGTCTCCGAAGGAAAAGTTATAACCTTTGATGAGGATGATCGTGCTGATATCCAGGATCCTCATCACGATGGTTTAGTTATTACTCTTTTCATATCTAACCATTTTGTCCGCAGGATCCTTATAGACGGAGGAAGTTTAGTGAACATTATCCAGCTTGATGTTCTAAAGAAGATGGGTATTCCTGAATCAGATATCATACCAAGATCCTCCGTGCTCGTGGGATTTAGTGGCGAAACTAAGAATACCCTGGGGGACATTAAACTCCCAATATACATTGAAGGCCTACACTCTTATAAAAATTTTTGTGTTATTGACTGTTTATCTTGTTGTAATGTTATCCTTGGCAGGCCTTGGATACACGACATGAAAGCAGTCCCATCTACCTACCATCAATGTGTGAAGCTCCCTAGTCCTTGGGGAATAGTGAAGATTGATAGTGATCAGCAGGAGGCCAAGAATTGCTACACTTCATCGATGAAACCAGCCTCGAAGTCAAGGGAGCAATAGCAATCAAGGTACCCTCCAAGGGATGTCTTGGAGGCAAGAGAGCAGGATGTGGTAGAAATCCTCATGGATCCTGATGATCCTGAATCCAAAATCTATATCGGATCAGGGATCCTTGGCGAAATGAAAGAAGACCTCGTATCCTTCCTCAAAAGGAGAAAGACTACCTTTGCATGGAAACATGAAGATATGACTGGTATATCCAGAGATGTAATCACTCACAAACTCAGCATTGACAAGTCCTTCAAACCAATCCATCAAAGGAGAAGAAAGTTTGCACCAAAAAGGAATGCCATTATCCAGGAAGAGGTAGAGAAATTGCTCCGGGCAGGTATGATTAGGGAGGTCAAGTAACCAAGATGGTTGGCCAATGTGGTTGTTGTTCAAAAGAAAAACGGAAAGTGGAGGGTATGTGTCGATTTTACCGATTTAAATAAGGCATGTCCCTAGGATCCTTTCCCATTACCCCACATTGACTCCATGGTGGATGCAACTGCGGGTCATGAACTGTTAACTTTTATGGATGCTTCATCTGGATTCCAACAAATCCAAATGGAACCATCCGACCAAGAGGATACAGCCTTCATGACTCCAACTGGTATATACTGCTATATTGCTATGCCGTTCGGACTAAGAAATGCAGGTGCAACATATCAAAGGCTGGTGAATATGATGTTCAAGGATCAGATTGGACAAACTATGGAGGTTTACATAGATGATATGGTGGTAAAATCCTTGAAAGCTGAGGATCACCTAAGAGACTTGGAGGAAGCATTCGATATCCTTGACAAATATAACATGAAACTTAATCCTTGAAAATGTCACTTTGGTGTTAAAGCAGGTAAATTCTTAGGATATATGGTGACAAAGAGAGGCATTGAAGCTAGCCCGGAACAAATCAAAGCAATAGTGAATATTAAATCTCCGGCCAATGCTAAGGATGTTCAAAGGCTAACAGGCAGGATAGCAACTTTGAACAAATTTATATCCAAATCCTCAGAGAAATGCAAAGAATTCTATGATATCCTAAGGAAGAACAAGAAATTTGAGTGGACTGAGAAGCATGAAAATGCTTTAAGAGCCCTCAAGGATTACCTATCCTCAGCCCCAGCCTTGATGAAGCCAGAAAAAGGCGATGTGCTATCCTTGTATCTTGCAGTATCCTCAAAAGCAGTAAGTGCGGTCCTTGTTAAGGATCATGAAGGTACACAACATCCTGTCTATTATGTAAGTAAGAGTTTACTTGATGCCGAATCCAGGTATTCACACCTTGAAAAACTTATCATTGCCCTAATTATGGCATCTACTAAGTTAAGACATTATTTTGAAACTCATGTTATCATTGTTAAAACTAATTTTCCAATTAAGAATGTCCTCAGGAAACCAGAGATGTCAGGAAGGATGGCTAAGTGGGCAGTGAAGCTAAGTGCATATGATATAAGATATGAGCCTAGGACAGCTATCAAATCCCAAGCATTAGCTGACTTTGTGGCTGATTTCAGTAGTGATTTACAAGAAGAAGCTGAGTTAGAAGTCCAGCAGCTAGAAGAGACCAAGGATCCTTGGATACTCTATACTGATGGATCCTCAAATGTCAAAGGCACAGGGCTTGGAATACTACTAAAATCGCCACAGGGGGACATAATACCCCACTCTATAGCTTGTGAGTTCCAAACCACTAACAATGAGGCTGAATATGAAGCCTTAATTGCTGGTTTGCAAATTGCAAAGCATATGGGGATCAGGTATCTTGAGGTACATGTAGATTCATTGTTAATTACAAACCACTTTAATGGATCCTACGCTGTTAAAGGTGAAAAGCTAACCAAATATTTAGAGATAGTCAAAAGTTTGGCACTCTCTTTTGTTTCCTTTAGTTTGACACAGGTACCAAGGGAAGAAAATACAGAGGCTGATGCATTGGCTAACTTAGGATCATCCTTGAAGATCCCGGAGGATATCAAGATCCCTATTATCCATATCCTGACCCCGGCTATCGAGGATCACGAGGCTATGGAGATAGGAAATGATTCTGCAATTATCCCTTGTGAAGATACTCAATCCCATTCAGGATCAGGATCATGGATCTCACCAATTATGAGATACTTACAACATGGAGAGATTCCTACAGGAGAAATCCCTAGGGCTTTCAAATCTAAGGTATCTCAATTCACAATTTTAAATAATATGTTGTATAGACGATCTCTTGCAGGACCATACTTGAGATGCATTGAGGATCCTGAAATCCAAGAAGTTTTGAAAGACTTCCATGAAGGAGATTGTGGAAACCACACTGGGGGCAGGGCATTATTCTCAAGGATCCTAAGGACAGGATACTGTTTTGGTCAAAAAATCTGTTGAGGATATTGCAACCATACTCTTTGTTTCGGGGAATGATGCTTAAAATGTGTAACAGCGATGAGGATCACTTCAATGTAAATTGTACAAACAACACAAGGATTTCTACGGGGAAAAAGCCCTTGATCAAAAGTTGATCTCCGGCACAAAAAACCCCGGGTGATGGAAACTACCGATCACCAAGCTCAAATAAATCAATAAATGTTTACAACTTCGGATAGTAACGAGCTAGGTACAAGGATCGCTAGAATGTAACGTGTAAAAGGTGTATGAAACTGCTAAGTGTTTGAACGAGAGCTGGTATGAACGTTTGTATGAGTGTGTGTGTAACTCAGAAATGACTAAGTGTTTTTCTACTAGCTCGTTACCCCTTTAAAATAGAAATTTAACTACCAAACTAACTATCCGACTTTCGTGCCATGCCTCCACGTTCTCCACAACGTCTATTTTTGGCCAAGCACGTGCAGAATAGTTTGGGAATATTCTCCAGGAATGTCGCCAAGACTTGGTCAAGCTTGTTATACCTGCGAGATAGTACAAAACATAAGTAAACAATCGTCAGTACGAGGATCCTTAAAGTGATCCATGATCCTGATCCTGAAGCTCTTCTGAGGATCACCACCTGTCACAGAAGTAAGGATCACTAATTAGGATAACGAATAAGGATCACTAATTGTTAGAAAATCCTCCCCTAACAATTGCCCCCAAAATATAAGGAGTAATTTGTAAAATTAGCGAGTTATATTTTCTTAATCTTATCCGCAACTAACTAGCGGATATATAGCCGTTAAAATAGAACTAGCCGTTAAGATCATGACGTCACAGAAGTGACAATCCTGCAGAATCATAATTATAAATAGAGATATAGATAGGATCAATATGCATTCAAATTCGAAAGAAACTCCCTTTATATTCTCAGTCGAATATCAATCAGGTATCTCTTTCTTCTCTTTCTACCTTTCTTACTCTGTTTTTCTTTCTTTATCACCATCGCTCTAAGAATGATGCTCCAAAGCTCACCGGGCAAGGATCACATGAAGGATAGCCCTTTGAAGAGTCAAAAGATCCTCATAGATTCAGCGAATGAGAGGTGTTGTTTTAACGATGCACAAGTAGATAAAATCCGTCGCTGTTTTCCGGCGAGTGCCTTTTTCAAACCCTTTGATCCCACTGTTCTTAGCGACTATATCTCTGAAACATGGGTTGCCTTTCCAGCTACTCCATTCACTATAGGGTATTCCTATCCTTTCCCAGAATTCACACAATCCTTCTTTTCCCTGAGCGGCATATCTTACATCCAAGCCATGCCAATGATTTGGAGGGTTTTATATACCCTAGAGAGGATCATCGAGCAGGAAGGCATTGATTCAGGAATGTCGGAATTGGCGGAACTGTATGATCTTACTACCTTTGGTTCCCACCGTTATTTGTTCACGCGAAAACCCGGTGCAGATCATCCTCTTCTCAAAGTCACCAAGAACGATAAAGATTGGAAACGTCGCTTCTTCTTTGTCAGGAGGGATTCCATTCTAAACGGAAAAGATCTCCCTAAAACATGGTCCACCCATGGTAGGCCGGAGGATCATGAGAAGGATCACCAGGTAGTCTTGTTTTTGTATAAGGATCACTAACCCTTTTTGTCTTGTATCATGCAGCTATTTCTGTCTCACATATCATCACATCACCTGACACCAAGAATAGGCTCGCTGGTTTCTGGAACCTTGATCCTGAAACTAGAACTTTTAAGACAACAACCCAAGACTCTCAGGAGGTATCCTCAGGCTCTGTCACAATGTCAAGTAAGTATCCTTGTTTAAATAAATAGTAAAAATGTAAATTAAGAAAAGATACTTATCTTGTTTTGGTTGTGTAGGTGCTGGAAAATCTGCCAAAGCTGCTTCAAGATTCAGTGTCACCGATCTCACCACTGTCAAATCCTCCAAGAGAAAGGTTCCTGCCAGCCCGACAGCCTCAATCCCCAAGGCACCCCTCAAAGGAAAGGGAATCAAGAGGAGAAAGGCCTCCGAGGCTGAGGATTTGCAGGGTCTGCCTCTAATCCGCCATCAATTCCTCGAGTACTTCAATGAGGTGAGGATCACTGTCTTTACTCGTATATCCTGTTGACATATCCTGCTGGTTACATGATCCTGACCTTATCCTTTTTGCAGAAATTCGCAGAGATTGAGGACTATGTGGGCCACGTTGAGGATCAGGATAAGAAAATTGCCGACCTCCAGCAGGTTGCCGTGCTCAAGGATCTTGCTCTTGCTGATCTTCGAAAGGAACTCCAGGATACCAAACAGGAGATGGCTAAGGTGCTGGTTAATTTTGACTATGAAAGGCAGGAGATCACAGATGATGCCAAAGTCTCTGCCGCCATAGCAATGTACAAAACCAAGCTGCAAATGGCCTTAGAAGCTCAGGATCCTGCCTTCGACAAAAGCAGCTGGGAAATTGAAGAATGGAAAGCAAGGCTGGCTGAATTGGGTGATGAAGAGGAGGCTGAAGAGATCCTGACAATTGAGGCTGGAAGCAAGGATGAAGCGGGTGAAGCAAGTGGAGCCGGAGGTGGTGATGCAGCAAAGGTTTAGGCTGCTTGATTGGGCGATGAAGGACATTTCTAGATGTAGCCGGAGCCCAATTTTTTTAAATTTGGTAGTAGCTTTTTGTGGTTGTGATGCTGAACAATTTAATGGTTTGTACTTTGAACAATAGGTTATAGGATTAAGGATCATGTATGATCCTTTGGACAATAGGCAGGATTGCAATTGGTGGAGGGATCCTCTGTTTGGGGGATGAAGCCATTGTGATCCTGCCGCCTTTCTATTCCTGCACTACTTTTGAACTTATTATCATGGACACCCTTTACCTACCCCAGCGGACGGGCCACGTTTTGCTGGTAGATGCTCGGGTAGGTAATTTTGACAACCTTTTAAGGGTTAGTTTTTTGTTAATAAATAAAATCTTAACTTTTGTCGCTTATCTTGTGTTGTTATCCTTGTTAATATCTTACTTTCCAACTGTTGCAATGTTCATTCTGTTTATATTTATCAAGCCTTGAAAAATTAAAAAAGATATCCAAAAAGTTTAGGACATGATCAAGGATCACATACCCCATAACCGATAAGTTCTAAAAAGTGATACAGTTTAAGAATCACAAGTTCAGTTGTCAAGTATAAGGGTTATTCAAATAAATAATGAATAGAATTAAAAATAGTTAAAGATCATACCTGAGGGTCCAAGTTAGGATCCTAACCATAATAAGGATAACTATAAGATAAACCTTAGAATAAAGTAAGGATCAAGGATCCCTAGTTGCCTATCTTCAAGAACCTGAAATAGAGCATAACTTAGGACTAAGCCAACATAAGAAAAGAGTTAGCAACTGGGGACAAGCCCAAGGATAACTGGGGACAAGCCCAAGGATAACTGGGGACAAGCCCAAGGATAACTGGGGACAAGCCCAAGGATAACTGGGGACAAGCCCAAAGATCGTATGTAAACTGGAGTATGGCCCTGACTGGCGACTATCCAAACTTAGTGATATGAAGATGCCAAAACCTTAGCTAACGTGAAAACGTTAGAACCTTATGAACTGATGTATGGTACGTCTACCATTATACGTAGGATCCTAGGTATAGCCAGTACAATGGAATTATCAGCCCCTAAAACGAGTACTGGTCCCAAAGCCTTGAACTATACCAGGATCATCGTGCGCTACAGGCGGAACTGGGGTCAAGCCCAAATAACTGGGGTTAAACCCAAGGAACGGATTGCTTCGGGAGATAACCAATGTTATGCTAAGGATACCTGAACATTCAAAACTTAAACTCACGTGAGAGATGGATAAAGGATACATGATCCTTATCCTTATATGAGAAAATAAAGAAATGAAATAGTTCAAGTTTAGGATATTACCTAAGTAAGGATCACCAATACTTTGAGGATCCTTTAAGGATATCCCTATCGTGAAGATCATCTGTGCCATGAGGATCCTGCTCACATAAAATATTTCTTCAAGTGGACAGCATTCCAAGCTCTTGGTAGCAAATCACCTTCCATGGTTAGCAATCAATATGCCCCCTTTCCTGCTTCAGCTTCAATCAAATAAGGGCCTTCCCATTTTGGAGCCAATTTTCCATCAGCAGGATTGGTGGTATTCTGAAATGCTTTCCTTAATACCATATCTCCAACTTGAAACCTCCTGATCCTGACATTTTTGTTGTAAGCACTAGCCATTCTTTGCTGATAACTGGCCATCCTTATCCTAGCCATATCCCTGATTTCTTCAATAGTATCCAGGTCTTGAGCGAAGTTCTCATCATTCTCCTCAGGATCACGGGTACTTGTTCTTGCAGTTGGAACCACCATTTCTGTTGGGATCACCGATTCTGCCCCAAACACCAAAGAGAATGGTGTTTGACCAGTAGCATTCTTAGGGGTTGTCCTGTCAGCCCAAAGCACATAAGGTAGTTCTTCTGCCCATTTCCCTTTCTTGTTCCAAGCTTCTTCTTCAAATTGTTGATGATGATCTTGTTGGATGACTCTGCCTGACCATTAGCTTGTGGGTGGACTGGTGTTGATGTTATCATCTTAATCCCCCAGCTGTCACAAAAGTTAGTGGTTCTGCCCCCAATAAATTGGGAACCATTATCACATATAATCTCAGAAGGAATTCCAAATCTAGTTATAATATTTCTTTTAATGAAGGATATAACTTCCTTTTCTCTGACTTGGGCAAAAGCTTCAGCCTCTATCCACTTGGAGAAGTAATCAGTCATAGCTAACATGAATACTTTCCCACCAGGTGCCTTAGGGAGCTTACCAACTATATCCATCCCCCATCTCATGAATGGCCAAGAGGAGGATATAGGATGTAATAATTCAGCTGGTTGATGAAGGATATTGCTGTGCCTCTGACAAGGATCACATCTCTTAGCATACTCCACAGCATCTCTCTTCATGGTTGGCCAGTAGTATCCTGTCCTCAGAATCCTTGAGAATAATGCCCTGCCCCCAGTGTGGTTTCCACAATCTCCTTCATGGAAGTCTTTTAATACTTCTTGGATTTCAGGATCCTCAATGCATCTCAAGTATGGTCCTGCAAGAGATCGTCTATACAACATGTTATTTAAAATTGTGAATTGAGCTACCTTAGATTTGAAAGCCCTAGGGTTTTCTCCTGTAGGAATCTCTCCATGTTGTAAGTATCTCATAATTGGTGAGATCCATGATCCTGATCCTGAATGGGATTGAGTATCCTCACAAGGGATAATTGCAGAATCATTTCCTATCTCCAAAGCCTCGTGATCCTCGATAGCCGGGGTCAGGATATGGATAATAGGGATCTTGATATCCTCCGGGATCTTCAAGGATGATCCTAAATTAGCCAATGCATCAGCTTCTGTATTTTCTTCCCTTGGTACCTGTGACAAACTAAAGGAAACAAAAGAGAGTGCCAAACTTTTGACTATCTCCAAATATTTGGTTAGCTTTTCACCTTTAACAGCATAGGATCCATTAAAGTGGTTTGTAATTAACAACGAAGCTACATGTACCTCAAGATACCTGATCCCCATATGCTTTGCAATTTGCAAACCAGCAATTAAGGCTTCATATTCAGCCTCATTGTTAGTGGTTTGTATATACCAGTCATATCTTCGTGTTTCCATGCAAAGGTAGTCTTTCTCCTTTTGAGGAAGGATACGAGGTCTTCTTTCATTTCTCCAAGGATCCCTGATCCGATATAGATTTTGGATTCAGGATCATCAGGATCCATGAGGATCTCTACCACATCCTGCTCTCTTGCCTCCAAGACATTCCTTGGAGGATACTTTGATTGCTATTGCTCCCTTGACTTCGAGGCTGGTTTCATCGATGAAGTGTAGCAATTCTTAGCCTCCTGCTGATCACTATCAATTTTCACTATTCCCCAAGGACTGGGGAGCTTCACACATTGATGGTATGTAGATGGGACTGCTTTCATATCGTGTATCCAGGGCCTGCCAAGGATAACATTACAACAAGATAAACAGTCAATAACACAAAATTTTTGATAAGAGTGTAGGCCTTCAATGTATATTGGGAGTTTAATGTCCCCCAGGGTATTCTTGGTTTCACCACTAAAACCCACGAGCACAGAGGATCTTGGTATGATCTCTGATTCAGGGATACCCATCTTCTTTAGAACATCAAGCTGGATAATGTTCACTGAACTTCCTCCGTCTATAAGGATCCTGCGAACAAAATGGTTAGATATGAAAAGAGTAATAACTAAACCGTCGTGATGAGGATCCTGGATATCAACACGATCCTCTTCATCAAAGGTTATGACTTTTCCTTCGGAGACACTTGATGTTCGAACTGGTCTTTCTCCATTATCCATTTTAGTTTCCTTTGCGTGCCTTTTTGCAGCTGAGAAGGATGTGCCACAAATGTCTGATCCTCCAGAAATGAAGTTTATCACTTGTGCATCTGCTGGAGGGGCAGGAGCCTTCTCAGGGATCCTTTCAGGATCCTGAGTCTTTGACTTTTTCCTTCCCAACAATTCTTTTAAATGCCCTTTGCTCAACAAGTATCCAATTTCCTATCTTAGTGCAATGCATTCTTCTGTGAGATGCCCAAAATCTTCATGGTATGCACACCACTTGGATTTATCCTTAGTTGCAGCTGGCCTATCATTTTTTCTTGGCCATCTAGCTTTATCACCTAGGTTCTGCATAGCAAGGATTAGTTCGTTGTTATCAACACAAAAACAATATTCAGAAATTGGAGGATAATCTTCATCATCCTCTTCTTGATCAACAGAATGCACGTTCTGGTTATCAGATCTGTTATAGGATTTGAACTTGTTGTTCCTGAATGAGGATCCTTGTTTATCCTGCTTTGAGGATCCTGCTAGCCTCTCCTGGATCCTCTTGTCATCCTCTAGCCGGATGAACCTAAGTGCTCGTGTTCTTACCTCATCTAAGTTCCTGCATGGTGTCATAACAAGATCATCATAGAAAGACGAATCCCTAAGCAATCCCATTTTAAAGGCCTCAACAGCCGTGGCTATATCTAAGTTGGGAATGTCTAAGGATTCTTTACTGAATTTGGTGATGTAATCCCTTAATGATTCATTATGACCCTGGGTTATCCTATATAGATCACTAGTTAATCGTTCAAATTTTCTACTACAAGAAAACTGATTATTAAACAAGTTAACTAGGTTAGCAAATGAGGTAATAGAATAGGGAGGAAGACTTAGCAGCCATTCGAGAGCTGATCTAGTAAGAGTGGATCCGAATCCCTTGCACAGGCATGCTTCCTTTAACCTTTCTGGAATTGGATTGATCTCCATCCTCTCCCTGTATTGTGCTATGTGTGCCTCAGGATCTGTCGAACCATCATACAGCTTCATTGTTGGCACATGGAACCACTTGGGTATCTCAGCATCACAGATTGGTGGTGCAAAGCGAGATATCTTGTGGCTCCCGTCTGCAATCTCTGGGATAGGTTTGACCACTCCTGGAACACTTGATATCATATCCTTTAACTTTTGCAATTCTCTGGCCATGGCATGATTGATACCTGGATCCTGCATAAGACCATGGTTAGTAGTGTAAGAATTATTAAAAGTGTTACCTCCCATAGGATTCAGATTAGGAAGATTGGATGTTAATCCATATTGCTGAGGCTCTGGAATGATTGAGGGACCAGTAGAAGCATTGGTCTGCATTGGAATAAAATCTCCCTGATGGACATCTGAACTTCCTGTTTGCAAACTCCTCAAGGATCCTGGCATCTGGAAGGATCCCTGAAACTGAGACGATCCTGGAACGAAAGAGGATCCTTGAACCTGGGATGATCCTGGAACAAAGGAGGATCCTTGAACCTGGGATGATCCTGGAACAAAGGAGGATCCTTGAACCTGGGATGATCCTGGAACGAAGGAGGATCCTTGAACCTGGGATGATCCTGGAACAAAGGAGGATCCTTGAACCTGGGATGATCCTGGAACAAAGGAGGATCCTTGTACTTGGGATGATCCTGGAACGAAGGAGGATCCTTGAACCTGGGATGATCCTGGAACAAAGGAGGATCCTTGAACCTGCTGCAATCCTGAATATCCTCCTGAATTCGTGAGGGATCCCATATGCTGAGGATAGGATCCCGCTGGCTGGAAATATGAACCTGATGCCTGGGTCATTGTTGTTGTTCCGTAGTGAACTCCTTTTGGTCCACCCACATATTGAATGTCTGGAACCACTGATGGCTGAGAAGTAATCACCGGAGTATCAAAATTCAAGGATTTTGGCACCAATGGGGAATGATCCTCTGCCGTTGTCTTTTGTTTCTTGAGATCTCTGATTTCTTTGAGAGCCCTCTCATTGGTCTTATCCTGTTGCCGTATCTGATCCTTCATCTGCAAAATCAAAGTAAACATGTCACTAGTAGTGGGAGTGTAAGAAGCAGAAGAAGTTAGAGGTTTTGAGAAAATGGGAGTTGGTTTCTTCGCAGCATTCTCAGCATTCTTCTGGGATCCAGAAGGTGGTGGAGGCAAAGGGGGAACGCCTTGTGAAGAAGTGAATGCGGGCATCAAATTTGAAGCATTCTTCGCTGAGGAAGCCATTTGCTTGATTGTAGTGAACCGAAATAAGCACAGAAATGTGTATTTTCCTAAGGACAAAGCACCAATTGCCCCACGGTGGGCGCCAAACTGTTTTGGTCAAAAAATCTGTTGAGGATATTGCAACCAAACTCTTTGTTTCGGGGAATGATGCTTAAAATGTGTAACAGCGATGAGGATCACTTCAATGTAAATTGTACAAACAACACAAGGATTTATACGGGGAAAAAGCCCTTGATCAAAAGTTGATCTCCGGCACAAAAAACCCCGGGTGATGGAAACTACCGATCACCAAGCTCAAATAAATCAATAAATGTTTACAACTTCGGATAGTAACGAGCTAGGTACAAGGATCGCTAGAATGTAACGTGTAAAAGGTGTATGAAACTGCTAAGTGTTTGAACGAGAGCTGGTATGAACGTTTGTATGAGTGTGTGTGTAACTCAGAAATGACTAAGTGTTTTTCTACTAGCTCGTTACCCCTTTAAAATAGAAATTTAACTACCAAACTAACTATCCGACTTTCGTGCCATGCCTCCACGTTCTCCACAACGTCTATTTTTGGCCAAGCACGTGCAGAATAGTTTGGGAATATTCTCCAGGAATGTCGCCAAGACTTGGTCAAGCTTGTTATACCTGCGAGATAGTACAAAACATAAGTAAACAATCATCAGTACGAGGATCCTTAAAGTGATCCATGATCCTGATCCTGAAGCTCTTCTGAGGATCACCACCTGTCACAGAAGTAAGGATCACTAATTAGGATAACGAATAAGGATCACTAATTGTTAGAAAATCCTCCCCTAACAGATACTACTGGCCAACCATGAAGAGAGATGCTGTGGAGTATGCTAAGAGATGTGATCCTTGTCAGAGACACAACAATATCCTTCATCAACCAGCTGAATTATTGCATCCTATATCCTCCTCTTGGCCATTTATGAGATGGGGTATGGATATAGTTGGTAAGCTCCCTAAGGCACCTGGTGGAAAAGTATTCATGCTAGCTATGACTGATTACTTCTCCAAGTGGATAGAGGCTGAAGCTTTTGCCCAAGTCAGAGAAAAGGAAGTTATATCCTTCATTAAAAGAAATATTATAACTAGATTTGGAATTCCTTCTGAGATTATATGTGATAATGGTTCCCAATTTATTGGGGGCAGAACCACTAACTTTTGTGACAGCTGGGGGATTAAGATGATAACATCAACACCAGTCCACCCACAAGCTAATGGTCAGGCAGAATCCTCCAATAAGATCATCATCAACAATTTGAAGAAGAAGCTTGGATCCAAGAAAGGGAAATGGGCAGAAGAACTACCCTATGTGCTTTGGGCTGATAGGACAACCCCTAAGAATGCTACTGGTCAAACACCATTCTCTTTGGTATTTGGGGCAGAATAAGTGATCCCAACAGAAATGGTGGTTCCAACTGCAAGAACAAGTACCCGTGATCCTGAGGAGAATGATGAGAACTTGGCTCAAGACCTGGATACTATTGAAGAAATCAGGGATATGGCTAGGATAAGGATGGCCAGTTATCAGCAAAGAATGGCTGGTGCATACAACAAAAATGTCAGGATCAGGAGGTTTCAAGTTGGAGATATGGTATTAAGGAAAGCATTTCAGAATACCACCAATCCTGCTGATGGAAAATTGGCTCCAAAATGGGAAGGCCCTTATTTGATTGAAGCTGAAGCAGGAAAGGGGGCATATAGATTGCTAACCATGGAAGGTGATTTGCTACCAAGAGATTGGAATGCTGTCCACTTGAAGAAATATTTCATGTGAGCAGGATCCTCATGACACAGATGATCCTCACGATAGGGATATCCTTAAAGGATCCTCAAAGTATCGGTGATCCTTACTTAGGTAATATCCTATACTTGAACTATTTCATTTCTTTATTTTCTCATATAAGGATAAGGATCATGTATCCTTTATCCATCTCTCACGTGAGTTTAAGTTTTGAAAGTTCAGGTATCCTTAGCATAACATTGGTTATCCGCTGAAGCAATCTGTTCCTTGGGTTTAACCCCAGTTATTTGGGCTTGACCCCAGTTCCGCCTGTAGCGCATGATGATCCTGGTATAGTTCAAGGCAGTGGTACCAGTACTCGTTTTAGGGGCTGATAATTCCATTGTACTGGCTATGCCTAGGATCCTACGTATAATGGTAGACGTACCATACATCCGTTCTTAAGGTTTCTAACGTTTTCACATTAGCTAAGGTTTCTAACGTTTTCACGTTAGCTAAGGTTTTGGCATTTTCATGTCACTAAGTTTGGATAGTCGCCAGTTAGGGTCGTACTCCAGTTTACATACGATCCTTGGGCTCGTCCCCAGTTATCCTTGGGCTTGTCCCCAGTTATCCTTGGGCTTGTCCCCAGTTATCCTTGGGCTTGTCCCCAGTTGCTAACTCTTATCTTATATTGGCTTAGTCCCAAGTTATACTCTATTTCAGGTCCTTGAAGATAGGCAACTAGGGATCCTTGATCCTTACTTTATTCTAAGGTTTATCTTATAGTTATCCTTATTATGGTTAGGATCCTAACTTGGATCCTCAGGTATGATCCTTAACTATTTTTTATTCTATTCATTATTTATTTGAATAACTCTTATACTTGACAACTGAACTTGTGATTCTTAAACTATATCACTTTCTAGAACTTATCGGTTATGGGATGTATGATCCTTGATCATATCCTAAACTTTTTGATATCTTTTTAAGGCTTGATAAGTATAAACAGAATGAACATTACAACAGTTGGAAAGTAAGATATTAAAAAGGATAACAACACAAGATAAGCGACAAAAGGTTAAGATTTTATTTATTAACAAAAGACTAACCCTTAAAAGGTTGTCAAAATTACCTACCCGAGCATCTACCAGCAAAACGTGGCCCGTTCGCTGGGGTAGGTAAAGGGTGTCCATGATAATAAGTTCAAAAGTAGTGCAGGAATAAAAGGCGGCAGGATCACAATGGCTTCATCCCCCAAACAGAGGATCCCTCCACCAATTGCAATCCTGCCTATTGTTCAAAGGATCATACATGATCCTTAATCCTAAAAAAACTATTGTTCAGTACAGACCATCATTGTTCACCATCACAACCACAAAAACAAACTACCAAGTTTAAAAATTGGGCTCCGGCTGCGTCTAGAAATGTCCTTCATCGCCCAATCATGCAGCCTAAACCTTCGCTGCATTGTCACCTCCAGCAGCACCTGTTTCACCACCTTCACCTTTGCCTCCAGCTTCAATTGTCAGGATCTCTTCAACCTCCTCAGCCTCTTCATCATCCAGTTCAGCCAGCCTTGCCTTCCAGCCTTCAACATCCCAGCTGCTCTTGTCAAAAGAAGGATCCTGAGCTTCCAAGGCCATTTGCAGCTTGGTTTTATACATTGTTATGGCGGCAGAGATTTTGGCGTCTTCGGTGATCTCACGTTTCTCATAGTCAACATTGATCAGCACCTTGGCCGTCTCCTGTTTGGCATTCCGGACTTCCTTCTGAAGATCAGCAATTGCAAGGTCCTTAGGCACTGCAACCTGCTGGAGGTCGGCAATCTTCTTATCCTGATCCTCAACGTGGCCAACATAATCCTCGATCTCAGAGAATTTCTACATAAGGGATAAGGGATAAGGTCAGGATTAGTTGATCCTCAAATCAGCAGGATATATCAGCAGGATATGTCAACAGGATATACAAGCAGAGACAGTGATCCTTACCTCATTAAAATACTCGAGGAATTGGTGGCGGATCAGAGGCAGACCCTGCAGATCCTCAGCGTCAGAGGCTTTTCTCTTCTTGATTGCCTTTCCTTTGAGGGGTGCCTTGGGGACCGAAGCTGTCGGACTGGTAGGAGCTTTTCTCTTGGAGGATCTGACAGTGGTGAGATCAGCAACATTGAACTTGGAAGTAGACTTGGTGGATTTTCCAGCACCTTCACAACCAAAACAAGATAAGTATCTTTTCTTAATTTATAATTTACTATTTATTTAAATTTTAAACAAGGATACTTACTTGACATAGTGACAGAGCCTGAGGACACCTCCTGTGAATCTTGGGTTGTTGTCTTGAAAGTTCTTGTCTCAGGATCAAGTTTCTTGAAAGCAAGGAGCCTCTCCTTAGCAGCAGGGGACAATTTGAGGTGTGAGACGGTGATAGCTGCATAACAAGAAAGCAAAAATATAAGTGAACCTTACATCAAAAGAGAGATTTTGGTGATCCTTCTCAGGATCCTCCACCCTACCATGGGTAGCCCATTTCTTGGGTAGATCCTTTCCATCCTCAATAGAATCTCTCTTGATAAAAAAGAAACGCCGTTTCCAATTAGCGTCGTTCTTGGTGGCTTTGAAGATCGGGTGTTCCTCACCGGGTTTACGTTTAAACAAATAGCGATGAGAACCAAAGGTGGTAAGATCATACAGCTCTCCCAGCTCTGCCATTCCTAGGTCTATACCTTCCTGCTCGATGATCCTTTCAAGGGTGTACAAAACCCTCCAAATCATCGGCATGGCTTGGATATAAGAGATGCTGGTTAGGGAAAAGAAAGATTGGGTGAAGGCTGGAAAAGGATATGTATAGCCTATGGTGAAGGCAGTGACGGGGAAAGCAACCCACTTATCGGAGATATGATCGCTCAGGGCATTGGGGTCAAAAGGCCTAAATTCGGTGTTCGCCGGGAAGCAGAGGCGGATCCTATCAATCTGAGCATCATTGAAACAGCAGCGTTCTTTAATGGAGTCTTCAATGATCCCCTGGCTTTTCGGAGGGCTGTTCTTTGGGTGATCCTTGGCTGGGGAATTTCGGAGCAACATCTTTGATGGAAAGAAAGAAAAACAGAGTAAGAGAAGGAAGAAGATGAAGAAAGAGATACCTGATTGATCTTCGACTGAGAATATAAAGGGAGTTTCTTTCGAATTTAAATGCATTTGATCCTATCTCTATCCCCTATTTATAATCATGATCATGCAGGGTTGTCACTTTTGTGATGTCATGATCGCAACGGCTATATATCCGTTAGTTAGTTGCAGATAAGATCAAGAAAATATAACTCACATATTTACAATTTAACTCCTTATATTTTGGGGGCAATTGTTAGGGGTGGATTTCTAAATGACCCGTGATCCTCAGTTATTATCCTCTTTAGTGATCCTTACTTCTGTGACAGATAGTGATCCTCAGAAGAGCTTCAGGATCAGGATCATGGATCACCTTAAGGATCCTCATACTAATAATTGTTCACTTGTGTTTCGTATTGTTTTGCAGGAGTAACAAGTCGGACTTAGTCTTGGCGACATTCCTGGAGAATATTCCCAGACTATCCCGCACGTGCTTGGCCAAAAGTGGACGTTATGGAGAACGTGGGAGCTTGGCACAAAAGTCGGATAGTTAGTTTAGGTAGTTAACTTCTAATTTAAAAGGGGTAACGAGCTAGTAGAAAAACACTTAGTCATTTTTCAGCTACACACACTCATATACTCGCACACTTGAAGCTCTCGACGAACATTCATTCGTTTTCGCTCACTTATACACATTTCACGATAGTGATCCTTGTACCTAGCTCGTTACTATCCGAAGTTGTAAACAATTTTCTTTTATTTGAGCTTGGTGATCGGTAGTTTCCATCACCCGGGGTTTTTTGTGCCGGAGATCAACTCTTGATCAAGGGCTTTTTCCCCGTATACATCCTTGTGTCATTTGTGCAAATTACATTGAAGTGATCCTTGTTATTGATATACATAATTAGCATCATACCCCATAACAAAGAGTTTGGTTGCAATATCCTCAACAGATTTTTTGACCAAAACACTAAGCAATCCCATTTTAAAGGCTTCTACAGCCGTAGCAATATCCAAATTAGGAATATCTAAGGATTCTTTACTAAACTTAGTGATTTAATCTCTAAGTGATTCATTTTGACCTTGTGTTACCCTATATAAATCACTAGTTAATCGTTCAAATTTTCTACTACAAGAGAATTGACTATTGAACAAGTTAACTAAATTAGCAAATGAAGTAATAGAGTAAGGGGAAGACTTAGCAGCCATTTAAGAGTGGATCCTGTAAGTGTGGATCCAAATCCCTTACATAGACATGCTTCTTTCAACCTTTCAGGAATTGGATTGATCTCCATCCTCTCCCTGTACTGAGCTACATGCTCTTCTGGATCCGTTGAACCATCATATAGCTTCATTGATGGTATCTGGAATCTTTTAGGTATCTCAGCATCACATAAAGGCGGTGCAAAACGAGATATCCTATGGCTACCATCCGCAATCTCATGAATGGGTTTAACCACTCCTGGTACACTGGATATCATATCCTTAAGCTTCTATAGCTCCCTAGCCATGGCCTGATTGATACCTGTATCCTGCATAAAGCCATGGTTAGTGATATATAAATTATTAAAAGTCTTACCTCCCACAGGATTCGAGTTTGGAATTGTGGATGTGAATCCATCTTGTCGAGACTCTGGCATGATTGAAGGACCAGAGGAGGCAATGGTCTGCATTGGTATGAAGTCTCCTTGATGAACGTCTGAGTTCTGAGGCTGCATACTTCTCAAGGATCCTTGATTTTGAAGGATGTTGGATCCTTGGAATTGAGATGATCCTTGAACCTGAAAGGATCTTGGGACCAGGGAGGATCCTTGAACTAGGGAGAATCTTGGGACCAGAGAGGATCCTGGGACCAAAGAGGATCCTGGGACCTGGGAGGATCCTTGGACCTGGGAGGATCCTTGGACCTGGGAGGATCCTTGGACCTGGGAGGATCCTTGTACTTGGGAGGATCCTTGGACCTGAGAGGATCCTTGGACCTGGGAGGATCCTTGTACTGCATGCATTCCCACATATCCTCCTGACGTGAAGTATCCCTGATGCTGAGAGGAGGATCCTGATGGTTGAGAAGAGGATTCCTGAGGCTGGAAGTAAGAGCTAAATGCCTGACTCATTGTTGTTGTTCCATAACGCCTTCCTGGTAGTTCACCCAAGTATTGCACGTCCGGAACTGCTGAGTGTTGGGAAGTTATGACCGGAGTGTCGAAGTTCAACGACCTTGGCATCAGAGGGGAGTGATCCTCCACTGATTTCTTCTGTTTCTTGATTTCATCGATCTCCCGGAGGATCATTTCGTTGGTTTTATCCTGCTCTTGTGCATGATTCCTCATCTGCAAAATCAGGGCATAAAGATCATTAGTAGTAGGATTAGTCGAAACAGAAGAAGTAGGTGGTTTTTGGAAAATAGGAGTTGGTTTCTTCGCAGCATTCTTAGCATTCTTCTGGGATCCAGAAGGTGGTGGAGGCAAAGGAGGAACGCCTTGTGAAGAACTGAATGACGGCATCAAACTTGAAGTATTCTTCACTGAGGAAGCCATCTGTTTGGTTGTAGCGAACCGAAATGACCACGAAAATACGAATCTTTCTAGGAACAAAGCACCAATTGCCCCACGGTGGGCGCCAAACTATTTTGGTTAAGAATCAAGCAATGACAATGTAACTAAACTTTCTGTTGTGAGGTATGATGCTTGAATTGATGAACAACAATAAGAATCACTATGAAGTGTAATGAACAAGCGACACGAAGATTTATACGAGGAAAAAGCCCTTGATCAATGAATGATCTCCGGCATAAAAAACCTCGGGTGATTGAAACTACCGATTACCAACTCAAATTAAACAAGAAATGTATTACAACTTCGGATGATAGCGAGCTAAGTACAAGGATCACTATAGTGTATCGTGTAGAAATGTATGAAAAATGCTAAGTGTTTTGCCGAGAGCTAGTGAGTGCAGTTGTACGAGTGTGTGTAGCCAAAAAATAGCCAAGTCTCTTCTAACTAGCTCGCTACCCCCTTTAAAAATAGAAAATATCTACTCTAACTAACATTCCGCAAATGGTGCAAGTCCTCCACGACTCCACAACGTCCATTTCTGACCAAGCACGTGCGGAATAGACTTAGAATATTCTCCAGGAATATCGCCAAGACCAAGTCCAAGTTGATACTCCTGCAAAACAATTACGAATTCAAAGTAGACAATCGTTAGTACAAGGATCCTTATAATGATCCATGATCCTGATCCTGCAACACTTCTGAGGATCAGTACTTCAGAGAGAATTGAGGATCACTAAACCCAACAGTAAATAAGGATCACTGATCATTTAGAAATCCACCCCTAACAATACCTGCTCGAGGTAATTTGTCTACCTCCTCCTGGATAATGGCATTCCTCTCAGGTGCAAACTTCCTTCTCTTTTGATGTATGGGCTTGAATGACCTATCAATACCAAGTTTATGAGTAATTATATCTTTAGAGATACCTGTCATATCTTCGTGTTTCCATGCAAAGGTAGTTTTTGTCCTCTTGAGGAAGGATACTAGATCATGTTCAATGTTACTGAGGATCCCTGATCCTATGAAGACTTTGGATTCAAGATCATGAGGATCCACAAGGATTTCTTTCACATCCTGTTCTCTTGCCTCCAAGACATCTCTTGGAGGATACTTTAGTTGCTATTGCTCCCTTGGTCTTGAGGCTGGCTTCATTGATGAGGTATAGCAATTTTTTGCTTCTTGTTGGTCACTCTCAATCTTTATCACCCCCCATGGACTAGGAAGCTTTACACATTGGTGATATGTAGATGCAACTGCCTTCATGTTATGTATCCATGGCCTGCCAAGGATAACATTGCAACAAGATAAGCAATCTATAACACAAAATTTTTTATAAGAATGAAGTCCTTCAATGTAGATGGGAAGTTTAATGTCCCCCAATGTATTCTTGGTTTCTCCGCTGAATCCCACAAGAACTGAGGATCTTGGGATAATGTCTGATTCAGGGATATTCATCTTCTTGAGGACATCAAGCTGAATGATGTTCGCCGAGCTTCCTCCATCGATTAGGATCATGCGAACAAAATGGTTAGAAATGAACAAAGTAATAACCAGACCATCATGATGAGGATCCTGAACATCAACACGATCATCCTCATCAAAAGTTATAACTTTCTCCTGTGTAACAGTAGAGGTCCGGATGGGTCTATCTCCATTATCCATCTTGGTTTCCTTGGCATGTCTCTTGGCTGCTGAAAAGGAAGTACCACAAATATCTGATCCACCAGATATGAATTTTATAACTTGTGCATCTGCTGGAGGAGCAGGAGCTCTTTCTGGGATCTTCTCATAATCTTGGATCCTTAACTTCTTCCTTCCCAAAAGTTCCTTTAAGTGCCCCTTGCTTAACAAATAACCAATTTCTTTTCTAAGTGCAATACACTCTTCAGTGAGATGTCCGAAATCCTCATGATATGCACACCATTTGGACTTGTCTTTTGTTGCGGCTGGTTTATCACTCTTCCTTGGCCATCTTGCTTTCTCACCTAGATTCTGCATTGCAAGAAATAGTTCATTGTTATCAACAGAAAAACAGTATTCAGAAATGGGAGGATAATCCTCATCATCCTCTTCCTGTTCTACTGCATGCACGTTCTGATTATCAGATTTGTTGTAGGACTTGAACTTGTTGTTCCTGAAGTAGGATCCTTGTTTTTCCTGCTTCGAGGATCCTGCTAGTCTTTCCTGGATCCTTTTATCATCCTCTAATCGGATGAATCTAAGGGCCCTGGTTCTCACTTCATCAAGATTCCTGAATGGGGTCATGACAAGATCATCATAGAATAATGAATCCCTAAGTAAACCCATTTTAAAGGCTTCCACAGCCGTAGCAATATCCAGATTGGGAATATCTATGGATTCTTTACTAAACTTAGTGATGTAATCTCTAAGTGATTCATTTTGACCTTGTGTTACCCTATATAGATCACTAGTTAAACGTTCAAATTTTCTACTACATGAGAATTGACTATTAAACAGATTAACTAGATTAGCAAATGAAGTAATAGAGTAAGGGGGAAGACTTAGCAGCCATTTAAGAGCTGATCCTGTGAGTGTGGATCCAAAACCCTTGCATAGACATGCTTCCTTTAACCTCTCTGGAATTGGATTGATCTCCATCCTTGCTTTCTATTGAGCTACATGTTCCTCTGGATCTGTCGAACCATCATACAGCTTCATAGTTGGTATCTGGAACCTTATGGGTATCTCAGCATCACAAATAGGTGGTGCAAAACGAGATATCCTATGGTTACCATCTGCGATTTCAGGAATGGGCTTAACCACTCCTGGAACGCTGGATATCATATCCTTCAGTTTCTGTAATTCCCTAGCCATAGCTTGATTGATACCTGTATCCTGCATAAAGCCATGGTTAGTGTTGTAAGAATTATTTAAAATGTTACCTCCCGGAGGATTCCGGTTTGGAATCCCAGATGTGAATCCATATTGATGAGATTCTGGTATGATTGAAGGACCAGAAGTAGCAATGGTCTGCATTGGAATGAAGTCTCCTTGATGAACATCTGAACTTGAGGGTTGTACACTTCTTAAAAATCCCTGATCCTAAAAGATGTTGGATCCTTGGTGCGCTGTCACTGGGGGTCTTGGAGGACAATCCATGGATCCGTAAACCTGAGATAAGGATCCTTGAACCTGAAAGGAGGATCCTTGAACCTGAGAGGATCCTTGAACTGTGTGCGTCCCCATATATCCTCCTAAGCTGACGAAGGATCCTTGATGCTGGAAAGAGGATCCCGAAGGCTGAAAATAGGATCCTGAAGGCTGGAAGTGAGATCCTAACGCGAGACTCATTGTTGTTGTTCCATAACGCCTTCCCAATCGTTCACTCTGGTACTGGATATCCGGAGCTGCAGATTGCTGGGCAGTTATAGCTGGAGTGTCGAAATCCAGTGACCTTGGTATCAGATGAGAGTGATCCTCCCTTGATTTCTTCTGTTTCTTGATGTCACCAATCTCCTGGAGGATATTTTCATTGGTTTTATCCTGCTCTTGTATGTGATCCCTCATCTGCAAAATCAAAGAAAAAAGATCACTAGTAGTAGGGTTAGAAGAAACAGCAGAAGTTGGGGCTTTTGGGAAAATGGGGCTTGGTCTCTTTGCAGCATTTTCAGCATTCTTCTGGAATCCAAAAGGTGGTGGAGGCAAAGGTGGAATGCCCTGTGAAGAAGTGCCCGCCAGCATTGAACTTGAAGTGTTCTTCGATGAAGAAGCCATGTGGTTGAAGATGATGAACCAAGAATGAACACAATGAGCAAAATTTTTCAGAAATGAAGCACCAATAGCCCCACGGTGGGTGCCAAACTGCTTTGGTCAAAAATCAGGCTAGGATAATGCAACCAAATCTTTGTTGTGAGGAATGATGCTTGAACAAATGTATGAATAACTTGCAAATGTTATGAACAAGTGATACAAGGATTTATACGAGGAAAAAGCCCTTGAGCAAGAGTTGATCTCCGGCATAAAAAACCTCGGGCGATGGAAACTACCGATCACCAACTACAATTAAACAAATGATTGTTACAACTTGGGATGATAACAAGCTTGTTACAAGGATCACTATAGTGTAATGTGTATGAAATCGCCAAGTAAACTGTCGAAAGCTATTGAGAGTTGTTCCGAGTGTGTATGTTTGCTAAATTAGCCAAGTGTTCTAATTCAAGCTTGTTATCCCCTTTTAAATTTAGAAATAACTAAAACAACTAACTATCCGCAATTCATGCTAGCTTCCCACGATCTCCATAACGTTCACTAAGCCATGCACGTGCGGAATATTGAGAGCATATTCTCCAAGAATATCGGCAAGACCAAGTCTAAGGCGTATACTCCTGCAAAACAAACTCAAACATAGCAAAGACAATCGTTAGTGTAAGGATAACCATGAGGATCCTGAATCCTGATCCTACAACACCTTATGAGGATCCTTAATTCAAACAGAATTGGGGATCCGTGATCCTGGCAGTACTTGAGGATCCGTGATCCTTAGGATTGGAAAATCCTTCCCTAACAGGGTTCATAAGGATATTTCGTAAATAGGTGTTTTGTTTGGTCATGAAATCTGGAATACATGATGAGACCGCACACTCATATGGTACGACCACGAGTGCATCATGTGCACACCGGAGCTGTATGGTCGCACATCGGAAAGGCGCACACCCAAAGTCGTACAAACTTGCACTTCACAACGTACTATCGACTTATGCGGAGTCGCACACTGGCCTGGCCGCACACTTCAGCTGTACAACTGACCGATGCACACTGTACAGCATGATACCGCATGACCGCACAACATGAACAAGCCGCACACTAGAGTGTGGACCGCACACTCTGTGTGGGTTGTTCCCTGGTGGGCTGCACATTTGTTTAAATGGACTAATATGATAACTAGGGCCGACACTCGCACACACTTGTACGACCGGGTCATATAGTGGGCCGCACTCTTGGTAAACAGGTCGCACACTACCTTCACTGGGCCTTAAAACTTGATGGGTTGCACACGGTTGTGATGCATGTTATTGTTCATCAAGTTGGATATAATTTACGAATCTGTATGAGTAAAGATGTGTTTGTGTGTGTTGTATTTGACACTCTGAATGCTACTTGTTAAGTTATGTGTTACTCGTTACCTGTATAAGTACGTGTTATACTTACATACAAACCTGACTATTATCGGTAACCATAATAGGACATGGTTGACCGACTATTAAAACAAGTAAATTACCTGCCGAGCAAACCGATGTGAGTTCACACACTTTTCTAAAAGCATTCATTCCCGGTGGTTGGGAAACGAAACGAAAAACACTTTTCCCTTGTGTGGGATACATACTACAATATCCCCTTGTGTGGGATACAGGTATTACTATCTCCTTGTGTGGGATGGGGGTAACATTTTCCCCCTTGTGTGAGACGCTCAGTTAATTTCTATTTATATTAGATGCAACAAGCGTACTAAATGAAACTCTATCACAGAAGTCCCCACTTACTATATCGATTAGTCGCCTAGCCTGGCAAACGGGTTCTTAGTTGATAGCGTTATTAGGTCTCACCAACCTCACACCGTGTCTGGATAGGACCGGCCGTGAACTAATAGACTCTGGCAAACCGTCAATGATGATAGACATTGACAAACGGGGCAACAACGAAACATGTGATCGCTAAGTATTCGATATTACGCAATTTAGTAGCTTACATATGGGGTAGCTCCCCATGACATGATATAAATGAGTAAATTAACATCCTAAACAAGTTTTATGGAATTTAAAATTGGACAACTCATGAACTCGCTAACCTTATGTTGACACCCTACTGTATGCTTTGCAGGTACACAGTAACTCAGGAGCTTGCAGCTTGGGAGTGTAGTGAACATGGTAACCCGTGTTGGGTCTTTTTATAGTAACCATGAACTTTATACTTTTATTTCGAACTGTCTGTCTTATGCTTCCGCTGCTATTTTAAATGTTGTTTTAAAATTTAAAACTATGGACTTAGACTTTATTAGTCACCAATCGTATTTGTTTTAGTAGAACTATTTAACTATTATGATTGTTCAGTATAATTGGTGGATTGATCCTGGTCAGTCGCATACCTCACGGTAGTATTCCTCATGTGGAAAGTTGAGGGTGTGACATAGGGTTTAGAGGAAGATAATAATCTATGCTGCTTTTATAAGGTCAAAGAGATTATTTAATTTTATTATTTTAATTAATAATGTGTTATAATAAAAATTATAATGACCATTTTGCTCACGAAGAAAAGGACAAAATTTTAAATTGATATATACTAGTTTAAAACCCCGTGTATTACACGGGTTGCATAAATATAATTTTATATAATAAATAATAAAATATATATTTAAAAAAAATCGTATATTGCACGTGTTAAATAAAATATAATGTCATATGTTAATACAAACAGTTATCAAGATTTATCTTTTTAAAATGAACATTGATATACTATTTACTTATTATAACATTTTACTTTGTTTTTTTTTTATTTTGCATAAATGTAATTTTATATGATAAATAATAAAAAAATATATATCTTTAAAAAACTCGTATAATAAACGTGTTTAATAAAATATAATGTCATATTTAACACATATAGTCGCTAAGATTTATCTTTTAAAAATAAACTTTAATGTACTATTTACTTATTATAACATTTTACTTTGTTAAATATGTATTCTTAACTAATTTTTTGTTTAAAATTATTATTATTATTATTATTATTATTTAATATGATCATAATAAAAATAAACGTTTATATTCTTATCTAATTTTTCGTTTAAAATCATTATTATTATTATTATCTAATATGATCATGATAAAACAAATGTTTATCCTTATCTAAATATTTATTCTTGTCTAATATTTTTGTTTAAAATTATTAAACAAAAATATTATATAAGAACAAAAGAGATAAACAGATTTAGTTAAATTGATGTTTAATATTATCATTATTATTATTATTATTATTATTATTTAATAAAGGAGATAAATAAAAAATAAGGGTGAGAAATTACCAGAGAACGACACGTGTCCAAAAATGATTTTTGTTTATTAGTATAGAATTCAGAAGGTAGATAGTGATTATTTTTTTCCCGTTGGCAATGGTCCTTCTAGGACTAGTAGTTTTAGACCATTTACTTTCGTCATGTTTTCGAAATATAGCGACATATATGACTTTATCATAAAGTTAATTTAGGTGTCTATTTTATAACAAAAATAAATATTAGTTAAATTGAAAATTACCCTGGATCGCTGTGTATGATTTTGCAAAGATATATATGTACGTTAATTGTGGGCAACTTGAAAGAGTAAGAAACATGGCTTACCCAATGATAAGATATGGTGATCGTGTCATAACCATTATCAAAGTATAATCACTTGAAATTATTGCTCATCATTTTCATATTGTTTCACTTTTAGGCTTTATACAAATATAGTGTCCCTACAGAAGTCCACTTGTACAATAATGAATCAATGTCTTCAAACTTTTATCACCAATTCCTAAGTGGGCAACACAACATATCAACATCCATTGCCATGCATTTCTATGAATCATCTTTGTTTGTCATCATGTACATATATTTTGGTTGATTGAGTTCATCAAAGATTAAGGTAGGACTTAGTACATGCGAAAAACATGCTATTTGTTAATCTGATTTATTTATGTGCATGATAAAACTTAAAAGTAAGTTAATAGATGAAATTGTAAAATGGAGTCACTATTATCATTTTTCACATAAGGTATAACAAAGGTCGTATTTGATACACAAATTTGTTATCAATGTAAAAATAGTTACTAATTTGTATTCATTTGTTTTCGTTTAACATTTATTTCTATCGTAGTTTGATCTTGATCATGTTTAGACGAGTAAGAAAATAAATGTGCGCTAGATTATGAACAGGTCAGTAGTATACCTATAGAATATGAGATCAAATACAAATCACATTTCGTATATAAACTATAAGAACCATTTAAAAAGTGTCACGTGGCATCCAACCAATTATAGACAAATGGTAAAATGATAACCTAAACAATATCAGTTATCTTGAATTCCTTATAATTATGCTAACAAACAATTAATTCTTTATTTGAATTTTCTTTTCAATGTGCTGATAAAGAAAAATGTTGATATCATTTCACATATGTGCTAAAATCAATTATTTTCGTTAATTTTCATGTGCTAATATAACTCAAAAGTGTTACTTTTATGTATGTATTGTTTTAGTATGTTCTAATTTAACATTTTTTAAGTGTTAGGATTTATTCTTATGGTTTGTAGGATATTTATGGTTTATACCGGAACCAAATCAATAGCACATCGGAGTTTTCTTCCTCACCCGCTTTAACTTATACAACATAACTTAATACAGTTAAAATCATAATTCAACTGAAATAAAAATTTAACGAGCATAATTGAATCTAAACAAGTACATGTGTGAACTATACAACAAATTCAAAGAGTACGAAAAAAGGGTCGAATTCAAAACAGACGAGGACATTTTGCTCTAAATTGGATCAATAAATCAACACTCTTCATCATATGCTTCTGAACTTAATCATGAAAAATAGATCGGAATCGAACAAGAACATATATAGAGCTAACAAATTGAAGAAAAAATGTAACACATGTAGTGTATGTATGAGCGCATGCTAAAGCATCATTACACATGCAATATACGCAACACTACATGCACTAAAGTATGATCAATAACATGTATAATATAATCACCGGTGCACAAACTATGCTAAAAATCATAATAAGTTTAATAATGGATACAAACAAAAGATTGTTGGTGACTTTTATATACTTGACTTTGTTTTTAACAAAACTACACATAAAATCAAGGATTTCATTATATATTGTTGATGTTCTTCCAAAAAAAGATTGTTGGTGACTTTTATATACTTGACTTTGTTTTTAACAAAACTACACATAAAATCAAGGATTTCATTATATATTGTTGATGTTCTTCCAAAACAACTTAAGTTCTAAATGGGTTGATACACTGTGCATACAACTTGTCCATCCTTTTAACAACAGTGTTTCTAACTCCATCACACCCCCATGATATGCTAAGACATACAATGGTCTATATATGATACATGTATCGGTCTTCTTGTTATCGATAATTTTCTATAATTTTGGGTCCTTTTAGAATACGTTGTTAAGAATAGCTAAGAAATTGGTTGCAATATGCTCGTGTGGTAATTCTTAAGTTACAAGAGTAAGAACTATAGGAAGTAAATAAATAAACAACCAAAGAAAAAAAGTGAATAAATATCTTGATCACTACACAAATACTTTTTTTTAACGACTAATTAATTTGGATCACTGATGGACCACTGGAGTATCATCGTGTCACGAGTGGGCCACCCGATCATATCCACTAGGCATAATGCCTATACACCAATTTAAGAGGAAACCCAATAAATATGGGAAAAACCCCTCTTGTGAGAATCGAACCCATGACCTATTGGTATCTCACCCCTAAAATGCCACTAGGCTATAAAGCCATGGGCTCTACAGTCTACACAAATACTAAAGGCGTTAATAATGCTGTTGCCATCAAAGGATGGTAATGTGCCGAATTTAGGTTATTATTATCTCCTATTCGATTGTGAAATTGTGTTAATATTGTTGGGTTCTCAATTACTTATTAACCATCTCGTTAGTTTATGAAAAATTAACCGCTGATGGATTAGTAATATAAAAACTAATAAAGGCGATGGATTAAGATAAGCGGGTACAGTTAAGATAAGGGTGTGTGTTATGGGTAATTGAGTGAAGTATCTCTTCATACCATATACATGTCTTACACTCCCAAAATCTTTCAAGACTAATCATATATGCGGTCAATACCCGTCCCAAATGATATTTTGAATTTGTGAATATATTTTTTAGATTCGTTTGGCATCCTTGCAACCATCATCAATTATATATCCACTATTTTAATAATTTGATTTTGAAAAGAAAAGGCACATACAGTACACATGATTCCATTTTACACGGATGCTGAGCTCCACCAAACAACAAAGGGGGAAACCTACAAAAGGAAAAGAAAGAGAACACTTCGTTTGACATTTGAGATGAGCTCATGCTCCACCCTTCTGACTAGCTTGGCTTATTTTTTTCACATTCTTTAACTTTCATATGAATTTTACTGTTGTTACTCCGATTATTAAACATATAACATGTTAATAGCAATCCAAACAAACAAATACACAAGTGAAAGCTAGTTATTGATCGACCTAAATTATTTCATATACATCCATGCCATATCTTGTGCCTAAGAAGTAAATAAATTTGAATGTAAATTTCTAAGTCATATGCTTTGTTATAATAACTAAACTTCTCTTGATATGGTAGCTTAGCTTTGGTAATTTATATGACGAGTTAAATGCTTGGTTGGTCCCTGTGGTTTTCAAAAATTGCAGACTTGGTCCCAGTGGTTTACTAATTACACGCGTGGTCCCAGTGGTTTTCAAAAATGCACTCGGTTGGTCCCCAGCCCTAACATCAGTTAAATTTCCCAGTTAACTATGTGTGAAATGACTATATTACCCTTGAAAGCCCAATCATCTTCTTCAACCTCTAAACCACCACAGTCACCATCTGAACCATCTCTGACCAAACCAGCCTGCAGCCACCAACAGCTACCATCTCTGAACCACCACAGTCACCATCTAAACCACCACCATCATCATCTTTCTCCGCCGTCAAGGCATCTGTCGTTGCCACCACCGTCATCAACAACCATCATCAAAACCCAACAACCATTCATCACCATCATCATCTTCATCAACCCACCACCACCACCTCCATACACAACCACAATCCACCCCACCATACAACAACAAACAAACACAACCACAATCTACCCCACCATACAAACCGACTGCTTCAAACTAACAACAAACACAACCACAATCCACCCCACCATACAAACCGCCCAATAATCATTCATCCCATGAATCAACCCCCACGAGATCGAATACCCAACAATAATCCCCGACAAATGCCTCAAAAAACTCGCTTGCGGCACAATAATCGATGTAAAACGCACCTGATCTGGGAATTGGAGTGATTGATAAAACGCACCTGATCTGGGTTAAACCACCAACGATTTGTGCATCCAAACCCTAGATCTGGGTTAAACCACCGCCTGTGCCTCCACCGCCGCCGCCGTGAGCGACGACGCTACCTCCGTTCCACCATCTTCTCCGATCTCTTCTCTCTCTTCGCTTCTGATCTCCGTCGCCGGAAAAGAATGAGAGACAGAGATGGGGTGTGGATTTGTGATGAAGATGATGATAGTGATGAAGATGATGGTGATGGTGATGAAGATGAAGATGACTTGGTGATGAATATGATGAAGATGACCTGGTGATGAAGATGATGATGGGTTTATATACTGTTTTTTTAATTTTTTAATTCTTAGTTTTATGTTTTTAATTGTTCAAGGGTAATGTAGTCATTTCACACATAGTTAACTAAGAAATTTAACTGATGTTAGGGCTGGGGACCAACCGAGTGCATTTTTGAAAACCACAGGGACCACGCGTGTAATTAGTAAACCATTGGGACCAAGTCTGCAATTTTTGAAAACCACAGGGACCAACCAAGCATTTAACTCTTATATGACGGTAAACCAGTAAAATCGTTAATGTGTTGTTGATGGTGATGTTTATGGAATTTCTAATGCATACCTCCAATGAAGAAGTGAAAGGAATTATATACACAAACAAAATACACTTAGGTACACAATATAAAGAAAATACAATGAGGTACGCGAAGAATCTAGTTTTGTCTAACATCCCTTTTCAAGTGGAACGGTGGCGGGCGAAAGCCATAGCGATCACGAAAGAATTCAAAATGTGATTCGAGGAAGAATTTTTGTGAAAATATCCTCAACCTAAAGCTTGGTGGGAACAAAACATATATGATGTTTTCCAGATGAGACAAGTTCCTGAACAAAGTGGTAATCCAGATCAATATGCTTAGCAAGTTTGTGAGAGACCGGGTTTTGAGTTAAGAATAGAGCACTTTTACTGTCACGTAATAAAGTTGGTCAATTAGACAGAAGGGCATGCAACTCTCGAAGAAGAAGATGAGTGGTCCAAATGATTTCAGTAGCAGTATTGGCCATGGAACAATACTCAGATTCACAACTAGAGTGAGCAACGATGAGTTGTTTCTTGGCACTCTAAGATACGAGATTTCCACCCAAAAATATCGAATAACCATACATTGAGCTACGGGTGTCAATACAACATGCCCAGTTAGCATTTGAAAAACCAAGGATGGCAGTTTTAATAAATTTAGTAAAGGTGAGACCAAATGCCATGTACTTGGCTACAAAAAATTATTTTATACACCAACTCTTGAAGTTGGTCAACGTATTGCAATACCAAAGTTTTTGTCATACACTTGGCCACAAAACCTATGTTACTCACCAACTTTTGTAGTTGACCCGTATGATGTTATTCAAGTATGATTCACATATGAAACAAACTTGGGCCTCAGTTGCTTTAAATTAAAAAGGACTACTTGTATTGTTATGTTTATTGTTTGAAAACACTTTAATCCAGTAAATTAATATAATGAAACTTTAGTGCCATGTGTTATGCACAATCTTGTAATGTGACTCCGTAATGTTTTCATCGTGGGTTCAACGCGGTAAGGATGTTCCAATTTAGGTTTAGAAATGCCTACCTTGGCACGGGTTACCATCGGGTGGGCATTGCGGGGAGGGTGAACGGTGCTGGTTGGTTCGGACAGAGGGGAGTAGGATGGGTATCATAGTGGGCTGGAGGGGATTAGGCTTCGGGAGGATGGTTGGTATGGGCCGATTATGCTGCATTAGTAGAGGTGGCGGGTTGGGCAGAATCAGGTTTGGCATAATTGGTGGATGGGAATGGTGGGTTGGGATGAGGCGGAGATTAGGTTTAGGAGACATGATAAGTTTGGGCTTGGATAGTAGATGTGTGTGTAGTTGTTTCGGCCGATGGAGTTGATACAGTAGGCGGTGTGAGGTGGTAGGCTTGGTAAAAATGGGCCAAGACATTAAAAACAGGGTGATGACGAGTTGGAAGATTTGCTAACAAGTTGATGATTTGTTGGTGGTGAATAGGGTGGTGTAGGATAGGTGAGGTCAGAGTAAGTATGCCAAGGTAGGGTGGATAAATCAGATGTGGAGATGTGCCCCTTGAAGAGTAAGGTACTTTCATCAAAATGAGCACGCCAGGTTGAAGTCTTTGTATTAAGTGCAATAACCAATAAAGATGCATGGTAAATGCATGGTAAACTCCGTGGAACTTATTTATGTGTTGAGTAATCACGAAGATAAGGATAAACCTGAAAACCAAATACCTGAAAATTGGAGTATGTCGGTTGCTTTAAAAACAGGAGTTCGAAAGGTGATTTGCCATCCAATACCTTTGCATGTAGACGATTAATAATAAAGACCGTGGCACAAAAAGTTGGGCTACCACGAGTGGAAGTGATGGTGGTGTTGCAGTTTGGCGATCTTCGGTGTGTTAGTTAAGTCAAGCTTCAACCAATTTAGCTTTTCGTCTAAAAACCGACTTACCAGCGAGCTTCTTTCTAAGCTTATGTGTTTCGTTTTGTGTAGATCGACACTCATGAGGACGTTTCAACTATTTTGGTGACTTTGAATTTTCCGACTTACTCCTATGAACAAAAAATCTTGTTTACATATTCATGTTCTAAGCCGACCATAGTTAAGGTTGGTACAAGTGTTTCCTAATTTCTGGCAATGTAACATTGTCTAGCAACGGTCAACGAATGATCGATACGTGTCAAAGGTGGTCAATAATGGTCAAATTTAGCAATGGAAAGATGGTAACAACGCACAACATAAACTAGATTTACAAGTATATTATATTATTATTTAGTAAATAATAATCTATCACGCGTGTGGAACGAACCAAGCTCTAATGACGTGACCTAACTCGACCACACGTGGAACAACCTTACCATGATATCAGATGGTTATGATATGCTATTTATTAGGATTATCTTGATGATTACACGCACGCTATAGCAAGCTCATAACACTGACGTACACGTAGATACCTTATGAGAACCGAGGTGAGTTTCGTGACTTAAACTCCCATTTTTCTTAAACCTTTTGGTGTTAAATACATGATGTTAGTACTTTTTGAGTTCAACTAATTTTATGGTGTATGTTTATAACATGTAAATTTGTTCAATCATTAACTCGTTTGAGCCACATGCATATGTGTGTAGTTAGGGCTGCAAACGAACCAAACGTTCGGCGAACAGTTCCTGAACCGTTCGGCGGGAAGTTCGTTTGTGTTCGTTCGTTTATTAAACAAACGAACACGAACAAGAAATTTCGTTCGTTTAGTTAAATGGACAAACATGAACAGAGGTCGTGTTCGTTCGTTTATGTTCGTGAACGTTCGGTAACGTGTTTGTTTGTGTTCGATAGTTTATTAGTATTTTTAGTATTTATATTTATTTAAATACATTCAAAATTCTGACAAATTAAATATCTAATGAGTGTCAGTGTAATATATATTCTGTTCATGAACGATTGTTTGTGTTTGTTTGTTTCCATTTGTGTTCATGAACATTAGTTTGTGCTCATTTGTGTTCATCAACGTCCGTTTTTGTTCGTTGCCTAAAATTAACAAACAAACACAAACGAACACGAACATAAAATTTCGTTCGATAAGTGTTCGTGAACGGTTCGCGAACACATATATTTCTTAACAAACGAACATGAACAAGGTCTTGTTCGTGTTCGTTTGGTTCATTTGCTGCCCTATGTGTAGTACTACTTGAAACGTTACTTCATGCACAATGCATCCCCAAACAGGATAGGGGAAAACTAGACCTATAACTAGTTTATTTAAGGGCTATAGCCTATATTATTGACCTAGTTGACACCCGACCCTACGAAAAATTAAACTTTGCATCATATATGGGTGATCTAGTATTGTAATGTTCATAGGGGTTAACATTTAGACATTACTAATGCTCATGGTTACGGCCTTGGGTGCAAATTGATTTCATAGATGCAATGTTATACATATACAAATACCTACTGAAAACTTTGCCATGGCTTTCTTATGTAACATGTTGTGAACTCACTAGCTATATAGCTAACATATTTTTTGAGCATGTATTTCAAGACACTTGATGAGGAACACTTGGGCTTAATAACCATTCTTATGATTGCTTAAGGATAAATGCTCCTTTATTATGAGAAACCTTCATAGACATAGAATTCATGATCACCCGATGAATTGTGTTAGACCTGAATATTTGATGTGCTAACTGAAACTACTGTATTTTTCGTTGCTTTGTATTTGATATTAATTGGTCATGCCTAGCCCCCTTAGTAGGGTATGGCAATAATTGTAACTCTATGTTAATATTATATGTTAAGTTATATAAGATCTGCTGATGATGAAAGCAAAAACCTAAGGGAACCATCTTCCATGCCTAATAGAATAAGTTGAAGTATAATCCTTGATCCAGAATTTTCTCCTCTGAAGGCTTCACAAAACAACGGCCCAAACTACAAGTACAAAACTGTTGCTTTCAAGATTGAGAGAACAGAAGAACAAGTGTTGAAATATTAAAGTGTTGGTCAACAAGTCAACAATTAAATCAATAGAATTCAAGACTGAAGACTGGAAGATGAAGTCAACAACTCAATGACCAGAAGTTCTGGAGTCCTAGAAGTGTTGGTTTACACCAACAGTTTTTGAGAATCCAATTGTTTTCTCTTATTTACACTAGACACGGTAGTTCAATGTAACAGTGTAATTATCCAGTAGTTTTACTAACCGCTGGAAATTACATCATTTAATGAGTTGTTAGGGGTCGCTTTCATGGTGACGTCTCCAGCAGTTCTCTTCTCCTATAAATAGAGTTCTGTTAGGATCTAAGTTTGGTTTTGATTGTGTTTTACGTTTGAGTTATGATGAACAATGAATGAGTAGTGCAGCGGAATATAATGGAAGCAAACTTTTCACAATTAAACAGGAGAATTGCTTTTAACATACAAGTTTAATATTGAACCGAATGCTTGAATTTATTACAAGATTCAATTACAATTGCATGTATGTAACAAACTCCCCCTCAGCCTGAGCTCACTGTGATTTGTTTGTGCAGGAAGAAGATGGTGAAGAGCTAATAGAACAGTATAGGGTACTGTTCTATTTATAGGCACGGACAAACCACTGAGCATCTTTGCTGACGTCACCATGAAAGTGACATCTAACCTCCTAACAAACTCTAACATCTGATCTATACAAGTACTGCTATGCTAACTACTGCTATTACAATTCATTACATAAATATATCTAAACTACTACTGATTCCTTCCACTGATGTGATCTCAGCAGCACTTTATATAACCCAGCAGTGCTTGAACCAAGGCAGTAGATAGAACAGCAGGGCTTTAGTCTTCATCAGTCTTTGACTTGATCAACAGTTGTAGGTCAGTAGTTTGTACGATCAGTAGATAGGAGGTCAACAGATGTTGAAACCACTTTCAAGGGGAGAGACTTGTATACATAACATCTGCTTATTTTTTGATCCACTGCTCTGATCCAGTTTTGGCTTTAATTATATGTTCCTCTGATAGGGTTCAATCCCAACAGGGAAGAAGATGGTGAAGAGCTAATAGAACAGTACAGGGTACTGTTCTATTTATAGGCACAGACAAACCACTGAGCATCTTTGTTGACGTCACCATGAAAGTGACATCTAACCTCCTAACAAACTCTAACATCTGATCTATACAAGTACTGCTATGCTAACTACTGCTATTACAATTCATTACATAAAGATATCTAAACTACTGCTGATTCCTTCCACTGATGTGATCTCAGCAGCACTTGATATAACCCAGTAGTGCTTGAACCAAGGCAGTAGATAGAACAGCAGGGCTTTAGTCTTCATCAATCTTTGACTTGATCAGCAGTTGTAGGTCAGCATTTTGTACGATCAGTAGATAGGAGGTCAGCAGATGTTGAAACCACTTTCAAGGGGAGAGACTTGTATACATAACATCTGCTTATTTTTGGATCCACTGCTCTGATCCAGTTTTGGCTTTAATTATCTGTTCCTCTGTTAGGGTTCAATCCCAACAATCTCCCCCTGGAACAGATAATGTCAAAACCCTTCATTATTTGTAGATCTTTATTGCCTCATCAACAGTTCCCTTATTTTCCCTTTGAGTTGTAACTCAAAGGCTAAGGTATCTGTGTCATCTTCATCCCTGCTAAGTGGAAGATCAAGGAAATCCTGCAAATCTTCAAGACTTAGGCCAAGTGCTTGTTCCCTTGTTATTTTCTTCACTTCTCCACTAGACTTGAACACTGTCAGTACATGGGTCTGTTTGTCAGTTTTCCACTTTAGTACTTTTGAGACTGGTGGGTTTCTTGGGAGATTTTTATTAGATGAGGAGTTTGGTGATGCAGGCCTTGTGATGACTGTTTGAGCAGTGCTTGCAGGTTGATTCAGGCCAAGAGTTTCAGCTATCATCTTTTTAATACCTTCTTTTACAAGCTCATCTCCAGCCATTAATTCTGCCACTGTTTCAGTATCCAACAGTTTTTGTTGCTTTCTTTTATAGATGGCAGCACCAGTTGGAGCAGTGGATCTCCTGATTTGCACCTTGGTGGTCTTTTTGAAACCTCTGCTTTAGGGTAGTCAGGTTTTTGTGGAACTTTAGGATCTTTCTTCCTTGATTTTTAGACCCATAGTCAGCAGCAACTAATTCCTCTTTCATTCTCTTTAGCTCTAATGTCTTTTCAGGCACATTCTTTTTGTACTTTGACCAATCTGGAGGAGTGTGTTTGACCTTATTCTTTATCATTTCTTGAATCCTGGATGCTTCTTGTTCAAGCTCAGGAATGGTCCACTCCTTGTACATATGCTTTTCTCCCTTGTACTTCTTGGTTGCCATGATGCTTTCAATGTAGTATTTTCTCAAAGTTTCATCTGCTCTCTCTGAGATTTGTTGACAAACATTTTTTGCAAATTGCTCTAAGGATCTGACTTGAGTAAATAGAAATTGGTAATGCCTTTGAAATTCTTTGTCAGTTTTTCCTTGAGAGTTTCTTTTGGAAATATCCTCTGCCTGTTGAGCCTTAATTTTCAAGCACTCTTCAATGTTATTGGGCCTGGGATATCCTTCAACAGATGGAAACTTCCTTTTAGTAGGATCATCCTCATAGTAGAAGGATTTGATCTCTTCTCTGACTACAATGAGTTCAAGAGGATATTGGAATCCTGCAGGAGTGATGGCCATGATTGGTTGTTGTACTTGAGCTGATGAGAGAGGAATAGGGTTTGGAATAATTGCATGGGATTGTGAAGATGTTGGTGGTGGTGATGGAGAATCATCATCAGGTATGAAAATCCTTCTCCTTTTTATTGTAGGAGAGGCTGATGATGTTTTGGGTGGATCAGTAGTGGTGGTTTGAGTGGTAGAAGGTGGCTGACTAACAGTTGTTGAAACAACTGGTGTTTCAACCGCCGTTGTCATTACAACAGATGTTGTAACATCTGGTGTCTTCTGCTTTTTGGTAGGAGGTGATGATGGTGGGGTTGTTTTTGGTGGTGATGGTAGTTTTGGTGGTGGTGGTAAGGCAGTGGTGGTGTGTGTTGAAGCGGTGTGTGTTGAGGTGATAACAGATGTTGAAACTACTGAAGTATCAGTAGTTGTTGATACAGCAGGAGTTACAACAGCTGTTTGAGTGGAAGATTGATGTTGGGGGCTTTTGGAAGGTGGTTTGGAAGTAATCTTTGTGGGTCTGGATGGTATGGATTTGGGTTCCCTCTTTTCTAGTGGGATTCTTTCTTTTTAGCTCAGGATTTTTAACATCCTTTGACTCAGAACAACCCTGCGCATTCAGCTCCATATAAGCTCTTTTTTCCTCATTCCACCTGGACATATCCTTTGCCTCTCTGTCCCTTTTTACACTAGCTTTTGCTTCAGCTAGTGCATTTGTGGTAACATCAATCTTTTTGCTCCCATCTGGCAAAGGGATCTTCTTGGTCATATTCTCCTTTTCTGGTTCTATGTAGAGACCATCATCTATTCCCTTCTTCTTCCATTCTTTAATTTTCTCCCCCTTTTTGGCATTATCTGGAGGAAGTTGATCAATGAAGAGAACGGTTGGAGGAGCAGTGCCAGTGGTGCTCAGGATGTGGGCCTTTATAGCCTTGATGTCTGCTTGGGTGTTTCTAAACCTTGACTCCATTATGTTTCTCAGCTCTTGAACATGTATGGCATGTTGCTGTCAGCCATTTGTCGTTGTTGTTGGAGCAGGTGTTGAAATAGAGTCCATAACTCATTTGCAGCAGGTGCTTGTGATGGAGCAGGTGCTTGAGCTGGAACAACAGTGGGTTGCACCTTTTGTACTTTCAACAACTGTTGCAGCATTGTTTTGATTTCTGCAACAGAGGTATCCAGTTTGTCAATTCTATCCATCAATTCTTGGTACTTTAAACCATCACCCAACTTAATGGGATCATCTGATTTCCCACTAACAGTGGTTTGAACAATGGTTGACTTAGGGAATGTATTCCAATAGTCATCCACTGCTGCCCCTTTTTCTTGGTACTGGGGACTTCTTCCCTCAACACTTGATAACCTTTTGATGGTACCAGTGATCAAAACAAAGTCACTAGTGGTTATCAAAGGTGCTATAGAAGGAATTGCCTCCAAGGAAGTCTTATTGATGTAACCACTGTCCAAATGCAAACCAGTGGGTTCAGCACTAGTAGTGGCTGCTTCACTTGAATTACCACCAAGAGTTACTTGTAACTCAAGGGGTGTAACCTCCTTAGGTCTTGTTGGTGGGTTAGCTATGATTGATACATCAGACCCAGTCGTTTGTTGAAGTATATTCTCATTGATAGGTGAGTGAGAAGGACTGGTTTGTGCCTGGTTCAAATCAATAGCATCCAACAATAATTTTGTTGGTGGGGGAATTGTGGAGGTGAGGTTGGATGTAGAAAGAGAATTGGCCACGGGCATTGGGTTGTGGATGATGGAAGCAAGTGATTCCAGAGCATCATATTGTGGTGTCCCTATATGTACAACCTGTTCTTTTTTAGAAGAAACAGGAGGAGTTTCGGTCATGGGTTGAGATATTTGTACCAACTGCTGTGAGGAAGTAGCAGCAGTGGTTTCTTGTGACTTTTCTGCTGTCACTGGTAGTTGCTCTGGTATCTCATCCTCCAGAGTTGCCTTTTTGATGGGTTTGGGGGGTTTTTGAGTTTTCTTTTGTATTGGCTTTTTGGTGATTTTAGGTGTGGGTTTCAAAGAAGTTGTTTTGCTACTTTGATCACCTTGAGCAGTGGGCTTAGCAGCAGATACCTGAGGAGTAGTGGTAGTTGCTAAAGTCTGCTCAGGCACCTCTGCTTGTGTTTTGCAAGATGTTGACATTCTTGTAAAAGTTTCAGCTGTTTATTTGAAAAGATGCACCTTGTTTTATTGCAGAAGCATCATCCTTACCAAATTTCTTTTCAAAATAATAACTTAGAAATCTTGGAAAAAGTAAGAATGGCTTTTTCTCAACGTTTTTAACCTAATCATTAAAGATTTCCTGGGAGTAATTAAAATTTTCATCTTGAAGAATAGCATATCCCAGATTTTGAACCTTTAATGGTATCTCATTAAAAGAGGTGGTTTTGTTTGAAACACACATTAGCAGAGTATGGAACAAAAATCTTGTTGCAGGTGGAAAATTACCTTTTTGTAAGGTATCCTTTTTTATTTGCTCTGCATAACCCCTTTCAAGGAAATCAATTTTTAACTCATTTTTGGGAAAAGAAGTTTTACCTTGCGGATCATTGAGTTCAATGACTTCCGAGATGGATTGTGGTGTGATTTGGACAGCGTTACCCATTAGAGAGGAGTTAATGGCTATGACATCTTCTCCTTGTTTGTCAAGGGTAATATTCTTCCAGAACTCTCTTTGGGTGTCCAAGTAAATTGGAGCATCTGCTTGTTATGGCTCATTTTCTAAGCATACATATCTTGAATTATATTCTGGCTTTTATTGTTTATCTATGATCAGGATACTGGACGGGGATATTGCTAACATCCTGGGTGATATCCTGAGGTATATCGAATTAATCACGTGCAGGTTAAAGACTGGGACTTGTTAACGGTCAAATGGACTTCATTTCCTCAAGACTCGGGCGTGTTTGTTAGAGGAGAGACGTTGAGCCCGAAAGACCAGGTCTCCAACGTTCAACTAAGGAATATTCGTTGGATCCCGGTTATGTAGGATAGTTAGTTACACTTGTTTTACTATAAATAGATGGGGGCGGATCAGATTAAGTCACTCAACTCACACATTTTCAAACACTTTCTCTCTAGCTCATCGCAAACACTACACACAACACTTGTATTCGAATTACATTGTAACACATAGTCGATCCGCACCACATCCTGCACTGTATCCTGATATTTGAACCAATAGAAGAACAAGGCAGCTGTGATTGTCAGCTCCCGAGGTTTTATGCCGGCGATCTAGATTGATCAAGGGCTTTCCTCGTACATCACGTGTCCACCTTTACATTTTCGCTCATTGTTTGATCATAGATACAGCTCTATATCCTGAGCCGTATCCTGAAACTGTTTTCATATCTAATTCTGTTAACACATTTTTCACACATATTTCTAGCACACTACCTCACTTAACTAATTTGACCACTTAATTGCTTAGGTAATTTTTGACCAAAACAATTTGGCGCCCACCGTGGGGCAAGTGGTGCTATTTTTACTAAAAATCTTTATAAAATCGTTAATCGGTTTTCTATTTTCAAAACTTTTTGCCACATTGTTTACAATGGCCTCAAGATCAAACTTGAGCTCTTCCACTATGTCTGCTGCAACCTCTGCTACTACTGGTTCGGTGCTTCCACCACCTCCTCCAAGGATGCCGTTTTCTTCACAATCTCAAGATGTTATCCCTACTCGGAGTGTCCAGGGATCTGCTCCCATTTTAGCCTCTAATGATGAAATTTTGACTTTATTTGGAAGTGTGCAGGAACAAATGAGGCAGCAACAGGAAACTAATCAAATACTGTTAAGAGAAATACAACTCTTAAAAGCTAGCTCGAGTAGACCCGCTGAAGAAACTGTCACTCCTATACAGCCCAGGGTTTGAACTTTAGTTCCGCAGTTTACACTGAGGATAATAGGGGGAATATCGTCACAAGCCATTCTCAGAATCATACCCCTGAGATACCCTCTTCGGTCAGGATATCGACTGTGAGAAGTTCAGGATATGCTTCAGGATAAGGCCAAAATCCTCAGAACGGTAATGTGTCAAATAATAATATTCTTGCTACTAACAACAATGGCTCTTTGCAGGATGCAGGTATGACGTCAACATTTACCAGGGAGCTCCAGAAATTGAAGGACATGATATCCAGTGTACCTGGAGTGGTCCAGCCAATTCCGGAAGAATCCCAAGACAGCCACAGGATATCCCGCTTTGCATATCCCATCTGTGATGCTGAAATCCCAAAAAGATTTCAGACTCCCAACATGAAGTTGTATGATGGGACTACGGATCCTGAAGAGCATATTGCCCAGTATAGGGAAAGAATGGAGATTAACCCTATCCCTCCGGAGCTCAAGGAAGCATGCTTATGCAAGGGATTTGGTTCTACTCTGACAGGATCAGCCTTAAAATGGCTGTTAAACGTTCCTCCTCACTCAATTACTTCGTTTGCTCAATTGGTTAATTTATTTAACAGTCAATTTTCTTGTAGTCGGAGTTTTGAGAAACTAACCAGTGACCTTTACAGGATAACTCAAGGGCCTCAGGAATCCTTGAGGGATTATGTGAACAAATTCAGTCAAGAATCCTTGGATATCCCACATCTTGATGTTGCAACAGCTATGCAAGCTTTTAAGATGGGATTACAAAAGGATTCTCAGTTTTATCAGGATCTTGTAATGAATCCCTGCAGGAATCTCGACGAAGCTCGTAACAGGGCTTTGAGATATATCCGTCTGGAAGATGACAAGAAGATGCAGGAGAGGATGAATTCTACCTCTACCTATGAATCAACTAACAGGAAATCAGAAACCTCATATAAGCCATATCGCTCCAGGCCATATGGCAGAAATGATAACAAGAAAGTGAATGCTGTTGAAGACGAGGATCCTGAAGAATATCCTGACTTATCTGAATACTACTTTTCTGTTAATATACCTGAATTAATGTATGCTATGCAGGGCTTAGGGGACAAAGCTAGGTGGCCTCGAAAGAACCAGCAGAAAGCTGATTGGAAGGATAAATCCAAATGGTGTGCCTTCCACGAAGACTTCGGACATATGACCGAGGATTGCATTGCTTTAAGGAAAGAGATAAGTTACCTGTTAAGCAAGGGGTATCTGAAGGACTTGCTGGGAAAAAAGAAGAATAAAGGACAGGATCCCGAGAAGGATCCTGAACGAGCAGCATCACCCCCAACAGATGCCAAGATAATTAACTTTATTTCAGGAGGATCCGACATTTGTGGGACTTCGTATTCGGCGGCCAAGAGACATGCAAAGGAAGCTAAAAGCGAGAGGGGAGACAGACCAGTCAGGATGACTACCCTCACAACTGATAAAGTGATCACTTTCGATAGTGATGACAGGGATACTGTTCAGGATCCTCACCATGATGCTTTAGTAATAACATTATATGTGGCTAACCATTTTGTACGCAGGATACTGGTAGACAACGGTAGTTCTGTCAATATAATTCAGCTGGAAACATTGAAGAGGATGAATGTATCTCCGATGGATATCACTTCGAAGTCCACTGTGCTCATTGGTTTCAGTGGAGAAGCTAGGAATACCGTAGGGGAGATAAAGTTACCAGTATATGTTGAAGGGGTCAACTCAATACAACGCTTCTGTGTGATGGACTCCTTATCCTGCTATAACATCATACTGGGAAGACCATGGATTCACGATATGAAGGCTGTGCCATCAACATATCACCAATGCATCAAGATCCCTACCCCTTGGGGGGTTGTCAAGGTGGAAAGTGATCAACAGGAAGCGAAAGAATGCTACTCATCCTCAATGAAATCCTCAACTAAGCCTAGTACAGCATAGCAATTAAAGATGCGGGCCCAGGATATCGTGGAGGATTCGGAGCAGGATGTAAAGAAAATTATCCTGGATCAGGATAATCCTGATATCTCGGTGCTCGTAGGAACCAATATCCCTCAGGATATTGAAGTGCAGTTAACTAACTTTTTGAAATACAGGATGTCAACGTTTGCATGGAAGCATGAGGATATGACAGGCATATCCAAAGACATTATCACTCACAAGCTTGGAATTGACAAATCATTCAAGCCTGTTCAGCAAAAAAGAAGAAAATTCGCTCCTGAGCGGAATGCGATTATCCAAGAGGAAGTTGAAAGATTGTTGAAGTCCAGGATGATCAGAGAAGTCAAGTTTCCAAGATGGTTAGCAAACGTAGTTGTGGTACAGAAGAAAAACGGGAAATGGAGAGTCTGTGTAGACTACACGGACTTGAACAAGGCTTGTCCTAAAGATCCATTTCCTCTCCCTCATATCGATGCAATGGTAGATGCTACTGCTGGACATGAAATGTTAACATTCATGGACGCATCCTCAGAATTTCAGCAGATTCAAATGGAGCCTTCGGATCAGGAGGATACTGCTTTCATGACACCAACAGGTATATATTGCTATACTGCTATGCCTTTCGGTTTGAAAAATGCAGGTGCAACATACCAGAGATTGGTAAACATGATGTTCAAAGATAAGCTGGGGGACACCATGGAGGTATATATTGACGATATGGTGGTAAAATCTAAAAGAGCTGAGGATCACCTCCAGGATATCAAGGGAGCATTTGATATCCTGGATCAATACAACATGAAGCTGAATCCTGCTAAGTGCCATTTCGAAGTGGGGGCAGGAAAGTTTCTTGGATATATGGTGACAAAAAGGGGGATAGAAGCAAGCCCAGAGCAGATCAAAGCTATCCTGGATATAAAATCACCCTCAAATATGAAGGACGTACAAAGGTTGACAGGCCGAGTAGCAGCTTTGAATAGATTTATTTCAAGATCCTCAGAAAAATGCAAGGAATTTTATGATATCCTCAAGAAGAATAAGAAATTTGAATGGGGAGCAAAGCATGAAGCAGCCTTGCAGGATTTGAAGCGATATCTCTCAACCGCACCTCTATTGATGAAGCCTGAAAATGGTGAACCACTATCCCTATACCTCGCTGTATCAGGAAATGCTGTAAGTGTCGTTCTTATAAAAGACCATGAAGGTCAGCAATATCGTGTATATTATGTTAGTAAAAGTTTGTTAGATGCTGAAACTAGGTATTCTCATTTAGAAAAATTGATGTTAGCTCTAGTCATGGCATCGACAAAGCTTAGACATTATTTTGAGACACATAGGATCCATGTTAAAACGAATTATCCTGTCAAAAATGTGCTTAGGAAACCAGAGATGTCAGGCAGGATGGCCAAGTGGTCAGTAAAGTTGAGTGCTTATGATTTAGTATATGAACCTAGAAATGCCATAAAGTCTCAGGCTTTAGCTGACTTTGTGGCTGATTTCAGTAGTGATATTCAGGATGAGGTAGACCTAGAAGTTCAACAGTTAGGAGAATCTTCAGGATCCTGGACATTATATACTGATGGTGCATCCAATATAAGAGGTGTAGGTTTAGGTATACTACTAAAATCGCCACAGGGGGACATATTACCCCAGGCCATTAGGTGTGAATTTCCTGCTACTAGTAATGAGGCAGAATATGAAGCTTTAATTGTAGGATTAGAATTGGCTAAGAGTATGAGTATCAAGAATTTGCGAGTATATGTTGACTCCTTGTTAATTACTAACCATTTTAATGGATCCTATGCAGTTAAGGGTGAGAAATTAATCGAATACCTCGATATTCTCAAAAAATTAGCAGAATATTTCGATGTTTTTACACTTGAACAGGTACCAAGAGAGGATAACGCTGAAGCAGATGCCTTAGCAAATCTGGGATCATCGATCAGGATACCAGAAGGAACCCAAATACCAATAATACATGTCTTGTATCCTGCAACGAATCCTCGGGATAAAGAAGTAGCGGGTATTCAGGATCCTGGAGCAGAGTATCCTGAAGAGGATCCTAAATCTTGGACGGCTCCAATCATGAGATATCTCAAGGAAGGACACATCCCCGAAAATAAAAATCCTAAGGCATTTAAGATGAAGGTATCACGATTCACTATTATAAATAATGTTTTATACAAGAAATCTCTTGCAGGACCGTATCTGAGGTGTTTGGAGGATCCTGAAGCCAAAGAAGTACTTCAGGATATACATGAAGGGGATTGTGGTAACCATACTGGGGGCAGGTCATTATTCTCAAAAGTATTAAGGACAGGATATTATTGGCCGACAATGAGAAAAGATGCCGCAGAATATGCTCGAAGATGTGACGCATGTCAAAGACATAGTAACATATTACATCAGCCTGCTGAACCATTGTATCCTATTGTTTCCCCTTGGCCGTTTATCAAGTGGGGTATGGATATAGTGGGAAAGCTTCCAAAAGCTCCAGGAGGAAAGGTTTTCATGTTGGCAATGACGGATTATTTCTCCAAGTGCGTTAAAGCAGAAGCATTTGTTCAAGTTAGAGATCAAGAAGTAGTATCCTTCATAAAGAGAAATATCCTGACCAGATTTGGAGTACCAGCCGAGATAATCTGTGACAATGGTTCTCAGTTTATAAGCAAGAGAACTACTGACTTTTGCAAAAGTTGGGGAATCAAAATGATAACATCTACTCCGGTACATCCTCAAGCGAATGGACAAGCAGAATCCTCAAACAAGATAATTGTCAACAACTTAAAGAAGAGGCTTGGAGCCAAAAAAGGAAGATGGGCAGAAGAATTACCCTTTGTTTTGTGGGCTGATAGGACAACGGTAAAGAATGCAACAGGCCAAACCCCATTTTCCTTGGTATTTGGAGCAGAAGCAATGATTCCAACGGAAATGACAATACCTACTGCAAGATCTACCCAAAGTGATCCTAAACAGAATCCTGAAGCCTTGAGTCAGGATTTGGATACTATAGATGAAAAGAGAGATGCAGCAAGGCTAAGGATGGCAGCATATCAACAAAGAATATCCACAGCATATAACAAGAATATTAGGACCAGAAGATTTAAGGTTGGAGATTGGGTGTTAAGAAAGGCTTTTCAGAATACTACTAATCCTGCCGATGGCAAATTAGCTCCAAAATGGGAAGGACCATATGAAGTTGAATCAGAAGCAGGGAAAGGAGCATATAGACTCAAGAATATGGAAGGGGATATGCTACCGAGATCTTGGAATGCTATACACCTTAAACTTTATTTCAAGTGAGTTTAGAATTTAATTTCTAACTCAGGATGGTATGAATTCTATCTTTTTTAAATATGTTTGGTTTAATTTATTCTTTGAAACCCAATACTAACTTAAGCATCGGAGGGGTGTTAGCCAAGCTAACACCCACCTTAGTTTAAGGATGTTTTGCAGTATATGCTCCAGGATATAGCTCCAGGATGCTCACTCAAGATACTTCGGAAGATTAGAGGATTGGCCCCCTCTCTCACGTATAAGGGATCCTGATCCCTTCACAGGTTTAAAGGTATTCACCTTTCTTCCGAATTGGGTTTAAACACTCCGCCTGGAGCGCAAGTTATTCAGGGATAGTTCAAGGTGGCGGGACCAGTCCATGTAAAAGTGGCTGACAATTTTGTTACTGTTGGCTATATCCTGAATCCTAAAGGTATATGAGGATTGATCACCCTCTCTCACGAAAGGGTATTTTCATACTCTCTAAGGTTTAAAGGTTTTCACCTTTCTAAGTCTTGGAGTTTATACACTCCCGCCTGTAGCGCACGAAAATTTGGGATTTTCCCCAGGATACAAGGAATTTATCTCCAAGACATTTTTGGGTTTTACCCCTGTGACATGAAAAATTGCCTATACAATGGAAACTGATATTCAGAATATTTCTAAGAAGACATTGTATACAGGGGACATTCCTACCGAGGCAATGAGGTAAAGCTCAAAGGATAAGGTTCAGAACTAATGCACTAAGTGTCTCAGACAGGGGACATCTTCATTGGAAGAGTTGCAAAGGGATTGAAGTTTTGTAATAGGTTTATACCCTATTCCTGGTATGATCTTTCCTTTGAAAACATCGTTTAAGTTTTTAATAATACTATGTTTGGTAAAAGGTTAAATATCCTGACATGTTCTCAAAATATATTTTCAAAATACTTCTCAGAATATTTGATTAAAATATTTGAAACTAATACTAGTTTGAAACTTTGATCATTTGAGTACTATCAAAACAGGTTTTGGAAAGATAGATTGTTTTTACTCTTTAAAAAGTTTTCTACGAAGTTGAAAGAATCTAATAACAATTTTTATATATCATTGAGTATATTGATCAGGATATTTTTAAAAGATAATTGTACGAAATTTTGTAAAACAAAGATCTGTACTAAGAAAGACGGAAGATAATCGCGAGAAATATGAAAGATAAAATTATTTGAAACAATCAGTATTAGTTGATAACCGAAGATTTCATCCTGAAACCCAGGACCCATCCATCTTCGGTTATTAAATTGTTTTGATGCAGAAATAAAGATTGTCCATAAGACATAAAATTGTTCAAACAATTTAAAGGAAATAAGCTTTAGAGGGCAGCGCCTTCTTCGTCCACAATGATTTCAGCAGCATCCGTCTTGGCATCCGCCTCAGTATCCTTCTCAGCATCGGTTGCTTTTTCAACTGCTTTGGAAGACTCTTCGGCAGCTGGTTTGGAAGAAGTGCCACCGAGGTTCTTTAGCTTGGTTTCCCAGGCACCAACGTCCCAAGAAGGGCATTTAAAACCTAATATTTGGCTTCATGGGCCATCTTCAACCTGGCTTGGTGGAGAGAAATGACGACGGAGCTCTTGAGGCTTTCCCGGTAGCTGACCATATCCCGTTCATGTTGCGCATGGGCAGCGTCAAGATCAGCTTGGGCTTGGAGAATAGCTTTGTTGAGAGCGGTCTGATGTTCTTGAGTCATAGCCTTGAATTTCTCCTCGTAATGACGAGATTTAGCAGCAGCAATCATGCCTTGATCGGAGATCGTGACTTCCGCCTTCTTTAACTTGGACTCGAGCGTCTTGTTGAGCCCGCAGGATTCTTGATATAGATGAACCAAACGCTCGAGACCCTGCAAAAAATAAGAGGACAGGTATTGATTTTGATAAATACATGTGAATGATATAAGCTGCAGGATATGGTTCAAGAATACTAACCTGGTTGAGAAAAGAAGTCATAAACCCGCTAGCTTCAATGAACCCGTGCTTCTCATAAGGAAATGTGTCAGAAATGACGGGGGAATCAGGTTCTTTCCTTTGGCGGGAACTTGAACTCCGGGGCTTGGTAGCCGGTGAAGGTTTGGGAATAATGATGGCTTTGGAACTGCTGGGTTTGGATGAGGCTGTGGCCTTGGGACTAGCTTCCTTTTTGATCTGAACCTAATCAGAATAACTGTCCAACTCGTCGAGGTCAAAGACTTCAGGGATCTTGGCCGGTGCTGCATAAAGGGAAAAGTTTCACATCATTATTACTCTTTATTTTATTATACTGTTTTGACTAATTATTTTGAAATTAATCCTTACCAGACATTTCAGATGACGAGTATTGACTGGAACTCGGGACGTGTGTGGTGAAAGTCCTCTCTATTGCAGGTAATCGGTAAACAGTGTTGATTCTTTCTTCTGATTCAGCGGTAGGGGGAGCTACTTCCTTGAAGTTCACTGCATAAGGATCAAAAAGAAGGATATTAGTAGGAGATAAAAACTAAATGGTCCTTGAGAATATTTATGACCCTACCGGTGGTTAACCACTCCACTGGAAGGTTGGCACCCTCAGCAATGGAGTCTCGTTTGATAAAGAAAAACTTGCGTTGCCATCCGTCTTCGTTTTTGGTGGCTTTAAGAATAAGGGGTTTGCTAGAGGTCGAGAAAAGCAAGAACCGGCTAGAGCCATGGGATCGGAGGCGATAAGCAATAGGCAAATCCTCGATGCAGAGATCGGGGCAATGAAGGTTTTTGATTTGGTTAAGTGCAATTAATACTCTCCAAACCATGGGCATGGTTTGAGCAAAAGAGATGCCGGTGGTTCGGAAGAATTGCATCATGAATTCGGGAAAAGGGTATCGAAGACCTAGTGAAAAAGGATATGCTGGAAAGCAAACCCAATCAGTGGAAGAAACATCCGATCGAATTGACCGATCGAACGGTCTAAAGACCGTGTTATCTGGGAAAGCGCCGGAAGCTCTCAAAGCCGCAATGTCTGTGTTGTCAAAAGCACAGATCTCCTTTTCGGGATTTTTGAGGAGATTTTGCTGGGTGAAGGTCTCAGCATCCATTACGAATAAGGCGATGAAAGTTGATAGAAAGTAAATGAGAAATGGAGAATTACCTGAAGGCTCTGTTGAAGATATCTGCTTTTCAAACAAGAAGAGAGAAGATATAGGGGCATTATGGATCTCCATTGAGCAAAAAACGTGTTGGAGGTTACGATGTGATCTCGACCGTCGCTTCATTTTAAATGCCTTGAATTATGGGATAAGAGTTTTGAAATATATCCGTTGGATTGGTATACCAACTGATATATTTGGGGACAATTGTTATGGCTCATTTTCTAAGCATACATATCTTGAATTATATTCTGGCTTTTATTGTTTATCTATGATCAGGATACTGGATGGGGATATTGCTAACATCCTGGGTGATATCCTGAGGTATATCGAATTAATCACGTGCAGGTTAAAGACTGGGACTTGTTAACGGTCAAATGGACTTCATTTCCTCAAGACTCGGGCGTGTTTGTTAGAGGAGAGACGTTGAGCCCGAAAGACCAGGTCTCCAACGTTCAACTAAGGAATATTCGTTGGATCCCGGTTATGTAGGATAGTTAGTTACACTTGTTTTACTATAAATAGATGGGGGCGGATCAGATTAAGTCACTCAACTCACACATTTTCGAACACTTTGTCTCTAGCTCATCGCAAACACTACACACAACACTTGTATTCGAATTACATTGTAACACATAGTCGATCCGCACCACATCCTGCACTGTATCCTGATATTTGAAGCAATAGAAGAACAAGGCAGCTGCGATTGTCAGCTCCCGAGGTTTTATGCCGGCATCTAGATTGACCAAGGGCTTTCCTCGTACATCACGTGTCCACCTTTACATTTTCGCTCATTGTTTGATCATAGATACAGCTCTATATCCTGAGCCGTATCCTGAAACTGTTTTCATATCTAATTTTGTTAACACATATTTCTAGCACACTACCTCACTTAACTAATTTGATCACTTAATTGCTTAGGTAATTTTTGACCAAAACACTGTTGTTAACAAAGTTTTGTACTTTGATGCAGACATGATTTCGATGATGGAGTCGAAAGCATCAGTGGTACCTGGTTTTGTCAAAAGACCCAGATAATTGTGTGGTGCTTTGTATGGAATTTCGATGGGAGTAGCCTTTGGAGCGGCCTTTTTGCGAGAAGATTTTGAAGTGGGTGTAGCGGATGACTTCGATTTTGTCATTTTGAAGAAGACGATCAAAGAAGGTTGTGAAGAAATTTGAGGAAATGAGAGGAAAACTGCTTTGAGAAAGGAATTTTTAAGAATTCAATTCGATAGTAAAACCCTGTTTGGGGTTTTGAATGGGGCTTTATAGAGAAAAAGTGAATGCTAACGTGGCAGCGGTTACAAAAGGTCTGACCACCATGTACTGTCCACATGTCAAACCCTGATGAAGAAAACGACAACTCTTTTATGAAGACCACTGATGGAACAAGATCAGTGGTATAACTGTGGCAATGAGAGCAGTGGGTGATTTTCACTATCAGTGTGTAACACCCTTAATATTTGGACGAAATTTAATTAATAATTATATTAACTTCATACTAATCAGAGTTTACAAAAACTTTTCGTGTTTAAAGACCATACATAATTATGATAGTACCCAAAACAAATCCAAGATAGTACATAACAAGTTTTAAGTTAACCCTTGCTAGTCAACTAACAACTAGTTTAAGGGATTCAAAACACGGTTAACAACCCATTTACAACACGATTAAAGTCTAGACAAAGTTAAGTTTGGTGCGGAAGCTTCAAAATGCGTGTTCGGTTCTTGACAATGTACTTGATCACCATCCGGGAGGACCTCATCCATACCTAGGGTCAAACCACTAAAAACATTAGTTTTGACAATAATACAATACATATAAACGAATTCCGACACCGAAAGTTGATAAATAAAATACAAGTTTTCTGGGCTCCACCGTAACTTACGGTGTCTACCGTAAGTTACGGTAGACCCTGAATGATTCTGGTCTGCCGTAACACAGGGGTGAACCACCGTAACATTTTTGTTTTCCACCGTAAATTACGGTGGAGACCGTAATTTACGGTGGACTCTGTGATTTTGCCATTTGACTATTTTGTTGATTTCGCCCAAAACCGCATACAGTTTTAGACTATTTCTTTCCTGTATGTCTGTAAATTCATTACGGACATATTCATTTTGATTATCATACCAACAATTGATTCACCGATCATACGGCTAAAAGTTTCTATACTATTATTTATTCGACCCATTCTAACTATAAGTGTATATTTCCAGTTTCTTATTCTAAGACCTTTTAGATGCCATTACCCAAGTTCCCGGGCTTGTACATCTTGGTGTGTTTGTGCTATTCGTGACTTTGTATTCCCTTGGAACTAAAAGCTCGTTTCCTCGGAATTCAACATTCCGTTTTTAAACGGCCTTTTCAACATATCCCCATTTATTATTCCAATATCCTGGATTCACAACTTAAAGTATCATAGCTAGGTTCATAAGCGTAGTGCAATTCAACACTTAACAACTTACGAAACCATCATATCACTATTGTCATGATTCCTTTTATGGTATCTATTTAACCCGTTTGACTATCTAGTGAAAACCATCACTTTATTAACAAGTCAAACCCAATCCCAAGTCTTTATTTTGACCCGTTTGATGTTCAAGTGAACTATGCCACTTTAGAACACGTCAAATGCATCCTTTACACTACGATTTTGTCTATACACTAAACTCAACCATATATGCGTAATTTAACGAGACTAAAGTCACGTACCTTTAGAGCACACCCTTCAAGCGCGTATCTCCTCCTCCGGCTTGTCCGCTTGACGATCCGGATGCTTGGCCTAAAGAGTTCAATTCAACTTACATTTAGAACCCTTTTCGTAATTATAAACACATAAATGGCCACAATAGTCAATTATGCGTTTTTATTAAATTTTCAACATATTAATTCCCCACATAGGCATTTCAACAAACACCTAGTTTGTCAAATTTTCACATGATTATTACCAAGTTTATGACTTGTTAACTTGTCTAATTCAACTTCAATTAGGCAAATATATACATATTTTCAACCGAAATATTTCAGAGATTATCACATAATTTCAGTTTACACTAAATCAAAGTCTTAGTCCTAGTGTTTATCAGTTTACACTAAATCAAAGTCTTAGTCCTAGTTTACACATAATTTCAGTTTACCCACTATAGTGATTATGAACCTTACAATCATCATGCAAGATTTTGACAAGAATTCATCTAGGGTTTGTCCCTAAACCTTATATCTCTTCCAATTTCATTCATGCATGACACAATCAAGCTCAATTTCAACTTTTCATGATTTGTCTAGATCTTGAGATGAATCGAAAATACCGAAATTTACATACCTTATGATCCCTACAACAAGGAGACCACTAATCCATATTCAGATTTTGATTTGAACTTGATTTGAGCCTTTAATTTGTGGTTTTTGTGAATACTAGGGTTTTGGAGAATGGGGGTCGCCCTTCTCTTGCTTCTGATCGACCAGACATCCCAAATGGGGTGTTTGGTTTTGTTTTTAATTAAAAATCCATAATACAAGTTTCAATTTTTACAACATGAGCCCCTCCACTTTTGTTTAACATATAGTTTGGTCATTCTAACCCTATTTCGAGTTATTTCTAGACTTCTAGTTAACTAGGTTATAATTCCCTAGTTAAATAAATTCTTGTTTATTTATAATTTATAACTCTAATATAAAGTTTTATATTTTCGGGATGTTACAAGTCCACCCCCCTTAAAAAGGGTTTCGTCCCCGAAACCGAATTTACGTGCCAAATAGTATGGGGTAGAGCTGTTGCATCTCTTCTTCGGATTCCCATGTGGTATCCGCACCCTTCCTGTGTTCCCATTTAACCTTCACTTGGTTAATCACTTTGTTCCTCAAACTCTTCTCTTTACGATCTAAAATCGCAATTGGTTTTATTGCATAGTTGAGGCTGTTATCCACCTCGATATCATCGTAGTGGATACGAGCAGTTTCGTCTGCTAAACATTTTTGGAGATGTGACATGTGGAAAGTGCTATGAATCCTACTCAACTCCTCGGGTAGTTCGAGACGATATGCTACTTTACCAACCCGTTCGGTGATTCTGAGTGGCCCAATAAATATTGGGCTCAACTTCCCTCTTTTTCTGAACCGTATTATTCCTTTCCACGGCGATACTTTCAGCATTACCTTATCGCCCACTTGAAACTCAATTGCCCTATTTCGTTTATCCGCGTACGACTTTTGTCTATCCTGAGCCGCTTTTAGGTGGGTTCGGACCATGTCGATCTTCTAGTTCATAGTTCGGATTATATCAGTAGGTGCTAGTCCTCGTGGACCCACTTCTCCCCAACATACCGGGGTTCGACACTTTCTACCATATAACATCTCATACGGGGCCATTTTAATGCTCGATTGATAGCTATTGTTATATGAAAATTCGACCAAGGGTAGATAGACATCCCAACTACCCCCGAAGTCAATAATGCAAGCCCGCAGCATATCCTCCAATGTTTGTATTGTTCTTTCACTCTGCCCATCCGTTTGTGGATGGTAAGCGGTGCTAATAAACTGTTTAGTCCCCATTTGTTCTTGGAAGTCACGCCAAAAATTCTAAGTGAACCAAGTATCTCTATCTGACACAATGGATATCGGTACCCCATGACGGGCTATGATTTCATTAGTGTACACCTCCGACATCTTCTCGGATGTATAAGTCTCACGAATCGGAATGAAGTGAGCACTTTTCGTCAATCTGTCCACGACTACCCATATAGCATCAAACCCGCGGTTGGTTTTGGGTAATTTGGTCAACAAATCCATGGTGATTTGTTCCCATTTCCAAACTGGGATGTCCAATGGTTGCAACTTACCATATGGCTTTTGGTGCTCCGCTTTGACTTGCAAGCATGTCAAACACTTCTCCACATATTTCACGATGTCTCTTTTCATTCCGGGCCACCAATAATTTTGTTTTAAATCGTTATACATCTTGGTCGCCCCCGGATGTATCGAATAACGAGATTTATGGGCCTTGTCAAGTAGAAGTGCCTTGGCCCCAGATGATTTTGGAACCCAAATTCTCCCAAACCGAGTTTTCAATCCTTGGTTATCATCCACCAGGTCTTTTGACTGCCCAACTATTCTTTCCCTTTTTACATTTTCTTCCTTTATTGCTTCGATTTGAGATTTCCGGATTTGCTCAAGCAAACCCGATGTCACAATTAGTTGCATCGATCGTACTCGAATAGGCGTATAATCTGTCTTTCGGCTCAACGCGTCTGCCACTACATTAGCCTTCCCGGGGTGGTAATGTATTTCACAATCAAAGTCTTTGACGGTTTCTAACCACCGCCTCTGCCTCATATTGAATTCCTTCTGATCAAAGAAATACTTCAAGCTTTTATGGTCGGTAAAGATAGTGCATTTCACCCCATACAAATAATGCCTCCATATTTTCAAGGCAAACACCACTGCCACCAACTCGAGGTCATGGGTAGGATATCTCTTCTCATGAATCTTTAGCTGCCTCGAGGCATAGGCTATAACCTTGCCCCATTGCATCAAACCGCAGGCAAGCCCCGAATGTGATGCATCTGAGTAAACTACCATGTCGTCTGTTCCATCCGGTAATGACAATACCGGTGCATGGGTCAGTTTTTCCTTAAGCGTTTGGAACGCCCTTTCTTGATCATCACCCCAGTTAAACTTTTCGTCCTTACGGGTTAACTTGGTTAATAGCATAGCAATTTTGGAGAAATCCTGTATGAATCTTCGATAATAACCCGCAAGCCCCAAAAAGCTTCTGATCTCCGAAGGATTCTTCGGTGGATCCCATCTCGCCACGGCTTCTATCTTTGACGGGTCTACTAACACCCCGTTTGCACTAATGATGTGCCCGAGGAATTGTACTTCTCGCAACCAGAAAGCACATTTCGAGAACTTTGCATACAATTTCTCTTTTCTGAGCGTCTCTAATACTTCACACAAATGATTTGTGTGTTCCGCTTCATTCTTCGAATATATCAAGATGTCATCAATGAACACTATTACCGACTTATCTAGCATAGGCTTACAGACCCGGTTCATGAGGTCCATGAAAGCCGCAGGTGCATTAGTTAACCCAAAGGACATCACAAGGAACTCGTAATGTCCATACCGTGTACGGAAAGCCGTCTTCGGTATATCTTCCTCCTTGACTTTCAACTGATGGTATCCAGATCTAAGGTCGATCTTGGAGAACCAACTTGCGCCTTGCAATTGATCAAATAAATCGTCGATTCTTGGGAGTGGGTATCGATTCTTCACCGTGAGTTTATTTAACTCCCTGTAATCGATACACATGCGCATGCTCCCATCCTTCTTTTTCACAAATAGCACCGGTGCGCCCCACGGAGACACACTAGGCCGGATAAACCCTTTGTCTAACAGATCTTGAATTTGTGACATCAATTCTTGCAATTCTGATGGCGCGAGTCGATACGGCGCCTTGGCCACAGGTTTCGCGCCCGGAACCAATTCGATCCCGAACTCTACCTCCCGTTCTGGCGGTATTCTCGGTAGGTCCTCCGGAAATACGTCGGCATATTCGCGTACCACCGGTACATCTTCAATCTCTAGTGATCTCTTGTCTGATTCGTTCGCGTATATCATGAATGCCCTACAACCGTGCCTCATGAGCTTGCGAACTTTTAGCATTGAACACATAACGGGATTACCCCTCTTTTCGCCGTATATGGTAACAGATTTTCCACTTTGAGATGTTAGTTTTATCTCCTTACGGAAACATACGACTCTCGCATGGTATCGGGATAGCCAATCCATCCCGACTACTACTTGGAATTCCCCCATCGACATAGGAATCAAGTCTATTGAATATTCTTCATCGTCAATGTTTATCTTACAATCTCGACATACATCACACACAAGGAAACTTTTGTTATCACCTATTTCTACTTCTAATGGCATATGCAATTTTGTTAGTACAAAAGAAGGATGTCGAATAAATCCACGTGAAACAAAGGATTTATTCGCACCCGTATCAAATAACACATGTGCAGGAATTGAATTTATGGCAAATATACCTGAGACCACATCGGGCTCTGTTTTTGCCTCCACTGCTGTTAACTGGAAAGATCTTGCCTTTGCTCTTGGTGTCTCAGTGTGTCTATTCTTGTCATCTTTCTTTTCGATCAACTCTGGGCACTCAGATTTCTTGTGACCCGGTTGGTAGCATTTGTAACACACCGACACCTTCCCCGAGCACAATGCAGCCGTGTGCCCCGTTTTCCCACATGTAGGACACGGTTTGTCCTTGAACCGGCACTCACCTTTGTGCCCCTTTCCGCATATCTTGCAGTTTGATAACCCGCTTTTCCCTTCTTGTTTCTTTGAGGATTCTGTTGTGCGTGCCTTTTTCGTTGGGCTTGGATTGACTATCTGCGCCCTTCTTTCACCTCTTTCAATCTGTTTCTTCAACTCTATCTCCCGTTCTCGAGCAACGTTTATAATCTCGGTGAGAGTCTCATACTTTGAAGGAGTCATAAACTCCCTATACTCTGCGCTCAACATATTATAATAATAATAATATATTTTCTGCTCCTCATTCGTTATCAATTCATCACAAAACTTCATCTTATCCATGAACATTCCCGTGATTTTATCAATAGATTCACCCTTGTGTCGAAGCTGCATGAATTCTTCCTTGATCTTATTAATGACTGCCTTGGGACTGTGATGTTTAAGAAACGGCGTCTTAAACTCGTCCCATGTCATAGCTTTAGCCGCTACGCATCCAATTTCTTTCTTCTTGTTATCCCACCAGTCTTTCGCTTGACCCCTTAACTGACCCGTGCCATAGGCTACGTAGTCGTCTGGATCACAATGAGTCCTTTCGAATACTCCATCCATATCGCTTAGCCACCGCTGGCATATTATCGGGTCAACCTCCCCATTGTAAATTGGTGGTTTGCACGCCATGAACTCTTTATAAGAACAAGATTTTCGTCCTCCCGACTTCTCCTTTGCTAAATTGGTATTATCCTCCAATTTCTTGATTCTTTATTCCACCACTGATAATACCGTGTTTTGGATTTTGTCGATGAAACCCGACAGACTGTTTTCGATTGCCTTCCCTACCTCTTCAGCAATCACTTTTCTCGTTTGCTCGGTGACTCTTGGCACCGCATTAGCATTACCTTTATCCGTCATCTTTAACTGAAATGTTTACATCAAGCATTAAACATTTCATCTATAGCATATGGTTTATTTACTTCGGTTTATTCAAGTTCATAACTTGTTTTTACCACTCTTATTTAATGCGCTTTCCGGGTTTGAGTGTATTAACACGCTCTTCCCATGCATATCTATTCATCATTCCCTTTTTATACTTAGTAACTCTACTTAGAACAATTAATTCTTACCGGATGCTTGATCAAGCTTGAACCGAACACTTTGTTGACAACCTTAAGCTCTGATACCAACTTGTAACACCCTTAATATTTGGACGGAATTTAATTAATAATTATATTAACTTCATACTAATCAGAGTTTACAAAAACTTTTCGTGTTTAAAGACCATACATAATTATGATAGTACCCAAAACAAATCCAAGATAGTACATAACAAGTTTTAAGTTAACCCTTGCTAGTCAACTAACAACTAGTTTAAAGGATTCAAAACACGGTTAACAACCCATTTATAACACGATTAAAGTCTAGACAAAGTTAAGTTTGGTGCGGAAGCTTCAAAATGCGTGTTCGGTTCTTGACAATGTACTTGATCACCATCCGGGAGGACCTCATCCATACCTGGGGTCAAACCACTAAAAACATTAGTTTTGACATTAATACAATACATATAAACGAATTCCGACACCGAAAGTTGATAAATAAAATACAAGTTTTCTGGGCTCCATCGTAACTTACGGTGTCTACCGTAAGTTACGGTAGACCCTGAATGATTCTGGTCTGCCGTAACACAGGGGTGAACCACCGTAACATTTTTGTTTTCCACCGTAAATTACGGTGGAGACCGTAATTTACGGTGGACTCTGTGATTTTGCCATTTGACAATTTTGTTGATTTCGCCCAAAACCACATACCGTTTTAGACTATTTCTTTCCTGTATGTCTGTAAATTCATTACGGACATATTCATTTTGATTATCATACCAACAATTGATTCACCGATCATACGGCTAAAAGTTTCTATACTATTATTTATTCGACCCATTATAACTATAAGTATATATTTCCAGTTTCTTATTCTAAGACCTTTTAGATGCCATTACCCAAGTTCCCGGGCTAGTACATCTTGGTGTGTTTGCGCTATTCGTGACTTTGTATTCCCTTGGAACTAAAAGCTCATTTCCTCGGAATTCAACATTACGTTTTTAAACGGCCTTTTCAACATATCCCCATTTATTATTCCAATATCCTGGATTCACAACTTAAAGTATCATAGCTAGGTTCATAAGCGTAGTGCAATTCAACACTTAACAACTTACGAAACCATCATATCGCTATTGTCATGATTCCTTTTATGGTATCTATTCAACCCGTTTGACTATCTAGTGAAAATCATCACTTTATTAACAAGTCAAACCCAATCCCAAGTCTTTATTTTGACCCGTTTGATGTTCAAGTGAACTACGCCACTTTAGCACACGTCAAATGCATCCTTTACACTACGATTCTGTCTATACACTAAACTCAACCATATATGCGTAATTTAACGAGACTAAAGTCACGTACCTTTAGAGCACACCCTTCAAGCGCGTATCTCCTCCTCCGGCTTGTCCGCTTGACGATCCGGATGCTTGGCCTAAAGAGTTCAATTCAACTTACATTTAGAACCCTTTTCGTAATTATAAACACATAAATGGCCACAATAGTCAATTATGCGTTTTTATTCGATTTTCAACATATTAATTCCCCACATAGGCATTTCAACAAACACCTAGTGGGTCAAATTTTCACATGATTATTACCAAGTTTATGACTTGTTAACTTGTGTAATTCAACTTCAATTAGGCAAATATATACATATTTTCAACCGAAATATTTCAGAGATTATCACATAATTTCATTTTACACTAAATCAAAGTCTTAGTCCTAGTGTTTATCATCCAAATGGGGTGTTTGGTTTTGTTTTTAATTAAAAATCCATAATACAAGTTTCAATTTTTACAACATGAGCCCCTCCACTTTTGTTTAACATATAGTTTGGTCATTCTAACCCAATTACGAGTTATTTCTAGACTTCTAGTTAACTAGGTTATAATTCCCTAGTTAAATAAATTCTTGTTTATTTATACTTTATAACTCTAATATAAAGTTTTATATTTTCGGGATGTAACACAGTGGATAGCATATCAGTGGATAAAACACTGATTTTGAACAACAGTGCTTATCAAAGAAATGAGAGAGCAGGGGTTGACTTTCAGCAGCGGACAAACTTTTAAGTAAAACAGAATTTTGAACAAAGCAGTGGTTATGGCAGACTTTTAAGGATTTTATGAAAAATTCATTTTTGGCTATTTCTAAGGATGGATTTTTGTTTTTCTGAAAACATTTTAATGCTTTTATTCATAGAAAAACAGGATTTTGCCTGTTATTCCATGTTTAGCATGCCAATCCTAGAGATCAAGCTTTCAAAGGTGGATGTGTCTAATGCTTTTGTTAGCACATCTGCCAGCTGATCCTTAGTTGGAACATGGTGCAGAGAAATCAAACGTTTTTCATAGCAATCCCTCACAAAGTGATGTCTGATGTCAATGTGCTTGGTGGTTGAATGAGAAACTGGATTTTTGATGATATTTTCTGCTACCTGGCTGTCCAACATGAGTGGTGTCTTTAAGGCAGTGATACCAAAATCCAGCAACTGATTTTGAAGCCAGAGCAGTTGGGTTATACAGCTTGCAGCAACTATATATTCTGCCTCAGCAGTGGATGTGGAAACAGCTGCTTGCTTTTTGCTTTGCCAAGACACTAAGCAATTGCCTAGGAATTGGCACCCTCCTGAAGTGGACTTCCTTGTCTTGTCACATCCAGCAAAGTCACTATCTGAGAAACCTGAAAGCTCAATTTTACCATCAGCTGGATACCAGATACCAAGTGTGGGAGCACTTTTTAGGTATCTGAATATCCTTTTTACAACAATAAGGTTTGACTTTCTAGGGGCTGATTGGGATCTAGCACAAACACATGTTGCAAACATGATGTCTGGCCTGGATGCAGTTAGGTACAATAAAGACCCAATCATGCTTCTTTACAAAGTTTGATCAACCAATTCATCCTTCTCATCACATATGACTACTTTATTGGTTGCAATGGGTGTACTACATGGCTTACAGTCATCCATCTCAAATTTCTTCAACAGTTCTTTGGCATATTTGCCTTGATGGATAAAAGTGCCATTTTGCAGACCAAGAAAGCTCTGGAGTTCACCCATTGCACTCATTTCAAACTCAGCTGTCATGAGTTGCCTAAACTCTTCACACATTTTATTACATGTGCTTCCAAAAATGTTGTCATCTACATAAATTTGGACAATCATCAAATACTTTTCTTTCCATTTTAAAAATAGTGTTTTATCTATTCTACCTCTTATGAAACCAATGGAAAGTAGAAAGGTGGAAAGAGTTTCATACCAGGCCCTAGGTGCTTGTTTCAAGCCATACAAAGCTTTATTTAGCTTGTAGACATGATTTGGATTAAATGGATCCTCAAAACCTGGAGGTTGACAAACATAAACCTCCTCTTGAATCTTACCATATAGGAATGCACATTTGATATCCATTTGATACACCTTGATGTTGTGGTTGACAGCAAAGGCCAGAAATAGTCTGATTGCTTCAAGTCTTGCAACAGGGGCAAATGTTTCATCATAATCTATCCCCTCTTCTTGTCTGTACCCTTGAACCACAAGCCTGGCATTATTTTTTACAACAATACCCCTTTCATCAGTTTTATTTTTTAAGACCCATTTTGTGCCAATAGGACTTACACCCTCTGGCAATGGAACAAGCTCCCAAACTTGTTGTCTTCTAAACTGTTGGAGCTCCTCTTGCATGGCTTCTACCCAGCTGTTGTCTTTCAGTGCCTCTTGGTACTTGATTGGATGATGGAGAGATAGAAAACCAGCAAAAAGACACATGTTTTGGGATTGACTTCTTGTGAGCACCCCTTCAGTGATGTTGCCAATAATTTGGTATGGTGGATGAGATTTCAAGAACATGAGCTCTCCTTGGTATGGAATAATGGCATTAAGTGGGGAGGGCTGCAGATGTGAATCATCTGAGCTAACCACTCCTGGTGACTTTGATGATCCAGCAGTGGCTTCAAAAGGTGGTGGAATAGGAGGTAAAGGTGTGGACACATGCTGACTTTGATCCACTGTTTGAGGATTTTTATCAACAGTGTTTGATAATGTGGAAGCGGGGGTTAAAGGGCTACTTTGGTCAACAACAGTTGAGGTAGCAGTGGTTGAGCTTTGACAGTTGTTTTGAACATCTGCTGCTCTTCCCATTTTGACAGACTTTTGTTGAGGAATGATGATTTCATACCCATAGTCTGGTGATGAATCTTCTGATGGACCTGCACTGTTAGTCTTGGCAGCAGTATTTTCAAAAGTGAATTTATCAAGATCAAACAAATCTGCAGGATTTGCTGGGATTTTCATTGATGAAAGTTCATTGAACTTTACATTCAAAGTCTCTTCCATTGTTTTGGTCCTTGTGTTAAACACTTTGTAGGCCTTAGCAGTTGTTGAGTATCCCAGATGATATCCACAATCAATTTTGGTTGCAAACTTATAAATGGAATCTTTTAAGTTTAAAATGAAGCATGGCAGCCAAAAACTTTAAAGTATGAAATCAATGGCTTTATTTTATACAGCAGTTCATAGACAGTCTTTTGATGCCTGGGGTTGATTAAAACTCTATTTTGGACATAGCAAGCAGTGTTTACTGCCTCTGCCCAAAAAGTTAATGGCAAACCTGAATCAGCAAGCATGGTTCTGGCAGCCTCAATCAAAGTCCTGTTCTTTCTTTCAACAACCCCAATTTGTTCTGGTGTTCTTGGAATGTTGTATTGTCTCACAATTCCTTTTGACACACATAAATCATCCAACTTCTTGTTCCTGAACTCTGTGCCATTGTCACTTCTGAAGATTTTTACTGGAAGGTCAAACTCCTTTTCAACCTGTTTCACAAAGTCTTGCAGAATGCATGCAGTCTCATCTTTTGAGTGTAAAAAGTAAGTCCATGTAAACCTAGAAAAGTCATCAACAATAACCAAGCAATACCTCTTTTTCTTAAGACTCGTGACTTTAACTAGGCCAAACAAATCCATATGAAGCATTTGCAAACATTTGGTTATTTTGGACTCATCAATGGATTTGTAGGAGCTTTTATGTTGTTTTCCTTTTAGGCAGGAAACACAATGCTCAGGACAGGTGAACAGTTTTTGAGGTAAACCTCTTACTAGCCCCTGTTTTGAAATGGCAGTGATTGTCTTGAGATTTGTGTACCCCAATCTTCTGTGCCTTAGTTCTGTCTCTTTGTTTGATGCAGCTGAGAACAGACAGGCATCAGTTCTGGGGCTCTCTTTTGACATATCCACCATATAAACATTGCCACTTCTTTGAGCAACAAGTTTGGTTTTTCCAGAATTGATTATTGCTTCAATCTTTTCAACCATTTCTGGTCCAACAATCCTACAACACTCCTTTGCGAAGAATGACCCATACCCCTTATCACTCATTTGTGAAACACTTAGGAGGTTGAATTTTAGATTGTCTATCAGATTGACATTTTCAAATTTTACATTTCCAGACTGTACTGTACCAGACCCCAAAACTTTCCCTTTACTATTATTACCAAAGGATATATCACCCCCTCCATGAATTTTGAAATCTTTGAGAAGGGCTTTACATCCTGTCATGTGCCTGGAGCCTCCACTATCTACATACCAAAGGCTATCTAAGCATGCAGAAGCTCCCTGCACATGAAGTAAAAGGATTAGTTCATTAGGGTCTCCAAAGCCAATAAGGCTTTGGATGGGATCTCAATAGTGTCTGGGATGAGATCAGATGCATGGGCAGTGGTTAGGTCAAGGGTTTGGACAGTTTTAGGACTGTTTCTCTCTAACCACTGTTGTGGGTTTTGACCAATCACCTGCTGATACTCAAAAGTATGCCTGTTAACTCTTGGTTTAGAAGGCCTTTTGTAGGTCTCATAAACATGAGGAATCCTTTGGTAAGATGATTGTCCCTTGCCTTTTCTGAATTGGTTGGCAGGGGGTGCATCAGTCACTTGAACATCTCTTTAGACAGATGTTTGATTCAGCTGTTTTGTAACAGCTATTTGGACTGGCACAAACAGTGGTTGATTCTTGGTGAATTTTATAGATGATGTTGATGGACTCAAGGATGTTTTAGCAGTGTACTCATTCTTTTTTACATCAAAGTTTTAAAGATACCCACATGCTTGAGTTTTGTGGATTGTTTTACCACAGATGGTGCAGCTTTCAGTAGGTACAATGATACTTGTTTTGTTTAGATCATATGCTTTTAGATGAAAACAGTCTTTTGTTAGATGGTTTCTCTTTTCACAAAAATCACAAAACAGGTTTTTGACCTTTTCTCTTTTCTTCCTTTGCTCAGACTCCTTAGCAACAGAGTTTTGAACTACTGTTGGGATGTCTTTGATAGGAATGACCATTGCTTTTGGAGCTGTGACACCATCAGTGGTTGTAAAGTCCATAGGCTTGAAATTTTCAAGAATGTCACACTCATCAGACCATGTGGGTTTAAATTGGTATTTCTCAATTTCCTCAAAAGTTGAGGACCCCACTGATGATCTTTCCAGAGTGATTTTGTGACCAAGTTTGTCAGTAATCTTTACTTCTTGGCCATTCTTGTTGGTTGGTATTATTTTAGTTGAACCAACTTGTTTGACAACAGTGTTTTCAAGATCATCATATTTTCTATATCCTATACCAAACTTGACATTGCTTTCAAGCTGTTTCTCAAGCATAACCTCATACCCTTTACAAGATTCCACCCATCTTTCACTGGTGATCTGGGTAGACTCCAACTCCTTTTTGCAAACTTGGTATTTTTCTACCATAGTTTGGAGTTGAGTTTTGGTTATGCTCTGCTCTTCTTTGAGACTGCTGATTTCTTTATCTTTTTCAGCTAATTTGTTTCTAAGTTCTTTTGATGACTTTTCAAATTTGACTTCATCAGTTAAGACTTTATCCCTAAGGTTTTCATTTACCTCTTTGATGTTAGCAAATGCAATAATGCATTTGTCTGAACATAGTTTTTCAAGAACTTGAGGTGATACCTTAGCAGCAGCCATCATGGCACAATCACATTGATGATCATCTTCATCATCAGCTCTAACTTCTTCCTCACCTGCTTTCTTCTCTTCCTTTTCTTCTTTGTCATCTTTGGACCAGGGGTCAGACAGTGGTTCAATCAGGGTTTCTGAATTTTCTCCCAGTAGTAGTTCACCAGCAACTGCAGTAACCACTGCTTCAGCCACTTCATCCACTGTTTCAGCACTTAGCTGTTCACCTTCAGTTTCTACCCCTTCTGGTATTGACTCTAAAGCCATCAAGGAAAATTCATCATTAGAATGATCATTAAAAGCATAGAGTGTAAAATTTTCATCACCAAGCTCATCAGGCATGCTGCTCCAGTCAACAAAGCCTTGGGTGAAAAAGCTTTATTGATCTGGTTGTACCACTGTTGGAGCAGCTTGTTGAGGTGCAACAGGTTGCACTTGTGCCTGAGGGACAGGGGCTTGAACATACTGAATTTGTGGAACAGTAGTTTGAACATAATGCATAGGCACAGGGGTTGCAGCATAGTGAGCAGTGTTAACATGGGCTGCAGGGGTATATTGGGTATAGTGCACAGTGCTTTGATTTTGTGGTCTAGGGTTTGAGGTAGGATGAGTTATTATTGGACAAGTGGTTTGACTCCTGCATTCCCTAGCAAAATGACCTAGCCTATTGCACTTATAGCACTTAATTTTTGACTTATCCAACCCCACTTTTAAATTCCCATGTAACCCTGGGAATTTTCTCCCTGTTCTTTTGTAGAATTTGCTTGTTCTTATACTAAGAACAGCCAATTGATGCGAAATATCCATCTCTTCTAAGTCAGTGGGATCAAAGTGTTGCAAATCATTGAGTTCAAAACACAAGTTATCTAACATCTGGTTTTCACAATTTGCAGTAAAAGCATAATTTGCAGAGTGATAATCAGGGTTGTTGAAATTTCCACCAGCAGTTATACCAATAAAGTGATCATAACCCTGATCCTTACTACTGCTACCAGATTCTTCCAGACCAAAAAGAGTTGTGCTGCCAAATGAATAATCATCAACAACTTTGCCAGACTTTTGCAACTTCTTTTCCTGGTTTTACTCCCTTTCATAGGTCAGGAGTCTACCCTGAAGTTGGGTCAGGGTCAGATCTTTGAACTCAGCAGAGTTTCTAGTAACAAATGCAATGGTATCCCATTTTTCTGGTAGTGATCTAAGGAACCTGCTATTTTGAGTTGAATTTGGAAATGTTACTTTAACAAGCCTTAGTTCACTAATGAGACAACTGAATCGCTCAAACTGCTGAGTCAATGATTCACCCTTGATGTGACAGAATGTTTCATACTGCTGATTCAGAATTTCCCTATTGTTTTCAATAACTTCTTCTGTTCCCCCAAACTGTTCCTTCAGTTCATCCCATAGCTCTTTGGCACTGTTACAATGTAACAATCTAGCATATATCTCATTGGGTAATGCAGATGCTATGATGCTAAATGCTTTGGCATCGAGTTCGAACTTTTGAAAATCAGTTTCAGTATAGTTTTCAGTTGGTTTAGGTACGAACTTCTTTGCATCCTCAGCACTTGGCACCATAGGAACATGGGGACCAAAAACAACAGACCTCCAACATCCAGTGTTCTGTTGAGCAAGGATGTGACCCATCCTTCTCTCCCAGATGTTGTATTCATTACGTTTAAGCATGGGTGGTTTGAAAAGAGAGCCAATGTTATTCTTATCATCTTGTGATTGTGACGTCATCCTGGTTGTTTTACAGGCACTGATTAATCAACTTTGATGGTGATTAAACCTTGCTCTGTTTTTCAACAAAACGAACAAACTATCAGTATCAACGATTGTGAGCTGAACTATTTATGTCAAAATGATTGTTAAATAAAATTTGACTGTCCAAGCTCTGATACCAATTGTTAGGATCTGAGTTTGGTTTTGATTGTGTTTTACGTTTGAGTTATGATGAACAATGAATTAGTAGTGCAGCGGAATATAATGGAAGCAAACTTTTCACAATCAAACAGGAGAATTGCTTTTAGCATACAAGTTTAACATTGAACCGAATGCTTGAATTTATTACAAGATTCAATTACAATTGAAAGTATGTAACAAACTCCCCCTTAGCCTGAGCTCACTGTGATTTGTTCGTGCAGGAAGAAGATGGTGAAGAGCTAATAGAAAAGTACAGGGGTACTGTTCTATTTATAGGCACGGACAAACCACTGAGCATCTTTGCTGACGTCACCATGAAAGTGACATCTAACCTCCTAACAAACTCTAACATCTGATCTATACAAGTACTACTATGCTAACTACTGCTATTACAATTCATTACATAAAGATATCTAAACTACTGCTGATTCCTTCCACTGATGTGATCTCAGCAGCACTTGATATAACCCAGCAGTGCTTGAACCAATGCAGTAGATAGAACAGCAGGGCTTTAGTCTTCATCAGTCTTTGACTTGATCAGCAATTGTAGGTCAGCAGTTTGTACAATCAGTAGATAGGAGGTCAGCAGATGTTGAAACCACTTTCAAGGGGAGAGACTTGTATACATAACATCTGCTTATTTTTGGATCCATTGCTCTGATCCAGTTTTGGCTTTAATTATCTGTTCCTCTGATAGGGTTTAATCCCAACAAGTTCTTTGTACTCATTGTAACTCAACACTAAGAGCCAATTGGCATAAGAACTTCATGAGAGAGAGTTCACCTATTGAGGGGGGGTACTTTGTATCTTGTGATTGTATTAAAGCATTTGAATATAATGAAATCATTCTGCAATAATTCCCAAATCATGTAGTGCTGATGTTGATGTGTTAGTATTAACTGTTTTCATTGAGTTTCTATATTTGTTTAACTGTTTAATAAAACACACACACACTACACACTCTCTCAGATCCAACAATTAGTACCAGAGCCTGTTTCACTTAATTGACTTCACCGTCGATTCAAAAGTTAAAGTAGCTCAAATTGATAACTAATTGAGTGATCAAAGGACATTGAGAATAATTAGACCAATCAGATCAACAATTTGTTTCTAATACTCTGTTTTTTTAGTTAGAACTCAATAGAATTCGCAGAAATGTTAATCACTCGTTGTCACACCCCGACCGCGTAAAACAACAAACCGCGGGGGAAACGTCTGGGAGTGTAGCAACAGAATTATTGTTTCACAACCATGGTATTTAAAGTTATGTTTTATTTATCAATAAAGGGGATACATTGTCTTAAAACAAAAGAAAACAAGAGTACATAACGAAAATTAAACTAGTCTAGCTTCATTTTATGTCACTAAGGCACAGGTCCGCTTAAGTGTATCTTGATCATTACTATGCATCAGCTCCTGAAAACACATGTGAAAATAGGCACGTCAGCATAAAAATGCCTGTGAGATACATAGGTTTATTAATTTAGGATTCATGACTTGTATTTGAAAGAAAAGTTTAACAAAAAGTTAGTCATGAACCTTGTAAAATGTTTTCCTTTGTAAATCGTATGAAAAATCAATAAGAAATTAGATGATATAAAAGGAAGATGTGTGTTTAAATAAATAACCAAGTAAAATGAATTGGTATAAGTTATGTTATTTGTAAAACAATGTTTATGTGAAAATATGTTCTTTGTATAAAATGTAATATGTCTAAATTGAAATGGTTTACATAACGCTACGATATGTAATATCATAAAAGCACTTATATATAGGAAGTACCATTGGCGTATCCGCCATGCTTTTATCATATTACACACGCCTCGTTATATAAATCACTTACCCAAACAAACCACCAACATGTCTTGTTTAAAAAAATGTCAAAATGTTTATGTATACAATGTCTATTGTCAAATGTAAATCATGTATTGTGTATCAAATGTTATGTATTGTGTATTGAAATAAATCATAGTTTAAATCAAGGTTATGTTTTGTAAAATAAATGCATGCTTTACTGATACAAACATCTATGCAGTATTGTTACAATGCATACATTCAAGCCTTGTGACTGTGGAGACAAACTCTCAAACAAATTAAAGGTTTATCTGGATTATGTATACTGGATTCAGTCATCCCTTACGTCCAAACAAACCTAGGATTCCAGGGATGGGAGTTGTCAATTCCTATGGTACCATTACTTACTACCAAGCGGCATGGCCAATGTTAATGAACGTATTTTTGTCCCATTTAAACAAACCAAATTTCATACCAAATGTAAGCATGTTATGTGAAAACAATGTACTAAGTATGCAATAAATGAACATACATAGCATGAATGTAATGTAAAACAATGTACTAAGTATGCAATAAAAGAACATACATAGCATGAATGTGATGTAAAACAATGTGTACATGTGCTGAAACGAGCATATGAAACAAGTGTGTTTAATAAATTAATGTACTAGCATGTTAATAAAACCTACATAGCAAAAACATGGATAAAATCATGTACTATATGTGTACTATATGAACATAGCAAGCATATGATATAAAAACATGAAAAGCACGAAAGTAACAAGTAGGCACATGTGTTTCACCCCAAAATGTTTGAAAACAGTAAAAGAGGGGTCTATGTACTCACTTGAGAATGCTTAGAAGTCCTTGAATAATAACCAAGCAATGCTAGAAAGATCACGGAATCAATCGGCACCTAATATAGGTAACTACGTTAATAACCGGACCTAAATCGGAAGATCGGATAGGATGAGGTTTCGTAAACCAAATGAGTATTAAAACTCATGTGATATGGTTTAACAAAGCCTACATACTAAAACAGAACCTAACCTAAGTGCTTACGACCCATCACGACCCATTTAGGTAGCTTACGCTACTTTAACGCGTCGTTCGCGTAAAACGTGTTCGGACCGCCTAACTAGTCCTATGACAAGTATTATATGCCTTAACATGTATAATAATATTACCTAATCAGTTTAGATGTCAAAATTTAGGTTACATATGCTTAAAATGAATTTATGCGTAAAAAGGGCATTTTGGTCATTTTCCTAATACTTATAAACTACCTATCATACAACTAACTAAACAATGTGACCATAAGGTATAACCTCGGAAGGTTATTCTCTATACAACTATGGTCACAAAATATGTTTGGTCGGATCCTAATGATCGACCAAACGGGTCGGGTTCGAAAGTCTAAGCGGTTGTTTAGACCGCTTATCTTTACGACCCAATATAAGCACTAAACCTAAAAGTGACGAGTTAAACATGTTAGAAAATGTTTAACAAAGTTTGAAAACAAGTTTGATATCAAAACAAAGGTTTTGATACCCAAGAATAGTTTGGTTGCAAAATACGCATAAAACGCATATTTTGACCGAAACTATGAGTCGTCACTATACCTAAAAAACGTGGTAATCAGTAGGTATAGTCACCAAGGACTATGACCATCGTGATTACGCTCACGTTGCGAAGTTCAAATGAACTTCATGTTGACCATAAACTGGTCAAAGCAGAAAGTCAAACATAGTTTGACTTTCGTGCTTAAAAACGCGTAAAAGAACGAAAGAAACTTACAAGAGGTCCAAGAAATGGAGATTTGATCTGAAAATTCTCAAGTATGAAATGTATAAACTCCAACTTAGAGAAGTATTCAGATCAAGGTGTGAGGATCAAGTGAAATGGTAGTGGGTATTTATAGATTTCGGGCCACCGTTAGGATCGTTCCTCGATAAACGAGCTTCAATCTTGGCCTTACATTTGTACCCACTGATTTGAAATACCATGGGAGCCTCAAAACAAGTCCATAGACTCATCAAAACCATTTGCTAAACATGGGAACAGCTGGATCAAGCTGGAAAAAGATTTTTGTAGATCTAGGGGTAGCTCGCGCCCCGCGTAAGAGCCAAGGCTGTCTTACACGCCACGCCAGAGCTGGGGATATCAGCAACAATTTCATTAATTGCAGTTTCAGTCCCTGCATGTTATTTAGGCCCATTTTAACACGTTTAAGGCCCGTTAAGCCATTTTCAAGGCTCTACAATGATGCCTAATCATAGGGACATGAAACATGCTTGAAAATATGTCGGATGTCGGTTCGTTTGGTCGTATGATCACGTTATTCGGTTAATTACGACTAAACACGAACGGACGCGAAAAACGATCCAAATTACGCGACGAATTGAATTTTATCATGCCAATCACTAAAATAAAATATTTTAATGATTACATAAATTTTTGGATGTCCGGATGAATTCAGAACGTAAGATATGCGCGAAAATGCAAACTTATGCACTTTTTGACGCTTTTAGTCCCTGAATGACCAAAAAGTTTATTTTAGCACACCGAACCCTTCAAAGCCTATTTCTAAGCTATGTAAAGGATATTTAGGGTATTTTTAACTTCTGATCAAGTTCCAGAATGTTCGTTACAGTACGAATTGGAATACTTTCGCAGTTTGTCGAAATTAGTCCCTGTAAGATAATAAACTTGATTTTGCCACACCAAAGCCTTCAAAACTTGTTTTCTAAGTTATGTAAAGGTTATTTAAGGTATGTTAAGCATAAATTGATGATCCGGAGTGTTTTTTGCGTTAAACTGATTACGTTTACACATCGGTTTGCGTATAACTCTCAAGAAAACGATATAGAATTTGAAATTGAACAAAAATCAAAACATGCAAAATGTCAAACATAAACAAACAAATATTGGGATCAAATAAAATTGTTTTATTGATAACTGAACTGGTTAAGGTTTATACAATGATTACAAGCACAGATGTCACAGTCTCCCCTACTTGTGGAAATTTCGTCCCGAAATTTATTTAGAGGAAACTTGTGAGAAAAGATGTGGATATTTCGCCTTCATTTGATCTTCACGTTCCCAAGTAAATTATGGTCCATGTTTAGATTCCCAGCGAACTTTGACAAGTGGAATGCGCTTACGCTTGAGCCATTTGACTTCACGTTCCATGATTTCCACAGGTTTCTCAACAAAATGCATCGTGTTATCCACACGAATTTCATCAAGTGGTATGTGGAGGTTCTCATTAACTAAACACTTTTTGGGATTGGACACGTGGAAGGTCGGATGAACATTTCCAAGTTCAGGAGGTAACTCAAGTCTGTAGGCTACGTTACCGATTCTTTCGACAATCTTGAATAGTCCAACATATCTAGATGCAAGTTTTCCTGTTTTTCCAAATCTGATCACACCTTTCCAAGGTGAAACCTTGAGTAGAACGTGATCACCGACTTGAAATTCCAAGGGATTGCGTCATCGATCCGCGTAACTCTTTTGACGGGTTCGAGTTGTCTGAAGGTTATCATGAACTTTCTTAACCTTATATGTTGTCTCTAGAATGAGCTCAGGTGCAGTAAGCTGAGCCTCACTGATCTCATTCCAGCAGACTGGTGAACGACATTTTCTACCATAGAGAGCTTCGAAAGGAGCCATGTTCATGCTGGAGTGATAACTATTGTTGTAGGAGAATTCAATCAACGGAAGATACGAATCCCAACTACCACCAAAATCGATCACACAAGCTCTAAGCATATCCTCCAAAGTCTGGATTGTTCTTTCAGATTGACCATCAGATTGCGGATGATAAGTTGTGCTCAAATTAAGTTGGGTACCCATAGAAGATTGCATGGTTCTCCAAAAGCGAGATAAGAATCAAGCATCTCTGTCAGAAATAATGTTCAAAGGAACGCCATGATGGGATACAATCTCATCCACATAGATTTTAGCCAGCTTGTCGGCAGATAGATCTTCACGGATTGGCAAGAAATACGCTGACTTGGTTAGACGATCAACAACTACCCAAATAGCTTCATGACCTCTCTTTGGGTTTGGTAATAAGATCCATTGCAATGTTTTCCCATTTCCAAACTGGAATCTCTGGTTGCTCCAATAAACCAGAGGATGTTGATGTTCAGCCTTAACCTTAAGACAAGTAAGGCATTTGGATACGTACAAGGCAATGTCTTTCTTCATACCAGGCCACCAATACTGAGTACGAAGATCCTTATACATTTTGTCTGCACCAGGATGAATTGAATAACGAGACTTATGAGCTTCATCCATAAGCAAGGTGCGAAGATTGTCTTGACTTGGGACCCACAAACAGTCCATGAAATAATACAATCCATTGTCTTTAGCTCGAGATCAGGCTTAATATGAAATGGTAATTCCTTACACATCAAATCTTGTGAAACACAAGCATGTTGAGCCTGAGAAATGCGGGTTTGAATATCAGATTGAACATGAACACAATGAAGCTTGACATGCTATTTACGACTCAATGCATCGGCTACGACATTCGCCAACATGTGGGTTATTTAACATTTGCATCTGTCAGGTGTATGCCTACACCCCGTGCATAGGTCGTGGCCATTTTCAAATTAAATGAGTCGATGATATCCAGGACACGGTCGTATTAACCCCCAATGTTTATGTTATCAAACAAAACATATTAAAACAGGTTATGCAATTTATTAATCACAATCCGATTAAATGATTCCATACCCAACCAAGCGGTATTATTATACCGTATCCCAATCCCGTATAAGGGAAAATAAGTTAAAAGTATTTACCTGATCTAATACTCGATTCACAACAAGGTTTAAATGACTCAGTCGTACCCAATTTAACTAAATGCAGGTAGCTTTTACCGGGTGACTCTAGTCTGGAATGATGGTAATATATAACCAATTCATAATGCTAATGGTCTTATTTAAGTCGTACACTTAGACCAGCTAGCTTAAAGTATCTAACACGGTAAAATACGCTAGATTAAGCGGAGACCGGAATGGAATGTGATTTAGACCCAACAAGGTTTGGATACTTGTATAATATGGGTAAACTAAACACATTCTGGATTTTGAAGATTTAGTGATAAGGTTAAACCCGTTTCGGCAAACTTACATAAACTAGTTACGTAAGTCTAACCGTACGCGTATAAGCGATAACTAGTAACCAGATGATTCATGAACAAGTTCCATATACCAATATACTTTAACAAGTAATAATATCCGTGGGATATCAACTTGTATGCCCGTTTAGGTTTTAAAATCAAACTATGCCTCGTAAGGGCGTTTTGGTCATTTTACGACGTATAAAAGGAACTTGAGTACAATCTGATGTTATGCTCATAAAAATTCTTTTAAAACACTTTATTTATGATATAATATCAGTATGATATCAAACATATGTGTGTTTTATAGTTTAAAACCAAACTATGCTCTGTAGGGGCATTTTGGTAATTTCACACATAGTCTTGAAGGCTAATTTGGGAATCTGAGTTTATAACATATACCTACTGTAAAAATATTTAAAATGATTTATAAAATCAGTAGGTAACAAGTCTTGGTTGGTAGTTATGGTTTAAAACCATACTACGCCCCGAAACGGCGTTAAAGTCGTTAAATGACGATATTTGCGATCTTTTAGGAAAATTGACGTTATGATCAAGTTTATATGTCCAATATATGTTAATTAATATAACATATCATTAGACAAAAGATTTTGTATAAAAATATGCTTTCAAAACCATTTTAGGTGCGAAAAGGGCATTATCGTCATTTAAGGACATAATTCAAGAACTCGTGTATAAACTAAATCTATAAACAGAACTGATATCCCAAAATATCCTAATTATGATATTACATCAGTAGGCAATGAGTTTGATGTGATAAATTATGCTTAAACCGGTTTATGCACCAAAAGGGCATTTTAGTCAATTCATGGCATAATTTACGATGATATCCACAAACTCAGTTTATGATCAGATCGTAGCATCGAAATATGTTAAACATGTTAACATATCAGTACCTAAGTTGTTTGATAACTTATTGGTGTCTAAAACCTCATTTTTAAATAAAAGGGAAAAATAGTCAAGGTTTGGCATATTTACGGAAACTCGCATAAAACTCAGTTTACTACTATGATCATGTAATATAACCTCAAAGGATTATGCTACATCATAATACGATCATAACGGGACCTTAAATCAGTAGCATACTAGTTCTAATTTGGTTCATAAACGAAAGTCAAAGTAGAAGTCAAACTCCGCGACTTTCGGTTGCGAACCGACCCTAAGACTGGAATTGACGAGCCAAACATGTTTACACATGTTCTAATATATATTACCGAGTTGTTTAAGTGATAAAACATGTTTTAAAATACTTTTAAACTCAAATCGTAATTATTTTAAAAATCTGACCCGTTGACTTTTTAAAGTGTCAATACGTTGACTCGTCAATTGACCAAGCAAACGTGATTCTTAGGAGGTGCCCTTTTGAGAGATTAACACCTACCTAATTATGATCACGTAGCCATGTTCGTTGCAAACTATCACTTGACCGTTTATGGTCTAAATAAAAGTCAAAGCGTTATCGCGACAACTTTGACTTTTGGTCTTTAAACATAAAAAAACCATACTAGAGTGGCTAAGGACACTTACAACAGGTCCTAGCACGAAGATTGAACTATGGTGGGCTCCCTCTTGATCAGGAATCCCAAAGAAAGCTCAAGACAAGCTCAAGCTAATGAGAGAGGTGATTTAGAATGAAGGTGCAAGGAGAAAGGCAGCCAAATGTCTCTACTTATAGTGTTTGTGAGTGATCTAGGATCTTGCCAAGTGTTATGGGGCTCTCTAGGATCATTCCAAGTGTAAACCAGATGTTGGAAACCATTAAAGATCCATGGTTTTTGAGTTAGAGTGAAAGGTGGTATGTGTGGTGAACAAGAAATGGAACCTGCAGCTGTTAACATAATTCTATCAAAATTGAGCCGTCGCGACGAGCGACGGCATAGGTGGATCATGGTCGCGCAGCGCGACCCCTTATGTTACCAGCCAAACAAGTTTCCAACATGACATAATCAGTCCCTGCACCTTTATAAGCTTAATAACTTTCATTTTAGGCACGATAGGCCCTTGTAGTTAGTTTGTAGATGATCTAGGGAGTATATCCAAACATCGTTAGGTCCGGTTTCGTTAAACGATCACCGAAAATGTCACACCCCAAAAACGTCGCAGCGGAAGATAAAACGTAGTGGTGACGGAAGCTGGTGCCCATTTCTATCTTTGATGTTTGATTCATTTAATTGTTGGACATATTAACTAAATTAAAACATAAGTTTTTAAACATGACGTCCCAAAACATGACACAACCACAATATAGTTAAATTGTCTTTGATCCTTACGGATCTTATTACATTTGTCCCAGAAAGTTTTAAAGTTAGTCCAACTTATTTAAGTGACAAAACATGCATCAACAATCACAAGATACGCCATAATTCCCGAAGCCGAACTCAAGTACCTGTAGAACACGTTAAAAATCAAGTGTCAACAAAAAGGAAGGTGAGTTCACATATTCACTTACAAACAATTTTATTCCAAGGAAAACTTTCTATTTAGGTGTTTATTTAAAAACATCCATTTAATTCTTAGAAAGTCCATTTTACTTTCTTAATAAAATCCATGGGCCTTCCATCGCAGTTTCACGAACCCGACAATATTATTACTGCCCAAGTTTTATATATTAAATTATTGCGTCAACTTTCAGACTCGTATGTTAGCTAGACGATACGAACTATATATTAACCATGCAGGGATAATCAATGCTAGACAATAAACAGAATCAAAATTCGTCGCTTGACTTGACACGGGGCGACCGGTCACGACGGGGTTGTCAACCCGATAGATCTACCAACAATTCCTCACGTACATTACTTAAATGATTAAAAGACATCATGGGCGCAGGGTTCTTTCTCGAAGAACAATATGATGTCTGCCTCACGTACAATATATATACCCTACTAATATGACAATTTAATACACGGTGTTATACGAATTCCCCTGTCACTCAAATGTTGAGACCCAGTCCGGAATTCATCCCCAATCCGTACGGTCATGTTTTGCTTAGTAAAATACCGTACTTTCAATATTCATTCATCAAAAACGTTTTACTTCGAAACGTATGACTAATCAAATCTCATATATTTTATATTAAAAGGTATGTTTTATTTCAAAAACATTATTAAACCCTTTTAATGACGTGTTCTATCCCCAAAATATATATACAAAGCAGTAAAAAGATGGATTTAGTGACACTCACCTTTGGGTGCGTATTTTAAATAGCGCAATCCCAGAGATTGATTTCTACACGTCCTATTATATATATATATATATATATATATATATATATATATATATATATATATAGGAACGATTATAAATTAGTACATATAACACAAAAATCCCAAGTTTCTCAGTTTCTTAGAATTATCACATAACTTTGAGATTTTCTCGAAAAGTTGTCATTTTTTATTATGTTGGCACTTTAATATATATATATACATATATATATATATATATGAGTCCATATATATATATATATATATATATATATATTTATGATTTTTCGACTTGAACGATTTTATTGGTGACCATTACTGTGTAAATCCGTTAACTCTCCCGTTTATACGCAATATATCTACGATTTGCGCGTCGTAATATATATACATAAATGTTTTCATAATTTAACACCGATACACGCTAAATCTTGTTAACTTATCTATTTTGTCATTTTTAAAGCAAATATACATAAAACATCTCATAAGTATCAAATTTCATGCTCGACAAACATGTTACACATTTAACGCGATTTCTACCGTTTCTACTGCACAAAACGTACAAGCATACATGCGTAAGCTAGATTTCTAATATCATGTTAAATACTTAACATATTTTCACATTCTCATGTTTAAATCACATAACACATTTTAACACATAAGGTTCACCCAAAATTTTACCTCTATTAGTGTACATTGAAAAATGCGTATTTTAGCGGTTCGGTAACGGTTTCGGGCGTCGGAAGTCACGTATGACCAACCAAACACCAAGTAAACTTAAAATTAGTTAAAATACTTATTTTTAAACTAAAAATATCATTTTACTTACTGATCTAAATCAGTTTTATAAAAATCACTTGAAAAGCCGATTTTTGACCGTTTTAACGCATAGTTTTGCGTTAAACGTTACCATAACCATCCCAAATCGAAACGACTTGATATTTTAACACAATGCATATTATTTACTGATTAAAATGATGATTATACTCATGATAGTGCAGGTCTTACATATCACACACAAAACACATTATTTCACCTATTTTACAAGTTTCTAAGCCTTATGTATAACATGCAAAGCTAGTAAACCTTATGACAAAATTTCATGCCATTTTAGCACATCAAATAACATTATTTTTAATGTTTAAAATCTGATCAAAATTCATTTTTGTCATGTCATAACATTCTCTTCACTTCATGATCATTTATCAACATGCAAGCTTATGTACAAGCATCTAATGCATACATGTCACAACATCATCATGTCTCATGAACTTAAATGCATCTATACCCACCTAAAATTCATGTTCAAATATTCGAAGTCATCTTCATCATATCTTCATCATATTACCATCTAACCATTTATGAACATATGACAAAATTACCCACATGCATGTGTATATATACATATACATACACGACACACATACACACGCTTGTGCTTACAAAATCCAAAATTTCACTTCTCATAACATTCTTTATTCATAGAATTTTCTATATCACAAATATTAAATCATGCATGCATCAAATTTCTCATGAATCACATCATCAAAATAAAATAACATCAAAACTCAAACTCAAAGTTATACATACTAAAATTTTCGGCCATACCAACACACACACACAAGTTTCCATTTTAATTTTGTATAAAAACCCATTTATTATTAGTTTCAAGTTTGTAAAATATTCCAAGAATCAATAGAAACCTTCCAACATCATGAGCATCACCAAAAATCAAGAGTATAATTTAAAAACAAATTTTACATCTTCAAGATTATTGGTGGGTTTTGACAAGATTTTGATGTTATGGGGCTTGGTTCTTGCTTGAAACACCTTCAAATCACTTCTAAATCACCAAATAGACTTGAAAACAACTTGAAATAAGTATGAACCTTCAAGAACAATGTTGAAATTCTAAAATATATGTTGTTTTGGGGGTGTTCGGCCGTAGCTTTTTATGAGAGAGAGAGAGATGATTTGTTTTGTGATTTGTTTCTTGGTATTGTGTAAGAGTTGGTGTATTTCAAGAACAATAATCATCATCTCTTTTTCCCAAGGAACACAAGTGTCCAACATGCAAAGAGGAGAAGGGGAGGTGGCTTCATATGTCTCCTTTAAACACACACAACCGATTATATATGCATATACGTATGTAATATTGAGTAAAACTGGTATTTTACTGGATACCGGGTATTTTATCTTGCGTTTTAATCCCGTTTTTGTGCGTTTTATTTTATTTTTAACACTCTATAAAAATAAATTCACCAAAATATTATTGAACCATATTTTGTTTGCCGGGACTGGCGACGTTGCTGGTGTTTGGCTGTATGCGCGCTGTGTTGCGCGGTATGCGCTTAAAATCGCAAAAATAGGGATTTATGTGTTTTTCATTTATTTTTATTATTATAAAGTAATAAACTCATTAATTTATTACTAAATTGATTATTAGTTTCCTTGACAGGCTGTGTTGACATTATTTTGTCGGTATACGCGTTGCATCACGCGGTACGCGCTTAAACTCGAAAAATAGAGTTTCCTAGTGTTTTAAATTCTTTTTCCACACAGATATGATTAAAATAATTATTCTAATCATAACAGATTATTTTTAGGATTTTAACACTGATCGGGTGGTCATCGACGTTCGTTTCGCATTTTAATCGTTACACGATAAGCGTTTATCTTACCGTTGCCAACATAATTTTTATCAAAGTTTAATTTTACCAATACATTAAATTTCACATATAAACATCATAACCAGTCAAATATAGCCTTGTTACCTATTCACAACACGTGTTACAATTGTACGGTACGGCCTGAAAAGCCGGGTGTCACAGTCTCCCCCTGTTCAGGAAATTTCGTCCCCGAAATTTTTACTCTACAGGTTTTGTTTTCGCACAAGGTGGAAATAGCAAAAAAAAACTTGATGAATATGGTCTTGTAGTTTCTGCGAGAAACTTTGATTCTTACTAAGAATCTTCGTAGACCTATATTACACACACCCTCAATTCCTAATCTCACGTCTCAACGCTCTCGACCCTTTCCAAGGTTCAACATTTACAAGCACCTAATCAAGAAGATTAAGTCAAAATTCCACCAATTCGGGTTCTACCTTTGTATATTTACATATACATTACCCCGTATCTAAGATAGTCTGAGTTTACACCCGACTGATCCAACTCGAGATGGGCTCCCAAAAGAATCAAATCTCATAAACTAGCCTTCCTTCCTTCTTGCATTCATTTCGGATATCCACAAATCACCAAATCAATAAATTGCATACATGACTAGAACGCTGTAAACGCCTGTCCAGTTATTAACATAACTCTTCTAGCTATACGTACTGCTTCTACGGTGCTTTGATAAACTTCCGTTTATCTTCCAGTTAAATCTCTATAAAGAACAAAATCAGTGTATTATCCATTATACACTTTCTCAACTGAACCCAAACAATACATCATGTTCACTACTCCATCCTTATGGTAGCTTGAGCCTATATGCGACTGATCCAACTCAAGATGGGCTCTTGAAAGGACCAAGTCAATGTGGCTCAGCTTTTCTTCTCTTTGCTAGACCTAATAGCATCTCTGTAAAATAACTCCTTTAACATAACCAAATCTTCAATCTAGAATCGCAATAGTTCCTTCAATTGTCCATGTAATCCTTCTGTTGATCAATTGGCAACTTTTAACCTTCCCTCGATCCAGAAAAATCATGTTGTTGGTTTCCTAGATAACTCGGGTCTGGTCAATTGTCCTTTGTCACGTCAGCTTTGACAAAATGGTGATCAACACTTCCGTCCCTACAAGGCTTCAAACGGAGCAACCTAAATACTAGCGTGTTAATTATTATTGTAAGATAACTCTACCAAGGGCATGTGAGTATCTTAACTTCCTTCGGAGTCCATCATACACGCTCCCAACTTTTCCTTCAAGGGTCCGAAAAACTTCCTATTATCTTGTTGTCTAATCAATTTCCCTTTTCCTTTTAGGGTTATTAGTGTTGAAGGCTGCACTAATTTAGGGAAATTCTTAATAAATCTCCGGTAGTACCCAGCTAGTCTCATGAATTGTCATACTCCCAACGGGGTTTCTCATCCATTGATTGCTCCAATCTTAGACGGATCTATACGCATACCTTCCTTATTCCTTAACAACTCCATAGTCAACCTCAATGTTTCTCATGAGTTTCCTTGGTTCGCGTGTAAGCAAGTATGTCATCGACGAATATTATCACGAACTTATCTGGTTAGGGTTTCCATACCCTGTTCATGAGATCCATGAATATTTAAATGGCGCATTAATTTAGTTAAAAGGCATGACTAAAAACTTGTAATGGCCATATCGTGTTCGAAAAGCAGTCCTCAGCATATCTTTGTCAGCAACCTTCAACTGATGATATCCTAATCATAGGTCGGTCCTCGTGTAGCAGCCGGATCCCTGTAGCTTGATCGAGCAAATCATCAATCCTCGGTAAAGGGTACCAATTTTTGATAGTCAACTTGTTCAGCTCTCTGAAATCCTCTCACATCCTGAAGGATCCATCCTTCTTCCTCTTTAACAAAACAGATACACCTCAAAGCGAAAAACTTGATCGAATGATACCCTTATCTAATAGCTCTTGAGGCTGATTCGACAGTTCCTTCATTCCAAACAGTGCTTAATCTACAAGGAGATTGTGCAAATGGATGCAGCACCGGGTACCAGATCGATTCGGAAGTCGATCTGTCTCGCAGGAGGCAACCCAGGTAAGTCTTTTTAGGAAAACTTCTGGATAATTGCGAACAATAGGAATCTCTCCGATATTCCTACATTTGGCCTTCATATTCACCCCGTTAACAAAGAACGCAGGATAGCCTTTTCGCAACAACTTGTACATCCTCACAACACTGACGACTCTCAACCATCAACACTCGTCACTCGACTCGGTCGGTATTCGAGAACAACTATCGCCTCTCTTCTGTCATCAGGACGAGATATTCTAGCTAACTTCTTCAAGCGATAGTCCCCACTTCGTTCTTGGATAATCAACCCATCCTCACATCTTCGTCAAAGCTCCCCAGTTCCACTGGAAATAAACCAACACTAAAACTACGATCATCTACTAAATACTATAACCGCGAATGACCTCTCTAGTTTCCATCAACTTACCAATTGCTAGTCCTATCGGGCACTTTATACCCAGCTTACTTGTTGGTGAACACAAAAATGGTTCAAAGTTTCTCGAACAAAACTCAAGTCAGCTTTGGTATTAAAAGTATGAACATAGATTGGTTTTTTATTCGAAACATACTAGTAATACTAGCAGGATTTTCACGTGCCCTCCCAGCACTCGCCTCATCAGCTTTACCCACAGGATCCTGTCCCTTCGGTTTCGGGCAATCTCTTTTGTAATGTCCTCGCTCACTACACACGTAGCATCCCTCGAGCGAAACTCCATCCAATGTACTCCTAGCATAACACTTGGGGTCACATGTCCAGTCCGACCACCTCTGGCGCACTTTCTCCGCTCATCCTCGTGAGTCTTCCTCTCAGAACCACCCCTGCCATCCCTGGCATTATCCTTTCACAAACCCCTAGAGTTAATCACATACACTTTCCCCGAACTGTGTTTCTCATCACACTTCTCATCGGTATCCTTCCTCGAACTCTCAGACTTTCGCTTTCGCGAATCCCCAGATCTAGGCTCGGAATGCGGAATTATTTGAATAGTCGATCCGCTAGGACAGCCCGACATCACGCATACCGTTGCCATGCCATTGCATAGGGTACCAGCAAATGATCTTGGGTTACAACCCTGGATTGTTTTATTTGTACATCTATGTACTGTTCACAAAGTTAATGAAAAATCAGAATTACGCTCCGATTATATCATAACACAGGAACTACTAAAACTTTTCCGATCATTATATCACCTAAAGGGTTTCCGATCTGTGTCCCACCAAAACCATGCCCATGAGCATCACGTCCACGTTCCTGGCCATTATTTTGGTTGCCATCGCGCTGTTCCATGGCGGTATTAACGTGTTGGGCTATGAGTTGTGCCAACTCTTTTGGGGTAATAGGTAGTCTAGAACCCTGTCTCGCTTTTGGCGGCATTTCGTCGTTTCTATTATTTACAACAATAATAATCACATGAGATGATAACCAAAAATAATTCAATCATTAAATGGTAGTAGACCAAACATTGCGCATGTATAATATCCACATATTAATGAGAACAATTCTTAACCCAAAAGAAACCCATATGATATTTATACCAGAAATTTACAAAGCTTGTTTTTAGTACGAAGACTAATCAAATTTCGGCGTGTCTACATCAACACCCGCAATAAGTCTATATGAAATTTCCTCCTAAATATCTGAAATTTTTGCATGCAAGCCATAAATAGGGTTCATCAAATGAGACATTCAAAACAAACAACAGAAACAATCAACAACTAACGCTTCAATCCCTGGAAGTCTAACATCTTCCTAACAAGCTCTTCTAGCTTATCATAACAGTCCATCTATCCCTCTAAGTCCTTCATCGTCTCCATGCCTCCGCATAACATGGCGAACTGACGATCACAGTGAGAGCGATTGACCCAAACCCCTTTCTGCCTCTTTAAAAGCGGACGCTATCTCAACTCTCGAAGTCGATGCGATCTCTATAATGGGTCGAGTCCTCTTCCTACGACGAGTGTAGACTAAAAGAGGTATAGCAAAACACGTGACTCGAATAGCAGAATAAACAATTTTGTGACGATGGACGAAAGAATCTCAAGTGTAGGCTCGACCGTACAAAGTGTGTGATCAACGTGAATAGTAACACATAAGGCCTAAATAAACAGAAAATCACGTATGCACATAAACACATAAGGGTTTTCATACATGATAAAATTTCCATATTTATTTAAAAATCTTGGCTTCGAGAATTTTGGACTTTAAATCTCAAAATTCTTCGGTTGAAGTCTAGTGTTTTCCTCCGAAAACATCTAGTTCGCTAACAACCATTGGCTCTGATACCAACTTCTGTCACACCCCAAAAACGTCGCAGCGGAAGATAAAACGTAGTGGTGACGGAAGCGGGTGCCCATTTCTATCTTTGATGTTTGATGCATTTAATTGTTGGACATATTAACTAAATTAAAACATAAGTTTTTAAACATGACGTCCCAAAACATGACACAACCACAATATAGTTAAATTGTCTTTGATCCTTACGGAACTTATTACAGTTGTCCCAGAAAGTTTTAAAGTTAGTCCAACTTATTTAAGTGACAAAACATGCATCAACAATCACAAGATACGCCATAATTCCCGAAGCCGAACTCAAGTACCTGTAGAACACGTTAAAAATCAAGTGTCAACAAAAAGGAAGGTGAGTTCACATATTCACTTACAAACAATTTTATTCCAAGGAAAACTTTCTGTTTAGGTGTTTATTTAAAAACATCCATTTAATTCTTAGAAAGTCCATTTTACTTTCTTAATAAAATCCATGGGCCTTCCATCGCAGTTTCACGAACCCGACAATATTATTACTGCACAAGTTTTGTATATTAAATTATTGCGTCAACTTTCAGACTCGTATGTTAGCTAGACGATACGAACTATATATTAACCATGCAGGGATAATCAATGCTAGACAATAAACAGAATCAAAATTCATCGCTTGACTTGACACGGGGCGACCGGTCACGACGGGGTTGTCAACCCGATAGATCTACCAACAATTCCTCACGTACATTACTTAAATGATTAAAAGACATCATGGGTGCAGGGTTCTTTCTCGAAGAACAATATGATGTCTGCCTCACGTACAATATATATACCCTACTAATATGACAATTTAATACACGGTGTTATACGAATTCCCCTGTCACTCAAATGTTGAGACCTAGTCCGGAATTCATCCCCAATCCGTACGGTCGTGTTTTGCTTAGGAAAATACCGTACTTTCAATATTCATTCATCAAAAACGTTTTACTTCGAAACGTATGACTTATCAAATCTCATATATTTTCAGCAAAAATATATATTTTATATTAAAAGGTATGTTTTATTTCGAAAACATTATTAAACCCTTTTAATGACGTGTTCTACCCCCAAAATATATACAAAGCAGTAAATAGAGGGGTTTAGTGACACTCACCTTTTGGTGCGTATTTTAAACAGCGCAATCCCAGAGATTGATTTCTACACGTCCTATTATATATATATATATATATATATATATAGGAACGATTTTAAATTAGTACATATAACACAAAAATCCCAAGTTTCTCCGTTTCTTAGAATTATCACATAACTTTGAGATTTTCTCGAAAAGTTGTCATTTTTTATTATGTTGGCACGTTAATATATATATATATATATATATATATATATGAGTCCATATATATATATTTTTATGATTTTGCGACTTGAACGATTTTATTGGTGACCATTATTGTGTAAATCCGTTAACTCTCCCGTTTATACGCAATATATCTACTATTTGCGCGTCGTAGTATATATACATAAATGTTTTCATAATTTAACACCGATACACGCTAAATCTTGTTAACTTATTTATTTTGTCATTTTTAAATCAAATATACCGAAAACATCTCATAAGTATCAAATTTCATGCTCGACAAACATGTTACACATTTAACGCGATTTCTACCGTTTCTACCGCACAAAACGTACAAGCATACATGCGTAAGCTAGATTTCTAATATCATGTTAAATACTTAACATATTTTCACATTCTCATGTTTAAATCACATAACACATTTTAACACATAAGGTTCACCCAAAATTTTACCTATATTAGTGTACATTGAAAAATGCGTATTTTAGCGGTTCGGTAACGGTTTTGGGCGTCGGAAGTCACGTATGACCAACCAAACACCAAGTAAACTTAAATAATTATTTTTAAACTAAAAAATATCAGTTTACTTACTGATCTAAATTAGTGTTATAAAAATCACTTGAAAAGCCGATTTTTGACCGTTTTAACGCATAGTTTTGCGTTAAACGTTACCATAACCATCCCAAATCGAAATGACTTGATATTTTAACACAATAGATGTTATTTACTGATTAAAATGATGATTAGACTCATGATAGTGCAGGTCTTACATATCACACACAAAACACATTATTTCACCTATTTTACAAGTTTCTAAGCCTTATGTATGACATGCAAAGCTAGTAAACCTTATGACAAACTTTCATGCCATTTTAGCACATCAAATAACATTATTTTTAATGTTTATAATCTGATAAAAATTCATTTTTTTCATGTCATAACATTCTCATCACTTCATGATCATTTATCAACATGCAAGCTTATGTACAAGCATCTAATGCATACATGTCCCAACATCATCATGTCTCATGAACTTAAATGCATCTATACCAACCTCAAATTCATGTTTAACCATTTAACCATTTATGAACATATGACAAAACTACCCACATGCATGTGTATATATACATATACATACACACACTTGTGCATACAAAATCCAAAATTTCACTTCTCATAACATTCTTTATTCATAGAATTTTCTATATCACAAATCTTAAATCATGCATGCATCAAATTTCTCATGAATCACATCATCAAAATCAAATAACATAAAAACTCAAACTCAAAGTTATACATACTAAAATTTCCGGCCATACCAACACACACACAAGTTTCCATTTTAATTTTGTATAAAACCCCATTTATTATTAGTTTCAAGTTTGTGAAATATTCCAAGAATCAAGAGAAACCTTCAAACATCATGAGCATCACCAAAAATCAAGAGTATGATTTAAAAACAAATTTTATACCTTCAAGATTATTGGTGGGTTTTGACAAGATTTTGATGTTATGGGGCTTGGTTCTTGCTTGAAACACCTTCAAATCACTTATAAATCACCAAATAGACTTGAAAACACCTTGAAATAAGTATGAACCTTCAAGAACAATGTTGAAATTCGAAAATATATGTTGTTTTGGGGGTGTTCGGCGGTAGCTTTTTATGAGAGAGAGAGAGAGAGATGATTTGTTTTGTGATTTGTTTCTTGGTATTATGTAAGAGTTGGTGTATTTCAAGAACAATAATCATCATCTCTTTTTCCCAAGGAACACAAGTGTCCAACATGACAAGAGGATAAGGGGAGGTGGCTTCCAAATGTCTCCTTTATACACACACAACCGATTATATATGCATATACATATGTAATATTGAGTAAAACTGGTATTTTACTGGATACCGGGTATTTTATCTAGCGTTTTAATCCCGTTTTAGTGAGTTTTATTTTATTTTTAACACTCTATAAAAATAAACTCACCAAAATATTATTGAACCATAATTTTTTTGCCGGGACTGGCGACGTTGCCGGTGTTTGGCAGTATGCGCGCTGTGCTGCGCGGTATGCGCTTAAAATCGCAAAAATAGGGATTTATGTGTTTTTCGTTTATTTTTATTATTATAAAGTAATAAACTCATTAAATTATTACTAAATTGATTATTAGTTGCCTTGACAGGCTGTGTTGACATTATTTTGTCGGTATACGCGCTGCATCGCGCGGTACGCGCTTAAACTCGAAAAATAGAGTTTCCTAGTGTTTTAAATTATTTTTCCACACGGATATGATTAAAATAAATATTCTAATTATAACATATTATTTTTAGGATTTTAACACTGATCGGGTGGTCACCGACGTTCATTTCGCGTTTTAATCGTTACACGATAAGCGTTTATCTTACCGTTGCCAACATAATTTTTATCAAAGTTTAATTTTACCAATACATTAAATTTCACATATAAACATCATAACCAGTAAAATATAGCCTTGTTACCTATTCAAAACACGTGTTACAATTGTACGGTATGGCCTAAAAAGCCGGGTGTCACAGAAAAGGCTAGTTTCGTCTCGTTGACGCTTTTAACCCTTTTAAGGCACAATGTTGTGCGTAATATCGTTTAACGATATCAAAGTCTCTCATGGACCATATTAGGCATTCCCAAGCATATGCTTAAATATTACGATGCTCCAGTTCACTTAAATGATCACTCAAAGGTGTAGTTTTAGACGTTGACGCTTTTGGCCCCTTTAACGCGCAAACTTACGCGTATCATCATTTAATAGCATCAAAGCCCTATGTAGCCCATATTAAGCATTCTCGAGAGTATGATTGCACATCATAATGCTTTGGGTTCGTTAAAAGGTCATTCAGAGGTATAATTAAACATGTTGACGCTTTTAACCCCTATAACTCGCAAACTTGCGTGTAACATTATTTTTGGCATAAAAGCCTTGAATGGCCAATATTAGGCATTCCTGAGAATATGATCAAACATCATGAAGCTCTCGGTTTGTTAAAAGGTCACGAAGAGGTAAGAACTAACATGTTGACACTTTTAACCCTTCGTCGCGCAAACTTTCAAATAATTACGCAAACGGCTCCTTTCGTCCAACAAGTGGCTCGTTTGAGAATATGAACACCGTATAAGGTCACTCAGGGGCCTGTTTTAGGCATGTTGACACTTTCAGTCCTTCCTCATTCAAGGTTTTCAATTTTGACGAAATTAGTCCCTCATAGTCAACGTTTGAGTTTATCAGGGTTTATTACTGTTAGGATCGGAGACTCTCATGATTGTGTTTGTTTGTGTAATTTGAGCAATGAATGAATATGAAACAATATAAAGTGCAGCGGAAATGAATAACAAACTTTGTGAACACAATCAAAGGAGAAAATAGTTCTGAAAGAGCATATGCAATTCATTTAGTCAAAAGATTTACAATACGAATCAAATGATTACAAACATGCTTACAAACTAAGCTCCCCCTCAGCCTGATGCCCCAGGGTTGGATTACGCAAGATGAAAGGATTGAATTGAGAAGAAGAACTCTCTCAAAACGAATCAAATGTAACAGTACAGAGTACTGCTCCATTTATAGACAAACCAAACCACTGAGACATCTCAGCTGACGTCACCATGAAAGTGACATCTAACAAAGTAACAAACTCTATCTACTATTCTACAACTACTGACCATACAGACATTGATTACATTCCAAACACTGATATATATAAACACTGACTCTTCATTCCACTGACGTAATCAACCACTGTTGTATGAGCAACAGTGCTTTCTTCAAACGGTGATCAGGCCTTGAATGGGCAGTGCTTTAACTCTTCAGCAGTACTTAGGATTCCAGCAGTAGATTGAGCTTCAGCCTTTAAACTTCATCAGTGCTTTGGTTTCACAGTGGTTTATAGGATCAGCAGTTGTTGATAAGGGCAGTACTTGGAGCATATCAGATGTTTGATTCACTGTCAAGGGGAAAGCTTAAAGTAAACATCTGATTATTGCGAATCCACTGTCATGATCCGGTTTTGGCTTTCATTATCTGTTCCTCTGGCAGGGTTCAATCCCAACAATCTCCCCCTGGAACAGATAATGCCAAAACCCTTCATTATTCTGGATCTTTATTACTCATCAGAAGTTCCCTTGCTTTTCTTTTTAAATTCTTCTTCAAATTCTTTGGAACTTGTGTCATCTTCATCCCGGCACAGTGTAAGTTCAAGGAGATCCTGCAAATCTTCAACACTAAGGCCTAGTGTTTCCTTCCTTGATATGTACTTCACTTCGCCATTGGATCTGACCAGGGTCAATACGTGGGTCTTTTGATCAGACATCCACTTTAGTACTTTTAAACCCAATGGGTTTCTTGGGAGAGATTTATTCATAGATGAGTTTGGAGATGTTGGCCTTGTGAAAACTTGCAGACTTTCAGACATTCGTTTGAAGGCCATTTCAATAATATTGTTTGCTGCAGCTATATCTTCTGCAATCTCCTTGTCTATCTGCTCTTATCTCTTTTGTTGATCTGGCTCAATGTCTGAAACTTCTGAAGTATTTGGTGATGCAGGCTTAGTTAACACCTTCTTAAAAAGTTTTTGAAGTTTTTCTGAGTTCTCTTCTTTTAGACCCATTTTCATGATGGTTTCTTTGAAGTACTCAACTTCCTTTTCCTTTTCCTTTTCCTCTTCACTAGTCAGGTTTTCTCCTTCTTCTTGGTTTGACACAAGAGTAGGATTTCTTGTTGACCTGAACAGTGTTTTGAGGTTTTCTATCTGCTGTTCAAGCTTCATCATTTGTTCATGCTTCTTTGAAGTGCCTGAAACAGTTATCTTCCTTTTCTTTAGCCTTTCATAGGCTTCATCAGTTTGCTGCTTTGACCATTTTGATATGGCATTGGCAGTGTCCACTTTTGCATCCACCAACTCCTGTTTCTTTCTTTTATACTCAGCTGTTAGGTCAGAGATGAGCTTTTTGTATTTACTCCAATTTGGAGCATTTTTTTTATTTCTAGGATCATTCTTGATTCTATCAATCCTATCAGCTTCATGTTTTAAAGCCACTATTGGCCATTCTTCAAATTGGTTTTCTTCAGCAGGATAAAAATTTTCTTGCATTATGTATGCAAGAAGTTTTCCTCTCATCTCTTTTCGTTGTTCTGCCTTTTCTTTGCTCAGCTCTTGTGAAAAATCTTTTATTTGTTTGACTTTTGTGAGCAGAAAATCCAATCTTTCAGCAATGGCTTCATCACATTGACCTTTACATTCAACCTTGGCTCTTATCTTAGCCTGTCTTACTTTGAGCTCAAGATATTCATCCATGTCTTCTGGAACCATGAAGCCAACGAGTGAAGAAAATTTTCTGTTTGAAGGATCATCATCAGTGTAGAATTGCCTCATCTCATTTTTTATAGCTTCCAGTTCTAACGGATATCTTGCAGCAGTGGGATCATATTGGTCCTCATCTGGCTGAGTAAGTTTTCTTTTTCTGGTGTAGAGCTTTGTTGGTTTTGATGTGAGACTGGTGGAAACAGTGGAAGATGACTGACTAACAGCTGTTGAAACAACTGGTGTTTCAACTGCTGTTGTCATTACAACTGTTGATATATCAGCAGATGTCTTCTGCTTTTGAGCAGGGGATGGAGGTGGTGAGGTAGTTTTTGATGATGGTGATGGTGGTGGTGAATCATCAGATATGACAATCCTTCTCCTTTTTATTATAGGAGAGGCTGATGATGTCTTGGGTGACTCGGTGGTTTGATATTGAATGGCAGTGGTTTGTGTTTGTGATTGACTATCAACAGTTGAAACAACTGGTGTTTCAACTGATGTTGTCATTACAACAGATGTTTTAACATCTGTTGTCTTCTGTTTTATGACAGGAGGTAATGATGATGATGTGAAGACAATGGTTTTGGTGGTGTGTGATGGAGTGGTGTGTGTTGAAGAGATGGCAGTTGTTTGGCTACTAACATCAGTTTTTGTAACCACTGCTGTATCAGCTATTTTAGATGTCTGTTTTCCTTGCTCTGGTTCAACATACAGACCATCTTCAATTCCCTTTTTCTTCATCTTCTTGACATTCTCCCCCTTTTTGGCATTATCTGCAAGGGGGTTATCCATAAAAAGGATAGTGGAGGGAACTTTTTCACCATGGGCAGTCTTTTGTATGCTGGCCTTTATAGCCTTGATGTCTGCTTGAGTATCTTTGAATCTTGACTCCACCATGTTTGTCATCATTTTTACATGTATTTCATGCTGTTGATTAGCCATCTGTTTTTGTTTCTCAAGCATGGGTTGAAAGATATTCCAGAGCTCATTTACAGCAAATGCTTGTGGTGGAGCAGATGCTTGAGTTGGAACAGGTGCTTGTGGTGGGGCAGCAGTGGATTGTGCTTTTTGAGCTTTTAAAATCTCTTGCACCATCTCCTTTATTTCAGCAACTGAGGTTTCCAGTTTTTCAACTCTTCCCGTCAATTCTTGGTATTTTGAATCATCACCCACTTTAATGGGATCATCTGAATCCCCACCTATAGTGGTTATATCAATGTTTGACTTAGGAACTAAGTCCCAAAAATCACCCATTGATGCCCCTTGTTCTTGGTACTGGGGACTTCTTTCTTCAACACTTGATAGACCTTTGATGGTACCAGTGGTTAGAACCAACTCACTGGTGGTTACCGATGGTGCTATTGAAGAAATTGCCTTCAAGGGAGTCTTACTAATGAAACAACTGTCCAACTGAAGATCTGTTGATCCATCAGTTGTAGTTGCTGCTCCACTTGAACTACCACCGAGAGTTACTTGTAACTCAGGGGGTGTAACCTCCTCAGTTTTTGCTGGGGTAGCAGAGGTATAAGCATCAGACCCAGTCACTTGTGGGAGTATACTCTCAGTGACAGGTGATAGAGAGGAACTGGTTTGTGTCTGAGCTATAACAACTGCATGCAACAAAGGTACCATGGATTGTGGTAATATCATTGGTGAGGGTGTGGGAGTTGAAAGAGACATGTCCTTGGGATCAGGACTGAGGAAGATGGATCCGATTGAATCCAGAGCTTCATATTGTGGGGTCCCTGTGCTTACAACCTGATCCTTTTGTGAGGATGCAGGAGGAGTTTTAGGCAAAGGTGGAGATCTTTCTACCAACTGCTGTGAGGAAGTAGCAGCAGTGGTTTGTGGTGACATTTGTGTTGTCACAGGCAGTTGCTCTGGGATCTCATCTTCCAGAGTTGCCTTTTTCTTGGGTTTGGTGGGCTTTTTGTATGATTTTCTTTTGGTCTTTTTGGTAATGTCAGGTGTGGGTTTCAAAGCAGTGGTAGTGCTGCTATGATCACCTGGAGCAGTGGGCTCAGCAGCAGATGTCTGAGGGGCAGTGGTAACTGCTGAAGTCTGCTCAGACACCTCTGCTTTTGTTTTTATTGGTGCCATCATTCTGGAAAATGTTTCTTTTGTTAAGCCTTTTATTTGAAAATAGGCACCTTGTTTAAGCAAATTTTCATTTTCTTTTTCAAATTTTTTTTTGAAATAATAGCTCAGAAATCTTGGAAAAAGTAAAAATGATTTGCTATCAACGTTCTTTACCAAGTCGTTGAAGATCTCCTGGGAGTAGTTGTAATCTTTATTGTTTAAAATAGCATAGCCCAAGCATTGAATCTTCAATGGTATTTCATTAAACGATGTTGTTTTATTTGAAACACAACTTAAAAGTGTGTGAAATAAAAATCTGGGTGGAGATGGGAAATAACCTTTTTGTAAGGTATCTACCTTTGATTGTTCTGCATATCCCCTTTTCAGAAAATCAGCTTTTAACTCGTTTTTGTCAAAGGAAGTTTTACCATTCTGATCATCGAGTTTGAAGACTTCAGAGATTGTTTGCGGAGTGATTTGAATCACTTTACCCTGTATCGAGGAGTTAATGGCTATGACTTTATCGTCTTGTTTTTCAAGCGTCGCCTTTTTTCAGAACTCTCTCTGGGTTTGCAAATACATGGGAGCATCTGCTGTTAACAAAGTTTTGTACTTTGATGCAGATATTGTATCAATGATGGAGTCGAATGTGTGGTTATCGGTAGGTTTTGTGAGCAAACCCAGATAATTATGAGGAGATTTGTATGGTATCTCGATGGATTCTTCGGCCGTTTGAGCGACCTCTTTTGAAGATGATGGTGATTTTGGTTTAGATGTTGATTTTGATTTTGACTTCGTCATTTTGATGAAGAAGAATCGGAGAGTGATTTGGGAAGAAAAGTTGGAAACTGCTTTGAGAAGAGAACTTTGGAATTCAATTCGACAGTGTAAAACCCTGTTTGGGGGTTTTGATCAGGGTTTTATTTAGGGAAAAAGTGATCGCTGATGTGGCAGCGGTTATTATGATCTGAAGGCTAAAACCTGACCACGTGTCAACCTGTGATGATATGGATGAAGAATAGAGGACAGTTGTTTTAAGAACCACTGATGTATCAAGCATCAGTAGCTACAACGGTAATAATGTGATGACAGTGGAAGATTTTTACTATCAGTGGATAGCATATCAGTGGATAAGACAATGATTTTGAGCATCAGTGCTTGCCAAGCAAAATGAGGATCAGTGGTTGACTTTTAGCAGTGGATAGTAATTAGGAAACAGACGTTTGAGCAAAACAGTGGTTAGGGTTAAAATAAGGGCAATGGTTTGAAAGTTCATATTCAGCAACTTTTTGCAGAGATTTTCATTCAAGGTTTTGCCACATGTCAAATTTTCTATTGAAATTCTTACGAATTACTGACAGTGGTTTTGTACCCCGGACGATGAGAACTTTTTACTATGGCAACTCATTTTCATTTAATATCCAAACTAAAACATGAGTGCCCCAGTAGTTTAGACACTGTTTAGCAATCAACATTTGATTAGTGTTTAACACAACCTTGAGTAAGACATGACCTTGACATATGCACCATTTCCTTTTAACCCATTTAAGAGGACAATAATACCAATAAAAATAAGATACTATTTCCGGACAGGTAACAGAGACAATTGCCAATAAAAACAAGCAAAAGTTCAAAATATATTATTCTTAAAAAAAATGAACAATATGTCCTGGTTATTCGAGAAAATCCTTTAAAAAAAATTAAAGGATTTTCTGAGAACAGCATAAAAAAGGATCTGGTATATCTTCAATAAAATACGTAATCATATCATTCTCAAGTTTATGAAAATGGTCAGTGGTTTGACAGCAGTGGTAGGAAATACATTTTGACCACTGTTTGGTACCATTTTATTGTCAGTTGATTACAAACATGAGGACACATGGACTCATGAGTTTTGAAGAATTTTCTAGTCCTCTTGTAAGTTCAATCACTGAGAGTACTATTGTCACCTGAACTTTCATGAACCAATGAGCACAAACAGTTGCTTAATGACCATTATTACCCCAAGCTTTTACTCTTAAGTGTTTTATGTTTATACTCTTTTCTTTTGACTTCAAAAGTTTTGAGATAAACACACTTCTGAGCTTTTGTTAATTTTCTTCTTCCCCTTTCACCCTTCCCATTGATAAGTAATGAAATACTTACTGGGAGATCTTTATTGAAGGAATACTCAATCCAGAATCATTTTATAGTAATGTTTTTAAGAGAATTGGTCGTATTTGCACAAGTTTTCAACCCATCTCACATTACATATGATACGGACTATGTTGACCCCTGGTTTTCTTAGTGTATTTTTACCAGGGTTGATTTGTTCCTTTTGAGGATCCTCAACCTGTTTTTCAACACACCAGATCTTATAACTAAAGTTTTAAATTCCCTCTTTCATGTTTACCAAAAACACTAATGTTTTAAGAACATAGGTTTTGTTCATCTGAGGTTCATACTCTAGTTTTAAACATGATGAAACAGCACAAAATTCACAACAATAGTTGAAATCAATTTTGAAAATAAGAGATAATCCCATAGTTTTAATAGATATGTTTTCAGATCTAGAAACCATGAGTGTCTTGTGCATGAAATCACTTGTTATGTGAAATTTGTGTGTCATATGACATCTTGGTTGATTTACAGAGTTTTGAATAACCATTTTGAACATGGTTTACTCGGTACTCTATTTTTCAACTAAATGCACCCAACCTTAGTATCAATGAATAATGAGCCGAACTATTATGTCAAATTGATTGTTAGATCGAATTTGACTGTCCAGGCTCTGATACCAATTGTTAGGATCGGAGACTCTCATGATTGTGTTTGTTTGTGTAATTTGAGCAATGAATGAATATGAAACAATATAAAGTGCAGCGGAAATGAATAACAAACTTTGTGAACACGATCAAAGGAGAAAATAGTTCTGAAAGAGCATATGCAATTCATTTAGTCAAAAGATTTACAATACGAATCAAATGATTACAAACATGCTTACAAACTAAGCTCCCCCTCAGCCTGATGCCCCAAGGTTGGATTACCCAAGATGAAAGGATTGAATTGAGAAGAAGAACTCTCTCAAAACGAATCAAATGTAACAGTACAGAGTACTGCTCCATTTATAGACAAACCAAACCACTGAAACATCTCAGCTGACGTCACCATGAAAGTGACATCTAACAAACTAACAAACTCTATCTACTATTCTACAACTACTGACCATACAGACATTGATTACATTCCAAACACTGATATATAAACACTGAATCTTCATTCCACTGACGTAATCAACCACTGTTGTATGAGCAACAGTGCTTTCTTCAAAGGGTGATCAGGCCTTGAATGGGCAGTGCTTTAACTCTTCAGCAGTACTTAGGATTCCAGCAGTAGATTGAGCTTCAGCCTTTAAACTTCATCAGTGCTTTGGTTTCACAGTGGTTTATAGGATCAGCAGTTGTTGATAAGGGCAGTACTTGGAGCATATCAGATGTTTGATTCACTGTCAAGGGGAAAGCTTAAAGTAAACAGTTGATTATTGTGAATCCACTGTCATGATCCGGTTTTGGCTTTCATTATCTGTTCCTCTGGCAGGGTTCAATCCCAACAATTACACGTGTCAACACATCATTGGACACGATTTTACGAGCTGTTACATGAATTCCCAATATGTGTTATCCCTATCTGTATCTTACAGTTATTGATATGTTTAAATTTATATATATATATATATGTGTGTGTGTGTGTGTGTGTGATATATTAATAATGTTATGCCTTATCAAATTTTGTGAAATTTTATCTGTATCATATTTATATATTTATGTGAATATAATTCAATATAAATTTTATAACATTATGATAATATTATGATACTAATATTTAATATCTTAGTCAAATATATTAATATAAGATAACACAATTCAGGTATGATACTTCAAAAATAGCATAATATAAATATTAAGATAGTATAATTCATATATTAAACTTAAATGATTTTATGTCATTTAAATTCTCAGTTTATGTAATCTCTATTTGTATTTTACAATATGTTATGCTATAAATATATAAAGGGATATAATCATAATATATTAATATTAAAATTTTGTGATAAATATCATACCCATATATTCATGTGAATACAATACAATTCAATATAAATTATAATCATATTGTGATATTGACATTAATATCTTAATCAAAGATATAAGATAATACCCTTTAAGTATGATGTCGCTGAAATATTATAATAAAAAATATTATTTGATGCAAGTAATATGTTTTATGATTTATGTTATAGCCCAAAATTTTACTCGACTTAAAATATCTATGTTGTCAAAGTTTTGATAAAACATGTAATTATATTATTTATTTTGTTAAAATATAATATCGCAGCATACTTAAAACATATTTATTGTTTAAATACAATGTTACAACAAAATTTTAATAATGATACTATGAAAATATTATTATATTATTACATATGCTTTCATTATATTATATAAGCACATGTACATTTACATACACATGAAAAGTGTGCGAAAATTATATAAGTACTCTATATTTTATAAATTATATTAATGAAACAAATGATATTTCATATATAAAATAGAAATGTGTACAAAAATATATGGTACTGTATAACTATATAATTTAAAATATATATACGTAATACGTGTATATCACAAGGGAATAACTTAAGAATTTTATCATTTAATAATTTAACTCACTTCTTAAACTATATTTGATTTATATGTATGTATATTCTGATATAAGAGTAATACTTCCTAAAATAAGGATCAAATTTAGAAACGTCAAACTTTGTATTATCTATTATGATTCTTTAAATAAATAAAATTGATAAATCAAGAATCAAGTCCTAATATTTTCAACCAATATGGTTCAACCCTCTGGTTAAAGCTATTCTAAGAAATCCGTAAGGATTATATATTTTAATTTAATTTAGTTATTCACCCTTTTATTTCAAAATAGTATGTTCAACAGAAATTCATTTCAATTACTATTATTATTATATGAAAATAAAGTTATGAGAATAAGCAGAATAATTAATACCATTAGTTATATGATTGAACTCTTATAAATAATTTAGTATTATATTACAGAAAATTTGAAAAATTATACGTATACATGTACAGGATAAAAAATTCTTGATAATATATACAATATAATAAGACAAATATCTTCTGTAGAAAAGCAAATTTTTGTATGTAACAGAAGAAACAGGTCTACATGTTTACCTAGAAATTATCCAAATGATTTTTCAACCCATTAACCACAATTAACCCAAAAGAAACCCTAAGGACACCCGGGTTAGCACCAAGGGAAAAATAGTAGAATCAATGACTGGGGAATCTCAGGATCTTATATAAACCTTTAATTCTAGCCACAGTCACAACCACAGTTCCCGCCAAACATCCCGAATATTTATCCAATCATTAGCCCTGAGAATATAAGCTAAGTTGAGAAAATATGAAATCATTATTAGTAAAACACCGAGCCCATAATCTAGAATAAGAGCTCGTCTGTAACTACGATAACAGGAAATAGCACATAATATATTATATATACTTCCCTTATATTTTGATAAAATATATAGTGAAAAGAAAATGTTAAAATATAAAATATATATGTATATACATATATATATATATATCAATGCATCATACTGATAGGTATGATTATACTTGTGCTAAATGTAAAATGAGCAACAAAATGTGCATGTATAATTGCTTAGTTCTGTGGTAATTATATCAGAATATGTTTGCAATTCAGATGTCAAAGGAAATAACCTGTAATCAAGAAATTCAGGCTAGTAATGAAAACTCTTTGGACAGAAGCACTATAGCAAACATAATAACTAAAGGAATATCGAATGCTATACCTTCGATCATTGACGCTATTAAAATTTCTATGCCTATAAACGAAAGTCCTACTTTACGTTGTAAGCATACTCATCACTTCAAACTTAGCCCTAGTATCAATGGAGACCATGATATTCGTATCAAAACTCCATCCTCCAAGCGAAAGAAAACCACAATCTATAGTCACTCTTATAAGAAATTCCGCTCTGACAAAACCGATGAGAACCAAGAAGCTGGACCGTCAATCGCGCAACCTCCCTGCAACAACTATAATCAGAAGAGTTTAAAAAGACGCCATTCTAGGAAGACACACCGCTGTAGTTTTTTCAAGAAGGCTGGACATGCAGAGGAAGTATGTAGAAGGAAAACTAACGTCTATTTCAACTGCGGAGATCCATGTCATATCCGTCCCTACTGCCCGAAATTATCCAAGGCTCCCGAAAACAAAGCTATAAACCCAGATGAAGCTAAGGAGAACGCATAAATACTTACGACACCGGAGGCAACAACAACTTCTAAAATAAGCACCTTACGTTTGACCGTACTAAAGTATTAGTTGACTCCTGATTCCGAACAAAGTTTTATAATAAAAGGTCTTTATTTTTCTTTCATAAAGCCAACGCTCATTTGTCTCATCTCTTGACAAATTCATATGTTGCACAAGCATTGCTTGTTACGCATGTGATTCCACTTCAAAATATTTTCTATTCACGAGTTCGAATATTATGTCATGATGCTCATTTTAACTCTTGATAACTTGCATTATTGCAAAAAACGATGACTTTTGGTATCAAGTTAACAGATTTCTTGGAAAACTCCTTTCCTTTTCAAAGATACTTACCGGATTTTATTATAACCATTTCTTGCCAATACATATATCCATTGTTGGAATATGTCTAAACCAAGCTCAAATTGTTTGAACTTGCTCCTATACATTCGATTCAAAATCCCATATAATGAATTGAGATCATCATATTCGAGGTAATTTCATTTGTTTGAATCATAGTAGACCTATTCAAAGTCTACGACTCCAATAAATCGTTTTTTAACCCACGACACCTTGCGGTGGCAATTTCTTTGAAACTTGGACTCATTTCGTTTTCACAGCTGAGGTACGAATTTATCTATTTATCGATTCATCATCCTAAACCAGCTTTGTGTTAAGATAAAGGTACCTAAATTCTTATTCCAATGTACCTCCAACATTTCTTTGATCAATCCTACAATATTCAATTGTTCCTTCATTTGAACATCCTATCTTTTGAATATCTAGACTCATTTCATTGAAACTTTCAGTTAATTTCGAAAAATGGTGAATTTGTTCGGTCACCATAATCATTGAATTCTTTCAATCATTACAACACCTTGTGGTGTCTGTGTAAATTTGTAGCCTGAGCTATTTTATATCCCTAATCATATCAATTCATACGTCATTCTTTTGCCTCATCATTCAAGTAGTCTTGATACAGTTATGTATTAAGACAATGATACACTAAATTCTATTGTATTTTCGGTGTATCTCAGCCATTTCAATTAACGTCACTGATTTCTGATTTGATTATTGACAAATCATTTTTCATACTTCTATTTTCAAATTGAGATTATTGAATAAGAGTTTCCCCCAATTGACAATCAAAGAAAGTTCTCTTTTGGCATTGAATCCTATTGTTCTACAAATCGGTTACCTTCAATTCTCATGTCTCGATTAATTTATGAAATTCAGCCACCCTGATAATGGCAATATTTTGCCTCGTTTAGTTAACATCAATTCCTGAAACTAATTTAAACAATTAAGTTTCTCAGAGAGATATCACTATTGATTCGTCTGCTAAGCATTTTTTAGATTTCATACATATGTCATTCCTATCATTTCCTCTAGCAGTTGTAGCTACTAAGCTACGGGTCCTATTCTTCTAATAAATGATCCAACATACCTGGAACTTGGTTTCCCTCCTTTAATGAATCTGACTACCCCTTTCCATAGAGAAACTTTTAACAATACCTTATCTCCCACTTGAAAAGTTTTCATTTGTTATCTACATAACTCTTTTGATAATCTCGTATTACTTTAACTTGAATTATGTTGTCTATTGTTTCTTGCACTATCTCGAGTCCCGATAAGTTACTTTTCTCCAAATTTCTACCCAACACACAGAGGTTCGGAACTTCCATTCACTGAATGCTTTCAAAGACGCTTTGACACTGTTTTTACTAACTACAAGACTGGATATAACTCCAAGGGAATATAGTAGCTCGAATCTCGAGGACGAGATTTAAAACAAGGTGGGGAGGATATAACAACCTTCCTTAAAATAATTTGGACACCCCTAAACGCTCCCAAATACACCCCGTATGTGAAAAACGGACCCGAATAACACATATATTAATAAATAACAAATAAAAACAAAAATAACAGTCTGTCGTGGGGCGTGACAGACTTGACTTCATCTGTCGTGGGGCGCGACCGAGTAACAAGTGGCGGAGCCACATCGTACCACGTGTCCAGACACGCGTCAACACCACCGATGCAGCCGCCTTTTAGGCTCTGGAGGGGCGCGTCGAACCCCTTTTCTCCGTCGCGGGGTGCGAGAAAGCAGCCGAACAGCCCTATAAATAGAGGCCATCGGCATTCATTTGCAAATCGTTCACAATTCGAATTTCTCTCTCAATTTCTCTATAGTATAAATAATCTTCGGGTGTTATACCCCCTAATTAGCGAAGTTCTGCCTCGTTGTTAGTATTATAACCCCCGGTTACGTATTAGATATGTTGCCCGATCGATCTAGTGCTCCGTAACGCATGTCGAGGCTCTGCCTGACTTAGTCGTTGGAGTTCTGTCTCGGGAAGGGTATAACTAATGTAAATTTGGGTTATTATACTAACACGTGTGCATTGTTTATTTAACTAGATTATAACCAGGAAGTCACAAGGAAATATCTAAATTAGCAATGTGAGTTTATCCTCTTTTTGTAAATTCTTTTATAAACTGTTTTACAAAACCTCAATTGTTTTAACTTATATTTAACAGTGATTGAGTATTTGTAATTCTACAATTATCGTCAGTATGTTGGGGGTTTGTATACAAAATTTGTTACTACACTGTGAGTAGTAGCATGACCACCAGTCATGGATTGGCAGTGCCGTGGGTGGTAACTAAAGTAGAAATATAAACAAATGTAATTGCGAGATCACCCTCAATGCTGTAAAATGATAAAACTGTTTTGATTAAACTGGGATTCACTCACAAGTATTTCTAGCTGATAAAATGTTTTAAACACGTGTTTCAGGTAAATTAGTGTGAAGCCCATAAAAGCCAGCTGGAGAGCACTGAAGGCTTAGAAAAGTGGTTATAAAAGTTACCTAAATAAAAAGGAGAATTGTTTTCAATTATTAGGGTTTATCCCTATAAAAATATTATGAATGGAATCTTGGGTTTTACCCATGTATTTATTATTATAAAAATATGGTGTTTCACTCTGATAAACTATTTCCTAAATACGGTCCTAATGAAACTTTCCGCTGCCAAATTAATAAACACCGATACCATCTGACTGGCTCGCGGCTCCCGCTCCCGGGGTGGGGTCGGGGGCTGTGACATGCATTTTCTTGTCGTCTTCAAGTCTGATGTATCTCAAAGCCCTGTTCCGAGCTTCATCCAGGTTCCTACAAGGATTCATCACAAGATCCTGATAAAATTGGGAATCCTTTTGCAATCCCATCTTGAATTTCTGCACAGCTGTAGCAACATCAAGGTGTGGGATATCTAAGGATTCCCTGTTGAACTTGTTCACATAATCCTTTAAGGATTCTTGAGGACCCCGAGTTATCCTGTAGAGGTCACTTGTTAGTTTTCAAAGCTTCTACTGCAAGAAAACTGACTGTTAAACAAATTAACCAAATGAGCAAATGATGTAATTGAATGAGGTGGAATGTTTAAGAGCCATTTCAAGGCTGATCCTGTTATAGTAGAGCCGAAGCCCTTGCAGAGGCATGCTTCCTTAAGTTCCGGTGGAATAGTGTTAGGATCGGAGGCTCTCATGATTGTGTTTGTTTGTAATAAATGAACAATTAATAAACATGGTTCAATGAGTTATGCAGCGGAAATGAACACAAACTTTGTAAACACAATCAAAGAGGAAAATAGTTTTGATAAACACATGCTTTTCATCAATCGAAAGGTTACAAAGCAAATCAAAAGATTACAAAGCAAGATTTACAAACTAAACTCCCCCTCAGCCTGATACTCCATGGTTGATTACACACAAGATGAAAGGATTGGACTAGAGGAGAAGAACTCGCTCAGTCAATCAAATGTAACAGTACAAAGTACTGCTCCATTTATAGGCAAACCAAACCACGGAGGCATCTCAGCTAACGTCACCATGAAAGCGACGTCTAACAGCCTAACAACCTGTAACCACTGTTCCTACACAAACACTGCTAATCTTAACCACTGATTCTACATAAGATAAGTAATACACTAAACTATTGCTATCTTCTTCTATCAGTGCTTTCCTCAAAGTTGATTAGTCCTTGAGTGGGCAGTGCTTTGTCATCAGTAGATTGAACCAGCAGTGTTTACTTCTTCAGGGCCATATCAGCAGTTTAAAGGGTAGCAACAGTTGTATACGGACAGTTGATATAGAACCATCAGTTGTTATAATCACTTTCAAGGGGAAAGTCTAATGTAAACAGCTGCTTATTGTGAATCCACTGTTGTGATCCGGTTTTGGCTTTAATTATCTGTTCCTCTGGTAGGGATCAATCCCAACAATCTCCCCCTGGAACAGATAATGCCAAAACCCTTCATTATTCTGGATCTTTATTTTCTCATCAGAAGTTCCTTAGCTTGTCTTTTAAGTTCTGCTTCAAAGTCCTTGGAACTTGAGTCATCCTCATCCCTGCACAGTGTAAGTTCAAGGAGATCTTGTAGATGTTCAACACCAAGGCTTAGTGCTTGTTTCCTTGATATGTACTTCACTTCTCCATTGGATCTGAACAAGGTCAATACATGGGTCTTTTGATCAGACATCCATTTTAGTATTTTTGAACCCAATGGGTTTCTTGGGAGAGGTTTATTTACAGATAAGTTAGGAGATTTTGGCCTTGTAAATATTTGTGAAGCAGTATCCTGAGCTTTTGCTAGCTTAGAATTTTCAGACATTTGTTGGAAAGCCATTTTTATGACATCATTTGCTGCAGCTATATCTTCTGCAACTTCTTTGTCAATCTGCTATTGTCTCTTTTGTTGATCTAGCTCAATGTCTGATATTTCTGCTGATGTGTTTGGTGATGATGGTTTGTTTAAAACCTTTTTATCTAAAGCCATTTTCTTGATGGCTTCTTCAAAGTATTCAGCTTCCTTTTCCTTTTCTTCTGCAACAGTTAGATGTTTCCTCTTTTCTTGGTTTATCACGATGATAGAGGAATCTGCTGATGTGAACAGTGGTTTAGGATCAATGACCTGTTTTGGCTCTTTGTGTTCAGGCTTCTTTGGTGAATCAGGATTTGTCATTTTTCTTCTTTTCAGCCTTTCATAAGCCTCATCTGTATACTGTCTAGTCCATTTTGCTATGACATTGGCATGTTCAACCTTTGCAACCACCAGCTCTTGTTTCTTCCTTTTGTACTCTGAAGTGAGATCAGCAATGAGCTTTTTGTATTTACTCCAGTTTGGAGCTTTCCTCTTCTTGCTTGGATCATTTTTTATTCTTTCAATTCTGTTTGCCTCATGCTTTAATGCAACTATTGGCCATTCTTCGAATTGTTTTTCTTCAGCTGGATAGTATTTTTCTTTCATGATGTATGCAAGATATTCTTTTCTCGTTTCTTTTCGTAGATCTATTTTGGGTGGTAAATTTGCCATTTCTTTGCTCAGATCTCTTGCATAGTCTTCCATCTGTTTGACTTTGGTGAGCAAAAATTCCATTCTTTCATAAATGGCTTTGTCACTTTGATCTTCACATTCAATTTTGGCTCTTATCTTAGCCTGCCTCGCTTTGAGCTTGAGATATTCATCCATATTTTCTAGAATTATGAAACCTATGAGAGAAGGAAATCTTCTTTTTGAAGGATCATCCTCAGTATGGAATTGTCTCATCTCATTTTTTACAGCTTCAGGTTCCAGTGGATATTTTGCAGCCATAGGATCATATTTGTCATCACCTGCCTGAGTTGTTTTTCTTTTTCCGGAGTAAATTTTCTCCAGTGAAAGAGTGCTTTTGGGTGATTTGTTGATTGTAGTGAAGATGGCTTGAAGTGAAGTGAAGGTAGTGGTGGATGGTGGCTGACAAACAGTTGTTGAAACAACTGGTGTTTCAACCTCTGTTGTCATTACAACTACTGATGTGTCAGTAGATGTCTTCTGCTTTTGAACAGGGGTTGAAGGTGGTGAAGTTGTTTTTGGTGGTGGTGATGGAGAATCATCATCAGGAATGAAAATCCTTCTCCTTTTTATTGTAGGAGAGGCCGATGATGTCTTGGGTGGATCAGTGGTGGTGGTTTGAGTGGTGGAAAGTGTCTGACTAACAGTTGTTGAAACAACTTGTGTTTCAACCACTGTTGTCGTTACAACAGATGTTGTAACATCTGTTGTCTTCTGCTTTATGGCAGGAGGTAATGGTGGTGAGTTTGGTTTTGGTGGTGGTACTGTGATTATAGATGATGATGATGGTGGTAGGGCAGTGGTTGTGGTGGTGTGTGGTGAAGTAGTATGTGTTGATATGGCAGCTTTATTCTGGCTATCTTTTTTCGGTTCAATATAAACACCATCCTCAATTTCCTTCTTCTTCCACTTGATTTTCTCCCCCTTTTTGGCATTATCTGGGGAGGGGTTATTCATGAAGAGGATAGTGGGAGGAACTTTTCCAGTGGTACTTTGTATATGAGCCTTGATAGCTTTGATGTCTGCTTGAGTATCTTTAAATCTTGACTCCACCATGTTTGTCAGCATTTGTACATGTATTGCATGTTGCTGACCAGCCATTTGTTTTTGTTTTTTTTTTCAAGCAGAGGTTGAAATACATTCCATAGCTCATTTGCAGCAGGTGCAGGTTGTGCAGGTGCTTGAGCTGGAACAGCAGTGGATTGTGCTTTTTGAGCTTTTAACAACTGTTGCACCATATCATTTATTTCAGAAACTGATGTTTCAAGATTTTCAACTCTGTCCGTCAATTCCTGATATTTTAAATCATTACCTAAGTTAATAGGATCATCTGATTCCCCACCAGCAGTGGTTGTACCAATGTGTGACTTAGGAACTGAGTCCCAAAAATCATTCATTGATGCCCTTTGTTCTTGGTTCTGGGGTCTTCTTTCTTCAACACTTGATAACCTTTTTAGGGTACCAGTGGTCAAAACAAACTCACTGGTTGTTCCCAGAGGTGCTATGGAAGAAATTGCCTTCAAGGAAGTCTGATTGATGAAACAACTGGCCAAATGTAGATCTGTTGATCCAACATTTGTAGTTGCTGCTCCACTTGAACTACTGTTAGGAATTACTTGTAACTCCTGCAGTGTAACCTCCTCAGTTGTTGCTGGGATAGCAGAGGTATAAGCATCAGACCCAGTCACTTGTTGGAGTGTACTCTCAGTGATAGGTGATAGAGAGGAACAGGTTTGTGTCTGAGCTATAGCAACTGCATGCAACAAGGGTATTATGGATTGTGGTAGTGTGAGGGATGAAGATATAGGTTATGAAAGAGACATGTCCTTGGGATCAGGACTGAGGAAGATGGATCCGATTGGGTCCAGAGCTTCATATTGTGGGGTCCCTGTGTTTACAACCTGATCCTTTTGTGAGAATCCAGGAGGAGTTTGAGGTAAGGGTGGAGATCTTTCTACCAACTGCTGTGAGGAAGTAGCAGCAGTGGTTTTTGGTGACATTTGTGTTGTCACTGGCAGTTTCTCTGGGATCTCATCTTCCAGAGTTGCCTTTGCTTTGGGTTTGGTGGGTTTTTTGTATGATTTCTTTTTGGTCTTTTTGGTAATGGCAGGTATGGGTTTCAAAGCAGTGATTGTGCTGCTATGATCACCTGGAGCAGTGGGCTCAGCAGCTGATACCTGAGGAGCAGTTGTAGCTGCTAAATTCTGCTCAGGCACCTCTGCTCTTGTTTTTAAAGGTGTTAACATTCTAGTGAATGTTTCAGGTGTTAAACCTTTTATTTGAAAATAAACACCTTGTTCGAGCAAATTTTCATTTTCTTTTCCAAATTTTTGTTTGAAATAGTAGCTTAGAAACCTTGGAAAGAGTAAAAATGATTTGCTATCAACATTCTTTACCAAATCATTAAAGATCTCCTGGGAATAGTTATAATTTTCATTATGTAAAATGGCATAACCCAGACATTGGATCTTTAATGGTATTTCGTTAAAAGCAGTTGTTTTATTTGAAACACACATTAAAAGAGTGTGAAATAAAAACCTAGTTGCAGAAGGGAAGAAACCTTTTTGTAAGGTATCTCTTTTTATTTGTTCTGCATATCCTCTTTCCAGAAAATCAATTTTCAACTCGTTTTTAGGAAAAGAAGTTTTACCTTGCTGATCATCGAGTTTAAAGACTTCTGAGATAGATTGTGGAGTAAATTGAATCGCTTTACCCTGTATGGAAGAGTTGATGGCAATGACGGTCTCGCCCTGTTTTTCAAGGGTAGCATTTTTCCAAAACTCTCTCTGGGTTTGTTGATAGATTGGAGCATCTACTGTAAGCAAAGTTTTATACTTTGATGCAGTCATGATGTCGATGATGGAATCGAAGGTGTGGTTGTTGGTGGGTTTTGTGAGTAGACCCAAGTAATTGTGAGGGGGTTTGTAAGGGATTTCAATGGGTTCAGCGGCCGTTTGAGCGACCTCTTTGGAAGATGATGATGATTTTGACTTTGATTTTGATTTTGATTTCGTCATTTTGATGAAGAAAGACGAAGAATGATTTGAAATGGAGGTTGGAAACTGCTTTGAGAAGAGAATTTTTGGAATTCAATTCGACAGTGTAAAACCCTGTTTGGGGTTTTGATCAGGGTTTTATTTAGGGAAAAGAATGAACGCTGATGTGGCAGCGGTTACAAAGATCTGAAGGCTAAAAACTGACCACGTGCCAACCTCTGATGAAAAGATGAATAATGGAGGACAGTTTTTTTGGAGAACCACTGATTAAGCAAATATCAGTGGTTACAACGGTAACAATATGAGAGCAGTGGGTGATTTTTACTATCAGTGGATAGCATATCAGTGGATAAGACACTGATTTTGAACAACAGTGCTTATCAAGAGAATGAGAGAACAGGGGTTAACTTTCAGCAGTGGACAGTATTTAGGAAACAGATGTGTGAGCTAAGCAGTGGTTAGGGGTAATGGTAAAGATTTTGAAGCTTTTATAGATTCTTAACAGTTGTTTAGTACCCCAGATGATGTAGACCCTTTTTACTAAGGCTACTCATTTTGTGTCATAATTTTTGAATTACAACATGAGTACCCCAAGCATTTTTAAGGTCTTTTAACAATCAATCTTTGATCCGTTTTAAAACAAACTTGAGTTTGACATAAACTTGACATTTGTACCATTTCCTTTTGATCCATTTATAAGGATAATTTCACCAAAAAAATAAAGGTTTTATATCCTGACAGGAGATTGAAACTTTTACTATCAAAAACAAGTAAAAGTACAAAATATATCATTCTAAAGAAAATTAAAGAATAATATATCCTGTTTTATTGAGAAAAACCTTTTCAAGAAAAATAAATAAAGGTTTTTCAGAAAACAGCATCAAAAAGGAATCTGGTATATTTTCCAATTAAACTCATGATCATATCACTCTCAAGTTTTATGAAAATGATCAGAGGTTTGAAATATATTGCAATAACCATTGTTTGAAACCATTTTTCTTGTTAAATTGATTGCTAAAATGAGGAGACATGCTCACATGAGTTTTTGAAAGTTCGGTTATAAACTTTCTTACCATGTGATGATTCTGAAAAACTTGTCTAGTCCTCTTGTAAGTTTATTTACTGGAGATACTATTTATACCTGAACTTCCCTGTACCAATGAATGCACACAGTTGGTTGATGACCATTGTTCACCCTATTTTTTTGGACTCTTAAGTGTTTTACATTTATACTCTTTTCTTTTGACTATAAAAGTTTTGAGATAAACACACTTTTGAGATTTTGAAAATTTTCTTTTTCCCATTTTACCCTTCCCATTCATAAGTACTGAAATACTCACTAGGAGGTTTTATTGAATGAAAATTTATTCCAAAATCATTTTACAGCAATGTTTTAAGAAATTTGATCATTTTTGCAAATGCTTATGCCAAATTTCACATTACCTATGATCTGAATAATTTCTGACTGTTGATTTCTCTTAATGTAATTTTAACACAATTGATTTGGTCCTTTTTGAGGATTCTCAAACTGTTTTTCAATACATAAGATTTGATAGCCAAAGTTTTGATTTCCCTCTTTTTATGTAACCAAAAACACTAATGTTTTTTATGAACATAGGTTTTAGTCGACCTGAGGTACATACTTTAACTGCAAACACGATGGATACAGTACAAAACTTCATAACAACAATTGAAATCAATTTTGTAAAGAAGATAATTACACCATAGTTAACAGATATATTTTCAGATCTGAAACCTATAGGTGATTTATGTATGACATCACTTGTTGTGTGAATTTTGTGTGTCCTATGACATCTTGGTTGTTTTACAGAGTTTTTGAATAGCAACTTTGAACGTGATCACTCGTTACTCTGTTTTTCAACTAAATACAATCAACCTAAGTATCAATGATTTTTGAGCTGAACTGTTATGCCAAATTGACTGTTAGATCGAATTTGACTGTCCAGGCTCTGATACCAATTGTTAGGATCGGAGGCTCTCATGATTGTGTTTGTTTGTAATAAATGAACAATTAATAAACATGATTCAATGAGTTATGCAGCGGAAATGAACACAAACTTTGTAAACACAATCAAAGAGGAAAATAGTTTTGATAAACACATGCTTTTCATCAATCGAAAGGTTACAAAGCAAATCAAAAGATTACAAAGCAAGCTTTACAAACTAAACTCCCCCTCAGCCTGATACTCCATGGTTGATTGCACACAAGATGAAAGGATTGGACTAGAGGAGAAGAACTCGCTCAGTCAATCAAATGTAACAGTACAGAGTACTGCTCCATTTATAGGCAAACCAAACCACTGAGGCATCTCAGCTGACGTCACCATGAAAGCGATGTCTAACAGCCTAACAACCTGTAACCACTGTTCCTACACAAACACTGCTAATCTTAACCACTGATTCTACATAAGACAAGTAATACACTAAACTACTGCTATCTTCTTCTATCAGTGCTTTCCTCAAAGTTGATCAGTCCTTGAGTGGGCAGTGCTTTTTCATCAGTAGATTGAACCAGCAGTGTTTACTTCTTCAGGGCCATATCAACAGTTTAAAGGGTAGCAGCAGTTGTATACGAACAGTGGATAGAGAACCATCAGTTGTTATAATCACTTTCAAAGGGAAAGTCTAATGTAAACAGCTGCTTATTGTGAATCCACTGTTGTGATCCGGTTTTGGCTTTAATTATCTGTTTCTCTGGTAGGGAGCAATCCCAACAAATAGGGTTAATCTCCATTCTCTCCCTATACTGAGCAATATGTTCCTCAGGATCCGTGGTCCTGTCATAAAGCTTCACATTGGGAGTTTGAAATCTTTTTGGAATTTCAGCATCACATATAGGATATGCAAACCGGGATATCATGTGACTATCCTGGGATACTTCTGGTATAGGCTGCACTACCCCAGGTACATTGGATATCATATCCTGCAGCTTCTGAAGCTCTCTGGAGAGTGTCGATGTCACACCTGAATCTTGTGAAGATCCAAAATTGTCAGTAGCAACAGTATTAACATTATTAGGTAAGTTACCAGTTTAAGGATTCTGGCCATATCCCGGGGCATATCCTTATCCCCTGACAGTCGATATCCTGGCTGTTGAGGGTATTTCACGAGTATTGCCCTAGGAATGACTTGGCACAACATTGCCGTGACTATCCTCAGTATACACTGCTGAACTAAAGTTCAGCGCTCTAGGCTGCAAGGGAGTGACAGTATCCTCAGCAGGTCTCTTGGAGTTAGACTTCAAGAGTTGTATTTCTCTCATTATCATTTGGTTAGTTTCCTGATGTTGCTTCATCTGATCCTGTATACTACCAAACAAAGTTAAAATTTCATAATTAGAAGCCAAAATAGGAGTTCTCCCTAGGACACCAGATCTGTGGACATTTTGAGCAGGAACGGTTTCTCGGGATATATGATTTTCAACCCTCCTTGGAAGAGCTTGAGCCTGTGAATAAGCTTGCATCTGTGGAGGTGGTGTAAGCACCAAACCGGTTGTGGGAGAGGTTGTAGCCGGCATAGATGAAGAGCTTATGTTTGATTTCGAAGCCATTGAAAACAATTGTGTAAAGAGTTTTGAAAACAAAAAGCCAAGTAGTGATTTTAACAGAGCTTTTAATAGAAATAGCACCACTTGCCCCACGGTGGGTGCCAAATTGTTTTGGTCAAAAATTACCAAAGCAATTAAGTGATCAAATTAGTTTGTGAGGTAGTGTGCTAATGGTGTTTGCAAAAATGTATGTTAAGTTGGTCGTTTGTGAAAACAGTTTCACGATATAGCCTCAGGATATTGAGCTATACCAATAACCAAACCATGAGATGTAAAAGTAAAAATTAACACAGGATATCGAGGAAAGCCCTTGATCAATCTAGATCTCCAGCATAAAATCTCGGGAGCTGACAATCGTCGGCTGCCTTGTTCTTCTTATTACTTGAATGTTCAGGATACAGTGCAGGATAATGCTCAGATCGCTACTAAGTGGTACAATGATTGTAAGTGATGAGTGTTAGTGCGTGATTGCTAGAGAAATGTGTAAGAGTTTGTGAGTAGCGAGTGAAGTGAAGTTTTCCTACGATCTGACATTTCTATTTATAGTTACAAATATCAAACAACTTCTCCTATAAACTAGGATGCTCTGGAATATTCCCTTGTGAACGTTGGTGACCTATTCTTCCGGCTTCAACGTTTATTTTCCAACCAAATGGAGCGAGTCTTCACGAGAAAGAGTCCACGTGAACGTTATGATCCTGCAGCCACGACCTGCAAATAAATAATTAGCAACTGCCAGGATACCTCATCAGGATGTTACCAATATCCCGACCCAGTATCCTGATCGTAATCAGATATCATAAAATCAAGATATAATTTCAGGATATGGACATAGAATTCCACCCATAACAGTCACCAAATTGTATGACCATCAATCACACAAATAGTCCTTCTTACTTGCACCCATCGAGTCACAACCTTATAGCTACATAAAAATATACTTTGGACTACTGATGTGTTGTTAATTCTATACATGATTTCTATATGCAATTAACTTGTTTATATTATAAATTCTATAAGATCATGGTACTTATTAACTTATATGGTGCATTTGTAGGGTTAGATAGTGTTCATGAAGAGTTTGGATGAAAACCTAAAGAAATGAGGCAAGACTGAGCAAAACAGTGCAACAAGGAAGAATCTTGACTTCAAACGGTCATATCTTGGGATAGAAAATGAGTTACGGGGAGCACAACATATGAATCTTGATTGTTTCGACAAGACGAATCCAAGTATGAGGTTTTGAGGCTTGATATGGATATGGGACGTACTCATTTAAGTGAGGTTTGGGTTATATTCCATAAAACCCTTCCAGCACGCCCTAATCCACCATTAAATTTTTTCGAAAGAAAAATGATAAGAGAGGGCTCGTAATGATCTTTGAGAAGATCATAATGTATTGAACAGGATCCCAAAGTTATTATTGGGCAAGGGCTCTAAAATGGGTATGATTCGTACTCATTAAAGAAGGGTACAGATTGTACCGTCGACGCTGAAATCCTAATTTGTGCCTATTTAAGCCCATGACGGCTGGAAACCCAGGAGGACATGATTTGGATGTTGAGAAGGCTATTTAGGAGAAAATTTGAAGATTTGGGGGTCTAGAAGCTTGAGGATTTAAGATTCTACCATTCAGTTCGTGTTTGTCACGCATATCGACTCGGTTTGCTTTCATTTTTAGTTTCTATCACATCCATGACTTATTTTAGATCTGGTTTTGGTTTGTTTTACATTACTATATTAAGCTAAACTTCTGTAGCCATTAAGGCTAAGATGATTCTTATTTCGGTTTGATTTAAACAATTGGTTTTTATGTATGATTGTGTGATTTTAGTATAATTGGTTATTTTGATCTTATGATGTGTGTGATTGCTTGTTATTGTTGGTTTTAGATCTGATTTTTGTGGTCTTGTTATTCTTTCTATGAAGTTATGCATACTAGATTCAATACACATTATCTTTATGTTATAAAAGTGCACTTATAATTTGAGGCTTGAAACCCTAACCGATAATAGAAAAATCGGTGATATAACTGGTAATACTTGTGATTACCTAAGGAAAGGATCTGAATAAAAGGATTTGAGAACTAGTTAGAGTTTTGTATATGGTTAATCTTTTCGTAAGTCGCAATGTTCATTAATCAGTCTCAAACTCGACCTGGAAACCCTAAATCTTGAATGATGATAACTATAACTTGCTTCATGAGATTAGGTTTTAGTGTGTCTATAACATTGATTCTCTGATTTTATAGGATTAACCTGGCGAGCTCTAATCCATTTTAGCACTTCACACGTTGTTTTAAGTAACCAATAAAACAGTCGATCTTCATGACTAATCCAGACCAATAGTCATTCTAGTCAAGATGAATAAAGGTTTAAATGGTTAATTCTCTAATCTGATTTCTCTAAAATCAACAATTCGCGCTAACTTGCTATCATTAGTATCTTCACAAATCACTTTTACATCAATTAGATATTGACAAACAATTTAGTATTAGAAGCCACTATGTCTTTAGGATCGATACTTAGATCGTCCCACTACTATATTGCGTATACGATAGGAACACTTGCATGTTAATTTTTCCATTTCTATAAATTTAAAACTTGTGTAATTGATATATTTAATATATATATATATATATATATATATATATATATATATATATATATATATATATATATACCATTCGCACGCATCAACTACCAGCAATATAATATTAACATTAACTAATGAATCTAAATGTCATCTACTTTTACTACTAATAGTGTTAGATGTTTCCAAACATGAATTTACATGAAGATGTGCTATTTCTAACCCATCTAAATTAGTAAACTTTTCCGGATTGTTACATTTTAAGATGTTACATTTATTGAATTAAAAACCATAAAAGTTTATTTTTTTTTATTTTGTTATATTCCATTATAATTATTTTTTAATGACCAACAAATACCCGTATCATATTGATGGAGATAAACGGTTAGTGTCACAAGGCCACAAGGTCATTGGCATTTTTATAGACTATACGATGTGGGGGCTTGAAAGGGGGGGGGGGGGGGGGGGTTGGAATCAATGTCAGCACGCGTCAGAAAAGTGGCGCGGTGTAAAAATGGGAAGAGTGGGACGGAGCGTGAAAAAGTGGCATTATTCAAGATTAAAACATTTAAACAAATAACGTTAATAATAAAACATTACATAATTTAAAAATTAAAAACATTTAAAAAACACATTACATAACTTTAAAAAAAATGCTACTAACATAACGAACATTAAACGTTAACCTAAACATACTTAACCAAAGAATCTTATTATTTGCCATGTCACGAAGTGTTTGAAGTCACGATCGTGCATGGTACTGTACTCGACGAGGGCAACTTGGATGACGTCGTCTTCGTTGAACTCAATATTAAAGCCACGACGCCACCACATTTCTTTCCACGCCGGTGGAAAACCTCCCGCCTCCAACACCACGCCGCCCTCCACACCGTTGATGAGGCAGCGTACACGGCGTGGAGAGACAACAACGACGGTTTTCCACGCCCACACCGTATGGTCTTATATGTATCTTTTTCTAATTGAAGTATTCTTCTGAATCAATTGCTTAAAACTGAACCAGTTAGTTCAAACCAATAGATTTGTCTTTTATGATATAATTGAAATGTCCAAGCTACCTCACAATGAACCAAACCAAAATTTTATTTTAATGGTGTAACTTTACAATCCCAGTTTTTATATAGTGATCAAACAAATGTATAAAACACAAATACTTTTAGTTTGAGCCAGTGGCGGATCTAGGATTCCGACCAAGGGGTAACGTTATATAAATAAGCCGTAACGAAATCGAAAAAACGTCAAATTTTTCCAAAATTTACACTAATTTCTCCAAATTTTTTCCGACCAAGGGGTAGCGGGAGTTACCCCTACCAAAGAGGTAGATCCGCCCCTGGTTTGAGCCGCAAAACTCCACGTGATACAAACCATCAAAAACAAGTTTCTGAATAGTATTGGGCCATTAGGATATGAATGATTTAAGAGGAAAGCAGTCTAAAAGTTTATTTAGAAAATAAAGCCAAATATTTATATCTATTTTGGTCCAAATTAGATTATGTCCAAATTGATCCAAAAAAACAAGAAAAAACAAAACCATGTGGTTCAATATTAAATGTCTAACTGAATGATTCGGTTATGCCTCCCTGGTCGCTCTATAAACATTTGTTGTTTTAAATGTGATTTCTGGCAACAAACTTAGTCAATATATAAGGAATAAATCTATATTGTACAATTATGTGAATCAAATATTAGTTTTTATTTTTATCTTAATTCACTAATTGGTATTTTATTTAATATATCATTTTATAATTCTTAAATCTCCATTACTAATTCGTATTTTATTTTATATCATTTTATAATTCTTAAATCTTCATTACTAATTATATAATTCTTTATTCGACTTGTGTAATATACAAATTTCTAATCTTGTCATATTTAATATAAGTTTTAAATAATGCTCTCACTATTCTAACATCCCTAAAATCTTATTCCCACACTTTTTTTCCCTATATCTCTCTCTATATATGTATGTATATATAGAGAGGAGAGGTGTGTGAATATTGACACCCTTAAATAAAAAGGTAAAAGATCAAATACAAATACCTATCATACAAAACGTATGAATAGGGTGAAAAGGTAAGAAAACTTGGTGGCATTTTTGTAATCATTAACTTGTAGAGTAATTATCAAAATTACCCTACAAATGATCTTGTAGGTAATTTTGTAAAATGTTCTTCTAGAGTAATTTTGATCTTGAAGAGTAATTTTGTAAAGTATCATAATTACTCTACAAATGATATTGTATGGTTATTTTGATCTTGTAGGGTAATTTTGTAGAGTATCATAATTACTCTACAAATGATCTTATAGAGTAATTTTGAATTGTATGTTGTTTGATAAACTTGAAAAGTAATTTTGATACACTTGTAGAGTAATTTTGATATAATTACCCTACAAGATCATTTTACAAAATTATCCTACAGTATCAAAATTACCCTACAATATCATTTGTAGAGTAATTTTGATAATTACCATACGAGCAAATAGTTACGAAAATGTCACCGTGTTTTTTCTTTTTGTCTTTTCATGTATTTCGTACGTTTTGTACGCTAAGAATTAACTTAACTCAAAATAAATAATGAGTATGTTATGTTTAGTTAACTTTACTATGTAATAGTCTCATCACTTGTCGTATAGATGTTTGTAGGGTACCCAACTATCATCTTCAAAACAATTGATAGTCCAAGAGAATCAAATCAAACCCTTAAAAATCTATCTATACTATAAAAGGAGCTTAGAGCATGACCTCACTTTGCTTATGTGTCATCTTCTTAGATATGCCACATTGGATGCCACATAGACTCCGCTGATGTCATAACGCTGATGTCATAATTTCAATCTCCACCTTTAAAATATAATCTATCTATATTTCAAAATTGAAAATAAGGTCAGAGTTTTTAGGAGGGAATTTCAAAAATCAAATTCAAATGGTAATTTTAATCTTTTATTCACACCTCATTTTCAAAATTGAAAACATAATCTTCACACCTCTCTCTCTCTCTTCAACAGAACATCTTCGATCCGGTTGTCTGCAAGTAACATAAACACAACTTCATCTCTACATATCTCTAATTTACTCAACAGGTTTGTGTACGTGTGTGTATGTAGTTTCTATTAATTCTTTTCTTCAATATCAACTCGGTAAATTGATGATGATGATTTCAGTTGAGTTTGTTGGAAAAATAGGGTTAAATCGTGATGATGATGAAGTAAAGAAGAAGATTTCAGCAGCATCAGCTAGGTCTCACACCAGACATTCCAAACCTAAATCTTCTTCTACTTTCTCTTCAGGTTTGCATCAATAGCTCCATCAATTTCATTCCATTCGTTGTTGATTTCATTCTGATTTTGCTTCTAGGGTTTGTGTTCTTGATCATAACATATGTTTGTAGAAATTTAGGAATTTGGAGTTTCTGTGATATGGGTTTTGGTTGAATTTGAGTTAAGATTGTGGGGTATTCAGTCAAACCTAAAAAAGATTTGATCTTGGCTGTTTCGTTGATTAGGTCAATATTTTGTTCATGATTTTTGTTTTCTTAATGTTGAAAGCTACTACAATTATGCTGTGATGAGATTTGTTGTATTCTAGGCGTCTAACTGGTTAATTTTTCAGTAGTAGAAATGTGTTCCAAATGTTCACCAAGAGAGAGATAGCTCCAAGAATAAAAAAGCATGTGCCGAGAAGGCATATGGGTAGAAATTTTGATCTCAACCATAGAAGATATGTTAAGCCGAACAGTGAAAGTGCAAGGGATTCAAGGCGTGAACTTCTTTCATGGTACTTACGTAGATCCCAAAGTTTTATTTATGTTGCTCATACTGTCATATATCTGTCTTAAATGTGGCAAATTTGACCTGTTTGCTTATGAATGAGTCCATTTGGGTTGGATTTTATCTTTATAGGTGAATGAGTCCCGACCCGCTTATTTTGTCACCTCTAAGTTGTTTATTTGATGTAAATTAAAATATGTAAAAGCAATTGTATGATGTTTCAATTTGATTGCTTGTATAGGGTGGAAACCGAGTCTTCGGGGTGGTTATCAGCCAAATATTGTTCATTAATGCCTTCACCGAGGTCGACTTTTGCAGCATCATTTAGTCCGGATGGGAAAATTCTTGCTTCTACTCAGTATGTTCTTGGTTGTCTTTGTTATCTTATAAGATGTTATCTCTATATTTTTAAATAATTGAACTCACTCATTTTTTTGGATTTGACAGTGGTGGTCATACTGTTAAAATAATTTACTGCCAAACTGGAAAGTGTTTAAAGGTTTTGAGTGGGCATAGACGAACACCTTGGGTGGTATGTTTTGCTGCTAGCTTCTTCTTTGAACATATTTATTTATTATTTAAGTAATAATCTAACTTTTTCTAATAAAAAGGATTTAGGAGGTTTTAAAAAAGAGCATTTACAAGTCTTCTAAATGTCAGTTATACCAAGAAAAAGTCGAGAAGGTATGACAGTTGTACGTATCATCTCATTTTAGCTCATTTAATCAATTGTTATATTTAAACCAACCTCACACTCTACTCTATTTGTCTTATATTGATTTTAGGTTGAATGAATGAGTCTAGGGGTGAGCTTTTCGTGGTTCCGACCTGCGAGAACCTTTGATTTAGTGATGAAAGGGGGAGAATTGAAAATGCTGGTGGGGTTGTCATGTGGGCAGGTAATTTTGGTTTTCTGTAAATGAATTGTGCCTTTTGTTATGTTCTTTTTATTGACTGAAAAGATAGAAAAAATTAAACCTTTTGTTCTTTTTATGATAAATCTTGGTGTTTGACCATCGTGTTAATAGAATTGGTGATTTTAGATCTTCTTATCATAAATTGGTAAACCAATCATAAGTTTATTGATTTTCCATCGTGTTTTGGATGTTTTTCGATTTGGGGTTAAAAAAGATTTGATTTTTAATATGCCCATGGATTATTGTTTAGGTAAAGCTATGGTAATTGTTGTGCAGCCTGCTAAAGATCCGAGAACGAAGAAGAAAGAAGTGACGATGAAACGAACATTGATGATTGGGCTGCCAATACTTTCCTACGGTAAATATTATATAGATTGCTGCAATCTATTGTTATTAAAACTGTTATTAATTGTTTTAAAACTCGCGTGTGCTATTAATTCTATTAAAACTGTTAAGAGGAGTTGTTTAATCGTCAGATTGGTTTAGTTCTGGATGATGAAAATTGTTGATAATTTAAATTGTGTAGAGTTTAGGTCATGAAATTAGGTATTTAGGTAATTTAAATGAGTTTTTCTATTTGCTCAAACTAATTGATGTCTCTTGCGTAGGTACATTGCATCTGATGTAAGACTGTTCACCAACTTCGATTTCATCTTAAAGGTATGAACCATCACATTCAAAACATTAAATATTATGAATCTTGTGTTTGTTGATTTTGACCATATTTGCCCTTTGAATCTAGCGATGGAGGTAGAAGACACCTGTGTCATTACTCATGTTCAAGATAAGCTCTTTCGTGTTCATGTGAGCAAGAAGAGAGGAAGACACAAAGGAGGTGTGAAACATAGTTCAGATGATACAGGTTCAGGTGTCAAATCCGTATCATGTGAACTGTGTTTGACACATCCTTTGTGTCTTTCTCTCTTCTTGCTCACATGAACACGAAAGAGGTTATCTTGAACATGATGTTATCTATTAAGGGAGCTTAGATAATGACATAGAATTGGCTACGTGTCAACTTCTCAGGTATGCTATGTAGTCCTCGCTGATGTCATAATTACGAAACGGTATCCTTTAGTGTTGTTTTCGCTAAAGTTTGAAACGGTATTGTTTAGTGTTACTCTACCTTCAAGGAAAGTCCTAAACCCTAAGGTATAATTTTAAATTCTGCCTTCAAATTCTTTCTAACAAAACAATAGAAACGTTGTTGATTATTTGATTTTTTTTTTCATTTTTTTGTAGCTATGACAAGGTTTAAAGCTATTGAATGGCTTGAAAGTGTAGTTAGGCCATTGGAGATACCAAAACAACCATCAAACTTTTTTATAGGTCAAAGCTTCATGTTTCCAACAACTAATGGTTGGTCTATCGTAAAGACTTCTGGTATGTATCAAACGCGTGTACTTTATATTGTCATTCATGGTGTAAAACAATGTGATCAGAGTAGAAGTTCAACATTGCTATGTTGTAACTTAGTTTCAGTTTGAATCTTTTTGTAGAAGTTCAACATTATTTTCGTGTTCACCTTCGTTTGTTATCAAAATATGTTGTTAAATAAACGAACATATATTAAAAGATATAAACTTGAGTCTATAAGACTAGCATATTGATTGCTGCTCCCACCAATGGACCTTTCGACTTTAGCCCTAGAATATATACAACTACCAAACAATCTTGTATAAATTAACTGTCATGTAAGTAGTTAATCTTGTATAATGTGCACATCATGTTCAGATACAGGACAAGGCAGAATTGTTCTTTGAATTGTGTTCATCAAGTTTTTAATTAAATGCCTAATTAAGTTTTGATTCTGCAGGAGAGCTGGGAACGACCGGAAGTTGTGGTGGCTGTGTGACCGAGATATAATCGAATTGAAGTTTGTAGAAGTATTTTTATACATCAGCTTGAAAAGGTACTTAACTTTCGTTGAATTGAAGTTTTTCATAGATCTTAACTATTTCTATGATCACCATCAAATGTAACTAACAAAGGATCAATAAAATGCTAATAAAACATTAGAATCAATTGATCAAACAACTACACTTGAGTCTGTAAAAGTACCATATTGAGTGCTGTTGTCCCTAATGTAGCTTTCGACTTTAGCACTAGAATATCTACAACTACCAAATAATCTTAATTTAATTAAAATTAAGTAAAAAGTTACCCATGTTTGTTGAAACTGTTTCGCTTCCAAAATTGTTAAAGTCAGCACATAAATGAACATTAAACAGATCATCCATGGTACCAAACAACAATGTTAAGAAAAAAAATTTAGATGAAATATTTTCTAATTTATCGAAAATGGAACACCGTCTCTTTATCTTCAAACTCATGAAAAGATGTAAAACTAAATTGTGATAAAAAAAATAATAATACTTATAAAATATGAAGTATTAAGAAAGTAGTAATTACATATAAAAAAGAAAACTAATCAGAGACATCTAACTCTAATTGCAAGAATCAAGGAACTTTAACTTCAACTCCATGGAGCACTGAACCTCTCGGTGTATCTCATTGATCTTTCTCATGAACTCCAGATCTCTTTCTCCACATTCTATATTACTCGCAACACACAGGTCACGAACGGAAGTAGTCGGCATTGCCCTCAAGTCCCTCGAAACTTGGTCTCTTGTCAGCAGACCAACTTCCAGTCCGTTAAAACACCTCTTCAACTCTTGAAGAGTAGACCTATCAGCCAAAACTTGGTCTTCGATTTGTTTAATAAAGCGTTGCTTGAAATCGTCAGATTTTGCAGAAGTATATGACTCCATTTTAATATATTTATAAGAACTAAGGCAAAACAATAATAGTTGCACTTTTGTTTCCCTGAATGAATCTGTTTTGATGAAAAAAAAATTATTGGCAATGCTATTATATACTATATGTAACAGGCCAAAGGTCAGCTTTAAAGGCAAACATTAAATTAACATTTATACTTAAAAACCATGTACATTTAATGATTTAAGAGTAAAAAACGTGTATATGGGAATTGCCTGTTTAGTTATCCTATTAAGCATTTTAATGCAAAACCTTTGAAAAATGAGTTTTCATGGGAAAACAAGTAAAATTAAATATGTAGAAAACCAAGGAACAAAATTGAAACCTTCAAAAAAAGGTTATCATAATTAGGAGATGTCTCTTCATTTACTCTTTCAAAGATTTTAAACACTATAAAACATCATTAGTTACATATCTTGAAAACATCAACACTTCAGTTTAAAAAAAACATTCATCCTAAAACAAATCGTCCAAAAACACTTACATTCTTCCTAAATGGCAACGAAAACCTTCTACCACTGGTCCGATACCACTGATCTTAAAATCGAATTTTCAACCTGGTCACTCCAAGAACAAAGAAACGCTGAAGAACTCAACCAAAAAGTTGCTATTGTTAGTGATAAATATTATAAGCAAACCTGGAGTAGCATTGCACTGCTAGATGAAGTTGCCTCTTCTATTCCAACAGAGTTTAAACAAAAAGCAGAAGAGTTTATTACAAATTTGCTGAAACAGGATCAGAAGACCTGTGATATGCTAGCTGATCTACAAATTAAAACAAAAAACGAAATTGCATGGAAGAAGGCGAGAGAACGAGATATTCTATTAAGTGTTAATTGTAATGTTTAATTTTTAATTTTTATTATTTTTCGAAATCATAATTTTGTAATACTATGGTTTATTATTGAATATTCAAAGTTTCACTGCTTTCAGAATTTTGCAATTTTAGTTTTACCAGTTTCTTTTATCCAAGATTACTACTGGTTCGTACAATGCCCTTATTGTAAATTTCTTTTATCCAAGATTGTAAATTTCTTTTATCCAAGATTGCTACTGGTTGCTTTAATGAAGACGTCAATAATTATAATTTTGGAATCCAAACATGCTACAGGTTTATTTAATAAAGATTGACTTTTCTGAGATTAATTTTGATGCAGGACAAGCAGTGGAAGTTGACCGGAAGGTGGGTACAAAGGAAAATTTTCTGTTTGTTTCGTGAAGAATATTTCTACATAGTTGTTTTGGTTTTATATAAAATTTTCTACTTTCTATGACGTGTTGTTTCGTTAAAATTTTCTGTTTGTTTTGTTAAAAATATTTCTACTTTCGATGACAGTGAAGCTGGGGCAAAGATCACATCAAGTTTGTCCCTAAAGTCTAATTTATTTCTGCCAATGAGTAAAGAAGATGACAAGGAACGGTTTAGTCACATGGTATTGGTTAGTAATCTTGAACCGCTTATAAAAAATAATGAAGTAGAGACTGGAGTTAATGTTAAAGAACAGTGAAGTGTCTTGTGAGTTTTACATGAAGACTAAATTTTCAAATCTTTTATATGATTCGTATATGTTCTTGCATAGTGCCTTCATGAAGTTTATTAATATATGTTTTTCAAAAACCACTCTTGGGATTTCTTAGTTTGAGGTTTTATAATACTCTATTTACCGAACTGATTTAGAATATAAACTGATTTTGTAAATGAATATTGAAATAAGTAACCCTATAATCTGAACAAACGCTTTAAATGATTTTGTAAATGATTTGTAATGTGTATAGAATGTGCAAGGTGTTACTGCCAGTAAATGAAGAACATTTGAAGGATGAAGCCATATGGGAGTCACTTCCTGTAAGTCACATTGCTTTTGTTATCACAGTCAAATATTACATTTAATGTGCTAAAGAAGAAAATAGTAAAAAATAAAATAAAACAATTGTGTAGTTTTCTTGTGTTGGAAACTTAGTTTAAAAAAGCGCCCTTTAAGCTCGCTTAAAGCGTTAACCGTTTGGCAAAACGCTTTATTTGCTCTGAAGCGTCAAAACACGTGAAGCTTTTTGAGGCGACGCCTCGGCCCAATCTGGTGCAAAAGACGACGCTTCAGCATAGGGTTTTAGGTTTTAACGTTGTTTCAACATTAAAACAAAAAATGAACAGGGCGTGCAAAAAACGAACAAGGTCTTCATTAAAGGGTATAAGTGACATTTGATCAAGTTGAAAAACTTTGAGGTTAACTTGGTGCATTTGTTCTCAGGTAAAGCATGATCACACAGTCATGACTAATGATCTTTCAGCAACGAAAAACATCAAATCAGCCATGAAATGTTTTCTTTGCTTTTTAAGGGGAACATAGGTGCTTCTCTCCTAGGGCATACAAAACACAGGTTATTGGCGGCAGGCCGCCACATTTAACATATAAAAAAACTTTATATGTTAAATGTGGCGGGCTTCCGCTAACAATCTGTGCTTTGTATGCCCTATGGAGAGAAGCACCCATCTTCCCCCTAAAAAGCAAAGAAAACATTAGGAAAAAGCATTATGAATGAGGATGGTCTGAATCTACGTAAGTGGCAGGTTTATTATATTTACCGATTTCAAATTTTATTTCCAATCTTTCTGATTTAGGTTTTTTGCAGACATTGACAATGCAAGAAAGGCTGCACCAAAGCCAGAAACACTGTTTGAGTTTTCCTACGATATTGTACGAAAGGTTGCTGCTAAGTATCCCAAACATCCCTGGATCTTGGCATGAAAGTCATTAGGTTCAAGGTAATGGTTAGATTTTAAAACTGTTATTAATCATGAACTAATTATAATTGTGATAAAGTTAAACCTTTTAGTTATGTTCATTCTAAAATGAAATTCATCCCAATTGGTCGCTAACAGTTTGTAGAATATAAACTGATAAGTTATAGAGATAATGAATCTCTATCATAGGGTACATGCTGAGATTATTGAATTTTGAGTGACATACCCCATATATAGCTTTAACAAAGTTTATTATTATTATAAACATAGTTTAACATTAAGAATTGATTGGAGTGTAAAGTGTATTATTTTGAACTTTTTGAACGAAATTTTATTCATTCATGTGCTAAAAACTTAGACTTTATTTGATGATGTTGATGTTGATGCAGATGTCTTTTTACATTCAACTGGACTTAAAAAGCAAGTGCATAAAAATGGTCATTGTGGAATGGATTTGATATTGCTTGGTGCTTATTTGGACAAAAAAAATCAACGTATTTAAACAGGTAAATTTACACAAGGCTTATTTATGATAGTCTCTGGTAACTTGAGTTCGTATTAACGATTAGATACTTCCTATTGAGTTTACTCTATAGGTAATGGTGTAGTAAAAGGAGATTTAATTATAATTGAAAAACTAACATAAGGACTTTGTTATAAAAGTGCAGCGAACCAGACCACATTGTCATGCGTCCTACGGTTTCTTGAGCAAATCCTTGTGTTGGGGCAGCAGCGATTTGGGTTGTTTGTGGCTGCGTGGGTGGTGCCTCGATGGTGTAAACAGTGGTCAAATAACATTGTATAGTAGGGGTAACGAGTACCATTGACTTATTATTTAAGAGTTTGTTTTTGATGGTGTAAACAGTGGTCAAAACACCATGATCAATATTTCTCTTTTGTATGTGTTCGACTTCTTGACTTATTATTTAAGAGTTTGTTTTGATTTGTCAAATTTTGAAATTTGATACTTTATCAGAATTTTGGTTATTTTCTTCTTATTAGTGATACTGATACTTATGGCCACACCTTATATCCCAGTTAGACATGAAAAAAAATAGAAACTCAGTTTAAGAAAAGTAATTGTTTTGCTTTACTTAGAATGCCAGTGGTTTCTTAAAATCAGCAAAGGTTCCTTAAAATCAAAGGTAATCATGGTATCTATACTTTGGCAGGGCATTCCACACCTTAAAAACGTAAAAGATGATGCATGAACTAAAGCAAAGGTTCCTTAAAATCAGCTTTGCCTTTGCAATCATGGTATCTATACTTTGGCAGGGCATTCCAAGTGGTTTTAGGCGATCGACGGCATAGTAGGCAATAAAATGACATTGCCTTTGCATACGTGTCTATATACAAGTATATGGCATGTTGTTCGGGTTATTTAGACACAAATGGTTAGAAAACATGAAGAAATGATTAATAATGTGATTTTTAGATACAAATGGTTAGAAAACATTTAGAAATGATTAATAATCGGATTTGTAGACAACATATTATCAATTACTTAGATTATTTCTATATCAAACCTGAACTAATAATTTTTTGAGAAAAATTAAAGCCTAAATTGTATATTAAATCTAATAAATGCAATCTAATAATCAAATCTTTTTTAAATAAATGCAATCTAATAATTATGTGTATAGTATATATAACAAATTATTAAAGCCTAAATTGTATATTAAATGTAAAGTTTTAATACATACAATACAGAGAAAACACGTCATACCAACTTCGTAGACTTGACAGGACTTACAGACTCGATAACAAAAGACCGTAACATACAATACAGAGACAAAATGTCGTATCACCACAAGCAATTGTGGATCCTTGCTGATGGGTGCACTTCGGAATGTAGCAGATATGAATGAATATAATCCCAGTGTAGGTAATTACATATCTGCCACTTGGGTTATATTCATTCATATGAATGAATATAACCCCAGTGTAGCTCTTCGATTTCCCTTGAAATTCCAGAGCTCGCTAATTACATATCTGCCACTGGGGTTATATTCATTCATATACAATTGATCGTTCTGATCAATTACTTCCTTATGTGCACCGCACCATCTTCTAGGAGGTTGTCAAGTGTTCTCGCCTTCGTGTTTGGTTTTTTGCGTATCTTTACATCCGCAGCCATTCTGTACAATAAAACACATTCAAATGACCAATATCAGGAACCCATATCATCGAATCAAACCACAAACTGTTGTATGAGGAACACATCAATCCAAAACTGATCCGATCAGTTCATTTGTATAAAATTTAATTCTGATTTAGTTCATCTTCTTAAACAATTCTCAAATGACCAATATAAACACATTCAAATGACCAATATGAGGAACCCATATCATCGAATCAAACCAAAAATCAATATGACGAACACATCAACCCGAAACTGATCCGATCAGTTCATTTGTATAAAATTTAATTCTGATTTAGTTCATCTTTTTAAACAATTCTCAAATAACCAAAACTCAATTTTCACATTTCAAGTATCAATATTGATGTGTTCAAATAACTACACACTGATGCGCTTTATCAATTTCCATCATTTGTTTCTTCGTATTTGATTCAGGAACTAAAACCCACAAGTATCATAGTTTCAATAAACAACCTAGATCTGTACTGTAATTGTTTTAGAGAAAAACACACAAGAATCAGCCAAATGATCACATGAGATCTGAAACTATAGAAATCAATGATACATTTTGAACAATATACTCAGTTGATACCCGAGACAAAAACCCACAAGAATCAAAACCAAAACACAGTTGATCTCATATGAGGAACCAAAAACCCACAATAATCAAACAAAACCTCTGTTTTGCTACCCGAGACAAAAACCCACAATAATCAAACATTACTTTCATATAAAACATGAAACAAACCTTCATAATAACCAAAACCCAAATCTCTGTTTTGATACCCGAGATAAAAACCCACAAGAATCAAACAATATTTTCACACAAAACCTGTTACATTCTAGCATATCAAAAACAGAGTGTCGATCATGTTTTAGGTATGTGATATTACCTTCGATTGTTATAGAAGATGATGAAGATGAAGCTGATGATCGGTGGAGATTACAGAAGAGGAAGATGATTCCGATGAAGATGATTTCGATGAAGATGAAGATGATCCGATGAAGATGAAGATCTGTGTTTTGGCACTTGAGAGAAGATGAAAATGATTTTATTGAGAAGTGTGAATGTTCTAATCATACATATATGTTTATCATTAAGATTTGAGGGTATAAAAGACATTTCACAACATATTACCAAGTACTTAGCTTATTTATATATGAACCATGTACACTAACACATAATTTCATTAACATTGTTTTATAAAAATATGTAACTAAATGCAAAGAATTTAAATCATATATTATAATCTGTTTTGAGTATTATTGAATTATACAAAAACAATGGACCTTTACTGGATTTTACACTATCAAAGTGTCAAAAAAAATTTACATCATATATAAGAAGTTATTAGACAACATAAAATTAGGTCATGCTTTCATTTTCGACAAAATATTATCAATTACTTACCTTATTTCTATATCAAACATGTACACTAAAACAAATTGTCTTTAACATTGTTTTATAAAGATATGTAACTAAACATAAAGAATTTAAATAATATATTATAATATGTTTTTTAGTATTTGCTTCCGATCGTTATTAAAACAAACCCGTGTGTTCACACGGGTGTACACCTAGTACATAATTTATGACACACCCCATTTCCCTACCTTCTCTTGTGCGTGCGGGAGCGCGGCTTCAGGAATAAATTCAAGATTCATACCACTTTCACTTGTAATAAATACATACATTCAGAACCTAGTGAGTGTGTGTAAATGTATGTGAGAGAGAGATACACTGTGTGTGTCACGGGTTTATCTTGAAAGGCTCTTATTTCACAGTCCTAGACCAGACACACAGACACATATTCTCTCCTTCCTCTCTACATAATCGAGGCTACCCTGCCCTTCTTCTTTCATCTCTCTCTCTCTCTCTCTCTCTCTCTCTCTCTAGAAGTTTTTAAAGTTTGTACACACACCGAACCCATCCTCAACAACAACCCTGAACCCATCTCTCTTTCTCTCTCTAGAATCATTGTCTTAAACAAACAAGAAGTGGAGAGCACCAATAAGAGTAAATTAACTCGAAGAAACAAAGTATTGATTTTAATGGCGATGATGTTGGACAACACATGTGATGGTGGGATATTATTGTCATTAGACTCACACAAAGCGGTTCCGGCACCATTCTTAACAAAAACATACCAGCTTGTTGATGATCCGGCAACCGATCACATCGTCTCGTGGGGCGAAGATGATACTACTTTTGTTGTCTGGCGGCCGCCGGAGTTTGCTCGTGATCTGCTTCCGAACTACTTCAAACATAACAACTTTTCCTCATTTGTTCGTCAGCTTAACACCTACGTAAGTTTTCAAAGATGTATACAAACATGTAAAAGATGTTTTAAATTGTTCAAAAAATGGATAAAATATATATAACTAGAAGTTTGTTAGTCAAGTTGTGACATTTTTCATTTTAGAGTATGAACTTCACTCTTTTATGTGTAGATATGGGAGTAAAAATGTGTATAATAAGCTATGATAATATTTAGACTCTTAAAAGTTTTTGTTTTGTCTTTTATTTATTTATTTTTTTTTTTTTGCTTAACATTGGACTAATGAAGAGTAATGAACTCTACTGTTTTATGTGTAGATATTGTGAGGAAAAATGTGGATAATAATATGCTTAGACTCTTAAAAGTTTGAAAAAAAATTAAAAAAAATAAATATATAGTAGTAAATCATTTTTTTACATTAGACTAATGAACTCTAAATTTTATGTGTTATACATGAAAAATTAGTAGCTATAATAATATGTTGCAGTGGATGATTTATTGTTACTAATTTTGGGTTTTTTTTTTATGTTTTGTTTGGATTAGGGTTTTAGAAAAATAGTACCGGATAGATGGGAGTTTGCAAATGAATTTTTCAAGAAAGGAGAGAAGCATTTACTATGTGAGATCCACCGCCGGAAAACATCACAACCACAAGTGGCAGTCAACCACCACCACCCCCACCCCTTCACCGGCATTGGCGGTGGCAATGGTTTCCATAGTGGCACCGGTTTCTTTGCGTACCAAACAACACGAAGTAATTCTCCACCAGAATCCGACGACCATTTATGCTCAGACAGTTCACCACCCCTATCCTCCCCCACCACCACCCCCACCAACACCACCGCCGCCGGAATGCTTGGAATCTTCAACAACGGACGTGGCAACTCCGTGACCGCGTTATCCGAAGATAACGAACGGCTACGGAGGAGCAATAATATGTTAATGTCCGAGCTTGCACACATGAGGAAGCTTTACAATGATATTATATACTTTGTACAAAACCATGTGAAGCCAGTAACACCAAGTAATTCATATCCTTCCTCTCTATTATATTCCAACAATTCGAATGTGACTGGTTTGATGCAAAAACAGCAGCTTGATCAACAACAACCGTCTAAAGCACAACATATTCATTCGATAACAATGAACAATGTGGTTGATGATGTTCATGTTAGTAGATCAACAAAGCTGTTTGGAGTGCCGTTGTTGTCGAAGAAGAGGTTGCATCCGGAGTATGGGAATAATAATAATGCAATGGTGGAGACTCATAAAGCAAGGTTGGTTCTTGAAAATGATGATTTAGGGTTGAATCTTATGCCCCCTTCTCCTTGTTAACTTTTGTTCATGTTTTTAGAAAGAACCCATTGATCAAGACATCTTGTTTAGCTTAGTTGAACAATATTATTTACTACTATTTAGTTTGTGAGATGTGTTTTGTGTGTGTGTGTGTGATATGGAAGATGAAGCGGATGTATATATAAAGTTTTTAGATTCTCCAAGAACATGATGTAGTATTTTGTCACTTTAGTCAAATCTCACATCGTTCTATTACGCGTCTACGTTAGAGGTAGAATGTTTGTTCCGCCCTAGGATGGGTGATCTGCTGGGAAGTCTTCACTCTGAGAGAAAAAAAAAACAAATCCTAGAGCTAGTTATAAAAAAAGCGGACAATATTGATTGATACAAGATTCAAATGCAACCATAATGATAGAATTAAACCACAGAAATCATATGATTCTCTTTTCTTTTCTTTTTCTTGAAAGGCAAAGATATGATTCTCTTGCCTATCTATTTCTATGTGCTCCTTCCAAAAAAATCTATTTCTATGTGCATCTTATGTGATGATGATCATATTATCCAGTGGGAGTGTGGAGGCAATAATTATCTGGGCTCGAATACCAATCTTTTATTGTTCTTCTTTAGCATTTCTTTCTGGGGTTTTTGTTTGATACCTGTAAGTTTCAGTTCAGACTCATTAATGGCAAAGAAAAATGAGATGAGAGAGGCCTTTCAGAGATGTCTTCTGTGCACATAAGACTTCTCATAAGACAAAGGTTGATGTTCAGTGCATTTATGGTGATTACACGTACTGTACAACCTATGCATTTATCAAGTCAAGTTACACCTTGACCACTGAATCACACTTTGATTTGTTTTTGTTACATGATTTTGTATAAAAAGTTGAGAACTTTAAAATTATTTGAAAGGATCATGGAATCTATTTTCAAGATTAAAATCATTTGACTTAGAGAAGTAGCACGGAGCATGATCCAGAAAAGAAGAAAAGAAAAAGGGGGTCATCATCATCATCATATCTTTGTGATTAATATTGAATAAACTATTTGTTAGTACTAATAATGATTAATTATTTGAAAAAAAAATCATATTAATATGTGTGTGTGAGAGAGATATTAGTCATGGCATGTGTAAAAAGAAGACAAATAGATGAAAACAAAAATGATTTTAGAAAGGTGTAAAAGAGAAGAGAAGTTTGAGTTATTCGATGAAAGTGAAGTATGGGAGAAAATATAGTCTAAAAATGTTGGTTTGAAACGTTCCAATCAATCCAGATTAAACACTTCCTTTCTTCTTCTGATGATGACCACAAAATTAATATGAAGAAATTTAACAAGATTATTATTTATCAACTAAAGCTTTACTAGTTTTTTTTCTTTTTGTGATGTCTAGCTCTTGTCTGGCGGGTAATTTTATGCAAAGCAAAAGCTACTTTATTTTCCTAAAAAAACACATTTTTTATTAATAAATAATATTATCATCCACACAATAAAGCTTCAAAGGAAATTTTGACTAATTTTTACATAATACTAATTTTCTTTTTGTTTCAATATAAATATATATTACAGGGATAAAAGAAACAAATCTATAATTTTTTTTATCAATGGTTAATAAATATTTAAGCATTGTGTTTATTACTAGTATTTATATATAAATGATCAAAACAATTTATCATATATGTCTTAATTTGTAACGTTTAGTTGTATATATGTGTAGGTTATATTATTTACATATTAAAAGTTATATATATATATATATATATATATATATATATATATATATATGATGTGATATTCAATTTGGAACAACAAAGAAAGTGGGAAACTACCAAACTGGAAAACAATACATTTAACATGTATATCATAAAAATTCAATTTTAAAATTCTTTTTTAGAGCTTTTGCATATAAAGATCTGTAGAAGTAATTCTAATAAAAAAAATTATTTTGTAAAAGAAAATTTCCTTTTTAAGTGCTTTTAAGCATTTTTTAATTTTTTTTATAAAAAAGTATTTTACATGTATTTATATGCAAAACCTCTGAAAAAATACATGTCATTTTATGATATATTAAAATGTTAAATGAATGGTTTTCGGTTTCTCACTTTTTTATTTCCTATTTTAAACATTTTTTTATTTTTTAGTTTTGACATTTTTTTTAAACTGTAAGTTGAATTTTTAAAAGTGTTCCCTGATTCCTATTTTTTTAGTGTCCCAATGAACCCTTCATATATAATATTAGAAGTGAGAAACCTAGCTACTGATTATTTTTCACTCTTTAAAATTAATAAAAACGAGTGGTTATTTTTGTTTTGTTATTTCTTGTAATGATTTATGTTATGCATATTAGTTTTTTCATGTGTATATGGGTATGTATATATTTTTTTCTGTATGTATATGAGAGAGAAAAGGAAATCTTGGGCGTCAAGTGTAATGATTTCCTCCTTCAGAATAAGAAAACCCTAATCCTAGGTTGGCATATACCTACTTGGTAAGCTAAGCTTCGTCGATTTCTTTACCTGTTTCGATGTGCCACGTGGATGTGGCATGTGAGTAGAAGGTTACGTCTCTTCCAAACTGGTGAGACTGGGAGAAGGTTACGTCTCTTCCAAATATTGGACTAGATCTCATTATTATTCATATTCTAGCCCTTCACCTTTTCACCACATAACATATTTCTTCCAACTTTTTAAGATATTTCAAAGGGGTGTCTTATTCCCACATGGTTAAATCTTATTCCCATATGGTTTTCACTCTATCTCTCGGGCAACCCGGTTTTCACCCAGCTGTTACCCCAGCGGTTTTACCCGTGTGGGGGCAGTATGGTTTCCAGGCGAAGGTCAGCTTACGAGACGGCCGGGGCCCAATCGAACATCGCGCCGGAGGGCGGAGCTGACGGGGGATTGTCTTCGACAAGAACCCGGTGACACTGAGTCACGTACATAGAAAAGTCACCCTTCAAAAAAAAATATGGTTTTCACTCTATCTCTCTCTAAATATATTTATATAGAGAGAGATAGAGTTGAGGGGTGTGGGAATATTAACACCCTATTTCAAATGGAACCATACTTTTAAATGTGAAACGAAGAGTACACTATGTACTAATACTAGTTTTATGCCTTGTCCGTGTCACTGGGCGGTAGGCGAATACATATTTCTCAACAATTAAAACAAAATAAAAATTATATCAAGTTTTACTAAAACACTAAAACGATAGCAAGACTGTGATTTTGAACTCAAGAAAAAATCATAATTTTAACTGGGATGAAATCGTAATTTGTCAAAAGATAATACGATGGAAAGAATGTAATTTGGAATTGGAGGGTAAAAAGGTAATTTTGAACAGGGGCAAACTCTTGAAAATATGGGTAAAATGGTAATTCATATATAAAGTATAATGTGTGTAGATAATTGGATAGTTATGTAACATTATTGTTCCAAAATCATCATCATTGTTGTGTTAGATCTTTTAACATGGCTAATAATAAGCATTTTTTTGCATAAAGGGTATTCAAATCTTTTTACTTGTCTTTGTTTTCTGTTTGTTTTCACCTACAAACCACATAAATAGTTTTATTTCTTTACCCTGTTTTTCTCGTGCAAACAAGAGCAACATTTAGCAACATTTAGTTGCTTATATACCGCCCTACTAAAATGAAGCCTTCTAGTATGCTATTCTTCTCATGAAGTATTACGGATTAACACCCAATGGGTTAGCGACCTTAGGTCATGATTTGTTGTGTACTTTGAAAAGAACCATCGCCTTCTAAAGCGAGAAAGGTAAATGAAGTGACTTAGATCTTGTTTTATTGTATAGTTGGATTGGATTCGTTATCTAGTTTTAGTAACATTTTTAACACACAGAAATTGGTTCACACCCAAGGAATAAATATTTATTGATTACCCTCTACAAGACAAAAATAATGTAGATGAGAATAATGTCATAAAGGTATGTTATTTTGGAAGTAACGAAAATACTATTGCCTTATTTTCACAATAGTACCATTATAGAATCAAGACAAGTATGTGGTACCTTCGTGTTACCTCTCCATCCATGTAGCTTTTTCATTGGGATCACATAGAACAGTCAAAAAAAGAAAGTTAGATGAGATATACTCAGAGAGTAAAGAGTAAATTGCCATTTTAGTCCCTGAGTTTTGTCCAAATTTGCCATTTTGATCCAAATAGTTTTATTTCCCCCCCTGGGTCCCTGACTTTTACATCTGTTGCCATTTTGATCACTTTGCCTAACTCCATCCAAAAACCCAGTTACTCTTTTCAATTTAAACCTTTTCAGTTGCCATTTTGATCAAATTCCAAAAAATCAAAAAAATTCAAAAAAATTCAAAAAAATCTAAAAAATCATAAAAAATATAAAAAATTCTAAAAAAATCATAAAAATTCTAAAAAATTCAAAAAAATATAAAAATCAAAAAAATTCTAAAAATTCTAAAAAATCCAAATAATTCTAAAAAATCCAAAAAATCCGTTTCGGCGCGAACCGTTTCGAACACGAACCGTTTTGGCGCGAACCGTTTCGAACACGAACCGTTTCGAGCCGAACCGTTTCGACGCGAACCGTTTCGACCCGTACCGTTTCGAAGCCGAACCGTTTCAAGCCGAACCGTTTCGACCCGTACCGTTTCGAACCGAACCGTGCCGTATCGAACCGAACCGTTTCGAGCCGAACCGTTTCGACCCGTACCGTTTCGACCCGTACCGTTTCGGCTCGAAACGGTTCGGGTTCGAAACGGTAGGGTTCGATACGGTACGGGTCGAAACGGTTCGCGTCGAAACGGTACGGTTCGAAACGGTTCGGCTCGAAATGGTACGGGTCGAAACGGTACGGGTCGAAACGGTTCGGGTCGAAACGGTTCGGTTCGAAACGGTTCGGTTCGAAACGGTTCGCGTCGAAACGTTACGGCTCGAAACGGTTCGGCTCGAAACGGTTCGGGTTCGAAACGGTACGGTTCGAAACGGTACGGGTTCGAAACGGTTCGGTTCGATACGGTACGGGTCGAAACGGTTCGGTTCGAAACGGTTCGGGTTCGAAACGGTTCGCGTCGAAACGGTTCGGTTCGATACGGTACGGGTCGAAACGGTACGGTTCGAAACGGTACGGTTCGATACGGTACGGGTTCGAAACGGTTCGCGTCGAAACGGTTCGGTTCGATACGGTACGGGTCGAAACGGTTCGGTTCGAAACGGTACGGGTCGAAACGGTTCGTGCCGAAACATTTAATGATTTTTGGATTTTTTAGAATTTTTATGATTTTTTAGAATTTTTTTGATTTTTTTGAATTTTTTTGATTTTTTGGAATTTTTTTGATTTTTTGGAATTGGATCAAAATGGCAACTGAAAACATTTTTTTAAGGAAATCCCCAAAATACCCCTGTTACAAACTGGGTTTTTGGATGGAGTTAGGCAAAGTGATCAAAATGGCAACAGATGTAAAAGTCAGGGACCCAAGGGGGAAAATAAAACTATTTGGATCAAAATGGCAAATTTGGACAAAACTCAGGGACTAAAATGGCAATTTACTCGAGAGTAAATTACAACCAAATTTTAAGCGGTGTTTTTTATCTTTAAAATTGATAATTTTTGTACTTAATGTTTAAGAATGTTGTACGTTATATCCTTTAGGCCTAACTAAGTTAATTTTTTCTGTTAACTATGATTATGTGCCTTTCACATGAAGGCATATTAGTCATTTCATGTTTTCAATGACTATTATGTAAATAACTTGTATCAGTTTATATTATTGCATTTATTCCCATTCTCTCTCTCCAAACTTCAATAGGCCATCTACACCCACCTCCGGCCACCCACCCACCCCAACCTGCAATACCTCACTGAGCTATCATCCACCAACGTAATATCATCCTTTCAAAATTTTCAATTCACACCGATACATCACGAATCAAAACTCCTAAATATTATCCAATTGTTTTTAAATTAAATCTCCATCACAATTTTCAAAACCCCACCGATTTATAATCCACCACCGTCATATCATCCACCATCATTTTATGGACATGGTGGTTGTTCCTACTTCCTAAATCAAATATCCATCACAAATCTTCACCAGAACCCCACGTCATAACCACACACATCAAATCTTCATCACAACGACGATTGAGAGCGGTGACTTCATGTCACGGCCCCCGTCCCGGTGTTACCCGGTCTAGGAGCCGCGGGACAGAAACCCGTGGTATTTATTAGTTGTTGCGACAACGGAATTTTAACAGGATCTTTTGAAACTTGAAAATGCTCAATTATTTTATTTCACAATTTGGGACAAACTCCATAATTTACAGTAAAGGGAATTTCACGAGGAAATCTCTTGTTTTACTAAACATGTTTATTTATTTTATTGAGCCACCCCTTCAAGCTTGTTAGTGCTCCGTAGCACTTTTCCTTGATTCACAGTAAGTCACCTGAAACATGTTTAAAAATATTTTATCAGCGGGGAAATACTGATGAGTCATTCAGGTTAAAGAAAACTACACATTAGTTATAGATTACAGCATAAGAGCGATTACAATGCCTACTATCTTATTTTTATCTGGCGCTGTGTCACACCCTGGTGACAATGGTCATACCACTATTGAGTCATTTCACCCAAATAGTGATGATTATCACTGTTAGGTTTGTTAACCTAACTGTGAGGAATTAGTAATGTGCATAATACCCCACTTGCCAGTGATTCAAGATAACCAAGACTTAATCCCTGTAATTATAACTTTTGAAAACAATTTGAGTATTGTAAAACATTGTTAATAAAAAGAGAATGACTCATATTGCAAGTTTAGACAGGCAGAGTTTAGCCTACTGATTTAGCTTTGTAACCTAGTTTAAATGACAATGCATAGGAAACTAGGTCAGAAACTTAATACAACATTTATGATAAACTTCACGAATTCAAAACCCTCACGACGAATGACAAAGTATAGCGCTGATTTGGGCAGCACTTAAACATCCATCGGATCGGTTTTAATCGATCGGACATTGTATCGTAGCAGTGATCGAGTTAATACCCTGTATTCGTAGCAGCGTTTCCCTAAGCAAAATTGTGATTTTGAGCAGTATCCTTCGTTTATTAGTAAAGTTTTCAAGCACTGAAGCAAGTCCCATGCACAGGCTATTTATAGCATGAAATTGGGTTTTACGCGGCCCGCGTAAACCCTTATATGAATCTTACGCGGCCCGCGAGGGCCCCTAGTCTACGTGTAGGGCTAGCGTGTCATCAGTAGGTTTGCCACGTGGCTGCCACGTGGCCTGTAACGTTTATCCGGTGATCTTTAGGTTGTCGCGGCCCGCGTAGATGTAACCTTATGGTTTACGCGGCCCGCCTGAAATTCAAATTTCATGTTTTCTTGGTTTTTCATGAGGATTAGGGTTTCAGGGGTCCGAGTTTTTACTTACGGGTCATTTTTGTATATTTTTGCAGGTCCTTCCATCCTCCCCACCTTATTTAAAATCTCGTCCTTGAGATTTACTGAAATAAGTGATGATACTTTCGCTTCATTTCCGATTCCAGCTCCCAGGTGTATTCGGGTCCTCTTTTTGAATCCCACTTGACTTTGACCAATACCAATCTTTTGTGTTTAAGGAATTTAATCTTTCTGTCTTCTATCTGAAGTGGTTTCTCTACGAACTTTAACTTTTCATTTACCTCTATGTCTTGAAGAGGTACTACCAGGGATTCGTCAGATAAACATTTCTTGAGGTTGGATACATGAAATACGTCATGTACCCCGGCTAACTTGATGTGTGCTAAACAGACTATAAAAATTAACTAAATTAGACTCTCTAAGCTGGACACTAAAAAGCCTTAATTCTAGACTCAACCTAAACCACACAATCGGCAAGTTTACCGATCAATATAGTATAACCTAGGAAGTCCGGATATCGAACCACGAGACTCTATTTATCACGTAGACTAGACTCTGACTAGACACTGACAGACACGACTTAACTTGTTTAATTGTTTTGAGGGGGGGTTACTGAAAATCTAGGAATTCTATATTAAACTACTAAGTAGACTAAAGCTAGACTAAATACGAATAAAGACTGAAGACTTTTCTTATATGAGAGTGAGACCACCTAGACAAGAATCCTGAATTGTTTTTAAGAGATTACCGATTAAGTTAAATGCACGAGTTATGGAACCGGGATCTTAAAATACTAAACCTATTAAGAACCAACGAGGCCCCTCGACCCTTCTCAAGGAGAAACATGTGGAGCTACCTAGGCCGTTAATTCTACCGGTTATTAGACGCCTTCCCAGTTGTCTAATTATTGTGTAAGTACCCTAATGTTGACCTATTCTTTCCCAATCCTAGATCTAGGGTAGTTTGAAGTAATTAATTTGACTTGATAGACTAATAAGACCGACAGGTAAACCAAGACATAACCTTTCCCAAGGCCTATCTAAAGCAATTCGCCGGGTAAGACCTACCAATAGCCCCTCACTTCCCAGGTATTAGGACTAGTAGAACACTAAGACTTAGCAAATTATTATCAGTTACTTCTAGGGGTTATTGGCCAATTCTCCCTAAAGAGTGAAGGTTTTCTAACGTGATATAGACACTCACCGAAACCCTAAACCCTAATATGACTCTATGTTGTGATATAGACCGTCACTAAGAATCATACGAAGCAAATAATAACAATAAACCAATTCAAAGTACGCATACACATCAAACCATTAAATCAAACCGCTTACTAAACACAATCACCCATAACAATCATGCAAATAACAAAACCGGTAAAAACTTTATATTAATCCATTCATCAAGTCTAGGTGGTTTATGAAATTAGCCAAGCATCTCAGTAAATGAAAACAAAACAAAGATGTCTAAACATGAATTCATTGTAACAAAGTTCCAAGAAAATAATCGACAAAACAAGGGATTAGAAAACCCGATTAATTCTTCGATTCTTCAACTTCGACTCGTACCAATGATTCCCTTGCCTTGAAATCTCCAATTGCTTGCCAAGAATGCTCCAAGATTGCTCCAAAAATCTCTAAATTCGTAATTAGGGTTTCTAATCAAGTTTCTTGGGAATTAATTAAACCAAACCCTAGCTGCCAACATCAAATCAGAAATCACCCCCCTCGCGTGACGCCAAGGGGGTGTCGCGTCGCGCGGCGCCTCCAATGGTGATTTTTCTTATTTTTTTATTATTTCCAATTTCCAGCTTCTCCGACGCGCGTACGAATCCCGTTTTTCTTCCGAACTGCTCGTTTTGACTCGTTTTTCAACACTTTAAGCTACGGGACCTGAAATCAAAGCTTAACGTCAGCAGTATCACAATTCTAACCTAAAACAGACTCGAAACAACTGAAAACTGACCAAAATATACACTATAAACATATGTACTTTACAGTACATCAAACATCCCCACACTTACTCTTTTTTCGTCCTCGAAAAAGAATTATGCAACGGAATCAGAAACAAATAATCACCCGGGTCAAAAGCATAGGTATAATTAATTAAAACCAAGGCTTGCGTTAGCCGCGATTGCGAATATACTTGTCCACTTTAAACCCAAGTCCAATCCTAAGCCCTTATCATGTGAATTTAATTTAAGTGCGGTCAGTCTACCTAGGGTCTCACACTAGAATCTACGGTCCACCTACTCCCACCTCAAGCTTATAGGACTAAAAGAACGATCACTGGACCAATTCCTAACCGTCTTATATCAAAACCAAGAGAGTTTACAATCAACTTTTTTTTTCTCTTTTTGTTTCACTTTTTTTTCTATTTTTGCTTTGCTTTTTGCGCTCTTTTTTTTTTCTCGTTAGTCTAGACGATGCTTTCCCTAACCAAGGGGTATTCCGGCTGTAGAGTCGCTATCCCCAACCACAGATTACTTAGGTTTCGGTACTTTTATTCGGCAAGTCGATTTCACACATCCCAGAGGCATTCCGGCTGTAGAGTCGCTATCCCCAACTCGGATTACATAGACCTGTGTTACTTTCATTTAGTTTCTAGCTCACTTTTGATTCTATTTATTTTTTTTTCGCATGACCACAAACTCTAACGGTTTTAACTTATAACGGTGCCCCTTATACTATTATTGGCAGTTTTAGTTTCTCATATTTCCCAGGTGAGAACCCACTAGCAGACCGACAATTAAGGTATATTAGATCAAAGGGACTTAAAACCAAACCCGGGCCTATCCACATATCCCAAACTAGACGCAAACTCGGTTTATTATAATCTCATATTATTATTATTCGAACCCGAGCAAAAATTCATTTTTTCTATCATTTTCCGTTTTAATTGCAAACTTCTTTTTTTATTCGAAAGACATTTTCTGATTTTTTCAATTTTTTTTAATTTTTCAATTTTTTTTTAATTTTTTTTTATGTTTATGACTCAAATATTTACAAGTATCTCATCCCCACACTTAGAGATTGCATTGTCCCTAATGCAAGAACGAAAATACGACTCAACAACTACCTAAAAATAAAGACTGCAAACGAAATAAATAATAAAAAAATACAACAACAACAAAAAGAGAAACGACTTAGCTGAGTATGTGAGACTGTCAAAGTGCCAGTCGTTTCCACATAAGCCCTCCAATACCGAACGTGCTCAGCAAACAATACCAAACTCCCTCACACACAAACGGAAAGCGGCTCCCATCATCAACCTAAAACAAACATAGCATACCAAACCAAATACCACCTAACGTTCATTGTTCCAACAATCCAAGTTCAAATGAAAAATAAAAATATCTCTACTAATACAACCATATCGAACTACCAAAACAGCATAAATAAAATAAAACATCAAAGGATATATGCTGCTTCAGCCCATCTGCCTCACTCCTCATCTGAATCTCCTTCCATCTGCTGGGTCCCTGAACCTCCATGCTGCTGCCACCCGAACTGACCACTATAAGCATAACCACTCTGCCCCCCCCCCCACTGGTCATACCCTGGGTACTGACCATAGACATATGGGGTCTGCTGCTCGCCTCCATAAACTGGTGGAGGTAATAATCCGGCAAAAGGTGGAGGTATCGGAGCATTCAGTGACATAACCGACATCATATACCTGAGCATGTCGTCCTGTCGGTGGTGGCTCTGCATCGTCCACTGGTGGTCAACCCGCATCCTATCTTCAATCTGAGTAAACCTCTGTTGTGTGTAGTCAAAAGCAGCCTCGGGAGTGAACGGGTCAGGTCTCTGCTGTCTAACTGGCTGCTGTGGAAGAGTCTCACGCCTCCGTCGAGGTCCCGGCTGTCGTGCCGGAGGAGCACCCACTTCATAATTCCATTGTGGCGGGTCCGTATTTGTCAAAACCCCTGCTAATTGTAGCTCAGCAACACCTTAATAAACCGTTGGGAAACTCAAATGCATCTGCTCCAAATGATATTTTTTAAGGCCCGTATATTCCCTGCCAACCTAGCTATGTACGGCCCAAGATCCATGGCAGCCCTTTTTCCTCCCCTACGCGGCCTATTACACGACCATGCAAAGAAACTTGCCAAGTTCCAGTTTCTCTTCTCCACCATGCACATTAAAGCAAAAATATCCAACCAGTTTGCTTTATTTTCACCTGACTTCCTCGCCACAACCGTAGTCGCCAACATTTTCAAAATATACCTATGTATAGGATCACGAACCGATGTGATTAGGTTCGTTTGGGCGAACGGTTGGGTCGCGATCTCCTCCCAAAATCTAGCCAAGTCTGCCGAATCCAAACACTTCGGCCGAGGATGATTATACACACCCCTTAAACCATTCACAAACTCATATGTCCTCACCTCCTCATCCGTATAAAAACCCAAGGCCACTCCAAATTGAGGAATACTCATTTCATACAAAATTCGGCCCAAAGAAAATGACACCGCGTTATTTTCCGCAAAAGTACCCTCTTTATGATGGAAGGTACAATGAAACTCAAGTGTAAGTTCAGTATACTGCGGCCAACGGCAATCCATTGCTGCTCTCAATCGTGGTCCTAACAACTCCGCCACCCGATCACTCGCTCCCATACTGTGCAACCATTCCCAGTTTATCGTACGATGCTCCAACATGTGAGTTTCCACATACTTCTTCAGTTTCTTCCTCTCCTCACTGTCTTCTTCAAAGTCTAAGACCGGGTGATCAATAATCCTCTCAACACGGGAATACACTCTCCTATCAAACCCCCGATACTTGATCTTCCTTTTTCTTAAGTTTGATGATGAACCTTCACCCGACATGTTTCTGCAAAACAAGAAAGATTTGACAAGAAAACAATGCAGAAAGTTAGTAATCACAAACTATTTTTGGTGTTTTTAATTTTTTTTTTCATCAAACAACTACAATAGCCGTATAGCATTTCATTCGCGGCTAATTCTGAAAATAAAGTTACAGAAAAACAATGGGTCACCGTTTACAAAAGCGTAAGTTAAACATCATTCTACCCGAATGGAGATTGAGTACGGGCAAAATGTTGGAAACTTGTACATGCATATAAGTAAACCCGACACTAGACTCTAAATACTACTTCTAAGACGACTACTAGACTCACTAACTCGAACAACCTAAGACTCAATGTACACTATCTCCTCCCGGCACTTTAATTGTCCTCAATTAAGCATAAGTGCCGAAATATCCCCACACTTGAGGCGAAACACGTGAGAGTTTGACTTTTTAAACCTTAACGCAACGTTTGTGACAACAAAATCCGTTTAGAAACTAATCACATTTGCAAAAATCAGTTCAACAACCTATTTTTTTTTAGCAAAAATTCTTTAGTTATAGCCAAACAAACTCGTAAAGCTCAAACATGTTCTCTAGTTGTCCAAACATACCCCACAAGTCTCAAACAACCCCAAGCAAACCAACCTGAACCATCCGCAAGCCCCATTGTATGTAAACATCCCAAACATAACCACCCGCATACCACTAACATGACAAACGGCTCAAAAATCCTAACTTTATTGACCTAAACAAACCCTAAATCTAAAATATGACTGACCTGACACTACAACTATGAAATAAAGTTACATACTAGCGAGAAATCACATAAATCATACCTTGGATTCGGATTTAGCAAGAAAATTGAGACCTTGAAGTTGTGGTGCACGAAATCATCCAAAAACGCGAAAATGCAGCGCGAAATCGGGTGAAATTGATGGTTAAGATTGTGGGGAATGTGATGGTGGTGATTTAGGAAGAAGAATGGAGTGATTTGGTGGAAAAACGAGTGAGTTATGGTGATTTTAGTGTGATTCGCGACTTAGGGTTTTGAATGTGAAAAAGATTTTGTTTCAGCAACAGGTCCAACTTTAAAACGTTTTAAACCGGTTCTTATGGGCCTCGCGCGACACGGTGGGGGTCAGGGGAGGCCTGGCGTCACGCGGCGGGTCACAATTGAATTAATTTGAACCTTTACCCCTAGACGTGACGCGACGGCCCTTGGCGTCACGCCTAGGGTCGTTTTCAACAGAATGTTTCGTGGAATTTGGGGTTTCATGCCTTAGAAAAAAAATTTATAACTTTTCCACTCATCCAAAACACTTAGAATTTTTTTCTAAGTATCAAGAAAACTTACCTGCAACCTCTTTTCTCATGCTTTTTCCTGTTCCATAGCGGTGACGAATCCTGCAAAATTCTCAACGACACAAAACACAAACCGAAAAACTACGGAAAGACGTGTTAAAACACGAAAATACTCAAACTAAGACTCTTATACAAACGATACAAAATGTACACTTGGGCTTTCACCCAAAACACTAATTGGCGGCTTTAGGTGGGATTTCGAGAGGAGTTACCTCCCTCTCGTCCTTGTTTATCGCTCCTCCAATGTAATGCTTCAAACGATGGCCATTCACCTTCCAACTACGGCCATCCTTCTCATCCATGATCTCCACCGCTCCATATGGAAACACATAATGAACCATAAAAGGTCCCGACCATTTGGATTTCAACTTACCCGCAAAAAGCTTCAATCTCGAGTTGTAGAGAAGCACTTTATCGCCTTTGCTAAACTCCTTCACTTTCCTCAACCTCCTATCATGCAACAACTTCGTTTTCTCCTTTATTCCCAACGATCGAGCATACGCCGCATCCCTAAGCTCTTCAAGCTCATGAATTTGAAAGAAACGCTTCCTAGCGGCTTCGGTCATGTCTAAATTAACGGTTTTCAATGCCCAAAGCGCTCTATGCTCTAATTCTACGGGGAGATGACAAGCTTTTCCGTAGACGATCATGAAAGGTGTAGTTCCTAAAGGTGTCTTGTAGGCGGTTCTAAACGCCCACAATGCATCGTCTAGCTTGTCGGACCAATCTTTCCTATTCTTACCAACTGTTTTCTCTAAGATTCGTTTAATACCGCGATTCACATTCTCCACTTGTCCACTCGTTTGTGGATGATATGCGGTAGATAAACGATGAGTGACATCGTAGCGTGCAAGCAATTTCTCCATCAATGCATTGCAAAAGTGAGTGCCACGGTCACTAATTAAGGCTTTAGGAGTACCGAATCGTGAAAAGAGCTTTTTAAGAAACGTCAATACTACTCGGGCTTCGTTTGTGGGAAGAGCTTGAGCCTCAACCCATTTGGAAACGTAATCAATCGCCACGAGTATGTAACGGTTTCCTTTGGAGTTTGGGAAGGGTCCCATGAAATCGATGCCCCAAACATCAAAAACCTCTACTACTTGTATCGGATTTTGAGGCATCTCATCTTTGGCGGAAATATTGCCGGTTCGTTGACATGCATCACACATCTTCACGAACTCCTCGGCATCTCTAAGAACGGTAGGCCAATAGAAACCACAATCGAATACCTTTTGGGCGGTGGTGTGTGCACCATGATGTCCTCCCGTGAGGCCTTCATGCACATGCTTAATAATGTTCCAACCCTCCTCTCTCGACACACAACGACTAAGAACTCTATCTCCTCTTATCCTAAAGAGAAAAGGATCATCCCAAACGTACTTTCTCGCTTCACTAAACAATCGCTTCCTTTGTTGTGTAGACATTCCTTTCACCACATCACCACTAGAGAGATAATTTGCTATGTCGCAAAACCATGGCAATCCCTCTTTCTCAGCTTCAACAAACTCTATAGACTCGTGAGGGAATGTGTCTCCAATCTCCTCCTCACGAATCTCTTCCCTCTTGGGATCCTCTAACCGTGATAAATGATCGGCCGCCACATTCTCGGCCCCTCTCTTGTCCCTAATCTCAATATCGAAGTCGCTAAGCAAAAGAATCCACCGAATGAGTCGGGGTTTAGCGTCTTTCTTTTGAAAAAGAAAACGCAACGCGGAATGATCGGTGAAAACTATAGTTTTGGATAAAACGAGGTACGAACGGAATTTATTAAAGGCGAAAACTACGGCTAAAAGCTCTTTCTCCGTGGTAGTGTAGTTTTCTTGAGCATCATTGAGCGTTTTGCTCGCATAGTAGATGGGGTGGAAGTGCTTATCCTTTCTTTGTCCTAATACCGCTCCAACGGCATAGTCACTCGCATCACACATGAGCTCAAAGGGCAAGCTCCAGTCGGGCGAGATAAGAATAGGTGCACTAACCAACTGTTCCTTCAAGAAGTTGAAGGCCTTAAGACACTCCTCGTCAAAGACGAATGGAACATCTTTCTCTAGCAACCGGGTCATGGGGCGAGTAATTTTTGAGAAATCCCTAATAAAGCGCCTATAGAAACCCGCATGCCCTAGAAAACTCCTAATCGACTTCACACTCGTGGGTGGAGGTAACCTACTTATGGTATCTATTTTCGCACGATCTACCTCAATACCCTCTCTAGAAATCTTATGCCCTAGTACTATACCTTCCGTCACCATGAAGTGACACTTCTCCCAATTTAGCATAAGCTTCGTCTCTACACACCGCTTCAACATCCGCTCCAAATTCTTCAAACACACCTCAAAAGAATCACCATAAACTGAAAAATCATCCATGAAAACCTCCATGGAAGTCTCTATCATATCCTGAAATATGGCGACCATACAACGCTGAAAGGTAGTCGGAGCGTTACATAACCCGAACGCCATGCGTCGGTACGCATAGGTGCCGTAGGGGCATGTGAAGGTGGTCTTATCCTGATCCTCCGGTGCAATGGGGATCTGGAAGTAACCGGAAAAGCCGTCTAGAAAACAATAGAATTGTTGACCGGCTAAACGCTCCAACATTTGATCTATGAAAGGCAATGGGAAGTGGTCTTTACGGGTGGCATCATTCAACTTTCGGTAGTCGATGCACACACGCCAACCCGTGACCGTACGTGAAGGGATAAGCTCGTTCTTTTCGTTCATGAAAACGGTCATCCCCCCCTTCTTGGGGACAACCTGTGTGGGACTAACCCAAGGTGAATCAGAAATGGGATATATCATCCCGGCATCTAAGAGTTTAAGAACCTCCTTTTTCACTACATCTTGCATGTTGGGGTTAAGCCTCCTTTGGGGTCGCACCACCGGTTTATAATCATCCTCCATGAGTATCCGGTGGGTGCAATAGGAAGGACTTATGCCCTTAATGTCGGACAATCTCCATGCAATGGCCTTTTTGTTGGCCTTCAACACATCTAACAATCTCAGTTTCTCACTCTCCTCTAACTCGGATGAAATAATAACGGGTAGCTCGGAACCCTCCCCTAAGAAAGCATACTCTAAATGAGATGGAAGTACCTTAAGCTCTAAGGGTGGGGGTTGGGTGGTGTCATCACTAAGCGCTAACACATCGGGGATTAAAGGAATCCCCTCCTCTTCAACTTCACCTACACTCTCTAACTCCTCTTCTACCTTCTCTTCTACCTTCTCTCCTACCACTAGGTCCGCTCCACTAATGTACTCTAAGCAATGGTCGACACACGAGATAAACGAGTTCAAAAAGTAGACGGAATGGCAAGGGCCACTATAGTCATCCGAACCACTCGGGTGGTTCATGGAACGATCTATCTCAAAAGTAACTTTCTCCTCACCGACCCTAAGGGTGATCTTACCATCGTAAACGTCTATAAGGGCTTTGGCGGTACGTAGGAAAGGACGACCTAAGATAATGGGAACTCTCTCATCCGCTTCCATATCTAGAATTACGAAATCGGCAGGAAACACGAATTTGTCTACCTTAACTAGCAAGTTCTCAACTATACCCCTAGGGTATTTAACGGACCGATCGGCTAAAGACAATGTCATTCGGGTAGGTGCAAGCTCTCCTAGGTCTAGCTTCTCATAAAGAGAAAAGGGCATCAAGTTGATACTAGCTCCTAAGTCGGCTAAGGCTTGAGTGTTGGTATTACTACCGAATAGACAAGGAATGGTAAAAATACCCGGATCGGTAAGCTTTTCGGGAAGCTTATTTAACACAACGGCGGAACATCCCCCATTCAACGGAATGTTAGACAACTCTCCTAATTTCTCTTTGTTCCTAAGGAGGTCTTTCAAGAACTTAGCGTACTTAGGCATTGATTGGAGTGCCTCTATGAATGGAAGGTTAATCTTCAATTGCTTGAAGATGTCCAAAAACTGCCCGTATTCCCTTGAGTATTTTTGGTTTTTAAGACGTGAGGGAAACGGGACATACGCATGGTTCACGTAGGGTGAAGGTCTAACATCTATTGGCGTTTTCTCAACTTTCTTCTCACTTTGAGACTCACCGGGCTGTGCGGTACTTGCTGGGGTTAACCTAGATTGCACTTTGCCGGGAGCCTCCATTTGGATCTCCTCATCTATAATATCTCCATCTTCATCAACTACCCTCTCCTCGACTCTAGGGTTTCCTACGATCTTGCCACTACGGGTGGTAATGGCTTTAGCATGGGCATTAGGGTTCGGTTGGGTGTTACCCGCGAAGTGACCAGGTAATCTCTCTTCTAGCTTTCTAGACATGTCCCCTACGACTCTTTGAAGGTCTTGGAAGGATGCTTGATGGTTCTTAAGCATTAGGTCATGTTCACTAAGGGTCTTTTGAGTGGTTTGGTCCCTAACAACTAGCTGACTCATCATGGACTCCATTCTCTCTATGCTACCCCCTAAATCAAAACTTGGACCTTGACCTGCTTGACCTGGGTTATTTGACCCCCCATCCTTGACATGCCCATTGAACCCTTTGTTGAACTGCCCACTTGAACCCCCACCAAAGAGTGAATTTTGGCCCCTATTTGGGTTTTGAGCCATTTGAAAGCCAGGGGGTCCATTTGGGCGAAAGGTGTTATTATTAAAGTTATTATTATTATTATTACGCCAACCCGACCCAAAATTATTATTACCCCCAAAACCGCTAGACTGACCTCTACCAAACCCTCCTCCTAAATAATCGAACTGCTCCTCACCAACAAGTAATGGACACGAACTCGTGTCGTGACCCCCACGACAAAACTCACATTTGTCTACCTTAGCCTTAATTTCCTTAAGTTCCCTAGTCACGTTTTCCAAGACAGCGGCTAAACTAGGGTCCATGGTGACATGGTTCACCCCTCGGGCGGGTGCACTAGTAGTGGTATTAGAATTACCACTTTGATATCGCTGATCGGATCGTGATTGGGATTGAGACTGAGCAAATGCCTCAAAACGCTCTAGACACTCTGCAACTGTAAGAATACCCATCATATGCCCCCCCCCCCCCCCCGCGTTAGTATCGAACCTATCTCTAGTCTCTTGGGTGAGACCGTTATAGAATTTCTCACACAAAGCCCAATCAGAAAGACCATGCTGGGAGCAACGAGCATAAAGGTTTTGGAAACGCTCCTAAGCAAGGTAGTAAGGCTCGTCGGGCTCCATGCGGAAGGAGTGGATTTGGTCCCTAAGACGTGAGGCTTTTGCGGGCGGGAAATATTTTTTCAAAAAGGCTTGACGAAGCCCCGCCCAAGTGGTAAAGGTTCCGGTTGGTTGAGAGTCCAACCAAGTAGCCGCACGGCCGGCTAATGAGAATGGGAAAAGCTGTAGGTAGGTGGCATCGTTGGGTGCACCGTGAAGGTTAAAGGTGGCTAGGATGCGGGAGAAACGGTTAATGTGGGCCGGGGCGTCCTCATCGTCTCGGCCATGGAATTGGATGGTATTGGTGATAGCCTGCATGGCATAAGATGGAATCTGCCATGAATTTTCACTAACGATGGGTGGAACGGTGATGGGTGAAGCAAGGCCGGTGAAATCCTGAGTGGCTTGCTGATGGACGGTTTGCCTAGGGTTTTCCATTGCTTCTAAGTTTGCTAGATTGCTAGAGGTACTAAAAGTACGGCTATTGGGTGGGGAAACCTTAGGTGAGGTTTTAGGTGAATGGTTTGGCGAAGGTGGTGGTGTAGGAGGTGGGGTGGGTAACGGGGTGGAATCGAAATTGGGGAAACGAGAAGAGGATGTAGAAGTAACCTGTGGGCCTTCGCCCAATTGAGATGATGACTGCTTGACTAGTGGTGGTGGCCCGTGTGAGCGCAGATGTGGCATCCACTACGAGCAAAAACCTGAACACAAGAAAAGCAAAGAATAGTTACTACGACTCAAGATAAAAAGAAAAAACACAAAACAAAGTAAACACGTAGCACGTATTTGTCAAGTAAATCTATCAAAGCTAATGAACGCAATTACCAAGAGTCCCCGGCAACGGCGCCAAAAACTTGATGTGTGCTACACAGACTATAAAAATTAACTAAATTAGACTCTCTAAGCTGGACACTAAAAAGCCTTAATTCTAGACTCAACCTAAACCACACAATCGGCAAGTGTACCGATCAATATAGTATAACCTAGGAAGTCCGGATATCGAACCACGAGACTCTATTTATCACGTAGACTAGACTCTGACTAGACACTGACAGACACGACTTAACTTGTTTAATTGTTTTGAGGGGGGGGGGGGTTACTGAAAATCTAGGAATTCTATATTAAACTACTAAGTAGACTAAAGCTAGACTAAATACGAATAAAGACTGAAGACTTTTCTTATATGAGAGTGAGACCACCTAGACAAGAATCCTGAATTGTTTTTAAGAGATTACCGATTAAGTTAAATGCACGAGTTATGGAACCGGGATCTTAAAATACTAAACCTATTAAGAACCAACGAGGCCCCTCGACCCTTCTCAAGGAGAAACCTGTGGAGCTACCTAGGCCGTTATTTCTACCGGTTATTAGACGCCTTCCCAGTTGTCTAATTATTGTGTAAGTACCCTAATGTTGACCTATTCTTTCCCAATCCTAGATCTAGGGTAGTTTGAAGTAATTAATTTGACTTGATAGACTAATAAGACCGACAGGTAAACCAAGACATAACCTTTCCCAAGGCCTATCTAAAGCAATTCGCCGGGTAAGACCTACCAATAGCCCCTCACTTCCCAGGTATTAGGACTAGTAGAACACTAAGACTTAGCAAATTATTATCAGTTACTTCTAGGGGTTATTGGCCAATTCTCCCTAAAGAGTGAAGGTTTTCTAACGTGATATAGACACTCACCGAAACCCTAAACCCTAATATGACTCTATGTTGTGATATAGACCGTCACTAAGAATCATACGAAGCAAATAATAACAATAAACCAATTCAAAGTACGCATACACATCAAACCATTAAATCAAACCGCTTACTAAACACAATCACCCATAACAATCATGCAAATAACAAAACCGGTAAAAACTTTATATTAATCCATTCATCAAGTCTAGGTGGTTTATGAAATTAGCCAAGCATCTCAGTAAATGAAAACAAAACAAAGATGTCTAAACATGAATTCATTGTAACAAAGTTCCAAGAAAAGTAATCGACAAAACAAGGGATTAGAAAACCCGATTAATTCTTCGATTCTTCAACTTCGACTCGTACCAATGATTCCCTTGCCTTGAAATCTCCAATTGCTTGCCAAGAATGCTCCAAGATTGCTCCAAAAATCTCTAAATTCGTAATTAGGGTTTCTAATCAAGTTTCTTGGGAATTAATTAAACCAAACCCTAGCTGCCAACATCAAATCAGAAATCACCCCCCTCGCGTGACGCCAAGGGGGTGTCGCGTCGCGCGGCGCCTCCAATGGTGATTTTTCTTATTTTTTTATTATTTCCAATTTCCAGCTTCTCCGACGCGCGTACGAATCCCGTTTTTCTTCCGAACTGCTCGTTTTGACTCGTTTTTCAACACTTTAAGCTACGGGACCTGAAATCAAAGCTTAACGTCAGCAGTATCACAATTCTAACCTAAAACAGACTCGAAACAACTGAAAACTGACCAAAATATACACTATAAACATATGTACTTTACAATACATCATAACTCTTCTGGTAGTTGTAAGCGATAGGCGACCGGTCCTATTCTCTGGATTACTGGGAATGGTCCTACGTACCTTGGACTTAGCTTTCCTTTCTTACCGAACCGAACTACTCATTTCCAAGGAGAAACATTCAAAAGTACCCTGTCTCCAACTTAAAATTCTAGTAGCTTGCGTCGATTGTCTGCATAACTCTTCTGGCGATCTCGAGCCGTTTTCAGTCTTTCCTTGATTTGAGTGATCTTGTCGGTGGTTTCTTGTACGATTTCAGGACCTGATAACTGGCTTTCTCCAATTTCTGCCCAGCAAAATGGAGTTCTACACTTTCGTCCATACAGTGCTTCGAATGGGGCAGCTTCAATGCTTGAATGATAACTATTGTTATAAGAGAATTCAATTAAAGGTAAATGGTTATCCCAATTTCATCCAAAATCTATCACACATGCCCTGAGCATGTCTTCCAAGGTTTGGATCGTCCTTTCACTTTGTCCGTCTGTTTGGGGATGGTATGCAGTGCTTAAATTTAGTCTAGTCCCCATGGCTTCTTGGAAACTTGTCCAAAAATGTGAAGTGAAACGACTATCCCTATCCGATACAATAGAGAGTGAGACTCCATGTAAGGATGCTACCTCGTCTACGTATAACTTGGCTAATCTTTCCATGCTAAAGGTTTCCTTCATGGGTAGGAAATGAGCTGATTTGGTTAATCGATCCACAATTACCCAAATTGCGTCGTTACCTTTTCTGGTTTTGGGTAACTTAGTAACGAAATCCATGATTATTAGTTCCCATTTCAAAACAGGCATGTCTAATTGTTGTAGTAACCCTGAGGGTTTCTGGTGTTCTGCTTTAACTTGTGAACAAGTTAGACACTTAGATACATATCTAGCTATGTCCTTTTTCATTCCTATCCACCAGAAATTGTTTCTTAAATCTTGGTACATCTTATTATTTCCAGGATGCATGGTATACCTAGATTTATGGGCTTCCTCTAAAATCTTATTTCTTAACTCTCCCTGCTTAGGTACCCAAATCCTTTTCTTGTGGAATTTCCAAATTCCATCATTTCCTTGCTCTAATTCTTTTATTCTTCCCTTCATTCCTTCAGCGTCATCCTTTATTGCTGTTCTTTGAACATTCTTTAGTTGTTCCATTAAATCTACTCGAAGATTTAATCTAAGAGCACGAATTCTTCTTTGTTTCTCATGATACTTACGACTCACGGCGTCTGCTACTACATTTGCTTTTCCTTCGTGATATTGAATATCACAGTCGTAGTCACTTAAAATCTCCATCCATCTTCTTTGCCTCATGTTTAATTCTTTTTGCCCAAATATATACCTTAATCTTTTATGATCTGTATAAATGGTAAACTTACTTCCATACAGATAGTGTCTCCAAATCTTAAGGGAAAAAATTATCGATCCTAATTCTAAGTCATATGTCGTATAGTTTTCCTCGTGCTTTTTCAATTGTTTTGAGGCATACGCAATTACCTTTTTGCGTTGCATTAGCACACATCCTAATCCTAGCTTAGAAGCATCACAGTAAACTTCAAAATCTTCTGTCCCTTCTGGTAAGGCAAGAATTGGGGCGTTTGTTAACCTTTGCTTTAAAATCTTAAAAGCCTCTTCTTGTCTAGATCCCCATTCAAACTTCACTGCTTTACAGGTTAGCTTAGTTAATGGTACAACTATCTTAGAAAAAACTTTAATAAACCATCTATAGTATCCGGCTAATCCTAGAAAACTTCTAACTTTCATAGCTGATTGCGGGACCTTCCATTTGGTAATCGCTTCTATTTTGGAGGGATCTATGTGAATACCTTCGTGATTCACCATATGCCCTAAAAATTGTATCTCTTGTAGCCAAAATTCACACTTCGAGAATTTGGCGTAAAGCTTTTCTTTTCTTAACAAAGTTAAGAGTGCACGTAGGTGCTCGCAATGCTCGTCCTGACTTTTGGAATAAATGAGTATATCGTCGATAAAGACAATTACAAACTTATCCAAGTATGGTTTACAGATCCTATTCATCATGTCCATGAATACTGCAGGAGCATTTGTTAATCCAAAGGGCATGACTGTAAACTCGTAATGACCATACCTAGTTCTGAAAGCAGTTTTAGGTATGTCTTCTTCTTGTACTTTCAACTGATGGTATCCGGAGCGTAAATCTATCTTAGAAAAATATCTAGCTCCCTGAAGTTGATTGAAAAGATCATCAATCCTAGGTAATGGGTATCGATTCTTAATTGTAACCTTGTTGAATTCCCTGTAGTCGATACACATTCGCATCGAACCATCTTTCTTTTTCACAAACAACACGGGTACTCCCCAAGGGGATAAACTAGGTTGTATAAATCCTTTATTGAGCAATTCATCTAACTGCTTTTTCAATTCTAACATTTCGGTGGGTGCTAACCGATAAGGTGCCTTAGCTATCGGTGTAGTTCCAGGAATTAGATGAATTCTAAATTCTACTTCCCTATCGGGTGGTAATCCAGGTAGTTCTTCTGGAAATACATCCGGGTATTCTGATACTACTGGAATTTCCTTAAGTTCCTTACCTTTAGTGTTGATGATTGCCGAAATCATATACACTATTCCTTGTTTTCTTGAATAACTGGCCATTTTCATTACTGAAATGAACTCTATTGGCTTACGTGGCTTATCTTCTGTAATCACCACTATTTCGCCTGTGGGTGCATGAATTTCTATGGAATTCTTATCACAGAGGATTCGAGCATGGTTGGCTACCAACCAATCCATTCCTAACACCACATCGAATCCAACTAAATTCATAGGTAACAGGTTTGCAGAAAATTTATGGCCTAAGAGTTCTATCTTTCCTTCTTGCAAAACCTTATTTATGTTAACAGAATTTCCATCTGCCGTTTCTACGGTAAAAATTTGCCTAATGTGGGCTAAGGGTAGGTTAAGAGCTTGGCAGAATGAAGTATTTATAAAACTTTGGTTTGCCCCAGAGTCAAATAACACTTTTGCATAAACGTCGTGAACTAGGAACGTACCAGCTATCACGTCAGGGATTAGTTCTGCTTATTGGGTAGTCAACTGAAAGGCTCTTGCGCTCTTCTTATTAGTTCCTTCAGCTGGTTTGGCCTTATTGTTAGCTGGTTTGACTAGCTTAGGGCAGTCTGGTCTAAAATGTCCAGCTTCCCCACAGTTGAAGCAGATTGTTGATTTCTTCCTCCTGCAATCTTCTTCTTGATGCCCTGGAATTTTGCAGAAATTGCAATACCCTTTGCATCTTCCAAAATGCTTTCGTTTACAGGTACTACAAAATGGAGCAGTGGAAGATTGCCCGGTTCCCTTTTTCTTGAGATTATTACTATTAACCACACGGAATCCTTGGGTAATCTTTTGGGTTCTCTTGTGCGTACCAGCCCGTCGGTCAAGGTGTTGGCTAATTCCACTGCATCGTCAATTTTGCGGGGTCTCGCAACTTTGATGATATCACGAATCTCGCTAATTAAACCCCAAATATAGCGAGAAATAAGTACTGGTTCTGGCGAGGCCAGAGTTGGCACAATTCGGGCATATTCAAAGAATGTCGAAGTATACCCTCGACAATCAACATCCACCATTCGGTGGTTTAGGAACTTATTTGTCATTTGTTCCTTTTCATATTCGGGACATAATTTTCTTTCTACTAGTCTCTTAAATTCTTCCCAATTCATGGCATAAGCCACATCACTCCCCTTGGCTTGTAGTACTGTGTTCCACCATTCTAGTGCCCCTTCTTTAAAAAGATGCGATGCGTACATGACCTTGTCTTCCTCGGCACATTTACTTATTTTAATTACTGCTTCGGTTTTCTCTAACCAACGCAGTGCTGCAGTTGCCTCTTCATTGCCTGCAAATTCGATTGGTTTACAGGCAAGAAATTCCTTGTAAGTGCAACCAGGTGTTGCAGCTTTCATTTTCTTAAGAAATGGGGCTTGCATCGCATCATTATCATTGTTATTATTGTTGCCGCCTCCATTTACACTACTACTGAAGTTGTCGTCGCGAGTATGTTTGCTGGGAATAGATGGTGGAGGTTCAACTGGATTTCGGGCAGTAGCAAGGATTGCTGGAATAGCATTGGCTATTCCTTGAGCAACAATATTTTCTATATCTTGCCTATTAAGAAAGTGATCCTCATTGTTTTGCTCAGATTGGTTTACTTCGTTAACTGCCTCATTGACGGCGGGTTCCATCTAATAATTAACAATATATATATATATATATATATATATATATATATATATATATATATGTTATTGGCACAAAATAAATAACAACTAAACATAATAAAGCAATCACACATAAGCACGTATAGCCAAAATTGTCGATTTTGCGACGATGATATTTTTATATATTAATAGGCATCCGTACACACCAGTTATATTACAAAAGTTTTATTATAAGTTATTTTACATGATTATATTTTTATTAATATTTATTATTATTTTATTATTATTAAACACGTAACCACACAACCACATACGATCCTGTCAGCTGGCACTTTAGAAACGACGTTTCCTCTCGTCGTATTTCCATGATATCCTCTCCCCCACTTCCCGAATTCTATTTCCTGCATCCACCAGCTCCTCGCCATAGTGGCGGAGTTCAGCCAAGTTTTCGGTACTCATAGGTGGGTTTGGTGCAAGCTCAGGGTCAAACTGGGGGAAAAAGGTGTTAGGGTTATTCAAGAGATTCTGAAATTGCCAGTCAGTTGTCCACCATTCTTAGAGGTCTCCTTGTAGGGGTCGGGGGTTGATAATAGGATCTGGGATAGCAGGTTCCAAATTAACTGGAAGTTGTACTTCAGCTGGGTAATTGAAGAGGTTTTCATCGGCAGGTCCGATGAGGTCGCTATTTGCCAGTTTGCGATCCAGTCCTCCCACGGTGGCATTTCCTGGGCTTGCCCTGAACTTTCCCCGATCTCCTTTCCTTTGCCTTTATCCTTGGGATCCTCAGACTTTTTAACCTTCTGTGCAGCTGGCTTCTTCCTCCGCCCGCGTCTCCAGCCTATGATTCTTCTTCTCTTTTTCGACTTGGGTTTCTCCTAAGGTTGGGCTTGGAATTCCATAGGTTTCTCAGTGTCGGCCCAATAACCGAAAAAGCCCCCGGAAACTTCCATGTCAGCAGAATAGATAGTGAAGTTCTGAAGAGCTTCAGATAACTCATTCATGCTACCAGAATATAAGGAAACACAAAATCCTAGTTAGAATGTTATTTATTGCAATTTCCACAGAATCACAGAATGGCAATCAATAAAATTAAGTATTTCTAAATACTTAATTGGCTTAAATCAGTGGCTCTGATACCACCTTTTTCTGTCACGGCCCCCGTCCCGATGTTACCCGGTCTAGGAGCCGCGGGACAGAAACCCGTGGTATTTATTAGTTGTTGCGACAGCGGAATTTTAATAGGATCTTTTGAAACTTGAAAATGCCCAATTATTTTATTTCACAATTTTGGACAAACTCCGTAATTTACAGTAAAGGGAATTTCACGAGGAAATCCCTTGTTTTACAAAACATGTTTATTTATTTTATTGAGCCACCCCTTCAAGCTTGTTAGTGCTCCGTAGCACTTTTCCTTGATTCACAGTAAGTCACCGGAAACATGTTTAAAAATATTTTATCAGCGGGGAAATACTGGCGAGTCATTCAGGTTAAAGAAAACGACTCATTAGTTATAGATTACAGCATAAGAGCGATTACAATGGCTACTATCTTATTTTTATCTGGCGCCGTGTCACACCCTGGTGACGATGGTCATACCACTATTGAGTCCTTTCGCCCAAATAGTGATGATTATCACTGTTAGGTTTGTTAACCTAACCGTGAGAAATTAGTAATGTGCACAATACCCCACTTGCCAGTGATTCAAGATAACCAAGCCTTAATCCCAGAAATTATAACTTTTGAAAACAATTTGAGTATTGTAAAAAATTGTTAATTAAAAGAGAATGACTCACATTGCATGTTTAGACGGGTAGAGTTTAGCCTACTGATTTAGCCTTGTAACCTAGTTTAAATGACAATGCATACGAAACTAGGTCAGAAACTTAATACAACATTTACGATAAACTTCACGAAATCAAAACCCTCACGACGAATGACAAAGTATAGCGCTGATTTGGGCAGCACTTAAACATCCATCGGATCGGTTTCAATCGATTGGACATTGTATCGTAGCAGAGATCGAGTTAATACCCTGTATTCGTAGTAGCGTTTCCCTAAGCGAAATTGTGATTTTGAGCAGTATCCTTTGTTTTTTAGTAAAGTTTTCGAGCACAGAAGCAAGTCCCATGCACAGGCTATTTATAGCATGAAATTGGGTTTTACGCGGCCCGCGTAAACCCTTAGATGAATCTTACGCGGCCCGCGAGGGCCCCTAGTCTACGTGTAGGGCTAGCGTGTCATCCGTAGGTTTGCCACGTGGCCTGTAACGTTTATCCGGCGATCTTTAGGTTGTCGCGGCCCGCGTAGATGTAACCTTATGGTTTACGCGGCCCGCCTGAAATTCAAATTTCATGTTTTCTTGGTTTTTCATGAGGATTATGGTTTCAGGGGTCAGGGTTTTTACTTACGGGTCATTTTTGTATATTTTTGCAGGTCCTTACATCCTCCCCACCTTATTTAATATCTCGTCCTCGAGATTTACTGAAATAAGTGAGGATACTTTCGCTTCATTTCCGATTCCAGCTCCCAGGTGTATTCGGGTCCTCTTTTTGAATCCCACTTGACTTTGACCAGTACCAATCTTTTGTGTTTAAGGAATTTAATCTTTCTGTCTTCTATCTGAAGTAGTTTCTCTACGAACTTTAACTTTTCATTTACCTCTATGTCTTGAAGACGTACTACAAGGGATTCGTCAGATAAACATTTCTTGAGGTTGGATACGTGAAATACGTCATGTACCCCGGCTAACTCTTCTGGTAGTTCTAAGCGATAGGCGACCGGTCCTATTCTCTGGATTACTGGGAATGGTCCTACGTAACTTGGACTTAGCGTTCCTTTCTTACCGAACCGAACTACTCCTTTCCAAGGAGAAACTTTCAAAAGTACCTTGTCTCCAACTTGAAATTCTAGTGGCTTGCGTCGATTGTCTGCATAACTCTTCTGGCGATCTCAAGCCGTTTTCAGTCTTTCCTTGATTTGAGTGATCTTGTCGGTGGTTTCTTGTACGATTTTAGGACCTGATAACTGGCTTTCTCCTATTTCTGTCCAGCAAACTGGAGTTCTACACTTTCGTCCATACAGTGCTTCGAATGGGGCAGCTTCAATGCTTGAATGATAACTATTGTTATAGGAGAATTCAATTAAAGGAAAATGGTTGTCCCAATTTCCTCCAAAATATATCACACATGCCCTGAGCATGTCTTCCAAGGTTTGGATCATCCTTTCACTTTGTCCGGCTGTTTGGGGATGGTATGCAGTGCTTAAATTTATTCTAGTCCCCATGGCTTCTTGGAAACTTGTCCAAAAATGTGAAGTGAAACGACTATCCCTATCTGATACAATAGAGAGTGGGACTCCATGTAAGGATACTTCCTCGTCTACGTATAACTTGGCTAATCTTTCCATGCTAAAGGTTTCCTTCATGGGTAGGAAATGAGCTGATTTGGTTAATCGATCCACAATTACCCAAATTGCGTCGTTACCTTTTCTGGTTTTGGATAACTTAGTAACGAAATCCATGGTTATTAGTTCCCATTTCCAAACAGGCATTTCTAATTGTTGGAGTAACCCTGAGGGTTTCTGGTGTTCTGCTTTAACTTGTGAACAAGTTAGACACTTAGATACATATCTAGCTATGTCCTTTTTCATTCCTATCCACCAGAAATTGTTTCTTAAATCTTGGTACATCTTATTATTACCAGGATGCATGGTATACCTAAATTTATGGGCTTCATCTAAAATCTTATTTCTTAACTCTCCCTGCTTAGGTACCCAAATCCTTTTCTTGTGGAATTTCCAAATTCCATCATTTCCTTGCTCTAATTCTTTTATTCTTCCCTTCATTCCTTCAACGTCATCCTTGATTGCTGTTCTTTGAACATTCTTTAGTTGTTCCATTAAATCTACTTGAAGATTTAATCTAAGAGCACGAATTCTTCTTTGTTTCTGATGATACTTACGACTTACGGCGTCTGCTACTACATTTGCTTTTCCTTCGTGATATTGAATATCACAGTCGTAGTCACTTAAAATCTCCATCCATCTTCTTTGCCTCATGTTTAATTCTTTTTGCCCAAATATATACCTTAAGCTTTTATGATCTGTATAAATGGTAAACTTACTTCCATACAGATAGTGTCTCCAAATCTTAAGGGAAAAAATTATCGATCCTAATTCTAAGTCATGTGTCGTATAGTTTTCCTCGTGCTTTTTCAATTGTTTTGAGGCATACGCAATTACCTTTTTGCGTTGCATTAGCACACATCCTAATCCTAGCTTAGAAGCATCACAGTAAACTTGAAAATCTTCTGTCCCTTCTGGTAAGGCAAGAATTGGGGCGTTTGTTAACCTTTGCTTTAAAATCTTAAAAGCCTCTTCTTGTCTAGATCCCCATTCAAACTTCACTGCTTTACAGGTTAGCTTAGTTAATGGTACAGCTATCTTAGAAAAATCTTTAATAAACCGTCTATAGTATCCGGCTAATCCTAGAAAACTTCTAACTTTCATAGCTGATTGCGGGACCTTCCATTTGGTAATCGCTTCTATTTTGGAGGTATCTACGTGAATACCTTCGTGATTCACCATGTGTCCTAAAAATTGTATCTCTTGTAGCCAAAATTCACACTTCGAGAATTTGTCGTAAAGCTTTTCTTTTCTTAACAAAGTTAAGAGTGCATGTAGGTGCTCGCAATGCTCGTCCTGACTTTTGGAATAAATGAGTATATCGTCGATAAAGACAATTACAAACTTATTCAAGTACGGTTTACAGATCCTATTCATCATGTCCATGAATGCTGCAGGAGCATTTGTTAATCCAAAGGGCATGACTGTAAACTCGTAATGACCATACCTAGTTCTGAAAACAGTTTTAGGTATGTCTTCTTCTTGTACTTTCAAATGATGGTATCCGGAGCGTAAATCTATCTTAGAAAAATATCTAGCTCCCTGAAGTTGATCGAAAAGATCATCAATCCTAGGTAATGGGTATCGATTCTTAATTGTAACCTTGTTGAATTCCCTGTAGTCGATACACATTCGCATCGAACCATCTTTCTTTTTCACAAACAACACGGGTACTCCCCAAGGGGATGAACTAGGTTGTATAAATCCTTTATTGAGCAATTCATCAAACTTCTTTTTCAATTCTAACATTTCGGTGGGTGCTAACCGATAAGGTGCCTTAGCTATCGGTGTAGTTCTAGGAATTAGATGAATTCTAAATTCTACTTCTCTATCGGGTGGTAATCCAGGTAGTTCTTCTGGAAATACATCCGGGTATTCTGATACTACTGGAATTTCCTTAAGTTCCTTACCTTTAGTGTTGATGATTGCCGAAATCATATACACTATTCCTTGTTTTCTTGAATAACTGGCCATTTTCATTACTGAAATGAACTCCATTAGCTTACGTGGCTTATCTTCTGTAATCACCACTATTTCGCTTGTGGGTGCATGAATTTCTATGGAATTCTTATCACAGAGGATTCGAGCATGGTTGGCTACCAACCAATCCATTCCTAACACCACATCGAATCCAACTAAATTCATAGGTAACAGGTTTGCAGAAAATTTATGGCCTAAGAGTTCTATCTTTCCTTCTTGCAAAAACCTTATTTATGTTAACAGAATTTCCATCTGCCGTTTCTACGGTAAAAAATTGCCTAAGGTGGGCTAAGGGTATGTTAAGAGCTTGGCAGAATGAAGTATTTATAAAACTTTGGTTTGCCCCAGAGTCAAATAACACTTTTGCATAAACGTCGTGAACTAGGAACGTACCAGCTATCACGTCAGGGATTAGTTCTGCTTCTTGGGTAGTCAACTGAAAGGCTCTTACGTTCTTCTTATTAGTTCCTTCAGCTGGTTTGGCCTTATTGTCAGCTGGTTTGACTAGTTTTGGGCAGTCTGGTCTAAAATGTCCAGCTTCCCCACAGTTGAAGCAGATTGTTGATTTCTTCCTCCTGTAATCTTCTTCTTGATGCCCTGGAATTTTGCAGAAATTGCAATACCCTTTGCATCTTCCAAAATGCTTTCGTTTACAGGTACTGCAAAATGGAGCAGTGGAAGATTGCCCGGTACCCTTTTTCTTGAGATTATTACTATTACCCACACGGAATCCTTGGGTAATATTTTGGGCCACTTCCTTCTTCCGGTTTTCTTCTCTTGTGCGTACCAGCCCGTCGGTCAAGGTGTTGGCAAATTCCACTGCATCGTCAATTGTGCGGGGTCTCGCAGCTTTGACGATATCACGAATCTCGCTAATTAAACCCCAAATATAGCGAGAAATAAGTACTGGTTCTGGCAAGGCCAGAGTTGGCACAAATCGAGCATATTCGAAGAATGTCGAAGTATACCCTCGACAATCAACATCCACCATTCGGTGGTTTAGGAACTTATTTGTCATTTTTTCCTTTTCAAATTCGGGACATATTTTTTTTTCTACTAGTCTCTTAAATTCTTCCCAATTCATGGCATAAGCCACATCACTCCCCTTGGCTTGTAGTACTGTGTTCCACCATTCTAGTGCCCCCTCTTTAAAAAGATGCGACGCGTACAAGACCTTGTCTTCCTCGACACATTTACTTATTTTAATTACTGCTTCGGTTTTCTCTAACCAATGCAGTGCTGCAGTTGCCCCTTCATTGCCTGCAAATTCGATTGGTTTACTGGCAAGAAATTCCTTGTAAGTGTAACCAGGTGTTGCAGCTTTCATTTTCTTAAGAAATGGGGCTTGCATCACATCATTATCATTGTTATTATTGTTGCCGCCTCCATTTACACTATCACTAAAGTTGTCGTCGCGAGTATGTTTGCTGGGAATAGATGGTGGAGGTTCAACTGGATTTTGGGCAGCAGCAAGGATTGCTGGAATAGCATTGGCTATTCCTTGAGCAACAATATTTTCTATATCTTGCCTATTAAGAAAGTGATCCTCATTGTTTTGCTCAGATTGGTTTACTTCGTGAACTGGCTCATTGACGGCGGGTTCCATCTGATAATTAACAATATATATATATATGTTATTGGCACAAAATAAATAACAACCAAACATAATAAAGCAATCACACATAAGCACGTATTGCCAAAATTGTCGATTTTGCGACGATGATATTTTCATATATTAATAGGCATCCGTACACACCAGTTATATTACAAAAGTTTTATTTTAAGTTATTTTACATGATTATATTTTTATTAATATTTGTTATTATTTTATTATTATTAAACACGTAACCACACAACCACATACGATCCTGTCAGCTGGCACTTTAGAAACGACGTTTCCTCTCGTCGTATTTCCATGATATCCTCTCCCCCACTTCCCGAATTCTATTTCCTGAATCCACCAGCTCCTCGCCATAGTGGCGGAGTTCAGCCAAGTTTTCGGTACTCATAGGTGGGTTTGGTGCAGGCTCAGGGTCAAACTGGGGGAAAAAGGTGTTAGGGTTATTCAAGAGATTCTGAAATTGCCAGTCAGTTGTCCACCATTCTTAGAGGTCTCCTTGTAGGGGTCGGGGGTTGATAATAGGATCTGGGATAGCAGGTTCCAAATTAACTGGAAGTTGTACTTCAGCTGGGTAATTGAAGAGGTTTTCATCGGCAGGTCCGATGAGGTCGCTATTTGCCAGTTTGTGATCCAGTCCTCCCACGGTGGCATTTCCTGGGCTTGCCCTGAACTTTCCCCGATCTCCTTTCCTTTGCCTTTATCCTTGGGATCCTCAGACTTTTTAACCTTCTGTGCAGCTGGCTTCTTCCTCCGCCCGCGTCTCCAGCCTATGATTCTTCTTCTCTTTTCGACTTGGGTTTCTCCTGAGGTTGGGCTTGGAATTCCATCGGTTTCTCAGTGTTGGCCCAATAACCAGAAAAGCCCCCGGAAACTTCCATGTTAGCAGAATAGATAGTGAGATTCTGAAGAGCTTCAGATAACTCATTCATGCTACCAGAATATAAGGAAACACAAAATCCTAGTTAGAATGTTATTTATTGCAATTTTCACATAATCACAGAATGGCAATCAATTAAATTAAGTATTTCTAAATACTTAATTGGCTTAAATCAGTGGCTCTGATACCACCTTTTTTTGTCACGGCCCCCGTCCCGGTGTTACCCGGTCTAGGAGCCGCGGGACAGAAACGCGTGGTATTTATTAGTTGTTGCGACAGCGGAATTTTAACAGGATCTTTTGAAACTTGAAAATGCCTAATTATTTTATTTCACAATTTGGGACAAACTCCATAATTTACAGTAAAGGGAATTTCACGAGGAAATCCCTTGTTTTACAAAACATGTTTATTTATTTTATTGAGCCACCCCTTCAAGCTTGTTAGTGCTCCGTAGCACTTTTCCTTGATTCACAGTAAGTCACCTGAAACATGTTTAAAAATATTTAATCAGCGGGGAAATATTGGCGAGTCATTCAGGTTAAAGAAAACGACACATTAGTTATAGATTACAGCATAAGAGCGATTACAATGGCTACTATCTTATTTTTATCTGGCGCCGTGTCACACCCTGGTGACGATGGTCATACCACTATTGAGTCCTTTCACCCAAATAGTGATGATTATCACTGTTAGGTTTGTTAACCTAACCGTGAGAAATTAGTAATGTGCACAATACCCCACTTGCCAGTGATTCAAGATAACCAAGACTTAATCCTTGTAATTATAACTTTTGAAAACAATTTGAGTATTGTAAAACATTGTTAATAAAAAGAGAATGACTCACATTGCAAGTTTAGACGGGCAGAGTTTAGCCTACTGATTTAGCCTTGTATCCTAGTTTAAATGACAATGCATACGAAACTAGGTCAGAAACTTAATACAACATTTACGATAAACTTCACGAAATCAAAACCCTCACGACGAATGACAAAGTATAGCCCTGATTTGGGCAGCACTTAAACATCCATCGGATCGGTTTCAATCGATCGGACATTGTATCGTACCAGTGATCGAGTTAATACCCTGTATTCATAGCAGCGTTTCCCTAAGCGAAATTGTGATTTTGAGCAATATCCTTCGTTTTTTAGTAAAGTTTTCGAGCACAGAAGCAAGTCCCATGCACAGGCTATTTATAGCTTGAAATTGGGTTTTACGCGGCCCGCGTAAACCCTTAGAAGAATCTTACGCAGCCCGCGAGGGCCCCTAGTCTACGTGTAGGGCTAGCGTGTCATCAGTAGGTTTGCCACGTGGCTGCCACGTGGCCTGTAACGTTTATCCGGTGATCTTTAGGTTGTCACGGCCCGCGTAGATGTAACCTTATGGTTTACGCGGCCTGAAATTCAAATTTCATGTTTTCTTGGTTTTTCATGAGGATTAGGGTTTCAGGGGTCCGGGTTTTTACTTACGGGTCATTTTTGTATATTTTTGCAGGTCCTTACACTTCAATCAGATTCACGTCGCTGAAGAGAAGATCTAAAACAAGTCGTCGGAGAGTAGATCTAAAACCTGCGACTTTTCGTTTTTGTCGGCTACGAACCTGCGATTTCAATCTGATTCGCTGGAAAATAGATCTGAAACACACGGTCTACAACATAACCCCTACACAGTGTTTTGGTGACTTTGGTGACATGGTGGTGATGTTGAGAATGGTGGCGTGGTGGTGATGTTGAGAGTGTGGTGGTTGTTGGTGGTGGCGGTGAAGGATTGGTGACAGTGGTAGTGATGTTGAGAGCGGTCAAGGGTGATGATGCTGGTGGTGGTGGTGGTGGTGGAGGTTTGGTGAGAGTGGTGGTGTGGTAGTGATGTTGAGAGTGGTGGCTGATGGTGGTTGGTGGTGGTGGAGAGAGGTAGAGACAGAGAGGTAGAGAGAGGAATAGGTTCTGTTTTATATATAGTTATAATATAATACACATATATAAATATTATATAAATAAATAGCTATATTTACATATATTAACTTTTTTAAAATTTATTTTTTGTTTTAGTTTGTTCAATAAAAAGTAAAAAGACTAAACTACCTTTATGTGATCTAATTTAACTAAAGAAATGAACTTAGTTAGGTCTAAAGGACATAACGTGCAGCATTCTTAAACATCAAGTACAAAAGTCATCAATTTTAAAGGCAAATTACACTGTCTGAAATTTGATACATAGATTAAAGACAAAACTTGTAATTTACTCGTATATATAAGCTACGATTATCTAGATGTTAGTGTTACTAATTTGACTCGTTTATATACCCTCTTCACGTGTTGCCTTCTTTCTAAAGTAGTTATACATTTGACTCTAAACGTTTTGTTCCCGTTTAATGTTAACATCTTGTCGCAAACCCCGCCCCCATCTGTCCCGGGAACGGGCGGCCGCGAGACTCGGTGTTGGTGGTTGTGACAACTGGCACAGAACCGGTAATTTCCGTACAATTTAATTAATACTTAATGACTGTAATTATGTGCTTAAATGTCAACATTATCTAAATTACATGCTATACTTGTGAATTCATGCACGTTTTATACTACAAGAAATTTGCTTTATGCATTAATGATAGCGTTGCGTCAGAAATACTAGTAAACTCACCGGTAAGACACATTGTGTCAACAATTCTGCACAAAGCAGTCTGACAATAGAATTGGGGCCTAGGTGTAGGTCCAACGTCAAAAATACATTAAAACCCAAGAGTATATACAAGGGTTAACATATAGACGTTCCGGAAGCTAGAATACGCACTAAAAGGCACCCGAAACGCACTTTAAATGCTGAATTCTGCACAAATCAGCTATAATCAGCTTTTTAACACATAAATATTATGCAGAATTCATATTTTATTATCCAGAATACCCTCCTAAGTGTTGGGAATTAAAAGGGTTACAGGAGGATACTTAAAGGACACTAAACGGTGCAATTTAGCGCTTTAACGAACCGGTATTTAACCGAACAACCGGACATTACCCGGAACATCAAAATATTACTAGAAGCATTGTCTTAACATTTCTGAGCTAGTTATGGTCCCCGAACACCATAACACCCCTTATAACATAATAACACGTCAAGTCCCTAAACCTTACACTTGAAAACTAACTTATTCATGAATTAGAGATTGAAAGTTACACATTACCCCCCCCCCTATATTTTACGGTTGCAAAGGGGTGACCCCACCAAATATTTGCCAAGATCTTGCCAATATTTCCTTTGATTCACAAAATATATTATGATCTTTCTTGGATTCTCTAGGATATGGAAGATCTTTATGCATTATAAATATAACCATCATCTTCCTCATTTCACCACTCAACAACACAACCTCCTCTCTCCTCTCCCACCTACGGCCGTGAGCCACCCCCACACCACAACCATCTTCATCAATTATTCAACCATTCCAAGCTAGTTACATGGTGCAAGAAGGTGTTTAAGAAGGTTTAGAGCTTGTGGATCTTGAAGAACCTTCTCCATTTGCTTTTACCCAACCCATTTGTCATCTTTTTCTTCAACTGTTCTTCCCTAGCCCTTGTGCTAGTAGTAAGCTCCTTGTAACTTGTTACTTCATATATTGTTGAATAAAAGATGATGAACAATGATAAACTTGAAGAACACAAAAGAACATGATCATGATACTTGAACATAAGCTTAAAAATATATGAATACATGTTGAATATGTTGATTTGCTTCTTGTTGATTTTTTATTAGTGTTAGTGGTGTTAGACATCATATGGAGACTACTAGATTGTGATTTAACACATGAACTAGTAAGTTAAAGTGGTGATCTTGTGAAAGACCAAGATCTTCATACTTTATGTCTTCATGAACTTGAATGATGAAAATGATTTTCATATGAAAAGATGATTTAAACAAAATATAAATCTGTAAATAGATGATTACAAAAATAATCTTCTCAAGAAACCAAGTTTATTTATGAGATTTACAAAGTCATGGTTTCTAAGTAAACTAATAATATTTTTAGTGTTTAAACAAGACTAGAAACATGTTTGTAACAAGAAAAATACAAGAGAAGTATTTTTAGAAAAATCATCTTACAAGTTGTAAATGACTAGATCCTTTAATAAAGTAAGTTACAAACCAATAACCATGTGTAGTATAACTTACTTGATTTTGACACTCAGTAAGTGTTAAATGAGTTGTTGATTGTTGTGATGTTTTTTTTTTAAGAAAATAAACACATGTTTTGAAAACATGGGAAACCTCCATTTTTAGGGGAAACCATGTCAAAATTTCTATAAATTTTGACACTTAGAAAAATATAAGTTTTTGTGAAACGTATTCCCTAAAAATATTTATCAAGGTTTCCCTAATTTTTATGTAAACTTCAAGATAAGAAATGATGATTTCTTCAAGATAAAAATTGATATTAAGTATGTATATTTTTGAGGAAAAATATATATATTTATTGATCACCAAATTTTGTGCTAAGTTTATGTAGTATATATTATATGTAATAGTGTGTTAAGACTTGAAAATACACTAAGTACTCCTAAAGAGTAAAAATACAAAATACACATACAACATGCTTAGACAAATACAAGAGAATATATTTATGAAAATATATTACTTGATAGATTGAATAACTTGCACAAGTTATGAACATGAAATGAAGTTTTGGACAAAATACATAACTCGGGTGAAAAATACAAGATACTGATATTTATTTTTGAGAAAATAATATATGTAAGATACGTAGTTAAAAATATAAATTATTTTTAACACACAAAGAACAAATACATAAAAGATGGTAACTTGTACTTGTGCGATACAAGTCTAGTGACTAACGTTAATAAAACACGTATAGGTCACGACGCTTTATAAGCAAACCCGGTGAAGTTTACGGTGCAAGAAACGCAAAGTTGTGAGTTCATGCTCCCCCTTTTCTTTTAACTGTTTTCAGTTTTATAACTTCGGGGGTGAAATACATGTTACAAAGGTTACAATGTTTACAAATGGTATGATGGATACAAGAATTGAGGAATGATACGAGAAATCGTGTCACGAATAGGGTACCATAAGCACCGTTAATCAACAATATACCTAGACCGCAGAACAAAAGGTTAGATCTAATGGGTTTTCGGGCAGCCACACTCTTGGTGAAAACTAGTACCGAGTAGTGCTTTTGTGTCTCAGTCATGAATCGACAACTAGAAAAATGCCTATGGTTTGGATGCTTCCTATGTCGTGTCACATGTTAATGGCCTTGCAACCCATTAACAACCTTGATACATACAGAAATACTTGAGTTATACAGATTACATACCATGTTTTCATACAAAGTGTACAAACATTCAATACAAAAATTGCATGAATTCACACCAACATTATGTTGACGTTTTTCCCAAAACTCACATGTATTTCAGGTAACTAAAGTGGATGTGCGCGTGGTCTTACTCATGCTCTTGGATGTTGTTTATGTTTATCGTTGAATAAAGTTGTAAACTTTTCAGACAATATGTTGTCTTGTGATGTAAACACTTAAACCATGTTTTCAGTTATGTAATGTTTGGCATTTGATGTTATTTTTACGAGCATGTAGTATGTTTACCATTCGTATGCAATGAGAACCTTTCATGATCACACCTCGTGCTTCCGCCTAAGAAAGGGGTGTGATAGATTGGTATCAGAGCTGCGATTGTAGTGAACCAGGATTCCTTCTCGAGTCTAGTCTACAATCTCTAGGATCCTTTCACGAAAACAATTTTTTCAAAGAGTTTTCATTGCATAAAACTTTCCGCGACATCCACTACCTGAAACTGTTTACAAAGAGTCAAGTAAAGACACTACGAGACTTAGGGTGCACTGGAGTAGCACTTGTCTTTGACTAGAAATTACTTGCAACTATGTGTGATAATTGATATATACATATGCTAGAAATAGAATACCTCAGGTACTCGTGACTTTACCGGAAAACAATGGCCTATCTAAAGGAAGTGATACGAGGATGAAACGAACTGTGCGGACTGTGCAAGGACTTACGTAATTATGGATGCATACATAATTATGGAAGTCAGTGCTCAGAAACCACAGCGAGTCTTATCACGTATCATAAGAGATTCCTTCAAATGCAAGAAAAGGTCAAACGTAAACACCCTCCCCCAGCCTATTAAATACTCTGTTGGAGTAATAACATAGGGTATAAAGACATGAACCGCCTATGTGGAGTAAGATATTTGTCCTTTACATATATTAAACTTGCACTATGGGGTGATGTAACCCTTATGCATTTTGTTTATTTTGCAAAAAATAATGTAACAAGTTGTCCTGATATGTGTAAAGACATCGGTGAATATCTTATGACACAACAGTATTTATCTATTTATGCATGCTTGTTGTTGTATGAATTGATACGTTTGGCAGATTGTTTGGTGTCACTTATGTGGTATATGCCTGTATATATACACTACTACTGTCTCGTATGACGATATCAAACAAATGTCTAACCCTGTTGTGTTATGTTCTGATAGAACATGGCACCTAGAAGAGCTGTGAACAACCAAGATTCCGACCAACCCCCTCCTCCTCTCCTACCAAGGACTGCTGAAGAACTGAACACTCTGCTAGAAGAAAGAATCTCCGCAACTATCGCTCAATACGAGGCGAACCGCACCAAACAAAGTGGAGGACCCAGCAATGCTAGACTTAATGGGCAGGGAGACACATCTGGAGGAAGCACAGCTCAAGGTTGCACCTTCAATCAGTTTCTCAACTGCAAGCCGCTGAACTACGACGGCACTGGAGGTGCAGTGGCATTTATACGCTGGACGGAGAAGACCGATGCCACTATCCGTATGAGCAAGTGTACCGCGGATCAACAAGTCACTTTTGCTACAGGGTTGTTTGTTGATGAGGCTTTGACTTGGTGGAATATGCAAGTCCAGACTCTGGGTGATGATGCTGCATACGGCATGACGTGGGATGCGCTAAAGGAACGAATGAGAGAGAAGTATTGCTCTCGTGCTGAACTCCAAAGGTTGGAGACTAAGTTTTGGCACTTGACCATGGAAGGTGCCGACATTACTGGTTATACTCGAAGGTTCCACGATTTGTCGAGAGTGATCCCACACATGGTGACTCCCGAATTTAAGCGCGTCGAGCGCTACATCTAGGGATTGGCCTCAGAATTTCGCAGCATGGTAACTTCGGCCAAACCTCAAACGATCACTGAGGCTATAACTCTGGCTGTCAGCCTTACTGAAGATGCCGTCCGAATGAAGAAGTTGTCGCTGAACCCTACTGAGGAGACCGAGACGCACGCTAAGTCGTCTGGTGACAAGAAAAGGAAACACGCAAACCTGAATCAAGCAACCCGTAGCAACAAAAAGGTTCAAACAACAAGAAGCGTGACACTAACCCACCTAAGAAGGCGAGAACCTTTGCAGCGGCAAATGATACTGCAGCCAAAGGATACCAAGGCACCCTGCCTAAATGCCAAAAATGTAAATATCATCATGAAGGAGCTCGCCGCATTCCAATATGCGACAAATGTGGTAGATTGGGTCACCATACTAAGGACTGTTGGGGAAAAGGAAAGAACGGGAATGGTAACCGCAACGGTGCTGGAAATAGAAACAATGGTGGAAATGGAAATGGAAATGGCAACGGTAACCGGAGTGGTAATGGAGCTGGGCAGAATCAAGGATGCTTCAGTTGTGGAAGCAAGGATCATTTCATAAAAGACTGCCCAAAGGGGAACAACGCTCAGGCTCGAGCATTTGTGATTGGAGCAAGGAACGCACGCGAGGACCCTAACGTGGTCACCGGTACGTTTCTCGTTAACAATCACTTTGCATCCATACTATTTGACATTGGTGCCGATTATAGCTTCATGTCTGTGGAATTTAAACGTATGCTTGGAATAGAATCTAGTAGATTAGATATTCCTTATTCCATAGAACTAGCCAATGGTAAACTAGTTGAATCGAGCGAAGTCGTTAGAGGTTGCACATTAGAACTTGGTGAGCGAAGATTTAGCATCGACCTCTTACCTATTCAATTGGGTAGCTTCGACGTAGTGGTCGGAATGGACTGGTTGTCCAAGAACAAAGCTGAAGTTGTTTGTCACGAGAAAATCATTCGCATCCCTCTGGCGAATGATGAAACTCTCATCGTGCATGGAGAAAAACAAGACACACCTCTGCGAATCATCAGCTGTATGAAGGCGCAGAAGTGCTTGAGGAAAGGATGCGTAGCATTCCTGGCGCACGTTGTAGATAAGAAGGCTGAGGAGCTGAAACTTGAAGACATTCCTGTGGTGAAGGAATTCCCTGATGTTTTTCCCGAAGATCTACCAGGACTACCTCCGCAACGATAAGTCGAATTCCATGTAGACTTGGTTCCAGGAGCCGCTCCTGTAGCCAAGGCACCCTATCGGCTTGCACCATCCGAGATGCAAGAATTATCTACACAACTCCAGGAGTTGTTGGATAAAGGATTCATAAGGCCAAGCTTCTCATCTTGGGGAGCTCCAGTATTGTTCGTGAAGAAGAAAGATGGAACATTGCGGATGTGTATCGATTACAGAGAACTGAACAAGCTCACAATCAAGAATCGGTACCCACTACCGAGGATTGATGACTTATTTGATCAATTGCAAGGATCGAGCTACTATTCCAAGATCGACCTTCGATCTGGATACCATCAGTTAAGAATCCAAGAGGAAAGTGTGCCAAAGACTGCATTCCGAACGCGTTATGGGCATTACGAATTCCATGTGATGCCATTCGGATTGACGAACGCGCCAGCGGTATTTATGGATCTGATGAACCGCGTATGCAAACCATATCTCGATAAATTCGTGATTGTATTTATCGATGATATCCTGATTTACTCGCGATCGAGAGAAGAACACGAGCAACACCTCAGGACCATTCTGGAACTACTGAAGAAAGAGAAACTTTATGCAAAATTTTCAAAGTGCAAATTTTGGATTCGCGAAGTACAGTTCCTTGGTCACGTTGTGAACGAGAAGGGCATTCATGTAGACCCATCCAAGATTGAAGCAATAAAGAATTGGGAAGCCCCCAAAACCCCGACTGAAGTTCGACAATTTTTGGGCTTAGCGGGCTATTACCGACGATTTATCAAGAATTTTTCCAAGTTAGCTCAACCGCTGACTACCCTTATGCAGAAAGATAAGAAGTACGACTGGGGTGATAAGCAGGAAGAAGCCTTTCAACTGCTCAGAAATAAGCTATGCGATGCACCAATACTATCCTTACCCGAAGGCACTGAAGACTTCGTGGTATACTGCGACGCTTCGCGTCAAGGTTTGGGTTGCGTGCTCATGCAACGCCAAAAAGTCATCGCTTACGCTTCCATACAGTTGAAGGTGCATGAAAGAAATTATACCACGCACGACTTGGAACTAGGCGCGGTGGTATTCGCCTTGAAGATCTGGAGACACTATCTATATGGTACTCGATGTACAATCTTCACAGACCACAAAATCCTACAACACATATTTGATCAGAAGGAATTAAATATGCGTCAACGACGTTGGGTCGAGCTACTGAACGATTATGACTGTGAGATTAAGTACCATCCTGGAAAGGCAAAAGTTGTAGCAGATGCGTTAAGCCGAAAGGAAAGGGTTAAGACCCTAAGGGTTCGAGCATTGGAAATGACTATTCAAACGAACCTCACTGCATGCATTCGTGACGCCCAACAAGAAGCCCTTAAGATGGAGAATCGTAGAGCTGAATACCTCCGAGGTATGTTGAAATATTTGGTGCCAAACAAAGAGGGAACCTTGTACTTTAAGGAGCGTATTTGGGTTCCGCTCTATGGCGGTATTCGAGAGTCATCCTTAATGAAGCTCACAAGTCGAGATACTCGATCCATCCAGGATCGGACAAAATGTATCAAGACTTGAAGGATTACTATTGGTGGCCGAGACTTAAAAGCGATGTTGCTATCTATGTTGGAAAATGCCTAACCTGTGCTAAGGTTAAGGCTGAATATCAGAAACCATCTGGGCTACTGCAACAACCAGAGATACCCATGTGGAAGTGGTAACAAATCTCGATGGACTTCATAACAAAATTACCCAGGACCCCAAGAGGGCACAATATGATTTGGGTGATAGTTGATCGATTGACGAAATCTTCGCATTTCCTACCGATCCGAGCGAAGGATAGCACTGGAAAGCTTGCTGAGTTGTACTTGAAAGAAATCGTGGCACGACATGGAGTACCTATCTCAATTATTTCAGACAGAGATGGACGTTTTGTCTCGAGGATCTGGCAATCCTTCCAGGAGGCCTTTGGATCTCAATTAGATCTAAGCACGGCCTTCCATCCGCAAACTGACTGTCAGAGAAAACGGACCATACAAACGCTGGAAGATATGCTTCGCGCATGTGTTATGGACCTAGGCGGCAGCTGGGATACTCATCTACCTTTAGTTGAGTTTTCCTACAATAACAGTTATCACACGAGCATAAAAGCCGCACCGTTCGAAGCTCTGTACGGCCGCAAGTGCCACTCGCCATTATGTTGGGCAGACGCTGGAGATAAACGTATGGTTGGTCCTAAACTTGTGCAAGAGAAAACCGACAAGATTATGCATATCCGAGAGCACATTAAGGCGGCCCGAGATCGACAAAAGAGCTACGCTGATCAAAGACGAAAACCCTTAGAATTCGAGGTAGGAGACAAAGTTCTGTTGAAGGTCTCACCTTGGAAGGGCGTAGTAAGATTTGGAAAACGTGGAAAGCTGAATCCACGATACATCGGACCATTCAAGATTTTGGAAAGAATTGGTACCGTGGCGTACAAGTTGGAATTACCGGAAGAATTAAATGGAGTACATGATACGTTTCATGTATCCAACCTCAAAAAGAGTCCAACCCAAGAAACAGTGATCATCCCTGCGGATGAAGTGCATATTGACGACACCCTCCGATTTACAGAAAAACCCGTTGAGGTTACGGACTGGAAAGTCAACAAGACCAGAAGGATTAGTGTCAAGCTTGTCAAAGTACGTTGGAACTCTAAGCACGGACCCGAGTACACGTGGGAACGTGAAGACCAGTTTAAAGAAAAGTACCCCCATCTGTTCAAGAAAATTCCTGCGAGAGATAGATCAGCCTGAATTTCGGGACGAAATTCTTTTAACGGGGGGAGACTGTGACAACTGGCACAGAACCGGTAATTTCCGTACAATTTAATTAATAGTTAATGACTGCAATTATGTGCTTAAATGTCAACATTATCTAAATTACATGCAATACTTGTGAATTCATGCACGTTTTATACTACAAGAAATTTGCTTTATGCATTAATGATAGCGTTGCGTCAGAAATACTAGTAAACTCACCGGTAAGACACATTGTGTCAACAATTCTGCACAAAGCAGTCAGACAATAGAATTGGGGCCTAGGTGTAGGTCCAACGTCAAAAATACATTAAAACCCAAGAGTATATACAAGGGTTAACATATAGACGTTCCAGAAGCTAGAATATGCACTAAAAAGCACCCGAAACGCACTTTAAATAGTATTCTGCACAAATCAGCTATAATCAGCTTTTTAACACATAAATATTATGCAGAATTCATGTTTTATTATCCAGAATACCCTCCTAAGTGTTAGGAATTAAAAGGGTTACAGAAGGATACTTAAAGGACACTAAACGGTGCAATTTAGCGCTTTAACGAACCGGTATTTAACCGAACAACCGGACATTACCCGGAACATCAAAATATTACTAGAAGCATTGTTTTAATATTTCTGAGCTAGTTATGGTCCCCGAACACCATAACACCCCTTATAACATAATAACACATCAAGTCCCTAAACCTTACACTTGAAAACTAACTTATTCATGAATTAGAGATTGAAAGTTACACATTACCCCCCCCCCCATATTTTACGGTTGCAAAGGGGTGACCCCACCAAATATTTGCCAAGATCTTGCCAATATTTCCTTTTATTCACAAAATATATTATGATCTTTCTTGGATTCTCTAGGATATGGATGATCTTTATGCATTATAAATATAACCATCATCTTCCTCATTTCACCACTCAACAACACAACCTCCTCTCTCCTCTCCCACCTACGGCCGTGAGCCACCTCCACACCACCACCATCTTCATCAATTATTCAACCATTCCAAGCTAGTTACATGGTGCAAGAAGGTGTTTAAGAAGGTTTAGAGCTTGTGGATCTTGAAGAACCTTCTCCATTTGCTTTTACCCAACCCATTTGTCATCTTTTTCTTCAAGTGTTCTTCCCTAGCCCTTGTGCTAGTAGTAAGATCCTTGTAACTTGTTACTTCATATATTGTTGAATAAAAGATGATGAACAATGATAAACTTGAAGAACACAAAAGAACATGATCATGATACTTGAACATAAGCTTAAAAATATATGAATACATGTTGAATATGTTGATTTGCTTCTTGTTGATTTATTATTAGTGTTACTGGTGTTAGACATCAAATGGAAACTACTAGATTGTGATTTAACACATGAACTAGTAAGTTAAAGTGGTGATCTTGTGAAAGACCAAGATCTTCATACTTTATGTCTTCATGAACTGGAATGATGAAAATGATTTTCATATGAAAAGATGATTTAAACAAAATATAAATATGTAAATAGATGATTACAAAAATATTTTTCTCAAGAAACCAAGTTTATTTATGAGATTTACAAAGTCATGGTTTCTAAGTAAACTAATAATATTTTTAGTGTTTAAACAAGACTAGAAACATGTTTGTAACAAGAAAAATACAAGAGAAGTATTTTTAGAAAAATCATCTTACAAGTTGTAAATGACTAGATCCTTTAATAAAGTAAGTTACAAACAAATAACTATGTTTTTAAGGGTAACTAAACCTACTAAATAACAAGGTAAGTTACTACAAGTTTTTACAAAAACTTCAAGTTCATGGTGTAGATAACTTACTTGATTTTGACACTCGGTAAGTGTTTGTTGGACCCAGTATGGCCTTAAAACAACTTCTTTTCACGTAATATGGCAAGTGATTTCAGTAGATGTGAAAAAGATGTGCGGAAATGGAAATCAGACTTTCAAGAAACAAGACCTACAGAATTATCAAGTTTATATCACTTTGAAACAAAATGGTTTACAAGGTGATTGTAAGATTATTATCTAGTACAAATGAATCTTGAATTCTGTGGGTGAGAGGGCAATGGAGTTTTGATGTATGTATGAATGATAAGATTCAAACTCACTTTGCTTCTCCTGGTTGAGCCTTCTATTTATAGAAGGCTGGGTGCATGAATAAACAATAGTTTATTCATGCAATAAGTCCTGCAAAAAGTGCCCAATTGACATATTCATTGAATCCAACGTTCAAGTTGCCTTTTTCATCATGATATCAATTAACGTCAACTTGCTTCGGTAAGTGTGGCAGGACAGAGCCAATTTCAGACAAGTGGGGTATTTCATCAGAATTCTGATAAACCACTTTATCAGAAATTCTGATGAACAAATCATCAGAAAAATCATGATGATTAGAATCGTCAGAAACTGATGATATTTCATCAGAAATATCATCAGATCCATCAGAAGTGACCTTTTCTGATAATCCAATTCAGCTCTTAATCAACTTGTGATTCTTTGAAGTAGATGCTATGCATTCCAGTTGTCCCATCTGATCTTCTTTTTCTAGTTCGTGATCTTCAGGATTGTGATCTCTTCATAGATCTAGTTGATTGTGATTTTCTTCAATACTTACAAATAAAGTTTCCTAACAGTTTCCCCCTAAGTATTGAAAGAAAATGAACTATCTCTATATCTAACATAAACAACTTTCTTTGAAAGATAAACTTAAAAACAACTAAGTTCAGAAATATAGAACATAGTCAAACCAACCATAAGTCAGACAAAAATAAAATATTGTTCAAAAACAGGAATTTTAATCTCATTAATTCTTTTAATTGATCTTCACTCCACTTCTGTATTTGTCTCCTGGTTTCAGCTTTTTCTTGTGGTCAATTGCCTTTTGAGTTTCTTTGTACATTTCTTTATACCATCCTCTTCCTTCCATCCAATTTTCAATGCACTCTTCAATTGTTTTTCTCAGCTGTTCATTGTTCTTTCCCTTCTTTTTGAGCTGCTCTTGTTTATCATTCATGCAGTTCCTTATATATTTTAGAGTTTGATTTGAATACCTGCATATATCACTGATTCTGAACAGAGCTTTCTCTTCATGAGCATCTTTGAAGACTACACTCATTTCTGATTGATCAAAGATTGCTCCGGTTCTTACTAGTTTAGAAGGGATTTCAGCTGGAATTGAAGTGTTCGGAGGAGGTATTAGCACCTTGTTGCTATACTCAAAATTGATACATAGATCAAAGTCTGCCAGTGCAGCTCTTTTGTATAACTTTGCTCCTGCACTTTTGAGACTTTCAAGGGCTCTTCTGACTACAACTGAATTACCTTTCATTTCATCAATGATATTCTTCATTTTGACTATTCCCAATGGGTGAATATCATCAGCCAGATTTGCATCAGTAACCTTTTGTTCACTGTTATCTTTTCTGATCAGGGTATACTTGTTTTGTGCTTCAGTACCTAAGACACCTCCTCCAGTGGTCATATTATCAATTCTTTCAATTGATACTATTGGATTGGTCATGTTCTTGTGTAGAATTACCCAACCTCCATTGTTTCTGTTTTCAACAATACCTTTACTCAATGGAGAGAGAGGTCTCTTTGGGTTGTCTTCTGGACCTTTCCAATAGTAATGCTTTAGATGTTCTTCAGGGTACATAATAGTGTGTAAATCACCTGTTAGCACATCCATTTCTCTGATGTTCCCTTCTGAATCTTCTATCATTTCTTTTCTTGGCCTTTTTGAGGAAGTTACTTCAAGTTCCATTCTTCTCTTCTCTTTTGCATCCATCCTTATACTTAACTCTGTTTCTCCTGTGATGGCTGTAGAGGATGACTGAACTGGAACATGATCTTTCTGCTGTACCCTTGATGTGTCTGGCTTTGGGACATTTGGTGGAGGACCCATGAGTAGCTTTTGTTTATCTGGAGGTGGACCCATGGGTTGCTTCTGTTTTTGAGCTGTTGAAGTTTCTGTTTGTTTGGTTTGACCTTGTTGAATGGTTTCTGGTTGTTGTTGAGGAGTTTCTGATCTCCTTGCTTGTCTTTCTTGTGGAATTGAGGCTTTCAGTTCATGAAGATCAACATTTGCTAGTCTGGCAACATTATACTGTAATCTCTTTACTAACAGATGAACATTAGTGAGAGCTTGAGTATTTGTTTCTTCTTATTTCTTCATTTTCTGAAACTCCTGGTTTTCTTGATTTCTTTGTGCAGCTAATTCCATCAACAGTTTCTCAAAAGCCTTAGTCATGCTGCTATTGTTGGCTCTGAGGAACTATATTTCTTCAAGAAGCTTCCCTGAACTTGAGCTTTCTCCTGCAGTTGCAACCTCAGCCATCTTTTTCTTGATATCATGCAGTTCCTTGAGAGCCTTCTCAAATTCTGATGAGCTCTCTTTGTTTTCTGATGACTTTTGCAATTTGTTAAGGGCTGCAGCATTGCTTTCTGTTTGCTTCTGCACAGCTTTGACAGTTTCTGACAAAACCTTGATATCTGACTTTTGATTTCTGATTTCTTCTAGTATCAGATCAAGTTTTTCTTCTGTTGCTGTTTTCACAGTAGCAGTTGTGTCTTCAAGTTCTTTGTGAAGTTGTTTAGGGGACATAGATTGATGTCCTTGGGAAATAGGAGAAACAACTGATGTTTCCCTTCTAACACCAGCAGAAAACACATTTTCTGCTGTTCTGAGGTTAAGAGGATTTGAAGATTCCAAATTCCCTATATCCTCACCAGAAAATTGAAACACATTCAAGTTCTGGATTTCCTCATATCCTTGAACCTTTTCAGGTTCTCCATGAGTTGTTGAGAAACTCTTAGTTTTCTCATCCAGGTTTCCTTGATCAGCAGGCTGATCTCCACCTGTTTCCACCACATTTTCCTCCTCAGAATCTAATTCAGAAAATGGGTCTTTGGTTTTACTCACATTTTGTTTTTCAGAAGTAGTGCCTCTAAGTAAAATTTCATGTTTTCCTTGAATTGATTCATCATAATCACTCTCAGAAAAATGAAATATGTTTAATTTGGAGTGTTGTGCACCTGTTTCTCTCATATGTGAGATTTCAGCATGATGTTCTTCTGCCACATGACTCATATTCACATCTTCATCAGCTGGATGAGGATCAGATTCACCCTGCTGTTCCATTCTTGATGTGCTTGATTCTTGTGCATCATGCTCCATGGGGGACACATTTTCAAAAATTCCTCTGTTCTCTGGCCTTTTATTCAACATCTTCAGATATTCTGCTCTGTATGGTGAATCTTCTGGTATCAGATTCATCATTCTTTCTGATAGAACAGACACATCATAATCTGACTTCCAAGATCCTATGGCAGTCCAAGGTCTCATAGTTTCTGTTTTCCACATATTTTCTGATGCTGGAATTTCTAGGTTCCTTTCAGAAAAGGCATCAGAAATTATGATTGACAGAAATCTGGGAAAGGGTAGATGTGAATCTATCCTCCTAGTGTTTGTCAGAATTGATCTTCTGATCAGAATAAATATTTCTGCTCCAAAATCAATGTTCAATCCATTAATGAGACTGAACATGATTGTTAGAATGTTCATATTTATCTGATCTGTACCTCCAATCTTTGAAGATAGACACTTGTTCAGTATTTCCATTAAAACTTGCCAGAAGGCAGGTAGCTTATTTCTCTTGAATTCATTGATTTTTGAAATCTTTGTTTTGTAACCCATTATAGCATCAAGTTATGAGAACATATCTTCTTTTTCTGGTGCTTCTTCATAGCTCTGATTTAAGGGTAGTTCCAAACATTCCCTTATCTTTTCTGGTGAAATTTTAATAAAGATATTTCCCCACACATGTGCTGTTAGCTCAGTTTGACTTGAGATTTTGAGAGTTTTTACAACTTGTTGTATGAGTTCTTGCGGTACCTCTCTGGTCTTTGTAAGAGCTTGAGCTATAGGGCATCTGGTTAGAAATTCAATGAGAATTTGACACTTCATATCATACTCTTCGATGTTATCATTCATTGCTTCATTGTTGCTCTTTAATGGAAGAAATTCAGCTTCAGTGATGAAGGGAACAGAGTGTTCTGTTGGTGGTATGTTGATGTTGATGGCTGCCATTGAGAGTTTTGGTTTTTGTTTCGGAGAAGGGTTTTAGGGTTTCGAATTTGAAGGTTGAAGATGGAAGACTCTGTTTTTGAATGAGGTATTTATAGGGTGTACAAACAGAGATTTTTGAGTGTTTGTCGTGGGTTGTTTGTGTTCAAGGTGATTAATGACACCTTTATGATGTTTTAATCCTTTAAGAAAACAACCGTTTTTGAAAAACATTTGGTTTATCTCTAATTTAATGTAAATCTTTTAAAGAGACTTAGAGACTCCAATGATTTTGCAGATAAGCACTAATGTCCAACTTGCACCTTTTCTCTATGTGGGACCCTTTTGGTTTAAAAGGTCCAATAGAAACCTTTTCCGAGTTTGTGTGTCTTCCCAGGTTTTCCTCTTGATGATATACATCAGAAAATTTTGAATGAAACTTTTGAGAGTTGTATCTTCTTTATATATCATCAGAATTCATTTGATTCATAGAAAGAGAATGAATCTTCAGGTTTTTTTTTTTTAGAGATGAGAGGGAATAAGTAGAGTTCCGAGATTTTTACTTACATTGCAGTCTTGCAGTTCTGAACTCCACACCTTTGTTCTGATATGCAGGAAGTATTTTTCATACAGCTTGTTTCAGTCCTCAGAAAAAAAATTTGAAAGAAACTTATTTCAAGAAAATTTTGGATGGTCATAAGTTTCTTTGAATCTGGTTAAAAGCATTGTTTTTTTTATGATTAGTCAAACTTCCTGGATTTCAAGAAATTTTTCTGATAAAAAATTTGATTTTTTGATTTATTGTCAGATTTTCTGGTTAATTTAAACTTCTGTTTCTGGTGAATAATCAGATTCGTGTCGCATAATGAGTTTTCTGAATAAACACTAGATTTTCTTTGTTTTTATCAGACATGTTGTGTTAGTTCCCCTAGATCTATTGACTCAAAAAAATTGAATGAAAAGAAATAAAAGCAGATATGATATAAATAAAGAAAACATAAAACACATAACAAAAACAAACAACTACTCCTCCTCCTCCTCCAACACGTTATACATGCACTTCACATATAACCAAAGACTGGTTATTCGACCGGTGTGATTCGTTGATGGCGTCAGGGTGGCTTCACTAATGTTTTCTTGAAGTACCAGCATGGCCCTTGGATAGCAGCTTCTCACTCCTACGAAGTCCAGCTGACTTGTGATCACCTTGGTTACGAATCGAGGGTAGATCAGAAAGGGTTGACGGTCGTGGATGTTTGCTTCTAGGTCTCTCATGAGAAACTTAGCATAGTTGTAAGGTTTTTCCTGTACAATAGCATGAACCACTTCCATCATCTTATGAGACAGCTCGTTGAAGTGTCCAATCTTCTTGGAGAAACAGACACTTAGTTGTGTTACCAAAAACTGGAAAGGTGGTATAAAACCAGATTTGCTAACAGCCCTTGACGAGTTGAGTGTATGATAGCCCATTTCAGTCAGGGTTTGTTGCACATCCGCCTTATCCAGAAATTGGGTTTCATGATCATTACTCAGTTTGAGGATATTTCTGATTGTTTCCTCATTTAGGGTAATTTTTACCCCCATAACCTCACTCTCAATCCACATGGAAGTACCACTAAAAATGATTAAAGAGTTCCACCAGAACTCTTGGAGAAGTATTGGATAAATGGTGACATGTGATGATACAGCAAAGCCCAAAGGACTTCGCATGATCATATTGTACACAAACCTGCAGTCCTCCCATGCAGGTCCTTCCAAGTTGGATCTTAATCTAAGATTATGAAGTCTGTGAAAAGGGAGAGGGAATTGAGTAGCTTTCATCAATTTTGGGCGACCCATTTTTAGATAAGAAAAATTCTGTCGAAGGGCTTTTGAAGAGATGATTTTTGTGAAGAAAGTTCTTTTCAGGTTGTTAATATTTATAGATGAAAATGATGTTAACAGCTAACCCTTTTCTCTTCAATTAAGACGATATCTGTTGCAGTGAATGTGACAGTCTACTAAGCCCCATGTGTGAGTAAGCATTTAATGACTAGGCGGCTACTTTCATAGCTCCTAATGATTCTAGTGCCTACATGTCACTTAAGTTTCTTATGAAAAAAATGACGTTGCATGCATTTGCAGAAAAAATGAAATTCAATAATCTGAAAAAAAAAATTGTGACGGTTGATTATCACAGCTGTATGGAATTTCATCAGTATGCATGTTACTTTTCCCCCTTTTTGTTTTTTTTAATAACAAAAAAATACAAAAGCAAAATATACACAAAAGTGAGTAAATACAATATGTGGGATATACATGAGGATGGAAAAATTTACAAATTATTCTGATGTTTCAACCTAGTTTCTGATTTTATATCAGAATTTCTGGTGATTTCACCAGATATTCTGATATTTCTTCAGATTATCTGATAAATTATCATTTTATTGATGATTCATCAGATTTTCTGGTATTCCATCAGATTGATGGATTGTTTCATCAGAAGCTAGTTGATTTGTTCTATGAATATCAGAACTTTGATGTTCAACAAGTTGGTTTTCAATTTGTGTCATTGTGTTTTCTGAAAAATCTTCATCGTCTAGATTAACCATGCCTAGTTTGCTGATCAAAAAATTGTGTCTCTTTTCATCAAGAGGTTTTGTAAATATATCAGCAATTTGATTTTCAGTTGTAACAAAATACATTTCAATGTTACCTTTCTCCACATGATCTTTTATGAAGTGGTATCTGACATCTATGTGTTTGGTTCTTGAGTGATGAACTGGATTTTCTGTTATTGCAATAGCACTCTTTGAGTCACATAGAATTGGAATTCTTGTCAGAGTTACTCCATAATCTTTCAGTTGAGTTTGCATCCACAGCACTTGTGAACAGCAACTTGCTGCTGCTACATATTCTGATTCTACTGTTGATGTGGCAACACAGTTTTGTTTCTTGCTTGCCCAACATACCAATTTTTCTCCCAAGAGTTGACAAGCACCAGATGTGCTTTTCCTGTCAATTTTTCACCCTGCATAATCTGCATCTGTGAATGCAATTAATTCAAGGTTTGTATCCTTAGGATACCAGAGACCAAGTTTTGATGTGCCTTTGAGATATTTGAAAACCCTTTTTACAGCTTTTAGATGGGATTCTTTGGGATCACATTGATATCTGGCCAGAAAGCATGTTGCAAACATGATATCTGGTCTGCTTGCAGTTAAATAAAGCAGTGATCATATCATCCCTCTATAGGTTTTAATATCAACACTTATAACATCCTTATCAGAATCTAACTTGTTCCCTGTTGCCATGGGAGTTTTTGAAACAGAGCAGTTTTCAAGTGAGTATTTTTGTAGAATTGTTTTCACATATTTTGATTGACTCAAAAATATTCCATCAATTCTTTGTTTTACTTGTAACCCTAAGAAAAAGGTTAACTCACCCATCATACTCATTTCAAAGTGGCTGGTCATCAATTTTTGAAATTTGTCACAAAATTTTTCATTAGTTGATCCATATATAATGTCATCAACATATATCTGGACCAGCAAAGTATGACCTTTGTGTGTTTTGAGAAAAAGAGTGGTGTCAATAGTTCCTTTGGTAAACCCAGATTTGAGTAAGAAGTTTGATAAAGTTTCATACCAGGCTCTAGGAGCTTGCTTCAACCCATACAAGGCTTTGTTTAATCTATAAACATGATTTTGAAATTTTGGATCAACAAAGCCTTCTGGTTGATGCACATAAACTTCTTCCTCAATTTTACCATTCAGAAAAGCTGATTTTACATCCATTTGATAAACTTTTAAATCCTTGGATGCAGCATAAGCAAGAAAAATTCTTACAGCTTCTAATCTAGCTACTGGTGCAAAAGTTTCGTCATAATCAATACCTTCTTGTTGACAGTAACCCTTGACCACTAACCTTGCTTTGTTCCTTGTGATTATGCCATTCTCATCAGATTTATTTTTGAATACCCATTTGTTCTGATGTATTACACCTTTGTTCTGCAGAGTTAGTACATGATGGATCTTTTGATTTGTTTTGAAAGAGTTATCATGTTCTAGGAAATCTTCATTTATCATTTCAAAGAGATGTTCATACTTTTCTTGTTTGTCAGAAAAATTTATTTCTTTCATGTATTCATCAGAAACCTCTGTTTCTGGTGAGTCATCAAATGAAACATACAGACTTTCTCTGATTGTCCTTGTATTGAGAATAAATATTCTATATGCTTTTGATGACAAAGAGTAACCAAGAAAAATACCTTTTTCTGCTTTTCTGTCAAATTTTTCAAGGCTTTCAAAATCATTGAAAACAAAGCATCTACAACCAAATGTATGCAAAAATTTTATACTTGGAATTCTTCCATTTATAATGTTGTAAGGTGTTTTGTTATGCCTTTTGTTGATTATGGATCTGTTTTGTGTAAAACATGCATTTGCTATAGCTTCAGCCCAAAAGTGAGTGGGCAACTTAGCATAATCAAGCATGGTTCTGGCAGCTTCTACCAAGGTCCTATTCCTTCTTTCAACCACCCCATTCTGTTGGGGTGTTTTGGGAGCAGAAAAATCATGAGAAATTCCTTTACTTACAAGGAAATTTTCAATTTTTGCATTCTTAAGTTCTGTTCCATTGTCTGATCTGATCCTTCTGACTGTTAGTTTTAACAGATTTTCAATTTTCTTGACAAAATTAATAATCAGATCAGGAGTTTCACTTTTCTTTCTCAAAAATTCTACCCATGTGTACCTGGAAAAGTCATCTACTATTACTAGTATGTATTTCTTTCCATAAAAACTTTCTGTACTTATGGGTCCACACAAATCCATGTGTAAAAGTTCCAAATTTTGTGAAATAGAAGACTCAGAAATTGATTTATGTGAGCTTCTCTTGGATTTACCCATCTCACATGCTTCACAAATTTTATCCTTCTTTGAGGATATCAAAGGTAATCCTTTTACCAGACCTTTGCTTGCTAGTTTGCTTAGGTTTTTGAAATTTAAGTGGGCAAGCCTTTTGTGCCATAACTAACTACTACCTTTGTTGATTTTTGAAAATAAACATAGTTTTGGATGTTCACTTTCTTCTTTGAAGTCAAAATAGTAAATTGATTTTCTTATTCTTTTCCCACTTAAATAGATTTTATTATCATCTATACCTATTAGCAAGCATTTTTCTGGTAAAAAGGTTACCTGAAAACCTTTGTCACATAATTGACCACAGCTAAGCAAGTTATACTTTAAGCCTTCTACATAGGCTACTTTCTCTATGGTCAGACATCCATACTTTATGCATCCATATCCCATGATCCTTCCTTTCACTCCATTTCCAAAATTTACCATTCTACTCAGCCTTGAAACATAGTTGCTGAGTAAGCTCCTGTCCCCAGTCATGTGCTTGGAGCTTCCTGAGTCGCAGTACCAGATCTGCTGCACATGATGGTCCTGAAATGAAATGATTAAAGGGTATTTGGTACCCAGGCATGCTTGGGTACTATTTCTGATGGAATATTAATCACTTTCTTTCTTCTTCTTCTTGATTTTGCATCATAAATTCTGTTATATGCTGAGCCATTAACAGATTTTACAGTTTTCTTTTGAAGATGGTGTTGAACAAGCTTCAGTATGTCAACACACATATAAGAGTTATCAGAATTTTCTGATATTTCCTCTTGTGATGGAATGAGTGGATAATTTTGAAAAGATGAGTGAACTGCTTCTGGAGTCTTTACAGATTTTTTACTGCATTCACTATTGTTTGTTTTGAAGTTTGGTTTTTCAAAAAAGTATTCAGAACAAGTTGTTTTGCAAGATTCAGATTCAGATTCTGATACAAATTTATCAGAATTCTGATGAGTTGCTTTTACAAAGACAGTGGGTTTATTTCCATTTGATCTTGTATAGCCTAAACCCTCTCCTTTGTTCTTAGGTGTGGACTCAATAAAATTTATGAACTCTTTGGCCTGTTGAAAACCTCTTACATTGATTTCTTTGTCATTGATTTTCTTGTAAAGATCTTTTCTTTCATTTTCATAAAACTCAATTTTAGCTCTTTGATCTAAACTATCCTCTATAAGAAGTTGGTTTTCAAGAATGATTTTATTCAAAGTCCTTTGCAACTCATCAGATTTTCTAATATTTGATTGATGTTTTTCTTGCAGATTTAGAAAATCTGACATGAGCTTGTTTAGCTTGTGTTCAAGATCAAGATTGTCTAAATTTACCTTTTGTTCTGAAGTTTCTGGTAGACCTTCAGAGAGTGCCATGAGGCAGAAATTTGCCAATTCTTCTTCATCATCAGAAGAATCATCAGATAACCATGTATCTGTTCCAGCAATTAAGCTTACTTGTTGTTGTTTCTTTGCTTCTTCAAGCTTTTTCTCATAATATGCAACATCCTTCAGCTTTTTGGTCTTTCATTCTGATGCATAATGACCTCTCTGGTTGCATTTGTAACACACATTTTCAGCCTTCCCTTTATCCTTAGATCTAATCTCTTCTTTAGATCTTCCATCCATCCTTCCTTTGTCACTTCTCTGGTATCTCTGGCTACCTCCCCTCAACCTCTGCTCAAATGTTTTTGTGAGCAGTGCTATTGCTTCAGCAAAAGCTGAAAAGTCTTATGATGCATCAGAAGTTTCAAGATTTTGGCTGTTTGATGGTTGTGGATCATTGGTTGTTGTTGATCTTTGTGAGTTTGAGATAAGAGCTAAAGATCCCCCTCTTTGAATAGTTTCTTCAAATATTTCTTCCTCTTTGGGGATCAAGATGTTGTATAAGTCATGAAGACTCATGTTTCCTAGTTCTAAGGTTGATGATAAAGTCATGGTTAGACTTCTCCATTCTCTAGGAAGGGCATCAAGAAATTTTATGTTTCTTTCATCATTTGACTTTGTTATTCCAAATTTCTTTAGCTCGTTTAAAAGTTTTGTAAATCTTTGATATGTGTCATTTAACCTTTCATGTGGCAAACTTTTAAACCTTTCATAAGATGAGACATTGTTTGTTCTCTTGTTTCTTCTCATCCTTTCTCCTCCTTCACAAAGATTTTCCAACTGATCCCATATTTCCTTACCTGATGCACATGCATCAACTTGTGAAAATATTTCATTGGGGATGGCCATTATTAATAGTGACTTTGCCCTTTCATCCCCAGCCACCAGTTCCTTGTCTTCCGCACTCCAGTTTATTTCACTTTTGGGAGCGCGGGAGGCAGGGATACCTGGTGATTGGTCAGTTGCTGGAATAGCAGGTATATCTGTCATTGGTGTATGTGGACCCCTTTCAATGGATTGAAACAGAGCTCGGTCATGACAATTAAGGAAATTGACCATCCTGATTTTCCATTGGGGGTATTCTTCTCTGACCAGAGTCGGAGGTTTGGACATAGAACGTATGTTAAAAGCATTATTCCAGGATTGAAAGCTGGCCATATTTAGAGAAAAGAAGATGAGCAATTGATCGTTTGAAAATAGTTTATTCAATCTGCTCTGATACCAATTGTTGGACCCAGTATGGCCTTAAAACAACTTCTTTTCACGTAATATGGCAAGTGATTTCAGTAGATGTGAAAAAGATGTGCGGAAATGGAAATCAGACTTTCAAGAAACAAGGCCTACAGAATTATCAAGTTTATATCACTTTGAAACAAAATGGTTTACAAGGTGATTGTAAGATTATTATCTAGTACAAATGAATCTTGATTTATGTGGGTGAGAGGGCAATGGAGTTTTGATGTATGTATGAATGATAAGCTTCAAACTCACTTTGCTTCTCCTGGTTGAGCCTTCTATTTATAGAAGGCTGGGTGCATGAATAAACAATAGTTTATTCATGCAATAAGTCCTGCAAAAAGTGCCCAATTGACATATTCATTGAATCCAACGTTCAAGTTGCCTTTTTCATCGTGATATCAATTAATGTCAACTTGCTTCGGTAAGTGTGGCAGGACAGAGCCAATTTCAGACAAGTGGGGTATTTCATCAGAATCGTCAGAAACTGATGATATTTCATCAGAAATATCATCAGATCCATCAGAAGTGACCTTTTCTGATAATCCAATTCAGCTCTTAATCAACTTGTGATTCTTTGAAGTAGATGCTATGCATTCCAGTTGTCCCATCTGATCTTCTTTTTCTAGTTCGTGATCTTCAGGACTGTGATCTCTTCATAGATACAGTTGATTGTGATTTTCTTCAATACTTACAAATAAAGTTTCCTAACAGTTTCCCCCTAAGTATTGTAAGAAAATGAACTATCTCTATATCTAACATAAACAACTTTCTTTGAAAGATAAACTTAAAAACAACTAAGTTCAGAAACATAGAACATAGTCAAACCAACCATAAGTCAGACAAAAATAAAATTTTGTTCAAAAACAGGAATTTTAATCTCACTAATTCTTTTAATTGATCTTCACTCCACTTCTGTATTTGTCTCCTGGTTTCACAGCTGTATAGAATTTTGCTCTGATACTAATTGTTGGACCCAGTATGGCCTTAAAACAACTTCTTTTCACGTAATATGGCAAGTGATTTCAGTAGATGTGAAAAAGATGTGCGGAAATGGAAATCAGACTTTCAAGAAACAAGACCTACAGAATTATCAAGTTTATATCACTTTGAAACAAAATGGTTTACAAGGTGATTGTAAGATTATTATCTAGTACAAATGAATCTTGAATTCTGTGGGTGAGAGGGCAATGGAGTTTTGATGTATGTATGAATGATAAGCTTCAAACTCACTTTGCTTCTCCTGGTTGAGCCTTCTATTTATAGAAGGCTGGGTGCATGAATAAACAATAGTTTATTCATGCAATAAGTCCTGCAAAAAGTGCCCAATTGACATATTCATTGAATCCAACGTTCAAGTTGCCTTTTTCATCATGATATCAATTAATGTCCACTTGCTTCGGTAAGTGTGGCAGGACAGAGCCAATTTTAGACAAGTGGGGTATTTCATCAGAATTCTGATAAACCACTTTATCAGAAATTCTGATGAACAAATCATCAGAAAAATCCTGATGATCAGAATCGTCAGAAACTGATGATATTTCATCAGAAATATCATCAGATCCATCAGAAGTGACCTTTTCTGATAATCCAATTCAGCTCTTGATCAACTTGTGATTCTTTGAAGTAGATGCTATGCATTCCAGTTGTCCCATCTGATCTTCTTTTTCTAGTTCGTGATCTTCAGGACTGTGATCTCTTCATAGATCCAGTTGATTGTGATTTTCTTCAATACTTACAAATAAAGTTTCCTAACAGTGTTAAATGAGTTGTTGATTGTTGTGATGTTTTTTTAAAAGAAAATAAACACATGTTTTGAAAACATAGGAAACATCCATTTTTAGGGGAAACCATGTCAAAATTTCTATAAATTGTCAAAATTTCTATAAATTTTGACATAAATTTTGACACTTAGAAAAATATAAGTTTTGGTGAAACTTATTCCCTAAAAATTTACCTGAAAATATTTATCAAGGTTTTCCTAATTTTTATGTAAACTTCAAGATAAGAAATGGTGATTTCTTCAAGATAAAAATTGATATTAAGTATGTATATTTTTTAGGAAAATATATATATATTTATTGATCACCAAATTCTGTGCTAAGTTTATGTAGTATATATTATATGTAATAGTCTGTTAAGACTTGAAAATACACTAAATACTCCTAAAGAGTAAAAATACAAAATACACATACAACATGCTTTGACAAATACAAGAGAATATATTTATGAAAATATATTACTTGATAGATTGAATAACTTGGACAAGTTATGAACATGAAATGAAGTTTTGGACAAAATACATAACTCGGGTGAAAAATACAAGATACTTATATTTATTTTTGAGAAAATAATATAAGTAAAATACGTAGTTAAAAGTATAAATTATTTTTAACACACAAAGAACAAATACATAAAAGATGGTGACTTGTACTTGTGCGATACAAGTCTAGTGACTAACGTTAATAAAACACGTATAGGTCACGACGCTTTATAAGCAAACCCGGTGAAGTTTACGGCGCAAGAAACGCAAAGTTGTGAGTTCATGCTCCCCCTTTTCTTTTAACTGTTTTCAGTTTTATAACTTCGGGGGTGAAATACTTGTTACAAATGTTACAATGTTTACAAATGGTATGATGGATACAAGAATTGAGGAATGATACGAGAAATCGTGTCACGAATAGGGTACCATAAGCACCATTAATCAACAATATACCTAGACCGCAGAACAAAAGGTTAGATCTAATGGGTTTTCGGGCAGCCACACTCTTGGTGAAAACTAGTACCGAGTAGTGCTTTTGTGTCTCAGTCGTGAATCGACAACTAGAAAAATGCCTATGGTTTGGATGCTTCCTATGTCGTGTCACATGCTAATGGCCTTGCAACCCATTAACAACCTTGATACATACATAAATACTTGAGTTATACAGATTACATACCATGTTTTCATACAAAGTGTACAAACGTTCAATACAAAAATTGCATGAATTCACACCAACATTATGTTGACGTTTTTTCCAAAAACTCACATGTATTTCAGGTAACTAAAGTGGATGTGCGCGCGGTCTTACTCATGCTCTTGGATGTTGTTTATCTTTATCGTTGAATAAAGTTGTAAACTTTTCAGACAATATGTTGTCTTGTGATGTAAACACTTAAACCACGTTTTCAGATATGTAATGTTTGGCATTTGAAGTTATTTTTACGAGCATGTAGAATGTTTACCATTCGTATGCAATGAGAACCTTTCATGATCACACCTCGTGCTTCCGCCTAAGAAAGGGGTGTGACAGTGGTATCGGTGTTTATAAATTTGGCAGCGGAATTTACATCAGGACCGTAGTTAGGAAATATTTTATCAGAATAAAACACCATATTTTATATAAGTAAACATATTGGGATAAAACCCAAGTTTTTATTACAAACTGATTTATAGGAATAATCCCCATTTTATTGAAATAAAACATCTTATTTATTTAGGTAACTTTTATATCCACTTTTCCAAGCCTTCGGTGCTGTCCAGCTGGCTTCTAGTTGGCTTTCACATTGTGTTACCTGAAACGCGTTTAAAAACATTTTGTTAGTGGGAAATACTGGTGAGTGAATCCCTGTTTAATCAAGAAGAGTTTTATCAATTAACACAGTATTGAGAGCGATTACAATGTTTATATCTACACAATTACTCATTCGGTACTTGCCACTCGACCGTATCTGTGGCTATGGTCATATCACACATTGGCTAACCCGTTGTCCAATTGTGAAGATTATCAAGAAATGTATACAAAACCCCATAATACCGGCAGTAATTGAAGAATTACAAAGACTCAATCACTGCTTAATTGCATTGTAAAACATTTAAGGTTTTGTAAAAACAGTTTACAAAAAGGAGATTACTCACATTGCTGTCTTAGGTTTTCTTTAAGGGTTTCCTGGTGATTATCTATAAATTACACAAATGCACACGTGTTAGTATAATAACCCAATATTTACATTAGCAATACCCTCCCCGAGACGGCATTCCAACGACTACGTCGGGCAGAACCACGACAGCCATTACGGAACCCTGGATCAATTGGGCAACGTATCTAATACGTAACCGGGGTTATGATACTTACAACGGAGCAGAACTTCGTTATTTAAGGGGGTATTATGCCCGGAGATTATGCCTACTATATGAAATTTCGAGAGAGAAAAGAAAGTGTGAGCGAATTCGACTGAAGGCCCGAGCTCCCAATTTATAGGTGCTGATTTTGGTTTTTTCGCGCCCCACGTAAGAAATGGGAGGGGCTTACGCGGCCCGCGAGGGCAGCTAGGGTAGGCCCTAGCTTGTCCGACTCAGCCCTAGCTTCGACATTGATGATGACACGTGGCAGCTCAGGGTGTCGTCCTGACTCCTTGCTGTCGCGGCCCGCGTAGGTGGTACCCAAGGGCTACGCGCCCCGCGAGAGACCATTAAAACTTGTTTTTAATTAATTTTTATAAAAATAAAGGTATTCGGGTGCTGTTTTTTGCATACGGGGTGTATTTTAGGACATTTTGGGATATTTTAATATTTTAGGGTGTCGAAAATAATTAGGAGGGTTGTTATATCCCCCCACCTTATTTTAGAGCTCGTCCTCGATATCTTACTGGAATAGGTGCGGGAATTTCCTTTGCATTTCTGATTCAAGTTCCTATGTGTACTTTGGTCCTCTTTTGGAGTCCCATTTCACTTTGACCAGAACTAATCTCTTATGCTTAAGGTTCTTAACTTTTCTGTCTTCAATCTATAGAGGCTTCTCTACAAATTTAAGTTGTTCATTTACCTCTATATCCTTAAGAGGTACTACCAGTGATTCATCAGCTAAGCATTTCTTGAGATTAGATATATGAAATACATCATGTATTCCTGCCATTTCCTCTAGCAGTTTTAGCTGATAGACTACAGGTCCTATTCTTCTAATAATCTTAAAAGGTCCAACATACATGGGGCTTGGCTTTTCCCTTTTGATGAATTTGACTACTCCTTTCCAAGGAAAGACTTTCAATAATACTTTGTCACCTACCTGAAATTCCAATGGCTTGCGTCTGTTATCTGCATAACTCTTTTGTCGATCACGTGCTGCTTTTAGTCGTTCCTTGACTTGAATGATCTTGTCGGTTGTTTCTTGCACTATCTCACGTCCGGATAGTTGCTTTTCCCCGATTTCTGCCCAACAGACTGGGGTTCGGCACTTTCGTCCATAAAGTGCTTCGAATGGTGCGGCATTGATACTTGTGTGATAACTGTTATTATAAGAAAATTCTATTAATGGCAAGTGATCGTCCCAATTACCTCCGAAATCAGTCACACAGGCCCTAAGCATGTCCTCCATTGTCTGAAATGTACTTTCGCATTGTCCGTCCGTTTGAGGATGATAAGCTGTGCTTAGATTCAACTTCGTTCCCATTGCTTTTTGGAAACTTGTTCAAAAATGAGAGATAAAACGGCTATCCCTATTAGACACAATTGATAAAGGAATTCCATGCAATGAAACTATTTCATTTACATACAACTTAGCTAATTGTTCCATACTGAAAGTTTCCTTCATCGGTAGGAATGAGCTGACTTAGTTAACCTGTCTACAATCACCTAGATTGTATCACTACCTTTTCTTGTTTTGGGCAATTTGGTAACAAAATCCATTGTTATCAATTCTCATTTCCATACTGGCATTTCTATCTGCGGCAATAAACCTGAGGGTTTCTGATGTTCAGATTTGACTTGTGAACAGGTTAAACATTTTGAAACATACGTAGCTATATCCTTTTTCTTTCCTATCCACCAAAAATTCTTTCTTAAATCCTGATACATCTTATCATTTCCAGGATGCATCGTATACTTAGACTTATGGGCTTCTTCTAGTATACGGTGACGTAGGTTTCCTAATTTAGGTATCCACATCCTTTTCTTATGGAATCTCCAAATTCCATCTGTTCCTTGTTCTAGTTCCTTAATCATTCTATTTGATTTTTCTGTATCATCCTTGATTACTGATTCTTGTGCTTTTCTAATCTGTTCATTTAAATCTACTTGTAGATTTAACTTAAGAGAACATACTCTTTTGGGCTTTTCATGATATTTTTGGCTTAAAGCATCAGCTACTACATTTGCTTTTCCTGCATGATACTAGATATTACAATAATAATCACTAAGTATCTCCATCCAGTGTCTTTGTCTCATATTTAATTCCTTTTGCCCAAAAACATACCTTAAACTCTTATGGTCGGTGAATATGGTAAACTTACTACCGTAAAGATAATGTTTCCAAATTTTAAGGGCAAAAATTATAGCTCCTAATTCAAGATCATGGGTTGAATAATTCTCTTCATGATTCTTAAGTTGTCTGGATGCATAAGCTATAACCTTTTGACGTTGCATCAATACACATCCACAACCTAACTTAGAAGCGTCACAATAGACTACAAAGTCTTCGGTTCCTTCTAGTAACGCGAGTATAGGTGCATTGGTTAGTCTTTGCTTAAGAATTCTAAAGGCTTCTTCTTGTTTTGATCCCCATTCAAACTTAATGGATTTACAGGTTAACTTAGTTAAGGGAATGCCTATTCTAGAAAAATCTCGAATAAATCTTCTATAATAACCAACCAATCCTAAGAAACTTCTAACCTCAGTTGGTGACTCAGGGGTTTTCCATTTAGTAATTGCCTCGATCTTGGTGGGATCCACATGAATTCCTTCATGATTGACTAAATGTCCAAAAAACTATACCTGTTCTAACCAAAATTCGCACTTTGAAAATTTTGCATAAAGCTTTTCTTTCCTTAATAAACTTAGAAGTGCGTGCAAATGCTTTGCATGTTCTTCTTTACTCTTAGAGTAAATGAGAGTATCATCTATAAAGACAATTATGAATTTATCCAAATATGGCTTACATATTCGGTTCATCATGTCCATAAATGCGGCTGGGGCATTGGTTAAACCAAATGGCATGATAGTAAATTCATAATGGCCGTACCTTGTTCTAAATGGGGTTTTAGGAATGTCCTCTTCCTGTACCTTTAATTGATGATATCCTGACCGTAAATCGATTTTCGAGAAAAATCGAGCTCCTTGCAATTGATCGAACAGATCATCGATTCTTGGTAATGGATACCGGTTCTTAATCGTGACCTTGTTCAATTCACGGTAATCAATGCACATACGCATTGATCAGTCTTTCTTCTTAACAAACAAAATTGGTGCTCCCCACGGCGATGAACTCGGTTGTATGAATCCTTTCTCCAACAATTCATCTAACTGTTTCTTCAGTTCCTGCATTTCTGCGGGTGCCAAACGTTAAGGTGCTTTGGCAATTGGTGCTGTTCCTGGTAGCAGGTGTATTCTGAATTCAACTTCCCTGTCTGGCGGTAGTCCTGGTAATTCTTCTGGAAATACATCTAGAAACTGAGATACTACTGGTATATCTTTCAGTTATTTTCCTTTAGTGTTAGTGATTATAGAAATCAAATACACTATAGATCCTTTTCTTATATAACTTGTCGTTTTCATTACAGAGATGAATTTTGTGGATCTAGATGGTTTATCTCCTTTAATTGTGATCTTTTCACCCTTTGGTGAATTTACTTGAATTGACTTTCGATCACATAAAATACTGGCTTTATTGGCTATTAACCAATCCATTCCTAAAACAACATCAAATCCTGCCAGATTCATTGGATAAAGATTTGAAATAAACTTTTGATTTAAAAATTATATTATTGCTCCCTGCAAGATTTTAGAAATCCTAATGGCTTCTCCATTCGCTGTCTCTACTAGACATTCTTGTGGGAGTTTAGTTAATGATTGATTAATAAGTTTGCAAAATGAAGTATTAATAAAACTTTGGTTCGCACCAGAGTCGAATAATATTTTAGCAAAAACATCATTAACTAAAAACGTACCGGCTATCACGTCTGGAATCATCTTAGTTTCATCTGTAGTCAGAACAAATGCTCTAGCATTTTTAGTGTTCTTGTTGTTCGTAGCTGGGGCTAATTTCGGACAGTTTGGCTTGATATGGCCTTGTTCTCCGCAGTTGTAGCAGATCCTGTTGTTAAGTTTCTTCCTGTAGTCTTCTTCCTTGTGTCTATATATTTTGCAAAAAATTGCAGTATATGGAGCATCTTCTATAATGCTTCCTTTTGCAATACTTGCAATAGGGTGCAGAAGTAGAATCTACATTTTCCCACGGTTGGAATTTCCAGAGCGAAATTCCTGGGTAAGCTTCTGAGCTAGGTTCCTCCTCTGGTTTTCTTCTCGTGTACGTACTAACTCATCTGTCAAGGTGTTTGCTAGTTCTAAAGCTTCTTCTATAGTTTGAGGTCTAGCGGCCTTGACTACATGCCTAATCTCCCCGATTAATCCCCAGATGTAACGGGAGATTAATACTGGTTCAGGTGATGCAAGGGATGGCACTATTCTAGCATATTCAAAGAATAATATAGTATATCCCTTACCATATACTCCAGTCATTCTAAGGTTTAAGAACTTATTTGCTATCTGGTCTTTTTCATTGGGAGGGCATAATTTTCTTTCTACCATATTCTTAAATTCCTCCCATTCCATATTGTAAACCCTATCACTTCCCCTAGACTGGAGGATAGTATTCCACCATTCTAGTGCGGAATTCTTAAACAGATTGTAAGCAAACATTATCTTATCCTCTTCCTCACATTTGCTTATTTATAAAACAGCCTCAGTCTTTTCTATCCAGCGTAGAGTTGCAATAGGTCCTTCATTGCCCGAGAATTCTATTGGTTTGCAGGACCAGAATTCTTTATAAGAACAACCATAAGGCATGGTTCTTCTTCTTTTGGGAATGGGCGCTTGAAGTAAGGGTCCATTGTTTACGTTGTGTTCCGGTTCAGTGGGTCGTTTACTACTATGTTTACTCTTATTATCTGCTTCCCTAACAGTTTGAATAATAAATGGCATTGCATCTATGATTGCTTGTGCCACTATGTGTTGGATGGCAATGTTATCCACTTGGTTTCCATTGTTGGTGCTGTTTGGATTCTCATTATTCGGGTTATTGTCATTCTGGTTTTCCTGGTTCACTTCGTTGTCCATCTGAATTTTAAACATTTACCACGTAATAATATCACAAGATAATATTTAATTCAATCAATCACATGACACACATGTTGATCAAAAACGTCGATCATTGCGACTTACTCTTTCTTATATATAATATGCATCTAATACAAACCAATATTGAAAATTAAAATTACAATACAACTGGAATTGAAATTACACTACTAGTAGGCATCCGTAGTTATTATCTAGATTTTTTTTTTCAAACATACACACATATTATTTTATTATTTTATTATTATTATATTATTATTATTATTACCATCTCCACCATCACCTTCACTGATATGGATTCATCCAGAAATCCATATTGCGCTCGTCGTACTTCCAGACGAGTCGCTCTCCGACCTGCCTCATTCTCTCGCTACTTTCTAAAATTTCTTCTCCGAAAGTTCGGAGCTCTTGCACATTTTCGGCACTCATTGGGGGTGCAGGTGCTGGGACTGGATCTGGGTACTGTGGCATGGGTTCTTCCTGAGGATACGGATTCTCTAATATTTCCCTAATGTATTCATCGTTATCGTAGTAGGGATCTAGAGGGTCCAGACCTGGGTAAGCTACTAGGTTCGACATGGGTTCGTCGGTTAAGTGGTAGCGTTGCACATAATCCCTATTGTCATCCCACCACGGGTAATAATCTGGGTCTAAGGGATTGGGTGCTGGTACCCTAGGTATCTCCTCTGGGTTGAAATCATGCATTTGGACTTGGTTTTCTGGGTTGTTTTCTATCTCCATCGGCTGCGTGGGAAACAAGGGTAATGGTTGAGGGGCTACTAGTTGCTCCAGGTTTGGGTCGGCAACTGTGGTTGATAGGATATGAAAATTGGCTAAGCTCCTATTAAGCATATCCTATGTGTGGGTATCTCTCTCTCTCTTAGCGGCTGCTAGAACCCGCTGCTGTTGTAACTTTTTCATTCTTTTCCTGCGCTCATGTGCTCCCCTACTGAACCATCCTTTCTTTATCTGAGGGAATGGCTCTTCAGACAGAGCCTTAAACACTAATATCCCGTCTTCATTATCAGCAGAATACCCTGAGAGGGAAGGCTGTGAAGAGGTGCCTTCGCTTCTAGGTGAGTCGGACAACTGACGATACGCGTTGGAAGGTCCTTGGCCGCTCATACTGTAAACTAACAAATAGTCAAATAACACACAACAATAAAATACAAATATGCACGTATTTCCATAATTTATTTCCTAACAATTTGAATAATATCTTGGTGTCAGCAGAACACTTCTGTGACTGAATCAGTGGCTTAGCTCTGATACCACCTCTTGTCGCAACCCCTGCCCCCTATATGTCTCGGGAACGGGCGGCCGCGAGACTAGGTGTTGGTGGTATCGGTGTTTATAAATTTGGCAGCGGAATTTACATCAGGACCGTAGTTAGGAAATATTTTATGAGAATAAAACACCATATTTTATATAAGTAAACATATTGGGATAAAACCCAAGTTTTTATTACAAACTGATTTATAAGAATAATCCCCATTTTATTGAAATAAAACATCTTCTTTATTTAGGTAACTTTTATAGCCACTTTTCCAAGCCTTCAGTATTGTCCAGCTGGCTTCTAGTTGGCTTTCACATTATGTTACCTGAAACGCGTTTAAAAACATTTTGTTAGTGAGAAATACTGGTGAGTGAATCCCAGTTTAATCAAGAAGAGTTTTATCAATTAACACAGTATTGAGAGCGATTACAATGTTTATATCTACACAATTACTCATTCAGTACTTGCCACTCGACCGTATCTGTGGCTATGGTCATATCACACATTGGCTAACCCGTTGTCCAATTGTGAAGATTATCAAGTAATGTATACAAAACCCCATAATACCGGCAGTAATTTAAGAATTACAAAGACTCAATCACTGCTTAATTGCATTGTAAAACATTTAAGGCTTTGTAAAAACAGTTTACAAAAAGGAGATTACTCACATTGTTGTCTTAGGTTTTCTTTAAGGGTTTCCTGGTGATTATCTATAAATTACACAAATGCACACATGTTAGTATAATAACCCAATATTTACATTAGCAATACCCTCCCCGAGACGGCATTCCAGCGACTACATTAGGCAGAACCACGACAGCCGTTACGGAACCCTGGATCAATCGGGCAGCGTATCTAATATGTAACCGGGGTTATGATACTTACAACGGAGCAGAACTTCGTTATTTAGGGAGGTATTATTCCCAAAGATTATGCCTACTATATGAAATTTCGAGAGAGAAAAGAAAGTGTGAGCGAATTCGACTGAAGGCCCGAGCTCCCAATTTATAGGAGCCGATTTTGGTTTTGTCGCGCCCCACGTAAGAAATGGAAGAGGCTTACGCGGCCCGCGAGGGCAGCTAGGGTAGGCCCTAGCTTGTCCGACTAAGCCCTAGCTTCGACACGGATGATGACACGTGGCAGCTCAGGGTGTCGTCCTGACTCCTTGCTGTCGTGGCCCGCGTAGGTGGTAGCCAAGGGCTACGCGCCCCCCGAGAGACCATTAAAACTTGTTTTTAATTAATTTTTATAAAAATAAAGGTATTCGGGTCCTTTTTTTTGCATACGGGGTGTATTTTATGACATTTTGGGATATTTTAATATTTTAGGGCGTCGAAAATAATTAGGAGGGTTGTTATACATCCAATGTATGGCATCATAGAACAATAGTCATTATACAATGGTTAATCTAGGAGTATTATTATCTAGGGCCGTCCAAAAATCTCGCGGCTCGGAGCTCGCTCGAAGCTCGCTCGGATTTAGCTCGGAAAAAACTCGCTCGATATGGCTAGGTTTCAAAGTGAGCCAAGCCGGCTTGGCTCGATTAGAAAGTGAGCCTAGCTCGGCTCGTGACGAGCCAAATTGGCTCGGTTTCACTCGCTTGGTAGCTCGGCTCGGCTTAGCTCGAATTATTTATTTATAACTAGTTTTTTAGTGTCGCCGCGTTGCGGCGAATGTCTTTTCTTGTTTAGTCTGTGTTTACATATGTTTTGAAATCACTATAAGGGCGTTGCGCACGAAACTGCTGACAAAAATAAAAAGGAAATATATAAAAAAAACACTAAAAGATAACCAGAAGAAAATCAACCAAAAATTTGTATGGTAATGATGTTGTTCGTATGAAACCTATGGTCAGAGATGAGCAAATGATATTGGGTACCGGTACCGAATTTCCTCGAACCGAAAGATCTTAAGTACCAATTCAGTACGACTTTTGGCGTTCCTAGGACCGGTTCGCTACCGACTTTTACCTTCATATATCGGTATCGTAACTTGTATTTTCTGTACCAGTACCGATTCGATATTGGTTGGCACCGAGCTCATCCCTACCCCTGATACTAAAAAAAGAAATCATTAAAAGTTGAAGAAAATCAACAAAAAAAGTTGCACGATACCATTGTTATTTGTACGGTACCCGTAATCAGGGATGAGCAAATGGTGTCGGGTAGCAGTACCGTTCCCAAACTAAAAGATTTTCAAAATAGTTGGAAGATACCGTTATTGTTCGTACGGTACCCGTGATCAGGGATGAGCAAATGATACCGGGTATCAGTACCGAATTTCCCGAACTAAAAGGTTTTCAAAATAAATTCAATACCGACTTTTGGCGCTTTTCTGTACCAGGCTGGTATCGGTTGTTACCTTCATCTACCGATAACTGTACCGATTTTTTCGATACTAATACCGGTTGACACAAGCTTATCCAACTTAAAAGAAAAGAAGATAATAAAAGTATTAAAAAAACTATATATTATTATAATATTTAAAACACTATTCATTGACTTCTATTTTTAATATATGTATAATATAATATATTTTATTTTTATATACATATAATATATTACAAAAGTGATTATTATTTACATGTATTTAGACTTATAGTTTTATATCTATTACATATTTAAATGTTGATTGTTGTGATAATGAAAAAATATTGTATTTACTTGAAATATAAAACTTATTTTGCGTTGTTGAACGTGATTTTGGCTTGTAATGTATTAGGTTGAACTTATTTTGAATAAGTTCTTTTGAAGTATTGATTAATATTTTAGAAAATTGATTTTTGAGAGCTATGTATTAATTTTTATTTTTAAAATCGAGTCAAACCAAGCCGTGCCCGAGCTTAGATTTTCAGCTCGGTTTCAAATCTGAGGCAAGCCAGCTTGGTTTATAATCGAGATGAGCCCGAGCTTGCCCTAGCTTGGCTCGGCTCAACTTATGAACAGCCCTAGTATTATCAACCAAATTCAAGTTAAAGGATGGTATGGTCATTAAACAAAGATGAGGGTGTGGAGAGATCATTGGCTAGCTAGTAAACACTTTAAAAATATATATATAACTATATGTACACAATAAGGCTAGACGGGGTGCCTTTGATAATATCATGCGGGGAGCAAGTTTGCTGATCGGGAATGTGCTGCCAACATGCTTTCGGTGAACGGTGAAGTGGTTAAACAGTGTGTTAAAATATATATATCCTCTTGCATCAATTCAATATTTTTCATCTTTTTTTCTAATCGGTTTGTTTTTTTTTTCTTTTTATGCGAGTTTCGGCCTTTTGTTTTTGGGCTGCTGAAAGGTTTATGGGCTGTTGTAAAAAGGCGTGATGCTCAAGTTTAGTTTACGGTTCTGTTTTAATAAAAAGGAGTTTAACAGCCTCTCATCGGTACCAATCATCTTTCTACATATGCATCATGTCCTCTCTCTAGAACATTGTTGTTGCTGCTGTGTTTTTACAGTTGGTTCGAGTATTTTTTTTTTGTTCGAGATTAAGAGTGATCGTTGATTGATGTGCTAAAAGTAGTTTAATAAAAACAACTAATAACCTAAATCTAGACTCAAAGTAATACTCTAGACTCTCTAAACTCGGCTAAACTACTAACCGGCAAGCGAACCGATCGACTCTAGTAAAGCTAAGTAAGTCCGGATATCGAACCCACGAGACTCAATTAAATTACGCTAAGACATTATCTAGACTAAGACTGACACAACTTAACTAATTGTTTATTTGCTTGGGGGGGGGGGGGGTTCTAAAAATCCTAAATTGCAAATAAAGATTAAACTAAATTAGCTAACTTAACTAAACGCGAATTTGGACGAAGACTTAACTCAGTGGCGATGAAGACTACCTAGGCTAGACTCATGTTTAACTAGGACTAGATTTCTATTTGAAATTAACGTGGTATGGAACCGGGATCTTTTAATGCTAAACCCTAAGAAATCCCTACTAAGACCTCCCGACCCTTCTCAGGAAGAAACTTGTGAGACTTTACAAGACTGTTACGACTACCGGTTGTTAGATTTCTTTACAGTCCTCTAACTTCTTGAAAAGTTCCCTAATATGACAATCTACCTTACAGCGCGAAAGTATAAGGCAACTATGGATTTTAACTTGGTTTAATAGACACGAGTATGATTGGGGAACTAAGACCGATTTCTTACAAAACCTAATCCTAGCTATGTACCAAACCGAGACCAATTAATAACCTCGAGCCTTACAGCGACAAGATTAGTAGAACACTTGATTTTATAAGATTACCGAATATTACTTCTAAGGTTAGTTACGTTATTTCACCTTAAAGAGTTAAAGATTTATTATGTGATATAGACACTCACCTAAATCTAGAACCCTAGCATGACTCTATTATGTGATAAAGACCGTCACCAAGAATTATACGAAGTAATAATTAATATTCAAACAATATCAAGCACGCATACACACCAAATTAAAGGTTCCAAAGTTCTTTACTTTTCAAGAAAATCCATAAACCAACGTTATTAACGAATAAAAATCCAAACTTTGTCAAACAATTGTCATTAGCCAAGGTAGTTAAAGGTATTTAGCCGCTAAGTATGTCTAAAAACATAATAACAATCATGATCAGATCTGAATTCATTGTAAAACAACTGAAAACAAACGAACAATAAAGAAAACAGTAAGAATAAACTTGAATGCTTCGATCCCGAATGCTCCCGATCGTTACCCGATGATTCCTAGCCTTCCGAATGCTTCAAGAACCTTCAATCAGCCTTCAATTCGCCTCAAAGAACTCAAAATTATGTGTATTATCCGGTTGTTTCCCGATCCGTTTCAACTTCTAAACTTCCGTTTTCCGATCCGACACTTTGTTTTGTCAAGTATTAACTCGTTTCTGCACTTTTTATCGACAAAGACCTGGAAAATGAAAATATATCAATAGTATGTACAATTTAACAAAAACAAAACTAAAACTAATAATAAACGACTAAAACGGACGCGAATAAAGATGTATTTTACGATACATCATTGATGCTGTTGCTGTGCTGATTATCGGTCAATTTTGTTCATCCCTGTTCCTGTACACCGGCTGAATCTGTTTGCGTTATTCGTGTTCATTAGCGTCTCAGTCACAGGAGTGCAGGACATCGATTATTGCAGTTCATCTCGTTGATGATTTGCGATTGTCTGAGACTAAGAGTTTAACGGTGCTTCTTGCCTTTTTTTGTTGTTTGTTCTTGTTCAAGACCTCTATACTTTCTTGAGGAATTTTATAAGAGACTGTTAATTTTAGATATCATGTTCTTGACATGGTATCAGAGCCATAAGTGGCTCTTTGGTGATTCGTTTTTTCCGCTGCTGTTCGTGGAGGTATCGATCGCAGATTTGTGTGGTCTATTTCAAGGGAATCCAAGGAGTCTTGGTGGTCTTTTGATTCTGCCGATTCTGGATTGTCTTCATGGTATCTTCAGCATTCGTGAAGCTGCGTTTGGGGAATTGTTTTTTCTTTAAATCGTGTGACCGGGCAAACCAACATTACTTTTGGGCATTCTTGGCTTATTATAAGGCTTGTAACCCTAAGTGAAGGTTACGAGTCTGGTTACTGGAGTTATACGCACCCACTATGAGATTGTTGTCTCTCTTTGTTTTTATTTTATTTTTGCATTACTGTGTATGTGAGTCTAGGCATATTGATACCGGGTTTAGTAAGACCGGTTTGATTATTGGGACACAGAGAGGGTTCACTCTGTTGCATTCGTTGTGTCTTTTGTTTTATTCTGATTATTTGGTTTGTTTTGTGCTACACTGATAATATGACATCTACTAGTGCTACTTTGGTTAGCAAGATTGATGCTGGTGATCATTGTTTCTTCATCCTAGTGATTCTGCAAATGTGACAATTGTTAGTGTTAATCTTAAAGGGTCAGAGAATTATAGAATTTGGTCAAATGCTATGTATCTTGCACTGCAGGTTAGAAATAAAATAGGGTTTGTAGATTGTAGTTGTCTTAGGTCTACATCTGATGAAGTTTTAGGTAGACAATGGGATAGGTGCAACTCTATTATGCTTACTTGGATTCTTAACTCTGTGTCTCAAGAATTATATCTTGGTCTTGTTTATTCTAAAATTGCCTCTAATGTGTGGAAAGATTTAAAGGAAACTTATGATAAGATAGATGAGTCTGTTGTGTTTAATCTATATCAAAAATTTAACTCCTTTAGTCAAAATGGTATGCCTGTTTCTGAGTATTATCATAAGTTGAATTGTATGAGGAAACAATTAGACCAATTACTTGTTTTACATGCTTGTGATGCATCTAAACAGTTTAATGATTTTAATCATCTTATTAAGCTTATGCAATTTTTAATGGGTCTTGATAGTTCGTACCAGTCTGTGAGAACTAATTTGTTAACCAGAGAAACTCTTCCTTCTGTGAAGGATGCTTTTTCAGTCATCTCTAGAGAAGAGTTACATCTTCATTCAAAAAATATTTCTGATAAAACTTTAAACAATGTTGTTGGTTTTGCTACTAAAACTAATCAACTTAATGAATCAAAGAGAAAGGGTGTTAGAATTCCTAATCCTAATCTCAAATGTTCTCATTGTAATAAGACTGGTCATACTATTGAAAAGTGTTTTGAACTTGTTGGCTATCCTTCTTGGATGAAGTCAAAACCTGGTGGGAGCAAGGGTAACAGGTTTAGTAATAATGTTACTGTTGATACTACTGATACTTCTTCTGTTGTGAGTTCTCTAACCAATGATCAGATAGCCCAATTGCTTAGTCTCTTGAATGATAAAACTAAGGGTGATTCTCAGAGTAGTGGTTTTGCTGGTATGTGTGCTAATTCTGTTTGTCTAAATAGTTTTGTGGACTTATCATCCAAACCTACTTGTGATTTTAAACCTGTTTACTGTTTTTCAAACTTTATTGATAATGGGAGAAAGGTAGAGTGAATAGTTGATTCTGGTGCTAATCAACACATAGTAATGACTGATGAGTGTCTGATTAATCAAAAGGATGTAACTGAATTTAATATTAAGGTTAAACATCCTAATGGCACTAGTGCCTTGGTAACTAAAATTGGTGATATTAAATTAAGTGACAAGGTTATTCTATATGATGTGTTTGTCGTGCCTGATTATTGTGCAAATTTGATCTCTGTTCATAAACTTGCTAGAGATTGTAAACTGATTGTCTCTTTTGATGAACATAAATGTTATATTCAGGATTCTCAAACAAAGAAATTCCAGGTGACTAGTAGTCAGTTTGATGGTCTATACTTTTGTGGTAGTTCTTCTGTTTCTAATAAGGTTTGTAATTCTAGTTGTGATATTAATCTTTGGCATGCTAAGTTAGGTCACCCTGCTGAACCTGTATTACATGTTCTTAAAAATGATTTAAATATTAAAACTAGTATTAAATTAGATCCTTGTGAAACATGTCATAGAGCTAAGCAGCATAGAGAACCATTTCCCTAAGTGATCATAAAACTAAGGGATTAGGAGATCTTATTCATCTTGATGTTTGGGGTCCTTATAGATTTCAAAGTAGGGATGGTTTTAGATTTTTTCTTACTGTCGTTGATGATTACACTAGAGCTGTGTGGGTATATCTCATGAAGTCAAAGGATGAGGTGTTTTACAATATTAAAGGATTTTATAATCTACTTAAAACTCAGTTTAGTAAATCAGTTAAGATTTTTAGAAGTGACAATGGTACTGAATTTATAAATAAACAAATGAGTGGTTTTTTTATGAAAATCGGATTATATATCAGACTTCATGTGTTCATACTCCACAGCAAAATGGAGTAGTTGAAAGAAAACACAGGCATTTGTTAAATGTTGCTAGGGCTTTACTCTTTCAAGGTGGTTTTCCACTTAAGTTTTGGTCTGAATGTATTTTAACTGCTACTTATTTAATTAACATGGTACCCTCATCTTTTTTGAGTGGGAAGTCTCCATATGAACTTGTGTTTGGTTTTGCTCCTGTTCTGGGTCAACTTAGGGTTACAGGGTATCTTTGTTTCAGCACTGTGTTAAACAACTCTGATAAGTTTACCACACATGCTAAAAAATGTGTTTTAGTTGGGATTCAAATGAAAAAAATGGGTACAAACTTTAGAGTTTAGATCAAAGAATGATGTTTTTTTCTAGGGATGTTAGGTTTTATGAAACTGTGTTTCCTTTTAAAGAGAAGAAAGCATCTTCTGATCTTGATACTCCGTCTGAAGTTAACACCCTTAACTTTGGTCTGAATGTATTTTAACTGCTACTTATTTAATTAACATGGTACCCTCATCTGTTTTGAGTGGGAAGTCTCCATATGAACTTGTGTTTGGTTTTGCTCCTGTTCTGAGTCAACTTAGGGTTACAGGGTGTCTTTGTTTTAGCACTGTGTTAAACAACTCTGATAAGTTTACCACACATGCTAAAAAATGTGTTTTAGTTGGGATTCAAATGAAAAAAATGGGTACAAACTTTAGAGTTTAGATCAAAGAATGATGTTTTTTTCTAGGGATGTTAGGTTTTATGAAACTGTGTTTCCTTTTAAAGAGAAGAAAGCATCTTCTGATCTTGATACTCCGTCTGAAGTTAACACCCTTAACTTTTTTTATTTATCTGATTTAAACTTTACTCTAATCCCTCAAGTTGACCCAACTCCCGATGATGAGAATACACAAAGTAGTACTTCAACAGGTCATGGGTCTGAGCAGTCTAGAACTGATTCAGAAATTGCTTTAGGTATGGCTGGTAATTAGCAACCTAGCAATGTAGAATCCGATTCGGACAGGGCTGAGCATGGCACTGAACATGAATACAATAATAATTCTGAGGAAGATATTGGGGAATAAACTAGCACAGTTTTAAGGAGAATCTCTAGAAACATTAAATTACCTTCTAAACTTGATGATTATGTCTTTAATGGGAAAGTTAAATATGGCCTAGAAAAAGTATTAAACTATGCTAATTTGTCTCCTGAAAGTTTTTGTTTTGCTTCTGTGTTAAATAAAAGTTGTGAACCTAAGAATTATTTTGAAGCGAAGAATGATATTAATTGGGTTGATGCTATGAATTTGGAACTTGAAGCTTTACATAGGAATAAAACTTGGGAGATTGTAGACTTACCACCTAATAAAGCAATTGGGTGTAAGTGGGTTTATAAAATTAAATATAAATCAACTGGTGAAATAGAAAGGCATAAGGCTAGGCTTGTTGCTAAGGGGTTTAGTCAAAAGGAAGGCATTGATTTCTTTGAAACGTTTTCTCCTGTGGTTAAAATGGTTACAGTTAGATGTGTGTTGTCTATGGTTGTTCACTTTAACTGGGAAATATATCAACTTGACATTAACAATGCTTTTCTATATGGTGATCTTAATGAAGAAGTTTATATGTGCTTGCCTGATTGTTATAATTCTTCTTATGGGTCTAAAGTTTGCAAATTAAAAAAAAAAATCTTTGTATGGATTAAAACAAGCTCCTAGGATGTGGAATGAGAAACTTGTGTCAGTCCTTGTTGATCTTGGTTTTGAACAAAGTAAGTGTGATCATTCCATGTTTGTTATGACAAAAGATTCTACTTTTATTGTTCTTCTTGTCTATGTGGATGATATTATTATAACCGGTAGTTGTGCAAAAAGGGTTGACGAAATTAAACTTTTGCTCAAGTCTAAATTTTTAATAAGAGATTTGGGAAAGTTGCAATATTTTTTTGGGTATTGAGGTTGTAAGGAATTCTACTGGTTTGTGTTTAACACAAAGGAAATATTGTTTAGATTTGCTTGCTGAATTTGGTATGACTGGTTGTAAACCGGTCAGTTGTCCTATTGAGGCAAATCATGTTTTGTCTCGTCTTTGTGAAAAAGATAATCAACCTTTAACCAATGTTAATGTTTATCAAAAACTTGTCGGCAAGTTGATTTATCTTTTTCACACTCGGCCAGATATTGCATATGTTGTGCATTATCTTAGTCAGTTTATGCATTCGCCTACTCAAGCTCATTTCAAAATTGCTTTAAGACTTTTAAGGTATTTAAAAGGTGCTCCTGGAAAGGGGATTTTATTTAAAAAAGGAGACACTTTGAACATAAAAGTTTTTTTCTGATTTAGACTGGGCTAAGTGTTTAGGGTCTCGAAAATCTGTTACTGGTTTTTGTGTTTTTTTTTAGGTAATAGTCTTGTGTCATGGAAAAGTAAAAAGTAGTCAACTGTTTCAAGGTCCTCTGCTGAGGCAGAATACCGGTCAATGTGCGCTGCAACATGTGAAGTTATTTGGATTTCAAACTTGTTAAAGGAGTTGAAGGTTGATGTTGCTCTTCCAGTACAACTTTTTTGAGATAGCACGGCTGCTATTTCTATAGCAGCCAACCCTGTGTTTCACGAACGTACGAAACATTTTGAAGTAGACCTTTTCTTCTTACGAGAGAAGATTTCTAAGGGCATTATTCAAACTGCGGGTATTAAGTCCGAGGATCAAGCTGCTGATATATTTACAAAAGGTTGCCTATTGGTCTTCATGAAAAGGTTTGTCATATTCTTCATATGTTTGACTGTTTTTCAATATTGAATTGGGGGGGGGGGGGGTGTTAAAATATATATATCCTCTTGAATCAATTCAATATTTTTCATCGTTTTTTCTAATTGGTTTGTTTTTTTTTTTTTTCTTTTTATGCGAGTTTGGGCCTTTTGTTTTTGGGCTGCTCAAAGGTTTATGGGCTGCTGTAAAAAGGCGTGATGCTCAAGTTTAGTTTAGGGTTCTGTTTTTATAAAAAGGAGTTTAATAGCCTCTCATCGATACCAATCATCTTTCTACCTACGCATCCTGTCCTCTCTCTAGAACATTGTTGTTGTTGTTGTGTTTTTACAGTTGGTTCGAGTGTTTTTTGTTCGAGATTAAGAGTGATCGTTGTTGTCGTTGCTGTGTTGATTATCGGTCAATTTTGTTCATCCCTGTTCCTGTATATCGGCTGAATCTGTTAGCGATGTTCGTGTTCATCAGCGTCTCAGTCACACGAGTGTAGGACATCGATTGTTGCAGTTCATCTCGTTGATGATCTGCGATTGTCTGAGACTAAGAGTTTAACGGTGCTTCTTGCCGTTTTTTGTTATTTGTTCTTGTTCAAGACTTGAATTTTATAAGAGATTGTTAATTTTAGATATCGTGTTCTTGACACGGTGAGTAGTCACCGAGTGGGGAAGAGGAGAGAGAGAGGGTTAATGGTGAGTCTCACCCTCTTTCAATCAATCACAAGTTTATCTTTTTTTTTTAAATTACTTATCACTCTTCATGTATTTGAGCACCCCTATTGTTTAAGTACAAAATAGATAATAAAAACAAAAATTGACATAACATAATATTATTAATCAAGGGAAATGTTTACCATTCCCCATTTTGGAGCACCCCTTCCACTGTATGTATACACGGATCACCAAGGGCAAAAGATGCTTTTTAGAAGAGAAGTGGGCGGAGGGGCCTACCCGAGTTATAGGGTAGGTGCGATCTCTATCGCCTGTTGTAGAAATATCGCCGTTAAAAAAAAAAAAAAAAGAAGAGAAGTGCTTTTAGTATTGCAATGCCTATCACTCACCATTTTTTGAAATCTGTGAAAGAAAAAAGGAGAGATACCAACTTTTGGTAGGGTTTTTTTAGTCTTTTTACCATCTCTTTATTGACATTTTATTCCTTTGGAACCACTTTATTGACAATATAAAGCATAAATATTTACTGAAAATGGGGTGTAAAATTACATAAAGGTTTGCTTTAGTAGAAGCTTGCAGAGGTTCTTTCTGTTATCCCCTATAATATTCAAATATTGTGTGCAATCAATCATCGATCTTGTTTTTGTTTTTGTGTTGTCTTGGGTGTTTCCTAGATTCGTGGGTATTTAGGGGTTTTTGTTTTTGTTTTTTTTATAGTTTGGTGTTTCCTAGATATGTGGTTTTTCTTTTTGTTCCCCCTTTTCCTCGGTATGTAAAGCTTGGTTGTTCCCATGGTGCTCAACTTTCACCATAGATTTAAGTTTGTTTTCTAAAATGGTTCATAACTTCAACAAATTTAGTTGTAACCTTATATGACGTGTATAATGTTATACGTGTCGTATAAAAGGTGTCCAAACCATCAACAAAAAAACATGTTGAAACAACAACTTTAAATGGTGATAATAAATATAATATGATTAGATATGATAATCTAAAGTCGCCGTTGATATGTTTTGTGTGATGTTAGAGGATGTCGAAGCCGAGGCGGAAGTGGAGGTTACAAGTGGCATGGTTCTCGGTCTCTTAGAGAAAGCAGAGAATGTCCATTGCAGATCTAGCTTTAAGAGGAAAAACAAGGTGTAATTCTCGGTCTCCTAGAGAAAGCGATTCAAATCACCCTAGAGGTGATCCCGTCTTTCTTTAATACGATAAAAACACGAGTTATGAAAAATGGATTTGATTGGAACAAATCGTGAATGGAGTCAGAGTCCAACATGTTGTTGCTCTATCATTATCGTATTCCTATTTTCTTGTATAAATACGAGTATATGCCAAATAAAATATGCGAAGATCATACAAATATTTAATTTTTTTGTTCATGTCACCAATACACTAAAAAATATAATATATATTATGTGTATTAATACCAATTTAAATTAAAAGAATAAAATATAAAGAGATATCTGGAGTTAGAGAGAGAAAAGAGGAGCTACAAGATGAGAGAGAGAACGGTGATGGCAGCTGTTAGGGTTCCGGACGTGAAACCGACTTTTCATTTTTCTGGTCTGGTGAATCAGGTAAAAGTCTATACCTATATTTGATTTTCTTAGTAAATCAATATCAATTAAGTCTTGATCCTTAACTTTGTGTCATTTATCTGACGAAGTTAGGGTTTAGGCCACTTTAACATTTTTTATTTTGTTAAAAACTTGTCATTTTCTGTGTTTTCATGGCGAATTTTGTTATTATGTTAATGTTTGTTCTCGGTTGTATTTAAATTTTGATGAACTTATGATGTGGTTGTGTTTAGGAGAGAAAATTCTTGAAGTATTTAGGATTTATGTGGAACACATTATCATGGGTTATGGAAGCTGCTGCTATTATGGCGATTGACATTGCAAATTGAGGAGTAAAAACTAAGAACCCTAATTTAATACATGATTTTATTAAAATTACCATTTTCTCCTCTGTAAAACCTTGATTAAATTCAACAATTTGTGATCTTATGCTTCAATTTCTCTTATGCTTCAATTTCTCTTTTGTTGTTTATCATTGATCATCCCATTTCTTTCTTCAGAACACAGAAGAGAGAGAGAGAGAGAGATAGAAAGAGATATCTGGAGTTAGAGAGAGAAAAGAGGAGCTACAAGATGAGAGAGAGAACGGTGATGGCAGCTGTTAGGGTTCCGGACGTGAAACCGACTTTTCATTTTTCTGGTCTGGTGAATCAGGTAAAAGTCTATACCTATATTTGATTTTCTTAGTAAATCAATATCAATTAAGTCTTGATCCTTAACTTTGTGTCATTTATCTGACGAAGTTAGGGTTTAGGCCACTTTAACATTTTTTATTTTGTTAAAAACTTGTCATTTTCTGTGTTTTCATGGCGAATTTTGTTATTATGTTAATGTTTGTTCTCGGTTGTATTTAAATTTTGATGAACTTATGATGTGGTTGTGTTTAGGAGAGAAAATTCTTGAAGTATTTAGGATTTATGTGGAACACATTATCATGGGTTATGGAAGCTGCTGCTATTATGGCGATTGACATTGCAAATTGAGGAGTAAAAACTAAGAACCCTAATTTAATACATGATTTTATTAAAATTACCATTTTCTCCTCTGTAAAACCTTGATTAAATTCAAAATGTTGTAGGGAAAACCGCCCGATTGGTAGTCTTTTGTGGGTATTATCACTCTGCTCATAATCAATAACAAAGTTAGTTTCATTGAAGCAAAGAACGCTGGTAATGTAGCAGCTCGCAAGGCCAGTCTTGCCCCAGGTATCCTATCCTTTGTTCTTCATAATGTAAAAATTGCGAAAATGGTTAAATTGAGGCGATTGCGATTGCTACTAGGGTTCATATGTTCTTTAGGAGAGTTGCTTATCTTGTTGATAGCACAAATCAAGCTGGCCACTTTCAAAAACTAAACATGAAAAAGAATCAAACCAATTATTTTGTTTCATTGGTGTACATTTTGAATCTTACACACAACAAACAGGCATAGAACGCCAGTTCAAGGCGTCATTGATTAATCTGCAGACTGCGGATTAAGGTCACTTGCTGTAGCATACCAGGTGATCCTTTCATGCTTTTTTCTACACAAAAGCTTGCTTTGCTAATTTTCTTTTATGTGTTTTTAGGATTTGATGTTTTTTTTTATCTTTTTATATCTTTTTTTTTTGTGAAATAGAAAGTTCTAGAGGAGCATTAGGAGAGTCCTGGAGGACCGTGGCAAATCGTTGGGCTAATGCTGCTCTTTGATCCGCCACATCATGACAATGCTGCAACTACATGTTATGTGGTGTTACATCCACAAGTTAAAGGGGCCAGTGATGGGTATCAATTACGACACACAGGTGGATCTTTGAGTAATGTGCTGCTAATAGATGAGCTAAATCCTTAGACATAACTTAATGCTCAAATTGTTAGTAGGTTGAGTGGTCACATTTCCCTAAGACTTTCTTTTTTCACCAAGAATTCCTAACCTGCATTGTATACTGAAAAAAAAAAAAAGAATTCAACCATTTCAAATCAGATGGTTCTGGATTCTGATAGTTTCTTTGTCTACTTCACAAACATTTAAAGTGCATTTTCGGAAACCTTTAACTCGTTTGTTGTTTGCTTTGTTAGTGATAAGTCACTGCTTAAATCAACTCATTCAACATAGTATAGCTTGCATATTGCACTGTACTAGAATGGAAGGGGGTTTAGATACGAAAAAGGACCAATCTCCCTGGGAGCCATTGCTAGAAGAGTTTACATTTACAAAAAAAAAAACATTGTTCCTTTTAACAGTTGCCATACTTCTACAATAGTTTAGGTATAAGACATCCCATTTAGAGCTTCAATCAACTTATCACTTCGTAGATAAGTAATTCTTATAAACAGGGACATGTCAAAATGGTAACTTTAGGGTGTTCAAGGTCCAACTCTGCTGGTTTGACTAAAATTATAGGCCGAACCTCTAACTATGGTATTGCAAAACAACAAGCTGAACCGACTGGGTTGGTCGAGAAACTTGACTATACTTTAGGTGATTTCTAAACCATTTGGCCTACTGATTTGTTTGTCAAAATTTTAACCCGGCTCATCTGGATCAATTTTTTACTTTGACCTTGTATCAGGGTGAGTATTTTCATATCTAGGCATGGTTGACAAGCAAGATATTGGGATGCCATTTGAAGCTATTTTTGATGATAAAACACAAGAATTATCTAATATGCTAGCTAATGAGAAAATCGAGGTTGTACATTTTGATGATTCTGTGATAAAGTGAGTGAAGATTGATGTAACAGAAGAAGATAATCCTCCTTTAATAGAGATTAATGAAGCTTCCATTTTCAAGTAAAGCTTTCAAAATTGTTTTACGCCATCATCTAGAATATGCTATTTCTTTATCAGGCTGTATAATCTAAATTTTCTTTTACCTTCAGGCCTATGTCAGTAAAAGCGTGCATGGGTTGACTGGTTGAATTGATTCCAAAACGTTTGTTTGATATTGTGTGGCCTTTCGTTTGGTTTACTTATGAACTACAAAGAAATGGTTGTTTGGTTTACTTACGAATTGATTCCGAAATGGTTGTTTGATATTGTGTTGGCTGCTTTATTTTGGTTTAGTGCCGCTGTTCATTTTGGTTAATTAGCATGGAAATACTTATAGATGTTGATTATTGTGATCACTTTGAAGTTTTTCTTTATTATTACCATTTAATAATGGGTCATTATGATGATTTTAGAATCGAGTTGCCAAAAATATGCCTGGCCAATTGCTGCATTTTGGTCAACGGCTGCATTTTAATTTGATGTTGCTGGTGTTTTTGGTTTATCCTTTATGGTCAATAGCTTAAATGGGTTTTATAAATTATTCAATTTACCTTTTGAAATTCCTCATCAGAAATCGCACCTAAAACCACGAAAGGCGATCGAAAGACTTATGTTGACCAAGAAGATCTGAACCAAAGCACTGCAGCCTCTGGCTTCTCATGGAAGATCTGAACTAAATGTATAACTGTAAAGATAAGATGCATATAATTTCTTTACCATAATATTTCAAATTTGCCATTTATTGCATGAGGTGATAATTTACATCCAACAACACTGGATTACAATATACGAAACCTAAAGCCGAATATTTCAACTTCCGCGGTCAACAATAAATCCGAACGTAGAGAAATGTCACTGTGGTTCGCCTCATCACTCGTCATGATCTAAACATAACACATGAGAAAGCTAAATCAGATTAAAGGTCACATTTGTGCGTAAATGGGTTGATTTGGGTATATATATTGCCTTCGATACAAGTAAAGGAAGCAATTTCGACCCATTTGTGGGTAACATGTTGATTTGGCTTTACCGTAACTAACGGTGGTATACACAGATCAAAGCAATTCTTCTTTCATATCCCGAGTGTGGAAAGAATACGTTTATAGCAAGTGAAAGGTCACCAATTGTTTGTCTTTGGTTTCTTAACTATCATCACGGTGTAGTGAGCATGATGAGTAACATAGTCACTTAAACTCCCTAATCCTGCCCTACAAAACCATATTGTTCAATGTTGATATGAGAGCAAACTTGTGCAAATAGTGATTCACATCGACATTCCAGTTGAGATATAACATTTATAATCTCTATTTGCATAAATAACAGTGTACCTTTTGATTGCTCCATAACCATGGCTACCGACGACCAACATGGTAGCACGGTGCCTCTCTACGACTTCACATAGAACATTCCTAGGATCGCCTTCCGCGACTTCAACGATCACATCATCCACCTGCATAGAGAAAGTATTTGTTACAAAGAGACAAAATATGTGCAGATAAATGAAGTGTAACGTTGTTAATCTCAGAAAACATAAAGTTTAAATGTAATAGTTCAAATGAACTAAGCTAAGATAACTGCATAAATTCCAATCGCAAAAGCCTATACCCTATAATATTAATCATCAGAATTCGGATGGTAAAGTCCCAACAGGATCATTCATAATTCCAATCATACAACATATCATGACAAGAAAACTAACTTAGGTACTATACAATATATCACGAGACGACTGATAAACTAACGGTAAATGAGTATCCTATTGTAAATCGCAACCCCGTCGCATCGCGCGGGTAGAGTACTAGTACTTCCATAAGTCTATCATATAAACTTTAAACTTTAGTAAGTTGTATGTAGTCTATAAAACATATGTAACTTGTTTTATAAAATTTAAAATTTTATAAACCTATTCCAATTTTATAAAGTTTGTTTTAGACTTTTTTTTTTCACAAAACTTATTTTACATAAGACACATTTATGTATTTACCTTAATCGAAAGTGTTGCTACAAAGATATGCTAATAGGGCCAGAGCTTCACAATTATGCTTATGAGGTTGATCTTATCATATTTCTTTCCTAATCTATCTACGTACCCATGCATCATTAGGCTCGTCATAAAGGTGTATAAATATCCGTCGGACATATAAACTCTAAAATGAGAATACGTACTTCTCTGAGTTTTTCGAAAGACTTAACATTATTGAATGAAAATCCCCCAAATTATGTGTGTACGTCCATCCATTTTTTTCTATTAATAATAAATTTATCAAGTATTTAGGAAAAAAAAAAAGCTGAGCCAAGAGATGGACATGTACAAGAAAAACCCGGTTTGGGCCTGATGAGCTAGTTTTCAACCTGACTGGATCCCAAAAAAACCGGTTTGGGACAAACCGATTTGGGCCCCAACCCAACTCGGCAGTTTGGCACAGGTTCAGGATTTTTGTGTTGAGAGCCGGTTCCAACCCGATTCCATTTGGACCCGATAAAAAACTGATTTTAATACTCCAAACTGGTTTAAACCTGATCCAAATCGGTTTGTCTAGGTTGGATTTTTCACCCCCTAAGACTATGGAGTATGAGGCGGGGGTTGGGGCGTGGGTTGGAGAGAAACGCCCAAGTCACCACCCCGGGTGGGTTTGGGTTTGGGCGTGACCCTATTGGCGTGGGATTCAGCCCGGACGTTGGGCGGGGGGCTACCCACATGACATGGTGAAAATTCATTGGCCAAGAGCACTAGCCACGCCACCCCAGCCAAACCCCTTTGAAATTGGCTTTTGGTCTTAGGTGCCCCATACTCCACGCTTGTCGCACCATGCCCCCAACCCACGCCCCACCATACCCACGGTCAAAGATCAATATATAACCTGAACCGGGTTGCCCATTGAAAAAAACATACCCACGGTCTAAGATCAATATATAACCTGAACCGGTTTGCCCATTGAAAAAAACGATTCGGTTTTGGCCCAAGCTTGTTTTTGTACACCTCTGAAACCACCGAATACCGCAGCGGCGAGCGGCGGAGGGGATAACAATGGACCTAAACATGGCGGAACCTGGCGAGATTCTACCGGATCGGAAAATAGATACGTCGGCATACGATCTGCTTCAAACTACTCGAACTTCCGTCGAGGATATAGTCGCACAGATGATTTCGATTAAGAAAGACGGAGGCGATACTACCAGATCTCAATTACCTGAACTCGTCACTCAGATGCTTCTCAACTTCGTCAATCTTCGTAAGGTACCGGAGTTTTCATGTATTTTCAGCTGTAATTGTTTATTGATTTGTTATCATTCGTATTTTGAGAAGTTAGGGTTTAGTATGAACAAAATGACCTAATAATTTGAAGTGTGTTGATTTATGGACATGTGTGTGGTTCAGCTTTTGAGAAATTAGGGTTTACACTGAACAAAATTGTCTCTAGAATGACCTAATTTCAGTATGTTTATTGTTTATGTTAATATATGTGTGTTGATATTCTAGGTTTTGGTTGAAGTTAAGGAAGTAAGATAATAGTTACAGGAACATTGAGATATAACATGTTTAATTTTTTATGTGGTTCTACTTTTGAGCAGTTAGGGTTTACGCTGAACACGATTATTACTAAAATGACCTAAATTTTTAAGTTTATTGTTTACATTAACATATGTGTTTTAATCTTCAAGGTTTCTATTTAAGTTAAGGTAGTAAAACGCTAACAGCAGGAACATTGACGTATAATTATTTAGTTTATTTCATTTTATTGTGTTTTTTTGCAGGCAAATCGTTCTATATTGCTTGAAGAAGATCTTGTGAAAGCAGAAACAGAACATGCAAAAGCACCTGTGGACTTCACAACCCTGCAACTCCACAATCTTATGTATGAGAAGAATCATTATGTTAAAGCGATAAAGGCTTGCAAAGACTTCAAGTCAAAGTATCCGGACATTGAACTTGTTCCCGAAGAAGAGTTTCACAAAGACGCGCCAGAGGAAATAAAAAACTCCGTACAGTCGAAAGACAGTGCCCATAATTTGATGCTTAAGAGGCTCAACTTTGAGCTGTTCCAGGTATGCATTGAGTGACAAGTAGGGCTGCAAACGAACCGAACGAACACGAAGACATGATCGTTTGTTAAGGAAATATATGTGTTCACAAACTGTTCATGAATACTTACCGAACGAGATTTTTTGTTCGTGTTCGTTCGTTAAGGAAATGAACGTGTCCGTGTTCGTTTAATTTTAGTTAGCAAACACAAATGAACGTTCATGAACACAAACGCACACAAACTAATGTTCATAAACATAAATGAAAACAAACGAACACAAACAAGCTTTCATGAACAAAAACAAAATATACAAATACACCGATACTTATTAAATATTTTATCTGTCAGAATTTTGAAGGCTTTAAATAAAATATAAAAATTATAAACTCTAACGAACTATCGAACACATACGAACATAAATGAACACGTTACCGAACATGAATGAACGGACGCCGCCTGCTTTCATGTTCGTTCATTTATTGAACAAACAAACACAAACGAACTTCCCGCCGAACGGTTCACAAACTGTTTGATGAACATTCGGTTTGTTTGCAGCCCTAGTGACAAGCAGAGTTAATAATTGATAACTTGTTAATGATTAAAATATACTTAATTTTTTCTATTGCTGTATTTTATTGTTGTTATTTGTTAGCGAAAAGAGTTGGCAAAACTTCATGAAAAACTGGAAGAGCAAAAGAAAGTTCTTCAGGACACTATTGCAAACAGGAAAAAGTTTCTTTCAAGTCTTCCTTCACAACTTAAATCTTTAAAAAAGGCATCTTTGCCGGTACAAAACCAACTGGGAATTCTTCACACAAAGAAACTAAAGCAGCATCAATTAGCAGAGTTGCTTCCACCTCCTCTTTTCGTGATTTACTCGCAAATGTTGGCTCATAAAGAAGCGTTCGGCGAGAGTATCGATCTCGAGATCGTGGGAAGCTTGAAAGACGCTCATACTTTTGCCCGACAACAAGCGAATAAGGATAACGGTAACCGTTTACAACAATTATATCTTATTCTTTCTTACATGGGTGTTACTTCATATATATATTTGCAACATTTTAGAAGAAAAGATATAAGTGTAAAATGTCATTTTCGTCCCTGAGGTATGTCCAGTTTTGCGACTTTCGTCCAAAGGTTTGTTTTTCCACATCTGGATCCGAAGGTTTGAAATCTTGCCAATTTCATCCGGCTCGTGAACCCCATCCATATTTTTCTGTTAAGTCAGGGGCATTTCCGTCTTTTTTGCTAACCTAAAGGGCAATTCGGTTTTTTTCACTTTATGTAAAAAGATCGATTACCCCTGAAAAATACCATATTGCCCTTTAAGTTAACAAAAAAGACGGAAATACCCCTGATTTAACGGACAAAATTGGATGGAGTTAACGAGCCAGGTAAAAATGGCAAGGTTTCAAACCTTTTGGATCCAGATGCGGAAAAACAAACCTTTGGACAAAAGTCGCAAAACAGGCCAAACCTTAGGGACGAAAATGTCTATATACTCGAAGAATAATGATATATTTTGATGCTACAGGCATATCCACTACTAATATGGAGAACTCCAAGATGGAAGATGATGTGGTTGACGAGGAAGATGACGGTCAACGGAGGAGAAAGCGTCCGAAAAAAGTCCAAGTCAAAGAAAACGTTGACGCGGCAAGAATATACCAAACACACCCACTTACACTTATCCTCCAAATACACGATGACGAGGCATCTGATCCTAAATCTACAAAGCTTATTGCGTTAACATTCGAGTATTTGTTGAAGTTGAATGTTGTTTGCGTTGGTATTGAGAGATCGAATGACGGCCCGGAGAGTAACATTTTATGCAATCTTTTCCCAAATGACCCGGGACTCGAGCTTCCTCACCAGGTTGACTTTAATTCGTTTGATCCGGTCATTTTTTACTTTTAATGATTTGTATGTAAGGGTATTCTTATGATTTGTAGTATGTTTATTGTTTTTGGTATCATGCAGTCAGCTAAGCTTTGGACTGGTGATGGCCCAATATTCGATGAAAAACGATCTTCACGTCCGTATAAATGGGCCCAACATTTAGCGGGAATTGATTTTTTACCAGAAGTTTCACCCCTTCTTACAGCAGGTGCAGATTCTACAAACGGTGAAACAACAAAACAGACTGCTATAGTTTCCGGGCTATCAGTATATCGCCAGCAGAATCGGGTCCAGACAGTTGTTCAAAGAATTCGGGCCCGAAAGAAGGCCCAACTTGCCCTTGCGTGAGTCAAACACATTATCACAATGTAGTCCAGTGAATTTGACATGTTATTTAGTTAGAACTCTTGAAATAAATGAATATTATGGTTTCGTACTTTTATTGGATGTTACGTCTTTTTTTTATGTGGAATTGCTATTAACTAAATTGATCTAAACGGATATTGTAAAATTTGAAATCTTTGGTTGACTTACAGGGAACAGATTGACTCGCTAACAAAGCTTAAATGGCCTAGTTTGACTTGTCAAACCGTACCGTGGTTTTCACATGCCCGTCTATGCAGTTTACAAAACTGGACAATTATACCCTCACATAAGCCCACCGCACCCATTGAAGAACAAAATCAATCCCGTCAAGAACTCGAGACGGTTGCTGGACCCGACACTTCAAAGTCTGAGATAGAGAACATACGCGAAGACGGCGAGCTTCCATCTCTAAATCCAGCTGCAACCGTTGCGAATGAAACCGTGGTTACAGTTACGCCGTTGAAGATATCAGGCACTGATCACTCGAAACGTCTTGCGTTGATTACTAAATCAGTGGCGTCTCCAATGAGCAAGGGTAAATCACCGAGCTCTAGAAAGCTTGATGAAGATTTGGATTTGATGTTAGTGTTTGACGATGAGGTGGATGAGCCGTTACAATCCGAGCCTGAACCTGTACTAACAGGGAACGGAGGCGTACATGTGATTGATAACTCGTGGATTGCGTGTGGGGCCCGGGACTACCGTCTTGTTTTAACGAGAAAAGTCAACAGTGGTGATGGGTATATAAAGTTAGAAGCAAAGGTATAGTCATTGACTCGGTGAGCTATGTTGTGATTAGGCATGTTGAATTTGTAATATTTGTTTCGTCCCTAAGGTTTGGCTAGTTTTGCGACTTTCGTCCAAAGGTTTGTTTTTCTGCATCTAGATCCAAAAGGTTTGAAATCTTGCCATTTTCATCTGGCTTGTTAACTCCATCTATTTTTCTCCGTTAAGTCAGGGGTATTTCCGTCGTTTTTAAAGCTATTCGGTCTTTTTACATAAAGTGAAAAAGACCGAATTGCCTTTTAAGTTAGCAAAAAACACGGAAATACCCCTGACTTAACGAAGAAAAATGGATGGAGTTAACGAGCCGGATGAAAATAGCAAGATTTTAAACCTTTTGGGTCCAGATGCGGAAAAACAAACCTTTGGACTAATGTCGCAAAACTGGCCAAATCTCAGGGGACGAAAATGACATTTTTAATATATTTTAAAACTTGGATGGCAGATCACAGTCAGCATGGAGTATCCCCTCAGGCCGCCACTTTTTACGTTGAATCTTTTTAGAGCCGCTAGTACGGAAACCGAATCAGAGGCTGAGGCTAACGAATGGTTTAATGAACTCCGGGCCATGGAAGCTGAGGTAAGAAAATATGATTTTTTGAATAATCACGGGTCAAACTGGTCTTTCTTATAGTAATCTATCTTTGTCTCTCTTTAAGGTGAATATTCATGTGATAAAAACGATACCTTGGGAGGAAGAAAACATGGTATTGAGCCATCAAATATGTTGCCTTGCAATGCTGTTTGACTTTTACGTGAACGGAGATTCATCTACCGAGAAGGGAAATAGCACTTGTGTGGTTGATGTCGGTTTGTGCAAGCCCGTTAATGGTGGGCTTGCATCCAGAACATACAGGGGCCGGGATCATAGGAAAATGATCTCCTGGAAAGACAACGGGTGCACTCCTGGATATCCTAGCTAAGGTCAAATGATCAACATCACCATTGCTACTAACCCCCTCCGTTTCTCTCACCATGGCAACTTGATGGAGCGGTGGTGGATCCAGGTTTTTTAGATGGGTATGTAATATCTATCATTACGCGAAATTTATAGCAAGAATTATTGTTTGTTATTAATAACTGGAACTGTATTTGGATGTACGAGGATTGTTGCTATTGGTGAAGATAAGGACTCTGGGTTTAAACCGCAAACTTTTTTTCCATCCTTTGTATTTTATAAAAATATAAACACCATGAAATATTCGGAAAAGTAACAGGAGCAGGGTCGGGAGCCATACCGACCTTCAGTTGAGGTTTTTGAATCTTTTTTTCCGAATATTTCACGGTGTTTATAAACAGTTGAACTTGCGTAACCATCAAATTAATCCGTTCATTATTGGGTGTGAATTTTGATACATGACAAAACCGATCATAAATTTACAGGTCTGAATTTAGAATTTAGTTTGAATGAGTTTTGTGTAAGTTTTAGCTTGGAACTAATGAACACATTTGTTTTAAAAGCTTGTGTTATGCTCGACCTCACAGGTTCATTGTTTTAAAAGCTTGTGTTATGCTCGACCTCACAGGTTCATTGAACACATTCCGTCTTTTGTAATAACTTAAACCGTAAACGCCCCACTTGCAGGATGCGCATAGAATGTATATATGTGTGGGCGCTCAGTGGGCAAAAGTGAGAGTGCACTAATTTTAACGTTATTTTACTAATTTCGTGAAAATGACGTTAAAAGAAGGGGATGGTTAATCATGCATCATGTGGTGGCGTTGATAGACGAAAGACAAGGGGGTAAATGCACTAATCGACGTTTGTCTCAATTGCTGAGTGTTATGTGCCTTATGTCCAAGGCGTGATGCAAAACTACTATCGAGCCGGTGGTCTCACGGAAGCAACCTCTCTATTTCTACGGGGTAGAGGTAAGGTTGTCTGCATTTTATCTTCCTCAAGACACTGCCTTAGTTTTGCTATTGATGACATATACTGAGTATGATGATGATGATGTAATAAATTAAAGTTGTACTTTATGGCATTTAAAAGATAAAAGCGAATCGTGACATCATGTTTAAATAGGTCATAATGACGTATAAAGAATTACACAACTTGAGTATTACATTGCAAAATAAAAAAATAAAAATTAAGCTAAATGGCTGTGTTCAAATCGACCAGTGAAAACTCGTGTCGTATTAGAGTACATGTGTTTGACATGATTTTCAAGTTTGTATCGTGTCATATTCGACCCATCAACTTGCAAACTTGAACCACTAAATGCCTCTAAATGTAAATCATACATTTTCACGCTACAATTGATTAGTTAGCAATGAAAAAACCAAATACGGTAACAGAACACGAGCAGTCATGGCAACGATTTTGCCTAATCTTGTTTACCTCTACTTCATGTGACAATGGAGTTTAAATGACTTTAAATTCATCTTACACAAATATATCACTCCACATCCTTGACTCTAAACCCAAAATCCCATTTCTAAAATATGTACAGATTGATATGTGAAATTCCCATTTTAACCTTGTGGAACGTCAAGGACCATTGGTACATGCGTGCGTGCACACCTTCACCACTAACCCGATTGTGTCCTTCTCAGATACTGTCTTTTCGCCCCAGGCCGCGTGCTCATCATTTCCATAACCTGCTATTATTCAATCAATAATCGTTATAATATAACTTTTGTAATCATACTTAACACATTAACTGCTTAAAAATGTTTTAAAAGTTCAACAAGAAAGTGTTTTGTGGGTCAACCCAATACTATTTACTTTGTCATGTACAAATATAACACGTACCTAAATGTCATACCCACCTATATCAAATGTCACCTTCTCAAAAACAACTATACCAATTTTAATAAAATAAAAAAAATGATTACAATACCTGATTTTGCTGCATTTGCATCATCTCAGCCTGTAGAATATAAACAACTCTATAAAAAAAATGATTTATAAATTTCTTCAGATATATAGTTTATAACTTCATTTTTTTATTATAAAAAAATATTTTTTTTTAATATTTTTACCTTTCTTTTCAGTTCTTGATTTTCCTCTTTCAGTTTTGCAACTTCTGCTTCCAGTTCCATAGTGTATGCCTAAAACATACAAGTCACATTACAAACAAGAAAAAACCGAAAACCACAACTAAAAAACCCGTTAAACCGACACGAACCTGCTTACGAGCCCGCGACCGAGCAGCCGATTCTCGGTTCTTAATCATTCGTCTCTGCCGCCTTTCAACAACTTTTTCAACCGCCCCACTTTTTCTCCCCCTCACAATCCCACTAAACTCATAAGGCGAAGGCGAAACCGAAGACGTATCTCCATTATTCTTCCCCATCCCGTCTGACGAAACCGCAGGCGACCCCACCCCCGTAACCCTGGGTCCCACTAACCCCATGTTACCACCCTGTAACACCCCATCAGAAACACCCATGATCCCATTCCTAATTACAGGACTACCCTTCATACCACCTCCATAAGCAACATTAGTTTGCTTTGGAAACAACTGTTGACTTTGTTGTTGACTTTGTGCAGATCTAACTCCATTCACATTCAATGGCAGATTATGATTGTTTCTACTCACACCTTGTTGGAATCCAACAGCCCCGAAAACCGGTTTGTTTTGCGTGTTTTGTGAATTCGTTAAATTACAAAACAACCCGTTATCATTCGGTTTATCATCCAACTGATTTTCTTCCCTTACAACTCCAGCCTTAACCAAAAACTCCTTAAGAGTCATTTCCCCTAATGTCTGTTGCCTTTGAGGCAAATTCGGCTGCCCGAATGTGTTAAACTCTTTCGATATATCTTTCCAAACCTCATCAACTGTCTTTTGACTTATTGTTCTTGGTAAAGTCAAAGACCCTTGTCTTTGTATCATTCCACCACCTTCAACAACACCGTTGTTAACCGCGGTATTATTATTATTACTAATATTTGTTTGAGTTTCTTCTGCATTCCAAATGCTTTTTAACAACTCATCCATATTCATTGACCCAAAATCTTTACCAATGTTGGTACCCATGGTGGTTTGTAGCTCATCAAAGGTTAATGAGTATATTGATCCTTGTCTTGCTAGATGGAAGTTTCCGGGCGGTCTAGCGTTCCCGCTCGCGATCTCTGTTGTTGGTTGATTATTGAAGCTTTTGTAGTTCATAATTCTGTAACACTGTCACAAAAAAAAAAAAAAAAAAAAAAAAAAAAAAAAAAACTATTGAATTAATGAACTAGATCATATTTGAAACCTTAATTAAACTTCTCACAGTCATGATAAAAAAAAAAATAAAAAAAAATAATAATTAAAATTAAAAAAAAAAAAACAATATTGGGTTAAGATCAAAATTACATGTATTGCTCAATTTTACTCAATTGAAAGTGAAATTACTGAATTTAACATTGGAAAATCAACAGGACATATTAAAGCTCAACTTGATGCAATTTAACTCAATTTTTAGGTGAAATAACTGAATTTGATGTGAAATTGAAAGATGAAAAGCAGAGGATGAATTAAAATGGAGTAAATTAAGAGTGAACTGATGAAGAAATGGAAGAAACTTACATGAATTTGTTAAGAAATGAAGAGGAGTGATGAAGATGAAGGTTCTTGTTGTACTAATAAAGAATGTTGATGGGGGTGAGCAGCTTTCTAGTGGAGCCGACAATTGGTCCGTGTGTTTTACTTTCTAGTATTGGAAGTTAAGGAACATCTTATCTTATCTTATTATATTTTAAAACACTAGTTTTTTTTAACCATGGAGATATATTTTTTAATTTACTAAGAACCTACTTACAAGATACATTAAATGTTGCTAAAACTGAAATTACATTAATCTTATTAATCTGATTTGTTGTTAAATATTTTGTCATTTCGAGTTTGCCACATGTACCAACACTAGTAGATGCTTCGACCGCGTTGCAAGGCGATAGGCCGAATCATGGCCGTCTCCGAAAATCTTTGAAAAATTGTGAGCCCTGTGCGAAGATAAAATACGGGCCTCTAAAATATAAACTTTTTAAAAAGAATATACAAAAAGTTTTAAATATATGAAAATGAATTAAAAATTTGTGGAATCACCCGCGTGTTGCGGTGGACTGCTTTCTTACGTGGAAACATAGATAAAAAACACATCACACTCGCATTTGGACAATGAAACGTAGAAAAAAAACACGTTGTAAGGGTTAATTCAGAAAATAAAGAATAGTTACGTCGTAACTTTAGAAATTGTTATTTACGATCTTGTAAAACCATCGTAACCTATCCAAATTTATTTAGAAAATACGCAGAGTTGAAAGAAAAAAAATAAGACTTTTTTCTTAAAAAAAATGGAACACACAAAACTAATAAAAAAATCAAGTAAATGAAGTTATCAAGATTAGAACCCAATGTCTGCTTGCTAATAAAGTGACTTGGGAACCACCAAATCATGTACCTCATCATGTCAATTTCCAATTTAGTACTTATATATTCTAATTTCTACAACGTAACTTTATTAAAAAAAATAAATTTTCGGGCCCCTGGAAGGTTTGGGCCCTAAGCTGTCGCCCACCCCGCACCCCTTCTGGGCCGGCCCTGGGCCGAATATTTCTTAACCCATTAAAAACACACTACCATATTTTTGCTAGAAAAAAAAAACGATGGCAATACCGTAATTTGTAGCTTATGGCAAAATTGTAATTTGTTAGTAATAATGAGTGAGTGTTAGGCAGTTGCTTAACACGAATAAAAAATTAAATCGAGTCAACCAATTAAAACAAAACACTTCTATAGTTTTGCTAAAAAAACTAAAACGATGGCAGTATTGTAATTTTGAATTGGAGGCAAAATAGTAATTTTTGACTTGGGTTAAATCGTAATTTGTCAAAAGCTAAAGAAATGACAATATTGTAATTTTTAACCTGTGACAAAATCATAACTTTGACAGGGGCAAATTCGTCATTTTTAACTGGGGGCAAAATTGTAAATTTGGGCTAGGGTAAAATCGTAGTTTGCCAAAAGCTAAAGCAATGGCAATACTGTAATTTTTAACACGGGGCAAAATCGTAACTTTGAACACGGGGCATATTTGTAATTTTGAACTGGGGGGATAAAATCGTAATATACCCGGACCAATGGGGGAGTGCCAGACAGCAGCCTGGCACCATTGGGCAAAATCATAACTTTGAACATGGGCAAATTCGTAATTTTTAACTGGTGCAAAATTGTAATTTTGGGATATGGTAAAATTGTAATTTGCCAAAGATAAAGCGATGGCAATATTGTAATTTTAACCAGGGGCAAAATCGTAATTTTGAACACAGGGCAAATTCGTAATTTTGAATTGGGGGGTAAAATCGTAATATACCCGGACCAATAAGGGAGTGCCAGGCAGCAACCTGGCACTATTAGACAAAATCGTAACCTTGAACAGGTGCAAATTCGTAATTTTTAACTAGGGCAAAATTGTAAGTTTGTTCTAGGTGAAGAAACAGTGGATTGGAATTGACCGGAGTCAATCGGATCTGGGATATGGTTTTTGCATAAAAAGGTTAATCCTCTCGTCGATTGCTGGATCGGCCTACTTCACCAGAGAATACTGCAAAATAGAAAGCCGGTAGGCTCGCCACGGGGTAAATGGGGGTTCTCTCCGTGACCACCCTCCGGCATGAGAATACGTGCAGTGATCTGAAAGAAGAAGATGGAGTAGTAAAGGTGAAAGTATGTGAAGTAGCTTGTGTGATCATACCTGAATTCCCATATTTATAACCGGAGTTTTGGCGCCAAAAGGTGTAACAGAGGTAATAACGGAGAACACTTTTCCGTTGACAGTTATCTCTTTTCCGTTAATATTTAGCTCCACATCCATGCACACGGATCTTGGATTTGATCAACGGCTGGGGAGATGCCACGTGGAAAGTGGTTTTGTGTAGATCTTCCTTTAAGTTGTTGCCATCATCATGATTTAGACGAAGGCTCAGGATTGTGCCACGTCACATTGGGTTGTAACCGAATGAGGCCATGCACGATGAGCATTTAGTGATTTCTAGAAGATCTACAGCTGTAAACCATTGTACCTTTGCCACGTGTCCATTCTGTTACTTACAACAGAAAGATTCCTTTTGTTCCAGTCCTGATTTCATACGCGCGGATATTGTTAGTTCATATGTCTGTAGCTTCCGTCAGCATTGAGTCTCATTTTGAACTGTATATGTCTTTTTGTATATGTATGTAAATGTATGTATGTTTGTGTAACAACAACTCAGGGAACGGTGCGATAATGTAAAAGTGTATCCGACGGACGACAAATGTCATCCGATCGGGTGACACTTAAAGTCTCCCTGGTTGTTGCCTATAAATACCTAGCTAGTGTTAGTTAGAAATAAATTTTTGCTGAACTTGTAAGGAACCTCTGCTGGTCTGAGATTCTACTGGAGCTATTGTACTTTCACATCTTCCAATAGAATTCAGACGGATTAAACGTTGAACTTGTCGGTGTTGATTCTGTGACACTATCAAGGGATTCCGCACCTTGATTCTGATCGATCCAGCCACGTTCTACTCAAACAGATCCTGATCAAACGGCCTAACAAGTGGTATCAGAGCCACAGGAGGTTGAATCGAAGACGACAACTGCAAATTCACCGGATTTTCAGCGATTCTTTGCCGATTTCTGTCAAATTTCACCGGATATTTGATCAATTTCTCATCTTCTACCTCATTTCGTGCTGTTCTTATCTTTTTCACATCTAAAAACTGAGAAAACTCAAAATTGAACAGGAATTCACCGATAAAATTGGATAAAAATCATATCATTAGATTCGCAATTGAACAAAGATCAATCCTTTAAATTTTCACTAAAAAAATTCCAACTAAAACTAAATCAAATCAAGAAAAAACCATGTCGAACTGTTCGTTGTTGCTGACGTCATCCACTCGATCGGATAGCTGTCCGATCGGATTGGCATAGACTGTGTTCTTCATTTGGTTGCTGACGTCATCATCCCACCCGATCGGATCACCATCCGATCGGATTGGCTTAGATAGTTCTTACATCACTTGCTGACGTCATCATCTCACTCGATCGGATCACCATCCGATCGGTGAAGTGTTGAAGTTTAAAGTTTTTCAAAGAAGCTTGTGTCACTCGATCGGACGACCACTCGATCGGATCATCATCCGATCGAGTCACCATCCGACACTTGGACTTTGTTATTTGGTTGTGTTATCCGATCGGATCACCACTCGATCGGATCACCATCCGATCCAAGTGCATTAGTTTGAAATTTTTGAAAGTGTGAAAATTTTCTAAGTGTTTGAAAATTTTTCAGGTGCTTATCAATATGGGAGACAGATTCCTAAACCCATTCAGCTATGTTTTTGCATACAATACTGGTGATGCATCAACAAATACAACAAACAACACAACTCCAAATCCAAAGAAGGCGATTGCTGATTCGCTTAGTGTGGATAACACATATGGTACATATAACAAGCGGCCTAAGCTCATGGCGATTGAGGACTACAATCGATGGGCAAGAAGATTTGAAGATTGGTTGAAAGAGTTTGCTTATCTAAGATGGAAGTGTTTGAAGAATGGTTACGACATTGGAAGAAAAGATTATGAAAATTTGAACGATACTGAACAAGAGACATTTGTTGCTGAACAGAAATGTATAGCATTGTTACATCAATCTGGTAGGGATGATATCATTTCTTTAATTAGCTATGAAAATGCAAAAGATTTGTGGGGCAAATTAGAGAAGAAATGTATTGGAGGGGTTGAGATAGTAAAAAACAAGAAACGTCTACTGAAGAAAGAGTTTAATTTGTTTGGGTGCATGAAGAATGAGTCGGTGTTGAAGATGATTGAGCGTTTCTCTCATCTGAAGATAGAGCTTGTTAGATATGGAATAACTTTCACCGAAGAAGAAATGGTCGAGAAGTTGTTGGAATCATTGCCTGATGAAAATGATTGGCTGTATTATGCACTGGTTTTGAAAAACACCATGAAAATGTCTGACATGACTGTTGATTGCCTGATAGAAAGGTTTGAAAGTCATGAACTTGAAATCAAGAAGTTGAATAAAGTCAACAACAACCCGTACCAACAAAATGTCGATCTTTACTACAGGGGTAGCATGATTCCTAAGACCACTTCACCAAAGACTGCAATTTCTGTAGAGAGTTCAAGCACGACAAATCAAGAGAAATAAAGCAGCAGTTATGTACCGAGCAGTGGTTATCATGGAGGGTCTTCTTCATCAACTTCAGGGAATCAGTAACAACAGAATGCTCCCAAAAACGTCTTTCAGTGCAATATAGCTGTGAACCTGAACAATGCGCAAAACTTTAATGAAGAAACTGCTAAAAAACAAATGGTGTTTCTGGCTTCAATATTGGAATCATATGAAAGCTTGGTAGCAGGGAAAATCGGGAACACAAACCTGACAAAAGAAGATTAGGATCAAATAGATCTCGAGGAAATGGAGTTGATCGACATACGCTGGTGCATGGCAAGCGTTGTTCGAAGAGCGCAAAGGTTTATGGAGATAACAGGAAGAAACTCCATCGATGGACCTTCTACGAAGTTAGGGTTTGATAAATCAAAGGTTACATGCTTTAAGTGCAAATAGAAAGGGCACTTCAAGAGGGAATGCAGGAATTCAGCTGCAGATAAAACAACTAATCCGTTCCATGACGACTACTACAAAAAGGCTATATATCATCGAAATCGCGAAGAGCCGCCTCGTATGAAGCAAATCGAAGAGACTCCGAAGGAGAAGTTGAGAGCCTTAGCTGCGATTCAAGATGACGAAGGCTTCGACTTGAGTGAGTTTTTACCAGAAGATGATGTTGTTGGTTTTGCATTGATGGCAAAAGTTGAGCCATACAAAGATACAAGAACTGAAGAGCAGAAATACACTTATCGGAAGTTGATAGCTCAAACTATGAAGGATAGAAACTATTGAGCCTGGAAAGAAGCTAAAAAGGCAAACAGATGGGATGCTGATCGTGAGTGCTATTGGACCCAAAAGGCAACATAATTGCTGAACCATCAACACTCACAGTTGAAACTCTCATTGAATCCTTGAAGCAAGAGGATGAAGAAAGAATGAGAGAACATGCAAGGAAAGCTGAAGAGGAAGAGTTAAAGTCAAAGAAAGTAGACGATGGGATAATCGACACAACAAAAGAAATGACCGCAGAGAATCTGACAAAGATGGCTGACAAAGTGCTTGCAGCAAAAGTACTAGAGGTAGATTCCAAGTCTGCGTCTGAGTCAACCAGCAAGGTCAGTAAAAGTGATTCAAACAATGAATCAGGTAAGACTGATAAAGCTAAAATTGAGAGTGATTGCAAAAATTGCATGAAAGATTGCAAAGTTTGCATCACAAATGCATATCTCACCACCAAAAAGACTGAAGAACTGGTTGCAAAAGTCAAAATGGTTGAAGATCAAATCTTAAGTCGTGATAAACTTGTGAGAGCTTCAAATGAAAGAATTAAAGAATTAACAGAAAAGATCGAAAAAGATAAAATTGACATAGAACGATTTAGGAAAGAAAATGAAAAGTTAATTCATGAAAATAGAAACATTTCTGAAAATTTTGAGAAATTAAAAAGAACTGTTAAATATTCTGATGAGCGAAACAGTAAAACTTCTAAAGAGAATTTTCAATTATCTGGAGTTCTTCAGTGAAAAGAAAGACAAATCAACCAGCAGTTGGATGAGATTGCAAATCTTAAGCTTCAGTTTTAGGAAGCTAAGATCGAGAATGAAAGAATCAATCTGAAACTGAACAGTTACAGCTTCGCGAGCTTTTTTCTTCAACATATAGTTCCCAAACCAATTGGGAAGAACAAAGCTGGTGAAGATGTATACTCAGATGGAACCGGGGTGGGTTATCATCAAGTTCCACCGCCCGTGTTAAACAATTTTTCAAAGAAAAAGTCTGGGTTGGATAATGAAGATGAAACAAATAAGAAATCAAATGATGTTAAACTCCCAGAAACAATTGATGTCACATTCACTTCATCATCTGATGAAGACATTGTTCAATCCGAAGTCGTAAAAAATGTGGTTGAAAATGTTTTAAAGTCAGACAGTGATTCGACTGAGGATGAAGAGTGCTTTTTGAATAACTATATTCCGAAATCAAAATCCCAAAAGAACTTAAGTGAAGAACCTACTCTTGTCATGTACAAGATGTCTGGTTCTGATAAGTTGTATTCGGATCTTGAATTTCCACTTGAGAATGTGGATGCTGACAAGTTGAAGAAAGTTTTCAAATTGGTTGAAATCAATGTTTCTGAAATTGAGGGTTTGAAAAGTTCCAAAAGACAATTGAACTTTGAAAATGATAAATCTTACTATAAAAAACCTGTTGTACCGCCACGTTTTAACAACAACAACCAAAACAGATGGTCGGGTGGTAAGAACAATAAAAAAAAGAAACTTTCAAAATAAAAGGTTTGTCGAAAAGAAAGTGTTTGTGAAAAGTTCAAGTTCACATTCTGAGCAAGAATCTGAAATTTTTTCAAAATCAAATGAAGAATTTTTTGAGAAGAAGGCCTCACAACCTCAGACTGAAGGTACAAGCCGGGTAGTTGACACCCGCACATGCTTTAAATGCAACGAAGTTGGACATATTGCATGAAAGTGCACCAACTCAAAGCCTAAGTCTGTGGTTGTCGAGAATCTAAAAAAGAAGAACGATGTCAAGGGAAAGGCACCAATGTTTGTTGAGAAGAAAATTTTGAAAAATTAAAACTTCATAATAAAAAATGAACCCATAAAACCGTCGGTAACTAAAACTGATAAGTTTTACAAACGGGTCGTTTCTTCGCAGCAAACTTGGAAGCCAAAATCTGAGGCAAAGACATCTCTTGAGACAAAACCAAAGGTTTCTGAGTCTGTAAAACAACCATCTTCAACCACATCGGTTAAGATGGATGTACCTTTGGACTTTTACGTAGAATTGGAAAAACAAACTTCTATCTCTCAAGGAAAGAAGTATGTTCCAAAGAAAGACCAACCATCTGGTCAACCTCTGAAAGACGAGTTATAGTTATATAAAGAGGTTGAGGTTGGATCTGAAGAGAGCCTTAAAATGAATGACAAGAATTTTCCACCTTTGTTCACCAAGAGAACTGTCATTAACGTCAAGCTACCCGAGTCGAAGGAGGCTTGGGTTGCTTCAAAATCTCACTGAATTTTTGTGAAATGTGCAGGAGATCCCAAGGTCTATTTCAAGGTGGATCATGGACAGTGGAGCATCCCGGCACATGACAGGGAGAAAAGCCCTGCTTTACGATGTTATAGGGTTCAATGGTGGATACGTCGGTTTCGCTGGTAATCAAGGAGGACGTATTATTGGTGAAGGAACATTGTCAAATGGAGTAATCACGTTTGAAAGAGTTAACTACATCGCCGAGCTAGAGAATAATCTTCTTAGCATTTCTTAAATTTGTGATAGAATGTATTCGACACATTTCACTGATAAAGAATGTCTGATCTTGAAGCCGGGGTTTGTCATCCCCGAGGAGTGGATCATCATGAGAGCACCACGAGTTCATGATCTGTACGTGTTGGATATGTTTGTCGCTCCTGAAAATCAGATGGTAGTCAATGATGAATCAGAATCTGATGATATGCCTACTTTTGACCGTGGTGATTCAGAGTCTGAGGGGAAGCAAATCCAATCTTCAGATCAGACAATTCTTGACAATGAACAAGTTGCGGATCAGAACGTTACTAATTTTGAAGGCGAGGTGGATGTTCCTGGTGAGGTTATGCCGAGGACTCTTTCATACCATCCAGAAGAGTTGATTATAGGAGAGCTGCAGTCAGGCGTTCGCACCAGAAGCCAGATTGACCATGTCCTTACTTGCTTTTCTACTAAAGTTGCTCCTTTACAAACATAATTTTCACTTAGTTGTTTCATTTCGCAGATTGAGCCGCGAACCTACAAGGAAGCACTAACTGAAGATTCATGGGTCAACACAATGCAGGAGGAGCTGAGTCAGTTTGAAAAGCTTGGTGTATGGAAACAGGTGGACCTGCCTGATGGTCATAGGAAGATAAACACGAAATGGGCGTTTAAGTGTAAAAGAGACGACCGAGGGGTTATTGTTCGTAACAAAGCTCGACTCGTGGTCCAGGGTTTCAGTCAACAAGAGGGGATTGACTTCACAGAGGTTTACGCTCCTGTTGCTCGCCTTGAAGCTATCAGAATCTTCCTAGCGTTTGCTTCATGGAAAGGATTCAAAGTGTATCAGCTAGATGTTAAGTCGGCATTTCTCTATGGCAAGGTGAAAGAGGAGGTATACGTTGGTCAACCACCGGACTTCACCGACCCAATTCACAAAGATAAGGTTTACCTCTTGGACAAGGCGTTGTACGGCTTGCATCAGGCCCCGAGAGCCTGGTACGAGACGCTCTCTCAACATTTGTGTAAGACCCTAACACGTATTTGACAAAAGTTGCAGCGGAAATTTGTGCCATAAATTTTCTTTCATTACAAACGTCTTAGCTTACTTGAAAGTCCTTTTTAAAATAACTCTTTTACGAAACATAAGCATAACTTCTGTTTGCTAAGGTACATAATCAATTATTCCTGTACAATCTATCTTGTGACCCGGTCTTCGATCTCTATTCCTCGTGATAATCGTCCATGATTTGTACAACCTGCACTCACCACATTCATTCATAACATTAGCACACATTATATATATACAAGATTCATATATGTACACTTCCCATTCAATTATATATCTATCTTTAAGCATTACATCCCCATATCCATTCCCTGGTGAGTCTTCAATAAAGTACCTGCATGAATGTTCATTCTCCAGGCACACTATTAATAACATTAATCCTCAACGTATCGAAATCATGCATACATACACACTTACATTCATACATACACATCTACATACTTACATGCATTCATACATCTCTACATACATGCATACATACATACGTATCTTAATATATACGTAAACACACATCTAGATACGTACATACGTACATATGTCCCTACGTCTCTACATACATGCATACTCACATACGTACCTTTATATTTACATAAATACACATCTAGATACGTACATACCCATATTTACACATTCAAGATCTTACCTAACCCTTATATACTCATACATACCTTTATGCTTACATACGTAGACATCCACATACATACATACCTCCCCATATCTTCACGTATATACATACTCTCAGACGTACCTTCATACATACATATATATACACATCTACAGATGTACATACCTATATATACACATACAAGCTCTCACATACCTCTTACATAATCATACAATAATTACGTGGGTCTTAGACATAGATTTATAACCCATAATCATCAAAGGAACGATCAGAATCCTGTTTGGGAGGCCCGCCGTAGTCCACGGTTAATATACCGAAGCCCACGACCCATAAATCAACTTAGATAACAATTTTCAGCTTTTGGGACATGGGGAGGGCGTCGACGACGGCCCTTGGTTTATCGCGTCGCTAAAACATCGCGTAGACAGGTAAATAGCGCGTCGGAAGAAAACTGACTTTCTAGACCTCGTCGGCGACGCCCCTAAGGCCGTCGGCGATGCCCTCTAGACTTTGCCTTTTTCTGCAGGTTCGTTTCGTCGTCCGTACGCACTAAAACGCGCATAACTTTTGAACCGTTTACCCGTTTAACCTCCCGTTTCTTCCTACATGATCGTAATTTGACATTCTATCATGTAAACTTGAAATCCCATATCCGGATTAAGGAAATTCTTAAGTTACGTGCTATCAGCTTATTATTCATTTACGATTATTCGACCCGTTCATGTTTTCATCAAACATCTCATTCGTTTTAGCCCAAAACTTACATGAACCTTATAACCATAATACTTTTACATTATCCGGAGTTTCGTACTTTGGGTTTACGCACCCGATACCCGATATGCGTTAAACTCATTCATTTATTCAATTTTACGCAATCTACTTAGTTAATCCAAGTTCCACTCACGAACTTGGTTACCCATTAATCCTAACTTACTACCGAGTCTTTTATTGATTAATCTGCGTCCCCATTTCTCGATTAGCGTACGTGTGTGCCATTCTAATCATTACCCGGTTATAATACCGTAGCTATTTCATACACTTTATTCCGTTATAACTACAAAACTTCATTTTGACCCGTTCGGTCTACTTAGCGAAAATAATAGATTTCATCCCACCAAAACCATACTTAACGTCAGACATCATGCTTAATTATCTATAACGCTACCTTACTTAAACAACTAAAAAGTGATTCCGGAAATCACTTACCTTATGCGACCATGCTCGTATCCGCTTCCTTGCTTCTTCTTGACCCGTTAACCTTCCGTGCTTAATTCCGTCTCGACATGATTCCTATACTTTCATGTCATTGAAATTACATTCTTGTTAGCATACACGATTATACCTGTTAACGATCATATAAATCGCATATTTCACATTTGACCTTCATCGGTCACTTTTAACAAGCATAAGACATATAACCAAATTCGTATCCTTACTAACTCATGTAATTCATCATGCCATCGCATTAAACACGTATCAATATAACATGTACCATACGACTTCCTATAATCATACCCTTACGACAACACTCAAATCATGTTCCTTATGCGTAGTTGACTTTCAAAAGTCAACAATTCATCCTATGAACTTTCGGCTTATTCTTATGTATTCGTATCGTCATAATAGGCTATACGGACGGTTCTATATACATTTCATCCTACACTTAGTATGCATACAACTTCCTAAGCACAGTGTACAATCAATTCATGCATATACTTCTAGTCTCATACATAATTCATCAAATCCTCCTTCTAATCAACATGAATCATTCATACCTAAACATCAAACATATTAGCATCACATTTATTTCGATTCCTTTAACAAGAATCCATCATACGTATCATGATACATCAATATTAATCAAGAATTGGACATGGGTGATCATTCAAGTCATCCTCCTCCCCATACCAAGTGGGTTTCACATCTAAACATCAAATTAATCCAAACCATGCATAATCCATGTTCTATATGATGATTATAACACATATACATGATCAATTTTATACCAATTCGCGGATTGGAACATAACCCACTTCATACAAGTTCATCAATCTAAGTTTCAAGACATACCTCACGATCCCCTTGTCTAGGTGATCACTAATTCATGTTCCTTAATAGATTTGAGCCTCGATTCAACCTTCAATTTGGAGCTTCTTTAAGAACTAGGGTTTACACCCCTTTGTTCTTCTCCAGAGCATTCCACGCACACACACATGATGTGTGTGTTGTGTGTTATGTTTTTGTTTTATAAAACATGAGTTTCTCATGTTTACAATTTAGCCCCTCGTGTTCGCCACTTAAATATAATTGGCACAACTTTCGTCATTTAATACTTTTGACCATACCCTTAACTAGGTTAAATAGCCTAGTTATTTATTTCATGACATATCCTATAGGAACATACGGCAAATATAAACATTCGGGTTTTGGGGCGTTACAATTTTCTAGCCAACGGCTTTATCCGAGGCAAGGTATACGCCACTCTTTTCACAAAAGAAGTCGATGGTCATCTTCTGATAGTCCAGATTTACGTGGATGACATTATTTTCGGGTCGAAAAATGAAGAACTCTGCAAAGATTTCGAGAAAGTGATGAAGCAGAAGTTCAAAATGTCTTCAATGGGTGAGATGAAGTTCTTCTTAGGGCTCCAGGTTGACAAATGCGCGAAGGAACCTTCATACATCAGACAAAGTATGTTCATGATGTCTTAGAGAAATTTGGGATGTCCGAGACTGCTCCAATGTCCACCCCGTTAGCAACGAATCATGGGATCAACCCAGATATCACCAGAGAGAAGGTCGATGAAACGTTATATCGCTCCATGATCGACTCGCTGATGTACTTGACGACATCAAGACCTGATATAATGTATCCAACCTGCCTAGCGGCCCGATTTCAATCAAGTCCCAGAGCTTCTCATATGAGCATCGTCAAGAGGATATTACGCTACCTAAAAGGAACTCCAAGCTTGGGGTTGTGGTACCCAAAGGATGGTGACTTCACGCTTGAAGGGTACTCTGATTCTGACTTCGGTTGCTGCAAAGTCAATGCTAAATCAACAACTGCAGGATGCCAATTTTTCAGACCCCGACTGGTCATGTGGCAATGTAAGAAGCAAACCTCTGTTGCTTTATCAACATGTGAAGTAGAGTATGTATCTGCCAGCAGCTGCTGCTCTCAGATCCTGTGGATTCAGCAACAGATGCGCGACTACGGTTTGCAATTTCTTACTTCACCTATTTTTGTTGATAATGAGGCAGCCATTAAGATAACAAAAAATCCTGTTCATCATGCTAAAACCAAACATATTGAAATTCATCATCACTTCATCCGAGATTGCTTCGAGAAGAAGTTGATACGAATCGACAAAATCCACACCAACGAACAAAAAGCTGACCTACATACCAAAGGTTTTGATAGATCACGTTTTCAATATCTTTTAAAACTAAATGGTATGAAGCTGTTGTCGGATGCGGAGGGGATACTTGGCGTTGATGAAGGTACCACTGCAGATGATGTTGAAAAGCAGACTGCACTGGTTTGTCGTATTTTTCGTTGTTTTGGTATTTAGGGGGAGATAGATAATATTTTCAGAAAATACAAAAACAATAAAAAATGCTAAAATCCAAAAACATGAGATATTTTCAAAATCCAAAAACATTAGAAAACCCAAAAAGAGTTTGTGTAAAAAAGGGGAAATGATGGTACATCAGCTAGACAGTTACAGTACGCTAAAGATTTGTAATGTTTAAAAGATGTTAAACAGTCTCGCTGATAATATGCCGGTAGGTTTTTATACATTTAGTAGATTTGTCCGGGATATAAACCTAAAAACATTTCTTTCTTATTACGTGGGGAACATCTCTCGGATATATAGGTAACCCCTGAAATCTTGTTTGAAAGATTTTCTATTTCTGACATACTAGGTCTATGTGCGTAATGATATCTGGGGTATTATACCAGGACTTCTGATTTTGCGAAAGTAATAGTGATGTGTGTAAAATGCAACATCTAAATTACATCAAATAAGGCATAAAACTAACCCTTTTTAGTACTAATGTTGGAAAAAGTGTGTTTTTGTCTTCCTTTTGAATTTACAGGGTCAAATGAGCTTAAAAAAACAAAAGGAAAAAATATACAACCAAAACCAACATAAATACAAAGAAAAGGAAGAAACGTGGCATGCCCGACCCCTCGACAACAACTCCCAAAGCAAAAACAAGAAGAAAGCTGAGCATGGGGCTGTGCCCAGCTCAGCACGGGGCCGTGCTCAGCGAGCACGGGGCCATGTCCAGGATGGTCAACCCTGGCACAAAAGAAAAACCTGTAGAAGCTTCTATTTCCCAACACGGGGGCATGTCCACCGGACACGGGGCCGTGGTCAACGCAAAGATTCGCAGAATCTGAGCAAATCTTGATAGTACAGATACGCTTCTGCACACGGGGCCGTGCCCAGCGGACACGGGGGCGTGTGGAGCTAATGCAGACAAATTGTATTAATGAAGAAAGAGAAAAGGGTGGACACGGGGCCGTGTCCAGGCTTCTGTACAGGCTATAAATAGGGGTGCTTGGTTCACTTCAAAGGCATCCCTTGGCACACCACCTCTCTCACACTTCCCCACCACCCACCACCACCATAACACCATCATCCACCACCATCATCCATTGTCCATCATAGAGTGTGTGAGTCGTCTCGGGATCCAAGATTGATCATAAGAGTTCTTGACAATCAAGGCCATGTTTGCCTAAGTCTCTTACATCACTTGGTGAAGACAAAGTGTCTAGTATAACACTTTTTATTTTTAATCTTTTCGCACTTTTTACTTGGTTATGTATTAATGACTTTAATAACTAGTTTCTTATGTTGAAGGTGATTTTTCTTTATCGTTTGTCCGTGGTGTCTTGGCATTATTTTACTGTCTATATAAAATAAAAGATTTTCACCATTCATATCTCCACGGTCTATATGGAGGTAAGTTGGCTACCTGGTCGGGGGTTAAGGGAACGGTTTGGTAAGAGTCTTGCCTTGTTCAGTGTATAGATCCTGCAAGGACCTGGGTCAAATTTAGTAGGACCTCCTTCAATACTTAACGATATTGGATGGCGGGGGTCCAAACTCTTTGACCCCCTCATATGTAAGCTACTATTAATACTTTAACCCGGCTACTTAGGATTGTATCCCTGCTGACTTAGACTACTTAGCCGAGGGTAACGTCACCTTCAAAAGAGGGGCCTACCATAATATGCATTAATAACTTAATTAATTTTCTTTCAATAATCCGAACCTTTAGGATTGTATCATTGCTGACTCAAACTACTGGGTTGAGGGTAACATCACCTTCAAAAGAGGGGCCTACTACAATAACTAAGATAATCTCTTAAAAAGTGCGGAAATAATCAAAGGTTACACTATACACGAGTCGGAGCCAAGTGATTCATCTTGTCTATCTGTTTTTATTTTTATTTTATTTTCAGTATTTTAGTTAGTTTTTATTTTTATAGTTTAAAACCTTTTTTCTAACTTTTTGATTTGATTAGACGTTGAGGATAAACCGGTACTAAAAGCTCTTGTGTCCTTGGACGACCTCGGTATCTTACCAACACTATACTACGCTCACGATGGGTGCACTTGCCCATATGTGTGTTTAGTGTTAGTAAATATCGTGTTTTATAAATTTAAAACTTGGCTAAGAAAAGTGTAAAAGGGCTTAAAATAAACATTAAAACCATAACACACTTCACGCACATCAAGTTTTTGGCGCCGTTGCCGGGGACACAAGGATTTTAAGAAAGCTTAAAATCGACGGCCAAATCAGTTTTTCAAAACCTTTTTAAAACGCGCGGACATTTTTCTGCATTTTAGTTTAGTTTTGCATTTACAGTAGGTTGAACACGGGCTGTGCTCACTGAACACGGGGCCGTGCTGCATATTTTTATAAAACACCCAGATACAGTAGCTTGAACATGGGGCCGTGCTCACTGAACACGCCCCGTGCTCAACAAAATCAGTAACTTTAATTAAAACGCCCAGATACAGATTTTGTACACGAGGCCGTGTCCACTGAACACGTGGCCGTGTCCAGCCTCTGTTTCCGTTTTATTTTTGTTTTCTGATATCGAGACTTGGTTGTGGTCTGCTGAGTGATTCTTATGGATCAATACTCAGGAGGTTACAACTACACCTATGAGGAGGATGATTGTAGGAATAATTATTGCACTAATTGTGGTGACCCGCACTCGGTTCAGTATTGTGACTTATATCAACCATCCACTTCATACACCTACTATGAGGAGCCCATGTACGAGCCATCAACTTCATACACCTACTATGAAGACCAAAGGTATGAACCTCCTCCCTCATACTCATATTTTGATGAACCAATGTATGAGCCTCCTTACTCATACTTTGAGGAACCAAGATATGAGCCACCACCTTCATATGCTCATTATGAGGAACCATGGCATGAACAACCCACCTCATATGAGTACTATGAAGAACAAAATTACGACCCTTATCCATCATATGCTTACAATGAAGAACAATGGTGTGAACCATCTACTTCATAAGGGTATTACGAGGAACAAAGGATCGAACAACCGGATTCAAGCTTTAAAAATCCCGATCCTTTTTCTATAACCGAAGTGACTGATAGGATATTAGAACACCTTAGAGTTATCGATCGCTATATAAAAGAATCTCGTGTAAGGGAAGAGGAGTCCCGCGCAAGAGAAGAATTAAATAAAGAAGAGATAACTGAAAGTGTAAAAATGGAAGAACAAATAAGTGAAGAACCGACACATGAGTTAAACAAAAAAAAAGGTGAGTCCGACAACGTTAACATCCAAGAAGAGTCTAATTTTGAAGAAATTAATCTCTTGTCACCTTCTTTTGAAAATCATTGTTTAGTTCCCACTCATGCTAAGTTCTTAAAAGAGTTGAACACTAACACTAAAATTGACAAAACGGTAAGTGTTAAGTTAACTAATGATCAAACCTCGCTAATAAAAGAAGACCCATTTGAAATTAACATTACACCGGTTCCATGTTTCTTTCAAAATTCGTTTATTAGTAATGCCACAATTGATAAAGATCTTTGTGTTAACATAATGCCTAACTACATTTTCGAAAAATTAAGTATTAGTGATTTTTCTCCACTTCAAATACCCATTTTTCTATCTAATCGGAAGGTAATAAAATCAACCGGTGTAGTTGAGGATGTCTTGGTTCAAACAAACCAAATGGTAATCCCAACCGACTTTGTCATCCTCGATGACGCTCCTCTAATGTTGGGACGACCATTTGTAAAAACTCACGAAACTTTGAAAAACCGGAAGTACAACAATCTACCTCTTCAATTCGGGGCATTTAAAAAGAGTATCGATCTTGAGCGGTCAATGAAATATCCATTCGGCAATGACGACCCCTAATTGAAGATGAGCCAGAACCACCCGATAAGGTGGGTCTAGCCAAGGACCCTTATAAACGTGGCGCCCCACGGAGGCATTCCGCGGAACTATCCTTAGTTTTAGATAAGTTTAACTTTTATGTTTTCTAGTTTAGTTTTAATTTTCAGGAATAAAGCACACTCGAAATGGTGGAGGTTACTAAGGGAAACTTGAACCCACACCCCATGCACAAAAACAGAGCCTCCCGACAATTTTTCCTCATTACAGCAAGTTCAGCACGGGGCCGTGCTCACCCCCAACACGCCCCGTGCCTGAGGTTCTGCAGAAAATGCCCAGTTCAGGTAACTGGACACGGGCCGTGCTCACTGAAGACGCCCCCGTGCCCAGCCTTCTGTTTAAAATTGATACTGGCAGTCTGACCACGGGGCCGTGCTCAGCCAACACCACCCCGCGTTCAGCTACCCAGTACCATAAAATCTTGTTTTTAACCTACTTTTACACATTTTAATCAACCGAAAAACTTATTTTTGGGACACATTGAGGACAATGTGTAATTTAAGTGTGTGTGTGGGGGGGGGGGATGCTAAAACTTTGAATCTTGCAAGTCCTAATTACAAGCCTTACACAAAACTCTATTGGAACCGCTAATCACCCCAAATTTTTTTTCCAAAAAATTTCATTTTTTTCCAAGAAATTTCATTTTTTTCCAAGAAATTTCATTTTTTACTTGTCTAGGTTTAAGTTGGGAGTTTCAAGTTCTAAAAAGGTTATATTTTTACAAATTTACAACCGATAGCATCGTGATAAAAAGAACCAACATAAGAAAATTATGAAACGGCATGACAAGCTTAGTTAAAATTTGATTATATATACTTGATCACATAAAAACCAATTCCCACAAAAGAGAGTTTTGAGCCTTTATTGAGCATACAAATATATATCTTTAAACTAAATGCTCATTTTTCGTTTCTTGTGTGAATAGCCGCTTGGTTCTTACAACTCTAAAACTTGCCATGACGATACAGTCTCGGTCCTTACCAACTTAAACCCGAGTAAGTAAGGCATTAGGACTAACCCTTTTTATTTCTACACCATTTTTTTTACCACCTACCCAAAATCCCCCTAGTTAACCCCTTTCAGCCTAAACGTTTTCATTTCATAACCCAAACCAAACACCCTTTCACCCACCAAACCCTTTTTATTTTTAACCCTTTGTTTTAGTAACCAGCTCGGATTTTCGTATGACTTTGCAAAAAAAAAAAAAATGATGACGATGAAGCAAAAGAAAAACAAACAAGTTCATCAAAAATAACTTTGTTTGAATAATAGCTTCATCAAAATAAAAATATGCAAAAATAAAAAGTCTTACGAAAACCGACGCTTTTTACGCCTTTCGCCCTTTTACTAACCACTAACCCAACCACCTACCTTAAACCCAAGCCTAACCCTTCACCTAAAAAGTCCTCTTGATATTTACAAAGGTATATAGTTAAAAAGGAGGAAGATTGATTGCTTGGCAAGCCTATGGTAGGAGTAAGTTCCATGCCGCTCTCGAGTGATTCACTAAAATACATCTTCGGCCGAGTGTTGAGTGATTCCCCGTGAGGTATGTGAACTTGTATATAAATAAAATTTTAAAGAGGCATGTTATGCCCAAATAAGTAATTTCTCTTATGAAACGTTCTAAATAAATCATAACGAATAGGATTGTAAATAATATAAAAATAAAACCCAATAAAGATCTTGGATTCCTGACACTCAAGACAAGCCCAAACCTTCTCTTCTACCCATTCCATTTGGGTGTGTAAGCCACATAATAAAGAGTTTTGCTTGAGGACAAGCAAAGATTCAAGTGTGGGGGTATTTGATGTGTGTAAAATGCAACATATAAATTACATCAAATAAGGCATAAAACTAACCAGTTTTTAGTACTAATGTTGGAAAAAGTGTGTTTTTGTCCTCCTTTTGAATTTACAGGGTCAAATGAGCTTAAACGAACAAAAAGAACAAATATACAGCCAAAACCAACATAAATACAAAGAAAAGGAAGAAACGTGGCATGCCCGACCCCTCGAGAACAACTCCCAAAGCAAAAACAAGATGAAAGCTGAGCATGGGGCTGTGCCCAGCTCAGCAAGGGACCGTGCTCAGCGAGCACGGGGCCGTGTCCAGGATGGTCAGCCCTGGCACAAAAGACAAACCTGTAGAAGCTTCTATTTACCAACACGGGGGCGTGTCCAGCGGACACGGGGCCGTGGTCAACGCAAAGATTCGCAGAATCTGAGCAAATCTTGATAGTATAGATACGCTTCTGCATACGGGGCCGTGCCCAACAGATACGGGGGCGTGTGGAGCTAATGCAGACAAATTATATTAATGAAGAAAGAGAAAAGGGTGGACACGAGGCCGTGTCCAGCGGACACGGGGCCATGTCCAGGCTTCTGTACAGGCTATAAATAGGGGTGCTTGGTTCACTTCAAAGGCATCCCTTGGCACACCACCTCTCTCACACTTCACCCACCACCCACCACCACCATAACACCATTATCCACCACCATCATCCATTTTCCATCATAGAGTGTGTGAGTCGTCTCGGGATCCAAGATTGATCGTAAGAGTTCTTGACAGTCAAGGCCATGTTTGCCTAAGTCTCTTACATCACTTGGTGGAGACAAAGTGTCTAGTGTAACACTTTTTATTTTTAATCTTTTCGCACTTTTTACTTGGTTATGTATTAATGACTTTAATAACTAGTTTCTTATGTTGAAGGTGATTTTTCCTTATCGTTTGTCCGTGGTGTCTTGGCATTATTTTACTGTCTATATAAAATAAAAGATTTTCACCATTCATATCTCCACGGTCTATATGGAGGTATGTTGGCTACCTAGTCGGGGGGTTAAGGGAACAGTTTGGTAAGAGTCTTGCCTTGTTCAGTGTATAAATCCTGCAAGGACCTAGGACAAATTTAGTAGGACCTCCTTCAATACTTAACGATATTGGATGGCGGGGGTCCAAACTCTTTGACCCCGTCATATGTAAGCTACTATTAATACTTTAACCCGGCTACTTAGGACTGTATCCCTGCTGACTCAAACTACTAGCCGAGGGTAACGTCACCTTCAAAAGATGGGCCTACCATAATATGCATTAATAACTTAATTAATTATCTTTCAATAATCCGACCCTTTAGGATTGTATCCTTGCTGACTCAAACTACTGGGTTGAGGGTAACGTCACCTTCAAAAGAGGGACCTACTACAATAACTAAGATAATCTCTTAAAAAGTGCAAAAGTGCGGAAATAATCAAAGGTTACACTATACACGAGTCGGAGCCAAGTGATTCATCTTGTCTATCTGTTTTTATTTTTATTTTATTTTCATCATTTTAGTTAGTTTTTATTTTTCTAGTTTAAAACCTTTTTCTAACTTTTTGATTTGATTAGACGTTGAGGATAAACCGGTACTAAAAGCTCTTGTGTCCTTGAACAACCTCGGTATCTTAGCAACACTATACTACGCTCACGATGGGTGCACTTGCCCATATGTGTGTTTAGTGTTAGTAAATATCGTGTTTTATAAATTTAAAACTTGGCTAAGAAAAGTGTAAAAGTGCTTAAAATAAACATTAAAACCATAACACACTTCACGCACATCAAATAGCCTAGTCCTCGTATAATACTCTGCACTGCTTTAATCTTAAAGCCTACCCTTAGCATAAAAAATGATGAAACATTGCAAAATGCTAATCATGTGCTGTTGAAGAAAAGATCCCCAAACGGGACACACCAAAAGTCGAGCCATCATCTCTCTGTCTGAACGGAAGTTCTAACCTGAGCTCTCATGGCCTCGCATTACCCATTACAGATATCATTATTGTACGTTCACCTGTAAGACTGAATATAGAAGTCTGGATACGAGAGTATATTCTGAGGTGGGACACGCGTATAAGTTAAGCTTCTAAAACACTAATCCGTATCCTGAACATATTGAAATTTGTGTGAGAACTTAAAAGGATAAGTATATCGGCAATCTAAGTGAATTGTTTAACACTTAGTGTGTAATCAAGCTCAACGGTACTTGTATCTTGTCGGTAGCTTATATGATCCCCTAACACGCTCACCAAAATATGTTTGTAAACATTTTACTTTTATTACATTTCATTTCATTTCTGTTTAGCACTCTAAACCCAAAAAGATTTCATAGTTTTCTAAGTTTAAACTTTCTTAAAATCCCAAAAAGATTTTACATTTCTACTTTAGTTTTATCGACAAACCAAGGTAGAAAGCTGATCTTCAGACTCGCAGTCATGAAGTAGATGCAAGAAGTTTCTGAACTGGACAGCAGGGTTGGGAGCTATTCATGAAAAACTTGGTAAAACTCAAAGTCAAAGCAAGTTCATTAAGTTGATACTTGTAATTTTCATGAAAAAGAGTTTGAAAATTTTGAACAATATGTCAGTTTATATCATTTCGGGTAAACCAAGGTCATTAACTTGGACTTGGTAGACAAATTAAGTGCCTAGGGTCATTAACTTGGACCTAGATACTTAAGTGGATTTCTAAAACTGACCAAATCTAATAAAAACGGCAAAAAGTCAAAAGGTCAAAACACAAAAAGTCAAAGAGGAGTGTTTGGATCGGATGACAATCCGATCGGATGACAATCCATTGGATGGTCATCCGATAATTGGTCACCCTTATAAATAGTTTGTCAATGGCTTCAGTCAAACCTTTACTCGATCGGGCGACCATCCGATACTCTCTCAAACACTCTCACTTTTCTGATCTTGATTCTTCGATCTTTCCTTCCACACTTCATTGGATTGTTGGCATACTCAACCTTCACAATGGGCAAGGTAAGATTTCTGATCTTTGATTGTCAAATTTGATGTTTTTGATGAGTTTTTGAGGTCGGAGACTGTTCGGTCCTTTGATCTCAGATCTAGGCTTTATTAAGATGTTTTGATAGAATCCAAGCATAGGGTTTTGTTCACGAGCCTTAGATCTATAGGTTTACTGTCTCAATTTGTGCATAAACATGTTAGAAACCATAGATTTGAAGTTTATAGGTGTCAGCTATCGGACCTGTTTTTGTTAAATTAAACTCAGATTAAGCCGAATTAGAGAACAATGAACATAGGGTTTTGATCGCCTAAGAATTCTCTACATGGTTCTGTGTTCAATTTGATGATTAGCTTAGATAAATTTTGATGTTCATGATTTGTTCAAACTATTCTTGAATGTTCATGTATCGAGTGGCAACTCTATCGGATGGCAATCTGATCGGATGGCCATCCGATCCACTGCACTTTATATGTTTAAATTTCTTTAAAGTGTTGCCTTGATATCTGTGCTTTATATGTTAAATGAATTGGTATGATATCTTGGAAATTGTGCCTTATCTGTTATAAGTGTTGTTTGGATAGTTTGGCAACTCGATCGGATGGCCATCCGATCCAAAGCACTTCATGCTGAAATAATTTTCTAAGTGTTTGCCTCGTTTTCTGTGCCTTTACTGTTCACAAGTTGGTTTGGAAAGTTTGGCAACTCGATCGGATGGCCATCCGATCCAAAATACACATTCCTATGAACTGTTCATCACATGTCAATGATCGAGTGGCAATCCAATCGGGTGGTAATCCGATCGGACAGCCATCCGATCCTCATCACAAAACGACAAAATTTTCATCAACTGTTTAAAATTTGTCACAATGATCGAGTGGCAATCCGATTGGGTGGCAATCCGATCGGATCACCATCCGATTCGTTCAGAGTTGACTGGTCAATGGTGAGTATATGCTTGTCACTTGGATCGAGCGACAATCCGATCGGATGGTCATCCGATCCACATGCATTTGGTTTGACTTGTTTGTACATTACATCAGATGGTTCATCTGATCGGATGGCAATCCGATCGGATGACCATCTGATCCTCAGTACTCTGCATAGAGTGAAAGTTCAGGTGTTAGAATTTTTTTTGAAATTTTCAAAATTTTTGATACTTGTCACTTTATGTCTCAAACTTCGTGCAAATGATAAAGTTGTGATTTATTGCAGGGAAGAGCATCGGATTGGGACAAATCTCACAACATTTACTGTCTGTTGGATGAATATTATACAGACAATACTCCATTCAAAGTTATAGCAAAATTCTTGAGAGAGAGTAAGATTCATAAGGCATTAACCGATAAAATTGAAGTGTATGAATCACATGTTAGAAGATTTTGGAGTTCGGTAAGATATGAGGAGAAGGAGAAAATGATTTATTCTGCAGTTAGAAAGAATGACGAGAATGGTCAAGATGTAGATGTAGAGATTAAGTTCAAAGTTGGTGATTTAAGAAGAGTCTTGGAGTTAGGTGATTCTGATAGTGATCCCATCATTATTCCTGAACGTTTGTGCAAAGGTTTGTGGTGCAGAATGGGATTTTCAGGTCACTTGAACGGGAAAATGCTTAAAACTATGTTCAGTAAACCTTATAAGTTCATGATCCACTGTATAGTACATGCTTTATCTCATAGGAAGGGAGCTTATGATGAAACTTCTGATTATATCATGAACACAATCACTTGTCTGGTGCTGAACAGGCCATACAATGTATCGCAAGAGATATTTGATCATTTGGTAGATAATGTAGGAGCTGGAAGTGGAAAATACATCATGTATCCTGAATTCATCCAGATGATGATAGACGACTTAGTTAAAGACATTCCAAAGGATGCTGATGATATATTAGGTCTACGAAACATGACAGCAGATACTATAAGCAGATTATCTAAAGGACCTGATCAGAGGGCAAGGATAATGATTTGCAGGATTGATAATCTAGCGTATGTTGCTCCAGAAAATGACGCATGGAGACATGAAAACAATAATTATGAAAGTGAAGATAATAAGATGAATGAAATGGTTGAAAAGAAACTTCGTTATTGGTTTGTGAAGGATGGGAAGAGAAAGAGAACACCAAAGACATCCCCAGTTGTATCTATTCCAAAGGAGCCAACACCGAAGATAGTTGTTAAGGGTATAGTTGAAAGGGGGAGTCATAAGAGAAGTTAGATCTTTAAATTGTTATATTATTCTAATGAATGTTTCAATGTCTGTTTTGCTGGGCCTTCAAAAGAATCACAACAAAGGTTAGTTGATGAACCAGTGTTGGAACCCTCAGAAGTTCTTCAACAAGGAGCTGTTTTATTGAAACATTCACTTGAAAGTTTTCTAAAGAAGAACGAGGAAGTTTCTACTCAGAAAGATCAAAGCACAAGTGTTCAAGCTGAAGGAGTTAAAGAAACAGAACCTGAAGGTGTTGTTCGTGATGATTCAAGTGAGGCTGACGATGAATCAACGGAGACTAAGACAGAAATTGATATGGCAACACTTGGTCGTGGAAAGGTTCAGTTGAAAAAGAAGCCTAAAAAGAAGAAGAAAGGATCTGACGATGAAGATTCTACCTACACTCCATCAGTCGAAGAGACAAAGAAGCTGAGAATAAAACGCAAAGCAGTGCAAACAGGAGTCATTCCAAGGAATGTGAGGGCAAGAAAAGGTGGTGCTTCTGTGCCTGAAAGTCAAGGTGGAAAGAGTGAAAAACACATGGCATCTTCAAAGGGTCCTGAAGCTATAAAAGATCAACATGTTGAAGTTCCTAAAGAGCCAGAGGAACAAAGCATTGGAAAGCCTGAAGCTGAAGTTGGAAAGAATGTTGGTGATGATGATTATGTTGAAGTTAGGGTATCTACACCTCCACCACCACCACCACCACCACAAGATCAACCTATTCCAGAAAGCGGTGAATCTTCACAGCCCAAGAATACTGTTCTTCCAGGAATGTTTGAAGGTTTTCCAAATGTACGAGGTGAACTCAAAGATGATTTCATTCTTGGTGATGATTTTGATATGTTTCATGATGCGGATGTCAAAGCTTTGGAGAAGAAAGTTAGTATGCTTGAGAAATAAAAAGCTAAGGCTGAAGCTGACCATGATGAGCTGAAGAAACAACTTGAAGAGTTGATGAAAGTGAATGAAGAAATAAAGACAGTCATGATTAAGCAAGCAAAGAAGATAAAGAAAATGGAAGATGATGTTGATGATAATGCAAAGCTTTTTGATGTTCTACAATCAGAGATTTCCGATCTGCATGTCAAGAACAAGAAGTTTCATGAAATAAACAAGACGCTGAATCAGCTTATAAGTGAACTTCATGAAGCTTCGGCAAATGAATTCAAGGCGATGAAGCTTGAAATGGAAGCTATGAAGGCTGATAAAGCAGTGAAAGATGAACAACTTACTATGTTATACACTGTGATGGAAAGTCATTTGGGCATCGACGTTCATTCTGTCTACAACAACATTGAGATCAAAAAGGTTGAAGAGCGAAGGATTGAGAGAGAAAGAAGGTTAGCGGAAGAAGCCACTCAAAGAAAGAAAGATGTTATAGTTGAGACTCAAGAGGCTGGAGGATCTTCGAGTCAAGCTGACATTGAGATGGTTGATGTTGAAGCTAATCAAGCTCAAGGTTTTGTTCTTGTTGGTAAAGCTACTTCTCTTTCTTACAGTTTTGATGACATTATACGTCGTGTGCAAGTTGAGCAAAGGAAAAGAAAGTCGAAAGAACAAGAAGTATTGTTACTTAGATGGAAAGAAGAAGAAGTAGAAGAGGAAGAAGAGAAGGAGGATGAAGGGATAGATTTTTGGATGAATGAGATTGATAACTATGATCCGTTGAATGATAAAGATGATGATGAAGATCAAGGTTCGTCTGGGTTATTAATTGTAAATTCTTCTGTTCAACAAAGGATAAAAGATTTTATGAATGATGAAATCAATGAACAAGAGGATCATCAACAGGAGTCTTCTTCTTCTTTAGGGAAACAACATGCTGACCAGGTATTCCTCATGCAACCAACTGTTATATATTTACATGGTAGAGTTGAGGGGGAGATAGAGGTGCCTAGGTCAAGGGCTGATATGTTAGAAGAATTGGGGTTAGACGATGGGAAATTCAAGTTTGATATTGAAGATGAAGTACCTTTGTCACCTGAAAAAGAATATGTGTTCAAGTATGCTCAAGAGGCTGATAAGTATAATGATGTACTAGTTGAAGATGGATCTGATTCGTCTGATGATGAGACAATGTTTCACAATGCTGGTGTTGATGAAACATTTTCGTCTCTTGCCGAAATGTTTAAAGAACATAATGAAGACGAAGTCAGGAGAAAGATTGTGGAAAAGATCACTACTGAAGGTGTTCCAAGAATCATTCCGAGAGAAAATCTAGTTGAAGAGAGGAAGAAGTGGTTTAAGGTGATGTCGAAGGAAAGAAAGTTTATAAGGCCTTTACAGTACTTCATGCATGATGCTGATATTTCTTGGTAGACATCTTGTCTTGGGGCTATCTGGAAGATCTTCAAGTGTATGCTATAAGACGGGAGCAAGGGGTTTAGTATTTCGAGTTTTTGGCAGATATTAAAACCCTCCGGTGGTGGGATGTTGAAGAACTGGTGCAGACAAAGAACATCAAGCAGTTTTACTATGGCTTGGATGTAAAACAATACGATCAACACCTATGGGATTAGATAAAGAAACAGGCAAAGGGAAGATTTCCAGATTGGAAGCCTCAATATCCTAAACAGACTGTCACTATCTTGGAATCTGGAGAGAAAAATATAACATTGGATATTAAGCCGCCAAGGTGTTTAAAGAATATGCCGCTACGTGCAATGGAACAAGACTTTCATGAAGACTTCCAAGGGTGGTTGTATAATCAAAGCACAACGGAAGTGGTGATCTCTCTGTTAGACAAGTCAAAGGGTGAATCAAGAAGGATTTGCATATTGGATCCTATGTGGCTTGTGAATTGCTCGAAGAAAGATATAGATTGCTTGTTCTACAACAAAATTGTTTACGAAAAGCCTGATAAAGTTCAAGCGATGAAATACCAGAAGATTGTGGATGTATGCTTTGCGAAAGAGATCAACTCTGGAAGATATTGGAAGACAAAGTGGAGAGATTTAGAGATCGATGAATTCTTGAAGAGGTACAAGTGCAGTCAGAGATTCAAAGAGATTGCTGATAAGGCTGCAAGACTTGGAAGGTACAAGTTGATGAGTGATGTGTGCAACATGCAACATATAAATTACATCAAATGTCGCATAAAACTAACCCTTTTTAGTACTAATGTTGGAAAAAGTATGTTTTTGTCTTCCTTTTGTATTTTCAGGATTAAATGAGCTCAAATGAACAAAAGAAGCAAAAAGGCAGCTAAATCTAACATAAATACAAGAAAAGGAAGAAACGTGGCATGCCCGACCCCCCGACAACATCTTCCCAAGCAAAAACAAGAGAACAGAAGGCTGAACACGGCCCGTGCTCAGTGAGCACGGGGGCGTGCCCAAGTGTCTGCAGAAAAGACAAAGTTATAGAAGCTTCTATCACCCACCACGGGGGCGTGCCCAGCGGACACGGGGCCGTGGTCAACTCTAAGATTCGCAGAATCTAGGGAAATCTTGATAGTACAGATACGCTTCTGCACACGGGGTCGTGCCCAGCGGACACGGGGGCGTGGTCAACTAATGTAGACAAACTGCAATTAATGAAGAAAGAGAAGATGGGTGGACACGGGGCCATGCCTAATGGACACGGGGCCATGCCTAATGGACACGGGGCCGTGTCCGTGCTTCTGTGCAGGCTATAAATAGGGGTGCTTGGCTCATTTGCAAACCATCCCTTGGCACACCACCTCTCTCACACTTCACCCACCCACCACCACCATCACAACCCACATCCACCACCATCATCCATCATCCATCATAGAGTGTGTGAGTAGTCTCGGGATCCAAGGTTGACCGTAAGAGTTCTTGACAATCAAAGGCTATGTTTGCCTAAGTCTCTTACATCACTTGGTGAAGATAAGTGTCTAGTGTAATACTTTTTATTTTTAATCTTTTTGCACTTTTTATTTGGTTATGTATTAATGACTTTAATAACTAGTTTCTTATGTTGAAGGTGAATCTTCCTTATCATTTGTCTGTGGTGTCTTGGCATTATTTTACTGTCTATATAAAATAAAAGATTTTCACCATTCATATCTCCACGGTCTATATGGAGATATGTTGGCTACCTGGTCGGGCGTTAACGGAATGGTTTGGTAAGAATCTTGCCTTGTTCAGTGTATAGATCCTGCAAGGACCTGGGTCAAATTTAGTAGGACCTCCTTCAATACCCACTGGTATTGGATGGCGGGGGTCCAAATTCTTTGATCCCCTCATATGTAAGCTACTCTTAAAACTTTAACCCGGCTACTTAGGACTGTATCCCTGCTAACTCAGACTACTTAGCCGAGGGTAACGTTACCTTCAAAAGAGGGGCCTACCACATTACGCATTAATAACTTAATTAATTATCTTTCAATAATCCAACCCTTTAGGATTGTATCCTTGCTGACTCAAACTACTGGGTTGAGGGTAAGGTCACCTTCAAAAGAGGGGCCTACTACTATAACTAAGATAATCTCTTAAAAAGTGCAAAAGTGTGAAAATAATCAAAGGTTACACTAAACACGAGTCGGATCCAAGTGATTCATATTGTCTATCTGTTTTTATTTTTATTTTATTTTTCAGCATTTCAGTTAGTTTTATTTTTCTAGTTTAAAAACCTTTTTCTAAACTTTTGATTTGATTAGATGTTGAGGATAAACCGGTATTAAAAGCTCTTGTGTCCGTGGACGACCTCGGTATCTTACCAACACTATACTACGCCCACGATGGGTGCACTTGCCCATATGTGTGTTTAGTGTTAGTAAATATCGTGTTTTATAAATTTAAAACTTGGTTAAAAAGTGTTAAAGGGCTTAAAATATACATTAAAAACTATACAACACTTCACACGCATCAAGTTTTTGGCGCTGTTGCTGGGGACACAAGGATTTTAAGAAAGCTTAAAATCGACGGCCTAATCAGTTTTTCAAAACTTTTTTAAAAAAACGCGCGCACAATTTTTCTGAATTTTAGTTAGTTTTGCATTTACAGTAGGTTGAACACGGGCCGTGCTCACTGAACACGGGCCGTGCTCACTGAACACGGGGCCGTGCTGCATATTTTTCATAAAAACACCCAGATACAGAGTCTGAACACGGGGTTGTGCTCACTGAACACGCCCCCGTGCTGCACAAAACCAGTAACTTTCATTCAAACTCCCAGATACAGATCCTGAACACGGGCCGTGTCCAGCCTCTGTTTCTGTTTTTATTTTTGTTTTCTGGTCTCGAGATTCTGTTGTGGTCTGCTGAGTGATTCTTATGGATCAATACTCAGGAGGCTACAACTACACCTATGAGGAGGATGATTATAGGGAAGACTACTGCACCAATTGTGGTGACCCGCACTCAGTTCAATATTGTGACTTATTTCAACCATCCACTTCATAAACCTACTATGAGGAGCCCAGGTACGAGCCATCGACTTCATACACATCCTATGAAGACCCAAGGTATGAACCTTCTCCCTCATACTCATATTTTGATGAACCAAGGTATGAGCCTTCATACTCATACTTTGAGGAACCAAGATATGAGCCACCACCTTCATATGCTTAATATGAGGAACCATGGCGTGAACAACCCACCTCATATGAGTATTATGAAGAACAAAATTACGACCCTTATCCATCATATACTTACAATGAAGAACCATGGTATGAACCATCTACTTCCTAAGAGTATTATGCGGAACAAAGGATCGAACATCCGGATTCAAGCTTTGAGGATACTGATCTTTATTCTATCACTGACATAACCGACAAGATAATAGAACACATTAAAACTATCGAACGTTGCATAAAAGAATCTCGCGCAAGGGAAGAGGAGTCCCGCGCAAGAGAAGAATTAACTTGTAATAAAGAAGAGATAGTTGAAAATGTAAAAATGGAAGAACAAATAAGTGAAAAACCGACACATGAGTTAAACACCGAAAAAGGTGAGTCCGATAACGTTAAAATTCAAGAAGAGTCTAATTTTGAAGAAATTAATCTCTTGTCACCTTCTTTCGAAAATCATTGTTTAGTATCCACTCATGCTAAGTTTTTAAAAGAGTTAAACACTAACACTAAAATTGACGAAATAGTGAGCATTAGGTTAACGAATGATCAAACTACGCTAATAAAAGAATACCCATTTGAAATCAACATTACACCGGTTCCATGTTTTTTTCAAAATTCCTTTATTAGTAATATAACAATTGATAAAGATCTTTGTGTTAACATAATGCCCAACTACATTTTCGAAAAATTAAGTATTGGTGATTTTTCTCCACTTTAAATACCCATTTTTCTATCTAATTGGAAAATAATAAAGTCAATAGGGGTAGTTGTGGATGTGTTGGTCCAGTCCAATCAATTGGTAATCCCAACCGACTTCGTCATCCTTGATGACGCTCCACTAGTGTTGGGACGACCTTTTGTGAAAACGCACAAAGCTTTGATTAATCGGAAGAAAAACAACTTACCCATTCAATTAGGGGCCTTCAAAAGGTGTGTCGATCTTGAACGATCAATGAAATATCCAATCGGCAAGGATGACCCCCTAATTGAAGATGAGCCAGAACCACCCGATAAGGAGGGTCTAGCCAAGGACCCTTATAAACGTGGCGCACCACGGAGGCATTCCGCGGAACTATCCTTAGTGTTAGATTAGTTTAACTTTTATGTTTTCTAGTTTAGTTTCAATTTTCAGGAATAAAACACACTCGAAATGGTGGAGGTTACTAAGGGACGTTAAAACCGCACCCCATGCACAAAAACAGAGCCTCCCGACAATTTTTCTTCATTACAGCAAGTTCAGCATGGGGCCGTGCTCAACCCAACAAGCCCCCGTGCCCGAAAATCTGCAGAAAATGCCCAGTTCAGGTAACTAGTCACGGGGCCGTGCTCACTGAACACGCCCCCGTGCCCAGTCTTCTGTTTACTTTTGGTACTGGCAGTCTGGACACGGGGCCGTGCTCAGCCCACACCACCCCGTGTTCAGCTACCCAGTAACATAAAATATTGTTTTTAACCCACTTTTACACATTTTAATCAACTGAAAAACTTATTTTTGTGACACATTGAGGACAATGTGTAATTTAAGTGTGGGGGGGGGGGGATGCTAAAACCTTGAATCTTGTAAGTCCTAATTACAAGCCTTAAAAAATTTCATTTTTTTACTTGTCTAGGTTTAACTTGGGAATTTCAAGTTCTAAAAATGTTATATTTTTACAAATTTACAACCGATGGCGTCGTGATAAAAAGAACCAACATAAGAAAATTATGAAACGACATGACAAATCTAGTTAAAATTTGATTATATATACTTGATCACATAAAAAACCCATTCCCACAAAAAGTGAGTTTTTAGCCTCTATTGAGCATACAAATACATATCTTTAAACTAAATGCTCATTTTTCGTTTCTTGTGTGAATAGCCGCTTGGTTGTTACGACTCTAGAACTTGCCACGACGATACATTCCCGGTCCTTACCAACTTAAACCCGAGTAAGTAAATGATGGAGACATTAGGACTAACCCTTTTTATTTCTACACTATTATTTTTTTTAACCACCTACCCAAAATCCCCCTAGTTAACCCCTTTGAGCCTAAACCTTTTCATTTCTTAACCCAAAACAAACACCCTTTTACCCACCAAAACCATTTTTCATTTTAAACCCTTTATTTTAGTAACAAAGCTCGTTTTTTCTTATGACTTCCTTATAAAAAAAAATAGTAATAAAAAAATGATGATGATGAAGCCAAAAGAAATAAACAAACAAGTTTATAAAAAAGAACTTTGTTTGAAGAAGTGCTTCATCAAAATAAAAAGTTACAAAAAAATAAATAAAAAGTCTTACGAAAACCGACTCTTTTTACGCCTTTCGCCCTTTTACTAACCACTAACCCAACCACCTACCTTTAACCCAAGCCTAACCCTTCACCCAAAAGTCCTCTTGATATTTACAAAGGTGTATAGTTAAAAAGGAGGAGGATTGATTGCTTGGCAAGCTTATGGTAGGAGTAAGTTCCATGCCGCTCTCGAGTGATTCACTAAAATACATCTTCGGCCGAGTGTTGAGTGATCCCCCGTGAGGTATGTGAACTTGTATATAAATGGGATTTTAAAAAGGCATGTTATGCCCTAATAAGTAATTTATCTTATGTAATGTTTTAAATAAATCATGACGAATAGGATTGTAAATAAATAAAAATAAACTTAATAAAGAATCTTGGAAATCCCGACACTCTATGACAAGCCCAAAAACCTTCTCTTCTACCCATTCCATTTGGGAGTGTGAAGCCACATTATAAAGAGTTTTGCTTGAGGACAAGCAAAGATTCAAGTGTGGGGGTATTTGATGTGTGCAAAATGCAACATATAAATTACATCAAATGTGGCATAAAACTAACCCTTTTTTAGTACTAATGTTGGAAAAAGTATGTTTTTGTCTTCCTTTTGTATTTTCAGGATTAAATGAGCTCAAATGAACAAAAGAAGCAAAAAGGCAGCTAAATCTAACATAAATACAAGAAAAGGAATAAACGTGGCATGCCCGATTCCTCGACAGCATCTTCCCAATAAAAAACAAGAGAACAGAAGGCTGAACACGCCCCGTGCTCAGTGAGCACGGGGGCGTGCCCAAATGTCTGCAGAAAAGACAAAGTTGTAGAAGCTTCTATCACCCACCACGGGGGCGTGCCCAGCGGACACGGGGCCGTGGTTAACTCTAAGATTCGCATAATCTAGGGAAATCTTGATAGTACAGATACGCTTCTGCACACGTGGTCGTGCCCAGCGGACACGGGGGCGTGGTCAACTAATGCAGACAAACTGCAATTAATGAAGAAAGAGAAGATGGGTGGACACGGGGCAGTGCCCAATGGATAAGGGGCTGCGTCCGTGCTTCTGTGCAAGCTATAAATAGGGGTGCTTGGATCATTTGCAAACCATCCCTTGGCACACCACCCCTCTCACACTTCACCTACCCACCACCACCATCACAACCCACATCCACCACCATCATCCATCATCCATTATGGAGTGTGTGAGTAGTCTCGGGATCCAAGATTGATCGTAAGAGTTCTTGACAATAAAAGGCCATGTTTGCCTAAGTCTCTTACATCAGTTGATGAAGATAAGTGTCTAGTGTAATACTTTTTATTTTTAATCTTTTCGCACTTTTTATTTGGTTATGTATTAATGACTTTAATAACTAGTTTCTTATGTTGAAGGTGAATCTTCCTTATCATTTGTCCGTGGTGTCTTGACATTATTTTACTGTCTATATAAAATAAAAGATTTTCACCATTCATATCTCCACGGTCTATATGGAGATATGTTGGCTACCTGGTCGGGGGTTAAGGGAATGGTTTGGTAAGAATCTTGCCTTGTTCAGTGTATAGATCCTGCAAGGACCTGGGTCAAATTTAGTAGGACCTCCTTCAATACCCACTGGTATTGGATGGCGGGGGTCCAAACTCTTTGATCCCCTCATATGTAAGCTACTATTAAAACTTTAACCCGACTACTTAGGACTGTATCCCTGCTGACTCAGACTACTTAGCCAAGGGTAACGTCACATTCAAAAGAGGGGCCTACCACATTACGCATTAATAACTTAATTAATTATCTTTCAATAATCCAACCCTTTAGGATTGTATCCTTGCTGACTCAAGCTACTGGGTTAAGGGTAACGTCACCTTCAAAAGAGGGACCTACTACTATAACTAAGATAATCTCTTAAAAAGTGCAAAAGTGGGGAAATAATAAAAGGTTACACTAAACACGAGTCGGATCCAAGTGATTCATCTTGTCTATCTGTTTTTATTTTTATTTTTTTTAGCATTTTAGTTAGTTTTATTTTTCTAGTTTAAAAACCTTTTTCTAAACTTTTGATTTGATTAGACGTTGAGGATAATCGGTATTAAAAGCTCTTGTGTCCTTAGACGACCTCGGTATCTTACCAACACTATAGTACGCTCACGATGGGTGCACTTGCCCATATGTGTGTTTAGTGTTAGTAAATATCGTGTTTTATAAATTTAAAACTTGGCTAAAAAGTGTTAAAGGGCTTAAAATATACATTATAAACTACACGACACTTCACACGCATCAATGAGACCACCTCCAACTGACCAGACACCGATAGAAAAAGAGGAAAACAAGATCCCACGATGGGATAGAAAGCGCGACGGTGATCCTCAATACCGAAAGTGGTGGAATGATGTTGGAAGGCCACTCAGAAGAAAGATGCTTGAAGAAAAGGCAGAACAGAGAAGGCAGAGGGCTAAAGAACGAAGACACAGCATTAAAGACTATGCTGGAAGGAACTACAGCTACATCCAAGGGGGAGTCTGTTAGTTCATATGTCTGTAGCTTCCGTCAGCATTTCGTCTTATTTTGAACTGTATATGTCGTTTTGTATATGTATGTAAATGTATGTATGTTTGTGTAACAACAACTCTGGGAACGGTGCGATAATGTAAAAGTATATCCGACGGACGACAAATGTCATCCGATCGGATGGCCATCCGATCGGATCACCATCCGATCGGGTGACACTTAAAGTCTCCCTGGTTGCTGCCTATAAATACCTAGCTAGTGTTAGTTAGAGAGAACTTTTTGCTGAACTTGTAAGGAACCTCTGCTGGTCTGAGATTCTACTGGAGCTATTGTACTTTCACATCTTCTAATAGAATTCAGACGGATTAAACGTTGAACTTGTCGTTGTTGATTCTGTGACACTATCAAGGGATTCCGCACCTTGATTCTGATCGATCCAGCCACGTTCAACTCGAACAGATCCTGATCAAACGGCCTAACAGATATGTTTAGGATTTTATCTTCAAGCCTAACTGTACCCTTGCGCGAGCCCGCGCAAGGGAGTTAGTTGAATATTTGTCTCTCATTTCTCTGGCACATGGCCATCGAAGACTGATATTTCCAAATCTTGTTTAGAACCGCTGCGCGGCTGCGCAGGGTCTTGTTTAAGATGATTTTGGAATGAAGTTATGGTATGGTCCTATGCGCTTGCGCATGGTTTTTGGGACCATACCCCTTCAAGTCCCCCCAGTCCAGTGTTGCTCCTATGCGCCAATGGCAAGTAGATGGAGCACTGGACTATAAAAATGAAGTGTGCGCTTTTGCTGCTGAGAGGTAAACAGGTTGTTTGGCGCAAGGCATGGTTGTAAAAATCCCGCCTAGGCTCCGAGTACTCCCCTAGTACTCGCTACAAGGTAGGCTGTCGAGGCCCGAGTACCATTCACCTAGGCCCATTACTCCCCGAGTAATCTCTGCCTAGGCCGAGTACTTCCCGAGTACTCCCGAATCCGACTAGGGAGCGCCTAACGACTTTTGCAACCATGACGCAAGGTATGAAAGAACTTAACTTTTGAACTTCCCCAGGTTGGGTTAATATTTTGTTAAGTTGGATGACTGCGCGCCATGGTGGCAATGCGCAAAGGTGTGTAGACGTTCTCCATATGTTATAATGCGCTAAAAGCTACCTGGGGTACCGGCCGGTCCACCACTGGCGAGGTTAACTACTAGTGTTCCTTTTTCTAACGTCCGCTTCCTAGTGATGGACTTTGGTGACTGCGCGCTGCAGTACACTCAGGTTACAGAAGTCCTTCCAGGTGTGCCGGAGACTTCGGACGATGAAAAACTCAGAGTTGGAATATACAACCTTGCAAAGGTTGCTATTTATTTTGAACTTGTTGGGATGTTGAATCCCTTTTGTAATAACTTGTTAATGTGCTGATGCACATGTTTAGGTAAGGCAAATAAAGATGTTATAAAGCTCATGTATGAACATAGGGCTGGACCTTGTGCAGTTCGAGTGTCTGCGGACTGTTCATGAGACTTGTATTAGGATACCATAGTGTTTTTGTGCTTACCAAAAGAAATTGCATGCATTTGCAACGAAACATAAAAAAGGCGTATGTAAGTAACAGACTTTGTATTAATAGATAAGGCGCATGGGCCGATAAGTACAAACATGCTAAGATTACATTTAGGATAAATAGGATAATTAATGGTGATGCGTATGTAAGTAGCGACCCTTGTGTTGTGCGTTGGTAAGGCGTAATGCGCTTTCTAAGTACAAAGGATGCTAAGATTACATGTAGCACCTGCGCAGCTGCTGCGCATTCCATGTTCGCGGAACATCTGTTCCGTCAAGCTTGCGCAGGGTGTACGCTACTTTTCCCAAGACCTCGTTAATCACATAAGGCCCTTCCCATTTAGGCGCGAGCTTCCCAGGGTGCTCGGCGTTCGATGCTTCATTATCTCTTAGGACAAAATCTCCAGGTAGGAAGCTGCATATGAGAACCCGCGCATTATAGTATTTTTCCAATTTTGACTTGTACTTGGCCTCATTAATGGTTGCATTCTCTCATCTTTCTTCTAGGAGGTCCAAGTCGAGTCTGCGCTCTTGTTCATTGTTTTGTTTCTCCATGGCTAGCATGCGCAGTGACAGAAGACCGATCTCTGCTAGGATCACGGCCTCCGTTCCGTAGACAAGGCTGAATGGTGTTTCTCCCATGCTAGTCTTTGGCATGGTGCGATGAGCCCACAGAATACTTGGCAGTTCATCGACCGAGCCTCTTCTTGCGGTTCCCAATCTTGCCTTAATGCCGTCCACAATCTGTTTGTTGACGGTTTCAACTTGATCGTTTGCTTGTGGGTACGCCACAGAAGCAAACTGTGCTCGATGCGCATTTCTCTCATCCATTTTTGTAGATCGTCAGAAGCAAAATTGGTACCGTTATCTGTGATGATGTGCAACGGTAACCCGAACTGGCATATAATATGTTCCCAGATGAACTTCCTGATAACCATTCCGGTGGTTGATGCCAGAGCTTTCGCTTCTACCCATTTTGTGAAGTAATCCACAGCAACTATGATAAATTTTACTACGCCGGGCACATCGGGAAAAGGACATACCAGATCGATTCACCACTGTTGGAAAGGCCATGCTGCGGTTACCGAAACCAAAGGGTTTTTTGGGTGGAGAGTCTTTGGGGCGTGGCGTTGACATGAAGCACATTTGCGCAAAGTCTCAACAGCGTCCAGGTGCATGCCAGGCTAGTAATAGCCTGCGCTCATAATTTTTGCCACCACCATGCGAGGACCGACATGGATTCCGCATAATCCTTCATGGATTTCTCGGACCAAGTATTGCGCGTCATGTTTGTTAACAGATAGTAGAAGAGGACCCATACAAGACTTTTGATACAGAATTCCATCCGCCATCTCGTAATTTAGCGCTTTGTTCTGAATTTTCCTTGCTTCTGTCTTTCCTTCTGGAAGAGTTCCATGCTGTAAGAACATAATAATCAGAGACATCCAGGATGGATTCCCGATTTCTTTCATGTTTACGTGTCGGAAAGGAATAGACGGGTTTGAGAGAACTTCAATGCGGACCTCCTTTTCCAGGTGTTTGAAACTTATAGCAGCTAGCTTGTTAAGCGCGTCCGCGTGCTTGTTCTTACTTCAGTTAATATGAATAATCTTGAAGGACTGAAACTGATTGATTAAGGTTTTCACCTGTTCAAGATATAACACCATTGTTTCACCTTTCGCGTCATAACGACCGTTGATCTGCTCGGCAACCAGCAAAGAATCAACACGCGCTTCCACATTCTTTGCCCCCATTTTAATTGCTAAGCGGAGACCCACGAGAAATGCCCCATACTCTTCTTCATTGTTGGTGCTTTTGAAATCCAACCGAATGGCATAAGTAAGTTCATGGTTGTCGGGGCTGACGAGACCAACCCCTGCGCCGTCATCATTGGACGTACTGTTTGTATGCAAGGTCCAGACCCTGTCGTCGAAGACTGGGATAAGATTCTGTATGGCTTCGAATTCTTGGATTTTATCAATGGGAACTTCAGTAACGAAATCTACTAGAACTTGGCCTTCGATAGCTGGGTGCGACTTATATAGGATATTATGTCCGCCCAGTTCAATGGCCCACTTTGCTAATCGGCTAGCAACATCCAGTTTGGATAAGATTTGACCCAAATGATAATTGGTTAGAAGAGTTATGATGTGGCCAAAAAAGTACCTTCGTAATCTGCGCGAGGCGGGAACCAATGCTAGAACCACTTTCTCCATGATTGAATAACGGGTTTCTGGATCAGTCAACATCTTGCTGATGTAATAAATTGGAGTTTGGACTCCATCTCTTTCTACCAATAACACTGCCCCTACTGCTACCTCAGATGCGGAAAGGTACAAGATTAATGGTTCTTCCTTTCGCGGAGCCGTTAATGTAGGTAACTGAATTAGGCATTCTTTCATTTCCTGAAAAGCTTTTTCGGCCTCCGGAGTCCATTGAAATTGGTTTTTCTTGACACAATTGCACAATGTGCTTATGAACATATAAGATTTGGTAGCATGGTTTGCTAAAAATTGGTTGAGCGCAGCTAGTCGGCCAGCTAGGCGCTGCATCTCTTTGATAGATGCTGGTGACGGCATGAGCTGAATAGCTTCTACCTTTTCTGGATTAACTTTAAAACCATCTTTGGTCACGATAAATCCCAAGAATTTGCCTTCCTCCATTCCGAACGAACATTTCACTGGATTCAGCTTCAAATTAACTTTGCGCAAAGAGTCGAAGGTGCGCTGGATGTTTGTGAGCATTAATTCCTCTTCAGGACTCATGATGACAAGGTCATCCATATAAACTTTGACTGTAACTCCGATGTCCTCCCCAAAGAATTTATCCATTAGACGTTGATATGTAGCTCTCGCAGTGCGGAGACCAAAAGGCATTTTTGTGTAACAGAAAATACATTTGTCCGTGTGGAAAGCTGTCTTGTCTTCGTCTTCTTCCTTCGTTTATACTTGGTGATATCCTTTGTAACAATCTAGGAAGCATTTCCAGTGGAACGGAGCTAAGGAATCCACCTTCTTGTCAATCTCCGGGAGAGAGTAACAGTCTTTTGGACAAGCCTTGTTGAAGTCCTTAAAATCAACGCACATACGCCATCCGCCATTATGCTTTTGCACCATCACTGGGTTAGCCACCCAAGTTTGATACCGGACTTCGCTTAATATGCCCGCTTGAAGCAGTTCGGCCACTTACTCATTCATTGCACGAGTCTTTTCTGAACCTAGACTGCGCTTTCCCTGTACTACCGGTTCTATGAACATTCAAGCAGTGTTCCGCCACATCTCTTGGTACGCCGGTCATGTCCGTTGGGGACCATGCGAAAATATCCATATTCTCAAATAGAAGCTGTTTCAGTCTTGCGCGTATTGCCGGTGATATGGCGTGTCCTAGCAAAATAGTTTTCTTAGGATAATCATTGTTGAGTACCCACTTCTCTGGTTCGTTAGAGGAAGATGGCTTCGCGACCTTTACTGGTGGTTCATCGTCTACAGACATGACTTCTTTGCTTGAATATAAAATTGTTACTCCAGTTTCTGTTGGAAAACCGCAAGCAGCGTGTGGTATAGAAGTAATCATGATAAATTCCCTTTGTGAACGTCTGCCCAACAATACATTGTGACGAGATGTAGCTGGCATAACCATAAAATTGACTTGAACGGCGTAAGTGTTCCCCATCAGAAAGTGTAACGGGAAAGGAGATCTGACCTAGCGGAAAGACGGCTTCATTGCAGAAGCCAGTTAATGGGAAATCAACTGGTTTCAAGCGCGCCTTGTCCTCTGGGTCTAACTGCTTGAAACCACTGCTCATAGATAATATCCATAGAACTTCCCGGATCGATGAACATGTAATCAGTACGATAATGACCAAAAATACCAGTTATGATGACCGGTTGTTCCTTTTGAGGACCTCTTGGCACGACAGGAAAAATCACTTGCTGCTCGCGCCAGTGTTGATTATGACTTTGTTTGTTATTGCGCTTGCGCGGTGGTCCTCCTTGCACCATATATGTCTACTTCGTTTTACTGCTTGGACCATCATTTCCGTGAATGATTTGACGAACGTCTTCACAAACGTCATGTACCATGTTACTGAGCTCTCCTTGATAGTTTGCACGATTGTGCTGGGTGTCCCACTGTTGCTATAAATGCGGGCCCATCCTTGTACAAATAGATTGTTTCTGAGAATTTTGTTCTGCACGATGATTTCGACGTCTAGATCCAAAATGAGTAAACTCATATCTGGTGCTAGAATGAGAGTAAACTTTTGTGTCTTCGGCCGACACGTATGATGGAGAATCTTAATGGAACACTCGAGGTGCAGATGGAGTTCGCACCTGAGGTGCAGATCTACGTGTCTGTGGGGCTGGTTGAGCAGTTTATGTACAAAGCTGTGCATAAACGACGTTCAATGCACCCTGGGACTTAACATACCAAGAGATCGGGGTTTCACCAGGAGGTAGGATCGAACTGATCGGAATTTTAGGCTGAACACCTGGAGTAACAGGATCGTTCACGTGATTCGTATCATGATGAACATCGTTATCGTCGGATGCTTCTTCCACGATTCCGTCGACACGAGAAGCATAAGCGAAATTGCCTCTGTTCTCGGATCGAGGACCTGGTTGATTAGACGGACCTTCTGCCATTGAAAACAGAAGAGAGAGAAATGAATCGAACGAGAAGATGAGGATAAAAGTAGAAAATCAGTGGGCGCCAATGAAGAAACAGTGGATCGGAATTGACCGGAGTCACTCAGATATGGGATATGGTTTCTGCATAAAAAGGTTAATCCTTTCGTCGATTGCTGGATGGGGCTACTTCACCGGAGAATACTGCAAAACAGAATGCTGTTAGGCTCGCCACAGGGAGAATGGGGGTTCTCTCCGTGACCACCCTCCGGCGTGAGAATAAGTATAGTGATCTCAAAGAAGAATGTTGGGATTGAACCCTACAAAGGAACAGATGATATAAAGCCAAAACTGGTTCAAAAATAGGGGATCAGCATAAGCAATGTTTTGTACAAGTCTTTCCCCTTGACAGTGGCCCTAACAACTGATAGACTACAAACTCTGCTGTTTTACAACTGCTGACAAGCCAAAGCACTGATAAAGAACAAAGACTGAAGCTTAATCTACTGATGTGTCTTAAGTATTGCTAAAGACTAAAGCACTGCCCATTTAAGGACTGATCATCTATTGAAGAATGCACTGATGCTCTACATCAGTGCTTAGGCTACAATAGTGGAATGAAGAATCAGTGTTTTATTTATGTATTGTCTTATGTTATCAGTAGTTTAGTAATCAGTGGTTGTATAGATCAGTGGTTATAGTTTGTTAGGAAGTTAGATGTCACTTTCATGGTGACGTCAGCCGAAGATGCTCAGTGGTTGTGTTGTACTATAAATAGAACAGTACCCTGTACTGTTATGATTAGCTCTCTTCTTCTAAGTCATTCTGTATGAACAACTAGTGAGCTCAGGCTGAGGGGGAGATCTGTGCATGCATGCTATTGTAATTGATTATTGTAATAAATACAATCATTCGATTCAATGATAAACATGTTTGCTTAAACTTTTCTTCCATTGATTTTATGTTCAAAGTTTATTTCATAATTCCGCTGCAACTTACATCTCTGTTTCACCTTCACTTTAATTAAACAAACACAATCTAAGAAACTCAGATCCTAACAAAGAAGATGAAGTAGTAAAGGTGAAAGTATGTGAAGTGGCTTGTGAGATTATACCTGAATTCCAATATTGATAACCGGAGTTTTGGCGCTAAAAGGTGTAACGGAGGTAATAACGGAGAACACATTTCCGTTGACAGTTATCTCTCTTTCCATTAATAGTTAGCTCCACATCCATGTACACGGATCATGGATTTGATCAACGGCTGGGAGATGCCACGTGGAAAGTGGTTTTGTGTAGATCTTCCTTTAAGTTGTTGCCATCATCGTGATTTAGATGAAGGCTAAGGATTGTGCCATATCACATTCGGTTGTAACCGAATGAGGCCATGCACAATGAGCATTTAGAGCTTTCTAGAAGATCTACAGCTGTAAACCATTGTACCTTTGCCAATTGTCCATTCTGTTACAACATAAAGATTCCTTTTGTTCTAGTCCTGATTTCATGCGCGCGGATATGTTTAGGATTTTATCTTCAAGCCTAACTGTACCCTTGCGCGAGCCCGCGCGGGTGTTAGTTGAATATTTGTCTCTCCTTTCTCCGGAGCATGGTCATCGAAGACTGATCTTTCCAAATCTCATTTAGAACCGCTGCGCGGCTGCTAGGGTCTTGTTTAAGATGATTTTGGAATGAAGTTATGGTATGGTCCTATGTGCCTGCGCAAGGTTTTTGGGACCATACCCCTTCACTAGGGTAAAATCGTAATTTACGAAAAGCTAAAGTGATGGCAATACTATAATTTTTAAACAGGGGAAAAATCGTAACTTTGAACACGGGGCAAATTCGTATTTTTGAACAAAAAAACAAAAATGTTGGCAAAACTTTAAATTTGAACTGAGGGAAAAACCGTAATTTGACTGAGAGGAAAAAACAAAACCAATGACAAAACTATAAATTTAAATGAGGCAAATCGTAATTTAGCTGAACGAATGGAAAAGTGTCAGACAGCTGCCTGACACTATTTCACTCCATATTCATTGTAGTATATAAATGTGGTTGGAAGTATATCATGCATTTTCTTTTCTTGTGAAAGGTTGATAGCGGCAAGTAGAATTTTCAATGTTTTGGGAGATCTAGGGTGTTTCTAACTGGACAAACAAGTAGGGGTGGTTGGTTGCGCGATAGATTGATTTGGTGCCAAGTAGACTTTGCAATGTCACGAGATCGATAGATGGTTTGTAGATTGCGTGACCTCGCCACATATCGCTCATGGGTTTGAGTTGATGTTTACACTTCTTTTGGAGAGAACATCCCTTGTGGGAATTTTGTTTATCAACTAAGGATATAAGTGACTAATATGGTTGCATGCTATTTTAATGTTATTATTAAGGTAGGTCCTGAAAATTTAAGGACCCTGTCTGTGCCAGCCATAAAAAAGGTCCTTAGGCCCTGACGAATTATATAAACTATGTTCTTTTAAACAACGATTCACGTTATAACAATAGACATATATAGCAAAATCACAGTATTATAATAACATACCATAATAGTTAACCGGTGATTCATGAAGCTCTCTTAGTATTCTTGACATCAAATTGGTTAATATATTTGTTAATGGTGTGCGTTAACTTTTTAATTAGTTTCATTGTTGGTATTTTTATTTTGAATGACATTTTAGTGAATAATAGTATATTTTAGGATCAAAATTATTAGGTGTATCTTAATTCAATTTTATACAATTTGATAATTTAAAACTTACATCTCTGTTTCACCTTCACTTTAATTAAACAAACACAATCTAAGAAACTCAGATCCTAACAATTGGTATCAGAGCTAGGACAGTCAAACTTGATCTAACAATCATTTTGACGTAAAAGTTCAGCTCAATTTCGTTGATACTTTCAATTGTTCGTTTTTAGTTGAAAAACAGAGTAAGGTATAATCACCTACAAAAGTTGATTATTCAGTACCTGTAAAACAACCAGAATGGCGTCACAATCACAGGACACTAATAACACTTGCTCACTCTTTAAACCACCTTTGTTGGTTAGATCTGAATACAACATCTGGCCAGCGTAGGATGGGTCACATCTTAGCTCAACAAAATACAGGGTGTTGGACGTCGGTTGTCTTTGGACCACATGTTCCAATGGTGCCGAGTGCTGAGGATCTAAAAGTCCTTGTACCTAAGAAAATTGAAAACTATTCTGATTAGGATTTTCAAAAAATTGAACTGGATGCTAAAGCTTTTAGCATAGTAGCATCAGCATTCCCAAATGAAATTTATGCTGGGCTGTTACACTGTAACAGTGCCAAGGAATTATGGGATGCACTTAAGGAACAGTTTGGTTGTACTGAAGAAGTAATTGAAAACAATAGGGAGGTTTTGAATCAACAGTATGAAACCTTTTGTCACACTAAGGGTGAATCATTAACACAACAGTTTGAACATTTTAGCTGTCTCATAAGTGAACTGAAACTTGTTAATGTTGAATTTGCTAAATCAACTCTAAATAGTAGGTTTCTAAGGTCACTTCCTGAAAAATGGGACACAATTGCTTTTGTAACCAGAAATTCAGTTGGGTTCAAAGAACTTACCCTGACCCAGCTTCATGGTAGACTCCTTACCTATGAAAGGGAGTTGAACCAGAAAAAGAAGCTACAAGAGACTGGGAAGGCTGCTGATGATTATACATTTGGCAACACAGCTCTTTTGGGCCAGGAAGAATCTGGAGGTAGTAAGGATCAGGGTTATGATCATTACATTGACATAACAACTGGTGGAGCTTTTAATAACTCTGATTCTTACTCATCCAATTATGCTTTTACAGCTAATGGAGAAAACCAGAATTCTGATAATCTGTCCTTTGAACTCAATGATCTCCAGCATTTTGATCCAACTGATCTGGAGGAGATGGATATTTTGCACCAACTTGCACTACTGAGTGTTAGAACCAGCAAGTTTTATAAGAGAACAGGGAGAAAATTTCCAGGGTTACATGGGAACTTGAAAGTAGGGTTGGATCAAAGATCAAATGCTACAAGTGTAATAGGTTAGGTCATTTTGCTAGAGAGTGTAGGAGTAAAAACAATGGACCAATCATCACACACCCTAGCTCTAGACCACAAAATAACCAATCCACTATGCAGTATTCCCAATATACCCCTGCTGCTCATGTAAACACTGCTCACTATGCACACCCTGCAACCCCTGTTCCTGTGCACTATGTCCAAACCACTGTTCCTCAGATACAGTATGTCCAGGCCCCAGATCCTCAGGTTCAAGTGCAACAAGTTGCACCTCAATAAGCTACACAAACTGCTGTTGAAACAGATCAGCAAAGCTTTTTCACCTAAGCCTTTGTTGATTGGAGTAGTTTGCCTTAGGATCTAGGTGATGAAAACTTTGCTCTATATGCTGAGAATGTTGTTTCTAGTGATGAATTCTATTTTGCAGCATTAGAGTCAATTCCAGAAGGGTTGGAAACTGAAGAAGAAACATCCAGTGTAGAAATAGTGGATACAATTGCTGAAGCAGTGGTTACTTCTGTTGTTGGTGAACAACTGTTGGAAGAAAATTCAAAACCCCTGTTGGAACCACTGTCTGAACCCTGGTCTGCTGAAGAAGAAGAGAAGAAGCAAGAAGAAAAAGAAGAGAAGAAGTCAGTAGAAAGTGAACATGTCTGTGATTGTGCCATGATGGCTGCAACTAATGTATCACCCCAGGTTCTTAAAAACCTTTTTTCAGACAAATGCATCATAGCATTTGAAAATATCAAGGAGGTGAATGAAAACCTTAGAGATAAATTGTTAAATGATGAGCAATTTGAAAAATCTTTAAAAGAATTGAAAATCAAATTGTCAGAAAAAGAAAATGAGGTTTGCAGCCTCAAACATGAGCATTGCATAACCAAGGACCAACTTTAGGAAATGATAGAGAAATATCAGTCCTGCAAAAAGGAGTTGGAATCAACCCAAATCACATGTGAAAAATGGGTGGAATCCTGCAAAGGTTATGAGGTTATGCTTGAGAAACAGATTAAAAGCAATGTAAAATTTGGCATAGGGTTCAGGAAACATGACTAAGTTGAAAACACTGCTACAAATGAATCTGTTCAAAACATCGTTGAAATCATACCCACCAATAAGGATGGTCAAGAATTTAAAATAACTGATAAAAGTGGAAACAAACTCACTCTTGAAAGATCAGTGGGGTTCTCAACTTTTGAGGAGATTGAGAAATACCAATTCCAGCCCACATGGTCTGATGAGTTTGACCTCCTTGAAAATTTTAAACCCATGGACTTCACCATAGTGGATGGTGTAAAAGCACCAAAGGCCAAGGTAATTCCTCTTAAGGACATCCCAACAGTGGTTCAAAACTCTATTGCTAAGGAGTCTGAAAAGAAGAAAAAGAGAGAAAAGATTAAAAACTTGTTTTGTGACTTTTGTGAAAAGAAAAATCATTTGACAAAAGATTGTTTTCATTTAAAAGCTTATGACATTAACAAAACAAGTACCATTGTGCCTTCAAAAAGTTGCACCACCTGTGGAAAATCAAACCATCTCACTCAGGAGTGTGTGTACCTCAAAACCTTTGAGGTAAAAAAAGGAAGAGTACACTTCAAAAACACTCATGAGTTCATCAAATTCACAAGTCAAGAAACAACCATCATTTGTGCCTGTCCAAACAGCTGTTACAAAATAGCTGAACCAAAACTCTGTTAAAAGAGAGGTTCAAGTGACAGATGCACCCCCTGCAAACCAATATCAAACAGGTAAAGGTCAACCTCCATACCCAAGGGTCCCACATGTTTATGAGGTTTACAAAAAGCCTTCTAAACCAAAAGTGAACAGGCATCCTTTGGGTATTAACAACTGATAGGAAATGGCCCCCAACAGTGGTTAGAGAAAAATGTTTCAAAAGCTGCCCAAACCCCTGAGCTAACCACTGTCCATGTTCCTGAACTTAACATAGACATTATTGAGACCCCATCCAAAGCCTTACTGGCTTTGGAGACCCTCCTGAACTAATTATTTACTTGATGTGCAGGGAGCTTCTGCATGCTTAGATAGTCTTTGGTATGTAGATACTGGAGGCTCCAGGCACATGACTGGATGTAGAGCCCTACTCAAAGAATTCAAAAATCATGGAAGGGGTGATATATCTTTTGGTAATAATAGTAAAGGGAATGTGATGGGTTCTGGTACAGTTCTATCGCAACCCCCGATCCCTTATCTGTCCCGGGAACGGGCGGATGCGAACTCAGAGTTTTTGGTGGTATCAGTTGGTTAATTTGGCAGCGGAAATTACATCAGGACCGTAGTTAGGAAATGTTTATCAGAGTAAAACCACCACATTTAATATTAATAATCACATGGGTAAAACCCAAGTTTCTTATTACAATACATTTATAGAGATAAACCCTATTTTATTGAATTTAAAATATCGTTTATTAGGTAACTTTTATAGCCACATTTTTCCAAGCCCTCAGTGCTCTCCAGCTGGCTTTTTACTAATTGGCTGTCACATTGTGTTACCTGAAACACGTTTTAAAAACATTTGTCAGTGGGAAATACTGGTGAGTGAATCCCAGTTTAATCAAGAAACATTTTATCAATTAAAACAGTATTGAGAGCGATCACATTGTTTATTTCTACACAATTACTCATTCAGTACTGTCAATCCTGACTTGCGGGTCATATTACACATTGGCTAACTCGTTGTCCAATGGTAACGTACTGTCATCCCGACTTACTACTCGCAGTAGTAAATTTTGTATACAAAACCCCAACATACCGACAGTAATTGAAGAACTACAAAGACTCAATCACCGCTTAATCGCATTGTAAAACATTTAAGGTTTTGTAAAATATTACAAAAAGTTTAACAAAAATTGGATAAACTCACATTGCTATCTTAGACTCCACGTAAGGGTTTCCTGGGAATAATCTATAATTTACACAAATGTACATAGGTTAGTATCATAACCCTTTGAAAATATTAATGATACCCTCCCCGAGACGGCATTCCAACAACTACGTCGGGAAGAACCACGACAGTTGTTACGGAACCCTAAATCAATCGGGCAGCGTATCTAGTACGAAACTGGGGTTATAATACTTACAACGGAGCAAAACCTCGCTAATTAGGGGGTATAATACCAGCTTTATATGCCTAATATTCAGAAATTGTGATTGAGAAATGAATTGTGAACGAACTGAAATGAAATCCGATGCGTTCTTTATATAGTTGCTGAACTTGGGTCTCACGCGGCCCGCGTAGATGTACGCAGGGGCTTACGCGGCCCGTGTTGACTCTGGGTCAACATGTAGCTTGTCCGGATCAGCGTATAGACTCGACACGATGATGACACGTGTTGGCCTGGGGTGTCTCCGCGTTGTTGATCTCTCGCGGCCCGCGTAAACTTAACATGTGTCTTACGCAGCCCGCTTGAACTTAAGAAAATCAAAGGAATCCGGTTCTAACCCTTATACCGCCCGCGTAAGGATTGGGGTGAGTCCTACGGGGCCCGCCTCAGCTTATATTTTAGATTTTAGATTTTATTTTTAATGCTATACTGTATTTCGGGCTCGGTTTTCACACACGGTTTGTATTTAAAGACATATTGGGATATTTTAAATATAATAGGATGTCGGAAATATTATGAGGGTGTCAGTTTTATTTGAGGATTGTTACATCCTCCCCACCTTGTTTTAGAGCTCGTCCTCGAGATCTACTGGAACAAATGCGGATATTTCCTTTGCATTTCAGATTCAAGCTCCCATGTGTATTTAGGTCATCTTTTGGAGTCCCACTTAACTTTGACCAGAACTAATCTCTTGTGTTTGAGATTCTTGACTTTCCTGTCTTCAATCTGTTAAGGCCTTTCTACAAACTTGAGTTCTTCATTTACCTCTATATCCTTAAGAGGTACTATCAGCGATCATCAGCTAAACACTTTTTGAGATTAGATACATGAAATACATCATGTATTCCTGCCATTTCCTCTGGCAGTTGTAGCTGATAGGCTACAGGTCCTATTCTTCTTATAATCTCAAAAGGTCCAATATACCTGGGACTTAGCTTTCCCCGTTTGATGAATCTTACTACTCCTTTCCAAGGAGAGACCTTTAATAATACTTTATCTCCTACTTGAAATTCCAATGGCTTGCGTCGGTTATCGGCATAACTTTTCTGTTGATCACGTGCTGCTTTCAATCGTTCCTTGACTTGAATAATCTTGTCAGTTGTTTCTTGTACTATCTCAGGTCCAGATAGTTGCTTTTCCGCAATTTCTGCCCAACAGACTGGGGTTCGGCACTTTCGTCCATAAAGTGCTTCGAATGGTGCAGCATTGATACTTGTGTGATTACTATTATTATAAGAAAATTCTATTAAAGGTAAGTGATCGTCCCAATTACCTCCGAAATCAATTACACAAGCTCTAAGCATGTCCTCCATTGTCTGAATTGTCCTTTCACTTTGTCCATCCATTTGAGGATGATAAGCCGTGCTCAAATTTAACTTGGTTCCCATTGCCTTTTGAAAACTTGACCAAAAATGAGAGGTAAATCGGCTATCCCTATCAGAAACAATTGATAAAGGAATTCCATGTAAAGAAACAATTTCATTTACATACAATTTGGCTAATTGTTCCATACTGAAAGTTTCTTTCATTGGGAGAAAATGAGCTGACTTGGTTAGCCTATCTACAATCACCCAGATTGTATCATTGCCTTTCTTTGTTTTGGGTAATTTAGTAACAAAATCCATTGTTATTAATTCCCATTTCCACACCGGCATTTCTAATTGTTGTAATAGACCTGAGGGTTTCTGGTGTTCAGCTTTGACTTGTGAACAGGTTAAACATTTAGAAACATAGGCTGCTATGTCCTTTTTCATTACTATCTACCAAAAATTCTTTCTTAAATCTTGGTACATTTTATCATTTCCTGGATGCATCGTATACTTAGACTTATGGGCTTCTTCTAATGTACGATGACGTAAGTTTCCTAATTTAGGTATCCACATTCTCTTTTCATGGAATCTCCAAATTCCATCTGCTCCTTGTTCTAATTCTTTTAGCATACCTTTTAATTTTTCAGTATCTTCCTTGATTACTGATTCTTGTGCTTCTCTTATTTTGATCATTTAAATCTACTTGTAGATTTAATTTAAGAGAACGTATCCTTTTTGGCTTTTCATGATACTTTCGGCTTAAAGCATCTGCCACTACATTTGCTTTTCCTTCGTGATACTGGATATCACAATCATAGTCACTAAGCATTTCCATCCAGCGTCTTTGCCGCATATTCAACTCTTTTTGCTTGAAAATATACCTTAAACTCTTATGATCAGTTAATACGGTAAACTTACTACCATAAAGGTAATGTCTCCAAATCTTAAGGGCAAAAATTATTGCTCCTAACTCGAGATCATGGGTTGAGTAATTCTCTTCATAATTCTTAAGTTGTCTAGATGCATAAGCTATATCCTTTTGGCGTTGCATTAATACACATCCATAACCTAATTTAGAAGCGACAATAGACTACAAAGTCTTCAGCTCCTTCTGGTAATGCTAGTATGGGTGTATGGGTTAATTTATGCTTAAGGATTCTAAATGCTTCTTCTTGTTTTAATCCCCATTCAAACTTAATAGATTTACAGGTTAGCTTGGTTAAAGGAATGGCTATTCTAGAAAAATCTTGAATAAATCTTCTATAATAACCGGCAAATCCAAAGAAACTTCTAACCTCGGTTGGTGATTCAAGGATTTTCCAATCTAGTAATTGCCTCGATCTTTGTGGGATCCACATGAATTCCTTCATGATTAACTAAATGTCCAAGAAACTGTACATGTTTTAACCAAAATTCGCACTTAGAAAATTTAACATAAAGCTTTTCCTTTCTTAATAAACTTAAAAGTGCGTGCAAATGCTTTGCATGATCCTCTTTATTCGTAGAGTAAATGAGAATATCATCTATGAAAACGATTATGAATTTATCCAAATATGGCTTACATATTCGGTTCATCATGTCCATAAATGCAGTTGGGGCATTGGTTAAACTAAATGGCATGACAGTAAATTCATAATGACCATACCTCGTTCTGAAAGCGGTTTTAGGAATGTCCTCTTCCTGTACCTTTAATTGATGATATCCTGACCTTAAATCGATTTTAGAGAAAAATCGAGCTCCTTGTAATTGAACAAACAGATCATCGATTCTCGGTAATGGGTACCGGTTCTTAATCGTAACCTTGTTTAATTCACGGTAGTCAATGCACATACGCATTGATCCGTCCTTCTTTTTAACAAACAATATCGGCGTTCCCCATGGTGATGAGCTTGGCTTATAAATCCTTTTTCTAACAATTCATCCAATTGTTTCTTCAGTTCCTGCATTTCAGCGGGTGCCAAACGGTAGGGTGCTTTGGCAATTGGTGTTGTTCCTGGTATTAAATAGATTCTGAATTCAACTTCCCTATCTGGAGGTTGCCCTGGCAATTCTTCTGAAAATATATCTGAAAACTGAGACACTACTGGGATGTCTTTTAGTTCTTTTCCTTTAGTGTTAGTGATTATGGAAATCAAATACACTATAGAACCTTTTCTTATATAACTTGTAGTTTTCATCATAGAGATAAATTTTGTGGATCTAGATGGTTTATCTCCTTTAATTGTAATCGTTTTACCTTTTGGTGAATTCACTTGAATTGACTTTTGATCACATAAAATACTGTCTTTATTGGTTATCAACCAATCCATTCCTAAAACAACATCGAATCCTGCCAAATTCATGGGATAAAGGTTTGCAATAAATTTCTGATTTAAAATTTCTATGCTTGCTCCCTGCAAGATTTCAGAAATCCTAACAGTTTCTCCATTAGCTGTTTCTACTAAGCATTCTTGTGGTAGTTTAGTTAAAGACTGATTTAGATATTTGCAAAATGATGTATTAATAAAACTTTGGTTTGCACCAGAGTCAAATAATACTTTAGCAAAAACATCATTAACTAAAAACGTACCAGCTATGACATCTGGAATCATCTTGACTTCATCTGCAGTTAAAACAAATGCTCTAGCACTTTGAGTATCTTGTTGTTTGTAGCTGGAGCTAATTTTGGGCAATTAGGCTTGATATGACCTTGTTCTCCGCAGTTGTAACATATCCTGTTGTTAGCTTTATTCCTGCAGTTTTCTTCCTTGTGTCCCAATATTTTGCAAAAGTTACAGTATATAGAGCATCTTCCTGAATGCTTTCTTTTGCAATACCTACAGTAGGGTGTAGAGGTAGAACCTATATTTTTCCCACGATTAAAATTTCCAGAACGAAATTCTTGTGTGAGTTTCTGGGTTAGGTTCCTCCTTTGATCCTCCTCTCGGGTACGGATTAATTCATCTATCAAGGTATTTGCTAGTTCTACAGCTTCTTCTATGGTTTGAGGTCTAGCTACCTTGACTACGTGTCTTATTTCCCCGATTAATCCCCAGATATAACGAGAGATTAATACTGGTTCTCGTGAATCAAGAGTTGGCACTATTCTAGCATATTCGAAGAATATTTTAGTATAGCCCTTACTATCCACACCAGTCATCCTAAGGTTTAGGAATTTGTTTGCTATCTGTTCCTTCTCATTGGGTGGGCATAATTTCCTTTCTACCTTGTTCTTAAATTCTTCCCATTCCATATTGTAAGTTCTATCACTTCCTCTTGATTGGAGGATAGTGTTCCACCATTCTAGTGCTGCATTCTTAAACAGATTAGAAGCAAACAATATCTTATCTTCTTCAGCACACTTGCTTATCCTTAAGACTGCCTCAGTCTTCTCTACCCAGCGTAGGGTTGCAATGGCCCCTTCGTTGCCCGAGAAATCCATTGGTTTACAAGACCAGAATTCTTTATAAGAACAACCGTAAGACACGGTTCTTCTCCTTTTGGGAATGGGCAATTGAAGTATGGGTCCATTGTTTACGTTGTGTTCTGGTTCAATTGGTCGCTTACTGCTATGCTTACTTTTATTATTCGCTTCTTGAATCGTTTGAATAATAGATGGCATTGCATCTATGATTCCTTGTGCCACTATATGTTGAACAACACTATTATCCATTTGGTTTCCATTGTTATTGATGCTTGGATTCTCATTAACCATGTTAATGTTACTCTGGTTATCATTATTCAGATTTCCTTGATTTCCTTCATCGGCCATCTGAATTTTAACATTTACCCCATATTAATATCACAAGATAATATTTAATATAGTTAATCACATGATATGCAATCTAGCCAAAAACGTCGATCATTGCGACTTTTACTCTATTTCCATATACTATTATGCATCTATTACACACTAGTACTGAAATAAAAATTACAATACCAACAGAAATAGAATCACACTAATAGTAATATGCATCCGTACACACATATTTTATTTTTTATTTTATTATATTATATTATTCTTACTATTATCGTTTCCTCCATCACATCACGGATATGGATTTATCCAAAAATCCATATTGCGCTCATCATATTTCCATACGAGACGCACTCCCACCTGACGCATTCTCTCACTGCTTTCTAAAATTTCCTCACCAAATGTCCTAAGTTCTTGTACGTTTTCTGCACTCATTGGGGGTACAGGTTCTAGGACTGGGTTCGGAATCTGGGGTGCGGGTTCCTGATATGGGGGTGAAAGTGCCTGGAATCGGTAAGGATCTTCTAAGATTTCCCTAATGTAGTTATCATGGTAATAGGGATCTAAAGGGTCCATACCTGGATAGGCTCCTATGTTCTGTATGGGTGTGTCTTCATGTAGCGGGTAACGTTGCACAAAGTCCCTATTATCGTCCCACCAGGGGTCGTAATTTGGGTCTAGGGGGTTTGTGCAGGTACCCTAGGGATTTCTTCTGGGTTAAAGTCATGCATCTCCACTTGGTTTTCAGGGTTTTCTATCTCCATGGGTTGGTCTGGGATTAGTGATTGTGGGGCTACTAGTTGTTCCAGACTTGGGTCAGCAGCAGTTGTAGCTAGGATATGGAAATTAGCTAGGCTTCTATTAAGCATATCCTGTGTATGGGCATCTGTCTTTCGCTTAGCAGCTGCTAAAACTCTTTGCTGTTGCAACTTTCGCATTCTTTTCCTACGTGCAAAGGCTTCCTTACTGAACCATCCTCGTTTCTTATGAGGGAATGGATCTTTCGACTGAGATTTAAAAGCAAACATCCCTTCTTCCTGATCAGCAGAATACCCAGAAAGGGTAGGCTGTGAAGAGGTAGCTTCACTCCTAGGTGAATCAGACAACTGATGACTTATGTCTGAGGGTCCTTGATCACTCATACTGTAAACTAACAAATAGTCAAATAACACATAACAAATAATTACAGTTATGCACGTATTTCCGTAATTTATTTCCTAACACAAAATTTAGAATTTAAGTGTCAGCAGAACACTACTTTGGCTCAGACCAGTGACTAGGCTCTGATACCACCTTCTGTCGCAACCCCCGATCCCTTATCTGTCCCGGGAACGGGCGGACGTGAACTCAAAGTTTTGGTGGTATCAGTTGGTTAATTTGGCAGCGGAAATTACATCAGGACCGTAGTTAGGAAATGTTTATCAGAGTAAAACCACCACATTTAATAATAATCACATGGGTAAAACCCAAGTTTCTTATTACAATACATTTATAGGGATAAACCCTATTTTATTGAATTTAAAACATCGTTTATTAGGTAACTTTTATAGCCACATTTTTCCCAAGCCTTCAGTGCTCTCCAGCTGGCTTTTTACTAATTGGCTGTGACATTGTGTTACCTGAAACGTGTTTTAAAAACATTTGTCAGTGGGAAATACTTGTGAGTGAATCCCAGTTTAATCAAGAAACATTTTATCAATTAAAACAGTATTGAGAGCGATGACATTGTTTATTTCTACACAATTACTCATTCAGTACTGTCAATCATGACTTGCGGGTCATATTACACATTGGCTAACTCGTTGTCCAATGGTAACGTACTGTCATCCCGACTTACTACTCGCAGTAGTAAATTTTGTATACAAAACCCCAACATACCGGCAGTAATTGAAGAACTACAAAGACTCAATCACCGCTTAATCGCATTGTAAAACATTTAAGGTTTTGTAAAATATTACAAAAAGTTTAACAAAAATTGGATAAACTCACATTGCTATCTTAGACTTCGCATAAGGGTTTCCTGGGAATAATCTATAATTTACACAAATGTACATAGGTTAGTATCATAACCCTTTGAAAATATTAATGATACCCTCCCCGAGACGGCATTCCAACAACTACGTCGGGCAGAACCACGACAGTTGTTACGGAACCCTAAATCAATCGGGCAGCATATCTAGTACGAAACTGGGTTATAATACTTACAACACAGCAGAACCTCGCTAATTAGGGGGTATAATACCAACTTTATATGCCTAATATTCAGAAATTATGATTGAGAAATGAATTGTGAACGAACTGAAATGAAATCCGATGTGTTCTTTATATAGTTGCTGAACTTGGGTCTCACGCGGCCCGCGTAGATGTACGCAGGGGCTTACGCGGCCCGTGTTGACTCCGGGTCAACGTGTAGCTCGTCCGGATCAGCGTATAGACTCGACACGATGATGACACGTGTCGGCCTAGGGTGTCTCCGCATTGTTGATCTCTCGCGGCCCGCGTAAACTTAACATGGGTCTTACGCGGCCCGCTTGAACTTAAGAAAATCAAAGGAATCCGGTTCTAACCCTTATACCACCCGCGTAAGGATTGGGGTGGGTCCTACGTGGCCCGCCTCAGCTTATATTTTATATTTTATTTTTAATGCTATACTGTATTTCGGGCTCGGTTTTCACATACGGTTTGTATTTAAAGACATATTGGGATATTTTAAAATATAATAGGATGTCGGAAATATTATGAGGGTGTCGGTTTTATTTGAGGATTGTTACAAGTTCAGTCTTGAAATGTTAAGTTTGAAAATGTCAATCTGATTGACAATCTAAAATTCAACCTCCTTAGTGTCTCATAAATGAGTGACAAAGGTTATGGGTCATTCTTTACTAAGGAGTGTTGTAGGATTATTGGACCAGAAATGGTTAAGAAGATTGAAGAAACAATAAAAACTAGTTGCTCAAAGGAGTGGCAATGTTTATGTAGTTGATTTGTCAAAAGAGAGCCCCAGGACTGATGCTTGTTTGTTCTCAGCTGCCTCTAACAAAGAGACAGAACTATGGCATAGAAGATTGGGGCACACAAATCTCAAGACAATCACTGCATTGTCAAAACAGGGCCTTGTTTGGCCCAGTAAAAGTCATGAGTCTTAAAAGGAAAACAACATAAAAGCTCATTTAAGTCCATTGAAGAGTCCAAAACAACATGTGCTTACAAATGCTTCACATGGATCTGTTTGGCCCAGTAAAAGTCATGAGTCTTAAAAAGAAAATATATTGTTTAGTAATTGTAGATGACTTTTCTAGGTTTACATGGACTTATTTCTTACATTCTAAAGATGAGACTGCAGTCATTCTGCAAGACTTTGTCAAATAGGTTGAAAAGCAGTTTGACTTGCCAGTAAAAGTCTTTAGGAGTGACAATGGCACATAATTCAGAAATAGGGAGTTGGATGAGTTTTGTGTGTCAAACGGAATTGTAAGGCAGTACAGTATTCCAAGGACACCAGAGTAAAATGGGGTTGTGGAAAGAAAGAACAGGACACTGATAGAGGCTGCCAGAACCATGCTTGCAGATTCAGGTTTGCCAATAACTTTCTGGGCAGAGGCTGTAAACACTGCCTGCTATGTCCAGAACAGAGTTTTGATAAACCCCAGGCATCAAAAGAATGCCTATGAAATTCTATATAAAATCAAACCACTCTCATACTTTAAAGTATTTGGCTGCCCATGTTTCATTTTAAATTTAAAAGACTCAATTTCAAAATTTGCAGCCAAAGTAGACAGTGGTTATCATCTGGGATACTCAACCACTGCTAAGGCCTACAAAGTGTTTAACACTAGGACTAAGTGTGTGGAAGAGACTTTGAATGTAAAGTTCAATGAACTTTCTTCAATGAAAATCCCTGCAAATCCTGCTGAGTTATTTGATCTTGATAAATTCACTTTTGAAAATGTTTCTGTCAAGACTAACAGTGCAGGTCCATCTCAACCTCACCCATCAGACAATGGATATGAAGTGATCAATCCACAACAAAAATTCACATCCATTGCCAGAGCAGCAGATGTTCAAAATAGCTGTCAAAGGTCAACCACTGCTACATCAACAGTTGTTGACCAAAGTAGACCTCAAACTCCTGCTTCCACATCCTCAACCACTGTTGATAAAGATCTGCCAACAGTGGATAAAATTCAACACGTTGTCACACCAATTCCTCCTATTCCTCCACCTCCATTTTAAGACACTGTTGGATCATCAAAGTCACCAACAGTTGTTAGCTCAGATGATTCACATCTGCAGCCTTCACCTTTAAATGTCGTTGTTCCATACAAAGGAGATTTAATCTTCTTGAAGTCTCATCCACCAGACCAAATCATTGGCAACAGTAGTGAAGGGGTTCTCACCGGAAGTCAATCCCAAAACATCTGTCTTTTTGCTGGCTTTCTATCACTTCATCAACCAGTCAAGTATCAAGAGGCACGGAAAGACAACAGTTGGGTGGAAGCCATGCAAGAGGAGCTGCAACAGTTTAAGAGACAACAAGTATGGGAACTTGTACCACTGCCAGAGGGTGTGAGTCCTATTGGCACAAAGTGGGTCTTCAAAAATAAAACTGATGAAAGGGGCATTGTTGTCAACAATAAAGCCAGGCTTGTGGTTCAAGGTTTCAGACAGGAAGAGGGAATTGAGTATGATGAAACTTTTGCCCCTGTAGCAAGATTGGAAGCTATCAGACTGTTCCTGGCCTTTGCTGTCAACCACAACATAAAGGTGTTTCAAATGGATATCAAATATGCATTCCTTTATGGTAAGATTCAAGAAGAGGTATATGTTTGTCAACCTTTTGGTTTTGAGGATCCATTTAATCCAGATCATGTCTACAAGCTAAATAAAGCTTTGTATGGCATGAAACAAGCACCTAGAGCCTGGTATGAAACTCTTTCCACCTTTCTTCTCTCTATTGGTTTCACAAGAGGTAAAATTGACAAAACACTGTTTTTAAAATGCTGAAGGATAGATCTGATGATTGTCCAGATTTATGTGGATGACATCATTTTTGAAAGCACATGTTCAAAAATGTGTGAAGAGTTTAGAAAACTCATGACAGCTGAGTTTGAGATGAGTGCAATGGGTGAACTACAGTGCTTTTTTGGTCTCCAAGTAAAGCAAGTGCAAAATGGTACTTTCATTCATCAAAGCAAATATGCTAAAGAACTTTTAAACAAATTTGAGATGAATGACTGTAAACCATGTAGTACACCCATGGCAACCAATAAGCTAGTCATGACTGATGAAAAGGATGATTTGGTTGAACAAACCATATATAGATGCATGATTGGGTCTTTATTGTACCTAACTGCATCTAGGACAGACATCATGTTTGCAACATGTGTTTTTGGAAGATCCCAATCAGCCCCTAGGAAGTCTAACTTCATAGCTGTGAAAAGGATACTCGGATACATAAAAAGTGCTCCCACACTTGGTATCTGGTACCCTGCTAATGGGAATGTTAAGCTTTCAGTTTTCTCAGACAGTGACTTTGCTGGATGCAATGCAACAAGGAAGTCCACACCAGGAGGGTGCCAATTTCTAGGTGATTGCTTAGTATCTTGGCAAAGCAAAAAGCAAGCAGTTGTTTCAACATCCACTGCTGAGGCAGAGTATATAGCTGCTGCAAGCTGCACAACCCAACTGTTATGGCTTCAAAATCAACTGCTGGATTTTGGTATCAATGCCTTAAAGACACCTCTCATGTTGGACAGTCAGGCAGCAGAAAATATCATCAAAATTCCAGTTTCACATTCAACCACCAAACACATTGACATCAGACATCACTTTATGAGGGATTGCTATGAAAAAGGTTTGATATCTCTGCATCATGTTCATACTAAGGATTAGGGCTGGCAATAGGTAACCTGCTAAGACACGATAACAGAAAAGTACACCATGTGATTTTTTACGTTTTTAAAAATAATCAGAATTTGAAAGTTAGGATCCATTATTTCTCCTTCTAGGTGCATAAAATACACATCTGTCTTATAAACATTGGATATAAAGTAGTTAAATGATTCGTATTCATGTTTAAAATTTTTGTTGTTCACGTTATCAGATACCTGTTAAACCTGCTAAGACACGATTTGCCAGCCCTACTAAGGACCAGCTTGTAGATGTGCTAACGAAAGCATTAGACACGTCCACTTATGATAGCGTGATCTCTAGGATTGGCATGCTTAACATGGAATAACAGGCAAAATCCTGTTTTTCTATGAATAAAAAGCATCAAAATGTTTTCAGAAAATCAAAAATCCATCCTTAAAAATAGTTAAAAATGAAAATTTTCATTAATCCTTAAAAGTCTGTCATAACCACTGTTTTGGTTCAAACATCTGATTGTTAAAGAGATATCCACTGCTGAAAGTCAACCTCTGTCCCTTCATTTTCATTGTTAATCTCTGTTATCAAACATTAGTGTTTTAACACACTGATGGCTATCCACTGATAGTTAAAAGTCAGCCACTGTTTTCATTTTCACCACTGTAAACCACTGATATTAATCATCAGTGGTTTCCTAAACAACTGTCATCCATTATTCATCAGAAGTTGTCATGTGGACAATTCTTAGCTGTCAGATCTTTGTAACCACTGCTACGTCAGCATTCCCTTTTTCACTTTATAAAACCCTGATTAAAACCCCAATCATAGGTTTCACTGCCATATCGAATTCAAAAGTTCTTTCAAAAGCAGTTTCCATCAAAATCTTTCGAATCATTCATCTTCTTCCTCCTCTCACAACTTCCTTCGAATCACCATGGCCCTTAATCTCAAAAACCCTCATAACTATCTGTGCACACTTGAGAAAACAAGTCAAAATACATATTTCCACTCCGTCATTGATGCTCTTTCCTCTTCAAAGTACAAAACTTTGTTGACTTGCAACGCACCAATCTATCAAGAAACCCTACGTGAATTCTGGAAAAATGCAAAAGTTGAAGTTCATGATAACAAGCCCTGGGTTATTACATCTGAAGTAGGAAAAATTCTTGTTTCCATTACACCACAAACAATCTCTGAGGTTTTTGAGATGAACCATACAGGTAATAATTCTTTCCCTAAAAATGAGTATCAGATTGATCTGGCTAAAAGAGGGTATGAGGGCCAAATGAATAAAGCAACTTTTCAAAAAGGGAATTTTCCACCTCCCATGAAATTTTTATTCCATACCCTGCTCATGTGTGTTTCAAATAAAACTACAGCTTTCAATGAAACACCATTGAACATCCAATACTTGGGATATGCTATCATGGCAGACGCTGATTTTAATTATTCCCAAAAGATTTTCAATGATATGGTTAAAAATGTTAATAATATAAAAGACAAGAAGAAACCATTTTTGCTGTTTCCTAAATTTTTGAGCTATTACTTACAAAAGAGAATCCCAAAGGATAGTGCATAAGTGCTTATCCTGGGTGCTCCTTGTCAAATTAACAGCCTTTCTTCTGAAACGTTTACAAGGCTGTCAGAGTCAAAAGATTTGAAAACACAAACAGAGGAACCTGAGCAAACTTTGGATGAGTCCACATCTGCTCCTCAGGTTTCTGCTGTTGAGCCTACTGCTCATGGTGACCACAGCAGCACAACCACTGCTGTGCAACCCCCACCAAAAACCACCAAAAAGACCAAAAAGAAAATTACCAAAAAGCCCACCAACCCATCCAAACAGGATCTTCTGGAAGATGAGATACCAGAAGTAACTCCTGTGACAACACAAAAGTCACCTACAACCACTGTTGCTACTTCCTCACAACAGATGGTAGAAAGATCTCAACCTGAGCCTGAAACTCCTCCTGCATCCTCACAAAAGGATCAGGTTGTATACACAGGGACACCACATTATGAAGCTCTGGATCCACTTAAATCCATCTTCCACAGCCCTGCTCCCGGGGCAAATTCTCTTTCAACCTCTATCCTCACTTCCCAAATCCCACCATCCATTATACCTCTGTTGAATATATTGGATATGGATCAGACATTAAACAGGTCTTCACAACCACCTATCACTGAGAATATACTCCAACAAGTGACTGAGTCTGATTCCTCTACCCTTGCTAACCCATCAATAGTTGAGGAGGTTACACCCCTAGAGTTACAAGTAACTTTTGGTGGTAGTTCAAGTAGAATAGCTACTACAGGTGTTGAATCCACTGATTTACACCTGGCCAGTAGTTTCATAAGTTAGACTCCCTTGAAGGCAATTTCTTCCTTAGGAACCAAGGTAACCACTGCTGTGTTCAAGTTAACCACTGGTGAGCTTACTAAGGTGACCACTGCAGAAGAAAGAAGTCCCTAATACCAAGAAAAAGGGGCATCGGTGGATGAACCATTGGAGACTCCTCCTGGTCCAACTACTGATATAAACAACCACTGCTAGTGGGAAATCAGCTGATCCCATTCACTTGGGTGATGGTTTAAAATATCAAGAACTGACGAAGAGAGTTGACAAAATTGAAACATCTGTGGCAGATATCAAAAATATGCTGCAACAGTTGTTACAATCCTCAAAGGCTCCATCCACTGCTACATCATCTGCTCCAACCACCAATGAGCTATGTCAACTTTTCCAACCTATGCTTCATCAACAAAGAAAATATGCTGATCAGCAGCATGAGATGCAGCTACAAATGATAAGAAATGTGATGGAAGCAAGGTATAAGGATACTCAAGCTGACATTAAAGCAATCAAAGCTCATCTACTCCAAACCAATGGTACTTCTCCTCCTACCATTGTCTATGTAGAAAACCATGATGATGCCAAAAAGGGGGAGAAAGGAAAGAAGGGAAATGATGGTTTACACTTAGAGCCTAATCCAAAAGCTAAACCAGTTGTGGAGATTCCCAAGCCAGATGGTTCAAAGAAGGTTGATGTGACTCTCTACCTGTTTGCTGAAGAAAAAACAAAGAGAGAATGGAAATAAAGGGTGATAAAAGATTTGCAGAGGATAAGAATGTTTTTATGGCAAAGGAAGTACATGGTACTTCAAACAAAAGAAAGACTACCAGAAAGGTCAGCCAACCCAAACCCACACCTTCCAAAACCACTAAACAAAACTCTGAAATCCCCAAAATTTTCTCACCTCAAACCTCTAAGCCAGCAGATGTTGAGACACCTGTTATGTCAACTGCTGTTGACACATCAGTGGTTTCAATAGATGTTGTTTCAACCACCACTCAATCCACTGCTACACCAAAAACTACATCTCCACTTCAAAAACTACCTGCCAAAAAGTAGAAGACAACAGTTGACACTTCCACAGTTGTAATGACAACAGTGGTTGAGACACCAGTTGTTTCAATAGCTGTTAGTCAGTCACCCATCACTTCAAACACTCCTTCCCAAGCCATAATCCTTTCTGTTCCAAAACCTCAAACAAAAACACCTTCTCCTAAAAAGGTATACACAAGAAAAAGAAAGTTTCAGGTGCATGATGATGACATACCAGCACCTATTCCTATTTCATCTGTACCCTACACTCAAATCAAACCTCAACCATTTATTCCACCAAAGTTAGCCAACCCAATCAAAGATCCAAAAATACTTAAAGGACATGATCCTGAAAGGGTTATTCCTCTAGCAGCAAACTACCCACTGGAATTACCTGCTGTAAAAAATGAAATGAGACAATTCTACACAGTGGATGACCCAGCTAAAAGAAAATTTCCATCTCTCACTGGTTTCAGACCTCCTAAAAAATTGGATGAGTATTTAAAACTCAAAGTAAAGCAGGCTGAATGGCAAGCCAAGTATCAAGGTCAGGGAGAAAGTGATAATAGCATCTCATGTCGAATGCGACTTTTACTGAGCAAAGTCAAGAAACTAGAAGATTATGCAAGAGACTTAAGCAAAGAGATGTCTAATTTACCACCAAATCCTTACCTACAAAAGGAGATGAGACAAGACCTCTTGGAGCTGATCATGAGAGATAAGTTATATCCTGCAAAGGTTGAACAATTCAAAGACTGACCACTCATTGCACTTAAAGCTGAAGCAAACAGAATTGAAAGAATCAGGAATGATCCAGGTATGAAAAGATCTGCACCAGACTGGAGTAAGTATAAAAAGAAAATTGCAGATATTACCTTGGAATACAAAAGAAAGAAGCAAGAGTTGGTTGTAGCCAAATATGGTACAGCAAAAACCATATCAAAATGGTCAAGGCAGTAGACTGATATGGTATATGCAAAGCTTGAAAAGAAAAGAGAAACAAATCCCACTATTCCAAAGAAGCCAACATACAGAGACAAGAAAGCTGTTGAGCCACAGCAGCAGGCCCTATCTTTGAAAAATCTGTTCACATCATCTGACACCTCCATCATTGCCCTAAATCAAAGAAAGAGGCAAAGACAGACTGATGAAGAAGTAAAGGCACAAGAAGCTGACATTATGAAAGTGGTTATTCAACAGATGATTGTAGAAAATCCTGACTCAGCAAAGCTTCAAGACATTGCTAAAACAGCCATGAGGCCTCCTTCACCAAACTCATCAAAAATAAAAGCTCTCCTAAGAAACGCACTGAACTCAAAGATACTAAAGTGGAAGTCTGATTAAAAGACCCACATATTGACCTTGCTCAAGTTCAGTGGAGAAGTTAAGCACATATCAAGGGAAAATGCACTAGGCCTGAGTGTAGCTGATCTACAAGATCTCCTTGAGCTTCAACTGTGTAGGGATGAGGATGATGAAGATTCCATGAACTTTGAATTACAATTCAAAGGGTAAGTTAGGGAATTATTGATGAGACAACAAAGATCTTGAATAATGAAGTGTTTTGGCATCATCTGTTCCAGGGGGAGATTGTTGGGATTGAACCCTACAAAGGAACAGATGATATAAAGCCAAAACTGGTTCAAAAACAGTGGATCAGCATAAGCAGTGTTATGTACAAGTCTTTCCCCTTGACAGTGGCCCTAACAACTGATAGACTACAAACTCTGCTATTTTACAACTGCTGACAAGCCAAAGCACTGATAAAGAACAAAGACTGAAGCTCAATCTACTGATGTGTCTTAAGTACTGCTGAAGACTAAAGCACTGCCCATTCAAGGACTGATCATCTATTGAAGAAAGCACTGATGCTCTACATCAATGCTTAGGATACAACAGTGAAATGAAGAATCAGTGTTTTATTTATGTATTGTCTTATGTTATCAGTAGTTTAGTAATCAGTGGTTGTAGTTTGTTAGGAAGTTAGATGTCACTTTCATGGTGACGTCAGCTGAAGATGCTCAGTGGTTGTGTTGCACTATAAATAGAACAGTACCATGTACTGTTCTGATTAGCTCTCTTCTTCTAAGTCATTCTGTATGAAAAATTAGTGAGCTCAGGATGAGGGGGAGATCTGTGCATGCATGCTATTGTAATTGATTATTGTAATAAATACAATCATCCGATTCAATGATAAACATGTTTGCTTAAACTTTTCTTCCATTGATTGTGTGTTCAAAGTTTATTTCATAATTCCGCTGCAACTTACATCTCTGTTTCACCTTCACTTTAATTAAACAAACACAATCTAAGAAACTCAGATCCTAACAAAGAAGATGAAGTAGTAAAGTTGAAAGTATGTGAAGTAGCTTGTGAGATCATACCTGAATTTCCATATTGATAACCGGAGTTTTGGCGCTAAAAGGTGTAACCGAGGTAATAACGGAGAACACATTTCCTTTGACAGTTATCTCTCTTTCCGTTAAAAGTTAGCTCCACATCCATGCACATGGATCATGGATTTGATCAACGGCTGGGAGATGCCACGTGGAAAGTGGTTTTATGTAGATCTTCCATTAAGTTGTTGCCATCATCATGATTTAGATAAAGGCTCCAGATTGTGCCATGTCACATTCGGTTGTAACCGAATGAGGCCATGCTCGATGAGCATTTAGAGCTTTCTAGAAGATCCACAGCTGTAAACCAATGTACCTTTGCCACGTGTCCATTCTGTTACAACATAAAGATTCCTTTTGTTCCAGTCCTGATTTCATGCGCGCGGATATGTTTAGGATTTTATCTTCAAGCCTAACTGTACCCTTGCGCGAGCCAGCGCGGGTGTTAGTTGAATATTTGTCTCTCCTTTCTCCGGCGCATGGTCATCGAAGACTGATCTTTCCAAATCTTGTTTAGAACCGCTGCGCGGCTGCTAGGGTCTTGTTTAAGATGATTTTGGAATGAAGTTATGGTATGGTCCTATGCGCTTGCGCAAGGTTTTTGGGACCATACCCCTTCACTAGGGTAAAATCGTAATTTGCGAAAAGCTAAAGCGATGGCAATAGTATAATTTTTAAATAGGGGAAAATCGTAACTTTGAACACGGGGCAATTTCGTAATTTTGAATAAAAAAAAATGATGGCAAAACTTTAAATTTGAACTGAGGGCAAAACCGTAATTTGACTGAGAGGGAAAAAACAATGACAAAACTATAAATTTAAACGAGGCAAATCATAATTTAGCTGAACGAATGGAAAAGTGCCAGACATCTGCCTGACACTATTTCATATTCATTATAGTACATAAATGTGGTTGGAAGTATATCATGCATTTTCTTTTCTTGTGAAAGGTTGATAGTGGCAAGTAGACTTTTCAATGTTTTGGGAGATCTAGGGTGTTTCTAACTGGACAAACAAGTAGGGGTGGTTGGTTGCGCCAAAGATTGATTTGGTGCCAAGTAGACTTTGCAATGTCACGAGATTGATAGATGGTTTGTGGACTGCGCGACCTCGCCACATATCGCTCATGGGTTTAAGTTCATGTTTACACTTCCTTTGGAGAGAACATCCCTGGTGGGAATTTTGTTTATCAACTAAGGATATAAGAAACTAATATGGTTGCATGCTATTTTAATGTTATTATTAAGGTAGGTCTTGAAAATTTAAGGACCCTGTCTGTGCCAGCCATAAAAAAGATCCTTAGGCCCTGCCGAATTATATAAACTATGTTTTTTTAAACAACGATTATCGTTATAACAATAAACGTATATATAGCAAAATCACAGTATTATAATAACATACCATAATAGTTAACCGGTGATTCATGAAGCTCTCTTAGCATTCTTAACATCAAATTGGTTAATATATTTGTTAATGGTGTGGGTTAACTTTTTAATTAGTTTCATTGTTGGTATTTTTATTTTGAATGACATTTTACTGAATAATAGTATATTTTAGGATCAAAATTATTAGGCGTATCTTAATTCAATTTTATATATTTCGATAATTTAAAACTTTATATATTTATGATTGTTAGTTTTTTTTTTAACTTCAGTACAAAGGTCACTACTAATGGAGATAGTCTTATGATTTATTAACTTCAGTACAACCTATAATGTTTTAAAAAGTGACAACCAACCTACATACAAAGGTCACTACTAATGGAGATAGTCTTATGATTTATTAATTACATCTCTTTCAATCAAGGTTTGTTTATTAAGAGCAACAATGTATAGTGGTTGGTAAGTTTCAAGCCTATCTCTTGGGCATGATCTGACATGTGGCAGCCTAGTCAGCAAAGAGACAATATGAGACTTTAAGTTAAAATGAGTGTAGTGGTATAATTTCCCATGCAATGATTACCTTTTTTTTTTTTGAGAAAATTAAAACAAGTAATATTTCATTAAATAAATAAAAAATACTTTACCACTAATTAAAATACTAAGAAATTTCATTAAATAAGTAAAAATTTACATTACCACTAATTAAAATACTAAAAATTAAAGACGAAAATGCAAAATCTAGATCTAAAGTCCGCATTTGTCACGGATTTGTTGCCTACGCATTTGATCTAGGAGCAAGGCTTTTCCTTGAAGGTGATCGATCAGTTTAGACATAAACTCGATATCTTTCTCCATTTGCCTCGCTTCTTGTAGCACGACGAACTTTTTGTTTTCGGTGTTTCTTTCTTGTATTGTTTCCAAACGCCTATGGCCAAGGTCTCGTATGTTTTGAAGTCGTCGGTTCACCTCTTCAAAATCTTGTTTCCTTTTCCCCCTTTTTCCCACTTCTTCTACAAGGCGGTCGGGGTAACTCCACCGCCTCATCCTCGACATCCTCATTAATATTAAGAGGGTGTTTGGGATTACGTTTTGAAGTGATTATTTGATTATTGCGTTTGTAAAACATAAATAATCTAAAAAAGTGTTTGGATGAAAAAAATGATTATCTGCCTCCAAAACGCAGTTTTGGAGAAGCATGTACCTACATGCTTTTTCAAAACTGCGTTTTGAAATGCAAAATCTATTTTGAAAACGTATAATCTATTTTGAAAACACAACACCAAACACCCCCTAATTGGATTATTTAAATCGACGTTTTAAGCATCGGATGTGGATGTTTCCGAATCAACCGAAGATGAGGTTTTGGACCGTTTCGCTTTATGCCTGTTGGGTGTTTCACATGTTTATCAAAGTAATTTTATCCGTATAAAATAAAAATGCAGCGGAAAATTATTTTAAAACATGTTACTTTCAAGATATAAAACTCATTTTATATGTGAAACCCAATAACCCGGATCCATATACGAACATGCATGCTATCAAACACAACCATAGAGTGTTTTAGAATACTACCCTTCTTAGAACAAGTAGGTGAAAAGGATGATGCTTCTTGAATGGTAATCTTCAAAGTAGAAGATCTCAAGCTTGTATACCCCAAGCCTTCCAACAAACACTTTGATTTTGCTAGGATTTCTACACTTAAAATTCCTCTTGCACACACACCCTCTTGGAACACCTTCTCTTGGCCGAAAATATGAGAGGGAATACTTGAGTTTTTGCAACTTGAATCATATATCAAAAGTGTGATAGAACGTGTGTAAGATATGAATCAAATCATATCATATCTTGGACAATGGTTGCATGAAATTTGATTGGACCAAAACCCTCTTGGGAAGACCCAAAGTGGGCGGCCCTATGGGGCTTTTTTTCACCCAAAATTTTCAAATTTCATTTTAAAATAAGTCTTATATTTATTTTTATAACTTTTATAAAATTATAACATCACATGTTATAAGACTTATGCAACATATCATAACCTTTATAATGTTATTTAACCCATTAAATAAAAAATAAAATATTCTCTCAAAATAAATTATCTATATAATTTATTAGTTTCTCAAGTGCAGTTTATTTAGAAAACCAATTTCTAAATATTATAAGTGTTTATATTTATTTGTTTGATCATATCATAAATAAATATTATAAGTGTTTGTCTAGCTTGTTATTGGGTATGACCCGACTTGGATCCTAACGTACTAGCCACATCAATTTAATATGTGTCTTGGGCATACAGAGTCCAACAATCTCCCACTTGCACAAGATACATAGACGATTGATGCAAGCAATAAATACCACCTAACAACAGTTTACTACCCCTAATACATATGACTAAGTTCCATTCAATAACATCATCCCTTTCAAGTCCCTTACTTGAACATGATTTAGGTGAATCGATCATTGATCCTTTCGTTACAGATGTCATGTTAAATCCAGAGACATAGAGTGATCACTCTCTATTGATTTAACTTTAGCAGGCCTTAGACATCTTACTCTCAACGAATAAGAGGAACAAATCCCTTCTTGACTACATACGTCTCTCACAATGACCTTGTACCATACCTGAGCTTAGCCTTAGGTACTGTCATATTATTGACAGCGAAGAACTAGGTCAAGGTATAATATTTGGTGAATATCAAGACCCAATATGTATCTCAGGTCAGAGGATACTATGATATTCGCCTTTACTCAAATTTACTTATGATCAATCACAAACGATTCCATGCAGTAATATTTGAGAGCGGGTCAGTCCTATATTTGTATCCCACAAATATCTATGAACTTTGTTAGCAACACTTTGCTCTATATTCATACCAAATGAATATCCACCAATCCAAGTTCATAAAAGTCTTACATTCATATTTGTTCCCACAAGTATGATCGACTACGGAAATTTAGAATAATTAATTTATTCATAGATTTAAACATGCTAAAATGAAACATAACTCTTAATGTCATAATCATATAAATGAGTCTAAATTACAATCGTTCCGATATCCAAATATAAAATAGATCAAATCCAATCACTAGAATATCGAAGTCCCAAGGCACAAGTATTATTCTCATGTTTTGGCCTTTCAAGGAGCTTTGTGAGTGGATCTGTAATGTTTTGATCGGTGTGAACTTTGCGGATACATATCTTTCCCTTTTCAACTTCATCCCTTAGGTAGTTGAATCTCCGCTCGAAATGTCTAGTCTTTTGGTGCGCACGAGGTTCTTTGATTTGAGCAATCACACCCTCGTTATCACAAAAGATCTCTAGGGGGTCTTGAATGGTAGGGACAACCCCTAGGTCGGTAATGAATTTCTTCAACCATGCAGCTTCTTGGGCTGCCAATGAAGCGGCGATGTATTCTGATTCTGTAGTGGACAATGCTACCGCATCTTGTTTTGAGTTCTTCCAAAAGATCGCTCCTCTATTTAAAATGAAGACATACCCCAATTGCGATCGAGAATCACTTCGATCGGTTTGGAAACTCGCGTCCGTGTAACCTTTTACAATGAGTTCCTCCTCACCAGATCCATATATTAAAAACATATCCTTAGTCCTTCTAAGGTATTTTAATATGCTCTTAACAGCCTTCCAATGACTGTTACCTGGATTTTGCTAGTATCTACTCGTCATGCTCAAGGAGCATGACACGTCCGGTCTAGTGCATATCATTGCATACATGATGGATTCTATAGCAGACGCATATGGGATTCCTTTCATTTTCTCTTTCTGTTAGGCCCTTGTAGGTTTATGGATTAGTAGCTAAGTGATTTAGAGGGCTTAGGGATTAGTGGATATTAGAGTGGGCTTATTTGGGTAAATGGGCCTAGGGTTTAGGGAGCCTCCTCCCTAATCTCTTACTATAAATAGTTAATGGAATTAGGGGCTTAGTGTTGGTTGATTTGTTTTTGAAACTTGTATTAGACAAGAAACCTTGTATGCAAGTTTAAGCATTCAATTCAACAATCTTCTTCAATCTTCATCTTGTTCTTGATTATTTCTTGAAGATCATCAAGTTTGGATTCCGCCCATCCTTGGTGATTGTTTGATATCGTTGTTTAATCCGATTTTCGGGACTTACAATTGGTATCAGAGCCATTTTGATATCAACCATTCAAGAAATTTTGTGTTTTTGTTGAAGATCTTCATCGCGTTCTTCGATATCTTCATCGTGTTCTTCGCGTTCTTCAAAAAATCATCATATTTTGCTTCGGTGATTCAGTTAGAAAGTGTTAAAAATCTTCAAAATCATCAAATCATCATCATCTGAGCATCAATATCTCGGATAATAAACAAAAACATCTGTTTCATCCATCATCATTTTGTCAGCATTTTGTTATCCATCCATCATCGTACATCTTCCAATATCATCATCACTGTCATCCTTAATCATTTCGGACAACAAGCAGATTCATCCCATCATCATATTTCATCATTATTCAGTCATCATCTGACATCCTTATCATCAGTCAACATAATCTGTTCTCCATCTCGAGTCATTTCGGATAAAAATGTTGATCATCTCGGATCGCATCTCGGATCGCATCTGTCACACCCCCAAAATCCACCTGCGGAATACCACCGCTTGGAGGTGTGACTGACTAGGATCCAGCCACCAATCATATTGAACAAGCATGTAAGTGATTATAAAAATCCAACCAATACAATTGGTATCCAAAAAAAACATAGTTTAAGTTGCAAGCGGAAGCATAATGTTTTAAAACCAAAACATAAGTTTAATTGTTTCAAAGTTTAACATGGCACACAACTGTCCATGTCCCACAACGACTCTCTTCCATGCAAGCTCCAGCTAAGTACCTATTGACCTGCAAAGCATGAAGTAACGAGTCAACAGCAAGTTGAGTGAGTTCACGGTTGGGTGTTCATTTTAAGTTGTTCCAAAAATAGTTTCCTTTAACTGGCATCCTGTCGTGGGGGTTACCCCATGGTTGAAAACGTGATTTGTTTACCCATTTACTCTGGCAATACAGCCGTGGAGGCTACCCCATGTTAGTTATCTGGCATTTCGGCCGTGGGGGCTACCCCATGTATACACTAGACTCGTTACCATAACGACTGCTGACTGTAGTCATGTTTATGTGCCCTGAACTGTCAATGTCTATCATCATTGACGTGCCCAGATCCATTAGTTCACGCCCGTCCTCTGCGGCACGGTGTGAGGCTTGTCAGACCTAAATAACGCTATCTAACTAATGACCCGCTCGCCATTGGCCCGGCGATTAAGTCGATATAAAAAGGAGGGACTTCGTGATAGAGTTTTGGTCTAGTACGAGTTATCTATCCATGAGGACGAGGAATTATATTCCTGAACCAATGCTGTCCTACCCAAGAAAGGACGAGGAATCCACGTTCCTTAACCCCATTCCCAACCCTTGGGAATCCCATGCTTTGTAGAGGGTGTGAACTCACCTTGGTTTGCTCGGCAGATACACAGAAAGGTCAATCAAGCTATATTGTGGTCAACCACGTCCTAACATAGTTGTACCACACAAGTCAGGTTCGTATTCAGGTAGTGCACGTATGTTTTCTACACACATTTGCATACACGTATTGATCATGGCACACACGTATAAATACTTCAGTTAATTAACAGGGCTCAAACACATCCAATAGCCTCATCTACGTAAATAAGCAAAGTCCAAGTATGCGGCCCAAATAGTTGGGCTCGTAATAGCATGCAAGTCCAAAACAGTGTGCACGTGTATATGGTCTCGAGTCGAGACTAGAGATCTCGAGTTGTACCTATGAGATCTCGAGTCGCAACCGTGGAGGTCTCGGGTCATGTGTTCATCACTCGAAACTAGGCGGTCTCGAGTCATGTCTCGAGTCGCAACAAGACTCGCAACCCTGATCTCGAGTTATGCTGTTTTGTGTCGATGTGGTGTGGTCTCGAGTCGAGACTGTGGGTCTCGACTCCCATCATCTGCTGATTCTCCACAGTGTACTATCCAATAGAATTTCCATTTCATGATATGGTGTACTAGCCAATGACAATGCACAAACATGTTTATGTGTCTAACAATTAATCAAATGGATCAAACAACCAGTTTTTCAAATATTCAAGGCACATTCATGTCATATTTATGTTGTTCATCATTAGGGTTTTTATCATATAACTTTGTGTACCAATAATCATGCGTTAAATCATTCTAAATTCGGAAATAATCTTTGTACATCATCATAACACACATGTTCCTCTAAAACCGATTTATACTGGCATAATATACCTAGTTTAATGTACTATCAATCATCATCATCATCTAAACACATCCCAGAACATGATAGAGCTATATTGATACATTCTTCCATTTATTCCTACATTGAGCTAGCATGATAATCAATCACTCACTCTATTTTTGTACACTATGAATCATTGTTTAGCAATCAAGCATCTACATCATTTACTCACTAACTCATACAAGGAGACAAGCATTCATTCATCAAGCACACATAACACTTAGCACACATTAAAACACTAACCGGTTAGGTTCTCTAAATGTGAGGGTATGAAGAGTCGATGAGTGAACTTCCGAATGATGATCCCAAGCTCGATCCGAGAGTCCTAGTGTTGCCGGTTTGAATCCGAGAATGAGAGGAGAAGAATGTTGAGACTTAGGGTTTTAGTGAGAGAGAGGGAGAGTGTGTGTGAGAGTAAGTGTGAGTTGCCCAAAGAAATGGCAAGGTTGGTTATCATCAAGGATTATATACTTGTTCTAAATTGGTGCACCCTAATGGGCTTTCGGGTAGACTAAAGGGGGTGCATGGCCCAACCGGCCCAACCGTTGCACTGTTCACTCGAGACCGCATGGTCTCGAGTCGGGTCCTTGTGTTTTGGTTCCGGTTCACTACCTACACACTTGTATAAACTATACTATATACGTACACATTAATAGCACATCAAGATAATCACGAACTTTCATTTACTAGTATATATAAACACATAACGTTCAAGCATGTTACACCAATATACGAATGAAGGGTTCTAAATATCGAGTTGTCACATTATCCCCAAGTTGAAAGAAATTTCGTCCCGAAATTTGGTAAGTACTCATTGAGGAAGCTAGTTAAGTTGTATGGTTTTCCTGGTTTTCCTGGGGTGTCACATCCTCCCCCCGTTGTACTGTTTGCGAATAGTCGGGGATACTTTTGTTTCATCTGATCTTCGCATTCCCAGGTGAACTCTGGGCCGCGACGTGAGTTCCAACGAACTCGAACGAGAGGTATTCTTGTGTTCTTGAGGACCTTAACATCCCGGTCCGTGATTTCAACTGGTTCCTCGACGAATCGTAACTGCTCGTCGATAGTGAGTTCCTTCAGAGGAACTATGTGGGTCTCATCTGACAGACACTTCTTCAGATTCGACACGTGGAAAACGTTGTGAACTGCACTGAGTTCTGCTGGTAAGTTCAGTTTGTAGGCCACCTTGCCTATTTTCTCAATGACTTCGAAAGGTCCGACGTATCGTGGGTTAAGTTTGCCTCGTTTACCAAAATGAACCACACCCTTCCAGGGTGAAACTTTGAGTAGTACCCGATCCCCAACCTGGAGCTCTAGTGGTTTCCTGCCCTTATCGGCGTAGACTTTCTGACGGTCACGAGCTGCCGCCATGCGTTGTCGTATTTGAGCAATTCGTTCGGTTGTGTCTACCACATGTTCTAGACCAGTGATCTGACTATCCCCCACCTCTGCCCAACAAAGAGGTGACCGGCATTTACGCCCGTACAATGCCTCAAACGGAGCAGCTTTAATGCTGGTGTGGTAGCTGTTATTGTACGAGAATTCCACAAGTGGCAGATGCTTTTCCCAGCTGTTGCCAAAGTCGATTACACATGCACGAAGCATGTCTTCTAAGGTTTGAATAGTGCGCTTAGACTGCCCGTCCGTCTGAGGGTGATACGCCGTGCTCATGTCTAATCGTGAGCCAAAGGATTTGTGCATTGCTTGCCACAGTTCTGAAGTGAAACGTGCATCTCGATCCGAGATAATAGAGGTGGGCACCCCGTGCCTTGCAACAACTTCCTTAAGGTATACTTCTACTAGAGTGGAGAATTTATCCGTTTCTTTGATAGCCAAGAAGTGTGCAGACTTCGTGAGTTGATCCACGATCACCCAAATGGTATCATTTCCGCGCTGGGATCTAGGCAGGCTAGTAACGAAATCCATGGAAATTTGCTCCCATTTCCATTGTGGTATCTCTGGTTGTTGGAGTAGGCCTCAGGGTTTCTAGTATTCCGTCTTGACTCTCGCACAAGTCAAACACTTGCTGACGTAAGTTGCTATGTGGGCCTTCATGCTAGGCCACCAATACGTAGTTTTGATATCGTGGTACGTCTTATCCGAACCAGGATGTACCGAGTAGCGAGACTTGTGTGCTTCATCCATCACAAGCTCTCGTAAGTTGCCATAGAGTGGGACCCAAATGCGTCCCGTTACGTAGTAAGCACCGTCTTCCTTCTGTTCTAGGCGCTGCCTTGAGCCGCGTAGGGCTTCAGCCCTGACGTTCTCTGGTTTCAATGCTTCTATCTGAGCGTCTCGTATTTGGGAAGGAAGACTAGAATGTATAGTGAGTTGTAAAGCTTGCACGCGCTTAGGCGCGGTGTCCTTTCGACTGAGGGCGTCGGCCACAACATTGGCCTTGCCCGGGTGATACCTGATCGAGCATTCGTAGTCATTCAGTAGTTCGACCCATCGTCGTTGTCGCATATTCAGTTCCTTCTGTTTGAAGATATGCTCGAGGCTCCTGTGGTCGGTGTAGATGGCGCATTTGGTACCGTACAGGTAATGTCGCCATATCTTAAGTGCAAAAACAACAGCTCCCAGCTCTAAGTCGTGCGTAGTGTAGTTTCTTTCATGAACTTTGAGTTGGCGTGAGGCGTAGGCTATAACTTTATCTCGTTGCATCAATACACAACCAAGACCTTGAATTGATGCGTCACAGTAAACCACAAAATCGTCTGTGCCCTCTGGCAGTGAAAGGATAGGTGCGCTACAAAGTCTTTCCTTTAGATGCTGAAAGGCTAACTCCTGTGCATTTCCCCATCGATAAGCAACGCCTTTCTGCGTTAGTGAGGTGAGAGGCTGTGCAATCTTAGAAAAATCCTTTATGAATCTCCTGTAGTAACCTGCCAAACCCAAGAATTGGCGAATTTCCGTTGGTGTACGAGGTGCAGGCCAGTTCTTAATTGAGTCTACTTTGGATGGATCAATGTGAATCCCATCCTTGTTCACCACATGGCCTAAGAAATGGACTTCATGAAGCCAGAAGTCGCATTTCGAGAACTTTGTGTAAAGCTGTTCCGTTCGAAGGAGTTCCAAAACAAGTCGTAGATGCTGCTCGTGCTCCTCCTGGCTCTTAGAATAGATCAGGATGTCGTCGATGAAGACTATAACGAACTTGTCCAGGTAAGGCTTGCACACTCGATTCATCAAGTCCATGAAGATCGCAGGTGCGTTTGTCAGCCCAAAAGGCATGACCAAAAACTCATAGTGTCTATAACGGGTTCTAAAAGCTGTTTTGGAGACGTCCTCTTCTCGGACTCTCAGCTGGTGATAACCCGATCTCAAATCAATCTTTGAATAGTAACTTGACCCTTGTAGCTGGTCGAACAAGTCGTCAATACGTGGTAGAGGATAACGATTCTTCACGGTCACCTTGTTGAGTTCCCGGTAGTCGATGCACATTCTGAAGGTACCGTCTTTCTTCTTCACAAATAGCACTGGAGCTCCCCAGGGCGATGAGCTAGGACGAATAAAACCCTTATCCAAGAGTTCTTGCAGTTGCGTAGAGAGTTCTTCCAACTCTGATGGAGCTAAACGATACGGTGCACGAGCTATAGGTGCAGCTCCAGGAGCTAGTTCAATCTGAAACTCGACCTGGCGATGAGGCGAAAGACCAGGTAATTCCTCAGGAAATACCTCAGGATAGTCGCGTACAATTGGAAAATCTTCTAGCTTCTTCTCTTTCTTCGAGGTGTCAGTAACAAGAGCCAAGATAGCGATGTGGCCCTTTCTCAAATACTTCTGGGCCTTAAGGAGAGAGATGACGTTCTCAACAGCACTCCTCCTGTCGCCACGAATCATGAGAGGTTCACTACCGGAACCCGGAATACGAACAATCTTCTCGTTGCAAAGAATCTCTGCTCGGTGTTGGGATAACCAATCCATCCCAATGACAACGTCGAAACTAACCAAGACGATAGGAATAAGGTCGATGGAGAAGGTCTGGTTAGCGAGAATAAGTTTACAACCCTTGACTACGTGTGCGGCCTCTAAACTCTTACCATTTGCTAGCTCTACAGTGTGCTTGTTGTTCAAGGGTGTTGGAAACGCTTAAGCATTTGACTAACTTCTAGTGACACGTAGCTAGTATCGGCACCCGAATCAAATAAAACTGTAACATAAAAGTCGTCGAGAAGGAACTTACCCGTCACAACGTTGGGGTCATTCCTTGCTTCACCTTGGCCAATCACGAACACCCGCCCCCTGGCTCCATTGTTGTTGTTGTTCCCATTATTACCATTCCCCTGATCATTGTTGTTGTTGTTCTGGTTCCTGTTCAATTGGGGACAATCTTTCTTGAAGTGGCCTTCAGCTCCACACTGAAAGCACCCTTTGTTGATACCTTGCTGTTGTTGCTGCTGTCACTGGTTCTGAGGGGCTTGTTGTTGGCGATTCTGGTTTGCGGGGTACAAGCTTCTGTAGTCCTTGGCGGCGTGACCTGGCTTGTTGCACCGATGGCAGTTACCCCTGGTGCATGGCCCGCTGTGGTGTAGGTTGCAGCGATTGCACTTTGGGTGATTCCCTTTTGACCACCAGATGATTGCTGACTGGGGCTCCTGTAGTCATCAGTCTTTCTCTGCTGAGATTGAGACTGAACAGAAGTCGAACCCTTACTTGAAGCCCCATCCCATTTCCGTTTGTTGTCACTAGGAGCATTCGAAGTAGCTGTAGCACTTATGCGCTTGGGTAACCTGTTCTGCTCCACCGCCTGATCAGTAAGACTGTGAGCCAACTGAACGACCTGCTGGATAGTAGCGAGGTTTGCTGAAGTCATATGACTTTGGATCTCCGGCACCAAGCCCTTGAGAAAGAGTTCAATACGCTTAATTGGAGGGTCCACCATAGTAGGACACAGCAAGGCAAGCTCATTCGATCTCTTAGTATACGCCTCAATTTCTGACCCCGTCATCTTGAGGTTGTAGAACTCGACTTCCAGCTTATGAATGTCATCACGACTGCAGTATTCCTCCTTGATCATCTCTTTAAAAGTTTCCCATGGGGTGGCGTTGGCAGCAACCAACCCCAGCATTTGGACCTGAGCGTTCCACCACGTGAGGGCTAAACCCTCGAGAGTACCGGTAGCATACTTCACCCTGCGCGCCTCAGGGCATTCACACATTTCGAAGACTGATTCTAGTTTCTCAAACCAGTGGAGAAGACCTACGGCTCCTTCAGTGCCGCTGATAGTAGTGGGTCGGCAGTCCATAAAAGTTTTAAAGGTGCATACAGGTGGCTGAGCATGTTGACCTATTGTGGGTGAAAGAAAGACAGAGTTTAACACAAAGGTTGGTTCACGAGAGTAGGATCTAAAGATCCTAGAATGAGTTTGGACTGCAGGATATACCTCCTGCGTGTGCAGCTGCAAGTGCCGCTGCAACTCGCTCGTTAATCAGAGCCGTCAACTGGGCTTGAGTCATGTTAACGCGTCCAGACATGATCTTCATATAAGAGGGAAACATGCGTGAGAGAGGTTCGCGAAAATGCGATGGCAGAAGGGAGTAAGCACACACGTGTTCAAGCAACAGTAGTTGTACTAACCAAGCATACCATGAGCAATGTACTATGTAACTAACAAGTAGGCAATATATACACAGATCATATCACCTAGGACGTTGAGCCTTGCATGTGGAGTGAAGCGTCGTTGTGGACCGTAGAGCACTGTACAGGTTATAGTCTGATTTTAATAAAACTTTTTCCCTTATTAAAACCAAGTTCACTATAACCAATGGCTCTGATACCAATCTGTCACACCCCCAAAATCCACCTGCGGAATACCACCGCTTGGAGGCGTGACTGACCAGGATCCAGCCACCAATCATATTGAACAAGCATGTAAGTGATTATAAAAATCCAACCAATACAATTGGTATCCAAACAAAACATAGTTTAAGTTGCAAGCGGAAGCATAATGTTTTAAAACCAAAACATAAGTTTAATTGTTTCAAAGTTTAACATGGCACACAGTTGTCCATGTCCCGCAACGACTCTCTTCCATGCAAGCTCCAGCTAAGTACCTATTGACCTGCAAAGCATGAAGTAACGAGTCAACAGCAAGTTGAGTGAGTTCACGGTTGGGTGTTCATTTTAAGTTGTTCCAAAAACAGTTTCCTTTAACTGGCATCCTGCCTTGGGGGTTACCCCATGGTTGAAAACGTGATTTGTTTACCCATTTACTCTGGCAATACAGCCGTGGGGGCTACCCCATGTTAGTTATCTGGCATTTCGGCCGTGGGGGCTACCCCATGTATACACTTGACTCGTAACCATATCGACTGCTGACTGTAGTCATGTTTATGTGCCCTGAACTGTCAATGTCTATCATCATTGACGTGCCCAGATCCATTAGTTCACGCCCGTCCTCTGCGGCACGGTGTGAGGCTTGTCAGACCTAAATAGCGCTATCTAACTAATGACCCGCTCGCCATTGGCCCGGCGATTAAGTCGATATAAAAAGGAGGGACTTCGTGATAGAGTTTTGGTCTAGTACGAGTTATCTGTCCATGAGGACGAGGAATTATATTCCTGAACCAATGTTGTCCTACCCAAGAAAGGACGAGGAATCCACGTTCCTTAACCCCATTCCCAACCCCTGGGAATCCCATGCTTTGTAGAGGGTGTGAACTCACCTTGGTTTGCTCGGCAGATACACAGAAAGGTCAATCAAGCTATATTGTGGTCAACCACGTGCTAACATAGTTGTACCACACAAGTCAGGTTCGTATTCAGGTAGTGCACGTATGTTTTCTACACACATTTGCATACACGTATTGATCATGGCACACACGTATAAATACTTCAGTTAATCAACAGGGCTCAAACACATCCAATAGCCTCATCTACGTAAATAAGCAAAGTCCAAGTATGCGGCCCAAATAGTTGGGCTCGTAATAGCATGCAAGTCCAAAACAGTGTGCACGTGTATATGGTCTCGAGTCGAGACTAGAGATCTCGAGTTGTACCTATGAGTTCTCGAGTCGCAACCGTGGAGGTCTCGGGTCATGTGTTCATCACTCGAAACTAGGCGGTTTCAAGTCATGTCTCGAGTCGCAACAAGACTCGCAACCCTGATCTCGAGTTATGCTGTTTTGTGTCGATGTGGTGTGGTCTCGAGTCGAGACTGTGGGTCTCGACTCCCATCATCTGCTGATTCTCCACAGTGTACTATCCAATAGAATTTCCATTTCATGATATGGTGTACTAGCCAATGACAATGCACAAACATGTTTATGTGTCTAACAATTAATCAAATGGATCAAACAACCAGTTTTTCAAATATTCAAGGCACATTCATGTCATATTTATGTTGTTCATCATTAGGGTTTTTATCATATAACTTTGTGTACCAATAATCATGCGTTAAATCATTCTAAATTCGGAAATAATCTTTGTACATCATCATAACACACATGTTCCTCTAAAACCGATTTATACTAGCATAATATACCTAGTTTAATGTACTATCAATCATCATCATCATCATCTAAACACATCCGAGAACATGATAGAGCTATATTGATACATTCTTCCATTTATTCCTACATTGAGCTAGCATGATAATCAATCACTCACTCTATTTTTGTACATTATGAATCATTGTTTAGCAATCAAGCATCTACATCATTTACTCACTAACTCATACAAGGAGACAAGCATTCATTCATCAAGCACACATAACACTTAGCACATATTAAAACACTAACCGGTTAGGTTCTCTAAATGTGAGGGTATGAAGAGTCGATGAGTGAACTTCCGAATGATGATCCCAAGCTCGATCCGAGAGTCCTAGTGTTGCCGGTTTGAATCCGAGAATGAGAGGAGAAGAATGTTGAGACTTAGGGTTTTAGTGAGAGAGAGGGAGAGTGTGTGTGAGAGTAAGTGTGAGTTGCCCAAAGAAATGGCAAGGTTGGTTATCATCAAGGATTATATTCGGGTAGACTAAAGGGGGTGCATGGCCCAACCGGCCCAACTGTTGCACTGTTCACTCGAGACCGCATGGTCTCGAGTCGGGTCCTTGTGTTTTGGTTCCGGTTTACTACCTACACACTTGTATAAACTATACTATATACGTACACATTAATAGCACATCAAGATAATCACGAACTTTCATTTACTAGTATATATAAACACATAACGTTCAAGCATGTTACACCAATATACGAATGAAGGGTTCTAAATATCGAGTTGTCACAGCATCATCATATCATCTTTAAACAGTCATCATAATATTCATACATACGTACATCATTTCCATCCAAGATCTTCACATCTGATCCGAGATACATCTTCACTTCATCCGAGATACTTTCTGGGATATCAAACTTCATCCGAGACTCGTCATATCATAGTTTCATCTTCAACCTTTTATCGCCGGTGTGATAACAGACATCTCCTTCACCGTCGAACACCAAACACCGTCACCATCACCTTCAACCGTTATCCATCATCACTGTTCATCATCCGAACACCAAACAACATCCCGCAAACTCCGATCATCTTCTCCGATGGACTCTGAGAACCTGCAACTCCGTCCATAATTCCCGGTCATCACCTCCGCTCACCTTCAATCAGTCACCGTTAACTTTCATCACCACTCTACATCAAACTTGTTCGAACTTGTAATATCAGTCTCACTTCCTTCTCCATCACCTTCATCCTATTGTTCTAACCATCGTCGACTGTCATCATCACCACCTCTGATCTCCTTTGTCCTCGTCTTCATCTTCTGTCACCGTCACACGAACCTCCAGTCATCGTCATCATCGTTCTTACGATTGTTACGGGCGGCTAAGTTTAGAAATTAGGGTTTTTGGTTAAAACGTAGAAGACGGCGACGGCTGATTCTTTCAAAAAATTTTAGGGTTTTATTTTTATATAATAATTATAATTACTTAATCATTAGGTTTTAATTATTAGACAATCATTACATAATTATTAATATAATATAATTATAATATTAGTTTATCTTAAAAATTATATTAAATTGAAAAAGTTTTATATAATATATATTATTTTTAAAAGTTATAGATAAAAAATTAAATTATTAAAATTAAAAAAAGGGGTTATTTAAAAATTAAAAAAGGTTTGTTTGTTTTGCGGAAAAATGTTTGACAGGTTTTTGACGAGCGGTACAAGAAGCGGATTCATACGTTTGCGGAGTGATTGAGTTAGCGAGTTTACGGGTTATTGCTTGGTTCAATAATGAATTCTCAAGGTATTCATTCTCAATGTCAGTTGCTCTCAGAACAACTCGATAGTTTCGGTTTCATTGAGGGTGAAAGCGTAGAAGACGTAATCAGAAGGTTTACACTGCTGCTTCTGAAATCGAGAAGAGTGGATTGCATGTGATACTTGGTAGGATTAACAGAGCCTTTTTGTACGGATTGCCTCGAAGCAAGACATGGGACTATCGTGTTGCTATTATTATGGGAAAATGCAATCATTGCACAACGGAAACGAGAGATATAATCTCCTTAGTCAATGAATACGTCCAGGAGGATAAGCAGAGGAGTCAGAATCTCACAAGCATGTTGTCATCTATGTCCAACCATCAGAAGGTCATTGCTACGTCTCCATTTGTTACTCATTCCAACGCTACTCAGATTCCCTCATCTTCATCCGTGGCTGCTACATCATCTGATGAGAAGGCCCCATAATCGATGGAATCTCATCTTAATGAAGTAGCCAAAGCTGAAGAACCGAAATCTCTCTCTGAAACGCTAAACTCTCTTTTATGTTCCGAGCATTGCAGAAAGAAAGTTGCTTTTCTGAGATCACAAAACTCAGCATTGATCACTGATTACAACAGTGTTATGGGAAAGTACATCAGTCTTCGAGAGAACAATAAAGTTCTCTATGAAAAGATTGAAGCTCTCAAGAAGGATATAGCTCAGCTGCACAGAGACGTGAATCAACAGCAATGTTGGGTTCACGACTATAAACATAGGCTCACAGTTAAAACATTAGAATGCGACTCTGTGAGAGCCGAGCTGGAACTTCTCACTGGAAAGTAGAAACAAAATGAGTTAAACATCAAAAGGTTTGATACTTCCAGTGATACTATTCGTAATCTGTGCAATGTGTAACTTTCTTATAAAGAAAAAAGGGAAAGGGTTTGGGATACACACAAGTTCCACCACCATATAATCATAATTACTCCAGACTGCCTATCACTGAGCAGGAGATGGAAAATTATGATAAAATGATGTATGGCAAACCTAGTGATTATGTCCCATACGAACCATCAAATTTTAAAAATGGCCAAACTGCTGATTTCAAGAAACCAATGAATTTTGTTAGAAATGAAAATGAAAATTTTTTCAATTGAATCAGCTGGCAAATCCGAGCACGTAAAAGAAACTGAAACCAAAATGAGAAAAGAAACAGAACCTATTAAAGAAACAGATTCAGTTGAAAGATCCGCAGAGGAGATCGAAGAAAATTTGTTAGATTCTGATTCTGTTGATAACACTAATTGTTCTAATTCATGTGCAGAATCAGAGACAGTTGAAGAACAGTCCGCAATGGATGATGAACCACATTCTGATGTTGTTGATAATTCGAATGTTGTCAAACGCGATCTTGATATTTGGAATTATGTTATGTCTTCGTTCTGAGGGTCATGGTGTTCCGACTAGAACTGATGAATCTGGTGCTGTGATTTTAGATCGCAATGAAAATGTTTTCACAAGGAAACCTGATGTATCGACTGATAAACTTGAGACCTGTGTCTCAAGTGACTCAGAAAGTCATTCTGATGGTCCAGACAACTATTCTAGTGTGCCTGAAACATCAGATGATACATCAGAAACTCATGAAGAGGGATCATCTGATGAACCTGACAGTCAAGTTGCAGATTCTGGTATATCAGACAACGAGCGTAGTACTTCTGAGAATTCTGAATGAGCCAAACACTCAGATTCAAGTAGTGCAATGCCCAAAGAGAGCTAAACAGTTTCAAACATAGACTGCTCTTCGCATGAGAAACCAGAATCAGCTGATGTGAAGGACTCAGAGGTTGATGAAGCTGAAGAAAAGATTTTCATAGAATCCATTTCTTAAGAAACTAATGGGATCTCGAAGATTGAGGAAAAGAGGTCCATGGAAATTAATTCGTCAGTTGATTCAAATGATGAAACTGAAGAAGAGATATTTGTGGAAACCTTTTCTTCCAAAACTCCTGAAAACATGGTTCCTGAAGAAAAGGAATCCGTGGAAGTAAATTCAACAGATAATTCAACTTTTGACACCAAAGGATCAAACTCTAAAGAAAGTGTTTCTAATGAAACAAAATCTCCTGAATCTGTTCCTTCTAAGAAGAAAAGATCATGTAAAAAAAGAAGACCACGCAAAAAGAAAGTTCGAAAGGAAAACCCAAGCCTTGGGCAAACTGAACAAAAACTGAAGGGTAAAGTTCTGGATACTTACTCTCATGCTGACAACTGTAAGCAGGGTCCATGCAAGACCAAACATGCACGAAAGCAATCAGCACCAAGTGAAAAGAAAAGACTTGCTCAGTTCTCGAGGATAACACAAGCAGAACTTAATGTCTTTTTCTCAAAAAGGCAAACGTGTTTTAATTGTGGAATTCCGGGACACATTTCAAGAAACTGTGATCATCGTCCCTACCACTCTGGGAACACGTATCATCAGAAAGCTATGCATTCTCACTTTGCAAAAAATCGACCTCCCAAAGCCAAGCCTTCTGACAGAGACTGGAATCTGGCAAAACAGGAAAATCAAAAATTTTCAAATATAAACAGGTTTCAAAGAAAAACAAAAGTTTTTCCACCAAATGGAAGTGTTTCAAACACCATAAATTGGAAACCTAAAACTCATGTTGGATGCCAGTCTCCGTGTTCACAACCATCGACATCCACTTCATCGCCAAAAACCCCAAGCGATGTTATGAGTCAGATGATCTTTCATGAAGTCTCATACACAGATAGTGATGGTTAACACAGGTCCACTATGGCCTGGGTTCTAGTGTCTAACCGATTCCACTGATTGTGCAGGAACAACTATGGAGGGCTATCATTAGACTTTGGTTTATTATTAGTGGTTGTTACAGGCACATGACAGGAGACATGTCCCAGTTGAATGACATAAAAGTATTCGACGAAGGATGTGTCGACTTCGCAAAGGAGAATCCAGAAATTTCACTAGAAAGAGCACGGTCTATAATGGAGTTCTCCCTTTTTCAGACGTCAATTAGTTCCAGGAGCTGAAGGACAACCTGTTGAGGGCATCACAGATGCACGACATAGGAATGGAGGTTTTCTTCACCGAGAGTGACTCGTAATTTCTTTCTTCGACTGATTCAGAAGCCGGTTTCTGAACCTGCGATAGCTATCCCTGATGATGCAGTCCGTAAATGCTCAAGGAACTTCTCTGTTTCTGGGAGCAATTCCCTCAGATTGCATTGTAGATCCTCTAGTGATCAACATCACTACTGCATCAAGTGAGGGGGAGCAATCTGGTATAATATCTAGAAGTTTCTCAATCTCAAGCTGCTGGTGTGCGATCCCACAGCAAAATCAAGGGGCACCAACTCATGACTATTCAGAAACAAACAAGATGATCCCGACGTGATAGTGAGAAACAAGGCACGATTGGCAGTTCAAGGTTTGAACAAGTTGAAGGTCTGGATCTTGGAGAGATTCACGCATAGATGGCACATCTAAAGGCCATTCGTATTTATGGATGATGAGAAAGTAGTTCGTAACTCACTCGTTGGAAGAAGTGAAAAAGGTTTTGCTTTTGGGTCTTCAAGTTCGTCAGAACAATGAAGGAATCTTGTTTCTCCAAAGTAGATACATTCACAACGTTCTTGTAAAGTTCAGCATGATAGACCCAGGGACAATAGACTCCCAAATTGCAGAGTGGCCATTATTGATTGAGGACCCTGAAGGAAGCCATGTTAACCAGACTTTGTGTCGATCTATAATCAGTTCATAGATGTACTTGACTGCAAGCCGATCAGACATCATGTATGTCGTTTGTCAGTGTGCTTGTTATCAGGCTAATCCTTAACTCTTTTGTCTAACTATTGTTAACAGAATAATTAGATATCTGAGGGGAGCTCCTAAACTCGAACTCTAGCATCTCAGAGATTCAAACTTTGACTTATTTGCTTTTTCAGACAACTTTGGAGGGACAGACAGGGATAGAAAATCTACATCAGCTGAGTGCCAATTCTTGGAAGATAAACTTATCTCAAGGCAGTGCAAGAAGCAACAAACTACATCACCTTCCATAGCGGAAGAAGATTATGTTGATGCATCCGCGTGCTGCTTCCGGGCTCTTTGGATACAACATCAGCTGAAGGATTACGGTTTGACTTATTTAAACTATACTTCTTATGTGTGATAATGATGTCGTTATCTGGTTTTTCAAAACCCTGTTTTTTCTCTAAAACCAAGCACATTGATATCAAGGGGTACTTTATTCAAGATTGCTATGACAGAGATTTGTTAAACCTAAACAGATCCTCACTGATGCTAATTCAGCGGATCCTTTTTACAAAACCTGTCAGCATCTCGAGATTCAATGTGCTTGTGGATCTTTTGAAAATGATGCGTATCACCGACTGAGCGATTAAAAAAACTAGTTAAAATAAATAAGTAAATTTGCGCATAAAGTGTGATTCACAAATTTAAGGGGGGAGAGAGACAAATATGTACATACGCATTGTTTGAGGGGGAGAAAAGGTTACCGGGAAATGAAATGAATTTTCGTGCTAAAGAACTTGATTAACACATGTAAGGTTTCAATGATGAATAGGCGAGGATCCACTGTGATGTGTTGATAGGTCTAACGCTCGAAACGCAAAAAGAAGCCAAGTGATATAAACATAATGGACTGGACATCTCGTGGGTAATAGACCAACGGTGTATGATTTCATGGTCTTAAATCCTGCGTTGATAGATAGCCAACGTCTGAGGTTTCGTGTCTTTATGCTGATGAATCATCCGGGATATCAGGGTTGTCCCTCTGTTGCATCCAGATTATATGCAGACCTGGGCACAGTCAGGATATCTTGAAAAAGAGCCACAAAAGGGCCAAAACCTGAAAACGGAAGAAATTCTCACTAAAAAGAGAACTCCGTGTGCTATTAAAGCCAAATCCGTACCATTAAAGGTTTCTGTCTCGCCCTCGTCAGAACTTCTCTGGTCTCTCTGCTGTACAGAAGTACTGACATGTTCACCAGGAAGTCTGACGTTGAAAACTTTAAGGATGATCTTAGTATACTCACCCGCTACGATGAACTATTGTGCTTACCTTGATCGTGGGGGTATGCCTTGGAATGGGACACACGGATGTTATAGTATAACTATACCTTAAACGTATCACAAAGCTAAAAGTTGAATTTTGAGTGTTAGATTTAAGAGGACAAGAATATTAACAATCGCGTGGACCAGTCCAAGTAAGCAAAGAGCTGAAAAATGTTCCTTAATCGGTTCAAAAACGATTTTGATCCCATGGCAGGTTCTCCCTATATTACTCCTCCATAGTTTTCTATTATTAAATTGTTTTGTTTTGATTATTTCTAAGCTCAAAAAGGTTGCTCGGTTGGTTGGATCGTTGATTTTGGGAAAGATGTTTTCTGTCTTGAAAAGGCAAAGCATTAAAGTAATAGTCTGGCCCACTGTTTTGGATTGGGGCCCACTGTCTTTGATAAAGCGAATCTGATACGGCCCATTGCTCTCAAATATAATTCGGACCATTGCTCCGAGTTGGGGCTTGGCCGTTTAATCTTAGGCCCAATCCAAAACACTATTAATTGGCAATCATCTTCTGATCATCACGGATTCTCTCATTATCTTTGGACCACTTGTTCGAATTACAAGGTTTGCAGGTTTCTATACTTTTCGAACCAAAGCCATCTGAATGCCATAGTTGCCAAAGAACGTGACGTGCAACATACACGTGTTGACGAGAAAGCTGAGACACGTGATTCAGATCCAGAATTAGACTCTAGTGAAGAAGAATCCAATTCCGATAGTGAAGTGGAAGTGATTGCATCTGAAAAAGTTGAGGAAGCCGTTAGAGAGCCAGATCAGACAAAATCTGAGAACTTAGTAGCTCTACTCCCGAGTTTGCAGGGTAGTGACGGAAACCCTCCATTCGTTCCTACCGCTGGTGATCGAGTTCAAACTGAGACTGAAGCCACTGCAATAATGAGACAACAAACCAACACTGATCCTGATACTAATTCTATTTGCCCTATTCCTGATCCAGAGCCTGCTATGTCCATTGATCCAAAGCCTGCTGCTACAAGACAGGAAAACTGCATATAAGAACCTGATATTGTCTTCAAATTCTATCGTTGAAGCAACACCTTCGCTTCTAGAAAGCTCGAGCGATGTTAGGTTTGAAGTAGGAAACTCTAGTAATGCTTGGTTCACAGAACACGATGAAGCTACATGCTGTTATGCAACCGAGAAAGGACATGTCGTTGGATGAAGTGATAGTGATGATGATGGAGATGCAAAAGTAGCAAGTTTGTGATGACAGGTGGTTATATTAGAACATGATGCTGCAATGATGGAAGCTCAGATTTCATCACTACAACAGGACTCTGCTTTGAAAGAAGCTCAGACCTCCTCTCTTCAGCCTCAAGTCTCTGAGCATGGATCAAACAATAGATCAGCTGCACGAACAAATTCCTGTAGAGAGAGCAGCAGCAAATGTAGCATCAGACACAGAACGTGGAGCCACCTTGAATGCCTATCTTGCTGCTAATCCAAAGAAGAAGAGCAGCAAGAAGCATGAAAGGAGACAGTGTGACAAGCAAATGATTATGATGAAGAATCAGGATTTGAATCCTCTAGATGAAAACTTCCAGCTCAAAGATCCTACAAAGAGGCCAGATAGATGTGTGATGTCACACCCCGATATTTCCACATATTACCGGTGGGCCCGGCGGGAAGTATCGTGACGTAGTTGATATCATCATTGTCAATATACACAATATAATAGCACAGCGGAAGGCTTGGTGAATAAACTATTACAAACCATAATGTCTGAGTGTCCAAATGAAAGAATATACATACTGGATTGTAATAAGATCCGCAGGCGGATCATAATTAAAATATAAAGAAACAAAATAACAGACTTCAGGTATCTAAGGACTTGCAAGATCCTCTTATATGACACCTAATAACTCCAGCCTATTTACGAGAGGTACCTGTCAATCAGTCTTTAGAAAATACGTTAGTATACACTGGTAAATACAATTAACTGACTCTTTTGAAAACATTTAAGAAAATTGATTTAAATGCACATGACACAAATCATTTATAACTTGGGACAATTATTTAAAAATAATCTTGTATACAAATTTACATGTTTGTCATACAATTGGGGCCGGTTGGAAGCCGGTCATGATTAACCGACTCACCACTTATAGAACCCACAAAGGAGTTATCCCCAACATGTGGGTTTATATTTTAGCATTTGCATCTGTCAGGTGTATGCCTACACCCCGTGCATAGGTCGTGGCCATTTTCAAATGAAATGAGCCGAGGATATCCAGGACACGATCGAATTAACCCCCAATGCTTATGTTATCAAACAAGACATATTAAAACGGGTTATGTGATTTATTAATCACAATTCGATTAAATGATTTCATACCCGACCAAGTGGTATTATTATAATACCATATCCCAAGCCCGTATGAGGGAAAATAAGTTAAAAGTATTTACCTGAGCTAATGTGATAGGTAACTCAGCAATATAATCCTAAATCATTATGATGGTACCTTCTACTGGATGCTATTTAATCTGAATAGAAGGTTTATTAACCTATTAGGATGCTAACGGGTCTTTAGTTAAGTCAAGGACTTAGACCGGCTAGCTAGAAAGAAACTTTACGGTTCTAAACGCTAGATTAAGCAGAGACCGGAATAGAATGTGGTTTACACCCGACAAGCTTGGATACTTGTATAATATCGGTAAACTAAACGCATTCTAGAATTTGAGGATTTAATGATAAGGTTAAACCCATTTCGGCTATTTTACGTAAACTAGTCACATAAACCGATCCGAAAGCGTAAACGCGTAACGGGCAACCAAATGAATTATATACAGGTCTCAAATGTTATTATGCTTAAAATATGTTAATACATCAGCAGGATGTTAACAAATATGCCCAAAAAGTTTTTAAAACCAGTTTAAGTCCCGTAAGGGCATTTTGGTCATTTAAATAATTATAAAAGAGATTTTATAACAAACTGAAGTTCTGGTCTTTTGTAATCAGTAAAAATATTTAATTTATCTCTTTATATCAGAAAGATTTTACATCTATGTGAGGTTTACCATTTATGGCCAAACTATGCCCCGAAAGGGCATTTTGGTCATTTCACATAGACTTTTAAGGGTATTTTTGGACACCTGAGTTCATAACTTATACCTACTGTAATAATATTTAAATTTGTTTAAAAAATTCAGTAGGTAACAAGTCTTAGATGTTAAATATGGTTTTAAACCATACTATGCACATAATTAGTGTAAAACTCGCTAATTGACGATAATCAAGATGTTTATGTAAATCTGAGATTTTGATAAGTTTTAATTGCTCAAAATAATTTATTTAATGTGTGAAATCAGTAGGAAAAGGTTTAGCATTCAAATCATTTGTTAATCTCATTTTATGCCTAAAAAGGGTATTATCGTCATTAACCGAATTACACAAGAACTCAATGTTTTAAACAGCTTATAATCTGACCGAAAATCTTAAAATTCCTTAAAAATAATATCTTAACAGTAGGTAATGAGTTTTGGTTCAAAATCCAAGTTTAAACATGCATTATGCAGGATATCGCAAAATGATTATTAAAAACTTCTAATTACGATATCAAGCATAACTTCTATTTGGGACCAAGAACTGATGTCAAATTTTCGGGACAAGTCTAAATATCAGTAGCAAAGGTTTTTGTCCTCTCACATTTCTAAAAATCTCATTTATGTGTCAAAAGGGCATTTACGGTATTTAGAAGCATATTAATAACCAAGTGCATATAATTCAAACTACTAAGGACCAAGCAATATAATTCCAGAGGGTTATACTACTGAATAATGTGGTCCTAATGGAAGCTTAAAACATGGGAGAATTAAGCTTGAACGGGTCAGAACTGAAAGTCAAAGCAAAAGTCAAGCTTTTGCAACTTTCGGTTATAAACTGACCTTAAACTGATAATTGTCGGGTTAGGACTGATTAAACATGTTCTAATATTAATTACCAAGTTACTAGAATGTTAAAATATAATTTAGAATCTCTGTTTTATTAATTTAAATCATTTTTAAACTTTCTGTCCAGTTTGACTTTTTGTCAAACTAGTTTGACCCGACAATTAACTAGTCAAACGAAATAATTAGGAGGTTCCCTTTTAAGGGTTAATCACCTACCTAAATATGGTTCCATAACCACTTTCGTTTCGGTCAGTGGCTGGACCGTTTATGATTAAACCGAAAGTCAAAACTTAATTATGATATTTTTGACTTTTCGGTTTTTAAGCTAATTAAATGGACTAAGTAGGGATTAAAACTCTTACTTTGGGTCCTTGCTATCTTTTCTACACTTGGAATTCTTCTCCTACTACTTGCAAGCTCCAGAAGTGAGTTATTTGAAAATTGTTGCAAATGTGAGTACATGAACTATGAACTAGAGCTCCTTATATACTAAGTTGCAAACAACCAACAAACTCCTGGTTTCAATTTGGAAGGATTTAAGGCGGTTAGTGAAGAAACCTGCAGCTGTCCAAAACTTCTGCCTAGATACAGGCTTTACGGACCGTAAGCCTGACCCTTTACGGTCCGTAACTGATATTGGATTGTATCGCCCAGGTACCCTCCTTACGGACTGTAAGCCATGGCCCTTGCGGTCCGTAAGAGATTGATTAGAAAATAATTTCTTTTGATCTTGACACCTTTGGTCCTTCAACTTTCATAATCGTTTTCAATTATTCCCGAGAGTGTGTTTCAACAAAACAAAGTCTCAGATCAAGTAAAAGGTCACTCAGAGGCATAAATTAGCATGTTGATACTTTTAGTCCCTTCGCATACATATTTTCACCGTTTGTCAACTTTAGTCCTTCAAACTCAATCTTTCATATATTTAGAGTTTAGGACACGTGTCTTTACATAATTGGACACATTTTTACGTGGTGTTACATCCTCACCCCCTTAAAAGAAATCTCGACCCCAAGATTTACTGGAATAAGTGAGGGTATTTCTGTCGCATAATGGACTCAACTTCCCACGTATATTCGGGTCCCCTACAGGCATCCCATTTGACCTTTACTATAGGCACATGCTTCCTTCGGAGCTTCTTAACATGACGATCCTCGATCGATATAGGTCTTTCAACAAACCTCAGGCTTTCATCAATCTGTACGTCTTTATGAGACATAGCTAATGATTCATCAGCTAGACATTTCTTGAGATTACAGATGTGAAACACATTATGAATTCCACTCAGCTCTTCAGGTAAGTTTAGCTTATAAGCTACACTGCCGACACATTCAATAATCTCGAATGGTCCGATATATCTAGGGCTTAACTTGCCCTTCTTACCAAAACGCATCACACCTTTCCAGGGTGATACTTTCAGTAAGAATTTGTCGCCCACTTCAAACTTTAGAGGTTTTCGCCTCTTGCCAGCATAACTTTTCTGCCTATCCCTGGCAGCTTTCAGGCGATCACGAATCTGGACAATCTTGTCCGTCGTTTCTAGGACTATATCAGGTCTTGATAACTGAGCTTCTCCTACTTCTGCCCAACAAACAGGCGTTCTGCATTTTCTACCATATAATACCTCAAAAGGCGCAGCCTGTATGCTAGTATGGTAGCTATTGTTATAGGAGAACTCAATCAAGGGTAGGTGGTCATCCCAACTACCTCCCAAATCAATAACACATGCTCGAAGCATGTCTTCCAAAGTTTGAATTGTACGCTCACTCTGTCCATCAGTCTGCGGATGGTAAGCCGTACTAAAATTCAAACGAGTGCCTAAAGATTGTTGGAAGCTTTTCCAAAAGTGAGAGGTGTATCTAGTATCTCTATCAGAAATAATAGACACCGGCACTCCGTGGAGAGATACAATCTTATCCACGTACAACTGGGCTAACTTGTCGGAGCTATGAGTGTCCCTGATGGGTAAGAAATGTGATGACTTAGTCAGTCAATCAACTATGACCCATATGGTATCACTTCCATGCCTTGTTTTAGGTAACTTGGTTATAAAGTCCATGGTTACCATCTCCCACTTCCATGTGGGAAGTTCTGGTTGTTGTAGAAGACCTGATGGCTTTTGATGTTCAGCTTTAATCTGAGCACAAGTCAAGCACTTAGCTACATGTGTGGCAATAGATTTCTTTAAACCTATCCACCAATAATTAGCCTTCAAATCCTGATACATTTTGTCACCACCAGGGTGAACTGAGTATTTGGAGTTGTAAGCTTCCTGGAGGATTACATCTCGAAGTCCTCCATGAATAGGAACCCAAATTCTTCCATTTAGTCTGAGGGTTCCATCCTTGCCAGGTGCTAACTGTTCAGCAGTTACACCTAACTTTTCATCTAGAAAGTTAGCTTCCAAAATGACACCTTTTTGTGCAGCTAATAGCCTTTCATTCAGGCTACTTTTCAATTCAATTCTCTTGGCATGAATTTTGATGGGTTTAACTCTTTCCTTTCGGCTTAGAGCATCGGCGACCACATTCGCTTTACCTGGATGGTAGCGAATTTCGCAATCATAATCATTTAGAGTTTCCATCCAGCGGCGTTGTCTCATATTGAGCTCCTTTTGATTGAATAAGTGTTGGAGACTTTTGTGATCAGAATAGATCACACATTTAGTTCCATACAAATAATGTCTCCACAACTTTAATGTGAATACTACGGCACCCAACTCCAAATCGTGGGTGGTGTAATTGTTTTCATGAACTTTTAGTTGTCGTGATGCATAGGCAATCACCTTGCCATTTTGCATAAGTACACGACCCATACCGGTGTGAGAAGCATCACAGTATACGACAAACTCTTCAATTCCTTCTGGTAAAGATAATACCGGAGCATTACTCAACTTCTGCTTAAGAATCTCAAAGGATTCTTGTTGTTTTGGACCACCCCAATCAAATTTCACATTCTTACGGGTCAAAGAAGTTAATGGTGCAGCTATCCTCGAGAAGTTCTCAATGAATCTTCTATAATATCCAGCTAAACCCAGAAAGCTGCGAATTTCTGTTGGCGTCTTTGATGCTTCCCAGTTCATAATGGCTTCTATTTTGGCGGGATCTACTTGGATGCCACACTCACTAACAACATGTCCAAGAAATTGGACTTCACGAAGCCAGAATTCGCACTTCGAGAATTTAGCATACAACTTCTCCTGTTGAAGCAATCCTAAGATACATCGAAGGTGCTTCTCATGATCAACTCGACTACGAGAATAGATAAGTATGTCATCTATGAAGACGATGACAAACTTATCTAAGTATGGCTTGCAGACTCTATTCATGAGGTCCATGAATGCTGCTGGTGCATTAGTGAGCCCGAAAGGCATCACTAAGAATTCAAAATATCCATACCTCGTTCTGAATGCTGTCTTAGGCACATCTTCAGTTCGGACCTTGAGTTGATGATACCCAGATCTTAAATCAATCTTCGAGAAGAAGCTCGCCCCTTGGAGTTGATCAAATAATTCGTCGATCCTGGGTAAGAGATAACGATTCTTGATCGTTACCTTGTTTAGTTCAAGGTAATCAATGCATAAACGCATTGATCCATCCTTCATTTTCACAAATAATATTGGAGCTCCCCAAGGTGAAGAGCTGGGTTGAATGAAACCTTTTTCCAGTAAGTCGTCTAATTGAGTCCTGAGCTCTTTCATTTCAGTAGGCGCTAGACGATAAGGAGCTCGTGCAATAGGTGCAGATCTTGGGAGAATGTCTATCCTGAACTCTACTTGCCTCTCTGGAGGTAATCCAGGTAATTCATTAGGAAAAACATCAGGATACTCTGAAATAATTGGAATGTCTTCGATCTTTGGCTTTGGTTCATTCACAGTCACTTGTGCCATGTAGATGACACATCCGCTCTTCAAACACTGCGATACCTTGAAAATAGACACATTGTTGGGCAACCCATATTGTGTATCTCCTTGAATAGTGATAGATTCACCAGAAGGGGTTTTGATAATAACTAGCTTCTTATCACAGGCAATTTGGGCTTGGTTATGTGACAACCAATCCATGCCTAAAACTATATCAAACCCAGCCAATTTCATTGGCAAGAGGGATAGCGGGATAGAATGATTCTTAATGGATATAGAGCATCCATCAAGAAGAGTTGAAGCTGTTTCTAAGGTACCATCGGCAAGCTCTACCTCATATTTTACATCTAGAGTCTTAATAGGCAGATTCAGTAACTTACAAAACTTATGGTCTACAAAAGACTTATCAACACCTGAATCAAATAAGACTCTAGCATAAATATTATTAATGAGGAAGGTACCTGTTATGACGTTCTCGTCATTCACCGCTTCCCTCGCGTTCATTTGAAAAACTCTAGCATTGTTTTTCTTTGCATCCTCGGGCTTCTTAACATTCTTGGGGCAATTAGTCTTGATGTGCCCCTTTTCATTGCAACCGTAACAGGTTGCATCCTTAATGTTTCGGCACTCTACAGACTTGTGCCCTTTCTTCTTGCAAATCCCACATGGTTTGGCTTGTGGGTCTTGGTTGGACTTTCCAAAGTGCCTTTTATTGCAGGTTTTGTATCTGGGCTTGTCACTTGACTGCCTCTTCTTGGAACCAAAGTTCCCTTTTCCCTTCTTGTTTGATTGAGGAGACTTGTCTTCCTCCCTCTTCCTCTTCCCATCATCAGTAGCTTTCTTCGCCCTACTCCTCACAACATCTAAAGTAAGGGACAAAGATAGATCCACAACGGATCTATAAGTGGCTGGCTTAGAAGCCTTAACATTCCCTTTCACTTCAGGGGCCAAGCCACCAATGAAACGCGCAATGCGTTTGGGTTTAGGGGTGACCAGGTATGGTACAAGCCTTGACATCGAGTTGAAGCTGGTCACATAGGGTCTAAAATCCAGATCCTTCATTACCAAGGTGAGGAAGTCAGTCTCTATCCTCTCAACTTCATGTTGAGGACAGTAAGTGTCCTTAACCAAATCAACAAACTTGTTCCAGGAAAGGTTATACAAAGGGACCTTTCCAGTGGATTGCACCAATGCTTTCCACCAAGTGAGGGCATCGCCCTTGAAAGATTGAGACACAAATTTCACTATGTCTTCCTTAGCACATCCACTGATGTCTATCACAATCTCCATTTCGTCTAACCATTTCATGCAATCGATTGCTCCCTTTTCTCCTGTGAAATCTCTCGGTTTACAAGAGACGAAGTATTTATAGGTACAACCCTTGGTGTACCTGGGAGTCTGTTCAAAAACAATCTGCTTCTGCGGTTCACTTCTCTGATTAGACGAGTGTTGAGACTCATCTTTCTTCTGTGTATGCGAATGAGAATGGGACTTTGTGTGAGTCTTGGACCGAATATTGCTCGGTTCCTTGAACTTATCATCCACAGCTTGAGCAACCGATGCGGTTATCATTGCTTGCAGTTCGGCACCAGTGATATTAATCCTGGTGTTGTTTCCTTCTGCAGGATGACTGTTTGCTTCATCCGAGCCAGCCATTTTTGAGTACTAAATCAAACAATAATTAAGCATTTAGATTATATAATAAATCATCGCATTGATGATTATATGGTCATGGTATTATTAAACCATATAGACCATTTTAAATACAAATCAATTAAATCATGATTTGCCTAGGCTACAACAGAACCATAATAAGCAATTAATAGGATATAATCCTTTATATTTATCAGACAGGGGATATAAATCACCACTGTTAATGTCATGAAAGACATTTTCATATAGCACAAGGCTCGTCTCGAAGGACATTTAGATGGCACAAAAGGCCTTGTCACAAGGACGATTAAAACATATTCATTGATCTCTTGGATCAGTGATCTCTTTAAGGGTCGAACCTTGTTCATCGCCTTTTTGACAAGAAGTTTATAAAATAAAACTTTCATTGTCATTATTACACCTTTGTTTATAAGCATACATCTCAAATGGATGTTTTGGTGTACACATCATATTGATGTTTATTAGCCACGATTCACATTGATCGTATAGGCTATATATAAGTGACTTGGAAAGATCCAATTACATTTGGAAGCTTGTGTGGTTTATCGTACCGCACAGCTAGGAATGTTAACATGTTTTCAGATGTTAACAGAGATTTATTGTCTTAAAAAGGTTGTACCATCATAGCCATTTAATATTTTGGCTAGGTTATACCTCTAAGAATTTCTTTGGTAGATCAATTAAAAATTGAAAAGATAAGCATGATGATGTAATAAAGTACATAATTAAAATCCAAAGAAATTCCATTAAACATTAAACTATTACAAGGTGCCCTAAACGGGTCTTAGAAAGACCATACTGCCCACGCTGGGGCTACAGGAATAGAAATAAGTCCTTGCAGGGACTAGGCACCAAAAATAAAATGTCCTCACAGGGACTTGATTGAAAACAAAATACAAAATACAATAAACAACTTTCTATTTCTTTTTGCCTTTAATGAGACTTGCAAGGCCTTTAAGAAAGCTGTTGTGCTTCTTGTTGGTTTCATCTGCTTTACGCTCAACCCTGTCCAACCTTTCCATAATTTTCTCAGTTTGCACCTGTTGGGGAGGAGGAGGTTGTTGCTGATATGGGGGGTATTGATACCCCTGCACCGGATATCCAGTTGGGTAAACTGGAGGGTAAAAAGAATGATAAAGTGCATTGTACTGAGCAGCAGTAAGGTATGGATCATGAGTTCCATAACCCGCAGAAGTTGGGTATTCAAAAGGGTTATACCCAGAAGAACCTGAGTATGTCGGTATCGGGTTTTCGAAACCCACTGGCGGTGGTGGTGGTGCATAAGAAACCGGCGGAGGATCGTTCTCCGGCACCGTGTGCGAGGGTCCGCCCATCTGGGGGTCCTCGGGAGTTAGAGTGTAAGAACTTGAACCCTGAGGAGAACTGAACCGAGGTCCTCCTCGCACGGATATTCGTGCATTCCTCCTTCGCCTCAGCGGCTCGGGAGGTGGCTGAGGTGGTTGTTGAGGTGGTTCCTCCACAGGAAGAGGTGGAGCAGTGACAGCTTGAAGGTAAGGCTCATTCAAAGGAGGTTGAGCCGGGGAGTTATGATATGAAGGGGTGAATTCCCATTCAAACTTTGACCACCATTCTTTAAATGGATCGGGCCCTTGGTACGGCGATCCTTGATATGGAGAACCGCTCGAAATACTGATAGGGTGGCCCGGTGTTCCGGTTTGCATTTTTGGGTCCGGGTCATCATCCATCTCCATTTCATGAGGAAAGTGATCCTCGGGTCCCAAAGGGTTGTAACCCAAAAAGTCGTTGACATAGTCATTGGGATTAAACTGGGCTGGAGAGTAGGTAGAATCCGAATGATGAAAAGAATGAGAATGCAAAGAATGGTAGGATTGGTGAGACTCATGCGATTGATGTGAATTATGGGAGTGATGAGAATGCTGGGTCTCGTCTGGAACAGGCGGCCCGAATGATGGATGGAAAGTGATGAGCTCAAAGAGACAGAGTGTCTCCCTGGTTCGAAAGAATGACCCCAATGGTCACGGGAATCAGAACTATAAAATGTTGCCGACGGGGTGCGCCTATGGGAAGGCCTTGCGTGTCCTGATGGTCCACCTCGCATTGGACCCTTTCCTTTGCCTCTCACTCTTGGCGGCATTGTTAATGAATAATCCTGTCAAAACAAGTAAAACAAAAATAAAATATAAACAGCAAAGGAAAGTTAAGAATAAATCCTAGGTCATTGGCCTAGACTCGGAAGTCTAAGGAATGTGCTTATTGTCTCATTGAGATTAAACACAAAAGGTTAGAGTTTAATTCACTCAATGTTGGCTCTGATACTGTCACACCCCCAAAAATCCACACGCGGAGTATCACCGCTTGGAGGCGTGACTGACCAGGATCAAGCGACCAATCATATTGAATAAGCATGTAAGTAAACATAATTCAACCAAACAATATGAAAGGTGTTCAAAAACCAAAGCATAGTTAAGTGTTTAGCGGAAGCATAATTTGTAAAACCCATAGCAAGTATTAAGTATGAAATAAAGTAATGTTTAAAGCATGGCACACACTGCCATGTCCCACAACGACTGTTCCTCCCTGTGCAAGCTCCCTTGAGTACCTAATGACCTGCAAGGCATGTAGCAACGAATCAACAACAAAGTTGAGCGAGTTCACAGTTGGTTGTTTGGTTATAGTATTCATTTCATAAATCATATGTTCGTTTTGTAAACCATGTATCGTATTAATCCGTATCGCGGCCAATCCAGGCATGTGTGCGATGATTAGTGGGGGCTTCCCATGTATTACTAGACCACGCGTATCGACTGCTACGAAAATGTAAGAGGTGCCCTAAGTCAATGTCTATCAGCATTGACCCTTTGCCCATAGTCCATTAGTACACGCCCGTCCGACTGGCACGGTGTGATGTTTGTTAAACCTAATAGCGCTATTAACTAATGACCCGTTCGCCATAGGCCTCGGCGATTAAGTCGATAAATGAGGGACTTCCTTTGATAGAGTTGATGGTCTTATGATCGTGTAGGTAGTCTTTACGTACGTGCCCTTCAATCCGAGGACAGTAGTAAGTATAACTGTACGTAGGTTTTACGTACGTGCCCTTCAATCCGAGGACAGAAGTAAGTAGTTTAATTGTAATGGTTGTACGCGTAGTTATTCAATCCCATTCCCAACCCACCGGGAATCACATGCCTTGGCTAGTGTGAACTCACCTTGGTTTGCTCGGCAGATACACAGAAAGGTCAAGTCTAGCTGTTAGTGGTCAACCACGTCCTAACATGGTTACCATACAAGTCAGGTTTTGGTTTCGAGTAGTGCACATAAGCATCACATAAGCTAGCAGATAAGGAACACATACAAATCATGGCAAACACACTTCATCACGTTTAACAGTTATAACGTGTTCAACTTGTGCGATTAAAAGATTGGGCTCGCACAAGTCTAATGGCCTTGTGCGAGTCATCCGTTGGAGCCCAATAATACCCGGCCCAATATCAAGAAACCCAAGCAAAACGATAAACATAAACACGGCCCAATCAAATAAACCTAAGCCTTGTGCGATCCGAACAGCTTGTACGATCCGGTCGACTTGTGCGATCCGATTGGGTTGTGCGATCGGAACTAGCCCAACCTAACATGCATACCCGGCCCAAACCTTACAACTTGTGCGATCCATCTTGTGCGCTCAGATCAGGTCTTGTGTGACCTGGTCTTGTGCGACCGAGAGGAGTCTTGTGCGACTGGTTTACTTATCCGAAATTTATGCTGTTTAGTTATATCATTCATCAGTTTCCATCTTTACCAAAAATCAATCAACACAATTAACAGTTTCCAACCACGCATTTAATCGATCAAATAAGTGTTTTAACATCAAATCTTTATGAACCCTAATCATGTTTCAAGAACACAACCTATCATAACATTCAATCGGATTAACTAAGACAATCAAATAAACTCCACAATCATCCATACGATCCGAACCGTCATCCAAGTGTCATGTACACAGAATCATCATTCAGGCATCAAGTAATCATAATTAATGTAGTCAAAATTATTGGGATATGTTCAAGTAACAGTCTCGTCTGACAAGTAACCACATATGATCACATGACTACCAGAATTTATCCTCACATAATCATTCAATAAACAAAGATCTAATTACTTAATATCGGCCCAACTCAAACATAGCACCATATTAATCATTTAAAACCTATGTAATGGGTGGCATGTGCATAAACGGTGTACAGTAGTCATCACATGTAAGCAAACCCAAAGTACATTAATTATTCTGTCAATTCACATGCAATCTATCCTAGATGAATCATGCAATCATAACAACCCTAGTAATTTAATATGAACAACTCCTCATACCACATGAGTTCAAGTATTACATAACATCACAGAATCGTGACTTCCATTACGCATTCAATAACGATGACAACAAACAGTCAATCACAAGCAGATTGAACACTAACCGAGATAGGAAACTAATGGATTGATGGCACAAGAAGGTTCCACAGGCTTGTAGTTGCCGTCACAGTTGTAGAGGTGCTCTAGGGTTTCGGTTTTGGTGATTAGACTTTCACGTGAAGTGGGGAACAAGATATATATAAAACCGACTACTACTGGGCCAAAGCCCAACTTGTTTTCGTTGGCCACATGTGGACGAAAACACATGAAGTGTTTTCGTGAGTGGGGTGTTTTCATAGGGTGGGGGTTTTCGGCTAGGGGTGTTAGACAAAATTCCATGTTTCAAATAATTATACATTTCACATATGTACAGCATATACACACATATTTTACATATCACCACTAACATTTATAATGCACATCATGTAATTATTGAACCCACTTAGCAAATAAGTACGAAGTTAAATCAGATAGAGACCTTGAAAACTCGGGTTGTCACATTATCCCCAACTTGAAGGAAATTTCGTCCCGAAATTTAGTACGCGGTTACTGAGGAAGCTAGTTGTGTTGCATAGTTTACTGGTTTTTCCTGGGGTGTCACATCATCCCCCCGTTGATTTGGAATTTTGTCCCAAAATTCTGTAGTAGCTTCAGCCTTAGTAGTGATTGCACTGTTTCCGAATAACTGGGGATACTTGAGTTTCATTTGATCTTCTCGTTCCCAGGTGAACTCTGGGCCACGACGGGAGTTCCAACGAACTCGAACAAGAGGTATTCTGGTGCGTTTGAGGACCTTAACATCCCGGTCCGTGATTTCAACTGGTTTCTCGACGAATCGCAACTGATCGTCGATAGTGAGCTCCTTCAAAGGAACTATGAGTGTCTCATCTGACAGACACTTCTTCAGATTCGACACGTGAAAGACGTTGTGAACTGCACTGAGTTCTGTTGGTAGGTTTAGTTTGTACGCCACCTTGCCTATTTTCTCAATGATTTCAAATGGTCCGATGTATCGTGGATTAAGTTTTCCTCGTTTACTAAAACGAACCACACCCTTCCAGGGTGAAACTTTGAGTAGCACTCGCTCCCCAACCTGGAGCTCGAGTGGTTTCCTGCCCTTATCGGCGTAGCTTTTCTGACGGTCACGAGCTGCCGCCATTCGTTGTCGTATTTAAGCAATTCGTTCTGTTGTGTCTACCACAAGTTCTGGACCAGTGATCTGACTATCTCCCACCTCTGCCCAACAAGAGGTGAACGGAATTTACGCCCGTACAATGCCTCAAACGGAGCAGCTTTAATGCTGGTGTGGTAGCTGTTATTGTACGAAAATTCCACAAGTGGCAGATGCTTTTCCCAGCCGTTGCTAAAGTCAATTACACATGCCCTAAGCATGTATTCGAGGGTCTGGATGGTGCGTTCAGACTGCCCATCCGTTTGCGGGTGATAAGCTGTGCTCATATCTAAACGTGAGCCAAAAGACTTGTGCATTGCTTGCCATAGTTCTGAAGCAAAACGTGCATCACGATCAGAGATAATAGATGTGGGCACTCCGTGCCTCGAGACATCTTCCTTAAGATATACGTATGCTAGTGTGGAGAACTTATCCGTTTCCTTGATAGCCAAGAAGTGAGCAGACTTTGTGAGTCGATCCACGATTACCCAAATAGTATCGTTGCCACGTTGAGATCTAGGCAGGCCAGTAACAAAATCCAGGGAAATTTGCTCCCATTTCCATTGTGGTATTTCGGGTTGTTGGAGTAGGCCTGAAGGTTTCTGATATTCCGTCTTGACTCTCGCACAAGTCAAGCACTTGCTAACGTAAGTTGCTATGTGAGCTTTCATGCTAGGCCACCAATACATAGTTTTGATATCGTGGTACATCTTATCCGAACCAAGATGTACTGAGTAGCGAGACTTATGTGCCTCATCCATCACAAGCTCTCGTAGGTTGCCATAGAGTGGGACCCAAATGCGTCCTGTTACGTAGTAAGCACCGTCTTCCTTCTGTTCTAAGCGTTGTCTTGAGCCGCGTAGGGCTTCAGCCCTGATGTTTTTCTGGTTTCAATGCTTCTACCTGAGCATCTCGTATCTGAGAAGGAAGACTAGACTGTATAGTGAGTTGTAAAGCTCGTACGCGCTTGGGCGCAGTGTCCTTTCGACTGAGGGCGTCAGCCACAACATTGGCTTTGCCTGGGTGGTACCTGATCGAGCATTCGTAGTCATTCAGTAGTTCGACCCATCGTCGTTGTCGCATATTCAGTTCCTTCTGTTTGAAAATATGCTCGAGACTCCTATGATCTATGTAGATGGCGCACTTGGTACCGTAAAGGTAGTGTCTCCATATCTTAAGTGCAAAAACAACAGCTCCCAGCTCTAGATCGTGTGTAGTGTAGTTCCTTTCATGAAATTTAAGCTGGCCTGAGGCGTAGGCTATAACTTTATCCCGCTGCATCAATACACAACCAAGACCCTGAATGGATGCGTCGCAGTAAACCACTAAGTCGTCTGTGCCCTCTGGCAATGAAAGAATAGGTGCACAACAGAGTCTATCCTTTAAGTGTTGAAACGCTAATTCCTGTGCATTTCCCCATCGATGAACAACGCCTTTCTGCGTTAGGGAGGTAAGAGGTTGTGCAATCTTGGAGAAGTCCTTGATGAACCTTCTGTAGTAACCTACCAAGCCCAAGAATTGGCGAATTTCTGTTGGTGTACGAGGTGCAGGCCAGTTCTTGATCGAGTCTACCTTAGATGGATCCACATGAATCCCATCCTTGTTCACCACGTGGCCTAGGAAATGGACTTCACGAAGCCAGAAGTCACATTTCGAGAACTTTGCATAAAGCTGTTCTGTTCGAAGGAGTTCCAAAATAAGTCGTAGATGCTGTTCGTGTTCCTCCGGGCTCTTCGAATAGATCAGGATGTCGTCGATGAAAACAATAACGAATTTGTCCAGGTAAGGCTTGCACATTCGATCCATCAAGTCCATGAAGACCGCAGGTGCGTTTGTCAGCCCAAAAGGCTTGACCAAAAAACTCGTAGTGTCCATAATGAGTTCTAAAGGCTGTTTTGGAGACGTCCTCTTCTCGGACTCTCAGCTGGTGATATCCTGATCTTAAATCAATCTTCGAGTAAAAGCTCGACCCTTGCAGCTGATCGAATAGGTCATCAATGCGTAGAAGAGGATAGCGATTCTTCACCGTCACCTTCTTGAGTTCTCGATAGTCGATACACATACGGAAGGTACCGTCCTTCTTTTTCACAAATAGCACTGGAGCTCCCCAGAGCGAAGAGCTAGGACGAATAAAACCCTTATCCAAGAGTTCTTGTAGTTGCGTAGAGAGTTCTTTCAACTCTGATGGAGCTAAGCGATATGGTGCACGAGCTATGGGCGCTGCTCCAGGAGCTAGCTCGATTTGAAACTCGACCTGGCGATGAGGCGGAAGACCAGGTAATTCCTTAGGAAACACCTCAGGATATTCGCGTATAATCGGAAAATCTTCTATCTTCTTCTCTTTCTTCAAGGTGTCAGTAACGAGAGCCAAAATAGCAGTGTGGCCCTTACACAAACACTTCTGGGCCTTAAGGAAAGAGATGATGCTCACAACAGCACCGCTCTTGTCGCCACGAATCATGAGAGGTTCATCACCTGGGCGAGGAATACGGACAATCTTCCCGTTGCAAAGAATCTCTGCTTGGTGTTGGGATAACCAGTCCATACCAATAACGATGTCGAAACCATCATACGTTGGGGTCATTCCTAGCATCACCCTGACCAATCACGAACACTCAACCCCTGGCACCATTTCCGTCGTTATTACCCCCGTTGTTGTCTCCATTATGGTTCCCGTTTCCTTGGTTGTGGTTGTGGTTCTGGTTCAACTGTGGACATTGTCTCTTGAAGTGACCTTCAGCACCACACTGATGGCATCCCTTGTTACCCTGATGTTGCTGCTGATTTTGTGGAGCTTGTGGCTGCTGTTGTCGGTTCTGGTTTGCAGGACGTGAGATTCTAAAACTTTGGCCCCATGACCAATCTTGTTGCATCTCTGATAACGATCTTTGTTGCACTTCCCGCTGTGGTGCAGATTACATCGATTGCACTTAGGGTGGTTTCCCTCGTATCCACCCTGATTTCGATTACTAAAAGACTGATGACTGGGGCTCCTGTACTCATCCGTTTTTTTTGCTGCTGCGACTGAGACTGAACCGAAGTGGAACCCTTGCTCGAATTCCATCCCACTTGCGTTTGTTGTCACTGGGAGCATCCGAAGTAATTGTAGCAGTATTAATACGTTTCTATTTCTGACCCCGTCATCTTGAGGTTGAAGAACTCTACCTCCAACTTATGAATGTCATCACGATTGCAATATTCCTCTTTGATCCGTTCCTTGAAGGTGTTCCATGGGGTGGCATTAGCAGCAACCAACCCCAGCATTTGGACCTGAGCGTTCCACCACGTGAGCGCTATACTCTCGAGAGTACCGGTAGCATACTTCACCCTGCGAGCCTCAGGGGATTCACACATCTCGAAACAGATTCGAGCTTTTCAAACCAGTGGAGGAGACCTACAGCTCCTTCAGTGCCATTGAAAGTACTAGTACGACAGTCCATGAACATCTTGAATGTGCATACAGGCGGCTGAGTGTTCTGACCTTGTTGCGCGAGGAAGAAAAGACAGGGTTAAGCGCGAGAGTTGGGTCATGAGAGTAGGATCTAACATCCTAGGGTAGGTTCGTAATAGCAGGTTATACCTCCTGCCTGAGCGGCTGCGAGTGCTGCCGTAACTTGTTCGTTGATAAGAGCCGTCAGCCGGCTTGAGTTAGGTTCTCACGTTCCCTCATGATCTTCACATCGAAAGAAACACAAGTAGGAAAGGTGTCGCGAATGTGCGTAAGTGTGTAGTGACAGTAGGGAGCAAGCACAAATGTGTTTTCAAACTATAGTTGCTACGTTTATCTAAGCATACCATGAGCAAAGTTCTATGCAATCTAGCAAGTAGGCAATATAAACATAATCCATACCACCTAGAATGTCGAGCCTTGCACGTGGAGCGAAGCGTCGTTGTGGATCGTATAGCACTGTACAGGTTATAGTCTGGTTTTAACAAAAACGTTTTCCCTTATTAAAACCAAGTTCTCTATAACCAATGGCTCTGATACCAATCTGTCACACCCCCAAAAATCCACACGCGGAGTATCACCGCTTGGAGGCGTGACTGACCAGGATCAAGCCACCAATCATATTGAACAAGCATGTAAGTAAACATAATTCAACCAAACAATATGAAAGGTGTTCAAAAACCAAAGCATAGTTAAGTGTTTAGCGGAAGCATAATTTGTAAAACCCATAGCAAGTATTAAGTATGAAATAAAGTAATGTTTAAAGCATGGCATACACTGCCATGTCCCACAACGACTGTTCCTCCCTGTGCAAGCTCCCTTGAGTACCTAATGACCTGCAAGGCATGTAGCAACGAATCAACAACAAATTTGAGCGAGTTCACAGTTGGTTGTTTGGTTATAGTATTCATTTCGTAAATCATATGTTCGTTTTGTAAACCATGTATCGTATTAATCCGTATCGCGGCCAATCCAGGCATGTGTGCGATGATTAGTGGGGGCTTCCCATGTATTACTAGACCACGCGTATCGACTGCTACGAAAATGTAAGAGGTGCCCTAAGTCAATGTCTATCAGCATTGACCCTTTGCCCATAGTCCATTAGTACACGCCCGTCCGACTGGCACGGTGTGAGGTTTGTTAAACCTAATAACGCTATTAACTAATGACCCGCTCGCCATAGGCCTCGGCGATTAAGTCGATAAATGAGGGACTTCCTTTGATAGAGTTGATGGTCTTATGATCGTGTAGGTAGGCTTTATGTACGTGCCCTTCAATCCGAGGACAGTAGTAAGTATAACTGTACGTAGGTTTTACGTACGTGCCCTTCAATCCGAGGACAGAAGTAAGTAGTTTAATAGTAATGGTTGTACGAGTAGTTATTCAATCCCATTCCCAACCCACCGGGAATCCCATGCCTTGACTAGTGTGAACTCACCTTGGTTTGCTCGGCAGATACACAGAAAGGTCAAGTCTAGCTGCTAGTGGTCAACCACGTCCTAACATGGTTACCATACAAGTCAGGTTTTGGTTTCGAGTAGTGCACATAAGCATCACATAAGCTAGCAGATAAGGAACACATACAAATCATGGCAAACACACTTCAGCACGTTTAACAGTTATAACGTGTTCAACTTGTGCGATTAAAAGATTGGGCTCGCACAAGTCTAATGGCCTTGTGCAAGTCATCCGTTGGAGCCCAATAATACCCGGCCAAATATCAAGAAACCCAAGCAAAACTATAAACATAAACACGACCCAATCAAATAAACCTAAGCCTTGTGCGATCCGGACAGCTTGTACGATCTGGTCGACTTGTGCGATCCGATTGGGTTGTGAGATCGGAACTAGCCCAACCCAACATGCATACCCGACCCAAACCTTACAACTTGTGCGATCCATCTTGTGCGACCAAGAGGAGTCTTGTGCGACTGGTTTACTTATCCGAAATTTATGCTATTTAGTTATATCAATCATCAGTTTCCATCTTTACCAAAAATCAATCAACACAATTAACAGTTTCCAACCATGCATTTAATCGATCAAATAAGTGTTTTAACATCAAATCTTTATGAACCCTAATCATGTTTCAAGAACACAACCTATCATAACATTCAATCGGATTAACTAAGACAATCAAATAAACTCCACAATCATCCATACGATCCGAACCGTCATCCAAGTGTCATGTACACATAATCATCATTCAGGCATCAAGTAATCATAATTAATGTAGTCAAAATTATTGGGATATGTTCAAGTAACAGTCTCGTCTGACAAGTAACCCCATATGATCACATGACTACCAGAATTTATCCTCACATAATCATTCAATAAACAAAGATCTAATTACTTATATTCATCTAATATCGGCCCAACTCACACATAGCACCATATTAATCATTTAAAACCTATGTAATGGGTGGCATGTGCATAAACGGTGTACAGTAGTCATCACATGTAAGCAAACCCAAAGTACATTAATTATTCTGTCAATTCACATGCAATTTATCCTAGATGAATCATGCAATCATAACAACCCTAGTAATTTAATATGAACAACTCCTCATACCACATGAGTTCAAGTATTACATAACATCACAGAATCACGACTTCCATTACGCATTCAATAACGATGACAACAAACAGTCAATCACAAGCAGATTGAACACTAACCGAGATAGGAAACTAATGGATTGATGGTACAAGATGGTTCCGCAGGCTTGTAGTTGCCGTCACAGTTGGAGAGGTGCTCTAGGGTTTCGGTTTTGGTAATTAGACTTTCACGTGAAGTGGGGAACAAGATATATATAAAACCGACTACTACTGGGCCAAAGCCCAACTTGTTTTCGTTGGCCACATGTGGACAAAAACACATGAAGTGTTTTCGTGAGTGGGTTGTTTTCATAGGGTGGGGGTTTTCGGCTAGGGGTGTTAGACAAAATTCCATGTTTCAAATAATTATACATTTCACATATGTACTGCATATACACACATATTTTACATATCACCACTAACATTTATAATGCACATCATGTAATTATTGAACCCACTTAGCAAATAAGTACGAAGTTAAATCGGATAGAGACCTTGAAAACTCGGGTTGTCACAGATACCAACCTGTCACACCCCGATATTTCCACATATTACCGGTGGGCCCGGCGGGGAGTATCGTGACGTAGTTGATATCATCATTGTCAATATACATAATATAATAGCACAACGGAAGGCTTGGTGAATAAACTATTACAAACCATAATGTCTGAGTGTCCGAATGGAAGAATATGCAGACTGGATTGTAATAAGATCCATAGGTGGATCATAATTAAAATATAAAGAAACAAAATAACAGACTTCAGGTATCTAAGGACTTGCAAGATCCTCTTATATGACACCTAATAGCTCCAGCCTATTTACGAGAGGTACCTGTCAATCAGTCTTTAGAAAATACGTCAGTATACACTGGTAAATACAATTAACTGACTCTTTTGAAAACATTTAATAAAATTGATTTAAGTGCACATGGCATAAATCATTTATAACTTGGGACAATTATTTAAAGATAATCTTGTATACAGATTTACATGTTTGTCATACAATTGGGGCCGGTTGGAAGCCGGTCATGATTAACCAACTCACCATTTGTAGAACCCACAAAGGAGTTATCCCCAACATGTGGGTTTATATTTTAGCATTTGCATCTGTCAGGTGTATGCCTACACCCCGTGCATAGGTCGTGACCATTTTCAAATGAAATGAGCCGAGGATATCCAGGACACGGTCGAATTAACCCCCAATGCTTATATTATCAAACAAGACAGATTAAAACGGGTTATGTAATTTATTAATCACAATCCGATTAAATGATTTCATACCCGACCAAGTGGTATTATTATAATACCATATCCCAAGCCCGTATGAGGGAAAATAAGTTAAAAGTATTTACCTGAGCTAATGTGATAGGTAACTCAGCAGTATAATCCAAAAGCTTTATGATGGTACCTTCTACTGGATGCTATTTAATCTGTATAGAAGGTTTAATAACCTATTAGGATACTAACGGGACTTTAGTTAAGTCAAGGACTTAGACCTGCTAGCTAGAAAGAAACTTTACGGTTCTAAACGCTAGATTAAGCGAAGACCAGAATAGAATGTGGTTTAGACCCGAAAAGCTTGAATACTTGTATAATATGGGTAAACTAAACACATTCTAGAATTTGAGAATTTAATGATAAGGTTAAACCCGTTTCGGCTATTTTACGTAAACTAGTCACATAAACCGATCCGAACGCGTAACGGGTAACCAAATGAATTATATATAGGTCTCAAATGTTATTATGCTTAAAATATGTTAATACATCTGTAGGATGTTAACAAATATGCCCAAAAAGTATTTAAAACCAATTTAAGTCCTGTAAGGGCATTTTGGTCATTTAAATAATTATAAAAGAGATTTTATAACAAACTGAAGTTCTGGTCCTTTGTAATCAGTAAAAATATTTGATTTATCTCATTATATCAGTAAGATATTACATCTATGTGAGGTTTACCATTTATGGCCAAACTATGCCCCGAAAGGGCATTTTGGTCATTTCACATAGACTTTTAAGGGCATTTTTGGACACCTGAGTTCATAACTTATACCTACTGTAATAATATTTAAATTTGTTTAAAAAATTCAGTAGGAAACAAGTCTTAGATGTTAAATATGGTTTTAAACCATACTATGCACCTAATTAGTGTAAAACTCGCTAATTGATGATAATCAAGATGTTTATGTAAATCTGAGATTTTGATCAGTTTTAATTGCTCAAAATAATTTATTTAATGTGTGAAATCAGTAGGAAAAGGTTTGGCATTCAAATCATTTGTTAATCTCATTTTATGCCTAAAAAGGGTATTATCGTCATTAACCGAATTACACACGAACTCAATGTTTTAAACAAATTATAATCTGACCAAAAATCTTAAAATTCCTTAAAAATAATATCTTAACAGTAGGTAATGAGTTTTGGTTCAAAATCCAAGTTTAAACATGTATTATGCAAGATATCGCAAATTGATTATTAAAAACTTCTAATTACGATATCAAGCATAACTTCTATTCGGGACCAAGAACTGATGTCAAATTTTCGGGACAAGTCTAAATATCAGTAGCAAATGTTTTTGTCTTCTCACATTTCTAAAAATCTCATTTATGTGTTAAAAGGGCATTTACGTTATTTCGAAGCACATTAACAACCAAGTGCATATAATTCAAACTACTAAGGACCAAGCAATATAACTCCAGAGGGTTATACTACTGAATAATGTGGTCCTAATGGAACCTTAAAACATGGGAGAATTAAGCTTGAACGGGTCAGAACTGAAAGTCAAAGCAAAAGTCAAGCTTTTGCGACTTTCGGTTATAAACTGACCTTAGATTGATAATTGCCGAGTTAGGACTGCTTAAACATGTTCTAATATTAATTACCAAGTTACTAGAATGTTAAAATATAATTTAGAATCTTTGTTTTATTAATTTAAATCATTTTTAATATTTCTATCCAGTTTGACTTTTTGTCAAACTAGTTTGACCCGACAATTAACTAGTCAAACGAAATAATTAGGAGGTGCCCTGTCACACCCCGACTTTCCACGTATCACCGGTGGGCCAGGTGGGGGAGTATTGTCACACCCCGACCGCGTAAAACAACAAATCGCGGCGGAAACATCGAGGCGTGTTGTAACAGAATTAATGTTTCATAACCATGGATTCCAAAGAGTGTTTCGTTTTATTAAACATTGAATAATTACATCGTCTTGAAATCTAAATACACTAATTAAACATAGTCTATCATTGTTATTGAGTCACTAAGGCCCTGTCCAGTCCTATGTGAGCATGCATCTTATCAATCGATATCAACCAACAATACCTGAAACATATGTGAAAACGAGGTCAGCAAAGAAATGCTGGCGAGTACATAGGTTTTGTGAAAATAAGATTCATGACTTCTGTTTAAGAAAATGTTTAGTCATGAACCTTGTAATTTGCTTTGTCTTTGTAAATCATTTGAAAAATAATAAGTTCGGATGATATGTATAATAAGAGAATAATGCATGATTAAATGAATAACCATGTAAAATGAGTTTGTATAATATAAGTTGTTTGTAAATAAATGTCTTGTGAAAAGTATGTTACTTGTATAAAATGTTCTATGTCTCAAACTGAAATGATTCAAATAACGCTACGATATGTAATACCATACAAACACTTATATATAGGAAGTACCAGCGGCGTATCCACCATGCTTGTATCATATTACATACGCACCGTTACTTAATCACTTAACCAAACCAAACCAAACAATGTAAAATGTCTATGTTAAATATCCATGTATGGCAAGTGAAATGTCTCAACTAAACCATATGCACAAAAACAAAGTATTGAAGTAAAACTTGGTTTAAATCAAAGTTATGTTTTGTGGGAAATACATGATCAAATGTCAATCATGTACAAATGTTTACCCAATCGTTAAATTCGTTTTAGGTCGTGAAACTACTTATATGATCGTCTCGCTAATAACATTCAAACCTTCTTGACTTTCGTCGCTTCTCGATTTCGTCGCTTCTCGATTTCGTCGCTTCTCGATTTCGTCGCTTCTCGTATTCGCATTAACAAACCTCCATAGGGTAAGTTAACACTTACAGATTCAGTCGCTACCCACAACACCCACACATAACCACGGGTGCAGTAAATAACGGGATTTGTCAGATCCTATGGTACCATAACCTAATACTGGTCGGCTTGATCATTGCTAATGAATGTCATTTGTTATGTAACTACAACCAACAAGTTTGTTCACTTTATGAAATCGTTATTAGTTTTGTATAAATCGTCTTAATCGTTTTTGAAACCATCGTTATAACATCGAAAACATTTAGCACATATGAGTCACCCCAAAACAATTGAAAACAGTAAAATAGGGGAAGAATGTACTCGCCTGAGAATGCTTGGAGGTCTTGAACAACAACCAAACAAAGCTAGAGGGAGCACGGAATCAGTCGGCAATCTAAAACTATATAAATAAACCGGACTTAAATCGGGAGATCGGATAGGATGAGGCTTGGTAAACCAAATGAGTATTGGAACTCATATGATATGGTTTAACAAGGCCTACATACTACAATGAAACCAAACCTAAGTGCTTTCGACCCATCGCGACCCATTAAGGTAACATATGCTACTTTAACGCGTCGTGCGCGTGAAACGCGTTCGGACCGTCTAACTAGTCCTATGACAGGTGTTATATGCCTAAACATGTTACATAATCAGTTATGTGACAAAAGTTTAGGTTACATATGCTTAATTACCAATTATACATGAAAAGGGTATTATGGTAATTTACCTAAGGCATATAAACTACCTATCATACAACTATTTAAACGATGTGACCATAGGGTATAACCTCGGAAGGTTATGCCCTATACTAGGGTCACCTAATGTATTTGGTCGGATCCTAATGATCGACCAAACTGGGTCGAGTTCGAAGGTATAAGCGATTTATTAGATCGCTTACCCTACGACCCTAAACAACGTGGTAATCAGTAGGCATAATCCCAAGGGACTATGACCATCGTGATTACAATCACGTTGCGAAGTTCAAACGAACTTCGCATTGACCATTACTGGTCAACGCTGAAAGTCAAACAAAGTTTGACTTTCGGACTCGAAAAGCAATAAAATAAGGAAAAGAACGAAAGAATACTTACGAAGGGTCCCCGAATGCTAATCCCGATCCAAGAACTCAGGTATGAAACAATGGTTTCAACTTAGAGCTCTCAAAATCAGAATTCTTGTAAGAAATGCAATGGGGGTGGATGGGTATATATAGTTTTCGGGTAACCGTTGAGATCGTTTCATGGAAAAGAGGGCACGATCAAGGCCGTACATGTGTTGGAATGTTGTGGTGTGTCAAATGGCCACTCACCATAGGGAATTGACATGTGGGAGAGGGATTGGAGGTGCTAAACAGCTGCAACCAGCTGTAAAAACAATGAATCTGGTCTGCAGAGGCTGAGGCGGCCCGCTTCAGCATTAGACAAATCTAATGCGGGCCGCTTGGGGCTTCTGATCCGAAAATAAGTTTCAAAAATGACAGTTTCAGCCCCTGCACGTGTTTTAAGCCATTTTCGACACTTCTAAGGCCCGTAAAGCCAACTTTAAGGCCCTAAAATGTTGCCTAAACATTGTGGACATGAAACATGCTCAAAAATATGCCTGATGATGGTTCGTTTGGTCGTACGAACGCGATGTTCGCTTAATTACGACGGAATGCGCACAAGCGCGAAAAACGATCCAAATGACGCGACGAATGGATTTTTCTTAAGGCGAACACTAAAATATAATGTAGTCATGCTTACATAAATTTTTGGATGTCCAGATGTATTCAGAACGTAAGTTATGCGCGAAAATGCAAACTTGTGCACTTTCTGACACTTTTAGTCCCTGAATGACACAAAAGTTTATTTTAGCATACCGAACACCTCAAAGCCTATTTCTAAGCTATGTGAAGGATATTTATGGTATGTTTAACTTATGGTCATGTTCCGGAATGTCTGTTACAGTTCAAATTGGCATACTTTCGCAGTTTGTCAACTTTAGTCCCTGTAAGTGATTAAACTTTGATTTCACTACACCAAACCTTCCAAAACTTATATCTAAGTTATGTAAAGGTTATTTAAGGTATGTTAAGCCTATTTCACTATTCCGGAGTGTTCGTTGGATTAAACTGGTTATATTTACGCATCAGAGCGCGTATAACCCTCCAGAAAGCGATTTAAAGCTTAAAATCAAACAAGAGTTGATATGTGTAAAAGATACACATAATTTTACAAATCCCAAGTATGAAATATAATATTTCATTGGTTCGGTATTTGTTTGATGGCCGTGAAGGCACAGGTGTTACAGTCTCCCCTACTTTAGGAAATTTCGTCCCGAAATTTATTTAGAGGAAACTTGTGAGAGCTTGAAAATATGAAGTTGAAAAGATCAAACAACATTGGTTAGGGTTCTGAACTTCTAGTAACCTTTGATAACATCATGATTGCAATGTAAGAGGGATACTTATATACAAGTATATGAAGCGTCATTGGTGCGTCCACCGTACCTCTATTACATCGTCCTCATTTTGTTATTGTTGTCACTATCGATTCTTACACATAATAAATCTTACTGGGTTTACCGTGCACTGAATCTCATAATTATGTGCGCTTCCATAATTAGACAATTCCTTGCATAGTTCATCCAGTGTATTCAATAGTGTGCAGGGGAAAACCAAATGAACAATCCTGTGATGAGTGTGACTAGACCGCCATAGAGTCCCGTAGACTAAATCAATAAATGATCTAAATAGACTATCAAGGAGTCTGTCCAGCTACATCACTAGATGTCATTCTTTAACCAAATTGTGAATCAATCCTTTAGACTAGACCACTAAAAAGGGTCTGGAGTGGTACTATATAATCCAAGGGTCTTAACTACAACGTAGAAACCCACAAAGATTAAGGTAGTACCTTTTGAATATCCTACTATGAATCCCTCATATGAAGATATGAAAGATTCTGCGAGGATTTGGAAATCGGATCACACAAAAATCATAGAGGAGAACACATAAACACATATCATATAACCACAAAATTGTTCGTTAATTTGTCTTGTAAATTGCGTACATGCATTTAAAGCACACTTGGAATCCATTCCGTGGATTTCATTTGGTACTTTAAACGTTATCAAGAATCCAACTATAAAGATAGAAAGATTCAAAAAGAAAATTTGATTTCGATTACTAGGAACCGAAGTGTTCGAATTAAGGTACATAAGGAATCCAATTAAGGACTCTGATTTGAACGATAATCATCCACAAGGATCTAATTGTAAAGATAAAAAGATCCCATATGAATTTTAGAAGTTGAAGATGTTTTGAAACCTTGCACTGGATGTGCTTAGGTCAAAACATGATGTAAAATGCTTATGAAGTTGAGATGCTTGATATGTCAAGGCGACATATGAAGCAGAATTTTGAAGGTTAAGTCAATGTATGAGGAAAAATATTTTTTTGAAAACTATGCATGGGGTTCTTTTAAGAAAAATGTGTTTAACGTTTTTGAAACCTTATATATAGTACTTTTGAAATAAAGTAGGTGTATTAGGTAGATATATTTACAAAAATGTTTTAAAATCATGCGAGATGAATTTTGAAATTATGTATAAGGTTTTTGAAAGACATGAATGATGCTTTTCGAAATCATGCACTTGATCAGAAAATGTATTGTGTTAATATTGTCTTCAGACTATATGAAATATTTTGAAATTAGAAAGGTTGGTTTTGATAACATGGCCAATGTTTTTGAAATAACATAGACAATGCATCTAGAAAAATTGTTTTCAAACTATATGAAATGTTTTGAAATTAGAAAGGTTGGTTTTGATAACATGGCCAATGTTTTTTTGAAATAACATAGACAATGCATCTAGAAAAATTGTTTTCAAACTATATGAAATGTTTTGAGATCATGAAGATTGTTTTGAAATACTGGTACTGTGTATGTTGAAAAAATCAAAACGTAATGGGTATGAGATTTGAAAATACCCTTAGTTATCTAACCAAGGATTTAAAGGCACAGATGTGCGAAAAGCACGATTACTCATAATGTCACTTAATTTTCTGTACTTTGTTTCTTAGAGTGAAACGAGTACTTAAAATTTTTGAGGGAATCATGAGCAATCATTTGAAAGAGAGAAATCACAAGAGTAGTTTGTAAGGTACATAGTTCCTTGATGTAGGTATCATAGGAAAAGCAATACACACCTAGCAGGGGGTTGAGCTGGTTGGTTGGGGACTGCTTTACCATTGTGAGCGACCATGGCGAAGTTCTGAGAAGCCTTTCGCTTCTTTGACTTCTTAGGGAATCGTTCATCCATGGTCTTTGATTCCTCGATTGGTTTCTAGTCTGGTGGTGCTATCACCTGACTAGGTCCTGCCTGTCTTGGTGACTCTTGAGTGGCTTCATCCTGGAGACGGTACATGGCAGTAGCTAATTCAACAGTCTTCAGGACTACTTCGCCTATTCGCTGAGCGAATTTGGCTGCTCGCTCAGATATCTGGGCGTCATCGTGATGAAGAGACAAAAAAGAAAGGCATAGGGAGAAACAGGTGAAAGATTATTAGACATTCAAAACAGAATGATAACGCATGAAAAATTGCGATCATTTGTTTGTTACCTAAGGCAAACAAATGAGACGGTGACTAATCAAAGTAAATGGGTCAAAAATAATGTATCGCGAAGACATGCTCGCCTATAAGTGAACACTCATCCCAAGAATTCCCAGGTAAGCACAACTGGTCTCGCGTCTGATGAGATGTATACGAAGTGCTTGCCTAGACAGAAAACCCAGAATACAGGCATTCACCCTTCCAGTTTGCACGTGTTCACATCATTTAAAACCCAAAACCTTGACGAAGTTTTGAAAACTCAAAGGGGTTCAAAACCATATAATTGAGAGTTCAAAACCTTACAATAGAGGGTTCAAAACCTAGTAATCAATCATCCTAGAACAGATGATTAGTTTTCAAAGCGGTTTTGAAATTTATGTTCTTGTTGTGGTTGTCACCTAAGGATAGGTGACAGTATTGTTTTATGACTAAACGCAAGTAAACTCGCGTTAGGGTCCTAAGAAGGTTATAGACTAGGTCAAAGCATTACTAATTACTAATAACCTAATTCCCTATAACCATTGGCTCTGATACCATCTTTTCTGTCACACCCCGACCGCGTAAAACAACAAATCGCGGCGGAAACATCGAGGCGTGTTGTAACAGAATTAATGTTTCATAACCATGGATTCCAAAGAGTGTTTCGTTTTATTAAACATTGAATAATTACATCGTCTTGAAATCTAAATACACTAATTAAACATAGTCTATCATTGTTATTGAGTCACTAAGGCCCTGTCCAGTCCTATGTGAGCATGCATCTTATCAATCGATATCAACCAACAATACCTGAAACATATGTGAAAACGAGGTCAGCAAAGAAATGCTGGCGAGTACATAGGTTTTGTGAAAATAAGATTCATGACTTCTGTTTAAGAAAATGTTTAGTCATGAACCTTGTAATTTGCTTTGTCTTTGTAAATCATTTGAAAAATAATAAGTTCGGATGATATGTATAATAAGAGAATAATGCATGATTAAATGAATAACCATGTAAAATGAGTTTGTATAATATAAGTTGTTTGTAAATAAATGTCTTGTGAAAAGTATGTTACTTGTATAAAATGTTCTATGTCTCAAACTGAAATGATTCAAATAACGCTACGATATGTAATACCATACAAACACTTATATATAGGAAGTACCAGCGGCGTATCCACCATGCTTGTATCATATTACATACGCACCGTTACTTAATCACTTAACCAAACCAAACCAAACAATGTAAAATGTCTATGTTAAATATCCATGTATGGCAAGTGAAATGTCTCAACTAAACCATATGCACAAAAACAAAGTATTGAAGTAAAACTTGGTTTAAATCAAAGTTATGTTTTGTGGGAAATACATGATCAAATGTCAATCATGTACAAATGTTTACCCAATCGTTAAATTCGTTTTAGGTCGTGAAACTACTTATATGATCGTCTCGCTAATAACATTCAAACCTTCTTGACTTTCGTCGCTTCTCGATTTCGTCGCTTCTCGATTTCGTCGCTTCTCGATTTCGTCGCTTCTCGTATTCGCATTAACAAACCTCCATAGGGTAAGTTAACACTTACAGATTCAGTCGCTACCCACAACACCCACACATAACCACGGGTGCAGTAAATAACGGGATTTGTCAGATCCTATGGTACCATAACCTAATACTGGTCGGCTTGATCATTGCTAATGAATGTCATTTGTTATGTAACTACAACCAACAAGTTTGTTCACTTTATGAAATCGTTATTAGTTTTGTATAAATCGTCTTAATCGTTTTTGAAACCATCGTTATAACATCGAAAACATTTAGCACATATGAGTCACCCCAAAACAATTGAAAACAGTAAAATAGGGGAAGAATGTACTCGCCTGAGAATGCTTGGAGGTCTTGAACAACAACCAAACAAAGCTAGAGGGAGCACGGAATCAGTCGGCAATCTAAAACTATATAAATAAACCGGACTTAAATCGGGAGATCGGATAGGATGAGGCTTGGTAAACCAAATGAGTATTGGAACTCATATGATATGGTTTAACAAGGCCTACATACTACAATGAAACCAAACCTAAGTGCTTTCGACCCATCGCGACCCATTAAGGTAACATATGCTACTTTAACGCGTCGTGCGCGTGAAACGCGTTCGGACCGTCTAACTAGTCCTATGACAGGTGTTATATGCCTAAACATGTTACATAATCAGTTATGTGACAAAAGTTTAGGTTACATATGCTTAATTACCAATTATACATGAAAAGGGTATTATGGTAATTTACCTAAGGCATATAAACTACCTATCATACAACTATTTAAACGATGTGACCATAGGGTATAACCTCGGAAGGTTATGCCCTATACTAGGGTCACCTAATGTATTTGGTCGGATCCTAATGATCGACCAAACTGGGTCGAGTTCGAAGGTATAAGCGATTTATTAGATCGCTTACCCTACGACCCTAAACAACGTGGTAATCAGTAGGCATAATCCCAAGGGACTATGACCATCGTGATTACAATCACGTTGCGAAGTTCAAACGAACTTCGCATTGACCATTACTGGTCAACGCTGAAAGTCAAACAAAGTTTGACTTTCGGACTCGAAAAGCAATAAAATAAGGAAAAGAACGAAAGAATACTTACGAAGGGTCCCCGAATGCTAATCCCGATCCAAGAACTCAGGTATGAAACAATGGTTTCAACTTAGAGCTCTCAAAATCAGAATTCTTGTAAGAAATGCAATGGGGGTGGATGGGTATATATAGTTTTCGGGTAACCGTTGAGATCGTTTCATGGAAAAGAGGGCACGATCAAGGCCGTACATGTGTTGGAATGTTGTGGTGTGTCAAATGGCCACTCACCATAGGGAATTGACATGTGGGAGAGGGATTGGAGGTGCTAAACAGCTGCAACCAGCTGTAAAAACAATGAATCTGGTCTGCAGAGGCTGAGGCGGCCCGCTTCAGCATTAGACAAATCTAATGCGGGCCGCTTGGGGCTTCTGATCCGAAAATAAGTTTCAAAAATGACAGTTTCAGCCCCTGCACGTGTTTTAAGCCATTTCCGACACTTCTAAGGCCCGTAAAGCCAACTTTAAGGCCCTAAAATGTTGCCTAAACATTGTGGACATGAAACATGCTCAAAAATATGCCTGATGATGGTTCGTTTGGTCGTACGAACGCGATGTTCGCTTAATTACGACGGAATGCGCACAAGCGCGAAAAACGATCCAAATGACGCGACGAATGGATTTTTCTTAAGGCGAACACTAAAATATAATGTAGTCATGCTTACATAAATTTTTGGATGTCCAGATGTATTCAGAACGTAAGTTATGCGCGAAAATGCAAACTTGTGCACTTTCTGACACTTTTAGTCCCTGAATGACACAAAAGTTTATTTTAGCATACCGAACACCTCAAAGCCTATTTCTAAGCTATGTGAAGGATATTTATGGTATGTTTAACTTATGGTCATGTTCCGGAATGTCTGTTACAGTTCAAATTGGCATACTTTCGCAGTTTGTCAACTTTAGTCCCTGTAAGTGATTAAACTTTGATTTCACTACACCAAACCTTCCAAAACTTATATCTAAGTTATGTAAAGGTTATTTAAGGTATGTTAAGCCTATTTCACTATTCCGGAGTGTTCGTTGGATTAAACTGGTTATATTTACGCATCAGAGCGCGTATAACCCTCCAGAAAGCGATTTAAAGCTTAAAATCAAACAAGAGTTGATATGTGTAAAAGATACACATAATTTTACAAATCCCAAGTATGAAATATAATATTTCATTGGTTCGGTATTTGTTTGATGGCCGTGAAGGCACAGGTGTTACAAGTATCATGATGTGGTTGGCAACATAATAGTCAAACAACACAATATTTAAATGCACAGCGGAAGCAAATGAAAGATATATTTCAACCGAATAAAATATTGTAATATCGTGTATCACAACAGTTGAAAGTTTATCCACAGAAGGATCAAAATTTAAATTGGAAACAGTAGTTCAACAGACCTTGGGCATCTTAAGCTTGCGAGACTCTTTATTGATGCTAAGGAGAAATCCAGCCTATTACGAGTAGTACCTGCATTTAATCTTTTTGGAAAATACGTCAGTTTACACTGGTAAATACAATCAACTGACTCTTTTTAAAAATGATTAAAAATTGATTTGGATGCACGAGGCATAAACATTTTATAACTTGGGATAATTATTTAAATATATAAACTTGTAAAAGGATTACATGTTCCTTATGCATTCAGTAGCCCGGATCATGCCGGGTTAAAGATCAATCGACACACCACATTATTTATTTATGCACTGACGGGTGTACGCCTACACCCCACGCTTAGGTCGTGGCCATTTTGTAAAATGATGCCGAGGATATCCGGGACATGGTCATTAACCCCCCAAAGGCGTTAAGTAAACAAAACATATTTAAACGGGTCATCTCGATAATACTTAACCACCAAACGATTAAGGTCGAATGCCCGACCAAGCGGTATTTTATATACCATACCCCAAGCCCGTATAGGGAAAATAAGTTAAAAGTATTTACCTTTGCAAGTATAATTCACAAACAGCAAATGCAAGTAGCTTTTACTGGTCCTCCTATTCTGGAACGAAGGTTTATAATAAGCTATTAGAATTCTAACGGGTCTTTAGTTAAGCTTAAGCTTAGACCGGTTAGTTTTAAAGATACGGTTCGTACGCACGATTAAGAGAAGACCCGAATAGAATGTGATTTAGACCCGACAAGTTTGAAGAATTGCTTAATATGGGTATATTATACACATTCTGGATTTTGAGATAAAAATGATAAGGTTTGACCCGTTTCGGCTAATTTATGCAAACTAGCTACATAAACCGAACCGAACGCGCAAGAAGCGTATCGGGTAACCGTAAGAGCCATATACAGGTTTCCTAAGTTAATATGCCTTAAATATGTTGTGACATCAGTAAGATATCTTTTATTATGCCCGAAACGAATTTAAACACAAACTATGCCCCGTAGGGGTAGTTTGGTCATTTACAAGGTTATAAAAGAGTTTAAGTATTTGCCTGAGTTACAGTTCTGATATAATCAACAAAAATACTTAATTTAATAAGTTATAACAGTAGGGTATAGTATATATGTGAAATTTATCAATTATAACCAAACTATGCACCGTAGGGGCATTTTGGTAATTTCACATAAGCCGAAAAGCTCAAAACTGAAGTCTGAGTTAAGCAACTTTTGCTTACTGTTAAAATATTATAATTTACCTAAAATATCAGTAGGTATCAACCTTTGTATGTTTAAAATAGTTTTAGTACATACTAAGCGTTAAAAACGCTTAAAAAGGCGATTAGAAGCTGTTTCCGGGTTCTATATAGAAAGCTGATATTTTTATTATTCCAGAAGGTTTAAAATAATGTATTTATCATATAAAATCAGTAGCAAAAGGTTTGGGGTCAAAAAGATATGTAAAACTCATTTTATGGCCCAAAAGGGCAAAATCGACATTTACCGGATTAAGCTTATAACTCTAAGTTATGCTCAGCCTAAAATTAAATAAAAACCTTCAAAAATCCCAAAATAATATATTACATCAGTGGGTAATAAATTTGATATCAAAAAGTAGGTTTAAGTAGGCTATACGCTAATTATGTCGTTTAATCGCTAAAAAGCTTTCTAATTACGTTAATGAGCATAACTCTCAATCTACACCTCAAACTGATGTCAAATTTTGGGTGCAAATTTATAATTCAGTAACTAAGGTTTCTACTCTTTTACATTTGCAAAAATCACATTTTATGGTGAAAAGGGCATAATGGTCAACATAAGAGCAATTAACGGAATCATGCATATTAATTGGATAACTATGGAACCAAGGTGTATAATCACAGACGATTATACTAGCATGTAACCTGGTCCTAAGGAAGCTCTAAGGCATTTCTAAAACATGCTTAAACGGGTCAGAACTGAAAGTCAAAGCAAAAGTCAAATTATGCGACTTTCGGTTCCGAACCTGGTCTTTACTGAAAATTGTCGGGTTGAACATGTTTAGACATGTTCTTACACTAATTACCAAGTTATATTAATGATCAAACAGGTTGTATGGGTTCTACATTGCTAATTACATGTTAATTTGAAAATTAGCATTCTGTTGACTTTTTCTAATCAACTTTGACCCGACAAATGGTCTAGTTAGAGTGGGAATCAAAGGGTGCCCTTTTAAGGTTTTATTGCCCACATAATTACCAACTTATAACAACTTTCAATTCGACTAATCACTGGACCATTAGTGATTAATCGTGAAGTCAACCGTTAATTACGACGGTTTGACTTTTAAGCTAAAACTAAGCAAAAACTTAACTAAGAAAGGTTAAGCATACTTACTGAAGTCCTATGCACGATTAGGAAAGACTTGGGTCTGATCTTAAGCTCCAGAAATGCAGAAATGAAGTGTGAAGAAATGGTTGCAACAAGAGGCCTTTATATAGTGTTCAAAACCTCATGGATCATTGACACACAAGCCTAGCAATGGCCATGGATCATTCCCAGATGTCCCTAAGGGCCTAGGGGTTGTTTAGGGGCCGTCCAAGATGTGGAAAATTGATTATAAGTCGGTTAAAATGGCATTGGCAGACACTAGCCCAAAGATTTCGGATCAGAGGGACCTTAGCGTCACGCGTAGCCCCCCCTAGGGTGCCTCGCGTCGCGCGACGCCCCCCTGATCAAATCCAACTTTCAGATTTTTATGTTTTGGTCCTTGGCTCTTGGAAACTTTGCTTCGACTTTATTTCTTGCACTTTGAACCCTCCAATTTGACTTATAAGGGCTTCAAGACATATACCCACTTTGTTAAGTCCTCGGTTAACTTCATTGTCACCCGAAAAGTCATAAACTTCATCGTAGACACTTTTAACCCTTCGCATACGAATTTGATCATAACTTTCTCATACGATAACGAAACTATATGAAATTTATATCATGCATTCCAGTGAGCATAATTAACCGTTACAAAGCTTCGGGTTTGCTAAAAGGTGTAGGACCGGTTTTGACTCCGAAACGATTGCGAAACGAACGTGAAACGTGCGGAATCCGTACACGAACGCGACCTAGTACACACGACGTAATATAAACGTGATTCTTTGATAAATCTGAAATCGTACAAGAACCGTGAATCACCTAGAGCACTTTCTCTCTCTACTTTCTCTCTCTAAGCACCAAGCTCCAAACTTTCTAAAATGGCAAAAGTCTTAAACCTAACACTATAACTCCCTATTTATAGGCACAAGGAATATAAGGATTTCTCCTTATTTACAAGTTTGCCACCTTGCCCTTTTAACTAGATATTACAATAAAAGCTTAGACTTCTTCGGTTTCTGCTACGTGCTAGATTGACGGAGGCGATAGACACTTAATGCACTAACAGACTCCCCCTTGGATATTGCCGTAGTCAATTCCGTAGCATCTTGTCTTTCTCTATCTTGAACAGAATCCCCGTGGATCTGTCTACGAGCTTCCGTTGCTCCCTCTCTCGGTAGACTCTTTCTTCAGGCTCCCCCTTTTCGTCAAGCTTCCGTGCTTTTAGGGATCGACACCTTGCTTTTCGATTACAAGCTCCCCCTTGCTTCAAGCTCGTCTTCAGACTCCCCCTTAGATTCAGCTTCTGGGATCGTAGTCTGGACTTTTCCTGCAATCACTCATACAACTATAAGTAACAACATTTAAAACTTCCAGATATCGTAATATGACAATTCAAACCTTCTAAACCACTTTTCATGAATTTGGCAGTTTCATCGAATCGTATCGGAAACTAACACTTATAACAATATAAGCATCCAACTCCCCCACAGTTAATCATCCAAGTCCAACTTAATGACCTTGGAGATATCACAAACTGTTTTTGATTTTTGATTTTAAAACTTCAAGTTTCAAATTAATGAACTTGATTTATTTTTCAGAAACACAATCAGCTTACTTAGATTTTGAAACTCAGCACTCAGACATCGGTTGTCGAAAATAAAGCAGAATCAAAAATCTTTTTGTATTTTCTGAAAATATAAAGCAGTAAAGAAATATGTACAAACATATTTACAGACAATATTTTTGTTTGAGTATGCGTCAGAGGATCGTATCAGTTTTTGACAAATCACAAGTACCGTTGAGCTTAAATTTCACTTTAAGAATTAAACAATTCACTTAGATTGTCGATATACTTGTCCACTTAAATTTTCATACAAACTTCAACTGATTCAGGATACGAATTAGGTGTATTAAGAACTTAAACTCATACATGTGTCCCACCTCTTGAATATACTCCCGTATCCAGATCCCAATATCCAGTCTTACAGGTAATTATAACACAAATGATATCTGTAAGGGGTTAATAAATTATGAAGAATCATGAGAGCTCAGGTCAGAACCATCGTTCAGCAGAGAGATCATGACTCAACTTGTGGGTGTGTCCCCTTTAGAGGATCTTTTTTACAACAGCATTGCTAAGCAATTTTATTGTCTTATCATATATGCTGAGGGTGATACTGTGTTTCAAGCATTTGCAGAAAGTATTATTCGAGGACTAGGTCAGAACTTCCATTCAGCAGAAGTCCCGGAATAATACCCCAGATATCACTGAGTATAAAAACCTAGTATATCAGAATACAAGACCTTTCAAACGAGATTTCAGGGGTTACCTATATATCCAAGTAGTGTTCCCCACGAAATAAGCAAGTGTGAAATTTAGGTTTATATCCCGAAAAAGTTTACTAAATGTATAAAAATCTACCGACACATCCACGGTGAGATCGTTTAACACATTTAAACTTTCCATTTCTTTAGCGTACTGTAACCGTCTACTGATGTACTATCATTTCCTCTTTTTACGCAAAACTCAAATTTTTAAATTTTTTCATGTTTTTGGCTTTTTCAAAATTTTCAAATGTTTTTGTATTTTCTAACAATATTTCTCCCCCTAAAATGCAAAACCATTTAAAGAAAATTTGACAACCAATACTGATAGCTTTGTCTCGCCATCCATTTTCTGCATCTCATGCACTGATTTGCAGAAAATATAACGTACCCCCATGATTTACAACCCATTGATTTTCGACAGTTTGAAAACCGTTTTTCAATCTTGTGAAAGTAATCATGTTTGTTCAGCCATGAGGGTTTCGGCGTATTCAATCAACATACATTAAAACAAAATTAAAAACAAACATATTTATGGTTTTTCAAATTTTAACAAACTAAAAACATATTTTTGGTTTTAAATTTTCAATTTTTAAGAATTTTGAAAATATTGTTTATTTATGTACAAACATCACTCAAACTAAACTCCCTGTTCAACCAAACCAGGGTCCTGCAACCTCTTCCTGTGCCAGGTTGCTCCAACTACCATTCTCACAATCTTCAGCTTCGTTGAGCACCTGCACATTCAAACTTTATCAATCATTTGAACAATTTAGCCCAGGTCTGTTGGACCTTAGGCATTTCAACACAATAATGTTCATTCAATTTCGGAAACTCTTTGTCATTTAAAACGTTTTCAATTTTGACTTCAACTTTTTCATCTTTTACCATCGTTACTTGTTTCTTAGCACTCCACATTTGACCTTTCGGAGTACCTCTTTTGTAAAAATTTGTCTCTTTTTGAACCTTTTGATTTTGAACAACATTTTTAGGTTTCCAAAACTCTTGAGGTTTTGTCATATCAACAGATGTTCTCCAACTCTGTGTTGTTCTGAATCTGGGTGTGTGAGAATTCCAGGTCTGTCTTGAATCGAACCTATTCGGGTTTGATTTCCAATTTTGATTTGAAGCAAACTTGTTTGTATTGTACCTCCAAGTTTGTTTCGAATCAAATCTGGTTGACCTCGATTTCACATCCGCAGATTTCTGTTTTTCAACATCAACAGGCTTTGGATTTTGACACTTTCGTGCAACATGTCCAATCTGATCACATTTAAAACACACTTTCTTTGAAACATCCTTGGCCTGTTGTTGTTTCTTTTTCATAGCATCAAACTCCTCATTAGACTGTTGTCCAAATTTGATTTTTTCCTCTTCTTTCAAGCTTTTCCCTTGAACAAAATTCATCTTTTGTTGCAAATCCTGTTTTTCACTTTGATTCCAATTCCATTTCTTTTTATAACCCAAACCAGCCTTCATGTTTTTCTTCTTAAAACCAGGTTTGTTATAAAAAGATTTATGACCTTTACCAGCAAACTTTGGAATCTCAGACTTCTCAATCTCAACCATTTTGAAAACTTTATCGACCTTCTCTGAAATCACATTCTGAATCGGGAATACAACATCTAAGAATAATTTGTCCGATCCAATCATGGTATAAACCAATCCTTTTGAATCATCATTCAAATATTTCTCGGATTTTGTGTTTTTCAGATAACCATCATAAAGATTTCCTTCATCTTCATCCTGTGATTCAGACTTACCTTTTGTAGACTCATCTTTCAAAACACTTTCAACAACCTTACTTACCACCTCTGAATCATTAGCATCATCAGATTTGGAGTAAGTCACATCGATACTTTCAGGTAACTGGTCAGCTATGTTCAAACCCTTTGCCACCTTTTCCTCATCATAAAAAGTATAATTGTTTCTCAATGGTGGTGGTACCTGATGAAATTCTGAACCAATACCCTTTTTGCAATTTTCAGTATCTTTGTCATCTGGTGTGATGTTGAAAATGCGTTCAAGAATGTACGAAGAGTTATGATAACTTTGAAGTTTTGTAACAACCTTTTTCTTTTTCAGCCAAGACTTGTTTAAGATTAGCAATTTCATCAACACATTTGTTTAATTCAATTTGCTTTTCTTTAAACTTTCTTTCATACATTTCTTTAGTGACTAAAGTTTCTGACAATCTTTGATCAAAACTTTTGACTTGGCTCTTCAAAGTATCATAAGCTTCTTGTACTCTTTGACTCGACCACTTTAAAGAATCATACTGTTTTTGTAAATCTTGAAATTTAGATTCTTTTTCAACACAATCAACACATTTTGCTGAACACAGTTGTCTATAAACATCATTATCCTTTTCAAGACCTTGACATTTCTGTGTCAATTTTTCAACTTTTAGTTTCAAAATTTCTTCTTTTTCAATCATATCTTTACATTTTATTGTGAAAACATTTTCAAGTTTAACTATGTCATTGTCTTTTGTTTTTATGATGTCATCTTTTTCAATACAGGCTTTGCACATTTCTATGCAATTCCTGCATTTGTTTCCTTTTTCATCAACCAATTCAACATTCGACAAGTCAGAAGATTTTATTACCTCAGTCTCTTTCAGCACCAGTTCTTCTGTCTCAGCTTTCTGAACTTCCTCCTTTTCTTCTTTCTGAGCTTCTTCTATCTTCTGTTCTTCTTCAGCTTTCTGTTCCTCTTCAGCAGCAATCTTCACAACATTCTTTACTTCTTCAATTCTTCTTCTTTTCTCTTTTTCATCTCTACCACCTTCGGTAGACTTGCTTCACAAACCTCTCTAATTTTCTTCTCCAAATCAGGCAAATATGCTTTATCAGATAACCTTCGTGTGTTGAAAGTAGCCTGCCTTGGAACCAAATTTGTTACAGCTTCAAAATCCACTTTTGATGGATTAACAACTGGATTACCCCGTGGATCCATGTAACATTCCAACTCTTCATTCCATCTTTTTGCTCTCTCGGCTTCTTTGAATGGTTAATTTAATTTTCCGATTTCCCATCTTGCATAATCTGCTTTCCAATATCTATCAGGATCAGCATCAGCCACAAATGCATACCCAACAGCATCTTCTTCAGGGCAAACCTGACTCCAGTCGTAACCTTCATCATCATATATAACTGCAAGAGCCCTTGATTTTTCTTCAGGCTGTTTCAATCTTGGTGGCTCAGACTTGTTCTGATGGTAAATCGCTTTCTTGTAGTAATCTTCATTGAATGGATTTGCAGAATCATCATCAGCATACGCATTTCTGCACTCGCGCTTAAAGTAACCTCCTTGTTTGCATTTGAAGCATGTCACCTTAGATTTATCAAATCCCAGTTTGGTAGACGGTCCACCAATTGACTTTCTCCCCGTGATCTCCATGAACCGCTGTGCCCGACGAACCGCACTGGCCATGCACCATCTTATATCCATTAGTTCCATCTCCTCGGGGTCTAATTGATCATAATCTTCTTTTGTCAAATTGGTATTGCCAATCTTCCCTGCAACGAGGCTTTCATACGATTCAAGTACAGATGCCAAGAAAACCATCTGTTGTTTTGCCGACTCTTCGCTAAAATTCTGCCCATTCTTCAGATCCACTGCGATATTACACTGAAACAAATTCTTGGAAGCAGATTGACTTGAAGTGTTTGAAGAAGATTCACTGTGAAAACCACTGTGAAGACTTTCATTGTTCACTGAACTTGAACTTTCTGCAGAAAATGCTGTTCTTGGAGATCCAGCCTGCGGTATATTTCCTCTGTAGTAAAGCTCCACATTCTGCTGATAAGCTGAATTGTTGACTTTAGATCTCTTTATCTCCAACTCATGGCTTTCAAGTCTTTCAATCAGCAAATCCACTTTCAAATCTTCAGGCTTGATTGTGTTCTTCAACATTAAAGCGAAGTATTGCCACTCTTGATCATTTGGCAATGAATCAAACAATTTATCCACCAAATCCTCTTCAGAATATGTGATTTCATGTCTGGCTAACTCCATTTTCAGATGCCCAAATCTTTCGATCATTCTACAAACAGATTCATTTTTCATACAACTGAATAAATCAAACTCTTTACGCACAATTTCTTTTTGTTTTTGACAATTTCATTACTTCCTACACACTTTTTCCCTAACGCTTCCCACAAACTCTTTGAAGTTTTCTCTTGTTCAAGTAACGAAATAATATCCTCTCTCACTGACTGTTTGATTAATGTGATCATTTTAGATTCAGCCACAACATTTTTTATATCTATGTCTGAGAAATCCTTCGCATCTATTAACTCTCCTCCCTCTTTTACTGGTTCAGTGTATCCATCTGTCATTTTTATCCAACTTTCAGGAGCGAAAGCTTTTACCCAACCCTCAAATCTGTTTTTCCACCAGTGATAGTCTTCAACTTTCATTAACTTTGGTGGTTTCTGTTGGCTTCCGTACATATTCTCAAACTTCAAATTCTCCAAAATCTCTCTTGAATATTCTTTCATCTCAGATCTTCTATCTGATGATTCGGAAGTGAACGCGTTGTAGAAAGTATTGTAGAACTCTTCACCGTTGTTTGACATCTTCAATTACCTAACAAAAACAATCAAACAAAACACAATCAGTTTAAAACACTTATTAATTAACAGAACAAGACTGGTACTCGAACAGATGATTTTCTGTGCGGACTGAACGTTGACCAACAGTACGGACTTCTAGAACCCGAATCAAATTCAAGTAACTTGACTTTTTGAAACCTTTGAACTCCGAACTGTACGAACTGGACAATATCACGCGACTTGACTATACAAAACGACCTGGCAAATCAAACACTTTGAACCAAAATCGCAATGATAAACTTCAACTATATATGATACTTTTTATGACTACAACACACAAACTCAATAAACTCTAGATATTATCACATAAAACCAATATGATTGGACCTCATATAACAAATACTGACAACAATGCATGAAACGATGAATTTTTTTACTTTCAAATGTCTTGAACAACTCAACTTTGACCACCTCTTACTTCTTATTTTGACTAATTGAATCAAAAACCACTAAGCCGACAATCATATCACATGCAAACTGATAACATGATCTCATTTTCCAATGTACTGACAACTTCGATTAAAGTTTCACAAAATTCTATGTATTTTCACAAAACACAATGCATTATTCACGTGGTGTGTTGGTTCAAGCGGTCAGACGTTTTATACTTTTCAAGCGACACCAACAGATATTCAAGCGAAATCCTCAGAATATTCAAGCGAAATCGATGATGAGTTTCAAGCGAAATCTCTGAGTTCAAAGTGATTTTCAAGCGGAAACTAAACTGATATCTCAAGAGAAATCTCACATATAAGGATTTCGCTTGAATTTTTCAAGCGAAATTCAACTGAGTCAAGCGAAATCTTGCTGTTTCCAACGAAATCGGACACAAAAAATCGAATTTCTCCTAAACGACTAGGAGTTTGAATCTGAAATTTGGTAGGATTGTAGATCAACTATTTTCGCACAATATACTAAAAAATCAGCCGATTCTAACCATAAAATTCCGTTTAATTTGTCAAAAAACCGTAGAAAACATGAAAAATAAGTAGAATATGAAGAAATCGATGATATTCAGATCTGAAATCGATGTAATCCTGTGCGAAATCGTGTGATAGATCAGTGCAATCGAGCTCCTGCTCTGATACCACTTGTAGGACCGGTTTTGACTCCGAAACGATTGCGAAACGAACGTGAAACGTGCGGAATCCGTACACGAACGCGACCTAGTACACACGACGTAATATAAACGTGATTCTTTGATAAATCTGAAATCGTACAAGAACCGTGAATCATCTAGAGCACTTTCTCTCTCTACTTTCTCTCTCTACTTTCTCTCTCTAAGCACCAAGCTCCAAACTTTCTAAAATGGCAAAAGTCTTAAACCTAACACTATAACTCCCTATTTATAGGCACAAGGAATATAAGGATTTCTCCTTATTTACAAGTTTGCCACCTTGCCCTTTTAACTATATATTACAATAAAAGCTTAGACTTCTTCGGTTTCTGCTACGTGCTAGATTGACGGAGGCGATAGACACTTAATGCACTAACAAAAGGTCACTCAGAGGTATAACTTAAACATGTTGACACATTTAACCCTTGTAGTTTGTAATCTCTCACTTTCTTTCATATTTAGCTTCGTATGATCCATGATTTATTCGTTTGAAGGTATGAGCATCGAGTAGGGTTAATGTACAATATATTTATTCACTGTTGACATTTAGAACCCGTATATTCTCATACTTTCCATGTTTGTCAACTTTAATCCTTTTATAACATTCTTTCACAAGTTCAAACCTATGACACGTGTCAACACATTATAGGACGTGAATTTTCGAGGTGTACATCCTCACCCCCTTAAAAGAAATCTCGACCTCGAGATTTACTAAAACAAATAAGGGTACTTTTCTTTCATTGTGGACTCAACCTCCCACGTGTATTCGAGACCTCTACGGGCATCCCATTTTACCTTTACAATAGGCACATGCTTCCTTCGAAACTTCTTAACCTGTCGATCTTCAATCGATAATGGTTTTTCCACAAATTTTAAGCTCTCGTCTATATGCACATCTGTATGTGGTATGACCAGTGATTCGTCAGCGAAACACTTCTTCAGATTGCAGATGTGGAATACATTATGAATACCACTGAGCTCTTCAGGTAAGTTTAACTTATAGGCAACTGATCCGACACGTTCGATGACTTCGAACGGTCCTATGTATCTCTGGCTTAACTTGCCTTTCTTACCAAATCGCATCATTCCCTTCCAGGGTGATACTTTAAGCAACACTTTGTCACCTACTTCGAATTTCATAGGTTTACACTTTGGATCTGCGTAACTCTTCTGCCTATCCCTGGCAGCTTTCAGTTGGTCATGAATCTGGACAATCTTGTCCGGCGTTTCAAAGACTATTTCCGGACCTGACAGTTGGACATCTCCAACTTCTGCCCAACAAACGGGCGTTCTACACTTTCTACCATATAAAGCCTCGAAAGGCGCAGCCTTAATGCTGGTATGGTAGCTATTGTTATATGAGAACTCGATCAATGGCATGTGGTTATCCCAACTACCACCTAAATCAATCACGCATGAACGAAGCATGTCTTCCAAGGTTTAGATTGTACGCTCACTCTACCCGTCCGTCTGAGGATGGTAAGCTGTACTAAAATTTAAGCGCGTGCCCAAAGATTGTTGGAAGCTTTTCCAAAAATGGGATGTGTATCTAGTATCTCTGTCAGAGATAATAGACACAGGTATGCCATGTAAAGCTACAATCTTATCTACGTACAGTTGGGCTAACATGTCGGAGCTATAAGTCTCATTGATGGGTAAGAAATGTGATGACTTAGTCAGTCTATCAACTATAACCCATATCGTATCATTTCCTTTCCTTGTCTTGGGTAACTTGGTGATAAAATCCATAGTTACCATTTCCCACTTCCACGTAGGAAGTTCAGGCTGTTGTAGCAAACCTGACGGCTTTTGATGTTCTGCTTTGACTTGCGCACACGTCAAGCATTTAGCTACATAGGTAGCTAAAGAATTCTTTAAGCCTATCCACCAATAGTTTGCCCTTAGATCCTAGTACATCTTATCAGCTCCAGGATGAACGGAATATTTAGAACTATGGGCTTCCTGGAGGATGACATCTCGAAGTCCTCCATAAACTGGAACCCATATCCGTCCATTCAATCTCAGAATTCCGTCCTTGCCAAGAGATAACTGCTCGTCAGTTACCCCTAGCTTTTCATTAGGGTAGTTAGCTTCCAACACAGCTTCCTTCTGTGCAGCTAACAACCTTTCATTCAAACTGTTCTTTATCTCAATGCTCTTGGCATTGATTCGGATGGGTTTCACCCTTTCCTTTCGACTCAAGGCATCGGCGACTACATTCGCCTTGCGGGGATGGTATCTGATTTCACAATCATAATCATTCAACGTCTCCATCCATCGACGTTGCCTCATGTTCAAATCCTTTTGGTTAAAGAGGTGCTGGAGGCTCTTGTGATCATAATAGATCACACATTTGATACCATAAAAATAATGCCTCCATAGCTTTAGTGCAAATACAACGGCACCCAACTCCAAGTCATAGGTGGTGTAATTCTTTTCATGCACCTTTAGCTGTCGTGAAGCATAGGCAATAACCTTGCATTTCTGCATAAGCACACACCCCATGCCAGTGTGTGATGCATCGCAGTACACTACGAAATCTTCGGTACCTTCAGGCAATGTTAGTACAGGAGCATTGCTCAACTTTTGCTTTAGGATATCAAAGGATTCTTGTTGCTTGGGTCCCCAGTCAAACTTAATCTTCTTCCTAGTCAAAGAAGTTAGGGGCGCAGCAATCCTTAAGAAATTTTCGATAAAGCGTCTGTAATATCCTGCCAATCCCAAGAAACTGCGAATTTCTGTGGGCGTCTTCGGCTCTTGCCAGTTCATAACTCCTTCCACCTTAGCGGGATCCACTTGGATACCACGCTCACTAACCACATGTCCAAGGAATTGGACTTCTCGAAGCTAAAATTCACATTTAGAGAATTTGGCATAGAGCTTCTCATGATGTAGGAGTTTAAGAATACAGTGAAGGTGTTTCTCGTGGTCAGCATGGTTCTTCGAGTAAATGAGGATGTCGTCAATGAAGACAATGACAAATTTGTCCAAGTAGGGCTTGCAGACGCGATTCATGAGATCCATGAATGCGGCTGGTGCATTAGTGAGCCCAAAAGGCATCACTAGGAACTCGTAATGACCATAACGAGTCCTAAATGCAGTTTTGTGTACGTCTTCATCTCTAACCTTCAGTTGGTGGTAGCCTGACCTCAAGTCAATCTTCGAGAAATAACTTGCCCCTTGCAATTGATCGAACAAATCGTCGATTCTGGGCAAAGGATACCTATTCTTTATTGTGACCTTATTAAGCTCACGGTAATCGATGCACAGACGCATCGATCCATCCTTCTTTTTGACAAACAAGACTGGCGCTCCCCAAGGAGACGAACTAGGTTTAATGAAACCTTTAGCTAGCAATTCATCTAGTTGTGCTCTCAACTCCTTCATCTCTATTGGTGCCAACCTGTAAGGTGCTCTAGCAACAGGTGCTGCTCCATGGATGATGTCAATTCTGAATTCCACTTGCCTATCTGGTGGTAAACCAGGTAGTTCTTCAGGAAACACTTCAGGGTATTCAGAAATGACAGGAATATCTTCCATCTTCGGTTTCGGCTCATCAAAAGTCACTTGTGCCATGTAGATGACACAACCCTTCTTCAAACACTTAGAGGCCTTGAGCATGGTCACTTGCTCAGGCAATCCATACCGGGTATCTCCCTGAATGGTAAGTGATTCGCCAGACGGAGTTTTGATCACCACTTGCTTTTTATTGCAGACAATCTGGGCCTGGTTACGGGATAATCAGTCCATGCCTAAAACGATGTCAAAACCAGCTAACTTCAAAGGAAGTAGGGACAAAGGAAAAGAGTGGTTCTTAATGGATATGAAACATCCATCTAATATGGTTGAGGCGGTTTCTAAGGTGTCGTCTGCTAACTCCACCTCATATTTCACTCTTAGGGTTTTAACAGGTAAATTCAGCAATTTGAAAAACTTATTATCTACAAATGACTTATCAGCTCCTGAATCAAAAAGCACTCTTGCATAAACGTCATTTATAAGGAATGTACATGTTATCACATTGTCATCCTGTACTGCTTCCTTTGCATCCATTCTGAAGACCCTAGCATTGGTCTTCTTTCCTTCATCAGCTTTCTTTGCGTATTTTGGGCAATTGGTCTTGATATGCCCCTTCTCATTACAGCTGTAGCAGGTTGCATCCTTCAACTTTTTGCAATCCAAGGTCTTGTGTTCCTGGGACTTACATATACCACAGGCAAAAGTTCTGTACTGAGTCTGTGGGTTCGATTCAAACCTGCACTTCCCGAAGTGTTGTTTCTTGCAGACTTTGCACTTGGGCTTTTCGCCAGAGTGATGCCCATCTTTCTTAGATTCTGACCCCTTCTTGTTGTCACCGTTTCCTCGGTGCTTCTTGTTTGACCTTCGTGAATTGTCATCTTCAAGTTTCCTTTTCTCTGCATCCTTGTTCCTCAGTGATCTTTGTCTGACCGCGTCCAGTGTGAGGGACAAAGATATATCAGCCATAGATCTGAAAGTAGTTGGTCGAGAGGCCTTCACGCTTGCCTTTATCTCGGGGGCTAAACCCCCAATGAAACGAGCTATTCGTTTGGGTTCCGGGGTCACCAGATACGGAACCAACCTCGACATAGTATTAAAGCTCATGAGGTAAGCTTGGCAATCTTGATTTGTCATTACCAATGAAAGAAAATCTGACTCAATCTTTTCGACCTCGTGCTGAGGGCAGTAATTCTCCCTGATGAGGGCTACGAATTGTTCCCAAGACATGTTGTACAATGGGATCTTCCCAGTGGCTTGAATCAGCGATCTCCACCAGGCTAAGGCCTCACCTTTAAACGATTGAGACACAAACTTGACTATATCCCTCTCAGCACAACCGCTGATATCCACTACTGTGTCCATCTCATCTAACCACGTCATGCAGTCAATGGCTCCTTTTTCCCCAGTGAAATCCCTGGGTTTGCATGAAACAAAGTATTTGTAGGAGAAACCCTTATTACGGGGTTCTTGATTTAGTACAATCTGTTAAGATGGAGCACTGTGGTGGTTTGAGGAGAGTCGATCATCATCTTTCTTGGGTTCTTCCTTCTTGGAGGGAGGCTTGCTGTGAGCCTCAGAATGAGTCTTCGGCTTTGAACGCGGCGCAGATAGGGTCCTACTTCGAGTCCCACTATAATCTTCATACTGCCGCTCTAAGGCCTTTGTAACAGCGTCATCTACTAACGCTTTCAGTTCAGCACCCGTTATATTAATTCGGGCGTTATCATTATTCTCCATTGGGTGACTATTAATTTCATCCGAGTCAGCCATTTTAAATTTGAACTGTTGCATAAGACAATGACAATAGTTTATTTGAGAGTTTATTATGGAATTGCCCCTTAGGGTAATTCATTAACCATGGTAAACATAGACCATATTTGGTTAATTTGTTACTCACATTTATTTAGGATTTTATTATAATTTATCCTAATTATAAACAATAACAGTATTTATTAGCACAAAAGGCTTAGTCACAGGGACAATTTAAATTATAAGCCATGATTTCAGAGAATAAAGGCATGTAGGTTTGAACATAGTTCCTTACCTTTTTCTGACAGAGAGTCGTAGACTACTACTGCCTTTTGTCTCATATAAAAATGAGAAGGGCCCGTAGGCATTGTATTGCCAATGTATGGCCAAAATATGATCATCTTAATTGATGATTTAAACCCATGATTCAGAGATCATTAAGTTGGGTTAGGAATCTTTTGAAGAATCCTATTAAAATGACGTGGGTGATTTTAACTAATCACATCTGCCAGGAGCGTTAACATGTTTTCAGATGTTAACAGGGATCCGAATCTTTTAAACAGGTCTTACCATCTTGGCCAGGTCTTAAAACGACATACTGGCTAGGTTATACCTTTAAGATTCTTAATTAATATTTAAATAGGCAGATTATCTTTTAAAAAGAATGATTTTGATTTATTTATTTCATATATAATTTATTTATGCACATAATGGCAAAAATGAAATTTATAAACTAAACATTCCATTAATTATTAATAGATTACACATCGCCCTAAACGGGACTTTTTAACAAAGCAACATACCCACGCAGGGGTCAAATTGAAATACTAGTCCACGCAGGGACTTAAACAAACAACATACCCTCGTAGGGGTTAACAGAAAGATAGACCCACGCAGGGGTCAAAACAAACAAACATACCCACATAGGGGTCAATACAGCAAGACAGGCCAACGCAGGGGCTCAACTGGTACAAGGAAATTACAACAAATAATGGAAGGATTCAATGGTCCTTCTTGCTCTTCCCTTTTATTAAACTTGTCAATCCCTGGAAGAAGCTTTGTCGCTCCCTACGATCTCTGTGAAAATCTCGCTCGACTTGGTCCAACCTTTGCAGAATTTCTTCACGCTCTGGTGGGGAGAACCTTGGCGGCTGCGATTGTTGCTGAATTATAGGTCTAGCAGGTATTTGGTACCCATGAGTTGGGTATCCTACTCCCCAAGGAGCTCCATACGGTCCTTCAGGATGAAGGGCGTTATAGTTGGCCGCTACCAAGTATGGGTCGGCTTCAGCGTAATTGTAGTTGGTGTGAGCTGGCTGCTCAAACGGGTTGTACGCCATCGAACCAGTGTATGCTGGAATCGGGTTATCAAAACCCATCGGTGGTGGCTGCGGTGCAACTGGGTTTGAAGGTCCACCCATTTGCGGTTCTTCCTGAAGTGGCGGATAATGACTGCCACTTGATTGACGAGGAGAGCTAAAATGAAAGTCTCCTCCTCGCGTGGACATCCGTGCACCTGTCCTCCTACGCCTTGGCGGTTCTGGAGGTGCTTGATTAACTGGCGGCGGTGGAGGCGGTGGCATGACTGCCACGAATCGTGAATCCCCAGAGGGATCCTGCTGCTGGTGAGGTGACGAATGGTGCGAGGGTGTAAAATACCACTCGTACTGGTTAAACCGTGCCTGGTAACTGTCTGGACCACGGTAGGGTGATCCAGGAAAAGATGAACCATCAGAGACCTCGATAGGATGGTTGGGGGTCCCTGTTGCAGGCTCGACGGGATCTGTGTCCTCGTCCATGTCCTCTACATGATCGCCGGAGAAATGATCCTCTGGCCCCAATGGGTTAAAACCCACTGGTTCTTGTATGTAGTTTGTCGGTTTAAACCAGCCTTGAAAAACAGGTGTGGGGTCACCAAAGGAATGGTGCGATAGGGATCGCTAAAGAGGTATGTAAGAAGGTTGTGGGTTATTGGGCTCGTTTTCCGACAGCGGCCCATAGGAGTTATGAAAAGGAGGCGTTGAACTGTGCGTGACTGACCGTCTAGCAGGTTCGAAAAGGTTCCTCCGGTTTTCTCGAGGATCGGCACTCGCGGTGGTAGAAAGAGCTTGCTTGTGCGAAGGCCCGGCCTCGTGGTCATTGGGGGCGGTGATTGGCCCCTTGCCTCGTCCTCTTCGTCTGAAGAATCTTGGCGGCATATTTAGTCCTGTCAATATAACATAAGATAACAACAAGAATATATAAAATAAAAGACAAAGTTAAAAATAAATTGAAACAAATTTGGATTGTTCCTATGTTCTTTGTCTAAACTCGAAATTTTGGAATGTGCAATTGTGTAACTGAGATCAAACACAAAAGGCTAGTGTTTAATTCACTCAGCATTGGCTCTGATACCAACTTGTCACACCCCGACTTTCCACGTATCACCGGTGGGCCCGGTGGGGGAGTATCGTGACGTGGTTGGCAACATAATAGTCAAACAACACAATATTTAAATGCACAGCGGAAGCAAATGAAAGATATATTTCAACCGAATAAAATATTGTAATATCGTGTATCACAACAGTTGAAAGTTTATCCACAGAAGGATCAAAATTTAAATAGGAAACAGTAGTTCAACAGACGTTAGGCATCTTAAGCTTGCGAGACTCTTTATTGATGCTAAGGAGAAATCCAGCCTATTACGAGTAGTACCTGCATTTAATCTTTTTGGAAAATACGTCAGTTTACACTGGTAAATACAATCAACTGACTCTTTTTAAAAATAATTAAAAATTGATTTGGATGCACGAGGCATAAACATTTTATAACTTGGGATAATTATTTAAATATATAAACTTGTAAAAGGATTACATGTTCCTTATGCATTCAGTAGCCCGGATCATGCCGGGTTAAAGATCAATAAACACACCACATTATTTATTTATGCACTGACGGGTGTACGCCTACACCCCACGCTTAGGTCGTGGCCATTTTGTAAAATGATGCCGAGGATATCCGGGACATGGTCATTAACCCCCCAAAGGCGTTAAGTAAACAAAACATATTTAAACGGGTCATCTCGATAATACTTAACCACCAAACGATTAAGGTCGAATGCCCAACCAAGCGGTATTTTATATACCGTACCCCAAGCCCGTATAGGGAAAATAAGTTAAAAGTATTTACCTTTGCAAGTATAATTCACAAACAGCAAATGCAAGTAGCTTTTACTGGTCCTCCTATTCTGGAACGAATGTTTATAATAACCTATTAGAATTCTAACGGGTCTTTAGTTAAGCTTAAGCTTAGACCGGTTAGTTTTAAAGATACGGTTCGTACGCACGATTAAGCGAAGACCGGAATAGAATATGATTTAGACCCGATAAGTTTGAAGACTTGCTTAATATGGGTATATTATACACATTCTGGATTTTTAGATAAAAATGATAAGGTTTGACCCGTTTCGGCTAATTTATGCAAACTAGTTACATAAACCGAACCGAACGCGCAAGAAGCGTATCAGGTAACCGTAAGAGCCATATACAGGTTTCCTAAGTTAATATGCCTTAAATATGTTGTGACATCAGTAAGATATCTTTTATTATGCCCGAAACGAATTTAAACACAAACTATGCCCCGTAGGGGTAGTTTGGTCATTTACAAGGTTATAAAAGAGTTTAAGTATTTGCCTGAGTTACAGTTCTGATATAATCAACAAAAATAATTAATTTAATAAGTTATAACAGTAGGGTATAGTATATATGTGAAATTTATCAATTATAACCAAACTATGCACCGTAGGGGCATTTTGGTAATTTCACATAAGCCGAAAAGCTCAAAACTGAAGTCTGAGTTAAACAACTTTTTCATACTGTTAAAATATTATAATTTACCTAAAATATCAGTAGGTATCAACCTTTGTATGTTTAAAATAGTTTTAGTACATACTAAGCGTTAAAAACGCTTAAAAAGGCGATTAGAAGCCGTTTCCGGGTTCTATATAGAAAGCTGATATTTTTATTATTCCAGAAGGTTTAAAATAATGTATTTATCATATAAAATCAGTAGCAAAAGGTTTGGGGTCAACAAGATATGTAAAACTCATTTTATGGCCCAAAAGGGCAAAATCGACATTTACCGGATTAAGCTTATAACTCTAAGTTATGCTCAGCCTAAAATTAAATAAAAACCTTCAAAAATCCCAAAATAATATATTACATCAGTGGGTAATAAATTTGATATCAAAAAGTAGGTTTAAGTAGGCTATACGCTAATTATGTCGTTTAATCGCTAAAAAGCTTTCTAATTACGTTAATGAGCATAACTCTCAATCTACACCTCAAACTGATGTCAAATTTTGGGTGCAAATTTATAATTCAGTAACTAAGGTTTCTACTCTTTTACATTTGCAAAAATCACGTTTTATGGTGAAAAGGGCATAATGGTCAACATATGAGCAATTAACGGAATCATGCATATTAATTGGATAACTATGGAACCAAGGTGTATAATCACAGAGGATTATACTAGCATGTAACCTGGTCCGAAGGAAGCTCTAAGGCATTTTTAAACATGCTTAAACGGGTCAAAACTGAAAGTCAAAGCAAAAGTCAAATTATGCGACTTCCGGTTCCGAACCGGGTCTTTACTGAAAATTGTCGGGTTGAACATGTTTAGACATGTTCTTACACTAATTACCAAGTTATATTAATGATCAAACAGGTTGTATGGGTTCTACATTGCAAATTACATGTTAATTTGAAAATTAGCATTCTGTTGACTTTTTCTAATCAACTTTGACCCGACAAATGGTCTAGTTAGAGTGGGAATCAGAGGGTGCCATTTTAAGGGTTTATTGCCCACATAATTACCAACTTATAACTACTTTGAATTCGACTAATCACTGGACCATTAGTGATTAATCGTGAAGTCAACCGTTAATTACGATGGTTTGACTTTTAAGCTAAAACTAAGCAAAAACTTAACTAAGAAAGGTTAAGCATACTTACTGAAGTCCTATGCACGATTAGGAAAGACTTGGGTCTGCTCTTAAGCTCCAGGAAGCTCCAGAAATGCAGAAATGGGGTGTGAAGAAATGGTTGCAACAAGAGGCCTTTATATAGTGTTCAAAACCTCATGGATCATTGACACACAAGCCTAGCAATGGCCATGGATCATTCCCAGATGTTCCTAAGGGCCTAGGGGTTGTTTAGGGGTCGTCCAAGATGAGGAAAATCGATTATAAGTCGGTTAAAATGGCATTGGTAGACACTAGCCCAAAGATTTCGGATCAGAGGGACCTTAGCGTCACGCGTAGCCCCCCTAGGGTGCCTCGCGTCGCGCGACGCCCCCCCTGATCAAATCCAACTTTCAGATTTTTATGTTTTGGTCCTTGGCTCTTGGAAACTTTGCTTCGACTTTATTTCTTGCACTTTGAACCCTCCAATTTGACTTATAAGGGCTTCAAGACATATACCCACTTTGTTAAGTCCTCGGTTAACTTCATTGTCACCCGAAAAGTCATAAACTTCATCGTAGACGCTTTTAACCCTTCGCATACGAATTTGATCATAACTTTCTCATACGATAACGAAACTTTATGAAATTTATATCGTGCATTCCAGTGAGCATAATTAACCGTTACAAAGCTTCGGGTGTGCTAAAAGGTCACTCAGAGGTATAACTTAAACATGTTGACACATTTAACCCCTGTAGTTTGTAATCTCTCACTTTCTTTCATATTTAGCTTCGTATGATCCATGATTTATTCGTTTGATGGTATGAGCATCGTGTAGGGTTAATGTACAATATATTTATTCACTTTTGACATTTAGAACCCGTATATTCTCATACTTTCCATGTTTGTCAACTTTAATCCTTTTATAACATTCTTTCACACGTTCAAACCTATGACACGTGTCAACACATTATAGGACGTGAATTTTCGAGGTGTTACATGCCCTTTTAAGGGTTAATCACCTACCTTAATATGGTTCCATAACAACTTTCTTTTCGGTCAGTGGCTAGACCGTTTATGATTAAACCGAAAGTCAAAACTTAATTACGATATTTTTTACTTTTCGGTTTTTAAGCTAATTAAATGGACTAAGCAGGGATTAAAACTCTTACCTAGGGTCCTTGCTATCTTTTCTACACTTGGAATTCTTCTCCTACTGCTTGTAAGCTCCAGAAGTGAGTTGTTTGAAAATTGTTGCAAATGTGAGTACATGAACTATGAACTACAGCTCCTTATATACTAAGTTGCAAGCATTTGGATCAATCACAGCTGTAATGGAGGCTCCTAGGTTCACCCCAGGTGTCCTAGTGGTATCCTAAAACCGACAACAAACTCCTTGTTTCAATTTGGAAGGATTTAAGGCGGTTAGTGAAGAAACCTGCAACTATCCAAAACTTCCGCCCAGATACAGGCTTTACGGACCGTAAGCCTGACCCTTTACGGTCCGTAACCGATATTGGATTGTATCGCCCAGGTACCCTCCTTACAGACCGTAAGCCATGGCCCTTGCGGTCCGTAAGAGATTGATCAGAAAATAATTTCTTTTGATCTTGACACCTTTGGTCCTTCAACTTTCATAATCGTTCTCAATTATTCCCGAGAGTGTGTTTCAACACAACAAAGTCTCAGATCAAGTGAAAGGTCACTCAAAGGCATAAATTAGCATGTTGACACTTTTAGTCCCTTCGCATACATATTTTCACCGTTTGTCAACTTTAGTCCTTCAAACTCAATCTTTCATATATTTAGAGTTTAGGACACGTGTCTTTACATAATTGGACACATTTTTACGTGGTGTTACATGTCATGGAGTTAGGGCTTTGCCTCTACGATAAAGAGGAAAACAGATATGTGGTCGCTAGCTGGAGGTACGACCATGGCAAGAACGTGTGGTCCATTCTGATCAAAATAAGAGAGGCAGAGGATGGATGTTCCATGAGAAGGAAGTCAATAACAATTTCCCTTCCATGAAGACTACTGAATCAAAGATCAGAAGAAAACCCTGATGTTTGTGATCCTTTCTCACTAAGAAGATAGTTAAGATCTGACATCTGGCCTCTGACTGCCAAAGAAAAGGAAATTCCCATCTTTCGAAAGCTCGCTAAGAAAACTCTCATGAATTCCAACTTCTGGGAGCATGATCCGAAGATGGCCGAAGCTGCGGTTGTTTCTAAAAAACCAGTCGTTTTGCATACCAGATACGTTGGTTCAAATGAGTTTTCATGAGGAAGATGTCTTGGTTCTGAATCATCATCAAAATTCGCCACAACGATAAAATGAAGAATGTGCGAAGTCCTGGACGAGTGCTGTTGCAAACGTCGTCGAGAATTGCTTGTTTGCTGATTCTAGTCCAGTTCTGGGCAGGTCCTCGAGTTCGATGCATCAACTAATCCAGTAAACCTAGGGGGAGATTGTTAGGCCCTTGTAGGTTTATGGATTAGTAGCTAAGTGATTTAGAGGGCTTAGGGATTAGTGGATATTAGAGTGGGCTTATTTGGGTAGGGGTAAGATCAAATAAAAAGTTAATTTTGCCTAAGTAGGATGAGAAGGAATCTTAACCATTCATTTTTCAAATCAATGGTTAAGATGAAAGTGTAGGAGAAAGGAGAAGTGCAAGGGTATCTTGGGAAAATCATATTTATGGACTTTCTCTCTCCACATGCAAGGCACATGCATATTCCACCCCCATTTTTTAAACGTTCATAACTTTTTTATACGACATTATTTTTTCATAAAAATTTCACCATAAAATCGAGCGTTTTTTTATCTTTAATTTGAGTACCATATTGCTATATAAAATATAAAGATTAGAAAAACCCACATAAATGTGTTGTATTTCTATGTTGTATAACATTTTTTGTGTTGGATTTTTGTACTAAATTTTTGTACTATATTTTTGTGCTAAATTTTTTGTCTTAATTTTTTTTTCTCAATTTTTTGTGCTGGATTTTTTTGTACTACATTTTTTTGCTAAATTTTTCCGTGCTATATTTTTTTGTAATAGATTTTTTGTGCTATATTTTTTTGTACTACATTTTTTGTGCTATATTTTTTGTACTACATTTATTGTGCTATATTTTTTGTACTAGATTTTTTGTGGTAGATTTTTTTTGTACTAGATTTTTTTTTTTGTATTTTTAAAAAACAAAAGGGGTGCCACATGTCATTTTCACTCCTATTTATAAGGACCAAAATGCCCATCATTCCTTCTTATTAGGAGTGCCACATGTCATCATCACAATCCTTCTTAGGCTACTTAGGCAAAATCCACTTTTTAGTGGATCCTTCCCCTATTTGGGTAAATGGGCCTAGGGTTTAGGGAGCCTCCTCCCTAATCTCCTACTATAAATAGTTAATGGAATTAGGGGCTTAGTGTTGGTTGATTTGTTTTTGAAACTTGTATTAGACAAGAAACCTTGTATGCAAGTTTAAGCATTCAATTCAACAATCTTCTTCAATCTTCATCTTGTTCTTGATTATTTCTTGAAGATCATCAAGTTTGGATTCCGCCCATCCTTGGTGATTGTTTGATATCGTTGTTTGATCTGATTTTCGGGACTTACACTTGCTCATCTTGTGAGCTTGGACATTGAGACGCATTAAATATTGTCCCCTTTTGAATAGGTACCAAACCTCTCTTAGAGTTCTCCATCTAGAACCTTTTCAAGACTTTGTTAACGTATGCACTTTGGTTTAAACCTATCAAGCGTCTTGATCTATCCCTATAGATTTTCATTCCCAAAATGTAGGCTACTTCACCAAGATCCTTAATGGAAAAACAATTTCCAAGCCAGGTTTTTATACCTTCCATGGTTGGAATGTCATTTCCAAATAGTAGAATGTCATCGACATACAGTACTAAGAAAGTGATGATGCTCCCACTAGCCTTATTATACACACAAGCTTCATCGCCGTTCTTGATGAATCCAAAATTCTTAATTTCTTCATCAAAACGGTGATTCCTACTTCTCGATGCTTATTTCAATCCATAGATTGATTTCTGTAACTTGCATACTTTGTTAGGATGTTTTGGATCGACAAAACCTTCAGGCTGAGCCATATAGACATCTTCATCAAGATATCCATTAAGGAAAGCCGTTTTGATATCCATTTGCCAGATCTCATAATCATAATATGCAGCAATGGCAAATAATATCCTAATTGACTTTAGCATCGCCACAGGTGAGAAGGTCTCATCATAATCAACTCCATGAGTTTGAGGGAAACCTTTTGCTATAAGTCTCGCTTTATAAGTATCCAAGTTACCATGCATATAGATCTGAATATCTAATGAAACAACCCGCACTTTCGCACTTGTTACTCTCGTTACTCTCGTTACGCCTAGCACCAGAGATTCGGATCATAATGTAAACTATATCGCAAACTACGCTACTTCGCAAGCACATCACTTATTACAACATGCTATACGCTTACTTTTCGCATATACTATTATGCTATTCCTACGCAACTCGCAAACGCAAACGCAAACTCAAAACGCCGTTACTTATGCTATGACCTACTATATGAGATTACTAGATATATATATATATATATATATATATATATATATATATATATATATATATCACTATCTAGGTACTAATACTTGTCTAAACGCGCACACGCTGGCACGCGCAACTCAATTTATCGCACGGAAACACAACCTAAGACGATACTACTTGTGTCACACCCCCAAAATACCACATGCGGAAACCCCGCGGGAAGTATGACGTACCAGGATCCAACCACCAATCACATTGAACTATGACAAGATATTAGATAAAAGTTTCCATTTATTACTAAAAGTATTTCCAAAACATAACATAAAACCAATACGTTCAGCGGAAGCATAAAGTAAATTGTTATTCAATTGTTTCAAAACAAATGTACGGAACCAATAAGCATGACATGTGTATCCAAGAGACTCGACCCATGACACTTCAGCACTTTCATATAGCAATTTCCAAGTCCATGAATCTAACGACCTGCAAGCATGCAGACAAGTGTATCAGCATAACGCTGGCGAGCTCAAAGTTTGTTAAAACGTTTAGTTACCCAGTATAAGTTTAAAGCATTTCTAAATACAATGTTGTTAATAACTCGAGTACCGCAAGATGGCTCCAGATTGTTTGCCCTTCCCCAATGCTCTATCAGACATTGGTCAAGTGGTTAAGGTAATTAGTTCACGCCCATCCTCCCCGGTACGGTGTGAGTGTGCCAAACCTAATAGCGCTATCAACTAATAACCCCGTTGCCTCCTCGGCAACTAATTCGGTATATGATGGGACTTAAGTGATAGATATGTGTCAGACCCTGACTTTTGCGGAAGCGTGATTATGGTGTGACTTTCTTAATACCATTGCAGTCAATCATAACAACAACTATATGATAAAACCATAGATTCGTCATCCATTAAATAAGTTTAAAATATAACAACATTGTTTTGGAATGTAGACTTCAAATTCAAGTTTTACAAACCGTGCAAATTGCCTATGAGTTCATTAAGGACTCATCAAAAGATATTGAATAACACCAAGGTTTGGAAGACATGTCTCGTCCAGGAATAAGACACACTGACCAAACTCAAAGACCATGGATGACATCTTTATTCCAAACGCAACATAAAAACTTCCAACGCCCGCTAGATCCACTTACTAATTCCCTGAAATACATGAAGTTTGAAAACATCAACAAAAGTTGAGCGAGTTCATGTGTCTGTTTGTGTGTATGAGTAAACCTTAGAAATCATTGTAAGTATGTATGTAAGTTTATAAGTCCTAATATGAAAGCAACAAGGAAAATATCACCAATGGTTTGCAAGGCAACTGATATGTGTGACGGCGTAGGAAGGCTCAAACCTAGCAAATTTGTACCGGGCTTCCGGTTGGAAGACATAGTCACCCTATGGACCACCCTGGTCCTCATGGGTGTGGGCTCGCTACACCCAAATAGATCTATCACTCATGCCCCTCGGTCCTTATACGAGGATTAATGGTCTCAAGTATGCGCCTACCCATTCACATGATCTATGGTACTTTCCTAGGCTAACCATACCAATTGTATTTGTATGTAATCCTTTTGTAACATGTATTTCACCCCCGAAGTTAATAAACAAAACAGTTTAAAGAAAAGGGGGACATGAACTCACAGTTTTGCGTTCCTTTTATCCGATGTAACTCAAAGCTTCCTCTCGAATGCACGACTACCTACATGCGTACTACGGTCCATTAGACGAGCGGGTCGTGCCTTGTCTTAGTATTGATTAGTGCCTTTGAATTATTTTTTAAAGTGTCCTCGTTATTATTCTCAGTATATAATTATTTGTTAAAATAATTAATATTTTAACTTAAATTATATTTATTAAATTTTGGAATAGTTGTTGAACAATATTTTTGTAATAATACTTCTCAAGTATTGTTATTCGTATTTCCTTCCCAAGGATGGGGGTATCTCATACATGTGTATTCGTATTCTTGTATTTTGCCATGTATCGGTGTCGTATTCCGGTGTATTATTCCAAATAAAAACATTGCCAATATATATCCAATGTATATAATTTAAGGAATATCACTTAGAAAAATTATTCATAATTTTTCTTTCAGCAAAAATATTTGTAATTCCAAAACAATATACTTTCAAGTCTCACTTAGAAAGTATTTAAACTCATTTTATCCCAAAAATAATGTATTTCAAGTTTATCCAAGAAAATATATATTTTTCCCAAAAATATTATATTTCTTAATAATTCCAAGAAAACATATATATTTTTAATTGCCAAAAATTATATATTTCCTTCTTGTCAAGATATGATATAACTTTGTGATAATTGTGAAAATCCCATTTTCATTCTTTCGGTGTCCAAAATATTATTTACCAAAAATATACCTATAAACATATTTTCCGGAATATTTGGTAAGTTACATTTCTTGTTCGGTTTCGCAATATTATGTGTGTAACTTGTATATTTATTCCATGAGATTTTTGGTAATATTTTGTATTGTACTTTCTTGGTATTTGTTAAGTTATATTATTTCAAACCCTAAAATAATATAACTATCACACAAAGTATACAAGTAATCACACACATGTGTCTTCTAAATATATATCTTTCAAATACATATTTAGTTATTTTTATTTACAAAAACCAACCTCCAATATTTGTATTTTTGTAACACAAATTATGGCAAGATTTATATCAAAAACTCATGGTCAATATACACTTGTAAATATTTGTGTGAAAATATTTTCTAAGTGTTTATATTTTTAGAAAATTTTGCCATAGTTTCCTCTAAAAATGGAGGTGTCCATGCTATCAAAGCATATCATTTTCTTTTTAAAATCATCACAAACAATCAACAATTCAATCAACACTTACCAAGTGCCAAAATATTGCAATTTATATAACAACATGAACTTGAACTTTTATAAAAACTTGTAGTAACTTACTTGTGTTTTTAGTAAGCCTAGTTACCCTTCAAAGTGTGGTTATTTGTTTAATATCATCATTCTTGAAGATTTTAGGTCTTTACAACTTCCAAACACATTTTCTAAAAATATATCTTTTTGAATTTTCCTTGTTAACAATGTATTTTTAAACTTGTTTCACCACTAGAAACATGGTTAGTTTCTTTAAAATCCATGATTATGTAAATCTTGTGATTTCACTTAGCTTCTTGAGAAATCTAGTTTTTAAATCATCCAAGTTTATGACTAGTATCATGTTACATACATCATCATTCACAAAATCATTTTCATTCTTCAAGTTCATGTGAAACATAAAGTATGATGATCTTGGTCTTTCACAAGATCACCACCTTAACTTACTAGATCATGTGTTTAATCACAATCTAGTAGGTTCCATATGATGTCTTACATCATAACACAAATAATCAATAATCAAGAAGCAAAATAACACTAATCAACATGTATTCTTATGGTTTTTAAGCTTATGTTAAAGTTTCATCTTCATGTTCATTAGTGTTCTTTATGATTTTCATCACATAACATCTTTTAACCAACTAAGTGAGAAGTAAATTCAAGTGACACGAAGCTTACTACTAGCACAAGGGCTAGGGAAGAACACAAGAAGATGAAGGTGACAAAAGTGATGGATAATAGCAAATGGAATAGGTCCTTCAAGATCCACAAGCTCCAAGCTTCTCAATCTAGCTTCTAACACCTTGTGATGAACTTGGATTGTATGAGAATGAGATGGAGATGGTGGTGATGGTGATGGGTGGTGGTGGTGCTTGCGGCCGTGAGGAGGGGAAGAAGGAGAGGGAGAGTAGTGTGTGTTCTTGTGTGTGAGATATGAGGGAATGATCACAAGGTTATTACTTATAACCATGTTTAAGGATTACCCAAAGTGTAATGTGTTTCTTAAGTACAAGACCAAATCTCATACTAAATCAAGTAAGATCAAAGTGAATCAAGGGAAATCTAAGTGTGGGGCCACCTTGGTGACCGTCCACAACAAGGGGGGGGGGGGTATTGGTTGTGATTAAATGGTAAGTTAAGAATATTAGTTGAAATCTAAGTGTAGTGTTTAGTGTTTAAGTTAATATGGTGTTATATAGTGTGTTAGGGTGTCCGGGAATCATAACTAGCTCAGAAATAATAAAACAATGCTTCTAGTATAATTTTGATGTTTCGGGTAGTGTCCGGTTGTTCGGTTGTATACTGATTCGTTAAAGTGCCAAACTATACCGTTTAGTGTTCTTTATGTACCCTTTTGTGACACTTTTAATTCTCGACACTTAGGAAAGCATTCAGGACCATTTAGTCATATTTTTGCATGTTACTAGCTTGTTAAAATGCTGATTTTTGCTGAATTATGTTGAATTCAGCACTTTGGGTGAGTTTTAGGCACGTTCCGGCAAACTATCACCTAGAAATGCAGTTTTGTGATCCTCACTTTCCTACACACTACACTAGTGTAATACTTGGTTTCTGGCTCATACTGTGTCAAAACAACGTCTGTCTATGTACTGAATTCCGTCAGCATTTTCCCGATTTGTCTGTTAACTGTGCTAACTGTGCTTTGTGCATCATTTATGTCAATATGTTTGCATGCAGTCAATGATGTGTCATTTGCAATATGTGATGCACATGTAAGTATAATGCAGTAATCAGAAAGCAATTCAAGTCATAAATTGTAAATCAACACAGTCATTAAGCACTAATCATCATTTAATAATTGTAAGGATGCATGCAAATTTGACAGTTGTCACATTCTCCCCTTGTTAAGAAAATTTCGTCCTCGACATTTGTACTACCTTTACTCCTTAGGGTTACATTATGCGTGTATGTATATGAATAATACTGAGGTAGGTAACCACCAAACCGAGTCAAATCTTTATTCACATCAGGTGAATCCAAGGATATATTACAACAACAAGAATCCAATGGTTAAAAGGTATGTGTTCTAGCAATTGATGTCAAAGGACACGAGATGTATAGATGTATAATCTAGTGTAACTCCGTTAACAGGGGTGTAACAAAGGAGTTTTGACCAATGGATTCTCAAACAATCGGTCACAATATGCAAACGAGTTTTCACAAACCATAGCATCCGCTATATGTACTAAAAAATCAACAACTCGAATGTGATAGTAACATGAAAATGATCTGTCAACTTACGAACAAATACATGGATAAAATAGTGTGTTTGACATTCTTGAATTGCGAAAATACACCGAATGAAACACAAGCGAATCTGGTGTATTATTGTCTTAATTCGTAGTTGCATTCGGAATGTTTAAATGACAAGTCAAACAAATGTATGCGTAGTTTTGTGTGAAACGGTTAACCATGATTAGCACAAGCTACAACTTTTGTAATGACACCACAAGGTGTCGTAATTGACATATTTCAATAATAGCGGTGATCGAACAAGTTCACCGTGTTTGAAAAAAAATGAAAGTGTACTGAAACAATCTGAAGATTTGATTTACACAATGTCATAGAGTTTTCAATTGCATATGAAACATCAAAGAACTACTGTTTCTGATTGAATATGGAAAACAATAAACACTACAAGGTATTCAATTTATAATGAAAGAATCATTAGGAGGTACATTGTTATATGAAATGAATCTAGGTACCATTGTCTTAGCATACAACTGTGTTGAGACTGCTTTAATTGTGATAAACAAAACGGATTTAGAACAAATAAATAGACAATTGAATCCGTGTATGAGGTGCGTAACCAAATTAGCGCAAGCTTCAATTTTGTGAAAGTATCACCGCAAGGAATCGAAACAAACGATTTAGTGGAGTTGTAGACCAATCAAGTCTACTACGACTCGAAACAAAAGAACCTTTGCAAAAATATTTGAATATGATGCTCTCAATACATCATATGGCGTCTTAAATTGAATATGCGAAATGGATAAGTTCAAGAAATTGAACTTGGTTTCAGCGTAACCCGACAACAAGCGTATGTATTAACAAGGGAATTCTTAGCATGGTTACGAAGATAAACCATGAATGTAAATTGAAAGAAAAGATGTTTCAAGAAAGTGTGTTGACTTGATAGCAAAAGAGCCAACAATTACAATAATGTAGGTTATTCAAATCATAAACCAATAGTTAGCCTTAGCAAAATAATATTTGAACTTCAATGAAGAGTTTATTTGAAACGAAACCACATGCGTAGCAATTGGTGCATGCGTGACATATAAGTTTCCAAGTAATGAAACAATGAGTATTTGCTAAAATGAAGAAAAAGAATCGAAGCAAATGAGTGTTCGCTCTCAGTGAAGAAAATTGACGCGATGCAACTACTATTAAGGGGAGTAGAGATGCAAACATCTACTCGCTAGAAGCAAAGTGGGAATTTCAACAAAAGAAATTTGAGTACTTTCTGTTTGGTTAACTGAAATAGCATATATGTCAGGATAATGCGGTTTTTTTTAATTAACAGGTGTGGTTCCTAAGTAACAACCTTTACGAGTTTTGATCTGGGTTCTCAAAGGATTAAGCATATGTTTTCTAGGTTCTCAAAGTCTCGCATTCTATGTAAAACTGTTTTGCGCATTGCACAGGAAACACATTTTTTTGTGTAGGTTTAAAACAAGTTATTGTCCCACTATTCCCCGGTATACTTTCTTCCTGAATTCACATATAATGACACTCGATCATTGATCAGTCATGAAATAGTAGTTGGATCCTCACAATTAGTCAAATAAATAATTCGTTAAATAAATAATTTGTTAAATAAATAATTAGTTACCGACTCTTGTAGGTTAGCTCGTTCGGCTCCTGGTAGTTGATGTTCGTACGAAAGCTATCGTCCTTCTTCTTGACGAGCAAAACTGGGGTTACCCAAAGCGGGAAACTTGGTCTGTTATCTTCCTTCTCTATCAACTACTGAAGCTATACTGACAATCCTTGCATCTCCGAAGGTGTAAGTCGCTAAGGTGTATTGATTGCAGGCGCGACGCCTAGAATCAAATCGATGTGAAATTCGACTTGTCGTTGAGGAGATAATTCTGGCAAATCGTCGGGGAAGACTTCAGGATATTCCCTTATCACTGTCACACCCTGACTTTTGCGGAAGCGTGATTATTGGTGTGACTTTCTTAATACCATAGCATTCAATCATAACAACGCTATATGATAAAACCATTAGATGTTCACCCATAAATTAAGTTTGAAAATAGCACAACAAAATTGTTTGAAACATCGACACCAAATTCAAATTACAAACCACAACAAGTTTTAAGGAGTTCACAAAGACTCGACAAAAGATCTTGAACAAACCCGAGCTTAGAATCATGTATCTCGTCCAGGAGTAAGATACATCTCCTAAACCCTAAAGACTTAGATGAGATCTTTTATTTATAACGCAGCTTGAAAACATGCAACACCTGCCAGATCCACTTAGTTCCCTGAAATTCATGTAATTTGAAAACATCAACAAAAGTTGAGCGAGTTCATGTGTATGTCTGTGTGAATAAACCTTTAAAATATGTCTGTATGTATGTATGTCCCTGGTATGTAGCAATAAGGAAAAACAGATCACCAATGGTTTGCAAGGCCAATGGTATGTGTGAAATGGTGCAGGAAAACTCAAACCTAGCGGAATTTTGCCACGACATTAGTATGTGGACATAGTCACCACATGGGCCACCCTGGTCCTCATGGGTGTGGGCTCGCTACACCCAAATAGATCTATCACTCATGTCCCTCGGTCCTACGACGAGGATTAATGGCCTTAAGTGTTGTACCCACCTTTCACATGATCAAGCAGTAACCCTCCTTAGCTAACCATACCATGTATAAAACGTTTGTAAACAATTGTAACATGTATTTCACCCCCGAAGTTATAAAACTGAAAACAGTTAAAAGAAAAGGGGGACATGAACTCACAGTTTTGCGTCTTCGGTACTCGTAACTCAAATCTCTTCAGCAAACACGACTCCCTACAATGTACTAGGGTCTATTAGACGAACGGGCCGTGCCTTGCCTTAGTATTTACGTTTTTGAGTTACGTTTCTTTTAATATTATCCCAAGTTATAATTTCTTGTTAAAATAATGATTATTTTAACTTTAAATTATATTTAATTTTGGAATAATTTGTTAAACAATATTTCTGTAACAATATTTCTTAAGTATTTATTTTCGTATTTCCTTCCCAAGGATGGGGGTATGTATATTCGCATTCTTGTATTTGTAGTTCCAAAATATTATATTTTCAAGTCTAACTTAGAAAATATATATATAAATTTATTTTGTCCCAAAAATAATGTATTTCAAGAAAATATATATTTTTCTCAAAAATCATATATCTTCTAAATATTCTAAGAAAATATATTTTTACTTTTCAAAAATAATATATTTTCTCCTTTTCGAAAATATGATATACTTTGTAATAATAATAAAAATCATATTTTCATTTCTTTCGTATCCAAAATAATATTTACCAAAAATATATTTATAACGGTATTTTCCGGAATATTTTGTAAGTTACGTTCCTGCGTTCGGTTTCACAATATTAAGTGGGTAACTTATATATGTATTCCTTGTGATCTTTGGTATTTATTTTGGATTGTAAATTCTTGGTATTTTGTTAAGTTATATTACTTTAAATCCTAAAATAATATAACTAATACACAAAGTATACAAATAATCACACACAATGTGTCTTTAATGTAAATATATATTCTAAATACATATTTATCCATTTTTATTTATAAAAATCAACCTCCAATACTTGTATTTTTGTAACAAAATCTATGGCAAAGTTTATATTGAAAACCATAGTTAAAACACACTTGTAAATATTTGTTTAGAAAATATTTTTCTAAGTGTTTATATTTTTAGAAAATTTTGCCATAGTTTCCCCAAAAAATGGAGGTGTCCATGCTATCAAAGCATATCATTTTCTTTTCAAACTCATCACAAACAATCAACAATGAATCTACACTTATCGAGTGCCAAAACAATGCTATCTACATAATAATCATGAACTTGAACTTTCATAAAAACTTGTAGTAACTTGGTAGTGTGTTTAGTAAGTTTAGTTACCCTTTAAAGTGTGTTTACTTCTTTAAAAATCTCATTCTTGGAAGATCTAGGTGTTTACAACTTGTAAACATGTTTTACAAAAACATTTCTTTATGGCATCTTCTTGTTTCACAAGTGTTTATACACTTGTTTTACCACAAAAAATTGTGTATGTTTAAGTAAGAACCAAATCTATGTAAATCTTATCATTTAACTTGGTTTCTTTGGAAAACTATTTTTGAAATCATCCAATTTTATGTCTAATAATCATGTTATATGCTTCATTATTCATAAAATCATTTTCATACTTCAAGTTCATGAAAACATAAAACATGATGATCTTGGTCTTTCACAAGATCACCACCTTAAGTTACTAGATCATGTGTTTAATCACAATCTAGTAGGTTTCTTATGATGTCTAACATCACTAACATGAATAATCAATCATCAAGAAGCGAATAAACACTATTCAACATGTATTCATATGTTAATAAGCTTATGTTAAAGATTCATGATTATGTTCTTTTGTGTTCATCAAGATTAACAATGTTCATCATCTATTAACCATCAAAATATGAAGTAACAAGAGATCATAAAGGCCTTACTACTAGCTCTATGGCTAGGGATGAACACAAGATGTTGAAGATGATAAATGTGCTGGATAAAAGCAAATGGGAAAGGTCCTTCAATCTCCAAGACCACCAAGCTTCATTAGACACCTTCTAGCACCTTTGTGAGTATATGGAATGATTGAACAAGATTGAATGATGATGGTGGTGTGGTGGATGTGGTTCGGCCGAGAGGGAAGCAAGGGAGGGAGAGAGAGATGAAGGTGAAGTGTGGGTTATGATAATGAACTCTAGAACTTCTTATAACCATCTTATAGTTCTACCCAATGGTTAATGTGTCTTCAAAGTACACAACAAATCTCATAACAAATCTTGCAAGATCAATGGAAATCAAGGTGGTGGGGCCACCTAGTGACCGTCCACATAAGGGGGGGGGGTATTAGTTGTGGTTTAATGGTAAGTTATGTTTAATGGTTAGATTCTAAGTATATTAGTTAGGTGTCATGCACATTATGTGGTATATAGTGTGTTAGGGTGTTCGGGGATCATAACTAGCTCAGAAACATTAAAACAATGCTTCTAGTATAATTTTGGTGTTTCGGGTAGTGTCCGGTTTTTCGGTTAGATACCGGTTCGTTAAAGTGTCAAACTATTCTGTTTAGTGATCTTTATGTACCCTTTTAGGACACTTTTAATTCCCGACACTTAGGAAAGCATTCAGGACCATTTAGTCATAATTTTGCATGATACAAACTTGTTAAAATGCTGATTTTTGCTGAAAAATGCTGAATTCAGCACTTTAAGTGGGTTTTAGGCACTTTCTGGCACATAAACTATCACCTAGTGAAGCAGTTTTGTGATCCTCACTTTTCTACACACTATACTAGTGTAGTACCTTGTCTCTGGCCCATACGGGGTCTCAAAACACTGTTTGTCCATGTACTAAACATCGTCAGCATTTTTCTGAGTTATCCGCTAACTGTGCTAACCGTGCTTTGTGCATCGTTTATGTCACTAAAGTTTGTATGTAAAAATGACGTGACAGTATGAAATGTGATGCACATGTAAGTATGATGCAGAAATCAGAAAGCAGTCATTCGTAATTCAGCACAGTCATTAAGCACTAATCATGGTTAATTAAATTGTACGGATACCTGGATTTTTTACGGTTGTCACATTCTCCCCCTGTTAAGAAAATTTTGTCCTGAAATTTTAGTTCTGCTACTAGCTGTAGGGGAGTTGGGGAACAAATGTGGGTATTTCACTTTCATGCGATCCTCACGCTCCCAAGTAAACTCTTGGCCGTGACGCGCGTTCCATCGAACCTTGACGAGTTTAACACTACTCCTACGCTTCTTTTTTACCTTCCAATCAGTAACCTCAACAGGTTCTTCGGTAAAGTGGAGTGTCTCATCAATGTGGACTTCATCGGCAGGAACGACAACTGTTTCTTGAGTTGGACTCTTTTTCAGATTAGATACATGAAATGTATCATGGACGCCATTCAGTTCTGCGGGTAGGTCCAACTTGTAAGCTACAAGACCAATCCTTTCCAGGATTTTGAACGGTCCAATGTATCGCGGGTTCAACTTCCCACGCTTCCCAAAGCGTGCTACACCCTTCCAGGGTGAGACCTTTAATAAAACCATATCTCCCACTTGAAACTCCAAAGGTTTCCTCCTTTGGTCCGCATAGCTCTTTTGTCGATCACGAGCTGCCTTGATGCGTTCTCGGATATGTATTGTCTTGTATGTCATCTCTTGAACCAATTCGGGACCAACAAGCTGTCTATCACCCGCATCTACCCAGCATATCGGTGATCGACACTTGCGTCCATAGAGAGCTTCGAACGGTGCGGCTTGAATGCTTGCATGGTAATTGTTGTTGTACAAGAATTCAACCAAAGGTAGATGGGTGTCCCAACTGCCACCCAAGTCCATTACGCAAGCTCGCAACATGTCTTCTAGCGACTGAATCGTCTGTTCGCTCTGCCGTCTGTCTGCGGATGGAATGTCGTACTCAGATTCAACTGAGAACCAAAGGCTTCTTGGAAGGATTGCCAAATCCTTGACACAAATCTTCCGTCTCTATCAGAGATAATCGAGAAAGGCACTCCATGTCGTGCAACTATCTCTCTGAGGTACAGCTCGGCTAGCATACCTGTGTTATCCTTTTCTCTGATCGGCAAAAGTGTACAGATTTCGTCAAACGGTCTACGATTACCCAAATCGTATCATGACCTCTGGGTGTCTTTGGTAACTTTATTATAAAATCCATTGAAATCTACTCCCATTTCCATATGGGTATTTCAGGTTGTTGCAGAAGACCTGAAGGCTTCTGATATTCGGCCTTTACCTTAGCACAAGTCAAACATTTGCCAACATGTGTTGCAACATCACCTTTTAATCTCAGCCACCAGTAGAAATCCTTTAAATCTTGGTACATCTTATCCGATCCTGGATGGATCGAGTACCGTGACTTGTGAGCTTCATCGAAAATTACTTCTCTAAGACCGCCAAAGAGGGGAACCCAAATTCTTCCCATGAAACACAATGTTCCTTCCTCATTGGGTACTAACTGTTTCTCCATCCCACGGAGATATTCATTCACAAGATTTTCCTTCTTAAGAGCTTCTCTCTGCGCAGCACGAATACGGAACGAGAGGTCTGTCCGTATAATCATTTCCAAAGCCCTAACCCTTATGGGCTTGATCCTTTCTTTCTGACTCAAGGCGTCTGCTACGACATTCGCCTTCCCTGGGTGATACTTGATCTCACAATCATAATCGTTTAACAACTCAACCCATCGGCGCTGTCTCATATTAACCTCTTTCTGATCGAATATATGCTGCAGGCTCTTGTGATCAGTAAAAATCATGCATCGGGTGCCATATAAGTAATGTCGCCAGATCTTTAATTCAAACACCACTGCGCCTAATTCCAAATCATGCGTGGTGTAATTTTTCTCATGAACCTTCAACTGGCGCGAAGCATAAGCTATAACCTTCTGTCGCTGCATCAGCACGCAGCCTAAACCTTGATGCGAGGCGTTGCAATATACCACGAAGTCATCAGTGCCTTCGGGTAGGGATAAAATCGGTGCATCGCAAAGCTTGTTCTTTAACAACTGAAAAGCTTCTTCTTGTTTATCTCCCCATTCGTACTTCTTGTCCTTCTGAGTAAGGGAGGTCAAAGGTTGAGCGATTTTCGAAAAATCCTCAATGAATCTGCGGTAATATCCTGCCAAACCTAGGAACTGACGGATCTCGGTTGGCGTCTTTCGAGTCTCCCAATTCTTGATCGCCTCGATCTTCGTGGGATCCACATGAATTCCATCTTTGTTAACCACATGACCAAGGAACTGAACCTCACGCAACTAGAACTCGCACTTCGAGAACTTTGCGTATAATTTCTCTTCCTTGAGCAGCTCTAAGATAGCTCTTAGATGTTGCTCATGTTCCTCCTTCGTCTTCGATTAAATCAAAATATCGTCGATAAACACAATCACAAATTTATCGAGATATGGCTTGCAGACTCTATTCATCAAATCCATAAACACTGCTGGCGCGTTTGTCAAACCAAACGGCATAACCAGGAACTCGTAGTGTCCATATCGAGTCCTAAAGGCAGTCTTTGGAATACTCTCCTCTTGAATTCTCAACTGGTGATATCCTGATCGAAGATCGATCTTGGAGTAAAAACTCGAACCTTGTAGTTGATCAAACAGGTCATCAATCCTTGGCAAAGGATACCAATTCTTAATGGTCAACTTGTTTAGCTCGCGGTAGTCGATACACATGCAGAAACTACCGTCCTTCTTCTTGACAAACAAAACTGGAGCTCCCCAAGGCGAGAAGCTTCGCCTGATATATCCCTTGTCCAAAATCTCCTGAAGTTGTGTCGACATCTCCTGCATCTCGGAAGGCGCAAGTCGATAAGGTGCCTTAGCTACAGGCGCAACACCTGGAACTAAGTCAATGTGGAATTCGACTTGTCGCTGCGGCGGCAATCCTGGCAAGTCTTCGGGGAAGACTTCAGGATATTCCTTCACAACTGGGATGTCTTCTAACTTTGGCTCAACGGCTTCCTTGTCCACAATGTGTGCCAAGAAGGCAACACATCCTTTCTGCAAACACTTTCGAGCCTTCAAACAACTAATGATCCTTAGGGGTTTATCGTGCTTCTCTCCATGCACTACAATTATCTCTCCATTTGCCATCGGAATGCGAATGATCTTCTCATGACATACGATCTCTGCTCGGTTTCTTGACAACCAATCCATTCCGACTACCACGTCATAGCTTCCCAACTCGACTGGCAGAAGATCAAGCGTAAACTCATGCTCTCCCAGTTCTATCACACAACCTCTAATAACTTCATTCGCTTCTACTAGCTTTCCATTTGCTAGTTCTATCGAGTACGGAATAACTAGCTTACTAGCTACCAACCCAAGAATATTCTTAAATTCTAGGGATACAAAACTATAATCGGCACCAGTATCAAGCAGTACAGATGCAAAGCGTTGGTTGATAGGGAACGTACCAGTGACTACGTTCGGATCTTGGTGAGTTTCCCTAGCTTCGATGTTGAAAACCCTTCCTTGAGCTTGGTTGATCTTTGGGCATTCTCGCTTGAAATGCCTCACATCTCCACAGTTAAAACAACCTGGTCCCCGACCATTTCCATTTCCATTACCACCCTGGTTGTTGTTCGCTCCACGATTTCCACTACCAACTTGATTCCCATAACCACCATGATTTCCATTACCGCCATTCCATCCTTGATTGCCGTTTCCATACCCATTACCACCACGGTTATTGTTTCCATTACCATAACATCTCTGACCACCGTTACCACAACCAGTACCAGCCCAGCATGTCTCCTTCGAATGGCCAACCTTCCCACAAGACTCACATTTCCTAACTCTGCATTGGCCGGCATGATGGTACTGGTACACATCACATTTGGGCAGAGTGCCCATATATCATTTTCCTTTGTTTTCAGCACCAGTCTTGACCTCGACTAGTGGGATCACATCCTTCTTCTTGTTAGCACTGCCGGTGCCCTTCTTAAAGTTTGTGAACTTCCTTTTGTTCTCACCGGATGACTCAACGTGAGTCTCTTTCTTCTTCTGGTCAGAGATCGAGAACTTGTTCAGCCTGATGGCCTCTTCAGTTAATGCCACACTTAGATCAATAGCCTCGGTGATTGTGGCAGGCTTCGATGTTGTTACCATGCTCATGATTTGGGGTGCCAATCCCCAAATAAAACGCTCAATACGCTTGAATTCCGGATCAACCATGTAAGGAACGACGCGAGATAGGTCGTGAAATCTCTGCACGTATTCAGCAATCTTTGGACCATCCATCTTGAGGTTCCAAAATTCAATCTCCAATTTTTGGATTTCGGCCCTTGAACAGTACTTCTTTCGCATGAGTTCCTTCATTTCATCCCATGACATGGTGTATGCAGCTTCTTCTCCCAAGGTCTGAACTTGGAGATTCCACCATGATAGAGCACCGTCTAGAAAAAGTCTCGAGATGTAGGTGACCTGGTGCTCCGGCGCACCCTTGCTCATTCTTAACACAGAATCGATCTTCTCCGCCCATCTGACGAAAGCTACAGCACCCCCGGTGCCGTCGAAATTCAGAGGCTTACAGTCTAGGAACTGCTTATAGGTATAGCCTGTACAAGCAACATCATTCATAGTAAGCATTAGCGAATGGACATGGAATATCCAAATGTAACGTAATGTGTCTTCAGTGACTTAAACATTACCATGAGGTGGGTTATTTCCTGAGGTACCCCCGCTATGTTTAGAGCGCAGGGCCCCGTGCTGTGCTATCGCTTGTGAAATCCGTTCTTGTAACTTAGCCTCTGTTGTGGGCAAACGAGTTTCTCTTCGTGGAGGCATCTTCTAAAAGAAGATTGTATAGGTCAGGTCTTATGCATATACGTATATAATAACATTCATCAACGCAAATAAACACATAACATCTCATTCATAATCACAAACAATTAATTCAACAATGTATATAATGAGAATATTGCGATTGTGCTTTCATATATCAATGACCACGATTATAGTTTTACATGTTCTACAATGTATCATACATCAAAAGGGACTACAGGGTCACATCACCCTTGTCCAAATCGTCTATCAAACTACAACAGTCAAAAGTCACAAAGTGGTCTTCAACATGTTGTGCAATCTGGGCCCAATAGCGACACTCTCACCAAAAGTATGCTACCTGCATAAAACCAAAAACCTGCTATGCTGATGGTGGAGAAGGAGGATGTGGAGGAACGAAAAGCAAACTGCGCACATGCGCTAACTCCTCCTCAAGAGCATGAACAATACGCAACAGATAACTAATCTGCAGCACCATGGTAAGAAAACGGACGTCAAAATCTGGGTATGGCAGAAGAGGAGCAGGTGGAGTTGCGAAAGGTGACTGACATGTACAGGGTGGAGGACGTGGAATCCTCTCAAGATCCATGACTCTATGACACAACATCTCCTGCTGAAGCTGCAAAGACAGGAGTAAATCATCCCTCGTGTAACTAGTGTAATGTAAAGGATGGTATAGATCAGAAACAGGCATAGTGTTAGGCAGAAGCCATATGAGTGGCTCGCCTGATGGTGCAGAAGCAAAAGGAGCAGTATGTGTAAACTGTGGCATGAAGGGAAAAGCAGCTGACACAGGAGGAACATGGCCAGACGGCTGGCTAGACGGTCCTTCCCCTAGGCGGGGTGGAGGGATATCCTGTAAGAACGTGATCTGCAAATCAGTGCAGTGTATATCAAAGGCATGTGGGTGAAACGGGACAACGTCAACAGGTGCATGTGTAGGTGCAGGTGGGGGAGTAACAGGCTCAACAAAAGAAGGCAAGTCATCATCGTCCTCTATCCTCCCATTGCGGGTGAATGCGTAATGGGGATCTATCTGGTCAGCAAAAGGAGCATGGTCGGCGGCTGCAGGGATCGAATTGGGTAAAGGTGGTGCAACAACTGGTATGCCAACAGGTACAGGGTTATGCTCAGGCAGAGGATCATGAGCAAGTATAGGCTCAGGTGCAAGCATAGGCTCAGGGTCAGCTGGTGCCAGCTCAAGATCAGCGGGTACATCAAAAAGCTGATCGTCGGGAACGAAGTCGATCTCATGCTCAGGATCAATGTCAGGATCAAACTCGAAGTCCTGTGGAGGTACAGCTGCGGCAGACATAGCCGTGTCAGAATCAAAATCGGTGGGATAACGCTGCAATCCCAGTGCATGCAAAGTAATAGATGACACATACTCGAATGAATCAGGACCAGAATGATCAGATGAAATCTCAATGATCGGAATCTCAACAAGCGGAACAACAACGACATGATCGACTGGAACTCCATCACCCTGGGCCTCCTCAGGGGGACCCTCAATAAAAAGATCAATATCATCGTCAGACATGGCATCAAAAGGCAGATCCTCGAGAGGAAAAGCCGCAAGTGGAAGAGGGGCGAGGATCGGGACCACGGCCTGCTCATCGTGGGGATGTCCGAGGATTATAAGATCCTGGTCAGGAATAGGAATGAAAAATGGATCCTCGTCAGGTAGACCATCAGCTAGCGGTATATCATCGCCAAAATCTGGCAAGGCAAAAGGCTGAAAGTCATCATCATCGCTACTCTCAGTGTCGAAAGTGAAAACCTCAGGGTCTAGGACAATCTCATCGTCCGAAACTATGGCCATAGGGTCTACGGTATCTGACAGCTCACTCTCAGATGAGGACTAGGTGTCTGTAACAAAACAATCACAACATATGCACATATATCAACAATCATCAAATAAGCATGTAAGTAGTAACAATGTAAGCATGTATGCATCCTAGTCTTCCCAGACTATCCCACCCAGCCTCTCAGACTGAACTACCTAGCCTCTCAGACTAAACCTACCCAGTTTCTCAAACTGAACTACCCAGTCTCTCAGACTAACTTCCTAGTTTCTCAAACTGAACTACCCAGTCTCTCAGACTAACTTTCCAGTTTCTCAAACTGAACAATAACTTTGAAATATGATTTGTGCCCTTTGTTTGTAAAAATGTTTGTTCCCTGGATCTAGACGTTTTGTGTATGCAATGTAAACATGTTTGTAAAAACATTTTCATGAGCGCCCTAATGATCGTAGTCTAGACTCGAGAAAGAATCCTAGTTCGCTACGATCGAAGCTCTGATACCAAGCTGTCACACCCTGACTTTTGCGGAAGCGTGATTATTGGTGTGACTTTCTTAATACCATAGCATTCAATCATAACAATGCTATATGATAAAACCATTAGATATTCATCCATAAATTAAGTTTGAAAATAGCACAGCATAATTGTTTGAAACATCGACACCAAATTCAAATTACAAACCACAACAAGTTTTAAGGAGTTCACAAAGACTCGACAAAAGATCTTGAACAAACCCGAGCTTAGAATCATGTATCTCATCCAGGAGTAAGATACATTTCCTAAACCCTAAAGACTTGGATGATGTCTTTTATTTATAATGTAGCTTGAAAACATGCAACACCTGCCAGATCCACTTAGTTCCCTGAAATACATGTAATTTGAAAACATCAACAAAAGTTGAGCGAGTTCATGTGTATGTCTGTGTGAATAAACCTTTAAAATATGTCTGTCTGTATGTATGTATGTCCCTGGTATGTAGCAATAAGGAAAAACATATCACCAATGGTTTACAAGGCCAATGGTATCTGTGAAATGGTGCAGGAAAACTCAAACCTAGCAGAATTTTGCCACGGCATTAGTATGTGGACATAGTCACCACATGGGCCACCCTGGTCCTCATGGGTGTGGGCTCGCTACACCCAAATAGATCTATCACTCATGTCCCTCGGTCCTACGACGAGGATTAATGGCCTTAAGTGCTGTACCCACCTTTCACATGATCAAGCAGTAACCCTCCTTAGCTAACCATACCATGTATAAAACGTTTGTAAACAATTATAACATGTATTTCACCCCCGAAGTTATAAAACTGAAAACCGTTAAAAGAAAAGGGGGACATGAACTCACAGTTTTGCTTCTTCGGTACTCGTAACTCAAATCTCTTCAGCAAACACGACTCCCTACAATGTACTAGGGTCTATTAGACGAACGGGCCGTGCCTTGCCTTAGTATTTACGTTTTTGAGTTACATTTCTTTTGATATTATCCCAAGTTATAATTTCTTGTTAAAATAATGATTATTTTAACTTTAAATTATATTTAATTTTGGAATAATTTGTTAAACAATATTTCTGTAACAATCAATGTTGCAAAAATCGCGATTACTCGGCGATTAATCGCCGACTAGTCGCTAGTCGGCCTCCTACTGAGTAATTTTTCACTAATCAGTCAAAAAACGCTAGTCGGTCAAAGCCGGTCCAAGCCGCCCTAGTTGGCCAAAGTCGGCCAAAATCGCCCTAGTCGGCCCATTTGAAATCCTTACAAAACAGGCCCAAGATTACAACTTTAGCCCATTTTTCTTATCCCTTACCCTAATATGACGAAGAATTTGAGTCGCCGAGGAGATTGAATATGAGTCGGATGGTGTCGAAATCATTGAACACTACGGGGATGACGATTACATTTGAGCTATTTGTTAATGTTTGAATTTTAAGTACTGAGACTTGTTATGTTATGACTTATATGTAAGTTTAGTTTGTATTTTGAACTACTTTTATCTTTTTAAGTATTATATTGATATGGATGTGTGAGTGTATATATATACATATTTATAAAAATAATAAAATTTACATATAAAGTTCCGATCAGATTAATCCCGAGTAATCCTGAGTAATCCCGAGTAGTCACTAGTCCCCACCTCACCGGCCGACTAGCGACTAGCGAGTTCTCCAACCTTGGTAACAATACTTCTCAAGTATTTATTTTCGTATTTCCTTCCCAATGATGGGGGTATGTATATTCGCATTCTTGTATTTGTAGTTCCAAAATATTATATTTTCAAGTCTAACTTAGAAAATATGTATATAAACTTATTTTGTCCCAAAAATAATGTATTTCAAGAAAATATATATTTTTCTCAAAAATCATATATCTTCTAAATATTCTAAGAAAATATATTTTTACTTTTCAAAAATAATATATTTTCTCCTTGTCGAAAATATGATATACTTTGTAATAATAATAAAAATCATATTTTCATTTCTTTCGTATCCAAAATATTATTTACCAAAAATATATTTATAACGGTATTTTCTGGAATATTTTGTAAGTTACGTTCTTGCGTTCGGTTTCACAATATTAAGTGGGTAACTTATATATGTATTCCTTGTGATCTTTGGTATTTATTTTGGATTGTAAATTCTTGTTATTTTGTTAAGTTATATTACTTAAATCCTAAAATAATATAACTAATACACAAAGTATACAAATTATCACACACAATGTGTCTTTAATGTAAATATATATTCTAAATACATATTTATCCATTTTTATTTATAAAAACCAACCTCCAATACTTGTATTTTTGTAACAAAATCTATGGCAAAGTTTATATTGAAAACCATAGTTAAAACACACTTGTAAATATTTGTTTAGAAAAAAATTTTCTAAGTGTTTATATTTTTAGAAAATTTTGCCATAGTTTCCCCTAAAAATGGAGCTGTCCATGCTATCAAAGCATATCATTTTCTTTTCAAACTCATCACAAACAATCAACAATCAATCTACACTTACCGAGTGCCAAAACAATGCTATCTACATAATAATCATGAAGTTGAACTTTCATAAAAACTTGTAGTAACTTGGTAGTGTGTTTAGTAAGTTTAGTTACCCTTTAAAGTGTGTTTACTTCTTTAAAAATCTCATTCTTGGAAGATCTAGGTGTTTACAACTTGTAAACATGTTTTACAAAAACATTTCTTTATGACATCTTCTTGTTTCACAAGTGTTTATACACTTGTTTTACGACCAAAAATAGCGTATGTTTAAGTAAGAACCAAATTTATGTAAATCTTGTCATTTAACTTGGTTTCTTTGGAAAACTATTTTTGAAATCATCCAAGTTTATGTCTAATAATCATGTTATATGCTTCATTATTCATAAAATCATTTTCATACTTCAAGTTCATGAAAACATAAAGCATGATGATCTTGGTCTTTCACAAGATCACCACCTTAACTTACTAGATCATGTGTTTAATCACAATCTAGTAGGTTTCTTATAATGTCTAACATCACTAACATGAATAATCAATCATCAAGAAGCAAATAAACACTATTCAACATGTATTCATATGTTAATAAACTTATGTTAAAGATTCATGATTATGTTCTTTTGTGTTCATCAAGATTAACAATGTTCATCATCTATTAACCTTAAAAATATGAAGTAACAAGAGATCATAAGGGCCTTACTACTAGCTCTATGGCTAGGGATGAACACAAGATGTTGAAGATGATAAATGTGTTGGATAAAAGCAAATGGGAAAGGTCCTTCAATCTCCAAGACCACCAAGCTTCATTAGACACCTTCTAGCACCTTTGTGAGTATATGGAATGATTGAACAAGAGCTAAGTATATTAGTTAGGTGTCATGCACATTATGTGGTATATAGTGTGTTAGGATGTTCGGGGATCATAACTAGCTCAGAAACATTAAAACAATGCTTCTAGTATAATTTTGGTGTTTCGGGTAGTGTCCGGTTGTTCGGTTAGATACCGGTTCGTTAAAGTGTCAAACTATTCCGCGTAGTGATCTTTATGTACCCTTTTGTCACACTTTTAATTCCCGACACTTAGGAAAGCATTCAGGACCATTTAGTCATAATTTTGCATGATACAAACTTGTTAAAATGCTGATTTTTGCTGAAAAATGCCGAATTCAGCACTTTAAGTGGGTTTTAGGCACTTTCCGGCACTTAAACTATCACCTAGTGAAGCAGTTTTGTGATCCTCACTTTCCTACACACTATACTAGTGTAGTACCTTGTCTCTGGCCAATACGGGGTCTCAAAACACGGTTTGTCTATGTACTGAACATTGTCAGCATTTTTCTGAGTTATCCGCTAACTGTGCTAACCGTGCTTTGTGCATCGTTTATGTCACTAAAGTTTGTATGTAAAAATGATGTGACAGTATGAAATGTGATGCACATGTAAGTATGATGCAGAAATCAGAAAACAGTCATTTGTAATTCAGCACAGTCATTAAGCACTAATCATGGTTAATTAAATTGTACGGATACCTGGATTTTTTTACGGTTGTCACAATCACAGGGATATCTTCGAGTTTTAATTCTTCGGCTCCCTTGCCCACGACATGAGCCAAAAAAAAACAACACATCCTTTACGCAACAACTTTCGTGCCTTCAAGCAATTAGTAATTTGTAGAGGCGTATCCTGCTTCATGAGTCACGATTGTTTCTTCGTTCGCCATCGGGATGCGGATATCAATCTCCGCTCGATTGCTCGACAACCAATCCATCCCAATCTCCACGTCGAAGCTTCCCTTTAACTAGTTCTATCGAGTACGGGTTATCTTACTTACTTCCTACTAACCAAGTATACTCTCAAACTCTAGAGATGCGAAGCTAAAATTGGCAACAGTATCTAGCAGCACAGATGCATAACGTTGACTAATATGGGACGTACCGATATCTACGCTTGGATTCCTGGTGTGTCTCCCTAGCTCCGGTGTTGAGCTTTCATCCTTGTGCTTGATTGTTTTTAGGGCAATAATTTCTGAAATGCTTTTTGCTTCCATAGTTAAAACAACTTTGAGCATGTTTTTGTTTGTCACTCGTCCTGCCTTGATAATTGTCGTTGTCGTTGTTTCTTCCGTGATTCTCTCTACTATCTTGGTTTCTATCTTCACGTTCAGTACCTTGCCTACAAGTCTCCTTGACATGCCTTGCTTTGCCACAGTTTTCACATTTTCCATATCTGCATCGCCCGATGTGATAACGTCGACAATTGTCATACTTAGGTAGGATACCCATGTATTCTTTTCCCTTTTGGGCCTTCTTCTTATTACTCGCCCGAGTAACCTTCTTGAAATTTGCGAACTTTCTCTTGTTGTCTCCATATGACTCTACAGGAGTCTCCTTTTTCTCTTCCGAAGTGGAAAATTTTCCTAGTCTAGCTGCTTCTTCAATGAGCTCCATACTTATTTCGATAGCTTCGGTGATCGTTGGAGGCTTAGATTTTGTCACCAGGCTTAGAATCTGAGGTGCCAATCCCCTGATGAAACGTTCGATTCTCTTAAACTCTGGTTCCACCAGATGCGAAGCAACTTGTGATAAATCGTGAAATCTCTGCACGTACTCAGCTATCTTTGAACCTTCCATTTTCAAGTTCCACAGTTCAGTTTCCAACTTCTGGACTTCTGCCCTCAAGCAATATCTCTTACGCATCAGTTCTTTCAGTTCGTCCCACGTCATGGCATATGCAGCAGTCTCGCCCAACGTTTGAACCTGAAGGTTCCACCATGACAGAGCCCCATCTAGAAATAGTCTAGCTATGTACGTGGCCTGATGTTCGGTGGCGCATTGACTTAATCGCAAAACATAGTCCGTCTTCTCAACCCAACGTATAAAAGCTATGGTACCCCCAGTGTCCTCGAAGTCTCGAGGTTTGTAGCTCAAGAACTGCTTGTAGGTGAAGCCGTTAGGTGGGTTATTTCCTGAGGTACCTCCGCTGCGTTCGGAGCGAAGGGTCCCGTGCTGTGCGATGGCTTGTGAGATGCGTTCTTGTAATTCCGCCTCTGTCGTTGGTAGGGGGTTGTTGGTATCGGTGTTCCTTTGAAGCGACATCTTCTAAGAAGGAGATCGGTTAGGTCAGGACTTATAAAGGACACAAGCACATAAGCATGAATAAGACCTAGGAGGTGTATTTACATGTGGATATACGCAGTCGTTATAACAAGCAATCATATAACATCATAATTATAGCACAAACTTGTGGGTGTGAATATATTTAATAAGAGCATAACAAGCAAGCACGTAGCATCACACCGATAGCACAAACACGCGGATCAACGATGTGCTTAGAGAGGACATAGCGACTGAGCTTCCATTAATCATTGACCACAAGGTATTGTTACATGTTTTAATGGGGTATATGACGCTTGGGCTTCCATTATTTTCAGACCATAATCACATTTTCTACAAAGTGTATCACATCAAAAGGGACACAGGGTCACCCTACCCTTGTCCAATAAGTATATCAGTGTATCAAAATCACGTAGTCAAAAGTGGTCTTCAAAAGTCTCCACAGTCTCGTCTCTTTCGTAGTGTCTTTACTCAAAAGTAATGCAATCCGCATAAATCCAGAAACCAACTATACTGGTGACTGAGGTGGAGGAGGGAGGAAAAGCAAACTGCTAACATGCGCGAGCTCCTCCTCGAGCTTGTATACACGTCGAAGTAATTAACTGATCTGCTGCTTGTTAGTAAAGAAACGAGCATCGAACCCCGGGAAAGGTGTAATAGCAGTAGGTGAGAGTGCAAAAGGAATCTTTGATAAATGTGGAGGATCAAAGTATACTGGCAATAGACAGGGTGGAGGACGTGGTGTCAGCTCAAGCTCCAAAATTATGCGACTCATAACCTCGAACTGTAGCTGATGTGACAGGAGCAACTCATTCTATGTATAGCCTCCATAATGTGAGGGATGGTAGGGGTCTGAAATCAGCATAGTGCATGGTAGGAACCATCTGAATGGCTCGTTCAGCGGTGAAGTAATGAAAGGAGCAAACGGTGTAGCCTGTAAAGGATCTGTGGACAAGCTGTTAATACAAAAAAGATCATCACGCGGGTACTGACTTGGAGTACCTTCCCGGGGTGTGGGTATGTCCCGAAAGAAAGCGATAGGCATGTCGGCGCAATGGACATCGGTCTCCATAGGGGAAAAGGAGCAACATTAGCGAGTGCAGGTGTAGGAACAAATGTCCCAACAAAAGAGAAGATCATCAAGTGCAGGTACTGGGTCAGGTATAAGGGGTGCAATGTCTGGTAAACCAAAAGAAACAGGGTCATAATCAAGCAAGGGCACAGGATCAGCAGGTGCAACATCAAGGTGACCCAAAAGGAACTGGAGCTGTATCAGGAGCAGGCTCTGGGTCGTGTGAAGGTGTGAGGTCTCGAACAGGTGATAGTGCAGCAGTCATAGTGGTGTCGTCATCCGAGTCAGTAGCAAAAAGCGGTAAACTGATCGTCTGTAAAGCTGAAAAATATTGCAGACTCAAAGGAGTCTGAAATCGAGTGTATACTAGAATCAAGGGATAGCTTGATAACAGGGATCTCAAGAAGTGAAATTGGTAACAACATTCTCATCTAACTTCCCATCATCATGGGCGTCACCAGGAGGACCATCACTAAATAAATCAACGTCATCATCATACAGATCATCGAATGGCCAAGCCTCAGAAAGTATGACCACAAGGGGTACGACATCGGGGATCAGAGCCACGATGTGCTCGCCATCGGGGTAACCAATGATAAGGTGGTCATGGACCAAAACAAGAATGACAGAGGGATCTTCGTCAAGGAAGCCATCAGCAAGGGTAAATCATCACCAAAGTCTGGTAGCGTGAACAGTTGCAAGTCACCCTCGCCCTCGGTCAGCATGTCAGGGTCACTCTCAGTGTCTGACGTAAACATCTCTGGCGTAGGTGCAATCTCGTTATTTGTGGCAGTGGCCATAGGGTCGTCAACGTCTGTCAACTCGCTTTCTGAGTAAGGTGTCATGTGTGCCGTTACATAATAATCATAGCATGTATATTCATAGTAATCACTTAGTATATTGCAAACAAGGACAATTCATCATGTAATCTTGTATTCACATTATTCTTCCTGAAACTTTCTATCCTTCTTAGTCTCCCAGACTAAACCACCTTGTAGGATCGAATTTTGACCCGAATGAGTCGTTCGGAAGAGCTCAAATCCGTTTCAGAGGCGGAAACAAAGAAACGGATGTGAAAACAGCTTGATTCACACTATAAACCTCTTGCATATTGATTTTACAGCTATTACATTCAAGAGAAATACCGGCAGCACTTCGGTATCAAATCTGGAAAACCTTACAAATGAATAGACATGATGCCTATTTATAGTGTTCCTGGTTTCTCTTGAAGACACACATGTCAGTTTCAAGAGAAACCATTCAAGAGAAACCTACAAGTTCCACTTTCAAGAGAAACCTACATATTTGACTTTGAAGCGAAACCTAAAACCTGTCATATTCTGTTTTGTTAATTCTAACTTATGTAATGATGTAACACATATGATGTCATCATTGATGTCACATATGTGATGTCATCATTCTTGACGATGACTTCATGCACGAACAGAACCGCAACAGGTCCAAGACTCGATATTAAGACGAAGACGACAGATGAATGTACCAACAGACTCCCCCTCAGATGTTGACGAGTCTTAAGTGTCGAGTCTTCACAATCTTCAGTCTTTATCAGTCTGTTCACTTTCTTCAAAATTCTCCATTGTAAGCATCCTCAATCAATCTCTTACTTTTTCTCATAATCTTCAGGATCTGAATCTGGTTCTACTATCTTCAGACTCCCTCTCGATGCCTTCAGACTCCCCCTTTCGCTAAGCTGGGATCGTAGTCTGGAATTCACAAGATTATAACCTGGCTTTCATCCTGCTCTGGATCGAAATCTGGCCAACCTGCATAAACTCTACCCAAAAATAAATTTTCTGATAACCATTTGTGGATAAGATTTTCAAATCTAATTTACCACTTGCAGGAATAACATTTATATTGCAAAACCTTTTCTCATTTCATTTCAACAATTCTCAAACACTTTCACCCAAACCATTTGTTCATCATGTTTAGCACTTGGAATTTTGAAAATCTGCTCTCCAAAATCAGTTGTCGAAAATCTTTTTGGATTTTTACAAAATTTATGATAAAACACACTTAAAATCTTTTTGGATTTTTGAAGGTACTGAAATGCAGAAAATGAAATATTTACAAACAATATTTTTGTGAGTTCGTGCAAGAGGATCATATCAGTTTATGAGAAGTCACGAGTACCGTTGAGCTTAGTGACACATTAACAATTAAACAATTCACTTAGATTGCCGATATATTGATCCACTTAAATTTTCACACAAATTTCAACTAAGTCAGGATATGAGTTAGATGTTTTAAGGACTTAAACTCATTCATGTGTCCCACCTCTTGAATATACTCCCGTATCCAGATCCCAATATTCAGTCTTACAGGTGAGTATACCACAGATGATATCTGTAAGGGGTTAAATTGCGAGGGCCGTGAGAGCTCAGGTCGATACTCCCGTATACGCAGAGAGATGACGGCTTCGACTTTTGGTGGGTCCCCTTTAGAGGATCTTTTGTTACAACAGCAATGACTATCAATTTTATTGTTTCATCAATTTGCTGAGGGCGACGCTATATTTCAAGCAAGCAGAAAGTATTCTCTGGGGACTAGGCCATTGCTTCCGCAAAATCAGAAGTCCCGGGATAATACCCCAGATATCACTGAGTATAAAGACCTAGTATCTCAGAAAGAGGGACCTTTCAAACGAGATTTCAGGGGTTACCTATATATCCAAGTAGTGTTCCCCACAAAATAAGCAAGTTTGAATTTATGTTTATATCCCGGAAAAGTTTACTAAATGTATGAAAACCTATCGGCATATCATCACTGAGACTGTTTAACGCTATTTAAACATTACAATTCTTTAGCATACTGTAACTGTCTACTGATGTACTATCATTTCCTCTTCTTTGACACAAAAACTCATTTTTGATTTCATCATGTTTTTGCATTTTTCAAATTTTCTAATGTTTTTGGATTTTCAGAAATTTCTACTCCCCCTAAAATGCAAACACATTTTAGGAAATTTGAAATCAAACTATACAAACAAATTGACAACCGATATCGAATCACTTCACTTCGCCATCCACTTGACATAAACAATCAGAACTCCCCCTTACACAAAACTATTTTCTCATTATGATTTCAAAACACTTAAGTTTGTTTTATCCAAAATGATTTTTCCGGAAAATACGTTTTGTTAATTTTACCACTTGTAGGTTAGGAGTTTGGTTCATCATATTGTCCATTCAATCACTTGTAGCAGATCAAGTACAACTTAATGTCCCTGATTTACCACTTGCATGTATGCAACCTCTGTACCTCTTGTAAAAATATTCACAACATTCAAGCCTATGTAGGAATAAACCTCTACACAAACCATTTTACCAATCAAGATGACGATTCCTGCTTCGCACTTACCAACATGGAAGCTCCGGCAAGTCACACTTATCCTGTAAAAATTTAAACTTTATAAGATTCATTCACAATCATCAATTATCAAGAAAGATGCCGATTCCTGATCCACGATTACAAACTTGGGATCTCCGGCAAAGTCCTAAGACTTCAAAGGAATAGAATTTCCACCCAAGTCTTTTCAGACTTGAGGGTTTTCAATTCTTGCTCAGTGGGGTTATATGTTGCCTTTTTAGTTGCAAAGAAATCTTTAACCCCCTTTGCTTTCCCATTAAGCATTTTTCCAAAAATTTTCTTAACATTCCCATTGAATGTTTTCTCGACATCAAATTCATTTTTCCCGGAGTAAAACTGATCCGAGATCTCAACTTTACCAATTTTCTTTTTAATTTCTTCAAATTTCAGTGATGGAAATTCATCAATCATCATCATTAACTGAATCTTTTGTCTCAACCTGTGGCTCTTCTGGCTTTGTGGAACCAGTTTCATCGCCGACTTTTACATCACCCTTCTTGACAACCCACATTTGGTTATCTTTTGCTCTCTTTTTTTTAAAAATTCTTTGTAGAACATTCACCAACCTCATAAGTTGAATTTTCAAATATTTTGAATTTTTCGATTGGTGGTTCAACATAAACAACTATTTCTTTCAGTTTTTCAGAAACTCCCTGTTTTGTTTTAGCATTTTTAGGACAGTTCCATGCAATGTGACCAGCTTCATTGCATTTGAAACAGGTTCGAGTCTCTTTTGGATGAAACACTCCAGTTCCATTCCTTTTCTTCTCAGCAAGAAACTCCTGGTTTGATTGTCTCCAGAAAGGTTTCTTCTGTTCCTCCTCAGCACTTCCACCTGAAACAAATTCTGTTTTTGTTTTAGAATTTTTCTCATTTTTATAATTTCTTGGTGGAATAAAACCTAATCCTTTCTTTTTGTAGCTACCATTATGGTTTGGTTTCTTTTGAAAACCAGAACCAGAATTGTAACCCTTTTTCTTGTTTAATCGTTGTTGAACTCTTGAAGTGTATTTTTTAGGTTTTCCAATAAGATTTAAATCTTTTATTTCAGAAATCTTAATTTCTATCATTTTGAAAACCTTTTTGATCATTTCAAATCTAACACTTCTTATTGGAAACTCTTTGTCAGAATATAATTTGTTAGAATCATTTAAAGTGTATGCTACTTCAAATGTTTCATCATCCAAATTTGCTTTTAATAACAAAAACTCTTTACTGTAAGCCCGTTTAACCGACGATTTTGAACTGTTGACCGACGAACTCGAACTTGAACATCCAGACTCGGACTTTGACTCAGACTTTAACTCCGACTCCTCATCTGTATCCAACACCTGATCGACCACCTTTTTTATTAACTCAGACTCATGATCAGTGTCAGACGATGTAAAAACGACATCAATGTTTTCTGGTAATTCATCGGTTATATCGGTTTTTAGCTTTATATTGACTGCTTTTTCCACTTGCTCCTCGTTTGGTTTTCTGGGAGAATAACCTTCCCAGATCGGAGGCGGACACTTGTTATAGCTAGCAGCCGGTTTCTTACCAGTATCCTTCTTCTTTGGCTTCTCATCTTGAAAGCTTCCATACATGCAACAGTCGGATAAATTCTATCAATAAGATAATCCGAACTCGAATAACTCTGTAATAATCGTCTAATTCTCTCATTTTCAATCTTTTCAGTTTCCAACTCTTGCTTCCACTTAGCACTTTCTTCGATGTAGAAGTTTATAGCTTTCTGTTTTGTCATCATCACAGCATTCATCATTGTTCGTGCCTGTTCTCTTTCAGAATTTGTCTTTTGAAGACCAGTTACTGTTTTGTTCAAGACATCATAAGATTCTTTCACATAGTTAAGATTGAACAATAACTGTTCCTTCATCTTCTCAAACTCTGCTAGCTTCTCTTATTTTGCTGCACATTCCTTGCATGGTTCCAAACACTTCAAGCAAGGCTTGACGACTTCCACAATCTTTTCAACTTCTATGATTTTTTCAATTTCAACCACCTTTTCTGCTTCATATATCTTTTCTGGTTCAGCAATCTTCTCAGCAACACTTTTTACTTCTTCATTCTGAACAGCTTCCTTTGTTTGATCACCACTTTCAGACTTCTGTTTCATTTATTCTTTTGCAGCTTGTTTCTCTTTCAGTTTTTCCAAGCGATCTGCAAAATAAAAATGAAAACTTTCAGGAGATAGATGAGATTTAGCAACATTAATATGTCGTTCTTCTTCATCATCACTACTGCTGTCATCAGTTGGTGATTGATCAAACTCTACATATTTTTTAGAACTACCATCCGATGAACCAGTGTAAGATGGAGTTTTATCAAAAACAATTTCTTTTTCTGAACTAACATCACTTTGTACACTCTCATCTGAACTTTGTGAGCTTTCTTCAGATGCAACAGACTCTTTCTCCACATTCTTCACAGTTTCACCAATAGACTTCATCCATGTGGTAAACATATCTGGTTCCTTCACAATCTTAGCAATGAATGCTTTAAATTCTCCCTTTTCATCAACAAATATATCCCAGCTGAAGCCTTCAGGTAGCCTTTCATCATCTTGATCGACTAAACATACTTTGCTTTCAGGTGATATGTAATTATTCCAGTTAAAATCTACCAAACACGCTCTCTTTGAATCCTCAATTCTTCTACCATGAGCCACCTGTGGTTCTTGCTGCTGCCGTTGACCAACTTGCTGATAAATGGCTTTCCGGTAGTAATCATCTTTTCCGAATGGATTCTTCACATCGCTTGCTTCTCGGTTCTTGCATTCTCTCTTGAAATGACCTTTCTCCCTGCATCGAAAACAAGTAACTTTAGATTTATCAAATCCCAAAGTAGAAACGTGTGCATCAAGAAAGTCATTTCTTCCGGTAATCAGCTTGAATTTTTCAGCTCTTCTCAAAACGCTAGCTAGACACCATTTGATGTCCATTAGTTCCATTTCTTCAGCGTCTATCTGATCGTAATCCTCCTTTGTGAGCATAGGATTCCTGATCCGCCCTGCGACCAAACCTTCATAAGAAAGTAGCACAGAACCAAGTAAAGCCATGTGATCTTTCGCAATTTCTTCAGAAAAACTTTGACCATCTGGAAGATTCAAGGCAATATTGCATTGTATCACATAACCACTTCCACTTTTTGTACTTTGAGAACTGAAACTTGAAGTTGTATCTTTTTTATTAACACTTGGGTATAAAGAAAAACCACTGCTACTTTTATAACTTTGATCAATTTTTTCAGATGAATCTCCAGCACTAAATGCAGTTTGAATTTTCGGGCTTCTTTCAACTTCTGGAACACTGCCTTTGTAGTACATTTTTACATCCTGTTGACCACTTGGACTACTCATCCTCGCGATCTTTTGCTGTTCCAAATCTTGACCTTCAATCTTCTCGATAAACTGAGAAATCGTTAACCCATCATAAACACCCGTATTCTTCAATATCATCAAATATGTACCCCATTCCTTTTGAGGTAATGCATCAGCTAATTTATCTACCCACTCTTCACGATCTTTTGTTATAGTAAGCATTGACATGGATCGCACCAAGTGGCAGTATCTTTCAATCAGCTTCTAGGTATCTTCCCCGGGCAAACTCGTAAACAAATCAAATTCTTTCTTGAGCAATGCCTTCTTGCTCTTGATCATATTCTCACTACCCTCAAACTTGACTTTTAGAGCCTCCCAGATTGACTTTGAAGTTTTGTCATGTTGTAGCAACATAAAGATGTCTTCTTTGATAGCCTGCTGAAGTAAACTGATCATCATCTTTTCAGCTCGGTATATGTCAAGTTCTTTGTCACTAAATTCTGAGAGTTCTTTGATAACTTGTAAATCTGTCCGTGGTAAAACATACTTCTTCAGAATACATTCCCATAATCTTAGATGGTTAGCTTGTACCCAGTTTTCGAACCTATCTTTCCACCCGTAATACTCCTCAATGCTCATTAGCTTCGGGGGTCTCTGAGTAGTTCCCGTTTCGTTTTCCAAATTCATGTTCTGAGCAATGACAGCCGGAGTAGACGGGGTAGCAAAACTGGTTCACTTCGTAAAAATATACCTGAAACCAACAAACAAACAATCAGTTTAAACGAACTGAATATGTGAAATGTGTATGACGATTGAATTGATCCAGGACTCGTGTCGAAGACTCGCTTCAATGTCATTGAAGTGAAATCACTGAATGACTAGACTTGATCGGAACGAAATGGATTTAATTTGGGCTTTAGAATGATTTGAGCTGGGCACTTTAATATATTGTAAACCTTGGGCTGACAATACTTCTTTATATGGGCTGCAACTATGACTCACTTGGGCCGAGGACACTTAGACAAACCATTCAACTTCTATTGGGCCGATGACCTTTGAAAACCAAACACTTATCAAATCAATTAATTTTGTCAGCACAGATTGGGCCGATATAAATGATCTTGGGCCGAGGCATGATGGGTCAGACTTTTACACTTAATAGGACCACGAAAATCACTTATACTATCTGTTACTTGATTGGACCGAATATATTCACTGACTTTTACTCGACAACATTAAAGCATATCACAATTCCATTGAACCAAGATACTATAGTAGGTTGATGATTTAATAAGCCGACAACTCCACTAAAACGACAACATCAATTTCAAAACAATCTAATTGGACCGATGATAGCACATGCAACTTTGATTCTATAAACTTCTTTTTAATTGTGCCGATAATTCTGATTGGACCTCAATATTGTAACATGGTCGATGTCACATGCAGATACTAATATCTGATTTTATAGAATATGTCGACATCCCAAAATCACATGCAATTCTTGAACAGACCACTCATGTGACCAACTGACACATTAAAGCTGGCAACAACACATGCAAACCTAAACCAATATATTCACATGACCCGATGCACTTTCAAACGGTTCACACTTTTCAAGCAGTCATTGATTTCAAGGGGTGTGCCAGTTTCAAGCGAATGTCAGATTCAAGCGGAAGCCAACACGTATTTCAAGAGAAAGTCAGATTCAAGAGAAAGCCGACATGTATTTCAAGAGAAAGTCAGATTCAAGAGGAAGCTGACATGTATTTCAAGAGAAAGCCAGATTCAAGATGAAGCCGACATGTAATTCAAGAGAAAGCCAGATGACATCAGCAAATACGAACCAATTTTCAAGAGAAAGTCCAATTTTAATCAGATTTAAACCGATTTTAGCTCTAAAACTTTCCAGGATTTGTTAATTCATGATTGCGCACAATATGTGAAAGTTTGAACCGATTTTAACCGTGAAAAATTTTTAATTTTGTGAAAGAAGGTGTAGAAAACAGATTTTCAAGCTGAATATGGCAAGAACTCCTCGTCCTGAGCTCTGATACCACTTGTAGGATCGAATTTGACCCGAATGAGTCGTTCGGAAGAGCTCAAATCCGTTTCAGAGGCGGAAACAAAGAAACGGATGTGAAAACAGCTTGATTCACACTATAAACCTCTTGTATATTGATTTTACAGCTATTACATTCAAGAGAAATACCGGCATCACTTCGGTATCAAATCTGGAAAACCTTACATGATGCCTATTTATAATGTTCCTGGTTTCTCTTGAAGACACACATGTCAGTTTCAAGAGAAACCATTTAAGAGAAACCTACAAGTTCCACTTTCAAGAGAAACCTACATATTTGACTTTGAAGCGAAACCTACAACCTGTCATATTCTGTTTTGTGAATTCTAACTTATGTAATGATGTAACACATATGATGTCATCATTGATGTCACATATGTGATGTCATCATTCTTGACGATGACTTCATGCACGAACAGAACCGCAACAGGTCCAAGACTCGATATTAAGACGAAGACGACAGATGAATGCACCAACACACCAAGTCTCCCAGACTAAACCAAACAGTCTCCCAGACTAAACTACCTAGCCTCCCAGACTAAACACCCAGTCTCCCAGACTGAACACCGAGTCTTCCAGACTAAACTACCTAGCCTCCCAGACTAAACACCCAGTCTCTCAGACTGAAACTCGCAGTCTTCCAGACTAAACTACCTAGCCTCCCAGACTAAACACCCAGTCTCTCAGACTGAAACTCCAGTCTCTCTCAGACTGACACACCCAGTCTCTCAGACTGAACTCCCTAGTCTCTCAGACTAAACTTCCCAGTTTTCCAAACTGAATTTCCTAGTCTCTCAGACTGAATCATAAACATAAACTTTGGAATGTGTTTCGTGTCTTTTGTTTGTAAAAATGTTTGTTTTCCTGGATCTGGGCGTTTTGTGTATGCAATGAAAACATGTTTGTAAAAACGTTTTTGTGAGATCCCTAGTGATTGTAGTCTAGACTCGAGAAGGAATCCTAGTTCGCTACAATCGAAGCTCTGATACCAAGCTGTCACACCCTGACTTTTGCGGAAGCGTGATTATGGTGTGACTTTCTTAATACCATTGCATTCAATCATAACAACAACTGTATGATAAAACCATAGATTCGTCATCCATTAAAAAATTTTAAAATATAACAACATTGTTTTGGAACGTAGACTTCAAATTCAAGTTTTAAAACCGTGCAAATTGCCTATGAGTTCATTAAGGACTCATCAAAAGACATTGAATAACACCAAGGTTTGGAAGACGTGTCTCAACCAGGAATAAGACACACTGACCAAACTCAAAGACCATGGATGACATCTTTTTTCCTAACGCAGCATAAAAACTTCCAACGCCCGCCAGATCCACTTACTAATTCCTTGAAATACATGTAGTTTGAAAACATCAACAAAAGTTGAGCGAGTTCATGTGTCTGTTTGTGTGTATGAGTAAACCTTTGAAATCATTGTAAGTATGTATGTAAGTTTATAAGTCCCGGTATGAAAGCAACAAGCAAAAGATCACCAATGGTTTGCAAGGCCACTGATATGTGTGACGGCGTAGGAAGGCTCAAACCTAGCAAATTTGTACCGGGCTTCCGGCTGGAAGACATAGTCACCCTATGGGCCACCCTGGTCCTCATGGGTGTGGGCTCGCTACACCCAAATAGATCTATCACTCATGCCCCTCGGTCCTTATACGAGGATTAATGGTCTCAAGTATGCGCCTACCCATTCACATGATCTATGGTACTTTCCTAGGCTAACCATACCGATTGTATTTGTATATAATCCTTTTGTAACATGTATTTCACCCCCGAAGTTAATAAACAAAACAGTTTAAAGAAAAGGGGGACATGAACTCACAGTTTTGCGTTCCTTGTATCCGATGTAACTCAAAGCTTCCTCTAGAATGCACGACTACCTACATGCGTACTACGGTCCGTTAGACGAGCGGGTCGTTCCTTGTCTTAGTATTGATTAGTGCCTTTGAATTACGTTTTAAAGTGTCCTCGTTATTATTCCCAGTATATAATTATTTGTTAAAATAATTAATATTCTAACTTAAATTATATTTATTAAATTTTGGAATAGTTGTTAAACAATATTTTTGTAATAATACTTCTCAAGTATTGTTATTCGTATTTCCTTCCCAACGATGGGGGTATCTCATACATGTGTATTCGTATTCTTGTATTTTTCCATGTATCGGTGTCGTATTCCGGTGTATTATTCCAAATAAAAACCTTGCCAATATATTTCCAATGTATATAATTTAAGGAATATCAATTAGAAAAATTATTCATAATTTTTCTTTCGGCAAAAATATTTGTAATTCCAAAACAATATACTTTCAAGTCTCACTTAGAAAGTATTTAAACTTATTTTATCCCAAAAATAATGTATTTCATGTTTATCCAAGAAAATATATATTTTTCCCAAAAATATTATTTTTCTTAATAATTCCAAGAAAACATATATATTTTTAATCGCCAAAAATTATATATTTCCTTCTTGTCAAGATATGATATAACTTTTTGATAATTGTGAAAATCCCATTTTCATTCTTTCGGTGTCCAAAATATTATTTACCAAAAATATACCTATAAACATATTTTCCGGAATATTTGGTAAGTTACATTTCTTGTTCGGTTTCGCAATATTATGTGTGTAACTTGTATATTTATTCCATGAGATTTTTGGTAATATTTTGGATTGTAATTTCTTGGTATTTGTTAAGTTATATTAGTTCAAACCCTAAAATAATATAACTATCACACAAAGTATACAAGTAATCACACACATGTGTCTTCTAAATATATATCTTTCAAATACATATTTAGTTATTTTTATTTACAAAAACCAACCTCCAATATTTGTATTTTTGTAACAAAAATAATAGCAAGGTTTATATCGAAAACTCATGGTCAATATACACTTGTAAATATTTGTGTGAAAATATTTTCTAAGTGTTTATATTTTTAGAAAATTTTTCCATAGTTTCCTCTAAAAATGGAGATGTCCATGCTATCAAAGCATATCATTTTCTTTTTAAAATCATCACAAACAATCAACAATTCAATCAACACTTACCAAGTGCCAAAATATTGCAATTTATATAACAACATGAACTTGAACTTTTATAAAAACTTGTAGTAACTTACTAGTGTTTTTAGTAAGCCTAGTTACCCTTCAAAGTGTGGTTATTTGTTTAATATCATCATTCTTGAAGATTTTAGGTCTTTACAACTTCCAAACACATTTTCTAAAATATATATCTTTTTGAATTTTCCTTGTTAACAATGTATTTTTAAACTTGTTTCACCACTAGAAACATGGTTAGTTTCTTTAAAATCCATGATTATGTAAATCTTGTGATTTCACTTAGCTTCTTGAGAAATCTAGTTTTTAAATCATCCAAGTTTATGACTAGTATCATGTTACATACTTCATCATTCACAAAATCATTTTCATTCTTCAAGTTCATGTGAAACATAAAGTATGATGATCTTGGTCTTTCACAAGATCGCCACCTTAACTTACTAGATCATGTGTTTAATCACAATCTAGTAGGTTCCATATGATGTCTTACAACATAACACAAATAATCAACCATCAAGAAGCAAAATAACACTAATCAACATGTATTCTTATGGTTTTTAAGCTTATGTTAAAGTTTCATCTTCATGTTCATTAGTGTTCTTTATGATTTTCATCACATAACATCTTTTAACCAACTAAGTGAGAAGTAATTTCAAGTGACAAGAAGCTTACTACTAGCACAAGGGCTAGGGAAGAACACAAGAAGATGAAACTGACAAAAGTGATGGATAATAGCAAATGGAAGAGGTCCTTCACTATCCACAAGCTCCAAGCTTTTCAATCTAGCTTCTAACACCTTGTGATGAACTTGGATTGTATGATAATGAGATGGAGATGGTGGTGATGGTGATGGGTGGTGGTGCTTGCGGCCGTGAGGAGGGGAAGAAGGAGAGGGAGAGTAGTGTGTGTTCTTGTGTGTGTGAGATATGAGGGAATGATCACAAGGTTATTACTTATAACCATGTTTAAGGATTACCCAAAGTGTAATGTGTTTCTTAAGTACAAGACCAAATCTCATACTAAATCAAGTAAGATCAAACTGAATCAAGGGAAATCTAAGTGTGGGGCCACCTTGGTGACCGTCCACAACAAGGGGGGGGGGGGGTATTAGTTGTGATTAAACGGTAAGTTAAGAATATTAGTTGAAATCTAAGTGTAGTGTTTAGTGTTTAAGTTAATATGGTGTTATATAGTGTGTTAGGGTGTTCGGGGATCATAACTAGCTCAGAAATAATAAAACAATGCTTCTAGTATAATTTTGATGTTTCGGGTAGTGTCCGGTTGTTCGGTTGTATACTGATTCGTTAAAGTGCCAAACTATACCGTTTAGTGTTCTTTATGTACCCTTTTGTGACACTTTTAATTCCCGACACTTAGGAAAGCATTCAGGACCATTTAGTCATATTTTTGCATGTTAGTAGCTTGTTAAAATGCTGATTTTTGCTGAATTATGTTGAATTCAGCACTTTGGGTGAGTTTTAGGCACTTTCCGGCACTTAAACTATCACCTAGAAATGCAGTTTTGTGATCCTCACTTTCCTACACACTACACTAGTGTAATACTTGGTTTCTGGCTCATACTGTGTCAAAACAACGTCTGTCTATGTACTGAATTCCGTCAACATTTTCCCGGTTTGTCAGTTAACTATGCTAACTATGCTTTGTGCATCATTTATGTCAATATGTTTGCATGCAGTCAATGATGTGTCATTTGCAATATGTGATGCACATGTAAGTATAATGCAGTAATCAGAAAGCAATTCAAGTCATAAATTGTAAATTAGCACAATCATTAAGCACTAATCATCATTTAATAATTGTACGGATGCATGCAAATTTGACAGTTGTCACAATATGAGTGTATTAACCAACATCCCAAGTTTAACATTCCAGTTAAACCCATTAACCCAGTATCCCTCCTCAGAATATTTACCAGAAGTCCCTCCCTGTGACACATGCTTGAAAAGAGCAGTGAACTCACCTTGGTTTGCTAGGTAAGATTAGTTACTTGTTCACACTTAATTAATCGAAGCCTAGTAGGATTACCACAGTCAATTAGTTTTACATGCACCCAATTCTCATAGCAACATATCATCACATAATACATAACACATAATCAGGCCCTATACGAGATCCCATCACAAGTCTGTTATTAAAACACCTGACAGCCCTACCCAAAATGTGCGGCCCAGGTAGTTATGGCCCACCAGGGTGTGCGATTGGACCCAGACTGTGCGATCAGTCTCAACTTGTGCGATCAGAAATGAGGTGTGCGACCCACCCTGATCCGCGGCGCAAACAGCTTGTGAAGCCCAGCTGATTGTGCGATCAGGCCCAAGTTCAGGTGTGGCCCGGCTATGGTGTGCGATTGGGTTGGAAGTGTGCGATCACACACACTTGTGCGATCCCAGTTCTGGTGTGCGACCAACTTGTGCGATTGGACCAGTCAACTGTTTTCCCTTGATTTTTGCAAACATAATTCCCATTCATCCCACCCCAATCATGAATCAAAACAGTTTCAAATCCCACAATTATACAAACCCTAATCACACCTTCTAAGATTAACAAGAATAATTAACACAAAATCATCATTCTAGCGAATCAATTCGTAAGATTATCACAACGAATCCCCCCCCCCCATTATTAACAGTCTGAATCCATCCATTACTAGCAAAGATCACATCACAAATCTGTTTCAAACATCATATTAATCCGTAAATCCCATGCCCACACATCGAAGCCCTTTGTCATGCAAACCCTAAGTTGATTTTTAACATAATCTACATGATTCATGAACTGTTCCTAACCATAATCATAACACACCACTAACTAGACACTAGATTATGCTTGTTCTTAATCAGGGCAATAAAATCAAACATACATGAACAAGAATTAGGAACAAGTTGGTTCTAATCATAGTAGTGTTACTAACCATAGGATAGTGTGCACACAAGGATGTTGGGATACTCGATTGAAGGCTTCGAACCAAGAAGGATTGCTTGTTGTCGTCGGATCTTGAGGAAGAGAAGAGAGTAGGGTTTGCTAATGTTATTTGGTTAGCGAGATAATGGAAGCCATAAACAAACCTTTAGGGGTGTATGCGTTGTCGTGGGGGGGGGGGGCGAGCCCATGCTTGGGTTTCATGTGGGCCGAGAGCGGATGGAGTAAAGGTGTGTGGCCCAAGGGTTTCCATGCAACGAGATTTATACAAACATACACAATTCGCATAACACATCAACTCGTAACTGTTCATATATAATCAAACACATTCATCATTTAGATAGCGTACCCACTAGTTACATCAAAAGACAACACAAAGAAAAGAAGCAATACAAAGAAAGACTCTTGAAGTTTCAGGTTGTCACATCATCCCCAACTTGAAAGAAATTTCGTCCCGAAATTTGACAAGCGGTGAAAAGGAATGGAATGGTAGTTCAAGATAATTGTGGATTTCCCTCGGGTGCCACATCATCCCCAACTTGAAAGGGAATTTTGTCCCGAAATTCACCAGTCGTATCAGAATTTGGTTTTGCAGTTTTGAACAGTTGAGGATACTTGAGCTTCATCTGATCTTCGCGTTCCCACGTGAACTCTGTTCCTCATCTTGAGTTCCAACGAACTCTCACGATTGGGATTCGACTGTGCTTACGAACCTTAACTTCCCGATCCATGATTTCAATAGGTTCTTCAACGAACTGCAACTTGTCGTCAATATTTAGTTCTGGTAACGGCACGACAAGTGTTTCATCAGACAAACACTTTTGTAGGTTTGAGACATGAAAGACGTCATGAATGTTACCCAACTCGTCAGGTAATTCAAGCCGATAGGCAACCTTGCTAATTGTTTCCAAGATTTTAAATGGACCAACGTATCATGGATTCAGCTTGCCGCGCTTCCCAAAGCGCACCACACCCTTCCAGGGTGAGACTTTCAGCATAACACGGTCGCCTACGGCGAATTCCAAAGGTTTCCTACGCTTATCGGCGTAGCTTTTCTGACGGTCACGCGCAGCCACCATGCGATTTCTGATCTGGACAATCTTTTCAGAGATTTCAAGTACTAGCTCTGGACCTGTGATCTGGCTGTCACCCACCTCAGCCCAACAAAGAGGAGATCGACATTTCCGTCCATACAAAGCCTCGAACGGGGCTGCCTGAATACTGGAATGGTAACTGTTGTTGTAGGAGAACTCTACCAACGCCAAGTGTTTTTCCCAACCTTTACCAAAGTCAATCACGCATGCTCGCAGCATGTCTTCAAGTGTCTGGATGGTTCGTTCGCTTTGACCATCCGTCTGAGGGTGGTAAGCAGTGCTCATGTCCAGACATGAGCCGACTGATTTGTGCATCGCTTGCCACAAATCGGATATGAAACGCGGATCACGATCAGAGATGATAGAGGTTGGCTCCCCGTGCCTAGAAACCACCTCTTTCAGATATATTCCAGCAAGTTGTGAGAACTTGTCGGTTTCCTTGATCGCAAGGAAGTGGGCAGATTTTGTGAGACGGTCAACGATTACCCAGATGGTATCATTTCCGTTTTGAGTTCTTGGTAAACTAGTGACGAAGTCCATAGCATTTTTTTCCCATTTCCACATGGGTATTTCTGGTTGCTGAAGCAATCTTGACGGTTTCTAATATTCCACCTTGACTTTCGCACAAGTCAAGCACTTGCTCACATATACCACTATGTGGGCTTTCATCTTCAGCCACCAATATAAGACTTTTAGGTTCTGATACATCTTATCAGACCCCGGGTGAACAGAGTAGCGAGACTTGTGTGCTTCATCCATCACAAGTTCTCTAAGGTTACCATACAGAGGCACCCATATTCATTCCATGAAGTAACGAATACCGTCAGATCTTTCAACAAGTTTCTTCTCTAAGCCTCGCATCTCGTCAGCTTTCAGGTTCTCGTCTTTCAACGCTTCAGTTTGGGCAGAACGAATCTGGTCGGGTAGATTAGAATGGATGGTGAGCTGCAGAGCACGGACACGCTTGGGTTTCATTTCCTGTCAACTAAGGGCATCAGCTACCACGTTAGCTTTACCTGGATGATACTTGATTGCACAATCGTAGTCGTTTAAGAGTTCTACCCAGCGACGCTGTCGCATATTCAATTCCTTCAGATAAAAAATGTGTTTAAGGCTCCTGTGGTCGGTATAAATAGTGCATTTTGTACCGTACAAGTAATGCCTCTAGATTTTTAATGCAAAGACCACGGCCCCCAACTCCAAGTCGTGAGTCGTGTAATTCTTCTCGTGAATCTTCAATTGCCGAGAAGCGTAGGCTATCACCTTCTCGCGTTGTATTAGCACGCAACCGAGACCCTAAATAGAAGCATCGCAGTACACCGTGAAATCTTCAGTACCCTCGGGTAAGGACAGAATTGGTGCACTGCAGAGCTTTTGTTTTAAAAGTTGGAAAGCATCCTCCTGCTTCGTTCCCCGAGAATATACAACGCCTTTCTGTGTTAATGCAGTGAGAGGTTGAGCGATCTTTGAGAAGTCTTTAATAAATCTGCGATAGTACCCAGCGAGACCGAGAAATTGCCGCACCTCCAAAGGGTTCTTTGGTGCCGCCCAATTTCTGATAACATCAATCTTAGGAAGATCCATGTGTACCCCTGCTTCATTAACAATGTGGCCAAGGAAGTGTACTTCTCGAATCCAGAAGTCACACTTAGAGAATTTCGCGTAGAGTTACTCCTTCCTCAGGACCTCCAGGATAAGACGCAAGTGCCGCTCATGGTCCTCCTTGCTCTTCGAATAAATCAGGATGTCATTGATAAACACGATGACAAAATTGTCGAGGTACGGTTTGCACACACGGTTCATGAGATCCATGAAAACCGCTGGTGCGTTAGTCAACCCGAATGGCATAACCAGAAGCTCGTAGTGGCCATATCACGTTCGAAAAGCTGGTTTGGGAACATCCTCCTCTCGGACTCTCATCTGATGATAGCCTGATCTTAAGTCGATCTTCGAGTAGAAACTTGACCCTTGCAACTGGTCAAATAGATCATCGATGCGCGGTAAGGGATAACGGTTCTTGACAGTCACTTTGTTGAATTCCCGATAGTCAATACATATATGAAAGGATCCGTCCTTCTTCTTCACGAATAGGACTGGGGCTCCCCAAGGCGAAGAACTGGGTCGGATAAAGCCCCTCTCCAACAGTTCTTGGAGTTGATTTGACAGTTCTTGCAACTCCCCTAGTGCAAGACGATAAGGAGCACGAGCGATCGGGTCTGCTCCTGGCGTAAGATCAATCTGGAATTCCACTTGACGATGTGGAGGTAAACCTGGAAGTTCTTCAAGAAAAACGTTGGGAAATTTGCGAACAACTAGTAAATCTTCGATCCTCCTGTCCTCGGGTTGGGTGTCAGTGATGAGTGCTAGAATAGCAGAATAGCCCTTTCATAAACACTTCTGGGCTTTCATAGCCGAAATGATGCCAACGAGCGCACCACTTCGATGACCTTGGACGGACAGTGATTCTCCACTAGGGAGAGGTATACGTACGATTTTCTCCCTATAAAGTATGTCTGCACGGTGCATGGACAACTAGTCCATACCAATTACTACGTCGAAACTACCGAGAGAAACAGGAAGAAGGTCAATGTTAAACACTTGAGTCACCAAATCGAGTTTGCATCCCATAAGAACGTGTGAGGCTTCAATTGATTTGCCATCAGCCAGTTCTATTACATGTTTGGTTTCTAGAGGTGTTGGAGTTAACCCTAATCATTGACTGAACTCCAAAGACACATAACTCCAATAGGCACCGGAATCAAATAACACAGAAGCAAAGAGATTGCTCACAGAAAATGTACCAGTCACGATGTTGCCATCGTTCCTAGCATCACCAGCACCAATCATAAATACTCTTCCGCGAGCACCATTGCCCCCATTGTTGTCGTTATTGTTGTTCCCAGCATTGTTATTGTTGTTCTGACGGTTGTTGTTGTCATTAGCGTTCTGAATCAACTGAGGAAAATCCCGTTTAATGTGACCCTCGTCCCCACATTGGAAACATCCTTTCCTAATGCCTTGGTTTTGATGGGACTGCTGCCTTTGCTGATGTTGCTGCTACTGTTTTTGCTGTTGATTCTGCTGCTGCTGCTGCTGTTTTAGAAATGGAGCTCTACAGTCTTTTGCCATATGGCCCACCTTATCACACCTATGGCAGGTTCGGACACACGGTCCATGATGGTGATAATTGCACTTATTGCATTTTGGCTGCTTTCCCATGTAGGTACCTGGATTTGTGGTACTGTTCTTGCTTTTATTAACAGAGGACGACTGGATGAAACTTCGATTGTTGCTGTTGTCTGGCTTCTTCTGCGATTGATTCGAGTTAGACACCTTGTCCATATCATTCCACTTGCGTTTGTTATCACTAGCAGGAGTAGTAGTAGCAAAAGTAGTAACACAGGGGGGTAGCGAACCATGCTCGAACTCTTGGTCTATAATCTTGTATGCTAAGCGAATGATTCGAGGTAAGTTGTCAAGATTTGTAGTAGTGACCAAACCCTTAACTTGCGGTGCTAGGCCATTGATGTACAGTTCAATCCTTCAATGTGGTGGTCGTAATAAGTTAGGACACATGTTCGCCAGTTCATGAGATCGTTTCGTGTAAGCCTCGATCTCGGACCCCACCATCTTCAGATTGTAATATTCATTTTCTAATTTCTGAATCTCGTCATGAGGGCAGTATTCCTCCCACATCAACTCCTTGAAGTCATCCCAAGTGGTTGCATTAGCCATTTCGATGCCTAACATCTGTACCTGGGCATTCCACCAAGTTAAGGCACCATCCTCCAGTGTGCCTGTAGCATACTTCACCCGGTCCCCCACGGGACAGTTACACATAGCGAAAACTGACTCGGCCTTCTCAAACCAGCGAAGTAACCCCACTGCTCCTTCGGTTCCACTAAAAGTTTGTGGCTTACAATCCATGAATGTCTTAAAAGTGCAAGTAGGTGGGTTATTCTGGTTCTGATTTGCATGCTGACCTGAAGATAAAAGAAAATACAACGCACGAGTGAGTGTCGAGTAAACAATACAGGAATAAAGGGAGTTTGATACATATCATACTAGCCTGCTGAGCTGCTAAAGCTTCAGCCACGCGAGTATTGATCAAGTCGGTTAGTTCTGCCTGGGACATGACAATGTTGCCACGTCCACCACCGCGGCCACCACCACGTCCACCGTTACGTCTACCACGTCCACTCATGATTCTATATTAGAAAAGGGAAAAGGTTAAGGGTCGGGATGGAGTAGGAGTCAAACATCGCTATGACTTCTATAGATTACTGAGTCCTACCATCACGTCAGGTAATGGAACAGAACCCCTTTTGCACTCGTTAAGCCTCACAGGAACTCACATGCACCCCACATTATTATCATGTGTGCACCCATAATGATAATGTGATTTGCATGTTCATCCCAGCTCCTCTTAACTTATGCCAACAGGTTCCTCAGATTTAAGTATCAAGACAAGGAACAACACAAAATGCGAATCACAAAAGTCTATTGAAAATGTCACACTATCAATCACTTAACACAGGCAAACAACACATGAATTCCTACTATAGTGCCAAGTGTGAAATCACAGGTTAGGTCACACGTATGGGTATACTAAGTATGCAGTGCAATAAATAAACAAGAGACGAACCTTGCAATCTGGAGCTGAGTGACATGGTCGAGTTCAAAACTGTACGGTTATAGTCTGGATTTATAAAAGCGTTTTAAAACCTAGTTCACTATAACCAATGGCTCTGATACCAAACTGTCACACCCCCAAAATACCACATGCGGAAACCCCGCCGGAAGTATGACGTACCAGGATCCAGCCACCAATCACATTGAACTATGACGAGATATTAGATAAAAGTTTCCATTTATTACTAAAAGTATTTCCAAAACATAACATAAAAGCAATACGTTCAACGGAAGAATAAAGTAAATTGTTATTCAATTGTTTCAAAACCAATGTACAAAACCAATATGCATGACATGTGTATCCAAGAGACTCGACCCATGACCACTTCAGAACTTTCAGATAGCAAGTTCCAAGTCCATGAATCTAACGACCTGCAAGCATGCAGACAAGTGTATCATCATAACGCTGGCGAGCTCAAAGTTTGTTAAAACGTATAGTTACCCAGTATAAGTTTAAAGCATTTCAAAATACAATGTTGTTAATAACTCGAGTACCGCAAGATGGCTCCAGGTTGTTTGCCCTTCCCCAATGCTCTATCAGACATTGGTCGAGTGGTTAAGGTAATTAGTTCACGCCCGTCCTTCCTGGTACGGTGTGAGGGTGCCAAACCTAATAGCGCTATTAACTAATAACCCCGTTGCCTCCCCGGCAACTAATTCGGTATATGATGGGACTTAAGTGATAAATATGAGTGTATTAACCAACACCCCAAGTTTAACACTCCAGTTAAACCCATTAACCCAGTATCCCTCCTCGGAATATTTACCAGAAGTCCCTCCCTGGGACGCATGCTTGAAAAGAGCAGTGAACTCACCTTAGTTTGCTCGGTAAGACTAGTTACATGTTCACACTTAATTAATCGAAGCCAAGTAAGATTACCACAGTCAATTAGTTTTACATGCACCCAATTCTCATAGCAACATATCATCACATAATACATAACACATAATCAGGCCCTATACGAGATCCCATCACAAGTCTGTTATTAAAACACCTGACAGCCCTACCCAAAATGTGTGGCCCAGGTAGTTAAGGCCCACCAGGGTGTGCGATTGGACCCAGACTGTGCGATCAGTCTCAACTTATGCGATCAGAAATGAGGTGTGTGCGACCCACCCTGATCTGCGGCCCAAACAGCTTGTGAAGCCCAGATGATTGTGCGATCAGGCCCAAGTTTAGGTGTGGCCCGACTATGGTGTATGATTGGGGTGGAAGTGTGCGATCACACACACTTGTGCGATCCCAGTTCTGGTGTGCGACCAACTCGTGCGGTTAGACCAGTCAACTGTTTTCCCTTGATTTTTGCAAACATAATTCCCATTCATTCCACCCCAATCATGAATCAAAACAGTTACAAATCCCACAATTATACAAACCCTAATCGCACCTTCTATTATTAACATGAATAATTAACATAAAATCATCATTCTAGCGAATCAATTCGTATGATTATCACAATGAATCCCCCCCCCCATTATTAACAATATGAATCCATCCATTACTAGCAAAGATCACGTCACAAATCAGTTTCAAACATCATATTAATCCGTAAATCCCATTCCCACACATCGAAGCCCTTTGTCATGCGAACCCTAATTTGATTTTTAACATAATCTACATGATTCATGAACTGTTCCTAACCATAATCATAACACACCACTAACTAGACACTGGATCATGCTTGTTCTCAATCATGGCAATAAAATCAAACATACATGAATAAGAATTTAGGAACAACTTGGTTCTAATCATAATAGTGTTACTAACCACAGGATAGTGTGCGCACAAGGATGTTGGGATACTCGATTGAAGGCTTCGAACCAAGAAGGATTGCTTGTTGCCGTCGGATCTTGAGGAAGAGAAGAGAGTAGGGTTTCCTAATGTTATTTGGTTAGAGAGATAATGGAAGCCATACACCAACCCTTAGGGGTGTATGCGTTGTCGTGGGGGGGGGGGGGGGGGGGGGGGGGCGAGCCCATGCTTGGGTTTCATGCGGGCCGAGAGCGGATGGAGTAAAGGTGTGTGGCCCAAGGGTTTCCATGCAACGAGATTTACACAAACATACACAATTCGCATAACACATCAACTCGTAACTGTTCATATATAATCAAACACATTCATCATTTAGATAGCGTACCCACTAGTTACATCAAAAGACGATACAAAGAAAAGAAGCAATACAAAGAAAGACTCTTGAAATTTCGGGTTGTCACAACTAGTCTCGCTAAAACGCTTAAAGTACCCACAAAGGTTAACGCAACAAAATACGTCGAATGAATCAAAAGTTGGAAAACTAACAAACGCAATCCGGTTGTCCGAATGGACATCCGATCGAATGGACTTCCGTCCGGATGACCATCCGCTCGACTGAATGGCCATTCGACCGGGCAAGCACTCCGACCGAACACCATTTCGATCGCACCGCCTTAACTCTCACCTATAAATACGGCCATTGTATCTCATTTCAACACTTTGGTTCTTCCATCCGATCACACGCACTCAAGTCGCTCTCAGTCACTTTTAATAGCGATTCAAGGCCATTTCGTAAGTATTTCTCCTCAAATCGTGTACAATCATCATCACTAATCACTTCTACATCATTATCTTCATCAAAATCACACTCAAATACTTGCTTTCTCTCTCTAATCACTGATTTGGACCTCTTGAAGGTGGTTTCCACCTGTTTTGCTCCGGCAAATGGTTAAGGAACGCCATTTGATCGAGATTGGTTCTAGATCCAAGGGATTTCACACTTTTAAACTCAATCTCAATAAGATTTCAACACTTTTCATCTATTTTCAACTTTTCTTCAACCTTCTACACAAAAGCGATGGAATCTAGACTCATTCAGACTCTCTGCTCATTCCTTAGTTGAGAGCCGGCTTAACGGATTTCCACCAGAGAGATGACCGATTAACGTGTTGAACATGGGTTTTCATCAAGAACAGTAAGTTTGACCGAATGGGCTGAGACTATTGAATCGAATGAGCTAGACTTGGTGTAATCCCGTTGTTAGACACATCGTCACGCCGTCTCGGTTAAACGCCAAACTTTTTACTTAGAATTTTTTTACAAAGTTTTCAAATAACAGATCACCCACTCGAATGGCCATCCGATCTAATGACCATCCAACCAGGTGACCTGTTACGTTATAACTTTCAATGTTTAAACACTTTGATTAAACTTCAAACTTTAACAATTTACAAACACTCACATCTCATTCGAATGGCCATCCGTTCGAATGGTCATCCGCTCGAATGACCATCCGCTCGAATGGCGGCTCATCCGTTCAGATCACCATCCTAACACTTACCCATTCGACACCCTGTTTACGCATTGTTCAACGCTCTGTTCAAGGACTTACGCTATTGTTCCCATGCTCAGGCTAACTCAACGCGCTCCCTTCAATCCAATCCAGCTTGTGTTTACTTGCTAAACACACACTGTGAGTATACTCGAACCCTTTTTCGCTTAACGCACTGTTGGGTGTAACATACGTTCTCTATCAAAAACATAACACTTAAACGTATTTCAAACGCTAGCCACACTCGCATGTTATACGTGATTAGTTGAATTATTTGTTGCTATGCTTATACAATGTTACGTGTCGGACCGCCTCTAGCAACGATAGTACTATAGTTTGGACTCAGCACATGTCGTGGACAGGGGTTGCTAGGGATCACAACGCACACTACTTCACGTGTTCGCAGCGGTGAACGCGTGTCGCGCATACTCCAAAACACAGTCTCGTGGTTAGGATGTATCATTGTTTATAGCTTACTTGATTCGCCTATTATGTGTTACATGCTGGTTAGGCGTAAACGCTTTCTATACTATATCTACGCAAACTTGTATACTCGCCAATACTTTTTGTATTGACTTTATTTTAACGTGTGTTGCAGGTTAAACGCAGTCTATCCCAAATTAAGACTAGGAAGTCTAGAAACCCACATAAAATCTAGGTTATCGGATTTGTATTGTTTGAGAGACGTGCAATCTGTATAACTGTTTGATGAAATATTGTTTATTAGTATGGGATAATGAACGCACTAAATATTGTCACTAAATAGTTGTTATGGATTCTCTTGAGCAATCTGATTCGCCTAGTGTCGCGCCCAGATGATTCCGCCATCGGTTGGGGTGTGACAGATTGGTATCAGAGCCATAACTTTAGGGAATTAGGTCGAGTCTTAGGATTGACCTAGTCTATAGTCTAAGTACCAACAGACCAGCTTCGTGCGAACCCAGTAGGGGTTTCATACAAGCTTACTCTTGATACTCTCGTTCGAACTCACGAAAAGGCTTCCTTGTGTGATATTGTCAACTCCGTACGAACATGCTATACCCTATAAGCCTTTCCTATGGCTAAAAACTTACTTTTGCTTTTCCTAAGGCTAACACAATACACACGTTGACGATACTCGCATAACACCAATGAGTGATTGCGTCGAGATTAGGTGTGAAAATCAAGAACTCTCAATAAAGTCACTCACTCAGCGCATTATTCTTAGCACGAGAACCTTTCGTTGGGTTAGGAGTGATATCCACATCTCAACGGAACTCTCCATTTCTATCTAGTGGAACTCCCGAATGGATTCGGTGAGCACAACCACAGCTAGGAGCGAAGTTGTTAAGTTAGGGGTGAAACCCGCATCTTAATAACCCGTTCCACTCCTTGAAATGGTTTTCAAAAACTCTCACCAAAGTCTCAACTATCTCAACGACTCGATCCACGTAGTAACTAGAAGGACAAATGCCTTAGCCGCATCCCGGTAAGGGCATAGTCTATGAGGCCAAAGCGTGCACTCGAACTTGTTGAGAATAGTTGAACCACTTTGGGTAGTCGATGTCTAACACCCAAGGCACTGTATCTATTTTCTAGCCTGCAATCGCCGATTTTATGCAATTTATTACGTTTATATGTTTTCGATTGCAAATTTACGCTTTATCGATTTCTCGATTTACCGATCTTCGCCTCCCCACTTTACGAACGCACAACTCGCACAACTTTTCAAAAACTCTCACCAAAGTCTCAACTATCTCAACGACTCGATCCACGTAGTAACTAGAAGGACAAATGCCTTAGCCGCATCCCGGTAAGGGCATAGTCTATGAGGCCAAAGCGTGCACTCGAACTTGTTGAGAATAGTTGAACCACTTTGGGTAGTCGATGTCTAACACCCAAGGCACTGTATCTATTTTCTAGCCTGCAATCGCCGATTTTATGCAATTTATTACGTTTATATGTTTTCGATTGCAAATTTACGCTTTATCGATTTCTCGATTTACCGATCTTCGCCTCCCCACTTTACGAACGCACAACTCGCACAACCATCACAATCTAAAACAAGAGCTGAATGTCCGCAACAAAACTAAAGTCTAACAACTTCTCCTCTTAAACGCATCCTCGCGCAATCTATACGAGTATATAAGTATATAAGTATCTAATATACGATGTACGATCGCATACGCTTATGTGAATACGTGAAAATCTAGGAATTTTGTGTCTCCTATGTGGCTCCTATGTGAATACGTATTACTATACTAACGAGCAATCGCATCGCAAACTCAAAATCATTATGATCGAATCTCACTCCAAAACCCTCTCCTTGTCTAGATGTCGTCAAACGCTTCCAACTCGTAACGTCAAGCTCGAAGAAACGCCGATAAGAGGATCGCCTCACTCGTGGCCAAGGTTATTCCTCAAATCGTCACGCGTATTCAATCTCTCAACGATACTCAGACATCGGAAGACTCTAAGACCAATGCGCCAAAGTCTACATTCTCCTACAAACACTTCAAAGCCTGTGACCCGATGGTCTTCACGGGCGAAGGAGGTGTATCTCAGTTGCTCCAATGGTTTGATGCCATCGAGGTTACCTTTCGTCAGAGTGGGTGCCCCGAGCATTTTCGTACCACATGCACTACAAGAGTATTTCAATCAAGAGCCCTCGACTGGTGGACAGCCATGCGCAACAAACGTGGGAGCAAGGCAGCCTACGTGCTCTCCTGGAATGAGCTGAAGGAGCTCATGAAAGAAGAGTACTACCCTCCTCACGCAGTTCAGAAGCTAGAAAACGAATTTTGGGAAATCAAACAAGTCGAAGGTGACAACGCCGGCCTCACAGAAAGGTTCAAACAGCTTAGCATTATTTTCCCAAGCCAAGTTGACACTCCCGAAAAGGCAATCAAGAAGTACATTTGTGCTTTGCCTGAGTGTGTGGGTGATTTTGTCGAAGCTGCAAAACTTGCTACCATCGAAGAAACCTATCTTTTGGCCGCAGAAATCAATGACAAGCGAGTCTTGGCTGGATTCTTCTCCAAAGGTCCCACCAAGAAGGCTAACCAAGCAATCATCCTCGAATCCACCGACGATTCCTCCGAAGAATCCCCAGATTAATCCTCCTCCGACGACACGCCGCCACAAGACATTGACAAAACTAGCCGCAAGAGAAAGAGCTCGAGCCTAAACTCTTCAACAACTGAACTGCCTAAACCCGAACCTCTTCGAGCAGTTCCACTTTCACCAAAGCGCGCCTACACTGGAACTCTCCCCCTTGTGCCCGAAGTGTACTTATCTTCACCAATCAGGAGCTAATTGTCGCTATTACGTAAACTGCAACTGTTTTGGTCACTTCACCCATCACTGCCGCACAGGGCCACGACATCAAGTCATATTGGCTCTCCCCGCACCGCCAACATAGCTCGCACCCCCAGCACCAGACGCAACAACAACCGCAGCACAAGCAACAGAAGCACCAGCGACAACCTCGGCTCCAGCAAGAGTCTTCAACATCAACGCCAACCAGACGTAGAACAACATTGTTGATGGTACAATTCTCGACATTAGTTTTATACGTATACTCGTTCTATTGCTCGACGTCGCCACAATATGCAACGTTGACACTCTCTCTCACCCTCCCCCCCCCCCCCCTCATCCTCACACTTAGACTAAGTTCACACACAGATTATATTACTAGCACTATATACTATATCACGATATAATGTGTTTTACCTCGACAATGTGTCCTTGAAATAAGTTACGATAAACGTGCAAGGAACAAATTAATCACAGGTGCACACGGGATTGTTTTGGTCAGTTCACGGAGATCGTAGTAAGTTCCAATGATGCCATAACGTTAAAAGCATGGTTAAGCGTGGTGGATACGCTGTTGGTACTTCCTATATATAAGCGTCTTAACCATGTCGACAAAGTGTGACACCTATTCACGGGACGGAGGCGTGTGGTTGAAGCATGGTGGATACGCCGCTGGTACTTCCAATATATAAGTGCTTTGCCATGCTAACCAATTTCTCGTGAAGAAATTGCCATGCAGAGTTGAACGTTATTAGACCTCTTATACAATTGAGACTATTTTCAACACGCTAAACTCATTCGCACGGCGTAACATCTCATTGCAACTCAAACGCGTTAACGCTAGACTTTTCGTAAGTCTACACGCACGCAATCGCACCTTCGCAGAAATCTAACTCACTTTGCTAACGCTTTACCTCTCAACACTTAAACGCTTATCGCATGTGTCAATCTCAACGCTTCGATACTCGCATCACTTCTCCCTCTCAACGCTTATCGCGTATCACTTATCGCTTATCGCGTATCGCTTTTGACGCTTATCGCTTATCGCTGATTGCTTATCGCTATTCGCTCTTCGCTTATCGCTTATCTCTTATCGCTTTTTCGCTCTTCGTTGATCGCTTAACGCTTTTCACTTTTCGCTTATTGCTCGCCGCCTATCACCTAACGCTTGTCGCTTGCCGTTTGTCGCTGATAGCTTATCGCTTACCGCGTATCGCTTATCGCACTCAACACTCACGCTGCCTCGATGCTTCAATCGCTGAATCATTTGCGCACATTCGTAACGCTAAACTGAGTTCGTAAAACAACTTCATCGCTCAGTTTACTCAATCTCCCTCTCGAACTTGGTCCAACCACTAATCGCTTGGACCGAGGACGTGAAATCTATCCATACCATGTCGACACACATGACACTGCTCCACGAGACAGAGGCAATATGGCTAGAGCAAGGTGGATACGCCGCTGGTACTTCCTATATATAAGTGTTTTAGCCATATTGTTGAACTTTCATGGAAAGGTGCCATGTGGGGCTCGACGCTAAATCTAAACTTTTTTGCATTGCTAAAACTTATTTATAAACAAAATTTTTACAGACTTCTAGAAATAAAGGGAGAACTTCCTAAATTTTAATCAAAACCTTTAGACAAAACAAAACTTTCTTCTAACGTTGGTTTAACAATCGACTCAAGTTAACACCACGTCATAAGAAAATTTTCGTAAAGCAAGTTTTATTTTTCTTAAAATCTTTTAATGACTCAACAAAAAAAAACTTTTCTTACAATGCCGGTGTGAACATTGACTCCGTTTAACGCCACCCCGTGAGAAAATTTTCATAAACAAGTTTTCTTTAAAACTTTTTGTAACAATTTAACATAACTTTCCCAGAACTCAAGAGGCTTTTGGATAGCTAACTCGTGAGATACCATCCATTAGTCAACGAATCGCTTCACTCCATGTCTTCGCAACACTCTCACTCGTCAATTCTTGATCGATCACTTCGCTAACCCTAACGCTTTTATCACTACTCCCTCGTGTCAAATCTCGCCGTCCTCTTTGTGAATAAATTTCGGGACGAAATTTCCTAAAGCAGGGGAGATTGTAACAACCCGCACCTTCGCGCTTGTTACTCTCGTTACTCTCGTTGCGCCTAGCACCAAAGATTCGAATCATAATGTAAACTATATCGCAAACTAAGCTACTTCGCAAGCACATCGCTTATTACAACACACTATACGCTTACTTTTCGCATATACTATTACAGTATTGCTACGCTACTCGCAAACGCAAACTCAACGCAAACTCGAAACGCAGTTACTTATGCTATGACCTACTATATGAGATTACTAGTTATATATAGATATATCACTATCTAGGTACTAATACTTGTCTAAACGCGCACACGCTGGCACGCGCAACTCAATTTATCGCACGGAAACACAACCTCACATGATACTACTTGTCTCGCTAAAACGCTTAAAGTACCCACAAAGGTTAATGCAACAAAACACGTCGAATGAATCAAAAGTTGGAAAACTAACAAAAGCAATCTGGTTGTCCAAATGGACATCCAATCAAATGGACTTCCGTTCGGATGACCATCCGATCGGATGGTCATCCGACCGAATGGCCATTCGACCGGGCAAGTCATCCGACCGAACACCATTTTGATCGCACAACCTTAACTCTCACCTATAAATAGGGCCATTGTGTCTCATTTCAACACTTTGGTTCTTCCATCCGATCACACGCACTCGAGTCGCTCTCAGTCACTTTTAATCGCGATTCAAGGCCATTTCGTAAGTATTTCTCCTCAAATCTTGTACAATCATCATCACTAATCACTTCTACATCATTCTCTTCATCAAAATCACACACAAACACTTGCTTTCTCTCTCTAATCACTGATTTGGACCTCTTGAAGGTGGTTTCCACCTATTTTGCTCCGGCAAACGGTTAAGGAACACCATTTGATCGAGATTGGTTCTAGATCCAAGGGATTTCACACTTTTAAACTCAATCTCAACAAGATTTCAACACTTTTCATCTGTTTTCAACTTTTCTTCAACCTTCTACACAAAACCGATGGAATCTAGACTCATTCGGACTCTTTGCTCCTTCCTTAGTTGAGAGCCGGCTTGAAAATGGATTTCCACCGGAGAGATGACCGATTAACGGGTTGAACATGGGTTTTCATCAAGAACAATAAGTTTGACCGAATGGGCTGAGACCATTCGATCGAATGAGCTAGACTTGGTGCATTCCCGTTGTTTGACACGTCGTCACGCCGTCTCCGTTAAACGCCAAACTTTTTACTTACAAAATTTTTACAAAGTTTTCAAATAATAGATCACCCACTCGAATGGCCATCCGATCGGATAACCATCCAATCCAATGACCATCCGACCAGGTGACCTGTTCCTGTCACACCCCAACCACGTAGAACATACAAAACGTGGCGGAAATGTCGGTGAGTGTTGTAACAGAATTAATTGTTTCAAATCCATGGCAATTGAAGTTTCGTTTTATTGATTAGAAGTGTTACAATGTCTTAACAAACAAGGAAATACAACATAATTAACTAGTCTTGCATCTTTTATTGTTACTAAAGCCCAAGTCTGCCTATGTGTATCTTGATCATCTTATGCAACAGCTCCTGAAAAACACATGTGAAAATAGGTACGTCAGCATAAAAATGCCTGTGAGATACATAGGTTTTGTGAAAATAGGTTTCATGACTTATGTTTGAGAAAATGTTTAGTCAGGAACCTTGTAATTTACTTTGTCTTGTAAATCATTTGAAAAACGATAAGATCAGATGATATGTATAAATAAGAGAATAATGTATGGTTAAATGAATAACCATTGTAAAATGAGTTTGTATAAGATAAGTTGCTTGTAAAACAATGTATTGTGAAAAGTATGTTATTTGTATAAAATGTTATATATCTCAAACTGAAATGATTCAATTAACGCTACGATATGTAATACCATACAAACACTTATATATAGGAAGTACCAGCGGCGTATCCACCATGCTTGTGTCATATTACACACGCTTCGTTACTTAATCACTTACTCAAACCAAACTACTAAAGTAAATTGTTCATGTCTAATGTAAATCATGTAATATGTATCAAAAATGTAATCATGTGATGAATAACAAATGTACTAAGTATGCAACAATAGACATACGTAGCATGTGACCTGTACTAAGTATGCAACAATAGACATACGTAGCATATAACCTGTACTAAGTATGCAACAATAGACATACGTAGCATGTAACCTGTACTAAGTATGCAACAATAGACATACGTAGCATGTAACCTGTACTAAGTATGCAACAATAGACATACGTAGCATGAAATGTAATGTAAAACGATGTACTAAGTAATGCACACAATGGGCACACCTAGCATGAAATGTAATGAAAACATGTACTATAATGTACTACTGAACATAGAAGGTATATGATGTGAAAACATGGAAAGCATGAAAGTAATAAGTAGGCACATGTGTTCCACCCCAAAATGTTTGGAAAACAGTAAAAGAGGGGTCTATGTACTCACTTGAGATTGCTTAGTAGTCCTTGAGTAACAACCAAACAATGCTAGAGATCGCGGATATCAAACGGCACCTACTATAGGTAACTATGTTAATAAACCGGACCTAAATCGGAAGATCTGATAGAATGAGGGTTCGTAAACCAAACGAGTATAGAGACTCGTGTCATATGGTTTAACGAAGCCTACATACTAAATGAAACCTTAATCTAAGTGCTTACGACCCATTACGACCCGTTTAGGTAGCTTATGCTACTTTAACGCGTCGTTCGCGTGAAACGCGTTCGGACCGCCTAACTAGCCCTATGACAAGTGTTATATGCCTAAACATGTTACATAATCAGTTATGTGACGAAAGTTTAGGTTACATATGCTTAATTACCAATTATACATGAAAAGGGTATTATGGTAATTTACCTAAGGCATATAAACTACCTATCATACAACTACTCAAACGATGTGACCATAGGGTATAACCTCGGAAGGTTATTCCCTACCTACTATGGTCACCCAATGTGTTTGGTCGGATCCTAATGATCGACCAAATGGGTCGGGTTCGAGGTATAAGCGATTTATTAGATCGCTTACCCTACGACCCTAGACAACGTGGTAATCAGTAGGCATAGTCCCAAGGGACTATAACCAACGTGATTACACTCACGTTGCGAAGTTCAAACGAACTTCGCATTGACCATTACTGGTCAACGCAGAAAGTCAAACAAAGTTTGACTTTCAGACTCGAAAGACTCGAAAAGCAATAAAAGAACGAAAGAATACTTACGAAGGGTCCCCGAATGCTAATCTCGATCTAAGAATCTCAGGTATGAAACAATGGTTTCAACTTAGAGTTCCTAAGATCAAGATTCTAGTGATTTTAGCAATGGGGTGGATGGGTATTTATAGGAATACCCGAACCGTTAAGATCGCTTGTCGAATATCGTGCCTTAATCGTATCCGTACAAGTGTCGGAAAGTTATGGTGCCTAAAATCCATCCTTATCAGCTGACTAAGCAATTGGGAATGTGTGGTTGTGAATGTAACAGCTGCAATCTGCTGTTAGATTCGATTAATCTGGTCAGAAGGGGCCTCGCGGGCCGCCTGAGGATGTAAGGAAACTGAGGCGCGCCGCCTAGCAGTCACAGATCAGAACAAAGTTTCAGAAATGACAGTTTCAGTCCCTGCACGTGTTTAAGCCCATTTCTGGCACTTCTAAGGCCCGTAAAGCCAAATTTAAGGCCCTAAAATGATGCCTAAACATTGTGGACATGAAACATGCTCAAAAATATGCCGGATGTTGGTTCGTTTGGTCGTACGAACGCGATGTTCGCTTAATTACGACGGAATGCGCATAAGCGCGAAAAACGATCCAAATGACGTGACGAATGGATTTTTGGCAAGCCAAACACTAAAGCATAATATAGTCATGCTTACATAAATTTTTGGATGTCCAGATGTATTCAGAACGTAAGTTATGCGCGAAAATGCAAACTTGTGCACTTTTTGACGCTTTTAGTCCCTGAATGACACAAAAGTTTATTTTAGCATACCGAACACCCCAAAGCCTATTTCTAAGCTATGTAAAGGATATTTATGGTATGTTTAACTTATGGTCATGTTCCGGAATGTTCGTTACAGTTCATAATGGCATACTTTCGCAGTTTGTCAAGTTTAGTCCCTGTAAGCGAATTTACTTTGATTTCACCACACCAAACCTTCCAAAACTTATATCTAAGTTATGTAAAGGTTATTTAAGGTATGTTAAGCCTATTTCACTATTCCGAAGTGTTTGTTGCATTAAACTGGTTATATCTACGCATCAGTGCGCGTATAACCTTCCAGAAAGCGATTTAGAGCTTGAAATCGAACAAGACTTGATATGGGCAAAAGATACACATATTTATACAAGTCCAAAGTATGAAGTACAATATTTCATTGGTTTGGCATTTGTTTGATGGTTGAAATGACACAGGTGTCACAGTCTCCCCTACTTTAGGAAATTTCGTCCCGAAATTTAATTCTAGAGGAAACTTGTGAAGACAACTGTGACGGTTTCGCCTTCTAATAGATCCATTAAACCCTTAAGTAAAACTCTGGGCCATGTTAGGATTCTTAGCAAAGATGTCAACCCTCAAAGTGAAGTCCTTGTAGTAACAAAACATGGAGTTTTGAACTACGGACAGAAGAACGTTTCTTATGAAGACTTATCATAGGAAACTGTGTGTGTGATTGAGATCAGAATTGGGGAGTGTGAGAATAAATGTCATTGGTCGAAGTCCAAGACTTCTCCCGTATCATTACTCTTGCCACTGTTGGTCTTGACACATGACAAAACTTCCTGTGGTTTCTATGCACTGAATTCCATAATTATGTAGGCCTCCATAATTACGTAGTTCCTTGCACAGTCCGCACAGTTCATTTCATAAAAATCTCTTGATTTAGACTACCCGAGGGCCTATTTAACTACATGAACACATAATATATTTAACTAGATTGTCGAACCAATCTATTTAACTTAGATCGACGTAGGATCTCCTTAACTAACTACCTACGGGAAATATTTAACTACATCGACGTAGGATGTATTTAACTAGATTGTCGGACCAATCTATTTAACTTAGATCGACGTAGGATCTCTTTAACCAACTACCTACGGGGAATATTTAATTACATCGACGTAGGATGTATTTAACTAGATTGTCGGACCAATCTATTTAACTTAGATCGACGTAGGATCTCTTTAACTAACTACCTACGGGGAATATTTAATTACATCGACGTAGGATGTATTTAACTAGATTGTCGGACCAATCTATTTAACTTAGATCGACGTAGGATCTCTTTAACTAACTACCTACGGGGAATATTTAATTACATCGACGTAGGATGTATTTAACTAGATTGTCGGACCAATCTATTTAACTTAGATCGACGTAGGATCTCTTTAACTAACTACCTACGGGGAATATTTAATTACATCGACGTAGGATGTATTTAACTAGATTGTCGGACCAATCTATTTAACTTAGATCGACGTAGGATCTCTTTAACTAACTACCTACGGGGAATATTTAATTACATCGACGTAGGATGTATTTAACTAGATTGTCGGACCAATCTATTTAACTTAGATCAACGTAGGATCTCTTTAACTAAACTACCTATGGGGAAAATTTAACTACATCGACGTAGGATGTATTTAACTTTATCAACACATGTTGTCCTTAAACTTTGGAATAGTACTTTATAATCCAAGGAACTTAACTACAAAGTAGAAGTCCATTAAGGATTTAAGATAGTACCTTTTTGAATATCCTACTACGAATCCTTCATATGGAGGTAAGAAAGATTCTACGAGGATTTGGATAGCGAATATCCAGAGTATACAAAAACACAAAATGCATAAACACATAGTCACATAACCACAAAATTGATTATCTAGATCTTTAATTTGAAAGTTTTGTTTTGTTAATTACGTACATGCATTTAAAGCACACTAGGAAATCCATTTCATGGATTTCATTTGGTACTTTAAACATTAGCAAGAATCTAACTATGAAGATAGGAAGATCTTAATAAGAATTCGGCTTTGTCTTTTATTGAATTGTAATGTACGTATTAAGGTATACGAATAATTCAATTAAGAGCTCCGATTTGAGTGATATTCATCCACAAGGATCTGATTATGAGGATAGAAAGATCCTTCATGGATTTTGGAATTTGTGTAACGAGAGGTGCTTCGACACCTTGCACTAGGCGTGTTTAAGTCGATACACAAGGTAGAAAGTTCATGAGGTTGAGGCGCTGGATATGCCAAGGCGACATATGAAGCAGAGTTTGAAGGTTGAGCAGCAGCAGGATTTGTAACAGCTTTGTTTTGCAAAGCGGCACATGTTAACCAAATGTCTCCATCGTCCACCGTGGGTACATTTGAAACAAGATATTTGATTTGAATAATGACGATGGCATTGATTGCACCAAGGAGCAGTTCCCTCATACAGCTTCATCCCTGAGGCGTGTCATGGTGATAGCTAAGTCAACGGTCCTCTGGAGTAAGTCGCCTATTCGCTGGGTAATTGCAGCACCTGGTTCGGACATTGTCGTTGCGATGAAGAAGCATCTTGAAGATAACAAAAGGTATAGGAGGAAACAAGCGAAAGATAGTCAAAAGAAAATGACAAGGCATTTAGATTGTGACCATTTGTTTGTTACCAAAGGCAAACAAATGAGACAGTGACTAATCAAAGTAAGCGGGTCAAAAATAATGTATCGCGAAGACATGCTCTCCTATAAGTGAACACTCATCCCAAGAATTCCCAGGTAAGCACAACTGGTCTCGCGTCTGATGAGATGTATACGAAGTGCTTGCCTAGACAGAAAACCCAGAATACAGGCATTCACCCTTCCAGTTTGCACGTGTTCACATTATTTAAAACCCAAAACCTTGACGAGATTTTGAAAACTTAAAGGGGTTCAAAACCATATAACAGAGGGTTCAAAACCTAGTAATCAATCATCCTAGAACAGATGATTAGTTTTCAAAGCGGTTTTGAAATTTATGTTCTTGTTGTGGTCGTCGCCTAAGGATAGGTGACGGTATTGTTTTATGACTAAACGCAAGTAAACTCGCGTTAGGGTCCTAAGAAGGTTATAGACTAGGTCAAAGCATTATTACTAATAACCTAATTCCCTATAACCATTGGCTCTGATACCATCTTTTCTGTCACACCCCAACCACGTAGAACATACAAAACGTGGCGGAAATGTCGGGGAGTGTTGTAACAGAATTAATTGTTTCAAATCCATGGCAATTGAAGTTTCGTTTTATTGATTAGAAGTGTTACAATGTCTTAACAAACAAGGAAATACAACATAATTAACTAGTCTTGCATCTTTTATTGTTACTAAAGCCCAAGTCTGCCTATGTGTATCTTGATCATCTTATGCAACAGCTCCTGAAAAACACATGTGAAAATAGGTACGTCAGCATAAAAATGCCTGTGAGATACATAGGTTTTGTGAAAATAGGTTTCATGACTTATGTTTGAGAAAATGTTTAGTCAGGAACCTTGTAATTTGCTTTGTCTTGTAAATCATTTGAAAAACGATAAGATCAGATGATATGTATAAATAAGAGAATAATGTATGGTTAAATGAATAACCATTGTAAAATGAGTTTGTATAAGATAAGTTGCTTGTAAAACAATGTATTGTGAAAAGTATGTTATTTGTATAAAATGTTATATATCTCAAACTGAAATGATTCAAATAACGCTACGATATGTAATACCATACAAACACTTATATATAGGAAGTACCAGCGGCGTATCCACCATGCTTGTGTCATATTACACACGCTTCGTTACTTAATCACTTACTCAAACCAAACTACTAAAGTAAATTGTTCATGTCTAATGTAAATCATGTAATATGTATCAAAAATGTAATCATGTGATGAATAACAAATGTACTAAGTATGCAACAATAGACATACGTAGCATGTGACCTGTACTAAGTATGCAACAATAGACATACGTAGCATATAACCTGTACTAAGTATGCAACAATAGACATACGTAGCATGTAACCTGTACTAAGTATGCAACAATAGACATACGTAGCATGTAACCTGTACTAAGTATGCAACAATAGACATACGTAGCATGAAATGTAATGTAAAACGATGTACTAAGTAATGCACACAATGGGCACACCTAGCATGAAATGTAATGAAAACATGTACTATAATGTACTACTGAACATAGAAGGTATATGATGTGAAAACATGGAAAGCATGAAAGTAATAAGTAGGCACATGTGTTCCACCCCAAAATGTTTGGAAAACAGTAAAAGAGGGGTCTATGTACTCACTTGAGATTGCTTAGTAGTCCTTGAGTAACAACCAAACAATGCTAGAGATCGCGGATATCAAACGGCACCTACTATAGGTAACTATGTTAATAAACCGGACCTAAATCGGAAGATCTGATAGAATGAGGGTTCGTAAACCAAACGAGTATAGAGACTCGTGTCATATGGTTTAACGAAGCCTACATACTAAATGAAACCTTAATCTAAGTGCTTACGACCCATTACGACCCGTTTAGGTAGCTTATGCTACTTTAACGCGTCGTTCGCGTGAAACGCGTTCGGACCGCCTAACTAGCCCTATGACAAGTGTTATATGCCTAAACATGTTACATAATCAGTTATGTGACGAAAGTTTAGGTTACATATGCTTAATTACCAATTATACATGAAAAGGGTATTATGGTAATTTACCTAAGGCATATAAACTACCTATCATACAACTACTCAAACGATGTGACCATAGGGTATAACCTCGGAAGGTTATTCCCTACCTACTATGGTCACCCAATGTGTTTGGTCGGATCCTAATGATCGACCAAATGGGTCGGGTTCGAGGTATAAGCGATTTATTAGATCGCTTACCCTACGACCCTAGACAACGTGGTAATCAGTAGGCATAGTCCCAAGGGACTATAACCAACGTGATTACACTCACGTTGCGAAGTTCAAACGAACTTCGCATTGACCATTACTGGTCAACGCAGAAAGTCAAACAAAGTTTGACTTTCAGACTCGAAAGACTCGAAAAGCAATAAAAGAACGAAAGAATACTTACGAAGGGTCCCCGAATGCTAATCTCGATCTAAGAATCTCAGGTATGAAACAATGGTTTCAACTTAGAGTTCCTAAGATCAAGATTCTAGTGATTTTAGCAATGGGGTGGATGGGTATTTATAGGAATACCCGAACCGTTAAGATCGCTTGTCGAATATCGTGCCTTAATCGTATCCGTACAAGTGTCGGAAAGTTATGGTGCCTAAAATCCATCCTTATCAGCTGACTAAGCAATTGGGAATGTGTGGTTGTGAATGTAACAGCTGCAATCTGCTGTTAGATTCGATTAATCTGGTCAGAAGGGGCCTCGCGGGCCGCCTGAGGATGTAAGGAAACTGAGGCGCGCCGCCTAGCAGTCACAGATCAGAACAAAGTTTCAGAAATGACAGTTTCAGTCCCTGCACGTGTTTAAGCCCATTTCTGGCACTTCTAAGGCCCGTAAAGCCAAATTTAAGGCCCTAAAATGATGCCTAAACATTGTGGACATGAAACATGCTCAAAAATATGCCGGATGTTGGTTCGTTTGGTCGTACGAACGCGATGTTCTCTTAATTACGACGGAATGCGCATAAGCGCGAAAAACGATCCAAATGACGTGACGAATGGATTTTTGGCAAGCCAAACACTAAAGCATAATATAGTCATGCTTACATAAATTTTTGGATGTCCAGATGTATTCAGAACGTAAGTTATGCGCGAAAATGCAAACTTGTGCACTTTTTGACGCTTTTAGTCCCTGAATGACACAAAAGTTTATTTTAGCATACCGAACACCCCAAAGCCTATTTCTAAGCTATGTAAAGGATATTTATGGTATGTTTAACTTATGGTCATGTTCCGGAATGTTCGTTACAGTTCATAATGGCATACTTTCGCAGTTTGTCAAGTTTAGTCCCTGTAAGCGAATTTACTTTGATTTCACCACACCAAACCTTCCAAAACTTATATCTAAGTTATGTAAAGGTTATTTAAGGTATGTTAAGCCTATTTCACTATTCCGAAGTGTTTGTTGCATTAAACTGGTTATATCTACGCATCAGTGCGCGTATAACCTTCCAGAAAGCGATTTAGAGCTTGAAATCGAACAAGACTTGATATGGGCAAAAGATACACATATTTATACAAGTCCAAAGTATGAAGTACAATATTTCATTGGTTTGGCATTTGTTTGATGGTTGAAATGACACAGGTGTCACAGTCTCCCCTACTTTAGGAAATTTCGTCCCGAAATTTAATTCTAGAGGAAACTTGTGAAGACAACTGTGACGGTTTCGCCTTCTAATAGATCCATTAAACCCTTAAGTAAAACTCTGGGCCATGTTAGGATTCTTAGCAAAGATGTCAACCCTCAAAGTGAAGTCCTTGTAGTAACAAAACATGGAGTTTTGAACTACGGACAGAAGAACGTTTCTTATGAAGACTTATCATAGGAAACTGTGTGTGTGATTGAGATCAGAATTGGGGAGTGTGAGAATAAATGTCATTGGTCGAAGTCCAAGACTTCTCCCGTATCATTACTCTTGCCACTGTTGGTCTTGACACATGACAAAACTTCCTGTGGTTTCTATGCACTGAATTCCATAATTATGTAGGCCTCCATAATTACGTAGTTCCTTGCACAGTCCGCACAGTTCATTTCATAAAAATCTCTTGATTTAGACTACCCGAGGGCCTATTTAACTACATGAACACATAATATATTTAACTAGATTGTCGAACCAATCTATTTAACTTAGATCGACGTAGGATCTCCTTAACTAACTACCTACGGGAAATATTTAACTACATCGACGTAGGATGTATTTAACTAGATTGTCGGACCAATCTATTTAACTTAGATCGACGTAGGATCTCTTTAACCAACTACCTACGGGGAATATTTAATTACATCGACGTAGGATGTATTTAACTAGATTGTCGGACCAATCTATTTAACTTAGATCGACGTAGGATCTCTTTAACTAACTACCTACGGGGAATATTTAATTACATCGACGTAGGATGTATTTAACTAGATTGTCGGACCAATCTATTTAACTTAGATCGACGTAGGATCTCTTTAACTAACTACCTACGGGGAATATTTAATTACATCGACGTAGGATGTATTTAACTAGATTGTCGGACCAATCTATTTAACTTAGATCGACGTAGGATCTCTTTAACTAACTACCTACGGGGAATATTTAATTACATCGACGTAGGATGTATTTAACTAGATTGTCGGACCAATCTATTTAACTTAGATCGACGTAGGATCTCTTTAACTAACTACCTACGGGGAATATTTAATTACATCGACGTAGGATGTATTTAACTAGATTGTCGGACCAATCTATTTAACTTAGATCAACGTAGGATCTCTTTAACTAAACTACCTATGGGGAAAATTTAACTACATCGACGTAGGATGTATTTAACTTTATCAACACATGTTGTCCTTAAACTTTGGAATAGTACTTTATAATCCAAGGAACTTAACTACAAAGTAGAAGTCCATTAAGGATTTAAGATAGTACCTTTTTGAATATCCTACTACGAATCCTTCATATGGAGGTAAGAAAGATTCTACGAGGATTTGGATAGCGAATATCCAGAGTATACAAAAACACAAAATGCATAAACACATAGTCACATAACCACAAAATTGATTATCTAGATCTTTAATTTGAAAGTTTTGTTTTGTTAATTACGTACATGCATTTAAAGCACACTAGGAAATCCATTTCATGGATTTCATTTGGTACTTTAAACATTAGCAAGAATCTAACTATGAAGATAGGAAGATCTTAATAAGAATTCGGCTTTGTCTTTTATTGAATTGTAATGTACGTATTAAGGTATACGAATAATTCAATTAAGAGCTCCGATTTGAGTGATATTCATCCACAAGGATCTGATTATGAGGATAGAAAGATCCTTCATGGATTTTGGAATTTGTGTAACGAGAGGTGCTTCGACACCTTGCACTAGGCGTGTTTAAGTCGATACACAAGGTAGAAAGTTCATGAGGTTGAGGCGCTGGATATGCCAAGGCGACATATGAAGCAGAGTTTGAAGGTTGAGCAGCAGCAGGATTTGTAACAGCTTTGTTTTGCAAAGCGGCACATGTTAACCAAATGTCTCCATCGTCCACCGTGGGTACATTTGAAACAAGATATTTGATTTGAATAATGACGATGGCATTGATTGCACCAAGGAGCAGTTCCCTCATACAGCTTCATCCCTGAGGCGTGTCATGGTGATAGCTAAGTCAACGGTCCTCTGGAGTAAGTCGCCTATTCGCTGGGTAATTGCAGCACCTGGTTCGGACATTGTCGTTGCGATGAAGAAGCATCTTGAAGATAACAAAAGGTATAGGAGGAAACAAGCGAAAGATAGTCAAAAGAAAATGACAAGGCATTTAGATTGTGACCATTTGTTTGTTACCAAAGGCAAACAAATGAGACAGTGACTAATCAAAGTAAGCGGGTCAAAAATAATGTATCGCGAAGACATGCTCTCCTATAAGTGAACACTCATCCCAAGAATTCCCAGGTAAGCACAACTGGTCTCGCGTCTGATGAGATGTATACGAAGTGCTTGCCTAGACAGAAAACCCAGAATACAGGCATTCACCCTTCCAGTTTGCACGTGTTCACATTATTTAAAACCCAAAACCTTGACGAGATTTTGAAAACTTAAAGGGGTTCAAAACCATATAACAGAGGGTTCAAAACCTAGTAATCAATCATCCTAGAACAGATGATTAGTTTTCAAAGCGGTTTTGAAATTTATGTTCTTGTTGTGGTCGTCGCCTAAGGATAGGTGACGGTATTGTTTTATGACTAAACGCAAGTAAACTCGCGTTAGGGTCCTAAGAAGGTTATAGACTAGGTCAAAGCATTATTACTAATAACCTAATTCCCTATAACCATTGGCTCTGATACCATCTTTTCTGTCACACCCCAACCACGTAGAACATACAAAACGTGGCGGAAATGTCGGGGAGTGTTGTAACAGAATTAATTGTTTCAAATCCATGGCAATTGAAGTTTCGTTTTATTGATTAGAAGTGTTACAATGTCTTAACAAACAAGGAAATACAACATAATTAACTAGTCTTGCATCTTTTATTGTTACTAAAGCCCAAGTCTGCCTATGTGTATCTTGATCATCTTATGCAACAGCTCCTGAAAAACACATGTGAAAATAGGTACGTCAGCATAAAAATGCCTGTGAGATACATAGGTTTTGTGAAAATAGGTTTCATGACTTATGTTTGAGAAAATGTTTAGTCAGGAACCTTGTAATTTGCTTTGTCTTGTAAATCATTTGAAAAACGATAAGATCAGATGATATGTATAAATAAGAGAATAATGTATGGTTAAATGAATAACCATTGTAAAATGAGTTTGTATAAGATAAGTTGCTTGTAAAACAATGTATTGTGAAAAGTATGTTATTTGTATAAAATGTTATATATCTCAAACTGAAATGATTCAAATAACGCTACGATATGTAATACCATACAAACACTTATATATAGGAAGTACCAGCGGCGTATCCACCATGCTTGTGTCATATTACACACGCTTCGTTACTTAATCACTTACTCAAACCAAACTACTAAAGTAAATTGTTCATGTCTAATGTAAATCATGTAATATGTATCAAAAATGTAATCATGTGATGAATAACAAATGTACTAAGTATGCAACAATAGACATACGTAGCATGTGACCTGTACTAAGTATGCAACAATAGACATACGTAGCATATAACCTGTACTAAGTATGCAACAATAGACATACGTAGCATGTAACCTGTACTAAGTATGCAACAATAGACATACGTAGCATGTAACCTGTACTAAGTATGCAACAATAGACATACGTAGCATGAAATGTAATGTAAAACGATGTACTAAGTAATGCACACAATGGGCACACCTAGCATGAAATGTAATGAAAACATGTACTATAATGTACTACTGAACATAGAAGGTATATGATGTGAAAACATGGAAAGCATGAAAGTAATAAGTAGGCACATGTGTTCCACCCCAAAATGTTTGGAAAACAGTAAAAGAGGGGTCTATGTACTCACTTGAGATTGCTTAGTAGTCCTTGAGTAACAACCAAACAATGCTAGAGATCGCGGATATCAAACGGCACCTACTATAGGTAACTATGTTAATAAACCGGACCTAAATCGGAAGATCTGATAGAATGAGGGTTCGTAAACCAAACGAGTATAGAGACTCGTGTCATATGGTTTAACGAAGCCTACATACTAAATGAAACCTTAATCTAAGTGCTTACGACCCATTACGACCCGTTTAGGTAGCTTATGCTACTTTAACGCGTCGTTCGCGTGAAACGCGTTCGGACCGCCTAACTAGCCCTATGACAAGTGTTATATGCCTAAACATGTTACATAATCAGTTATGTGACGAAAGTTTAGGTTACATATGCTTAATTACCAATTATACATGAAAAGGGTATTATGGTAATTTACCTAAGGCATATAAACTACCTATCATACAACTACTCAAACGATGTGACCATAGGGTATAACCTCGGAAGGTTATTCCCTACCTACTATGGTCACCCAATGTGTTTGGTCGGATCCTAATGATCGACCAAATGGGTCGGGTTCGAGGTATAAGCGATTTATTAGATCGCTTACCCTACGACCCTAGACAACGTGGTAATCAGTAGGCATAGTCCCAAGGGACTATAACCAACGTGATTACACTCACGTTGCGAAGTTCAAACGAACTTCGCATTGACCATTACTGGTCAACGCAGAAAGTCAAACAAAGTTTGACTTTCAGACTCGAAAGACTCGAAAAGCAATAAAAGAACGAAAGAATACTTACGAAGGGTCCCCGAATGCTAATCTCGATCTAAGAATCTCAGGTATGAAACAATGGTTTCAACTTAGAGTTCCTAAGATCAAGATTCTAGTGATTTTAGCAATGGGGTGGATGGGTATTTATAGGAATACCCGAACCGTTAAGATCGCTTGTCGAATATCGTGCCTTAATCGTATCCGTACAAGTGTCGGAAAGTTATGGTGCCTAAAATCCATCCTTATCAGCTGACTAAGCAATTGGGAATGTGTGGTTGTGAATGTAACAGCTGCAATCTGCTGTTAGATTCGATTAATCTGGTCAGAAGGGGCCTCGCGGGCCGCCTGAGGATGTAAGGAAACTGAGGCGCGCCGCCTAGCAGTCACAGATCAGAACAAAGTTTCAGAAATGACAGTTTCAGTCCCTGCACGTGTTTAAGCCCATTTCTGGCACTTCTAAGGCCCGTAAAGCCAAATTTAAGGCCCTAAAATGATGCCTAAACATTGTGGACATGAAACATGCTCAAAAATATGCCGGATGTTGGTTCGTTTGGTCGTACGAACGCGATGTTCGCTTAATTACGACGGAATGCGCATAAGCGCGAAAAACGATCCAAATGACGTGACGAATGGATTTTTGGCAAGCCAAACACTAAAGCATAATATAGTCATGCTTACATAAATTTTTGGATGTCCAGATGTATTCAGAACGTAAGTTATGCGCGAAAATGCAAACTTGTGCACTTTTTGACGCTTTTAGTCCCTGAATGACACAAAAGTTTATTTTAGCATACCGAACACCCCAAAGCCTATTTCTAAGCTATGTAAAGGATATTTATGGTATGTTTAACTTATGGTCATGTTCCGGAATGTTCGTTACAGTTCATAATGGCATACTTTCGCAGTTTGTCAAGTTTAGTCCCTGTAAGCGAATTTACTTTGATTTCACCACACCAAACCTTCCAAAACTTATATCTAAGTTATGTAAAGGTTATTTAAGGTATGTTAAGCCTATTTCACTATTCCGAAGTGTTTGTTGCATTAAACTGGTTATATCTACGCATCAGTGCGCGTATAACCTTCCAGAAAGCGATTTAGAGCTTGAAATCGAACAAGACTTGATATGGGCAAAAGATACACATATTTATACAAGTCCAAAGTATGAAGTACAATATTTCATTGGTTTGGCATTTGTTTGATGGTTGAAATGACACAGGTGTCACAGTCTCCCCTACTTTAGGAAATTTCGTCCCGAAATTTAATTCTAGAGGAAACTTGTGAAGACAACTGTGACGGTTTCGCCTTCTAATAGATCCATTAAACCCTTAAGTAAAACTCTGGGCCATGTTAGGATTCTTAGCAAAGATGTCAACCCTCAAAGTGAAGTCCTTGTAGTAACAAAACATGGAGTTTTGAACTACGGACAGAAGAACGTTTCTTATGAAGACTTATCATAGGAAACTGTGTGTGTGATTGAGATCAGAATTGGGGAGTGTGAGAATAAATGTCATTGGTCGAAGTCCAAGACTTCTCCCGTATCATTACTCTTGCCACTGTTGGTCTTGACACATGACAAAACTTCCTGTGGTTTCTATGCACTGAATTCCATAATTATGTAGGCCTCCATAATTACGTAGTTCCTTGCACAGTCCGCACAGTTCATTTCATAAAAATCTCTTGATTTAGACTACCCGAGGGCCTATTTAACTACATGAACACATAATATATTTAACTAGATTGTCGAACCAATCTATTTAACTTAGATCGACGTAGGATCTCCTTAACTAACTACCTACGGGAAATATTTAACTACATCGACGTAGGATGTATTTAACTAGATTGTCGGACCAATCTATTTAACTTAGATCGACGTAGGATCTCTTTAACCAACTACCTACGGGGAATATTTAATTACATCGACGTAGGATGTATTTAACTAGATTGTCGGACCAATCTATTTAACTTAGATCGACGTAGGATCTCTTTAACTAACTACCTACGGGGAATATTTAATTACATCGACGTAGGATGTATTTAACTAGATTGTCGGACCAATCTATTTAACTTAGATCGACGTAGGATCTCTTTAACTAACTACCTACGGGGAATATTTAATTACATCGACGTAGGATGTATTTAACTAGATTGTCGGACCAATCTATTTAACTTAGATCGACGTAGGATCTCTTTAACTAACTACCTACGGGGAATATTTAATTACATCGACGTAGGATGTATTTAACTAGATTGTCGGACCAATCTATTTAACTTAGATCGACGTAGGATCTCTTTAACTAACTACCTACGGGGAATATTTAATTACATCGACGTAGGATGTATTTAACTAGATTGTCGGACCAATCTATTTAACTTAGATCAACGTAGGATCTCTTTAACTAAACTACCTATGGGGAAAATTTAACTACATCGACGTAGGATGTATTTAACTTTATCAACACATGTTGTCCTTAAACTTTGGAATAGTACTTTATAATCCAAGGAACTTAACTACAAAGTAGAAGTCCATTAAGGATTTAAGATGGTACCTTTTTGAATATCCTACTACGAATCCTTCATATGGAGGTAAGAAAGATTCTACGAGGATTTGGATAGCGAATATCCAGAGTATACAAAAACACAAAATGCATAAACACATAGTCACATAACCACAAAATTGATTATCTAGATCTTTAATTTGAAAGTTTTGTTTTGTTAATTACGTACATGCATTTAAAGCACACTAGGAAATCCATTTCATGGATTTCATTTGGTACTTTAAACATTAGCAAGAATCTAACTATGAAGATAGGAAGATCTTAATAAGAATTCGGCTTTGTCTTTTATTGAATTGTAATGTACGTATTAAGGTATACGAATAATTCAATTAAGAGCTCCGATTTGAGTGATATTCATCCACAAGGATCTGATTATGAGGATAGAAAGATCCTTCATGGATTTTGGAATTTGTGTAACGAGAGGTGCTTCGACACCTTGCACTAGGCGTGTTTAAGTCGATACACAAGGTAGAAAGTTCATGAGGTTGAGGCGCTGGATATGCCAAGGCGACATATGAAGCAGAGTTTGAAGGTTGAGCAGCAGCAGGATTTGTAACAGCTTTGTTTTGCAAAGCGGCACATGTTAACCAAATGTCTCCATCGTCCACCGTGGGTACATTTGAAACAAGATATTTGATTTGAATAATGACGATGGCATTGATTGCACCAAGGAGCAGTTCCCTCATACAGCTTCATCCCTGAGGCGTGTCATGGTGATAGCTAAGTCAACGGTCCTCTGGAGTAAGTCGCCTATTCGCTGGGTAATTGCAGCACCTGGTTCGGACATTGTCGTTGCGATGAAGAAGCATCTTGAAGATAACAAAAGGTATAGGAGGAAACAAGCGAAAGATAGTCAAAAGAAAATGACAAGGCATTTAGATTGTGACCATTTGTTTGTTACCAAAGGCAAACAAATGAGACAGTGACTAATCAAAGTAAGCGGGTCAAAAATAATGTATCGCGAAGACATGCTCTCCTATAAGTGAACACTCATCCCAAGAATTCCCAGGTAAGCACAACTGGTCTCGCGTCTGATGAGATGTATACGAAGTGCTTGCCTAGACAGAAAACCCAGAATACAGGCATTCACCCTTCCAGTTTGCACGTGTTCACATTATTTAAAACCCAAAACCTTGACGAGATTTTGAAAACTTAAAGGGGTTCAAAACCATATAACAGAGGGTTCAAAACCTAGTAATCAATCATCCTAGAACAGATGATTAGTTTTCAAAGCGGTTTTGAAATTTATGTTCTTGTTGTGGTCGTCGCCTAAGGATAGGTGACGGTATTGTTTTATGACTAAACGCAAGTAAACTCGCGTTAGGGTCCTAAGAAGGTTATAGACTAGGTCAAAGCATTACTAATAACCTAATTCCCTATAACCATTGGCTCTGATACCATCTTTTCTGTCACACCCCGACCACGTAGAACATACAAAACGTGGCGGAAATGTCGGGGAGTGTTGTAACAGAATTAATTGTTTCAAATCCATGGCAATTGAAGTTTCGTTTTATTGATTAGAAGTGTTACAATGTCTTAACAAACAAGGAAATACAACATAATTAACTAGTCTTGCATCTTTTATTGTTACTAAAGCCCAAGTCTGCCTATGTGTATCTTGATCATCTTATGCAACAGCTCCTGAAAAACACATGTGAAAATAGGTACGTCAGCATAAAAATGCCTGTGAGATACATAGGTTTTGTGAAAATAGGTTTCATGACTTATGTTTGAGAAAATGTTTAGTCAGGAACCTTGTAATTTGCTTTGTCTTGTAAATCATTTGAAAAACGATAAGATCAGATGATATGTATAAATAAGAGAATAATGTATGGTTAAATGAATAACCATTGTAAAATGAGTTTGTATAAGATAAGTTGCTTGTAAAACAATGTATTGTGAAAAGTATGTTATTTGTATAAAATGTTATATATCTCAAACTGAAATGATTCAAATAACGCTACGATATGTAATACCATACAAACACTTATATATAGGAAGTACCAGCGGCGTATCCACCATGCTTGTGTCATATTACACACGCTTCGTTACTTAATCACTTACTCAAACCAAACTACTAAAGTAAATTGTTCATGTCTAATGTAAATCATGTAATATGTATCAAAAATGTAATCATGTGATGAATAACAAATGTACTAAGTATGCAACAATAGACATACGTAGCATGTGACCTGTACTAAGTATGCAACAATAGACATACGTAGCATATAACCTGTACTAAGTATGCAACAATAGACATACGTAGCATGTAACCTGTACTAAGTATGCAACAATAGACATACGTAGCATGTAACCTGTACTAAGTATGCAACAATAGACATACGTAGCATGAAATGTAATGTAAAACGATGTACTAAGTAATGCACACAATGGGCACACCTAGCATGAAATGTAATGAAAACATGTACTATAATGTACTACTGAACATAGAAGGTATATGATGTGAAAACATGGAAAGCATGAAAGTAATAAGTAGGCACATGTGTTCCACCCCAAAATATTTGGAAAACAGTAAAAGAGGGGTCTATGTACTCACTTGAGATTGCTTAGTAGTCCTTGAGTAACAACCAAACAATGCTAGAGATCGCGGATATCAAACGGCACCTACTATAGGTAACTATGTTAATAAACCGGACCTAAATCGGAAGATCTGATAGAATGAGGGTTCGTAAACCAAACGAGTATAGAGACTCGTGTCATATGGTTTAACGAAGCCTACATACTAAATGAAACCTTAATCTAAGTGCTTACGACCCATTACGACCCGTTTAGGTAGCTTATGCTACTTTAACGCGTCGTTCGCGTGAAACGCGTTCGGACCGCCTAACTAGCCCTATGACAAGTGTTATATGCCTAAACATGTTACATAATCAGTTATGTGACGAAAGTTTAGGTTACATATGCTTAATTACCAATTATACATGAAAAGGGTATTATGGTAATTTACCTAAGGCATATAAACTACCTATCATACAACTACTCAAACGATGTGACCATAGGGTATAACCTCGGAAGGTTATTCCCTACCTACTATGGTCACCCAATGTGTTTGGTCGGATCCTAATGATCGACCAAATGGGTCGGGTTCGAGGTATAAGCGATTTATTAGATCGCTTACCCTACGACCCTAGACAACGTGGTAATCAGTAGGCATAGTCCCAAGGGACTATAACCAACGTGATTACACTCACGTTGCGAAGTTCAAACGAACTTCGCATTGACCATTACTGGTCAACGCAGAAAGTCAAACAAAGTTTGACTTTCAGACTCGAAAGACTCGAAAAGCAATAAAAGAACGAAAGAATACTTACGAAGGGTCCCCGAATGCTAATCTCGATCTAAGAATCTCAGGTATGAAACAATGGTTTCAACTTAGAGTTCCTAAGATCAAGATTCTAGTGATTTTAGCAATGGGGTGGATGGGTATTTATAGGAATACCCGAACCGTTAAGATCGCTTGTCGAATATCGTGCCTTAATCGTATCCGTACAAGTGTCGGAAAGTTATGGTGCCTAAAATCCATCCTTATCAGCTGACTAAGCAATTGGGAATGTGTGGTTGTGAATGTAACAGCTGCAATCTGCTGTTAGATTCGATTAATCTGGTCAGAAGGGGCCTCGCGGGCCGCCTGAGGATGTAAGGAAACTGAGGCGGGCCGCCTAGCAGTCACAGATCAGAACAAAGTTTCAGAAATGACAGTTTCAGTCCCTGCACGTGTTTAAGCCCATTTCTGGCACTTCTAAGGCCCGTAAAGCCAAATTTAAGGCCCTAAAATGATGCCTAAACATTGTGGACATGAAACATGCTCAAAAATATGCCGGATGTTGGTTCGTTTGGTCGTACGAACGCGATGTTCGCTTAATTACGACGGAATGCGCATAAGCGCGAAAAACGATCCAAATGACGTGACGAATGGATTTTTGGCAAGCCAAACACTAAAGCATAATATAGTAATGCTTACATAAATTTTTGGATGTCCAGATGTATTCAGAACGTAAGTTATGCGCGAAAATGCAAACTTGTGCACTTTTTGACGCTTTTAGTCCCTGAATGACACAAAAGTTTATTTTAGCATACCGAACACCCCAAAGCCTATTTCTAAGCTATGTAAAGGATATTTATGGTATGTTTAACTTATGGTCATGTTCCGGAATGTTCGTTACAGTTCATAATGGCATACTTTCGCAGTTTGTCAAGTTTAGTCCCTGTAAGCGAATTTACTTTGATTTCACCACACCAAACCTTCCAAAACTTATATCTAAGTTATGTAAAGGTTATTTAAGGTATGTTAAGCCTATTTCACTATTCCGAAGTGTTTGTTGCATTAAACTGGTTATATCTACGCATCAGTGCGCGTATAACCTTCCAGAAAGCGATTTAGAGCTTGAAATCGAACAAGACTTGATATGGGCAAAAGATACACATATTTATACAAGTCCAAAGTATGAAGTACAATATTTCATTGGTTTGGCATTTGTTTGATGGTTGAAATGACACAGGTGTCACAGTCTCCCCTACTTTAGGAAATTTCGTCCCGAAATTTAATTCTAGAGGAAACTTGTGAAGACAACTGTGACGGTTTCGCCTTCTAATAGATCCATTAAACCCTTAAGTAAAACTCTGGGCCATGTTAGGATTCTTAGCAAAGATGTCAACCCTCAAAGTGAAGTCCTTGTAGTAACAAAACATGGAGTTTTGAACTACGGACAGAAGAACGTTTCTTATGAAGACTTATCATAGGAAACTGTGTGTGTGATTGAGATCAGAATTGGGGAGTGTGAGAATAAATGTCATTGGTCGAAGTCCAAGACTTCTCCCGTATCATTACTCTTGCCACTGTTGGTCTTGACACATGACAAAACTTCCTGTGGTTTCTATGCACTGAATTCCATAATTATGTAGGCCTCCATAATTACGTAGTTCCTTGCACAGTCCGCACAGTTCATTTCATAAAAATCTCTTGATTTAGACTACCCGAGGGCCTATTTAACTACATGAACACATAATATATTTAACTAGATTGTCGAACCAATCTATTTAACTTAGATCGACGTAGGATCTCCTTAACTAACTACCTACGGGAAATATTTAACTACATCGACGTAGGATGTATTTAACTAGATTGTCGGACCAATCTATTTAACTTAGATCGACGTAGGATCTCTTTAACCAACTACCTACGGGGAATATTTAATTACATCGACGTAGGATGTATTTAACTAGATTGTCGGACCAATCTATTTAACTTAGATCGACGTAGGATCTCTTTAACTAACTACCTACGGGGAATATTTAATTACATCGACGTAGGATGTATTTAACTAGATTGTCGGACCAATCTATTTAACTTAGATCGACGTAGGATCTCTTTAACTAACTACCTACGGGGAATATTTAATTACATCGACGTAGGATGTATTTAACTAGATTGTCGGACCAATCTATTTAACTTAGATCGACGTAGGATCTCTTTAACTAACTACCTACGGGGAATATTTAATTACATCGACGTAGGATGTATTTAACTAGATTGTCGGACCAATCTATTTAACTTAGATCGACGTAGGATCTCTTTAACTAACTACCTACGGGGAATATTTAATTACATCGACGTAGGATGTATTTAACTAGATTGTCGGACCAATCTATTTAACTTAGATCAACGTAGGATCTCTTTAACTAAACTACCTATGGGGAAAATTTAACTACATCGACGTAGGATGTATTTAACTTTATCAACACATGTTGTCCTTAAACTTTGGAATAGTACTTTATAATCCAAGGAACTTAACTACAAAGTAGAAGTCCATTAAGGATTTAAGATAGTACCTTTTTGAATATCCTACTACGAATCCTTCATATGGAGGTAAGAAAGATTCTACGAGGATTTGGATAGCGAATATCCAGAGTATACAAAAACACAAAATGCATAAACACATAGTCACATAACCACAAAATTGATTATCTAGATCTTTAATTTGAAAGTTTTGTTTTGTTAATTACGTACATGCATTTAAAGCACACTAGGAAATCCATTTCATGGATTTCATTTGGTACTTTAAACATTAGCAAGAATCTAACTATGAAGATAGGAAGATCTTAATAAGAATTCGGCTTTGTCTTTTATTGAATTGTAATGTACGTATTAAGGTATACGAATAATTCAATTAAGAGCTCCGATTTGAGTGATATTCATCCACAAGGATCTGATTATGAGGATAGAAAGATCCTTCATGGATTTTGGAATTTGTGTAACGAGAGGTGCTTCGACACCTTGCACTAGGCGTGTTTAAGTCGATACACAAGGTAGAAAGTTCATGAGGTTGAGGCGCTGGATATGCCAAGGCGACATATGAAGCAGAGTTTGAAGGTTGAGCAGCAGCAGGATTTGTAACAGCTTTGTTTTGCAAAGCGGCACATGTTAACCAAATGTCTCCATCGTCCACCGTGGGTACATTTGAAACAAGATATTTGATTTGAATAATGACGATGGCATTGATTGCACCAAGGAGCAGTTCCCTCATACAGCTTCATCCCTGAGGCGTGTCATGGTGATAGCTAAGTCAACGGTCCTCTGGAGTAAGTCGCCTATTCGCTGGGTAATTGCAGCACCTGGTTCGGACATTGTCGTTGCGATGAAGAAGCATCTTGAAGATAACAAAAGGTATAGGAGGAAACAAGCGAAAGATAGTCAAAAGAAAATGACAAGGCATTTAGATTGTGACCATTTGTTTGTTACCAAAGGCAAACAAATGAGACAGTGACTAATCAAAGTAAGCGGGTCAAAAATAATGTATCGCGAAGACATGCTCTCCTATAAGTGAACACTCATCCCAAGAATTCCCAGGTAAGCACAACTGGTCTCGCGTCTGATGAGATGTATACGAAGTGCTTGCCTAGACAGAAAACCCAGAATACAGGCATTCACCCTTCCAGTTTGCACGTGTTCACATTATTTAAAACCCAAAACCTTGACGAGATTTTGAAAACTTAAAGGGGTTCAAAACCATATAACAGAGGGTTCAAAACCTAGTAATCAATCATCCTAGAACAGATGATTAGTTTTCAAAGCGGTTTTGAAATTTATGTTCTTGTTGTGGTCGTCGCCTAAGGATAGGTGACGGTATTGTTTTATGACTAAACGCAAGTAAACTCGCGTTAGGGTCCTAAGAAGGTTATAGACTAGGTCAAAGCATTACTAATAACCTAATTCCCTATAACCATTGGCTCTGATACCATCTTTTCTGTCACACCCCGACCACGTAGAACATACAAAACGTGGCGGAAATGTCGGGGAGTGTTGTAACAGAATTAATTGTTTCAAATCCATGGCAATTGAAGTTTCGTTTTATTGATTAGAAGTGTTACAATGTCTTAACAAACAAGGAAATACAACATAATTAACTATTCTTGCATCTTTTATTGTTACTAAAGCCCAAGTCTGCCTATGTGTATCTTGATCATCTTATGCAACAGCTCCTGAAAAACACATGTGAAAATAGGTACGTCAGCATAAAAATGCCTGTGAGATACATAGGTTTTGTGAAAATAGGTTTCATGACTTATGTTTGAGAAAATGTTTAGTCAGGAACCTTGTAATTTGCTTTGTCTTGTAAATCATTTGAAAAACGATAAGATCAGATGATATGTATAAATAAGAGAATAATGTATGGTTAAATGAATAACCATTGTAAAATGAGTTTGTATAAGATAAGTTGCTTGTAAAACAATGTATTGTGAAAAGTATGTTATTTGTATAAAATGTTATATATCTCAAACTGAAATGATTCAAATAACGCTACGATATGTAATACCATACAAACACTTATATATAGGAAGTACCAGCGGCGTATCCACCATGCTTGTGTCATATTACACACGCTTCGTTACTTAATCACTTACTCAAACCAAACTACTAAAGTAAATTGTTCATGTCTAATGTAAATCATGTAATATGTATCAAAAATGTAATCATGTGATGAATAACAAATGTACTAAGTATGCAACAATAGACATACGTAGCATGTGACCTGTACTAAGTATGCAACAATAGACATACGTAGCATATGACCTGTACTAAGTATGCAACAATAGACATACGTAGCATATAACCTGTACTAAGTATGCAACAATAGACATACGTAGCATGTAACCTGTACTAAGTATGCAACAATAGACATACGTAGCATGTAACCTGTACTAAGTATGCAACAATAGACATACGTAGCATGAAATGTAATGTAAAACGATGTACTAAGTAATGCACACAATGGGCACACCTAGCATGAAATGTAATGAAAACATGTACTATAATGTACTACTGAACATAGAAGGTATATGATGTGAAAACATGGAAAGCATGAAAGTAATAAGTAGGCACATGTGTTCCACCCCAAAATGTTTGGAAAACAGTAAAAGAGGGGTCTATGTACTCACTTGAGATTGCTTAGTAGTCCTTGAGTAACAACCAAACAATGCTAGAGATCGCGGATATCAAACGGCACCTACTATAGGTAACTATGTTAATAAACCGGACCTAAATCGGAAGATCTGATAGAATGAGGGTTCGTAAACCAAACGAGTATAGAGACTCGTGTCATATGGTTTAACGAAGCCTACATACTAAATGAAACCTTAATCTAAGTGCTTACGACCCATTACGACCCGTTTAGGTAGCTTATGCTACTTTAACGCGTCGTTCGCGTGAAACGCGTTCGGACCGCCTAACTAGCCCTATGACAAGTGTTATATGCCTAAACATGTTACATAATCAGTTATGTGACGAAAGTTTAGGTTACATATGCTTAATTACCAATTATACATGAAAAGGGTATTATGGTAATTTACCTAAGGCATATAAACTACCTATCATACAACTACTCAAACGATGTGACCATAGGGTATAACCTCGGAAGGTTATTCCCTACCTACTATGGTCACCCAATGTGTTTGGTCGGATCCTAATGATCGACCAAATGGGTCGGGTTCGAGGTATAAGCGATTTATTAGATCGCTTACCCTACGACCCTAGACAACGTGGTAATCAGTAGGCATAGTCCCAAGGGACTATAACCAACGTGATTACACTCACGTTGCGAAGTTCAAACGAACTTCGCATTGACCATTACTGGTCAACGCAGAAAGTCAAACAAAGTTTGACTTTCAGACTCGAAAGACTCGAAAAGCAATAAAAGAACGAAAGAATACTTACGAAGGGTCCCCGAATGCTAATCTCGATCTAAGAATCTCAGGTATGAAACAATGGTTTCAACTTAGAGTTCCTAAGATCAAGATTCTAGTGATTTTAGCAATGGGGTGGATGGGTATTTATAGGAATACCCGAACCGTTAAGATCGCTTGTCGAATATCGTGCCTTAATCGTATCCGTACAAGTGTCGGAAAGTTATGGTGCCTAAAATCCATCCTTATCAGCTGACTAAGCAATTGGGAATGTGTGGTTGTGAATGTAACAGCTGCAATCTGCTATTAGATTCGATTAATCTGGTCAGAAGGGGCCTCGCGGGCCGCCTGAGGATGTAAGGAAACTGAGGCGGGCCGCCTAGCAGTCACAGATCAGAACAAAGTTTCAGAAATGACAGTTTCAGTCCCTGCACGTGTTTAAGCCCATTTCTGGCACTTCTAAGGCCCGTAAAGCCAACTTTAACGCCCTAAAATGATGCCTAAACATTGTGGACATGAAACATGCTCAAAAATATGCCGGATGTTGGTTCGTTTGGTCGTACGAACGCGATGTTCGCTTAATTACGACGGAATGCGCATAAGCGCGAAAAACGATCCAAATGACGTGACGAATGGATTTTTGGCAAGCCAAACACTAAATCATAATATAGTCATGCTTACATAAATTTTTGGATGTCCAGATGTATTCAGAACGTAAGTTATGCGCGAAAATGCAAACTTGTGCACTTTTTGACGCTTTTAGTCCCTGAATGACACAAAAGTTTATTTTAGCATACCGAACACCCCAAAGCCTATTTCTAAGCTATGTAAAGGATATTTATGGTATGTTTAACTTATGGTCATGTTCCGGAATGTTCGTTACAGTTCATAATGGCATACTTTCGCAGTTTGTCAAGTTTAGTCCCTGTAAGCGAATTTACTTTGATTTCACCACACCAAACCTTCCAAAACTTATATCTAAGTTATGTAAAGGTTATTTAAGGTATGTTAAGCCTATTTCACTATTCCGAAGTGTTTGTTGCATTAAACTAGTTATATCTACGCATCAGTGCGCGTATAACCTTCCAGAAAGCGATTTAGAGCTTGAAATCGAACAAGACTTGATATGGGCAAAAGATACACATATTTATACAAGTCCAAAGTATGAAGTACAATATTTCATTGGTTTGGCATTTGTTTGATGGTTGAAATGACACAGGTGTCACAGTCTCCCCTACTTTAGGAAATTTCGTCCCGAAATTTAATTCTAGAGGAAACTTGTGAAGACAACTGTGACGGTTTCGCCTTCTAATAGATCCATTAAACCCTTAAGTAAAACTCTGGGCCATGTTAGGATTCTTAGCAAAGATGTCAACCCTCAAAGTGAAGTCCTTGTAGTAACAAAACATGGAGTTTTGAACTACGGACAGAAGAACGTTTCTTATGAAGACTTATCATAGGAAACTGTGTGTGTGATTGAGATCAGAATTGGGGAGTGTGAGAATAAATGTCATTGGTCGAAGTCCAAGACTTCTCCCGTATCATTACTCTTGCCACTGTTGGTCTTGACACATGACAAAACTTCCTGTGGTTTCTATGCACTGAATTCCATAATTATGTAGGCCTCCATAATTACGTAGTTCCTTGCACAGTCCGCACAGTTCATTTCATAAAAATCTCTTGATTTAGACTACCCGAGGGCCTATTTAACTACATGAACACATAATATATTTAACTAGATTGTCGAACCAATCTATTTAACTTAGATCGACGTAGGATCTCCTTAACTAACTACCTACGGGAAATATTTAACTACATCGACGTAGGATGTATTTAACTAGATTGTCGGACCAATCTATTTAACTTAGATCGACGTAGGATCTCTTTAACCAACTACCTACGGGGAATATTTAATTACATCGACGTAGGATGTATTTAACTAGATTGTCGGACCAATCTATTTAACTTAGATCGACGTAGGATCTCTTTAACTAACTACCTACGGGGAATATTTAATTACATCGACGTAGGATGTATTTAACTAGATTGTCGGACCAATCTATTTAACTTAGATCGACGTAGGATCTCTTTAACTAACTACCTACGGGGAATATTTAATTACATCGACGTAGGATGTATTTAACTAGATTGTCGGACCAATCTATTTAACTTAGATCGACGTAGGATCTCTTTAACTAACTACCTACGGGGAATATTTAATTACATCGACGTAGGATGTATTTAACTAGATTGTCGGACCAATCTATTTAACTTAGATCGACGTAGGATCTCTTTAACTAACTACCTACGGGGAATATTTAATTACATCGACGTAGGATGTATTTAACTAGATTGTCGGACCAATCTATTTAACTTAGATCAACGTAGGATCTCTTTAACTAAACTACCTATGGGGAAAATTTAACTACATCGACGTAGGATGTATTTAACTTTATCAACACATGTTGTCCTTAAACTTTGGAATAGTACTTTATAATCCAAGGAACTTAACTACAAAGTAGAAGTCCATTAAGGATTTAAGATAGTACCTTTTTGAATATCCTACTACGAATCCTTCATATGGAGGTAAGAAAGATTCTACGAGGATTTGGATAGCGAATATCCAGAGTATACAAAAACACAAAATGCATAAACACATAGTCACATAACCACAAAATTGATTATCTAGATCTTTAATTTGAAAGTTTTGTTTTGTTAATTACGTACATGCATTTAAAGCACACTAGGAAATCCATTTCATGGATTTCATTTGGTACTTTAAACATTAGCAAGAATCTAACTATGAAGATAGGAAGATCTTAATAAGAATTCGGCTTTGTCTTTTATTGAATTGTAATGTACGTATTAAGGTATACGAATAATTCAATTAAGAGCTCCGATTTGAGTGATATTCATCCACAAGGATCTGATTATGAGGATAGAAAGATCCTTCATGGATTTTGGAATTTGTGTAACGAGAGGTGCTTCGACACCTTGCACTAGGCGTGTTTAAGTCGATACACAAGGTAGAAAGTTCATGAGGTTGAGGCGCTGGATATGCCAAGGCGACATATGAAGCAGAGTTTGAAGGTTGAGCAGCAGCAGGATTTGTAACAGCTTTGTTTTGCAAAGCGGCACATGTTAACCAAATGTCTCCATCGTCCACCGTGGGTACATTTGAAACAAGATATTTGATTTGAATAATGACGATGGCATTGATTGCACCAAGGAGCAGTTCCCTCATACAGCTTCATCCCTGAGGCGTGTCATGGTGATAGCTAAGTCAACGGTCCTCTGGAGTAAGTCGCCTATTCGCTGGGTAATTGCAGCACCTGGTTCGGACATTGTCGTTGCGATGAAGAAGCATCTTGAAGATAACAAAAGGTATAGGAGGAAACAAGCGAAAGATAGTCAAAAGAAAATGACAAGGCATTTAGATTGTGACCATTTGTTTGTTACCAAAGGCAAACAAATGAGACAGTGACTAATCAAAGTAAGCGGGTCAAAAATAATGTATCGCGAAGACATGCTCTCCTATAAGTGAACACTCATCCCAAGAATTCCCAGGTAAGCACAACTGGTCTCGCGTCTGATGAGATGTATACGAAGTGCTTGCCTAGACAGAAAACCCAGAATACAGGCATTCACCCTTCCAGTTTGCACGTGTTCACATTATTTAAAACCCAAAACCTTGACGAGATTTTGAAAACTTAAAGGGGTTCAAAACCATATAACAGAGGGTTCAAAACCTAGTAATCAATCATCCTAGAACAGATGATTAGTTTTCAAAGCGGTTTTGAAATTTATGTTCTTGTTGTGGTCGTCGCCTAAGGATAGGTGACGGTATTGTTTTATGACTAAACGCAAGTAAACTCGCATTAGGGTCCTAAGAAGGTTATAGACTAGGTCAAAGCATTACTAATAACCTAATTCCCTATAACCATTGGCTCTGATACCATCTTTTCTGTCACACCCCGACCACGTAGAACATACAAAACGTGGCGGAAATGTCGGGGAGTGTTGTAACAGAATTAATTGTTTCAAATCCATGGCAATTGAAGTTTCCTTTTATTGATTAGAAGTGTTATAATGTCTTAACAAACAAGGAAATACAACATAATTAACTAGTCTTGCATCTTTTATTGTTACTAAAGCCCAAGTCTGCCTACGTGTATCTTGATCATCTTATGCAACAGCTCCTGAAAAACACATGTGAAAATAGGTACGTCAGCATAAAAATGCCTGTGAGATACATAGGTTTTGTGAAAATAGGTTTCATGACTTATGTTTGAGAAAATGTTTAGTCAGGAACCTTGTAATTTGCTTTGTCTTGTAAATCATTTGAAAAACGATAAGATCAGATGATATGTATAAATAAGAGAATAATGTATGGTTAAATGAATAACCATTGTAAAATGAGTTTGTATAAGATAAGTTGCTTGTAAAACAATGTATTGTGAAAAGTATGTTATTTGTATAAAATGTTATATATCTCAAACTGAAATGATTCAAATAACGCTACGATATGTAATACCATACAAACACTTATATATAGGAAGTACCAGCGGCGTATCCACCATGCTTGTGTCATATTACACACGCTTCGTTACTTAATCACTTACTCAAACCAAACTACTAAAGTAAATTGTTCATGTCTAATGTAAATCATGTAATATGTATCAAAAATGTAATCATGTGATGAATAACAAATGTACTAAGTATGCAACAATAGACATACGTAGCATGTGACCTGTACTAAGTATGCAACAATAGACATACGTAGCATGTGACCTGTACTAAGTATGCAACAATAGACATACGTAGCATATAACCTGTACTAAGTATGCAACAATAGACATACGTAGCATGTAACATGTACTAAGTATGCAACAATAGACATACGTAGCATGTAACCTGTACTAAGTATGCAACAATAGACATACGTAGCATGAAATGTAATGTAAAACGATGTACTAAGTAATGCACACAATGGGCACACCTAGCATGAAATGTAATGAAAACATGTACTATAATGTACTACTGAACATAGAAGGTATATGATGTGAAAACATGGAAAGCATGAAAGTAATAAGTAGGCACATGTGTTCCACCCCAAAATGTTTGGAAAACAGTAAAAGAGGGGTCTATGTACTCACTTGAGATTGCTTAGTAGTCCTTGAGTAACAACCAAACAATGCTAGAGATCGCGGATATCAAACGGCACCTACTATAGGTAACTATGTTAATAAACCGGACCTAAATCGGAAGATCTGATAGAATGAGGGTTCGTAAACCAAACGAGTATAGAGACTCGTGTCATATGGTTTAACGAAGCCTACATACTAAATGAAACCTTAATCTAAGTGCTTACGACCCATTACGACCCGTTTAGGTAGCTTATGCTACTTTAACGCGTCGTTCGCGTGAAACGCGTTCGGACCGCCTAACTAGCCCTATGACAAGTGTTATATGCCTAAACATGTTACATAATCAGTTATGTGACGAAAGTTTAGGTTACATATGCTTAATTACCAATTATACATGAAAAGGGTATTATGGTAATTTACCTAAGGCATATAAACTACCTATCATACAACTACTCAAACGATGTGACCATAGGGTATAACCTCGGAAGGTTATTCCCTACCTACTATGGTCACCCAATGTGTTTGGTCGGATCCTAATGATCGACCAAATGGGTCGGGTTCGAGGTATAAGCGATTTATTAGATCGCTTACCCTACGACCCTAGACAACGTGGTAATCAGTAGGCATAGTCCCAAGGGACTATAACCAACGTGATTACACTCACGTTGTGAAGTTCAAACGAACTTCGCATTGACCATTACTGGTCAACGCAGAAAGTCAAACAAAGTTTGACTTTCAGACTCGAAAGACTCGAAAAGCAATAAAAGAACGAAAGAATACTTACGAAGGGTCCCCGAATGCTAATCTCGATCCAAGAATCTCAGGTATGAAACAATGGTTTCAACTTAGAGTTCCTAAGATCAAGATTCTAGTGATTTTAGCAATGGGGTGGATGGGTATTTATAGGAATACCCGAACCGTTAAGATCGCTTGTCGAATATCGTGCCTTAATCGTATCCGTACAAGTGTCGGAAAGTTATGGTGCCTAAAATCCATCCTTATCAGCTGACTAAGCAATTGGGAATGTGTGGTTGTGAATGTAACAGCTGCAATCTGCTGTTAGATTCGATTAATCTGGTCAGAAGGGGCCTCGCGGGCCGCCTGAGGATGTAAGGAAACTGAGGCGGGCCGCCTAGCAGTCACAGATCAGAACAAAGTTTCAGAAATAACAGTTTCAGTCCCTGCACGTGTTTAAGCCCATTTCCGGCACTTCTAAGGCCCGTAAAGCCAACTTTAAGGCCCTAAAATGATGCCTAAACATTGTGGACATGAAACATGCTCAAAAATATGCCGGATGTTGGTTCGTTTGGTCGTACGAACGCGATGTTCGCTTAATTACGACGGAATGCGCATAAGCGCGAAAAACGATCCAAATGACGTGACGAATGGATTTTTGGCAAGCCAAACACTACAGCATAATATAGTCATGCTTACATAAATTTTTGGATGTCCAGATGTATTCAGAACGTAAGTTATGCGCGAAAATGCAAACTTGTGCACTTTTTGACGCTTTTAGTCCCTGAATGACACAAAAGTTTATTTTAGCATACCGAACACCCCAAAGCCTATTTCTAAGCTATGTAAAGGATATTTATGGTATGTTTAACTTATGTTCATGTTCCAGAATGTTCGTTACAGTTCATAATGGCATACTTTCGCAGTTTGTCAAGTTTAGTCCCTGTAAGCGAATTTACTTTGATTTCACCTCACCAAACCTTCCAAAACTTATATCTAATTTATGTAAAGGTTATTTAAGGTATGTTAAGCCTATTTCACTATTCCGGAGTGTTTGTTGCATTAAACTGGTTATATCTACGCATCAGTGCGCGTATAACCTTCCAGAAAGCGATTTAGAGCTTGAAATCGAACAAGACTTGATATGGGCAAAAGATACACATATTTATACAAGTCCAAAGTATGAAGTACAATATTTCATTGGTTTGGCATTTGTTTGATGGTTGAAATGACACAGGTGTCACAGTTCCTTTATAACTTTCAATGTTTAAACGCTTTGATTAAACTTCAAACTTTAACAATTTACAAACACTCACATCTCATTCGAATGGCCATCCGTTTGAATGGTCATCCACTCGGATGACCATCCGTCTGGATGACCATCTGCTTGAATGGCGGCTCATCTGTTCGGATCACCATCCGAACACTTACCCATTCGACACCCTATTTACGCACTGTTCAACGCTCTGTTCAAGGACTTACGCTACTGTTCCCATGCTTAGGCTAACTCAACGCGTTCCCTTTAATCCAATCCATCTTGTGTTTACTTGCTAAACACACACTGTGAGTATACTCGAACCATTTTTCGCTTAACGCATTTTTGGGTGTAACATACGTTCTCTATCAAAAACACAACACTTAAACGTATTTCAAACACTAACCACACTCGCATGTTATACGTGATTAGTTGAATTATTTGTTGCTATGCTTATACAATGTTACGTGCCTGACCGCCTCTAGCAACGATAGTACTGTAGTTTGGACTCAGCACCTGTCGTGGACAGGGGTTGCTAGGGATCACAACACACACTACTTCACGTGTTCGCAGCGGTGAACGCGTGTCGCGCATACTCCAAAATGCAGTATCGTGGTTAGGATGTATCATTGTTGATAGCTTACTTGATTCGCCTATTATGTGTTACATGCTGGTTAGGCGTAAACACTTTTTATACTATATCTATGCAAACTTGTATACTCGCCAATACTTTTTGTATTGACTTTATTTTAACGTATGTTGCAGGTTAAACGCAGTCTATCCCGAATCAAGACTAGGAAGTCTAGAAACCCACATAAAATCTAGGTTGTCGGATTTGTATTGTTTGAGAGATGTGCAATCTGTATAACTGTTTGATGAAATATTGTTTATTAGTATGGGATAATGAACACATAAAATATTGTCACTAAATAGTTGTTATGGATTCTCTTGAGCAATCTAATTCGCCTAGTGCCGCGCCCCGATGATTCCGCCATCGGTTGGGGAGTGACATCTAAGTCCATCATTGCTGCTCTCTTCAGCTCCGATCGGTATTTTTTTGTCAAACTATGGTACTTTCATATTAAGGAATATTATTCGTCGAGTCATATGTTGCTTAACTTTAGCAACAATAAAATAAAGCAAGAAAATATGTAATTAGTTTGTAAATTCCCCATTTTTGATAAATTTTCTAGTTTTTGGTTCTCGTGATTGTGGCTAATCAGTTGAGTTAGACAATCTATGAAAGGGATTTTTATGTGATAATTGTGTTAACTTGTTGGGTAATTGAACAGGAAACAGAAAGGGAAGAAAAAGAGAGAAAGATTGACATTGGTGGTGGGATTTGGTGGCCATCAAAGTGGTGGTGGACTGCTGCTGGTGGTGGTGGTGGTGGTAAGGGTTGGTTGGAGAGAAAGAGAGGAGAAAGAGAGATGAGAGAGAGAATTGAGATATGGTTTTGTTTATTTGTTTAATATATTTTAAATATGCTAGTAAAATTACCAAGCTACCCTCATGTGCAAGGCACACGTTATACTTAACTGAAACATTTTAACCTGGTTAGTGCTAAAGGACGTAGGGTGTAATGAGTTTTACAAATAAAGGATTGTGACTGTAATTATTAAAGTTAAAGGTTATCCGTTGCAATCCGGTACAAACATAAAGGACGAAAAGTGTAATTTACCCTAAATACTACAAAAAATAACGCTTACCAAGTTTGGGATCCTCCGAGATGTCGAGCCACGCCCGTGCTAATGTATACTCCTCGTCTTTTGTCCAAGCTAGGTAGCTTCTTCTCGCACGTGGAACGTTAAGATCTTTTTTTATTAGAGCGTTTTCCACATTGAGGGCCCTCGGCTTCGGACACCGGTTGTGTCTCCGGTACCGTGTCACGTTTTTGGGCTAGTAAAATAAATTAAAACCATAAAAAAATAGAAATAGCATGGTCGATTATATTTTTTTTTTCGATATCGTGTTTTCGGGCTAGTGTGATTTCAACGTCTCCGGTGGAATATTGTCGTATAGCTTGTTAATCGTCACAAAAGTGATTTCCAACATCTCTGGTGGAACATGTTTGTTTCTTTCGAATGTCCATCAACTCTTGTTTCATAAATTTGTATCCATCGAGCTTGTCAGCCAAACCCATTGACTTTTTGATCGTCATTGCGGGTCCTTTATCTTCACCCGAATCCGATTACTTTCTTTTTTGCCCTGAACTACTACTATCTTCACCCAGCAATGGTACAGGGGCCCATTTGTCATGTTTTCAAACCGCCTCCCACGCCTCAACATGAGGAAAGCCACCCCGATGTCTTTTTTGGTAATCTTTTAGCGCTTGTTTCATGACTGCAACATCGTCACTCCGCCTCGTCTACTTTATGAGCCGCGCCCCTCGCCTTCGAACCGGAACTCGAAACCTTTTTCTTGCCATCCCCCTTGTTTTGTCTATACGTAGATTATGAGAAAATTGAGATTTACTATGAATATGTGAATTGGGTGAAAAATGAGATGGATAAATGGAGTTTAAATAGAAAACTGTTGGTGCATGTTATGTGACAACAACTTTGGCTTGGTCTTTGGATATTTTACAAGGTTTGGATATGAAGACTTCAAGGAAATTTCGAGTTTGTTAGAGCCCAACCAAGTCCGAGTTTGTGTCTTTGTATTAGTCTAGTTTGAGTTTGTTAATAATTGTAATGTGGGCCTAGCCCAATTCGTATAGCATGGTTGTAGTATATAAACAGCTTTGTGCTTTAGGGTTGAGGTTAGACATGGTGTGAGACTTCTTGAGACATTGAGAGAGTTAGAGAAAACACAGAGAAAGGCTACGAGTTCTTGTGATCTTGAGTGATTGTAAACTTCGTGTTTGATAATCATAGAAGTTCGGTTTGGGAATTGGTTTTTGTGTTCTTCATCTTAATCTTCTCATTTCTGTGTTCATCGATCTATCAAGGGGATTCCGCACCCTTGCACATGATTCTCACAAAAAGATGTATTGTATATATTTTTCAGATTGTATAGTTTGTTTTGAAAAAAATATCAAAAATACCAAAAAGATTTTCATTTTAAAAAGGTCTCCCATTTTGAACTGACGGGTTGTTGTTTTTACATGATAAGATAAAATATTGGTTTATCTTGAATGTGAAAAAGACTAATGGTTTTTCGAGATATTTGCTTGTGTTTCTAAATAGAATGATGCAGTTATCAAAATGAAGTGCAGAATACAAGTAAAGTGCAGATTTTGTGTGAAGTTCATTGAGAGTGAAGTGAAAATGTGTGAAGATGCATGGTAGGATCCTTCTACTACATTGCTGAGAGAAATATCGAAGAGTTTGAGCTCACTTGCTTAACCAAAGATTGCTAGTTCACTTATCTACAATGAATGAAATTTTTGGAGATTGGAAGCATCAGCTAAGGGGGAGTCTATTGATGTTCAGAAACTATGTGTAACTGATGCTATCCAAAGACCAAAAGACTGCAAGATGTTTGAAGACAAAGTTACACTATGAAGCTATTGCCAAGGGGGGAGTCTGTTGATGCATATTTTGTGACAACGGCTTAATAGTTTAATTATTTAGTCTTTGGATATTTTGTATTCGGCTTAGCTCTATTGGTTAGTAAGTTTATTATTGTAATGGGCTTGGAGAATGGCCAAGCCCAGTCCAAAGCCCAGTATGCAAACATGGATATATAAACATGTTATGCATTAGGGTTTAGAAGTAGATGATGGTGAGAGAGTTTCAGTGACACAGAGAGTGTCTGTGAGACTGAGTGAGAGATCTACAGAGAGCGGCTGTAGGATCTCGTATGGATCTTGAATTGATTGTAAACTTCTTGTTGGATAATCAATAGAAGACCGGTTCGTAAGTGATTTGCATTGTGTTCTTCATCTTTCTTGTTCCTGTGTTGTGTTTGATCCTGTAAGGGGATTCCGCACCCTTGATAGATTGTCAACCTCGTTACGATCCACGTGATTGGGACCAACAAAAACAAATTAATTTTTTATTATGTAACGGCTATAAAGCCGTTTGAAAATAACCAAACAGTAAAAAATGAGTTGGATCACACGCGGTAACAAATCACCGATTAAACTAGCCGCGCGGTAAAAAAAATTGGCGACGGTGTTACCCGCACGACAGAGAAGTTTACGACACCCTTTACCGTTTCCACCCGTTACACCCTAATATAGTACAATCTGCATTTTAATTTATAGTTTATTTAAAACAAACCAAAATACATATAACAAGATAATAAATTTAATTCAAATGCATATTAGTTTAAGCTCCAAAGTTGAAATATAGCAAACATGATAAATATAATGATAATCTTGGACATTATGTGTGGGCTCAAAACAGGGCACACGTGGACCATCAACGAGAAAGTAGGAAACTGATGGGAGAAGTAACCTACCACGGTTTGTTTTCTGGAATGATCTTAGCCGTACACGTGTTTAGGCTTTTAAATTGTGATTTTCATTTTATAGTCATAAATTGTGATTGTACTCAACAACACATCCTAAAATCTTAATTTTGCAGAATATATACGGGTCATATAACGTTATGCAGTCCGTATAGAATAATTTTACATGATAGATAGTGAGTCGTAGAATATTATACGGCTCGTATAGTGTTATAAGACTCGTATAATGTTATAAGACTCGTATGGATAAAGAAAATATTAGGTCGTATAACATTCTATACGGGTCATATAATGTTATACGGTCCGTATACATGGAGACAAAAAAATTCCCTGACATTTTTTTTGTGCCAATCAGTTGTACGGCAAGTATAACTCTATAAGGGCCGTATACATGTAGGGGTATAAAATTAAGATTTTAGGGGTGTGAGAATAATTGCAGCCTTGTGATTTTCGTTTTATAGTCAAACTAGTTTTTGCCCCGCGTGCGTTGTTGCGCCGTTTTTTACGTTTAATTTTACATTTTTATTACGATTTGGTTCATTATGGTACATCCAAACTTTTTTTAGATTTAGACATTGTAAAAAGATCAAAGGAAAAACAGAAAAAGAGAGGACTTTATTAAATTTTGAGGAGTATATAGTAAGTTTTAATGTTTTAAAGGGTTGTAACGTAAATTATTAAAGTTCAGGGTTCTATTTAGACACTTTTAATATACCAAAAAAAAAATTAATGCAAATTGCTTGAACCGGGGTTCGAACCCGCATCTGGCATGTTAAAACCTACAAGGTTTTCCACCACATCACTTTCATTGTTCATGTTACAATCTGTCTTCTCATGTATATATATTAATGTTGTAGTTGTCGGGGAAAAAAATTCCTTTAGTGGGTGTCATGTCATGTGACACCCACAGGTTGGACAACATTTGGGCAGCCGCCCTTATCCACAAATCAACATCGATTACTATTTCCGACCATGTTTTGTAATAAGTGATATGATATGATATTTAGAATATAGTATTAACTATGAATTTTTTTGGGAAGCCAAGATATATTGAATAAATACCGACCCAAAAACTAGGGCAAGTACATCACAAAGTTAGTGTAGATTAGTCCGGTCTATTTTACACAGAATCTAAAACCCGACTTGAATGATAGTCATCCGAATCTGAAGGCCCAAGACACCTGAACCTTTTATGGGTCGGTTTTCAGGATACATTTTCCCCGTCAAAAACCCAAACAATCCGACTTGAAAAACCACAAAAACTAAACTTGAACAATTATTGTCTTTTATATATATGTGTTTTGGTTTGAAGTCTCTCGTATTTGGAACATTGAGTTTTGAGACTTTTAAACATTATCAAACCATATTATCAAATTATATTTGCATTTGGATTATATATTTTTATCATTAATATAAATTTTGATGATATCTTGAAAAAAACATTTTTATTAATCATACATCTAAGCATGAAAACCGAATAACTTGACCCGAACTAACCCAAACCTAAGCAACCTAAACTTTAAATAGGTCGGTTATCGAGTCACTTTTTCCTAGCCTAAAACACAGACCGAAAAGCCTGAAACCAAAAAAAACCACGAAGAATACCCCTAGTGTAGATGCTTTTTTATTATTATTATTATTATTATTATTATTATTATTATTATTATTATTATTTATATAATATTAATTTGCAAGTTGTTTATGCATGGTGGGGTTATAATATTAACTCAATCAATTTTTCACTTTCAACTTTGTTCCTCTATACTTTTTATATTTTATGACTTTTTTGTATTATGTTTCGATCTAAATTTTGCTAGTTAACATGTCGCAACATGCATATGTAGTTCAATGTTTTAATGCCTATTTTTTCCGTTTAACAACCCCGTCGCAACGCGCTATCTAGATCCACTTGGTTATTTTTTCTATGTTTTACGTATCGAGTGTGTAGTTCAACATGTTTCGTCTATTTTTCGTATAGTTTTGTTTTTACATTTTTTAATTTATTTTTAATACGAGTTTTTCCGATGTTGATGGTCGTTGACGGTGGTGTGACATTGTGCTACTTGGCATGGTTTAAGACCCCCCCCCCCCCCGGTCGTAAGTAGGGGACTTAATACTAGTGTTTTTTCACATTTAAAATGTGATGAAACATTTCATTTGCAAGAATTTGAACTCACGGCACTTGTATGAGAGGCAAACACCATACCACTAGATGGAGTGTAGATGTTTAATCAAGGAGAAAAACAAATATTAAATACTATAATATACATAAAAATTATTTATTATGATTCTTTTATTCATTAATGTAAGTGTTGAAGAAAAATAATAAAGAATCAGACCACTCTGCTCAGATATTATGTTGAACGAGTCAATAAGTCAAACTTAATGAAGATAATGGACAAAAGGACAAAGAAAAGAATAATCGGCACTAGAAGAAGATTAAAAGGTCATCCAAAGATAATGAAGAAGACAAGATCAGAAGAATCTGAATAATCTAATGATAATCTAATGATTAGCATCAGATCAGAAAGAGTCATCAGAATTTTGATGACTAGAACTATCAGAAATCTGATGATGAATCATTAGAATTCTGATATCTCTACTTGCCATACCCGATAAGGTATGCATAACTACCAAGATGACTGGTGGAAACAACAGATTCAATGAAAATATGTCAAAAGGAAACTTTTTACAAGTCAAGTACATGAAGAAACAAATAGGGAATAAAATGTTTATTTATGACGAACATTCTCTATAAATAGGGAATAAAATCCTCTCAGAGTAAATGAGTTGTACTTTGCATTTAGTACATCTTACAAACTCCACTGCCCTTCACTCACCCAGAATTCTTTATGTATTCGTTTTGTATTAGCCAATAACCAATCAATCAATCATTCTAATCTTTGCAAAGTGATATAAACTTAAAAATTATGTACTTTGGTTTCGTAAAAGTTTGATTTCTATTTCTGCATGCTATTTTCTATCTTGTTGAAATCACTTGCCATTTTTATCAAAGATTGTTCATCTGGGATCAACAATATTATATCTATGTAATGTGCCAAAGAGCTTCTCTAATAATTGGTCTTCCACATGTCAAAAACGTGTCATGTCATAGCTGTCAGACTTCCCTCAAACCCAACTCTCAAACAACATTCTCTCCTTTCAAAACTAACTTAAATGCCATCTATCCACCCCTTCCTCTCACACACACACCTCCTTCCACTCAAACATGTCATTCAAGGTAGTTTTTGCACAAGAACTCCATCTCATTCATTCTCCCTTCTACCTCACTCTCCATGTCTTTCAAAAAACTTCCCAAAACCTCCTATTGGAATGGTCTAATCATTACATGGTTTATGTTAACATGTAGTAAATATGTTCAAATTGTTTCACACTTATAAAAAACACACGTTACATTGGTGAAATGGTTTGTGAAAGGTTGTAGCAGAAAAAGAATAGAGTAAATTGCTAAATTCTTCCATGAGGTTTGGGCATGTTTGTCATTTCCATCCTAAATAACTTTTTTGTATCATATAGTCCTTCACTTTTGGATTTTTTTTGCTATTTTCATCCAAAGGTCTGACTTTTTTACCAAAATTGTCCATGAGATTTTGGATTTTTTGTCATTTTCATCCAAATGTTTGATAGAAAAAATAAAACAAATTAGATGTTTTGATGAAAATGGCAGAAATCCCAAAAGTGGAGGACTGTATGGTACAAAAAAGTTGTTTTGGATGAAAATGACAAACATGCCCAAACCTCAGGGACGATTTTGGCAATTTACTCAAAAGAATATTAAAAATAAGAGTTAATTGCCAAAATCATCCCTGAGGTTTGGGCACATTTGCCATTTTCATCCAAAATGACATTTTTGTACCACTTTGCCCCCCACGTTTGGCATTTTTTGCCATTTTCATCCAAATGACTAACTTAGTTAAAAAAACACCATTTAATGAGGGGTATGTTTGAAATTTTACATTTATAAGTAGGGGTATTTTGGTCTTTTGGCTTTATCATTTTATATATTATATAAAAATAAATAAAATTTGAAATAAATTGTTTACCTAAACATAAGCCCAGCCATTGCCATATCTGTAAATTGTTTCCATAACTTTAAAACAACAATGTGCACAAGAGAACATGAACTCATCTTCTCCCTCAAGCAAATTCAGAACTCTAGCAAAAATCCTCAAAGCTTCAATCGTTGGAATAAACAAAGAGCCCAAACAAGCACTCCCAAGGTTCTTTGTTAGTGCACGTTGAAAACAAACTGCGTATTCGATTGCATTCCACGAAGATAAAACAAAGCGATCACCCAACTAATCGTCAAATTCGCAACATTTCGCATAACCTCAACAGTCCAAAACAAGCTCAACACCAACAAGATGATCACCAAAGAGGGGAAATAAAAATTCAAAGCCCCGATCACCGCAAGTATCCAAATCGACATCCAAATGAACCCAATCCCAAGAATCCAATATGTTGGCCGGTTTATATCATGGAATTTCGATACGGGCTCAAGCACTTTCAAGAAAACCCTACTGCAAAACTTGGTTCTTTGGGTCACCCAACACGCGTACAACCCGTTACCGACAGCGAAGAATATGAACACGACACCAACTCCATCGGTGCTCGGGCGTTGGATGCAAATTAGGAGGATGCCTGCTGACAATGTCATGAGGAAGGAGCTACATAGGATGAATTGCACCATGAAATGAGGCCAAACCCAGCTGGTTTTTGCCATGGGAATGCTAATGCGATGCTTAATAGTAATGCTGCTTCAACTTGTGGGAGAAAATACTGAATTACCCTTTTTTCTTTTCTTCTTGCACTGCCTCCTTGTACTAGTCCTTAAACCCATTTGAACAGTAAGAAGAAGACCAAAATACCCCTACTTATAAATGTAAAATTTCAAACATACCCTTTGTTAAACGGTTTTTTAACTAAGTTAGTCATTTGGATGAAAATGGCAAAAAAATGCCAAATGTGGGGGGCAAAATGGTACAAAAAGGTCATTTTGGACGAAAATGCCAAACATGCCCAAACCTCAGGGACGATTTTGGCAATTAACTCTAAAAATAATAAAAACTAGTTGTCTGGGCGTTTGGAAGCTTATGGGGTGTTTTGAAACATCATCTCATTTCACGTTTGGTAAGATTTGAGGAAGCATTTTGCATCACAAAATCTTACAACCCGATGTTTTGCAACCCTAGGATCAACATAAGTGGTTCCTTATACAATTTTAAAGGGAGTTCGGTAGTTTGGGTGATTTTCATGAAAAGTTGGATAAGTTTGGAGGTTTAGAGACCAAAAAAAGGCAAAAATGAAGAAGAATTCAAGGGTGTTTATGTTTGACTACTTGAAAGATTTGTTTCACTTTGTTTTATATCAATTAACATGGGTGGCTAGACATCTTTAATCACTACCGGGTGAGAGATTCTATCATTGCAACATAGATTTTGATTTATGTTTTTTTTTTTTTTGTGATACGAGAGTCTTTCTTTTTTTGTCCTACAAAGATTTTGTTTTTTCAGACAAAGGGCCAGGATAAAATGGGATATGGATGGAGATGAAAACTTGGCCTTTTTTCATGGTTACATCAATAGTAGACGGGCTTCTAACAACATCCAAGGGCTTTTGATTAACGGAATCTGGACTACTAAACCTTCCTTAGTCAAAAAAGAGATTATGGGCTTTTTCAGATTGGCTTTCAAAGAAAAATGCGCAAATAGACCAAGACTCAACTGCCATAATATTAGGAGTCTTTCAGAGATGGATGCGGCGACCCTGACAGTTCCTTTTAGGAATGAAGAGATCAAAAGTGCAGTGTTCGAATGCGGGGCCGACAAAACTCCAGGGCCTGGTGGTTTTAACTTCAAATTCATAAAAAGGTATTGGAATTTATTTGGGAATGATTTTTATAATGTGTTGGCTTCTTTTTACAGTAAAGGTACTATAGCGAAGGGATGCAGCTCTTCTTTTATAGCTCTTATTCCTAAAAATAAGGATCCGGTGGGGTTGAGAGATTATCGTCCTATTAATCTGATTGGGGTGATTAGTAAAACTATTTCTAAGATTCTTGCTAATTATCTCAAAATGGTTATGGGATCCTTAATATCGGAAAATCAAACGGCATTCCTTAAAGGCAGATATATCCTCGACAGTCCTTTAAAGCTAAATGAGCACATTTCTTGGATTAAAAAAGATAAAAAATGGCTTTTCTTTTAAAAATTAATTTCGAAAAAGCTTATGACAACGTGAATTAGAGTTTTCTCCTGGATATCATGGGACAGATGGGTTTTCCTAGTATTTGGTGTAAATGGGTGGAAGGTATTTTAGCCTCGGCTAGATCCGCAGTTTTTGTGAACGGGTCCCCTACCTTTGAATCTAGCTGCTCCAAAGGGATCAGACAGAGAGATCCGCTATCTCCGTTTCTGTTCCCATTGGTTATGGAAGCTTCGTCTAACATATTCAGTAAAGCAGGGCTTGAAGGTCTTTTCAAAGGTATTCAAATACCTAATAATGATCCGATCATTTATCATCTTTTATAGGTGGATGACGCCCTCATTTTTGGGGAGTGGGATAGGAGTAATGTCAAGAATGTGGCTAGATGCCTTAGAATTTTTTATTTGTGCTCTGGTTTAAAAATAAATCTTCACAAATCCACCTTATACAGGTTGGGTGTGGAAAATGGTGATATCAAGGATATGGCTGAGGTGATAGGGTGTAACAATAATAACATTCCGATATCCTATCTTGGTATCACGGTGGGGGCCAATAAGAATAGAATTAGCAACTGGGACCAGATTGTTGAGATTTTTGAGAAAAGGTTGTCGATTTGGAAAGCTAAAACTATGTCTATAGGGGGAGGCTTACTTTGATTAATTATGTTCTAGAGAGCCTTCCCATATACTACTTCTCTTTATATAAAGCTCCAATCGGTATTATTAAAACTCTTGAAGCTAAAATGAGAAAGTTTCTTTGGGCGGGCTCTAATGATAGCAATAAAATGAACTAGGTGGCTTGGGACTGGGTTACATGACCCAAGAAAGAAGGGGGTTTGGGTATTAACAGACTTAAAGAAGTTAACGAGGCCCTCCTTTTTAAGTTGGGATGGAGGTATAGGGTCAAAAATCAAAATTTGTAGAGAAAAGTGGTGGAAGCGTGTCACAGTAAAAACAACCAAAGAAGCTTTATGCCGCTTAATGGTAAATATGCGAGGTGTTGGAATAACCTAGTGAAACTGATTTCTAAAGTGAAAATAAATGGGAAAGGCCTAAATCGGTTAATATCGGGTAAGGTGGGGAATGGGTTGGAAATTCGTTTTTGGATTGACACTTGGATGGGCGATCTTCCTTTCATGGAAAGATGGCCACATCTGTTTTCTTTGGAGTCGTGTAAATCTTGCAGGATCGCGGACAGGATTGATAAGGATCAAGGTATGGGTGGCTTTTCTGGAAGTTGGGTTAGACAACCCGTGTCTGTTGCTGAGCTTAAGGAATGGCAAGAATGTCAAGACATAATCAATGGGTGAGATTATCCAATGACAAGGATACGTGGATATGGAATGATGGTAGTCATGAAGGTTTCTCGGTGAACAAAGTGAAAAAGGCGATAATCAAGGACAAGGGGAATAGCCATCTCCCAAATTTCGATTGGTGTAAATGGGTGCCTCTCAAATGTAACATAATGGTGTGGAGAGGTAATTTGGATAGGCTTGCTACTTGAGAAAAAGGAACGTGGATATTAATTCGGTCATGTGCCCTTTCTGCGATGAGTATGAGGAAACGGTGGAGCATCTCTTCCCTGCTTGTTCGATGGTTGTTAGGGTTTGGGCGGCAGTTAGTGCGTGGTGCAACATTCCCCCGATTTTCGCTTTCGAGTTCAAAGATTTATTGGATTCTCATAACTCTATACAGGCTGGGAAGAAAGCGTAAAAGATCATCTGGGGTCTGGTTATAATCTCGTGTTTGTGTATTTGGAAAGGGAGGAATGAGTTGGTCTTTAATCAAATCAGGACAAGTCAACAAGAAATTATAGCAGAGATCAAGTCTAGAGGTTTTGGGTGGGTAAAAAATAGATTCTCATATAAATATATTTGCTAAAAGGAGTGGTGTAAATATCCTATGTATATGTTGTAAGTGTTGGCTCTTTACCCGTTTAGGTCGGGGTGTTGTTTTTGTTTGGCCTTTTGCCCGTTTGGGTCGGAGGTTGTTTTAATGAATTTTTATTTTCAAAAAAAAACAAAGATTTTGATTTATGTGTGTTTGTTTGAACGAATGGCAATTACTTGCATTTAATATATGTATGTCGTTTGATTGTGCTTTTGTTAGTAGCATTTGTGTTAATTGAAATGCATGTAATTATTGCTTAACTAAGGCTAAATGGTGTGGGAGTCATGGTTGGGACATGATTCGTCACTTAGGAACATGAATGAAAGGCTACACCACCCCCTTGATTGATCCACCATGGTTTCCATGGATTAAACCATGGCAACCATGGTCCTCCTTTCCATTTTTCAAGAAATCATTTCCTTTTTTTAGACAAAGATAAATTATTTATTGATCCACCATGGTTTGCGTGGATTAAACCATGGCAACCATGGTCCTCCTTTCCATTTTTCAAGAAATCATATCCTTTTTTTAGACAAAGATAAATTAAAATAAATAAAGGGCTAGTGGTTTGGGTCATGACCAGACCCTTAGGGTAGTCGTTTTGGATGGTGAGTTAGAGGTAGATTACATGGCACTGAAGTGGAGGGTCATGGTTATCACAAGGGTCATGAGCACACCCTATAGCCTAATGGAGTTATCTAACTGTAGACATTCTAATTAGGGGGGGGGGTTCTATTGGTGTGATCAGCGGGAATTACCCAAAGATAAATTAAAATAAATAAAGGGCTAGTGGTTTGGGTCATGACCACACCCTTAGGGTAGTCTTTTGGATGGTGAGTTAGAGGTAGGTTATGATGCATGTGTAGCGTTATATATTTTATTGATATTTTAAGCCCTTTTTAACACATTCGTCAAGTTTTAAATTTATAAAACACGACATTCTACTATAGTAACACTAAACACACATATGGGCAAGTGTACCCATCATGAGTGTAGTATAGCGTTGGTAAGATACCGAGGTCGTCCAAGGACACAAGAGCTTTTAGTACCTGTTTATCCTCAACTTCTAACCAAATTAAAAGTTTTTAGAAATGGTTTTAAACTTAAAAAAAAACTAAAAATGCTGAAAAATAAAATAAAATAAAAACAGATAGATAAGATGAATCACTTGGATCCGACTCGCCTTTAATGTAACCTTTGATGATTTCCGCACTTTTGCACTTTTTAAGAGATTATCTTAGTTATAGTAGTAGGCCCCTCTTTTGAAGGTGACGTTACCCTCAACCCAGTAGTTTGAGTCAGCAAGGATACAATCCTAAAGGGTAAGAATATTGAAAGATAATTAATTAAGTTATTAATACGTAATGTGGTAGGCCCCTCTTTTGAAGGTGACGTTACCCTCAGCTAAGTGGTTTGATTCAGCAGGGATACAATCCCAAGTAGCCTGGTTAATGTATTAATAGTAGTTTACATGTGAGGGGATCAAGCCATTCGCACCCCCGCCATCCAATACCAGTGGGTATTGAAGGAGGTCCTAGTAAGCTTGACCCAGGTCCTTACAGGATCTATACACTGAACAAGGCAAGAACCTTACCAAACCATTCCCTTAACCCCCGACCAGGTAGCCAACATATCTCTATATAGACCGTAGAGATATGAATGGTGTAAATCTTGTATTTTATATAGACAGTAAAATAACGCTAAGACACCATGGACAAATGATAAGGAAGTTTCACCTTCAACATAAGAAACTAGTTATTAAAGTTATTAATACAAAACCAAATAAAAAGTGCGAAAAGATTAAAAATCAAAAGTATTACATTAAATGCTTGTCTTCACCAAGTGATGTAGGAGACTTAGGCAAACATGGCCTTTGATTATCAAGAACTCTTACTATCAATCTTGGATCCGGAGACTACTACACACACTCTAAGATGTATGATGGATGATGGTGGTGGATGTGGGTGTTGTGATGGTGGTGGAGTGTGGGTGAAGTGGGAGAGAGGTGGTTTGCCAAGGGATGCCTTTGAAGTGAACCAAGCACCCCTATTTATAGCCTGCACAGAAGCCCGGACACGGCCCCGTGTCCATCCTCTTTCTATTTCTTTATTAATTGAAATTGTCTGTATTAGGTTCCACACGCCCCCGTGTTCGCTGGGCACGGCCCCGTGTGCAGAAGCGTATCTTTACTATCACGATTTGTAAGATTTTGTGAATCTTAGCATTGACCACGGCCCGTGTTGAGCTGGGCATGCCCCCGTGTTGGGTATAGAAGCTTCTATAACTTTATCTTTTCCGCAGGCACCTGGCCACGCCCCCGTGTCCGATGGGCACGGGGCCGTGGTCAGCCTTCTGTTTCTTTGTTTTTGCTTGGGAAGATGCTGTCGAGGGGTCGGGCATGCCACGTTTATTCCTTTTCATTGTATTCTTATTAGATTTTGCTGCATATTTGTTTCTTTTGTTCAATTAAGCTCATTTGGTCCTCAAAATATAAAAGGAAGACAAAAGCACACTTTTTCCAACATTAGTACTAAAAAAAGGTTAGTTTTATGCCTCATTTGATGTAATTTATATGTTGCATTTTACACAAATCAAATACCCCCACACTTGAATCTTTGCTTGTCCTCAAGCAAACCTCTTTATAATGTGGGTTACACGCCCAAATGGAATGGGTAGAAGAGAAGTTTTGGGCTTGTCTTGAGTGTCGGGAATCCAAGATCTTTATTGGGTTTTATTTTTATGCTATTTACAATCCTATTCGTTATGATTTATTTAGAACGTTTCATAAGAGAAATTACTTATTTGGGCATAACATGCCTCTTTAAAATTCCATTTATATACAAGTTCACATACCTCACGGGAGATCACTCAACACTCGGCCGAAGATGTATTTTTGTGAAACACTCAAGACCGTCATGGAACTTACTTCTACCATAAGTTTGCCAAGCAATCAATCCTCCTCCTTTTTAACTATAAACCATTGTACATATTAAGAGGACTTTGGGGAAGGGTTAGGCTTGGGTTAAAGGTAGGTGGTTTTGAGTTAGTGGTTAGTAAAAAGGGCTAAAAGCGTAAAAAGCATCGATCATCGTAATACTTTTTTTTGTGACTTTTATTCAAACTAAACACTTTCAAACAAAGTTTCTTTGAGGAACTTGTTTGTTTATTGCTAGACTTCATTTTTTTGTAAGGAATCGTCACAAGAAAACTGAGCTTTTTACTAAAATAAAGGGTTTAAATGAAAACGGGTTTGGTGGGTGAAGGGTGTTTGTTTTGTGGGTTTAGAATTGAAAAGGTTTAGGCTCAAAGGGGTTAACTAGGGGGATTTTGGGTAGGTTAAAAGAAAAAGAAAAATAATGGTGTTGAAAAGAAAAAGGGTTAGTCCTAATTCCTACATCATTTACTTACTTGGGTTTAAGTTGGTAAGGACCGGGAATGTATCATCGTGGCAAGTTCTAGAGTTGTAAGAAACCAAGCGGCTATTCACACAAGAAACGAAAAATGAGCATTTAGTTTAAAGATGTATGCTTGTACGCTCAATAAAGGCTCAAAACTCACTTTTTGTGGGAATGGGTTTATAATGTGATCAAGTATATATAATCAAATTTTAACTAGATCTGTCATGCCGTTTCATAATTTTCTAATGTTGGTTTTTTTATCACGACGCTATCGGTTGTAAATTTGTAAAAATATAACCTTTTTAGAACTTGTTATTCCCAAATTAAACCAAGACAAGTAAAAAAACGAAAAGTTTTTGAAAAAAAAATTGGGGTGATTAACGGTTCCAATAGAGTTTTGTGTAAGGCTTGTTATTAGGACTTTCAAAATTAAAGGTTTAGCATCCCCCCACACTTAAATTACACATTGTCCTCAATGTGTGCCAAAAATAAGTTTTTAGGTTGATTGAATGCGTAAAAAGGTGTTTCAAAACAAAATTTTATGTTACTGGGCATCTGGGCACCAGCCCGTGTTGGTCCGGGCATGGCCCCATGTTCAGATCGCCAGTATCATATTTAACAGAAGGCTGGACACGGGGGCGTGTTCAGTGAACACGGCCCCGTGTCCAGTTACCTGAACTAGGGGTTTTCTGCAGAACCTCGGGCACGGGGGCGTGTTGGGCTGAGCACGGCCCCGTGCTGAACTTGCTGTAATGAAGAAAAATTGTCGGAAGGCTATGTTTTTGTGCACGGGGTGTGGGTTCAAGTTTCCCTTAGTAACCTCCACCATTTCGAGTGTGTTTTATTCCTAAAAAGTAAAACTAAATTAGAAAGCATAAAAGTTAATCTAAACTAAAACTACGGATAGTTTCTCGGAATGCCTCCGTGGTGCACCACGTTTATAAGGGTCCTTGGCTAGACCCAAAGTCAGTCATATGTTACCCAAGTGGGATGTCTTGCATCCCATGTTGCACCGTCGGATAGCGTCATCCAAGCTTGAGTCTATGACATTCATGTAGTTGACCGGGTCGTCATCTTCTACTCTTTTCCCAACCCCGAACTCCATCTCTTTGTCCCCAACCCTCAATGTTAATTTCCCACCATTAATGTCCACCATTGCGTGAGCGGTGGCTAGGAATGGTCTTCCTAGGATGAGTGGTAATTCGGTATCTTCCTCCATATCTAGTATGACAAAGTCGGCTGAGAAGACAAAGTCTCCGAATTTTACCAATAGATTTTTCGGAGACACCTTGTGGATACTTGATAGACCTATCGGCGAGTTGTATGCTCATCTTTGTGGGACTTGTTTTACCTAGTCCGAGTCGGTCAAATATTGATGCGGGCATGAGATTGATGCTAGCCCCAAGATCGGCTAGTGCATTGCGTATGGGTGATCCCCCTATGGAACAAGGGATGGTGACGCTTCCGGGGTCAATTTTCTTTTGTGGGAGTTTGTTAAGTAGAACGGCGGAGCATTCTTCACTTAAATTAACTAATTGCAATGCTTCGATTTTCCTTTTGTGAGTAAGAAAGTCTCTCATAAATTTTGAATATTTAGGCATTTAAGAGAGGACTTCCACAAATGGAAGATTGATGTGCAATTGTTTTAGTAAATTTACGAATTTTGTGAATTGCTCATCGGTCTTTTGGCGAAGTAACTGACCGGGGTAAGGCACTGGGGGTTCTTGGTAGGCTCTTGATTTGGCGGAGGAGTCGTCTCTTTTTGGGGTGTTGGAGAAGTTGTGGTTTGGTTAGACGGACTCTTTTCAGATAAAGGTAGTGGAGCCTCCTCGGGACCTACGGTACGGTTTCTCAATGTGATGAGATGTACTTGCGCATTTGGGTTGGTTTCGGTATTGCTGGGTAACGCGCCTTGTGGTCTCTCGGAGAAATTTTGAGCTAGTTGATTTAGTTGTTTTTCAATGTTTTGAATACTAGCTTGTTGATTTCTAAAGTTTGATTCCATTTGTTGGAATCGATCCGAGTTTTTATTTTCGGTGTCAGAGATGAGTCGTGAGATAGTACCTTCAAACCTCTCTCGTCCCCCTTGTTGTTGTTGAGAAAAATTTTGTGACTCATTTCTTGGTTGTTGAAAGTTTGTTCATTGGTTTTGGTTTTGTTGGTTACTACTATTGTCGGGTTCTCTCCAACCAAGGTTAGGGTGGTTATGCCATCCTTGGTTGTAGGTACCCGTTGGAGGAACTGACGGCCTAGGTCTATTATCAATGTAGTTTACCGTTTCCGTTTGATTATCCATTTCTTTCATACAACTCTAACTTTCATGTGGCACACCTCACCCTTCACAAGCCATAACCGAGGCCGTTTTTGCCATTTCTAACTTTTTGATTTTTGAAGAGAGGGCCTCGATTTGGGCTTGTAAAGAAGTGCTTTCGTCTACCTTATGGGCGCGCCCGGGGCAATAGATTTTGTGCCACGGGGAGTGTGCCACTGAAAATTGTTTTGAGCAATTTCCTCAATTTGATTATAAATTTCATTTGGGCGACGATTACCTAGAAGTCCCCTGGAGATAGAGTCAAGTGTTTGTCTTGTGTGTGGCAACAACCCATTATAGAAAGTGGATACTTGTTGCCATACCGCAAGACCATGATGCGGACACTTTCTTAATAGCTCCTTGAATCTTTCCCAAGTTTCATATAAGGATTCCCCGTCCTCTTGGGAGTATGTATTAATTTCGGTCATTAATTTAGCAGTTTTAGAAGGAGGGAAATACTTATACAAAAACTTTTGGGCTAATTCATCCCAAGTGTTTACCGAACCCACTGGGAGGGTGTTAAGCCAAGCCTTAGCTCGATCTTTTAGTGAAAATGGAAACATTCAGAGGCGGATGACGTCGTTTGATGCCCCATTGATGCGAAAAGTATCACATATTTCCAAGAAGTTGGTAATATGTAAGTGAGGATCTTCATCCGCAAGCCCATGGAAAGTTGCGGAGTTTTGGAGCATTTGAATCAAATGCGGCCGAAGTTCAAAGTTGTTGGCATCGACATTTGGTGCATTGATAACGGCGCCAAGATTACCTACCGTGGGCAGTAGGTAATCCATTAGGGTACGTTGATCCGCCATTAAAAGTGGGTCCCCTGAAACTCTCTCTTGGATTTTAGCATTAAGTCTTTTTCTTATAAAGCGTTCGGGTTCGTCTAAAGGTTATTTTATGTCTTTATTGGAACTGGAGCTAATACACTGCGTAGGAACTTTGGTGTGGCGCCTGGGTTGCAAGTCCTGCAATAAAAACAAAAAGATTGTTGGTCAGGAGTCTCACCACGGCCCCGTGGTCGTGGTTACAGTGATTGTTTTCCGGATCCCTGTTACTGGAGAGTTCAACACGGCCCCGTGCTGCACCAACACGGCCCCGTGTTCAGCTCTTTGTAACTCGGAAAATAAAAACTGCCAATAAGGATGCTGGGCACGGCCCATGTCCGACCAAGCACAGCCCCGTGCTGCAGTCTGTAGAAGCTGAAAAATTTCAGAAAAATCCTAAAAAATAGAAAAATAAGAAAAATGATTAGGCCATTGATTCCTAACTTTCTTAAAATCCTTGTGTCCTCGGCAACGGCGCCAAAAACTTGATGTGTGTGTAGCGTTATATAATTTTATTGATATTTTAAGCCCTTTTTAACATATTAGTCAAGTTTTAAATTTATAAGACACGATATTTTACTAACACTAAACACACATATGGGCAACTACACCCATCGTGAGGGTAGTATAGCGTTGGTAAGATACCGAGGTCGTCCAAGGACACAAGAGCTTTTAGTAACGGTTTATCCTCAACGTCTAACCAAATTAAAAGTTTTTAGAAAAGGTTTAAAACATAAAAAAAAACTAAAAATGCTGAAAAATAAAATAAAATAAAAACATATAGACAAGATGAATCACTTGGATCCGACTCGCCTTTAATGTAACATTTGATGATTTCCACACTTTTGCACTTTTTAAGAGATTATCTTAGTTATAGTAGTAGGCCCCTCTTTTAAAGGTGATGTTACCCTCAACCCAGTAGTTTGAGTCAACAAAGATACAATCCTAAAGGGTCGGAATATTGAAAGATAATTAATTAAGTTATTAATGCGTAATGTGGTAGGCCCCTCTTTTGAAGGTGACGTTACCCTCGGCTAAGTGGTTTGAGTCAGCAGGGATACAATCCCAAGTAGCCGGGTTAATGTATTAATAGTAGTTTATATATGAGGGGATCAAGCCATTTGCACCCCCGCCATCCAATACCAGTGGGTATTGAAGGAGGCCCTAGTAAGCTTGGCCCAGGTCCTTGCAGGATCTATACACTGAACAAGGCAAGAACCTTACCAAACCATTCCCTTAACCCCCGACCAGGTAGCCAACATATCTCTATATAGACCGTAGAGATATGAATGGTGTAATTTTTTTATTTTATATACACAGTAAAATAACGCCAACACACCACGGACAAATGATAAGGAAGTTTCACCTTCAACATAAGAAACTAGTTATTAAATTCATTAATTCAAAACCAAATAAAAAGTGCGAAAAGATTAAAAATCAAAAGTATTACATTAAATGCTTGTCTTCACCAAGTAATGTAAGAGACTTAGGCAAACATGGCCTTTGATTGTTGTCACAGCCTGACTTTTGCGGAAGCTTGATTATGTGTGCCTTGCTTAATATCATTGCATTCAATCATAACAACCACTATATGATAAAACTACTCGATGATCATCCATTAAATAAGTTTAGAAACATAACAACATTGTTTTGATACGTAGACTCCAAATTCGAATTACAAACCATACGAATTGTTTAAAGTTCCACAATGACTTAACAAAAGACTTTAAATAAAACCAAGATTTGGAAGAGGTGTCTTGTCCAGGAAAGGACACCCTAAACAAACCCCAAGACTATGGATGACATCTCTTATTCTTAACAACATTTGAAACTTCCGAACGCCCGCCAGATCCACATTTTAATTCCCTGAAATACATGTAGTTTGAAAACATCAACAAAAGTTGAGCGAGTTCATGTATTTGTTTATGGGTATGAATAAACCTTTGTAGTCATTGAAAATATGTATGTATATTTGTAAGTGAATATGAACATATCAATCAATGGTTTGCAAGGCGATCAACAAGTGTGCAACGGTGTAGGAAGCCTCAATCCTTTGCGTATTTCGTACCGGGCCTCCCGGCTGGAATGACATAGTCACCACATGCGGTCAACTCGCGGACCCATGGGTGGGGCTCGCAACACCCAAATAGATCTATCACTCATGCCCCTCGATCCTTATAAAGGATTAATGGTCTCAAGCTAACGCCTACCCATTCACATGATCTAACAGTTCATTTCATTTGTTATCGTAATCATTTATTTCACCCCCGAAGTTATAAAACGAAAACTGTTAAACAAAATGGGGACATGAACTCACAGTCTTGCGTTCTTCGTAAGCACCGTAACTTAAAGCTTCTTCGGATATACACGACTACTTACAATCGTACTATTGTCTATTAGACGAGCGGGTCGTGCCTTGACTTAGTATGGATTAGTGTCTTTGAGTTACTTTCTTGTGTCTTCAATATTATTTCAGGTTTTAATTATTTGTTAAAATATTAAATATTTTAACTTAAATTATATTTATTAAATTTTGGAATAATAGTTAAAATAATCTATTTTAACTTGATACTTCTCAAGTATTTATACATGTATTTCCTTCCCAATGATGGGTGTATTTGTGTTCGTATACTCATACTTGTATATTTTGCCATTTATGTGGGATCGTATTCCGGAGTGTAGTTATACGTACGAAAATACGTATCTTCGTGTAATTATTAAGTATTCTTATACTTAATTTCGTATTAACTTTTCCGGAATGTTATCTTTAATAAAGTTCATCAATATATATTTCCAAATATATATATACTTTAAGAAATACTACTTAGAAAAATTATTAATAATTTTTCCTTTGGCAAAAATATTTGTATTTTCATATAAGTTCTAAAAATAATATATTTTCAAGTCTAACTTGGAAAATATATATATAAAAAAAAGGGTAATGCACGGTACCCCTAACCGCGGAGGGGATAACCCCTCCCAGGCCGCCACCCGACAAGCCTGAGCCTGGCAGTAAATACCCTTGCCGAGCCGACCCTTTGAGGGTACTTTGTTCGCCCCAAGGTTCGAACCCGATACCTCTTGGTAAGAGGTGGGTGTCGGTGGCCAACTGGGCTACCCCAGCTGGTTAAAATATATATATATATATATATATATATATATATATATATATATATATATATATATATATATATATACTTATTTTTCTCCAAAAATAATATATTCCGTTTTTGTTTAGAAAATATATATTTCTTTCAAAAATAATATATCTTCTAATATTTCCAAGAAAATACATATTTTTATCCACCCAAAGATAATATATTTTCTTCTTGTCAAAAATATGATATAACTTTGTAATAATTGTAAAAATCAAATTTTCATCCAGTTGGTGTCCAAAATATTATTTACCAAAATATACTTGTGTATAAATTTCCAGAATATTCGTGTATGTTATATTACTTAGTTCGGTTTCACTAATATTTTGTGTATAACTTGTATATTCATATTCTTGGTATTTTGGTAATATTTTGGATTGTAATTTCTTGGTATTTTAATGAGTTATATTATTTCATGTCCTAAAATAATATAACTAATACACAAAGTATACAAATAATCACACACATGGTGACTTCTAAATATATATTTTCCTAAATACATATTTAGTCACTTCTATTTATAAAAACCAACCTCCAATATTTATATTTTTATAACAAAAATTATGGCAAACTTTATGTGAAAAATTCATGATTTAGAATATACTTGTAAATATTTGTTTGAGAATATTTTTCTAAGTGTTTAATTTTTAGAAAAAAATTTCCACGGTTTCCCCTAAAAATGAAGGTTTCCATGCTTTCAAGCATATCATTTTCTTTTGTAAAAATCAACACAAAAAACCAATAATTAACAATAAACAATCTACACTTACCAATCTTGCCAAAAACAAGCATAATCTAATACTTCATGAACTTGAATATTTGTAAAAATTTGTAGTAACTTACTAGGGTTCTTAGTGAGCCTTGTTACCTTCTAAAGTGTGATTGATTCTTTAAAAACTTCATTTTTAAAGAATATAGATCTTTACAACTTATGATCATATTTTCTAAAAATGTTTTTTCATGGATTTTTCTTGTTACACATATACTTCTACACTTTATTAACCACCAAAAATAAGGTTTATTTGTTTGAAAACCAAGATCAAGTAAGTCTTATATTTTTAACTTGGTTTCTTGAGAAATCACTCTTGAAATATTAGATCTACAAGAAAACCACATATCCTTTCAAGTTCATGCTTCTCATGAGGATGATCCATTAACTTCTATCATGTTCATCCTCTCATCTAGCTAGATTATGTTTTTAATCATGATCTCAAGATCATATGATGATCAACATCATTTTCACAAGCAAACAATGATCAACAAGTATTTCAACACATAAACAACTTAGTTTCTTCATTATTCAAGCTTATGTTCAAGTTTACTTCTTGTGATTCTTAGTGTTCTTCATTATTAACATTATGAATCTTCTTTTAACCACTTAAAATAGAAGTAAAATGGAAAGATCAAAGCTCCTACCACTAGCTCAAGGCTAGGGATGATCAAGAGAAGAAAACAAGTGGATAAAAGCAAATGAACAGGGTCCTTGAACTTCCGTAAGCTCCTAGCTCCTTTGTGTAACCTCTAACACACTTGTATATGCTTGGATTGTATGAGGGATGATCGAAAATGGTGAGTGTGTGTGTATTGATGTTCGGTCGAGAGCACAAGGGGAAGAAGAGAAAGAGATGTGTTGAAGTAATGAAAGATAGAATGAGCTTATGTCTTCCAAGTTTACTTATAATCCATTTTCACCTTTTATCTCATGTATAATATGCTCTTAATAGAGAAACACAATCTATTATTTAATTGAAACAAAATCAACAAAGTGGGGGCCATGTTGGCCGATTACTAGGTGGGGGGGGGGGGTAGTAGGCTAGGTTTGTAAACATTAGTTAGTTTAGGGTAAAAATGTAAGTATCTAGTTAGTTACCTTAGTTACTAGATATTTATGATGTGTTATGAAGTTCGGGGACCATAACTAGCTTGGTAATGTTAAAACAGTGCTTCTAGTGTAAATTTGGTGTTTCGGGTAGTGTCCGGTTGTTCGGTTGGTTACCGGTTCGTTATGGTGCTAAACTTTGCAGTTTAGGGTGCTTTATGTTACTTTTTGTGACACTTTTGCTTCCCGACACTTAGGAAAGCATTCAGGACCATTTAACCATATTTCTATATGATATTAGATTGTTTAAATGCTGATTTTTGCTGATTTCAGCACTTTGGGTGAGTTTTAGGCACTTTCCGGCACTTAAACTATCTCTATGAAGGCAGTTTTATGATCCTTATTTTCCTACACACTATACTAGTGTAATACTTGGTTTCTGGCTCATTCTGTGTCTCAACACACTGTCTGTCTATGTACTGAACTGTGTCAGCATATTTTTGATTTATCTGATAACTGTGCTAACTGTGTTTCGTGCATCATTTGAGTCAAATAAGCTTTCACGCAATAATGATACGACATTAAGCAATATATGATGCACACGTATGTATATGGAAATAATCAGTAAGCAGTTAATTGTAATTCAGCACAGCCATTAAGCACTAATCATGGTTTAATAATTGTATGGATACCTGAAATTTTGACAGTTGTCACATTTTCCCCATGTTAAGAAAATTTTGTCCCGAAATTTTAAGCTCTACTACTAGTTGCAGGGGTGTTAGGGAATAAATGCGGGTATTTTGCTTTCATGCGGTCTTCACACTCCCAAGTGAACTCTGGGCCATGACGCGCGTTCCATCGAACCTTGACGAGTTTAACACTACTTCTCCGAGTTTTGTTAACTTTCCAATCAGTAACCTCAACAGGTTCTTCTGTAAAGTGGAGTGTATCGTCAACGTGAACTTCGTCAGCAGGAATGACTACTGTTTCTTGTGTTGGACTCTTCTTTAGATTAGATACATGGAATGTATCATGAACACCATTAAGTTTTGTTGGTAGTTCTAACTTGTATGCTACAGGACCAATCCTTTCCAGGATTTTAAACGGTCCGATAAATCATGGGTTTAACTTTCCACGCTTCCCAAAGCACGCGACACCTTTCCAAGGTGAGACTTTTAACAGAACCATGTCACCCACTTCAAATTCCAAAGGTTTCCTTCTTTGGTTCGCATAATTCTTTTGTCGATCACGAGCCGCCTTGATGCGCTCTCGGATCTGCATGATCTTATCTGTCATCTCTTGGACCAATTTGGGACCGACCAGCTGTCTATCACCTGCATCTGCCCAGCACAACGGTGATCGACACTTTCATCCGTAGAGAGCTTCGAACGGTGCAGCTTGAATGCTTGTATGGTAGCTGTTGTTATAGGAGAACTCAACCAAGGATAGATGAGTGTCCCAACTGCCACCAAGGTCCATTACGCAAGCTCGTAACATATCTTCAAGTGTCTGAATCGTTCTCTCACTTTGACCGTCTGTCTGTGGATGAAATGTTGTGCTCAGATTTAACTGAGAACCAAGTGCTTCTTGGAAAGATTGCCAGATTCTTGACACAAATCTCCTGTCTCTATCCGATATGATCGAGATAGGCACTCCATGATGTGCAACTATCTCTCTTAGGTACAACTCAGCTAGCTTACCTGTGTTATCCTTTTCTCTGATTGGCAGAAAGTGCACAGATATTGTTAACCGGTCCACGATCACCCAAATCGTATCATGACCTCTGGGTGTCCTTGGCAACTTTGTTATGAAATCCATTGAGATCTGCTCCCATTTCCACATGGGTATCTCAGGTTGCTGTAGGAGACCTGAAGGCTTCTGATACTCGGCCTTCACCTTGGCGCAAGTCAAACACTTTCCAACATAAGTTGCAACATCACCTTTCAGTCTCGGCCACAAGTAGAAATCCTTCAAATCTTGGTACATCTTGTCCGATCCTGGGTGGATCGAGTACCTCGATTTGTGAGCTTCATCAAAGATAACATCTCTAAGGCCACCCAAGAGAGGAACCCAAGTTCGTCCCATAAATCACAAAGTTCCTTCCTCATTGGGTACCAACTTTTTCTCCATCCCACGGAGATATTCAGCCTTAAGATTTTCCTTCTTAAGAGCTTCCCTTTGTGCAGCACAAATGCGCAACGAGAGGTCTGTCTGAATGATCATTTCTAAAGCCCTAACCCTTATGGGCTTAATCCTCTCTTTTCGACTTAAGGCGTCTGCCACCACATTCGCCTTTCCTGGATGATATTTGATTTCGCAATCATAATCATTTAGCAGTTCTACCCATCGCCGATGTCTCATATTAAGCTCTTTTTGATCGAATATGTGCTGAAGTCTCTTGTGATCTGTAAAGATCGTGCATCGGGTGCCATACAAATAATGTCGCCAAATCTTCAAAGCAAACACCACTGCGCCTAATTCCAAATCATGCGTGGTGTAATTTTTCTCATGGATCTTCAACTGGCGCGATGCATAAGCGATAACCTTCTGTTGCTGCATCAGCACGCAGCCCAATCCCTGACGCGAGGCGTCACAGTATACCACGAAGTCATCAGTGCCTTCGGGTAGGGATAGGATAGGTGCATCGCAAAGCTTATTCATTAGTAACTGAAAAGCTTCCTCTTGTTTTTCTCCCCATTCATACTTCTTATCCTCTTGAGTAAGGGAGGTCAGCGGTTGAGCGATTTTCGAAAAATCCTCAATGAATCTAAGATAGTACCCAGCTAAACCCAAAAACTGACGGATCTCGGTTGGCGTCTTCGGAGTTTCCCAATTCTTAATTGTATCGATCTTGGTGGGATCCACATGGATTCCATCTTTGTTTACTACATGACCAAGGAATTGTACTTCACGCAACCAGAACTCGCACTTCGAGAACTTAGCATACAGTTTCTCCTTTTTGAGTAGCTCTAAGATGGCTCTGAGGTGTTGCTCATGCTCTTCCTTCATCCATGAATAGATCAAAATATCGTCGATAAATACAATAACGAATTTATCGAGATATGGCTTGCAAACTCGGTTCATCAAATCCATAAACACTGCTGGTGCATTTGTCAAACCAAATGGCATCACTAGAAACTCATAATGCCCATAACGAGTTCTAAAGGCAGTCTTCGGTATACTCTCTTCTTGAATCCGCAGCTGGTGATAACCTGACCGAAGGTCGATCTTGGAGTAGTAACTTGAACCTTGAAGTTGATCGAAGAGATCATCAATCCTCGGTAAGGGATACCGATTCTTGATGGTTAACTTGTTCAGTTCTCGGTAGTCAATGCATATACGAAACTACCGTCCTTCTTCTTGACAAATAGAACCGGAGCTCCCCCAAGGCGAGAAGTTTAGTCTAATGAATCCCTTGTCCAGAATGTCTATCAGTCTACAACAGTCATACAATGAAAAAGGTGATCTCCAAAAGGCTTCACTAGCTCAGCTCAATAGCGGTGCTCTCATCAAAAGCAAGCTACCTACATAAACCAAAAACCGGCTATGCTGATGGTGGTGCAGGAGGAAGTGGAGGAACAAAAAGCAAGTTGCGCACATGCGCAAGCTCCTCCTCAAGATCATAAACATGGCGCAACAAATAACTGATCTGCTGCTCAACAATGAGAAATCGAGTGTCAAACTCAGGAAATGGAGTAAGCGGTGCAGGAGGATGTGAAAATGGGGATGGTGGTGAACGAGGAACAAATGTAGGCTGATACGGACATGGCAAAGGGCGCGGTATCATCTCAAGCTCTAAAATCTTGCGACTCATAACCTCGTACTGGAGCTGCAATGATAGAAGTAACTCATCCCGTGTATAACCAGTAAAATGCGAGGGATAGTAGGGATCAGAAATTGGCATGGTGTACGGCGGGAACCATCTGAGTGGCTCATCAAGTGGTGAAGAAGTAAAATGAGCAAAAGGTGCAGACTGGGGTATGTGGGGAAATGCTGCTAAAACATGAGGATCGTGGCTAGGCTGCTGGCTAGAAGTGCCCTCCCCTGGACGGGGTGCGGGTATATCCTTCAAGAAAACAATAGGCAGGTTGACACGGTGTACATCAGACTCCACTGGGTGAAAAGGAGCAACATCAACAGGTGCAGGTGCTAGTGGAGGAGTGACTAGCTCAATAACAGAAGGGTCAACGGGTGCAGGAACTGGATCTGGTATGAGTGGTGCAATGTCAGGTATGCCAAATGGGATAGGATCATGATCAGGCAAAGGCTCAGGAGCAGGTATCGGCTCAGGATCAGCAGGTGCAGCATCGGGCTGATCATCAGGAACAAAGTCTAGCTCAAGACCAAGCTCAAAGTCATGTGGAGGAGACGGTGCAGCTGACAGGGCTATATCGTCATCGGAATCAGTGGCATATCGTCGCAACCCAACTGCCTGCAATACTGAAGACGTCATAGACTCAAAGGAATCTGGGACAGAGTGTAAGCTAGAATCAGAAGAAATCTCAATAACGGGAATCCCCAGAAGTGGAACATTAACAACGTCCTCATCGAGCTCTCCATCACCATGAGCATCATCGGGAGGACCATCAACAAACAGATCAAAATCATCGTCAAACAGATCATCGAATGGCCAATCCTCAGGAGGAATGACCACTAGTGGAACAGGAGCGAGGATCGGTGCCACAATATGCTCACCATCGGGATGACCGATGATAAGATGATCGTGGATAGGAATGGGAATAACAAAAGGATCCTCGTCTAGGATACCATCAGCAATCGGTAAATCATCTCCAAAATCAGGCAACGCAAACGGCTGAAAGTCGTCGTCGTCTGACATCATCTCTGGGTCGCTCTCTGTATCGAAAGTAAAGATCTCCGGCTCTGGTGCAATCTCGTCATCTGAGACTAAAGCCATGGGGTCATCGGTATCGGACAATCCGCTCTCTAAAGACGACATACCGCCTGTAACATAACAATCATAACATATGCACATATATCAACCACTACATTTAACATGTAATTAAAGGCAATGTATCATGAAATCACTTATCCTCACAATCCTTTCTATCCTTCTTAGTCTCCCAGACTAGACCACCTAGTCTCCCAGACTAAACCACCCAGTCTCCCAGACTGGACTACCTAGTCTCCCAGACTAAACCAATAAAGTAACCGTGCATTGTGTTTTTTGTCTCTTTTTTTTTTGTAAAAATGTTTGTTCCCTGGATCTGGGCGTTTTGTGTATGCAATGAAAACATGTTGTAAAAACATTTTCGTGAGATCCCTAATGATTGTAGTCTAGACTCGAGAAGGAATCCTAGTTCGCTACAATCGAAGCTCTGATACCAAACTGTCACACCCTGACTTTTGCGGAAGCGTGATTATGTGTGACTTGCTTAACATTATTGCATTCAATCATAACAACCACTATATGATAAAACTACTCGATGATCATCCATTAAATAAGTTTAGAAACATAACAACATTGTTTTGATACGTAGACTCCAAATTCGAATTACAAACCATACGAATTGTTTAAAGTTCCACAAGGACTTAACAAAAGACTTTAAATAAAACCAAGATTTGGAAGAGGTGTCTTGTCCAGGATAGGACACCCTAACCAAACCCCAAGACTATGGATGACATCTCTTATTCTTAACAACACTTGAAACTTCCGAACGCCTGCCAGATCCACATTTTAATTCCCTGAAATACATGCAGTTTGAAAACATCCACAAAAGTTGAGCGAGTTCATGTATTTGTTTGTGGGTATGAACAAACCTTTGTAGTCATTGAAAATATATATGTATGTTTGTAAGTGAATATGAACAGATCAATTAATGGTTTGCAAGGCCATCAACAAGTGTGCAACAGTGTAGGAATGCTCAATCCTTTGCGCATTTCGTACGGGGCCTCCCGGCTGGAACGACATAGTCACCACATGCGGTCAACTCGCGGACCCATGGGTGGGGCTCGCAAAACCCAAATAGATCTATCACTCATGCCCCTCGGTCCTTATAAAGGATTAATGGTCTCAAGCTAACGCCTACCCATTCACATGATCTAACAGTTCATTTCATTTGTAATCGTAATCATTTGTAACACGTATTTCACCCCCGAAGTTGTAAAACGAAAACAGTTAAACAAAAGGGGGACATGAACTCACAGTCTTGCGTTCTTCGTAAGCACCGTAACTCAAAGTTTCTTCGAATATACACGACTACCTACAATCGTACTATTGTCTATTAGACGAGCGGGTCGTGCCTTGACTTAGTATGGATTAGTGTCTTTGAGTTACTTTCTTGTGTCTTCAATATTATTCCAGGTTATAATTATTTGTTAAAATATTAAATATTTTAACTTAAATTATATTTATTAAATTTTGGAATAATAGTTAAAATAATATATTTTAACTTGATACTTCTCAAGTAATTATATTTGTATTTCCTTCCCAATGATGGGTGTATTTGTGTTCGTATACTCATACTTGTACATTTTGCCATTTATGTGGGATCGTATTCCGGAGTGTAGTTATACGTACGAAAATACGTATCTTCGTGTAATTATTAAGTATTCTTATACTTAATTTCGTATTAACTTTTTTGGAATATTATCTTTAATAAAGTTCATCAATATATATTTCCAAATATATATATACTTTAAGAAATACTACTTAGAAAAATTATTTATAATTTTTCCTTTGGCAAAAATATTTGTATTTTCATATAAGTTCCAAAAATAATATATTTTCAAGTCTAACTTGGAATATATATATATATATATATATAGGGAGAAGATCATGCGAGAACCACCTCTTATTGCGAGAACCGCGAGAACCAATGTGAACACAACCAAAAATGCCTAAAAATAGCTAAAAATCACACAAAATTTTTTTTTAATATTTTATATATAAAAATCGCTACTTTTCGAAGCAAAAAAAAATTAAATTTTTTTTTTTAATTTTTTTTTTTTTTTTTGCCACTAAAAGTAGCGATTTGAGCATAAAAAATATTAAAAAAAATTAGATTTTTTTTTATTTTATAATTTTTTTTAGGTTTTTTGGGGGTTTAGTTTTTAGCATTTTAGCTTCGGGGGGGGGGGGGGAGGGGGTTAGGTTTTTGGGGGGTGGGGGGTTTAGGTTTTTGGGGGGTGGGGGGTTTAGGTTTTGGGGGGGGGGGGTTAGGTTTTTTTAGCTATTTTAGGTTGTGTTTACATTGGTTCTCGCGGTTCTCGCAATAAGGGTGGTTCTCGCATGATCTCCTCCCTATATATATATATATATATACTTATTTTTCTCTAAAAATAACATATTCCGTTTTTGTTTAGAAAATATATATTTCTTTCAAAAATAATATATCTTCTAATATTTCCAAGAAAATACATATTTTTATTCACCCAAAAATAATATATTTTCTTCTTGTCAAAAATATGATATACTACCTCCGTCCCATTAAATGTGTCTTATTTTGAATTTTCAAAGTCTTTATTTATAAACTTTGACTTTAATTATATATTTTTGTGTCATATAAATATTGATGAAAATTAACCCGATAAAAACACTTGTAAAACACACTCAAATCATATAACTTTCATCAAGTATTATCTAACACAAACAAAATTATTTAAGGTCAAAGTTTACAAATAAAGACATTGAAAATTCAAAATATGACACTTTTAGTGGGACGGAGGGAGTAACTTTGTAACAATTCTAAAAATCATATTTTCATTCACTTGATGTCTAAAATATTATTTACCAAAATATACTTGTGAATAAATTTCCGGAATATTCTTGTAAGTTATATTCCTTAGTTCGGTTTCACTAATATTTTGTGTATAACTTGTATATTCATATTCTTGGTATTTTGGTAATATTTTGGATTGTAATTTCTTGGTATTTTAATGAGATATATTATTTCATGTCCTAAAATAATATAACTAATATACAAAGTATACAAATAATCACACACGTGGTGACTTCTAAATATATATTTTCCTAAATACATATTTAGTCACCTTTATTTATAAAAACCAACCTCCAATATTTATATTTTTGTAACAAAAATTATGGCAAACTTAATGTGAAAAATTCATGGTTTAAAATACACTTGTAAATATTTGTTTGGGAATATTTTTCTAAGTGTTTAATTTTTAGAAAAATTTTGCCATAGTTTCCCCTAAAAATGGAGGTTTCCATGCTTTCAAGCATATCATTTTCTTTTGTAAAAATCAACACAATCAACCAATAATCAATAATAAACAATCTACACTTACCAATCTTGCCAAAAACAAGCATAATCTAATACTTCATGAACTTGAATATTTGTAAAAATTTGTAGTAACTTACTAGTGTTCTTAGTGAGCCTTGTTACCTTCTAAAGTGTGATTGATTCTTTAAAAACTTCATTTTTAAAGAATATAGATCTTTGCAACTTATGATCATATTTTCTAAAAATGTTTCTTCACGGATTTTTCTTGTTACACATATAGTTCTACACTTTATTAACCACCAAAAATAAGGTTTATTTGTTGGAAAACCAAGATCAGGTAAGTCTTATATTTTTAACTTGTTTCTTAAGAAATCACTCTTGAAAATTTAGATCTACATGATTAACAATTCACTTTGATCATTATTTTACAAGAAAACCACATATCCTTTCAAGTTCATGCTTCTCATGAGGATGATCCATTAACTTCTATCATGTTCATCCTCTCATCTTGCTAGACTATGTTTTTAATCATGATCTTAGCAAGGTCATATGATGATCAACATCATTTTCACAAGCAAACAATGATCAACAAGTATTTCAATACATAAACAACTTAGTTTCTTCATTATTCAAGCTTATGTTCAAGTTTACTTCTTATGATTCTTAGTGTTCTTCATGATTAACATTATGAATCTTCTTTTAACCACTTAAAATAGAAGTAAAATGGAAAGTTTAAAGCTCTTACCACTAGCTCAAGGCTAGGGATGATCAAGAGAAGAAAACAAGTGGATAAAAGCAAATGAACAAGGTCCTTGAACTTCCGTAAGCTCCTTTGTGTAACCTCTAACACACTTGTATATGCTTGGATTGTATGAGGGATGATCGAAAATGGTGAGTGTGTGTGTGTGTGTTGATGTTCGGCCGAGAGCACAAGGGGAAGAAGAGAAAGAGATGTGTTGAAGTGATGAAAGATAGAATGAGCTTATGTCTTCCAGGTTTACTTATAATCCACTTTCACCTTTTATCTCATGTATAATATGCTCTTAATAGAGAAACACAATCTATTAATTAATTGAAACAAAATCAACAAAGTGGGGGCCATGTTGGCCGATTACTAGGTGGGGGTGGGTAGTAGGCTAGGTTTGTAAACATTAGTTAGTTTAGGGTAAAAATGTAAGTATCTAGTTAGTTACCTTAGTTACTTGATATTTATGATGTGTTATGATGTTCGGGGACCATAACTAGCTTGGTAATGTTAAAACAGTGTTTCTAGTGTAAATTTGTTGTTTCGGGTAGTGTCTGGTTGTTCGGTTGGTTACCGGTTCGTTATGGTGCTAAACTTTGCAGTTTAGGGTGCTTTATGTTACTTTTTGTGACACTTTTGATTCCCGACACTTAGGAAAGCATTCAGGACCATTTAACCATATTTCTGCATGATATTAGATTGTTTAAATGCTGATTTTTGCTGATTTCAGCACTTTGGGTGAGTTTTAGGCACTTTCCGGCACTTAAACTATCTCTAGGAATGCAGTTTTATGATCCTTATTTTCCTACACACTATACTAGTGTAATACTTGGTATCTGGCTCATTCTGTGTCTCGACACACTGTCTGTCTATGTACTGAACTCCGTCAGCATATTTCTGATTTATCTGATAACTGTGCTAACTGTGTTTCGTGCATCATTTGAGTCAAATAAGCTTTCATGCAATAATGATGTGACATTAAACAATATATGATGCACATGTATGTATATGGCAATAATCAGTAAGCATTTATTTTTAATTTAGCACAGCCATTAAGCACTAATCATGGTTTAATAATTGTACGGATACCTAAAATTTTGTCAGTTGTCATAATTGTCAAGAACCCTTACTATCAATCTTGGATCCCGAGACTACTACACACACTCTAAGATGGATGATGGATGATGGTGGTGGATGTGGGTGTTGTGAGGGTAGTGGAGTGTAGGTGAAGTGGGAGAGAGGTGGTTTGCCAAGGGATGCCTTTGAAGTGAACCAAGCACCCCTATTTATAGCCTGCACAGAAGCCCGGACACGTCCTCGTGTCCATTGGGCACGGCCCCGTGTCCATCCTCTTTCTCTTTCTTCATTAATTGCAATTGTCTGTATTAGGTTCCATACGCCCCCGTGTTCGCTGGGCACGGCCCCTTGTGCAGAAGCGTATCTTTACTATCAAGATTTGCAAGATTTTGCGAATCTAAGCGTTGACCACGGCCCGTGTTGAGCTGGGCACGCCCCCGTGCTGGGAATAGAAGCTTCTATAGCTTTGTCTTTTCTGCAGGCACCTGGCCACGCCCCCATGTCCGCTGGGCACGGGGCCGTGGTCAGCCTTCTGTTTGTTTGTTTTTGCTTGGGAAGATGCTGTCGAGGGGTCGGGCATGCCACGTTTATTCCTTTTCTTTATATTCTTGTTAGATTTTGCTGCATATTTGTTTCTTTTGTTCAATTAAGCTCATTTGGTCCTCAAAATATAAAAGGAAGACAAAAGCACACTTTTTCCAACATTAGTTCTAAAAAAATGTTAGCTTTTTGTCTCACTTGATGTAATTTATATATTGCATTTTACACACATCAGTTACATGGTGAGTTAGAGGTAGGTTACATGGCACTGAAGTGGAGGGTCATGGTAATCATAAGGGTCATGAGCACACCCTATAGCCTAATGGTGTTATCTAACTGTAGATAGTCTAATTGGGAGGGGGTGGGTTTCTCTTGGTTTGATCAGCGGTAATTACCCAATGATGCAATTCGACCGTCGTTAGAATAGTTAGGGAATGTCTCTTTAGTGTGGTTTAGTGCAATTAATGTTATTAGTTGCCATATCATCATTATGAATTATGTCAATAAATCATGAGTTGGTATACGCATGATTTTATTTTGAACTTGAGAAGATTATTATTCTCCATTTGAAGTAACAACCTTTGCTTAATATGTCATAAATTAATTAATGCATGCGGGCTCATTACGATTACTTAATTGACCATAATTGTATCAATAATATATAAGCCAACCACATACTCCTTGCTAAATCCACATCCTATTTGCCCTATCTAGTTCAAGGTAATTAGCACACTTATATCTCTTTGTGTGGGTACATTCGCAATGGCAAAACATGGGATAAGAGGAAGAAATATGATACATGACATGAACGAATTAGGGTTAGGGTTAGGAAAACAAGTTTGTGGTATAATCAGGTTAAACTAATCAACTCGATTAATACATACGTTTTGATCAGATTGGTTGATATATTAGTTTAAAACTGAAATATAAAATAAATTATAAGTTTAATCTGTTCAACTAGTTACAACCCGTGCTTGGCTAATCACTTTCACTACAAGAAACGGTTACCTTTAGCGGCGACAGGTGTCGCCGCTAATACTCCTTTTTGTCGCCGCTATTGGGTTTTAGCGGCGACACGTCACCGCTACAATGTCGCCGGTATAGGTCGGCCGCTATTGAACAAAATGTCGCCGCTAATACCATCGTCGCCGCCTCTGCCGGAGTATTGCCGGAAAGTTCGCCGGAGACGGATTTCCAGATTTCAAACCTAAAAATCATCACTGTTAGTTTATACTCGAAAATTAACTTAAACACAATAACAAAAAAATGATTAATTTCTTATTAAGATCCATTTACATTTCATGGTTTTTACAAATACAAAATAAGTGAACGGAGCTATAAACAAACACTACATAACTCTACAAAAACTACAACGGCGGAGCTTGATGGTGGCGGATGATGGCTGAGCTTGATGGTGGCGGGTGACGGCGGAAGGTGGTGGCGGATGACGGCGGAGGTTGATGGTGGCGGATGACGGCGGAGCTTGATGGTGATGGACGACGACAGAGGTTGATGGTGGCGGTTGGCGGCAGAAGGTGTGGTTGTTGCTTGGTGAAAAATGATGGAGTTTGGTGAACATGAAGATTGAAATGGGTGTTTGAGATGGGTGTGTGAGGATAAGAGATGGGTGTGTGTTTCTTTGAGCAGGAGATGATGGAAGCCATTAGATCAGTTTTTAATCAATGGTCAGCAGCAAATCTTGAAGAAGCACACGGATCGAACTTTTAGCGGCGACAAAGAGCCTTTAGCGGCGACGTGTGTCTAGGTCGCCGCTATTGCTCTTGTCGTCGCTAAAGATACGCTTTTCTTGTAGTGTTTACGATCAACTTACATGTATTATGTCTATATAATTTTGTTAAAAAATACGTTAATTTAGGTGGTTTTGTAGCAATTTATTTTCTCCAATTACTATTTCATAGTGTTTGATATGCAGGAACGAGTGATGGAATAGAATGGACCATTGTGAGAATGAACAACAACGGTGTTTGGTTGGTCAATAAAATGAAATCATCTATTACACTAGGAATTAGTGAATCACATTCCCTCTAAACACCTTAAATTTATTTCACACACCTTTCTTTTTCATTCCATTCCCTCTTTAACCCTTTATCACCACCACCACCAGGGGCGCAGCATGTGAGGGGCGGGGGGGGACGTCCGCCCCCCGGGATTTTTTGCTCAATAGTGTTATATATGTAGTTTTCGTATAGAAATTTGTGGGTATATACGTTTTCACCCCCCCGGTTCTATAGAAATTTTTTGGTATTCTATAGAAATTTTTGGGTATATATGTTTTCACCCCCCCGGCCGAAAAATCCAAGCTTCGCCACTGACCACCACCACCACCCATCACCGCCGCCACCCACAGTCGTCGCTGCCACCTACCGCCGCCTCCACTACCACCACCTACTTCCCATCACCGCCATCCACCACTGCAGTCGTCGCCTCCATCACCACCCGCCGCCACCACCTAGCATTGCCATTGTCACATATATATATTAAAATAATAACAAAAGAAAAACAGCACCGTCGGTCCCATACATAGTAAAAAGAAATTAAAGTGATAGGCCCACTAGTTTATATGCCTCATAAAATTTGAAGTACATTAAAAAGTAACCAGTAAAATATTTTCCACGTTGCGGCGGTACATCACATTGTATATTTAACTCGAGTAAAACCATGGAAATGTAGATAAAACCTCTCTTGACGAAATATAGATAAAAACATTTGTGACGGTATATTCGCAAATCACGAAAAAAAGTTATGTCTTAAATAAAACTTGAGTAAACCCGTGACATATCCAAATTTATCACAATTGATAAATAAATTTAATAGATAAAAACTATAATTAGTCTAAAAGTAAAAATAATATCGAAAATATAACACACAAATTGTTTAACATCTTTAATAGAAAAAAAAAAAAAAAAAACTATTTGAGTATAAAATTATTAATTATCTATATTTCCTATTTGGTAAAATAAAGTATGCCTAGGTTTTATGTGTCAAACTTAAAAAGGAAAAACTTTTCTTGTCTAAAATTTAAAGAAGATAACTTTATTGTAGTTAATGATTTAACTTAATATATACTAGGATTTCCCAACCACGGGATGCGGCGGGGAATCCGCATACGAACCAAACGGTAAAACCAGTATGAAGCTACAAAATATAAATGTGTAAAATAACAAAAAAACGAAATAAAATCTACAAATACAAGAAAAATGGTGACATGAGACCGGTACCTATGATGTGGTGTTGCCGGTTGCGACCCCGTGTGCCGAAGATTACCAACTTGCAATAGCCACCATCATCGCAACTCGCGGTTGTGGTCGGTATGGTTCGTTAGACAGAAAGTTATGTTTTAATATTAACTATTATAGTGGCGGGGGCCAACCCAATATAAAATAAATAAATAAATGGAAACATATCTAGTTTTTGTAAAAAAAATATTTTTTTTCTGTGGGTACCGGGTTGGTTCGTTTTCAAAATAAATGATATCTTGTATTTAGTTTTTGTAAACAAAACTAACGAATGAAAATTATAAGAGAAAAATAAGACTATATGATTAATGACGTATATTATTTATAGTGTAAAAGGTTAAATTAAACTAAATAAACAACAAACAAACAAACAAACCTACTCTAGCTATTACTCTATAGTTTATGATATAATATGGATATCGTTAAAAGTAAAATTGATAACGTTTAGTGGTAAAACAAAATGTTTGTGACTAAAAACAAAAATAAAGAAAGTGTCATGTAGCTTAGATGATGATGTTTGATTAAAGACGTATATTATTTATAGTGTAAAAGGTTAAATTAAACTAAATAAACAACAAACAAACTTACTCTAGCTATTACTCTATAGTTTATGATATAACGAGTTAACGTTAACCCGCACGTTGCGGTGGGATACTGATTATCATTCTCTTTAGCATCACTGTATAACATTCATTAAGGAGTTTTACATCAACCTTATTTTATAATAATCGCCTAATTTTCAGTTCACATCAATGATACAATAAACGGGATTATGAATCAAAGAAAATTTTTAACTAAAATGCATTAAATAAAGTTAAGTCAAAAGAAGATTTAGTGGACGTTGAAGACAGACAATTAAAAGATTTCACCTGTTTGCATTACTATTACACAAACCCAAATATCACATACGAAAACAAAAGCCCCTACAACATCATATCCTTTTTCACCAATTCAACATATGTATTATATTATTCTTTTACTTGAACAGTACAACAACAAATATTCAAATATCATACCTACGTTTACAAAATCTCATCAAATCAAGTATCAACATATATATATTTGTAATTATTTAAATGATGTTATCTAGCCCTAACGAAGTCTATTTTGATCATCAGAAGTTAAACAACAATCAGATAAATCTTCATGTAAAATCTCACATGATTTCAATTGTATCCGCATAACGCTTACGCAAACGATAACACACTGAATCAGCAAACCTAATCGAATGGATTGTTAACAATTTACATTATCATACACACACTCCATCAAAATTCTACGATTATCTACAAAATCGTTATGTAAAATCTCATTTAAATTCAACCATATTTGCATAATGCTCACACAAACTAAATCACAGTGAATCAGCAAATCGAATAATATTGATTATTAACAATTTACACATCTCATGCACGCAATTAATTCATTGAAACCATATAGAAAAAGAAAACTTAATCAGATATCACTTATCCGATTGATTACCAACAATTTACATAATTTTATACTCAATCTATTGAATTACACTTGGGATAGGCAAACTGATTAAAATTGCTACAACCCAACAACCTTGTCAATCCTCCAAAAAAAAAAACAACAAATTGTAATCACGGATAAACATTTCATTGAAACAATTTAACAAAATTTAAAATACTACCTTAGATGTCGATAATAACTGGTGGGTTGGTTTTGATTTGCGAATGATGATATTAAAGAAAGGGATGTGGGATGTCGAAGAATCTGGTATCGGCATAAGTGGTGAAAATTTCGATTGAATAAAGTTGAAAAGTGACAAATGGATTTTATTTAGTTTCTTTAATAGGGTATGGAAGGTAATAAGAAAGATTGAGATTATTTAAGGGGTGTGTCAATTGGTTAAAGTTGAAGCCGCATGGAATTTATTTAATTTGTTTTATTCTTTAAGCAAATAAAGGGGTGTGTCGATAGGGTATAGTTACAATATTAAGAATGTGAGGGAATGTGTGAAAAGGTGGCAAATGGTATGGGAGAAGACGCGTCGGTTAAGTGAGTTTTAGTGGTGTCCATTGTTGCTTTTTGTGAAATGGTGGCATTAATCGTTTCCAAACATTGAACTTTTCTTTCTTTTCAATTGATTCGGTGGATAAAGTTGAAATGGTTTAATCGAAACCGTGTCAATTACTGTTGAAAACAAAAGTTGCAATGGTTAAATCGATTTGAACCAAAATATCATATGATTTGCAACGGGTCGCGAAGTTTGACGTATTTAATTGTTTGACTTAAAAAAGACACGACTCTTGAAGTTCAAGTTAAAGAAAAAAGACATGATTCTTGAAGTTTGACTTAGAGAAAGAGGTGTGTATATTGGGACATGTTGGTTTGGGTTATACGTTTATTAAGGCAAGGGTATTAGTAAAAGGTGTGATGTAAAGAGACACAACTTTTGACTTACTCTAAGGCACCCCAAGGTACTTTTTGTAGGGTTATGTAATATGGATATCATTAAAAGTGTAAAACAAAATCTTTGTGATTAAAAACAAAAATAAAGAAAGTGTCATGTAGCTTACATGATGATGTTTAATATATAATTATATATTATAATATAATTAAAATCAGAGAGTTTGAGTTTAGAGCTTGTTACTAAAAGCATTTTCTTTACTACATTTTTTACCAATATGAAAAGTTGAAACATCTGTAAGTCTGTAAATAATCGAACAAACACAAACATATGATTAAAAACATTTTTTGTTCATGTAGGACCGGTTTTGACTCTCGAACGATTGCGAACCGACACGTGCGACGTGCGGAATCCGTGCACATGTGTGAACCGAACACAAGAACGTAATACAAACGTGATTCTATTCAATGATTATACAAGTATTACACCACGAATCACCTTGAGCACTAGTTTCTCTCTCTAGAATCTCTCTCTAAGCCCTAAGCTCCAAAATGTCACAAATAGCAAAAAAAATCTAATGCCTAACATAAGGCTTCTATTTATAGGCCAAGGCATAAGGGATTTCCCCTTATTTACAAGTTTGTCACCTTGTCTTTTTCCCTACATATTTCACAATAAAATCGCGTTTTCTTCTATTTTCTGCTACGAACTGGATTGACGGAGGCGATAGACATTAGTGCACTCACAGTTCATGTTCATTCATTAAGAAAATTGGCATGTTCATGTTTGTTTATGTTTGTTCATCTAAAACCTAAACGAACAGTTCCTGAACGTAAACAAACATAAAACAACACAAATGAAAATAAATGACCAAATATAAACAAACATAAAGTAACTTTTTTACATATAAATTATTGATTAATTACGATAAGTTATATTAGAAAACCCAATTATCAATTAGTAATACGTATATAAGTATTTAAAAAGCCTTTTTTATGTTTATATTTATATAAATACAACCCCATATGCATTTATTAAAATGTTAATGAACATAGACGAACACAAATGAACGAATAACACGTGTGTTCATGTTCGTTTGTTTAATTAAATAAACAAATAATTGTGTTCACATTTTTTTGTTTATTTAATAAACGAACTTCTCGCTGAACAAGCTCACGAACAGTTCATGGACTTCGTTTCGTTTACAGGCCTAAACATGTGGCAGGAATTATTTTATTATTATTATTATTATTATTATTATTATTAATATTATTATTATTATTATTCTTTAGAATTTATATTTACTTTATTACTGATGTGCGGTGATAATTTATGGACTTACTAGGTTAGTTACTCGTGTAATACATGGTTTGAATTAGTAAATTTTATTTTATTTTTGTAAATTTAAACATCTATACTATCTATTAAAGGAGCTTAGAAGCTGATGTAATTTTGCCTACGTGTCATCATATTAGCTATGCCACATAGACTCCGCTGATGTCATAATTCCGAATTTTTTATAATATTATGTATATATAATCTGTTTTTTATTTGTTGTTAAATTGAAAAAGTTTTCTTTTTTTTTAGGAGGCAAATTTGAAAATGCATGGGGAGTTGTTTGGCCATTTAATGCACATCATATCAACTCTCTCTTTCTTCTCGATTCAAACTTATAGCACACATTTCTCTCTTTCTTCTCTATTCTTCTTCATCACAGGCGATTTCTTTTCAAATTCTAGGGTTTCTCTTACAAAGCTTCCTCACCAAGAATGTCAGCGGAGAAGAAATCCGCCGGTGAATCACCATCTTTGTCACTCAGTTTCATAGATGATTTGAATCCGTCGAAAGATATGTGGACTATCAAGTGTCGAATCATCCGGAAATGGGTTCAGTCCTTTCGGATGGACCTCGTCTTGCTCGATGAGAAGGTATTAGTATTTGTGAAGTGTTGATTCTCTTATTTTACTGTTCTAGGGTTTATACAGAGATGGTTCTCTAATCCGCATGATTTTGGATTTGTTTTTTCTTTCTGAGACTTGGTTGTGTAATAGAGGTTTGTGTTTTGTGTACTTTAGGTTTGTGTTTTTTCTTATACTCTTAGATGTTTTGTAAAAGAAATGTACTTTAGGGATAGATATAAAGGAACAAACATGAATATTGTTTAGTTGGTTATTGATCATTGATAGATGTTTGTTCTGGGAAGCATAAAGTTTGTTTGTTTTAGCGTTAGATGACTTTAGGGTTAGTTATAAAGAACCAAAGATGAATATTGTTTGGTTGGTTATTGATCATTGATAGATGTTTGTTGTGAGTTACTGTTTCTTTGTTAGTTTTACCCTTGGTGACATGAAACAAACTCGAAAATTGTTTGGTTTTTGAAAGTGTTTTGTGTTTTGTGTAATTTAGTTTTGTGTATATTTTCTGTTTTGTTTTAGGGTTAGATGACATGAAACAAACTCGAATATTATTTGGTCTTTGTTTGTTTTAGTATTAATAAATTTGATGTTATGCTATCTTACTAATTGTTTCTTTGTTTTGTGTTATTTAGGGTTATCTATATTTTCTGCTGAGTATGTTTTATATTTTTTTGAGGTACCGTTTGTTTGTTTCTTTCTAAACTATCAGATTTCACTTATTTGGTCAGGGTCGTAAAATTCAAGCGGGTATTAAGGCTCCATTGATACCTGTGTTTATCTCACAACTTCATGAGGATGAGGTTGTTATTCTATCCAGATTTGGTGTTGGAGAAAACACTGATGCCTACAAAGTTGTTAATCATGGTTACACGTGCCAATGGTTGGGAAGGGGTTGATTACGGATTTAACTTCATGGCACATTCAAAAATTCTTAAAGGAGAGGGAAAGAATCTGCTCACTGTTGGTAGGACTGTTTCTGATAGTCTGATATATATTTTGCTTACATTTCGAATCTGATTACTGTTGCTATGTTTGCCATTTTAGATGTTGCTGGAACTGTTGTGTGGTGTGGAGATATGGAAATATTTCCGAATGAAAGAAAAAGGATGAACTTTGATCTTCAAGATGTGCAGTAAATTTTTCTATCCCACTTATATAAATTGTTTGTGTGTTATTATTGTATTTAATGTAGTGAGGATTCATTAAATGATTTTTCTTATTTATTACTAGACCAATGATTATGTTGTTTTATATCTGTTTGTGTGTTATTATTGTTTTATATGATTATTGTATTTAATTAATGTAGTGAAGATTCATTGCATTTAATACAAAGACAGAGTAAATCATTGCCATTATTTATTGTAAATGATTAGTGTTCTTTTAATAGATAGTATAGATTTTAGTGGAACTTTTAATGCTGTTTTTTTTTTTATCTGTTTGTTATAGGGGAGAAGTAGTTCGTTGTACTTTGTGGAATGGATATGCACAACAATTTAATAATTTCTTGGCGCAAAACAATCAGAATGAGAATGTGATGGTTGTCATTCAGCATGCGAAGATTAAGAAGTGGCAGGGTAATTTACATTTGACTGGTTCACTTACTTTAGTGTTTCCAATGTGTTATTTGTTACATTTTTTAATAACATTTTCTTATTTATGTGGACACTTGTAATGAATTGTTGGATATGTATATTGTTACGTGAAGGACAATATACCGTTCAGAACGATAAGTTTGGAACTCGACTGTTTCTCAACGAAGAAATTGATGAGGTTAATGAACTTCGTAGGAGGTACTATCACTGAATTATATTTCTTATTTTTCATATTTTTATTAACACGAGTGTGAGTATTAACACGAATGTTGTTTTTATAGGCTTTTAGTGAAACACTTTGAAGCTGGTGCTTCTTCTTCTCAAACCATACTTTCATCTCAGAGTGTATTTCCAGTCCGTCAAGAATTTCTAATTGAGACTCCTAAGAAACATGTTGATGAAATAATTGAGATTGAAAGCGTATGAATATTTCTATATACATACATAGGCATTTAATTTCCTTTACTGTTTTCTATGTTTTATAATTTTAGTATGTTAATAAAGCTTTATCTTTCATATTATAGGTAATGTCATGTGTGGTAGTTGCAACGATCAAAATTGTTCAAGAAAACTATGGGTGGTTTTATCCGGCATGTCGAAACAGTAACAAGAAGGTGTTGACTAAAACTGAATACTTACAATATGCTAAAATCATTTCTGATGAGGTCATGAATCTGTCACCTACTTCATTGGTTTGTCCGAAATGCGATAAAGAATGCACATCGATAACCATTAAGTAAGTTAATGTTGCTTTTTAGGTTTATTACTTCCTATAATTGGACTGTAATTTAACTACTATTTATTACAGGTTCAAGGTACATTTGAGAGTTCAAGATAAAACCAGTAGTGTGTCTTTTGTGATGTTTGATAAAGATGTAACGAAGCTCATTGGTTCAACTGCGAGTGATATAAGGGAACGCCAAGTGAAGGTCAATGATACTGAAAGTTTTCCCCATGAAATATCTCGTTTGGTCGAAAAGAAGTTGCTTTTAAAATTGAAGTTTCTGATTACAACCTTAACCATGACTACCATGTTTACACTATCCAAAAAGTATGTGATGATCCGGACATAATTGCTGAATTGGTTGCTGGTAATGGTAATGCTCTTGAGGTTGCTGATGAGGTAAGACTTTTTGGATATCTTTTACTGATGTGTTTTTGGTTTCCAATTTTTGTAGTTTAAATAACTTAGCTGAATTTCTTTTGGTAATATTTTGATATTAGGTGTTTAGTCAAGAAGGTTCAGAAATCAAAGTTGTTCAATTATCTGAATCCTCACAGATGGCCGGTGATGCTATTTCAAAGGTGAATATGGATTCCATAGTTTTGTTTTTTCTTGTCTGTAGATTATATTACCTTATTTGATACCTTAGTGGTTGTTTTGTGATTTAATTCAAGGATGTTGTATCTGTTACCGCCGACTCTTCCGTTGTCGAAGCCGAGAAGGATTCGGGCACCAATCCCAATGGTAAACGTTCGTTGCATGAGGTGGAAGGTCAAAATGTTGGGGAACTGTCTTCTAGCAACAAAAATAATCGGAAGAGGTCATCTAGGGTTAACACCTAGCTCCTTTCACGTCTTTATCTTTTGATGTTTAAGCGAACCTAAGTTTTTGGTATGTACTTAAGTATGTGTTTTTTGAAGTTGGGTTGTTGTTGGTAAGTGTTAACTACTGAAACAGTTCGTATGTATGTGTTAGATGTTGGTAACTTATGAACTTGGATTGTGTGGTAAACCATAATGTGGTTTACTTTTTTGAATTATAAACTATGTTTTTATGCTGCTAACTATCATCTTTGCTTATAATGTGTGTTTTGATTTGTGCAATATAGTTTATGAGATGTTTAGAATGGTTGGTCGTAGTATAAATTCTACTTTTTTAATATAATGTTTCAATGTATGTTTAGTTTATAACCACATTATAAAGAAATTGTTAATATCCACAAATTATGTCAAAGAAGTTATATAATTAAAGTTCCTTAAGTCAATTTTCGTTATGATAAATTGATAATGTAGTATAGATAACTCATACATATTAATCAACCCTTTTATAAACTAATGTAGGAACCAATAGATTGATAAGACGAAGACAAGGACGGTTAGAAAATATGTAGCATTTAAATCCATAGAAGTTTCTCCATGCACATAAATTACATGACAATGTGACTCCGTAAAAATGTATCATCAAACTTCAAATCCAAATATAAATCGGGTCTATCGCGTTATAGTAAATTCATTGTAAGAACGAATAGATTGGTAAAACTAAGACAAGCATGATTAACAAAATATTTATTATTTAAATCCATATAAATTACGGTAAGTTTCAATTTAAATTACTTAGATATGGAGCATCCAAAAAAACAGTTTGTAAAGAAACAAACAAATAAAATCAGTACAAAATAAATACAACTAAAGGTCCCCAAATTGGGCTGCATTTTGCAACTAAATGGTATAAACCTTTCAATAATTTGTGGTCCATAAGTTGTGAACCATAAAACCATGTCAAAGGCCCACAGCTTGAATCAGTTTTCTTAAATCCTAATCTCATTACCTCTGCTATGAATACCCTCTTATTACCTCGGTCTGAATCAAAGTGAAGATCAAAAATTAGCGCCAGAATCTCAATGCACATTTGAACACCCTCTCACTTTGGAAGCAATCGATGAACATGTAATGGTAGGTTTTTCTATTCCATTTGTTTAAATCTTCTCTGCAGATTTGTCTGTGTTGATTGTTTTTTTTAGTTAGGTTTTTAATGGGGATGTTCAATCACCACTTAAAAAAAATTGATTTTTTGGACAGTGGTTACAATAATCACCTGTAGCTAGCCCTAAATCACATATATTTTTCCAATTCTTAAGTACAGTTATGGAGAGTAATAAGAATTTTATACCAAGAGATAGAAAGTGTTTTCCACAGTGCAGTACCCAAATGTCCAAAGAGTCAAGGAAGATAAGAAAGTCTATCCTTAATAAGCGCAGAAACAGTGGTGTGTTTCACTCTGTACAGACACCTCCTATTATTGATACACTGCCGGCCAATGTTACTATTACTATGAACGATAATGGAGGTATGTTTTTGATGGTCATTTTTCATAATACATATATAAATGTAATGTTATATTAACTGAAACCTATTTGTTTATTTATAACAACCAGTATCATTAAAAGGTGTCTATGAACCCTCAAGTCTACATTACACGCCATCCCCCATAAATCAGAATCAAACTGTAATGTCGTTCGAATCCTCTTCTACAAATATGGGTAAACAACTCTACTGCTACTTTTCAAATTATTTTACATACTGATTGTAAAAAATGTGAAAATTGTAACTATTTATAGCTGGAATTAACCAAAACTCATCATGTACAGCATGTCACACGCCTGCCAAGTTAGATCGAAGATGTGTTAGTACGATTCCTTTGACTTCATCCAGTTTTGGTAAGTTTATAAATCGTATTTTTTTAAGGTATGATATCAGATTTGACCTTGTCACTTTGTTTCAATTTTTAGGACAAACCGAAAATGCTAATTATGGTGTGCTTGACTCTAGAAAGATGAAACAAAGATTCAAAATGATGGATATAAGTAAATTTGATTTATCTATTGTAGCTGATGAAAGGAGGACATCTTCAATGGTCACACCACTTGCATCATCCAATCATCATATTGAGAGCAGCCCTCTAATGAATATTACAAACTGTATGTTGTATAGAGTTTTGTTATTACTGTTAATCATTCATTGAATGTTGCTCGAAGTTTTATAACATTTGTAAATTTTGTCTTGCAAGTGGATCGCGTTACAGTAAGTTCCCATCGAAGTCATATTCCAACTCCTCCGAATATTGATATTAGAACTTCTCGACGTTTGCCAAAGTGTTCCGTAGTAGGCATTAATGGTATGTGGTTTACTTTTAATGCAAAAGTAAATATAGGTTTCCGATTCACTATATTTGAGTAATGTATTGCATATCCTCCTACCTGTTGGAACTGATGTTAACGGCCATTTCTAAAATGAAATGGCAGGAAAAGAAAACTCCTACCCTGGTGAAAGGTCTAACTTTGATAATTCCAATTCCTCTGATTGTTTACCATCTTCTATCGTAAAAAAACATTTCCGGAATTGCAAGAGGTGCATACCTTCCTTTAACATATCTAAGTATTTTTCCAGATAACACTTTAATCTCCTAATATTTCTCTTATATAATCATCTTTTTTTATGTGCCTATATAATTTTGTAGAATACGTTGATCATGGAGATGCTATTTTTGTATGTTCTTACTGTCATCCAATGCTTTGGAAAGAAGAAATGCTTAGGGGTAATTTGGATTCTAAGAAATCTGCTTTTTCTCTTTGTTGTTCAAACGGAGATGTTGAATTGCCTCCTTCACCTGCTCCTCCTCCGTTGCTCGAAAGGTTTTACAAAAGAGGCACTCCTGAAAGCCGCAATTTCATGAATAATATTCGAGCATATAACATGATGTTTTTCTTCACATCCCTTGGTGGCGAGGTTTCTAAAATTTTTCAAAAAAGCAAAGGTCCTTATGTTTTCGGATTACAAGGACAAAATTACCATCGCATTGGTAGTCTGCTACCAAATGAGGGTGAAGAGCCCAAATTTTCACAGCTTTATATTTATGATTCCCAAAACGAGGATTTTAACCGTCAAAAGGTTGTAAGGTAAATTAAGCATTCACTAAATACTGGTTCGAATATCTGTTTTACTTATATCTCCTATATATAATAAATTAATTTTCTACACAGTGTCAAGGAAGGTTCGAAAACAACCACTAAACAAGCCCTTGATCTTGCCATCATATCCAGACTTAAAAAAATGTTGGATTCTTGTAATCCACTTGTGAAGTCATTTAGAATGGTACGAGATTGTTTTAAAGAAAATGACTGGCTAAATGTAAGACTCAAGCTCATTGGAACAAGGGATAAGGATGGTAGAATTTTTAACTTGCCTACTGCTGAAGAAATTGCTGCATTAATATTGGTGATTTTGATGGAGCATTTGATAAAAGGGATATCATAGTTCAAACAAAATCAGGTGGTCTTCAGAGAATTAGTGAGCTTCATCCCTCTTATCTTGCATTGCAATATCCACTTATTTTCCCGTATGCAGAAGATGGATTTAGACTTGGTATTAAACATCGAGGTGTTTCAGTTGATTGTGATATACTTAGAACCAGCACCACAATGAGAGAATTTTTTAGTTACAGAATACAAGACAGACCCAACCAATTTTCGTTGTTACTCAATGCCCAAAAGCTATTCCAACAGTTTGTGGTTGATGCTTATACAATGATAGAATCTGCACGGTTAGCTTACATAAAGACACAACAACCCAAACTTAGAACTCAAACCTTTAAGAATTTAAATCAAAGTGTTGAAAGTGGAGAAAGCGATGCGTCAAATTATGGAAAACGAATTTTGTTGCCTTCATCATTTACCGGCGGATCGAGATATATGATGCAAAAGTACCTAGATGCTATGGCAATCTGCAAAGCTGTAGGATATCCGGATCTCTTCATAACAGTCACCTGTAATCCCAATTGGCCTGAGATTTATAGGTGTTTAAAAGACAAATAGCTGAATCCTCAAGACAAACCGGATATTATCGCACGGTTATTCAAAATTAAAATCAATCATCTAATTCAAGATTTCAAGAAACATAAATTCTTTGGTGAGATACAAGCAAGTAAGTGATTGTAAAATGTTTTAATTAATTTGTCAAATAATACTTTTACTAACAGTTTTTTTCACGTAATATTTCAGTTATTTATACAATCGAATTTCAGAAACGTGGTCTACCTCATGCTCATATATGTTTGTTCTTAAGTGCCGAGAGCAAGTTTCCAACTGCTAAAGAAATTGATTTGGTTATTAGTGCTGAAATACCTGACAAAGAGACGGATTATGAACTTGTCAAACAGTTTATGATCCACGGTCCGTGTGATACAGACAACCCTCGTTGTCCATGCGTGGTTAATTTAAAATGCTTAAAGAAGTTTCCGAAAAAGTATGTAGATGAGACTTGTGTTGATTCTGAAGGATATCCTATCTACCGTCGTCGTCAAACATGTAACACTGTAGAAAAAAATGGCGTGTTGCTTGACAATAGGTTTGTAGTTCCATACAATGCTATGTTACTCAAAAAGTATCAGTGCCACATAAATGTTGAGTGGTATAACCAAACAGGATCCATCAAATATTTGTTCAAATACATTAATAAGGGTCCGGATAGAGTGACAGCTTCTGTTTACCAAAGTACGACAACTGCTAACGTGAACAAGGAAAATGAGGAAATGACCAATAATCAAAATCTGTCAAACAAAACAGAAGTAGATGAAGTTAAAGCATATCTTGATTGTAGATATGTTTCAGCGTGTGAAGCTGCCTGGAGAATCTTCAGGTTTGACATACACTATCGAGTTCCATCTATTGAAATATTGTCGTTTCATTGCGAAGATGGTCAGGCTATTGTTTATGGCGAGAATTCAAACTTGTGTGACGTGGTCAGTAACCCAACTGTGAAAATGACTATGTTTACAGAATGGATGAAATGTAACCAAATGGATGCATTTGCTAGAACATTGAAGTATATAGAGTTTCCAAGACACTTTATATGGATACGCAAAGAACGAAAGTGGATTCGTAGAAAAATACCTTTTGGTGCAGTTGGTAGGATACATTATGTACCTCCATCACTTGGTGATTGTTATTTCTTGATAATTTTATTGAATCACATTATAGGACCAATGAGTTTTGATGATATAAAAACAGTTGATGGAAAAATTTACCATACCTTTAAAGATGCATGCCTCGCTCGCGGTCTCTTGGATGATGATAATGAGTATATAATTGCCATGAAGGAAGCAAGCACATGGTCCACTTCTGATTTCTTGCGTACATTTTTTGTAATGCTGTTGATGTCAAATTCCATTTCTAGGCCCGGTCATTTCTGGACACAAACAAAATCTCTATTGTGTGAAGACATATTATATCAGCAACGGAGGGTTACTGGTATTCCTGGTAATTTTAAAACTTTAAATAAATTCTTAGATTCCATTCCGACTGTAATGAAATATTTATAAAATCTAATTACCAAACATCTGTTTTATTTTTTAGATTTGGTTCTTCCAGAGGAAGAGATTGAAAACATTTGCTTATTACATATCGAAAAATTGTTACTTGCTTATGGAAGTACGTTAAGCTGCTTTTCTGACATGCCAAATGTTCCTGGCAACTACATTTCAGCATTGAATAATCAAATGATAATGAAAGAACTTTCGAATGATCGGGCTAGCTTAAAAAAGGAACTTGCATCTTTCTTAAAATCTATAACTGATGAACAGTAAAAAGTGTATCAAACTGTCATGAATGCAGTTGCTAAAGGAAGTGGAGGTGTTTTCTTTCTATATGGTTACGGTGGAACTGGTAAAACATTTCTCTGGAAAACATTTGCAGCTGCATTACATTCCAAAGGTGAAGTTGTTTTGAATGTTGCATCCAGTGGCATTGCATCACTTCTATTAGATGGCGGTAGAACGGCTCATTCCAGATTTGTAATTCTGATAAACGTTAACGAGGATTCCATATGCTCTATAGAACCGCACAATGAGCTAGGAGGCTTAATAAAAGAAACTAAGATGATAATCTGGGATGAAGCGCCAATGACACATAAGCATTGTTTTGAAGCTTTGGATAGAACAACGAGAGATATAGTCCGTTCCAATAATCCGTCCTTGCAGTCCAAGCCTTTTGGCGGAAAGATAGTCCTTTTTGGCGGTGATTTTAGACAAATCCTTCCAGTCATTCCAAAAGGTACCAGAAGCATGATTGTAAATTCTTCATTGAATTCTTCTTATATATGGCAGGATTGTCAGTTACTCAAACTAACTGAAAACATGAGGTTAAAAGTCGGTAAAAAAGCAAGTAATCTTCACGAGACCAAGGAATTTGCTGAATGGATTTTATGCCTTGGTGATGGTCTACTTGGTGATCCAAATGATGGAGAGGTGGAGATTGAAATTCCAGATGATCTACTTATACTTGATCAAGTCAATCCTATATCTTCATTGATCTCATTCACATATCCGGATATGCAAAACTTTTTTTGGGATTCAAATTACTTTCAACAAAGAGCCATTCTTGCTCCCACAAATGATGTTGTTGATTCAATAAATACAGAACTGTTAAATAGTATCGTTGGTGAAGAGAAGATATATCTCAGTTCGGATACTTTATGTGAGACTGAGCAACAAACCGACCTTAACATGGCATTGTTTCCTCCGGATGTGCTTAACAAAATGCATTTGTCAGGATTACCTAACCATAAATTGGTTCTTAAGGTTGGAGCTCCGGTAATGTTACTTAGAAACATTGATCAAACAAATGGTTTGTGTAATGGTACACGGCTTCAAGTAACAAAACTTGGAAAACTTGTAATTGAAGCAAAGATTAGTACCGGAACTAATATAGGTCATCATACTTTGATTTCAAGATTGAAAATGACACCAAGCGATAAAATATTACCGGTGAAAATTGCACGAAGACAGTTCCCACTATCCCTATGCTTTGCAATGACCATCAACAAAAGCCAGGGATAATCACTTGAACGTGTAGGACTATATCTTCCACGTCCGGTTTTTAGTCACGGACAACTATACGTTGCTGTATCTCGAGTAAAGAGTAGGAGTGGTTTGAAGATTTTGATATGTGATAGAGGAAACAAGTGTGTAAAACCACAACTAACGTGGTCTACAAAGAAGTTCTACAAAATCTATAGTCGTCGTAGAAATATCATTTTGGATAGAAGTCTTTTTCATGTATGAAGGAATATGGTTTAATCTTTTGAATATCCTATCAACATGTTTCTTTTATCTAATAATAATGGTTGTTATTTTAGTATATCGTTTTAACAAAAAGTATACATGTTTAAAATTTGATAGCTTTAATAGTTATAAGACAATGAAAGGCAAATAAGAATAACATATATACAAAACACAAGGAATAACTAATGCAAGTAATACTTCCATTCGTTAGTCATTAGGAACAATACATGTTTTTAATACATTGAAATCACCGTGTTTCAGCAACCAAAAAAACTTATCTGTACGTACACCCTTCGTACCACAGGGTCAAAACTGCCGGTTTCAACTATTACAAAAGACTTTTAAGTAAACCAACAACCACAAACAAAAAACATTGTTTCCATACATCATAACATTATCTGTAGCAGCTGTACAACCATTCAGTCAAACAAGAAAATACCTTTACCCATGATGAACTTAAGGGTAAATTCTTCACGAGGAACCATCTTTTTATCCTTCACAAACTTATTCATGTTTTTTATGTAAAACCGACCATCCGGAGACTCGATACCAACTCGAACATCCCAAACATTACCATCAGCATCTACAATCTTTAAACTCCTCTTCCTATCCAAGCCAATTTTTTAGCAAGATTTTTTTTAATGCGCTGTAACAAACAACAAATTATGTTAAGAAAGATAATATTATAATATTGTTAATACATCCTAAAGTCCTGTTAGTACTTTTTGGATACAGAAACTTACAAAATGATTGTCCACACGGAAAACTACTGGAATAGTTTCGTCATTCGTGGTTACAGCGAGCATATTAGCTTATGTGCCCTTAGTAACGTCATCCGCATCTTCAGCATCAGAAATACCGATAACCTCTTCTACAACTTCTTCCTTAACAGCAACATATAATTCCAGCGGCAACACTAAATCAGCATTCTTGGAACAATTGAAAAGAGACATATCAAAAGTATGAAGATCAGTCATTTCAAATACAAGCATATGCTCATCAGTTATTGACAATTTCTTCTTAATCCGATCCCATCCGGTTGTTATGTAAAGCTGATTGTCAATAACATCCATTAGAACAAACACTTTATGCTTCCCAGGACCTCTAATAACAACCGGATAGTTTGGAATGGTATTGTCCATCTTGTGATGTACAAATAAACGATTGATATGCTTCGACGAAAAAAAATAAATATTAGTAATATATATACTAACAATAAATAAATAACAAACCATAATCAATATAATGAATTCAGATTGTGAAGTACATACCATAGCATCAGGTTTATCAAAATCACCATTGGGTCTGTAGTAGAAATAGTCAGATGGAGCAAATTCAATATTGTCATAGAAATAAAATATCCGGAAACTTGATAATGCTTCTTCATACTGAAATACCAGCCACGATCCAGATTGTAGTTTCAAAGTTTCAACCACAGAATACCACCCATTGTAGAAATAACAGAAGTTTTCTAACTCATATACCTTGACTTCCAACACCTGGCCATTAGTTGTCCGCACTTTCACAAAGCCCACTGGATAGTTAAATTCTTTAACCCATTGTTTATAATTTTTTTGGCAGAACCTATGTATAAATAAATTTAAATTAGAAATTGTCTAATATGATATTATAAAGAAAACTAAATTTGCCACAACCAAGATTAAAGTACTAACCAAACATTTCCTTCGGTTGTCGTCCATGTAACAAGCAAACCCATACATCCTTATAACTTTGAACTATCAAAGAAAATACTATGAATATCACTAATAAATAAAAGAATAAAATGTTAAAAGGTTATTCTATATATTGCAATTAAAAAGAGTGTAACTAATAGACTAAAATATTAGATAATGTACAAATGTTTTCTACAAAATGATAACAATACAAACAAAGATTTGAAAACACAAATGTATCATCTAAACTACGATAGTGCTGATAACGGTTGAATATGAATGAACTCGAGATTAATTAACAATGGACAAGTTGTATTAACGTTCAGCTAGCTCATTGATTGAATAATCAACCAAAACCCCTGTTGCTAATCAACCCAATCTACTGTTGCTAACCTACACTCAATCTACTGTTGACTCCAATATACTGTTCCTAACCCACACTCAATCTACTGTTCAATCCAATCAACTGTTGACTAATTCCCTGTTCTAACCAATAATCCAATCTACTGTGATTGAGCTACAACTCAATCCCCTGCTGACTAACCACTGACTATTGATCCGTATCAAATGCAAATCACAACAAATACTTTCACAACCGTATTTATAATAATTTGTTAAGCCAGTTTGAGTAACATTTAATATGACCAACAAGATTGTGAAAGACCAAAATTAATCAATAATTTTTGTAACATAAGTAATCAAGATATTTCCTGTATACAACTAAGCAAACACCGAAAATATTATAACTCAATCTGTCGAACACTAAAATTATATATCTAATCTTTTTCAATGTCAAGAAGATAAACTGAAACTATACTAAACATCATAGTCTTACAAATTTTTTATACAAAATCTTTATACTAAACATCATAATCTTACAGATTTTGATTATTTCTCCATATTTGATTTCTGACATCTGTTGTTTTAAAATCTCAACTAACAAAAAGTTAGCCCATTACATAACAGCCACCCATATGTAGACTACAAATCTACAATCATACACCCATACAATCTATATTAAAGCTGCACTATAATTCCCATGTAAGCCCATACGATTTTGAACGATTTCGAATCCACAAGTAGCTGACAAATTTAATATCATCAACAAAAAGACATTTCAGCATTAAAGTCAAAAAGCATTTGACAATTACACTATTTTTTAGAAAACCAAACAAAAATTCTATTAAAATACATATACTCACTCGAGCATGATCTATTATTAGTCTAGAGTTGCGGTACCATGGTCCAGTTCAGCAAATCTAATCCCATACATAATCTTGCAAAAACTTCATACAAAATCTAATAAACATTCATTTTTAACATTGCCCTAAATGAGATGAAATAAAATAATTTGACAAATACTAAAACTATTAACTTCAATCAATCATCAATACAAAATTACATATGAAAATCAGAAGTATAACACTTAGAACAAACAGCCAAGAACGGAACATAGAGGAATGACTGATTAAACATCAAACATACAATCGTGGTATAATAAATTACCAGAAGAAAAGATTTTAGAAGAAGAAACTGTTCGAAATCCATATATATTACCTGTCTATGATCTCGCAAAGACCTTGAAGAAACCTGTGCTTTCGTTCTCGCAATTTAGGTCAGGAAGATGTAAATGTTCAACATTTCTTCTAGGGCTATAAATATTTCAAATAAGAGTTCTAATGGGCTGCAACCCACAAGCCCATTTTGAAAGTTAACTGGATCAATAACATTTATTGAATTATTGAATTGTGTTATTGTTCAATTTTAGCTTTACTGAATTGGATTATTTACATCCTAAATTGAATAGGCCTTTTATTGAATTATACAATAACAATGGACCTTTACTGAATTTTACACTAACAACGTGTCAAAAAAAATTAAGGTCATATATAAGAAGTTATTAGACAACATAAAATTAGGTCATGCTTTCATTTTAGACAAAATATTATCAATTACTTACCTTATTTCTATATCAAACATGTACACTAAAACAAACTGTCTTTAAAATTGTTTTATAAAGATATGTAACTAAATGCAAATAATTTAAATGATATATTATAATCTGTTTTGGTAGTATTTGCTTTGGATCGTTATTAAACATACCCGTGTATTCACACGGGTGTTACAACTAGTATGAGATCATAAAAGGCAAAAGAGGAAAACATGAATCATAACTTTTAAATACATAAATTATAAAAATAGAAACAAAATAACGTTGATTTAACTTTTTTATAAAAAATGGTAAAGTTTAAATAATAAAAATGTGCGAGGTTGATAAAAACGAAATAATTAGTCTATTAAATGTAATATTGAAAAGGAAATTGAGTAAATTTGAAACGGGTAAAGATGCGCGTCTAAGTTAAATGGGTATACGGTAGGCGGACAAAAATTAGGTATAGAGATAGAAATTATATAATTTCAACAAAGTTAGAATGTATTTCTGACAAATTTGATGATAGTAACTGTGATTTGAGATTTGAAGCAATTTTTCGGTAATGATGTGATGATTTGAGATTTGAATTAGAGTGAACTTTCGAATTATTTAAATTCTCAATATTATAATTTGTTATATATTTGGTACTAAGTAGTTTGGAGAAAAAAAATTAGGGTAGTATTGTAACTTTCTGAAACTACAACCCTAAATAATAATAATAATAATAATAATAATAATAATAATAATAATAATAATAATGATTTAGAAAGTATGCTGATTTAAAGCATATTTTTTTTCTTAAATCATAGTCTTTTAATTGTAGCTTTTAGTAATAAATTTACCACATATATAATGGATGTAGATTGCTCATATTGTGAGATTCAATAAAATTTGGATAAGTGTAAGATTTAACATGTATTTCAATATTGTGTCAATTAAAAACTAATGCTTAAAATTAAATTAGTATCAACGTTAAATATGAAAAAAGTAATTTTGGTAGTAACACGTGATATTATTTAGAATTATTTATTATAATAGGATGATAAATATTGAAATTGAATTTAAAATAGAAACAAACAGACCATGTGACATATCGTGAGTCTTATTATTACTCATAAAATGGTTTAATATGAGGTATTAAATAGTGGAACCGATATTTCGAAAAAGTAGGATTTAGTTAGTTCTATTTTTTTCGTTTAAAATTCTAAATTGTTGAAAATTTTCTCTCTAAAATGGTGCATTGTGAAGGGTGCCACATGTCAACCCAAAATTTTCATTTATTAGATAAGATAGATTAGAAGTAATTGGCAAAAAAATTAGTTTAGAAAAAACTTTTTTTATATAAAAAACCCAAAATAAATCTCGGGCGAGGTCTCATATTAAAGTATCACTTTTCCAGTATTTTGTTGCAATCATGTTTTCTCTTCTAAATATAGTAAGAAAATAAATTGAAAGCGTTTGGACATCTGGGATATGGTTGATATCACAAACTTGTAGTAACTCAAGTATATGTTGTTTTGCTTTTTGGATATTTCGTATAAACAATTTGGAGACATTTTTAAGACACGTGTTCACGTGTTAAAACTTAAAACTAAAATGTAAAAAGAATAAAACGACAAAATGGTCCATGAGCTTAAATCAGTTTTACCACTTTAGTCTAAAAATGTAACTTTGGTATCTCGATTCCTAAGATTTCATTTTTTGTTGTCATTTTCATCCAAATAACGAATTGGATTAGAAATTTGTGTTAACCACTCCCCCTTTTGTCTTTTTCATCATTTAAATGAAAGGTATAATAGTCATATTATGTCAAATTTTATTATAATTAAAAAAATACCAAAAACATATAAAAACCCCACACCCGACGCAACCTCCACCTTCATACGTCGGAGAACAACCAAAAACCGATCACATTAACCGCCTCCCGACGAACTACTCCTCCTACTATGCACCAAATCAACAACGCAAAATCTTTCTACATTTGCAACCTAAGCTCCAAGCGTTTCTCCACCGTCGTCCGCCAAACACTATCGTTATTTTCATATTTCCTCACCGAAATCCTAACAATCGTGATGAGAATTTTCCTAAAGAACTGTTCAACTACTTATCTCAATCCTTCTTCAGGAAGCCTTCGCCGTAAAATTTCGACGGAGCGTTGTTCCAATTGACAATCGATTTACTAAAAGATTTCAAAACGTTAGAGATCTGAGAATCAAACTACCTTTTTTCCAGCACGAAGAATTGATCTGTAACTGGCATGCGGAATTGGGTAGAGGAGCGAATGTATGCGTTGACGAATCATCTTCTCCAATCGATCTGCAACTGGCAACGTCGTCAATTCACCAGACTCGGAATCCAGATCACGCATCATTGAGAAATCATCTTCTGCAATCACGAGTGATGTAAAACCCATTCTGAATATATATAACATTCGTTTATATATATAATACTAATATCATCCAAAATACGAGTATTTAAAAACTTCGATTAACATTACATTAAATCTTAACAAAAACCGATGTCATCATAATCATTGTTTTAGTTAACATAACGGAAGCACGTATCTTGAACTGCGTTCGGTTCTTCGTAGAACTTGACCTTCATCTGATGCGTTGATTTAAAATACCTAAATTCATTATAAACATCTTAAGCATTAGTATATACCTCAGATAAACGTGTTAAACGAACCCGCATAACCAAAGTAAAAAAAAAAATTGCCACAATTTAAGTCCGTCGCGAACTAAAAAATCTGAACTTCTAATGATCACGGACAAATGGAATATGAGATACTTATGCATTGCATCACCAGTCAACTTTGAGTCGGAACCACCCGAATACTGTTGCATGTCTGAATTTTCAAAAATGTCGGAATTTCAATATTAATTCAATGAAATTTTTATTCCCCCTTATTTTTTTGCAAATTCTGACCTCTTTATCATCATCTCCTGAATTTTCAAGGATTTCCCCCCTCAACTTGGTAAATTCTGACTACAGGTGTGCAAAAAACCGAAATAACCGAACCATAACCGAATTAACCGACAAAACCGAATCGAAAAAACCGAACCAAATAAAAAATCGGTGGGTCGGTTAATGGTTTTTTTGAAAACCGAAAGTAGCGGGTCGGTTATGGTTATCATTTTTTTCCATGCCCACCATAACCGAACCGAACCGACATGTAATAAATCTTTGTAGGATTTAGGACTTTCACCATATTTCTAATATTTGATGTTTTTTACTGAAGATTTTTAGTACTTATGGGTTTTTCATATCATTTTGTGGTTTTGGTTGAATGTTTATTTGAATTTATGGAATGTATCATATCACTTTATTTGAATATTCGATAATAATTGGTATTAATATAATAGATTATATATATTTTTTTAATACTATGTAATATACTAATGTATACAAATATGCTATAACAATTTATTCCATGTTAAAAAAAATAAGCTATTTTTAGCTAAGCTAAATACACGGTTAACTACCCATAACCGATCCGCTATAACCATCAAAACCGAATAACCATAACCACCATAACCGATCGGTTATGGTTATGATTATCCAATAACCGACATCGCGGTTATGGTTATGGTTTTTTGTCAAAACCGACCCAAACCGACCCATGCACACCCCTAATTCTGACAACTCTTTTCTCTGAAAAATTCAAATATGTGACATTTTGCTCCACAAAAGTCCGTTTTTCATCAATGCGGATTTTTCGTTTCGGCCCATTAACAGTCACTTTACCAAATGATACATGTTATACACTGGTCTTCATGACTACCCCACTATCTTCAATACCCTGTGATTTCATCATCTTATCCATTTTCTAGAATCCTCCGACTGTGTCCCCGAACAACCCGTATTTAACGTTAAAATCTCAAAAAAAATTCTATCACCAATTTTTTTCTGAACACTCATCTCATCACCACGGTCAAAAAATTTCTTTTTATTTATTTATTTTTGCAACTTTTGCTCATGCGCGCGTATAACACGTGCTCATGCGCGCGGATGACACATGCTCTTGATCTGAAGCGCGCGAATGACTTATTTTCGCGGATGGCCCTCATGCGCTTGGTTGATCTGCGTAGATGTGCTCATGCTTGAGACTTATGCGCGAGGGTGACAACCCGCAACTTCAGGTTACAACTTTAACCTACCCACAGTTAATTTAATCAAACATTCATAGCACTGCATTTAACTAGGGTTAGTTAAATGAGTCTACGTTGGTAATTCGGGGAAATACCGGAACACCTACATGATAACTCTCGAACATTGGCGACTAACGCAAATAATAATTATAAACGGATGGTTTATACAAAACTTATGTGTTGCATGACAAATACGTGAACTACCTGTTTTAAATTTAAATTACATATTATTATGTGTCTTATGTAAAAGTTGCATAATTAGGGGTGTTTTGTGAATAAGTTAGAAACTCTAATAACCATTCAAAACCCTAATCTCCCCCACAAACTTCACTACACGGCAGTTGTTTTCTCCAAATCATTTCTCTGATCTTTTGGCCATACAAGTTTCACACAAATCTTCAATCTTTGATCTTTCCAATTCTCTTAGAATCATCTCTATATCCATCTAATGTATGTGCTTGTGTTATATTGATAACTTATTCTTTTGATTCATACAAACCCTAGATGATCCAAACAATTGATTGTGTGTAAATGATCATGTTAGATGAATATGTAATTGCTGTAAACTGAATGAATGTGTAATGATTGTTGGATGTTAGTGGTATTAGGGACATGATAGAACTGTTAGATTGGTTAAATTGATTCCTGACATTGTTGATTTTTGTGCATCTTGGGGTTTTGTTCGTAGAAACCTTGAAGAATGAAATTCCTGATTTTTTAGACTTTGTGAAGTCACAAAGTTGTCCGCACTTGTGATTGTTACATGGTCCGCATTTAATTAAATTCAAAGTGTCCGCATTTGTTGTTAATTATATATATCCGCGCATAGTGTTTTCAAATGGTCCGCATTTATCATTTCACAATGGCCTGTACTTAGTTCATAAGAACATGTCCGCACTTAGTTTGTTAACATACATAAAGTCCGCACTTAAGGATATTGTTATAGCCCGCACTTGTTAAATAAAGGAATGTTCGCACTTAACCTCATAAGCATATATCCGCACTTACACTCATGATCATATGTCCGCAATTAATGATTCTTATAAATCCGCACATGTTGATGATGAATGGGTGTCCGCACTTAGGAACCCTTATAGTGTCCGCACTTAAGGACCATTATATTGTCCAAACATATTAGGTGTTGTATTGTCCGCACATACTAAAGGATATATGATCCGCACATATTAAATGATATATTGTGATCTAGTATATTGTTCGCACTTGTGATCTATCTGAACTTATGTTAATCTAAAAAGGTTTGCACTTAATACATGTACGCATATACACAAAGATATCCGCACTTAATACGTGTCCATAACTTGTAAACTTACATCCATGTTCCTGAATGTTATTGAATGATAAACTAGATAACCTGATCAAATAAGCACTGAGTTGTTTGGACACTTAGGGTACCGCAAACCCTGCTCGTATACTTATCAAACACTGAATGTATATTAGGCCGCGTGTAACGGATCTAACTTGTATTTAACGTGTAAAGACACGCAAACATTTCCGAGCAAACTAAGGTGAGTTCACTGCTCTTTCACAAGCATGTGTCCCTGGGGGACAAACAAACTAATATTCCTAGGAGGAATACTTTTAACTGCTTTGGTTTAATTTCGATGTTAGTTAACAAACTCAACTCTATCACGAAAGTCCCTACTTACATACCGAGCTAGTTGCCTGGGAGGCAACGGGGTATTTAGTTGATAGCGCTATTAGGCTTGATAAACGTCACACCGTACCTGGGAGGGCGGGCGTGAACTAATGACTTTAAACACTTTGATTAATGATGATAGACATTGTAGAGGGCACCAAAAAATGAACAGTCAATCGGTACATAGTTTATTATTCGTAACATGTCTTTAAACTAAACACTTACATGATTTTCATAAAACTAACTGTGAACTTGCCAACTTTATGTTGACACACTTTTCTGCATGCTTGCAGGTCGTTAGATGCATCACGGAATGGAACTTGAGTCTGGGAAGCCGGTGTTGTCATGGGTCGTGTCACTTGCGAAAACATTTAACGTTTGGTTATGTTTCTAATCAAAATGATGCTGAATTGTTTGAACGATAATTTATGCTTCCGCTGAACGAATATTTGTTTGAATTGAACGTTTTGAAATGCACTTTTCATATTGAATAAGAACATGTGTTTATTATTCTATTGTTAGTTCAATGTGATTAGTGGCTAGATCATGGTACATCACACGCCTCGCGGTGGATTCCGCATGTGGTATTTTGTGGGTGTGACAGCGAGACTCATGCGCATGGATAAGCTAATGCGCTCTGACGCACTGAATCCCATTTTTCGATCCAAAACCTTTATTTATTCGAATTTGATGATGATTCTTTCATAGATATGTGCGAAAATCAATTCTGATCAATCCTATGGATTCAATTTGACTTTTCATCCGTGAATTGACCTTCAATTTTGATTAAAAAAACGTGTTTGCATCTTCATTTTACGTCTAAACCACAAAATCATAAGCGTAGGTGATTCAACTGACGATTAATTCGATTGAATCGGTACCGTTGCTCTGATACCACTGTTAGAACATGGTACCATTGCGTCCTACGCGTTTAGACAAAATTTTGGATAAGATAAAACTAATTCGGTAGAAATTTCGTTAGAATAATCATAAGTAGAAACTTCCATTCCATACCGAAAGAGTATACATCTTTGACAAGCTAGAGAAAGCATCAACACATCTCTCCAGTTGTTTCCCCAAAACTTAATAACCCCTATGTGCATGAGCCTCTATTTATAGGCAACCTCATGAGCATAAGGCTCATGCGCAAGAATGAGCCCTCATACGCACGTATAACTTAATCGTGCGTATGAGTGTTTTCCTTATCAATCTAACACTCAATCCTATACAATATTCAACATACGCTCTATCTAGCCTATTCACATAGTGGCGGACACGCATAATATGCACCAACATGTTTACACCCAATCGCACATATAACTCTCATTTGAAAAAAAGGCCAATCAAGTACCTGCGGTCGTCAATAGGAATCAATCAAGTCCCTCCTTATATTTTCTGTTAATCAACTATTAGTTAACTGTGGCATATATGTCTTTTTAAGTTGATTTTAAAGGGTATTATTGTCTTTTCACAATTATTATTATTATTAAAACCAATTAAATATAATCAAAATAAATATTAAAAACCAATTAATAAAAGTATAAAACCCTTCTACACTGATCATTCATCATTCACCTCCCCCACCACCACCACCAGGGCCGGCTCTAGGGGGAGTGAAATAAAGCAAGCGCTTTAGGCCTCCCCTTCCCTAGGGCCCTAAATTATTAAGAAAACATATTATATGTAGGTGATTTTGTCTTTAAAATTGTTGACGTTGAGGTTTATGATATATAACTATGTACACATAGGGATGGTATATGAATCATAGGATCAAGATGTGACATATGTGCCTCTGCGACCATCAAACAAATACCAAATCAATGAAATATTGTGTTTCATACTTGGGATTTGTAAAAATATGTGTATCGTTGGCACATATAAATTCTTGTTCGATTTCGAGCTTTAAATCGCTTTCTGGAAGGTTATACGCGAACTGATGCGTAAACGTAATCAGTTTAATGCAACAAACACTCCGGAATAGTAAAATAGGCTTAACATACCTTAAATAACCTTTACATAACTTAGAAATAAGTTTTGTAGGATTTGGTGCGTCGAAATCAAGTTTATTCGCTTACAGAGACTAATTTCTACAAACTTACGAAAGTATGTTGATTCGTACTGTAACGAACATTCTGGAATATGATCATAAGTTAAATATGCCCTAAATATCCTTTGAATAGCTTATAAATAGGCTTTGAGGTGTTTGGTGCGCAAAAATAAACTTATTCGATCAACAGGGACTAAAAGCGTCAAAAAGTACATAAGTTTGCATTTTCGCACATATCTTACGTTCTGAATATATCCGGATATCCAAAAATTTATGTAATCATTAAAATATTTTATTTTAGTGATTGGCATGATAAAATTCCATTCGTCGCGTAATTTGGATCGTTTTTCGCGTCTGTTCGTGTTTCGTCGTAATTAACCGAACAACGCAATCGTACGGCCAAACGAACTGACATCCGAGATGTTTTTGAGCATATTTCATGTTCCCTATACTTTAACTTCATTTTAGAGCCTTGAAATGGGGACAACAGGGTTTAACCGCATCAAATGGCTCAAAAGTGTTGCAGGGACCAAACCTGACAATTTAGAAAAGTTTCTGGTCACTGGTAGGTGGTGGCGCTGCGCCACCACTATATGGTTTTGCCGTGGCGTGACGCCTCGGCCTCATCTGGGCAGAAACTTCATTTTGACAACCAGGTTGAACTTGGGGGTCTTTTGTGTAACTTTTCTCAATACCGTGTGATGGTTTTGGGCACCCCTAGTATTCCAAAACCATGTGTCTTATGTGTAAGGTCCAGATCGAAGCTCAATTATCGAGGAACGATCCTAACTATTCTTCACTTTCTATAAATACCCACCATCTTCATCACCTTCATTCACACATTTGATCTCAATTTCATTCTCTAAGTTGAAGCTCTCCTTGTGAAGTTTCATACCTGAGAATTTTTTAGTTCAAATCTTCTAGCTTGGACCTTTTGTAAGTATTCTTTCATTCTTTTATGCGTTTTTAAGCGTAAAATTCAAACAGTGTTTGACTTTCTGCTTTGACCAGTCTATGGTCATGATATACGTTAAATTATACATGTTTTTATACCCCAAAACACTTTCGTTTTAAGCATTTTTTACCGAAAACACGACGTTTAGGTACCAAATCCGGTACTTTTATATTTTCAGGTCTTAAACGAAGAACAAAAGAAAATTCTGATGAAAACGGACAAATTCTGATGCATTTCTGATAAAAAGAACAAAATTCTGATGACTGCCAGGTGTGGCACGGCCGTGCCATCCATCGGCACTACCGTGCCGATCGTTCGATCTCGAAAGCACTACCAGTGCAACAGCCAGTGCTAATCTATTCCCGGGCCGCATGACCGTGCCACCCATCGCATGACCATGCCACCTGCCGCATGACCGTGCCAATGCCAAATCAAGCTTTCTGATCAACATTCTGGTGACCTCGCACTACCGTGCGACCAACGGCATGACCGTGCTGATCTGATGACTCAGGCAACTTGTCCACTAGTCCACTTGGCTGACCTGGGATCGCAGAAAATGACGTCACCCGACAAGGCCTGACCGCACGGTCGTGCCAAGCTGAAAATTGCCTATAAATAGCAGCATTCGCTATTGATCAAAATGTTGGGTTTTTCTCCATGTTTCTGGGCGATTTCTGGGTTTCGAAGCAGTCCTGATCAGACCACTTTGAAGCTTAAAGACCGAGTGGAAGCATAACTGATCCAACCCATCAATTCCTTGCTTGTTTATGGTTCGATTCCTTGTTCTTAAACATGTATTCTGATCATTATTCAAGTTATGAGCTGATGTTAGTTTATGTTTAATGTAGTTTATGTAATAGTAGTTATAAACTTGTTTCTTGAATAGTCTTTATGTTGTAATCTTGTTTGTATGAAACTTAGTACTTTTTCATGTTGAATCTTCATGATTATGTAATGAACATTTCATTGATGTTGAGTTCCTGATTATGTTTGATTATCTTGGATAATGAATCTGTGGTTAGTGGGATGGTAACTATTTCTTGATTAATCACTTATTTGTAGACTTTGTTTACACCATGAAACCAGACCAAGGTATTGGTTTTATACAAGATATATCTTATTTTGATTAGGAATACTTTCTTGCACGTAAGGGTTCTAACGAATTATATGGTGTTGATTACATGTTCTTAGATGCGATTTATGATCCTTGTTTAGTAGTTTTGGTCTGAAATTGCTGACATGGTAGATTTGTGCTTAAGACTTGTAAAGGTGAAATTGTTTGTTATATGATCTACATAATTGCTTATCCTCGTGGCTGTATTGTGACCATCGGTATTGTTTTCTTTGATAAGTGAGGTTAGGAATCCAGACCCGGTAAATAACCTATCTTTAAAGGTTTGCATGAATAGATATCAATAGCTCGCTAATGAATGATTTTAGGTGGTTAACGTGTGACCATCGCGTTAATTTTCCGAAGAATCATAATGCTAGAAATCCAGACCCGGTAACTAGCTGTCTCGAAATTGGAAAATTGATTAAGTGCTTCTGTGACATATCTGATAGATAACATGTTTAGGTTGTTTGTGAAACAAGATAGTAGTATATTTATGTTTTAGTTGTAATTTAGATAACTTAGTTAACAACCATTCACCTTTCTTTATATCTGGTAATCTAATGACAAAGACTTAGTACATTATAACGCCCGTGTTCCATGGATCGATATCTGGCTCTTACCAGTACTTTACTGCATATATGACGGGATACACTTGTCCTTTGTTGTGTGTGTTTTAATGTTAAGGTATAAACCATTTTTATAAATATAAAACACATTTCGTTGCATGTGAAAATACTGTAAATAAATGTATACGAACATGTCACGTCAGGTCAACACAAAGTTCATTTGAACTTTGAAACGTGAGCGTAATCATGATGGTTATAGTCTCGTGTGACTATACCTACTGATTACCACGTTAATTAGGTGTAGTGACGAGTCATAGTTTCGGTCAAAATGCGCGTTTATGCGTATTTTGCAACAAAACTATTATTGGGTATCAAACCCCTTTGTTTTGATATCAACCCTGTTTTCAAACTTCTTTAAACATGTTTTAACATGTTTAACTCGTCACTCTTAGATTAGTGCTTATATAGGGTCGTAAGATAAGCGGTCTAAACAACCACTTAGGCTTTCGAACCCGACCCGTTTGGTCGATCTTTAGTATCTGACCAAGCATGTTTAGTGACCATAGTTGTATAGGGAATAACCTTCCGAGGTTATACCTTATGGTCACTTCGTTTAGTTAGTTGTATGATAGGTAATTTATATGCCTTAGGAAAATGACCAAAATGCCCTTTTTACGCATAAATTCATTTTAAGTATATGCAACCTAAATTTTGACATCTAAACTGATTAGGTAACATTATTAGACATATTAAGGCATATAATACTTGTCATAGGACTAGTTAGGCGGTCCAAACGCGTTTTACACGAACGACGCGTTAAAGTAGTGTAAGCTACCTAAACAGGTCGTAATGGGTCGTAAGCACTTAGGATAGGTTTCGTTTTTGTATGTAGGCTTTGTTAAACCATATCATATGAGTTCCAACACTCATTTGGTTTATGAAACCTCATCCTATCCGATCTTCCGATTTAAGTCCGGTTATTAATGTAGTTACCTATATTAGGTGCCGTTTGATTCCGTGATCCCTCTAGCTTTGCTTTGTTGTTATTCAAGACTTCTAAGCATCCTCAAGTGAGTACATAGACCCCCCTCTTTTTACATGTTTTCATGGTGATTATGTGAGTACATAGTCCCCTCTTTTACCGTTTTCAAATATTTTGGGGTGATTCACATGTGCCTACTTGTTACTTTCGTGCTTTTCATGCTTTTATATCATATGCTTGTTATGTTCATTAGTACACGTATAGTACATGATTTCATTATGTTTTGCTATGTATGTTCACTTAGCATGCTAGCACATTGATTTTCATAATTACATTTTGTTGCATATGTTCATCCAGCATATGGACACATTGTTTTACATTTTGAACCGTTTGTAACTGTTTGATTTACGTGAACCGTTTGTAACTGTTTGATTTATGTGAACCGTTTGGAACTGTTTGAACCGTTGGGTTAGGGAAGTGATTAGGTAACGGGGCGGGTGTAATGTGTTAAAAGCATGGTGGATACGTCGCTAGTACTTCCTATATATAAGTGCTTTTAACACATTATATATCGTTGCGTTATCTAGATCACTTGGGAAAATGTTATCAAAACAACGTTATATTACAAGGTTTTTTTAACAATATAAACCATACAAGTTTTATTACAAAAACGATTTTCGATCTGGGTCTACATAAACAAATGTTTTGGAGTTAAGATTCATGGCATCGAGGTTTTATAAATTATAACAAATTTGTTTTAACTTGGTTATTTCAATTCACAATATAAACATTTTACAAAACTAAGTTTTCTATTTATCAATTAACAAAGTTGTTCAAGTTATTTCAAAATGTAAACGAGCCATGAATCTAACACTCACATAAAACCTATGTACTCGCCGGCATTTTTATGCTGACGTATTCTCACATGTGTTTCAGGTACCATAGTTGATGATGTTTGATGATGATATTGGTGCATGCTCACATAGGAATGGATGAGGCCTTAGTGACTTAATAACAATGAAAGTCTATTTTGTTCATGTTTTGTTTCTAATTTCAATGCAATGTTATACATTTAATTCAATAAAACAGAAGTTTTATCCATGTGTTGTGAAACAATGATTCTGTTACGACACTCCCCGACGTTTCCGCCGCGGTTTGTTTTTTTAACGCGGTCGGGGTGTGACAGAAAAGTTGGTATTAGAGCTCATGGTTATAGGGAATTAGGTTATTAGTAATGCTTTGACCTAGACTATAACCTTCCTAGGAACCAAACGCGAGTTTACTTGCGTTTAGTCATAAAACAATACCGTCGCCTATCTTTAGGTGACAACCACAACAGGAACACAAATTTCGATTCTGCTTTGAAAACCAATCATCTGTTCTAGGATGATTTATTATAAGGTTTTGAACCTTCAAAGTTTTAAAAATCTCATCAGGGTTGGGTCTTATAATGTGAACACGTGCAATCTGGAAGAGTGGATGCTTGTACTCTGAGCTTTCTGTCTAAGGCTAGAGTGTTCTTACAAATCCACATAATCGGACCAGTCACTCTTACCTGGCAACTCTTGGGGTGAGTGTCCACTTATAGGCTAAAGCATGTCTTCGCGATACATTAATATGACCCATTTACTTTGATTAGTCACCGTCTCATTTGTTTGCCTTAGGTAACAAACAAATGATCACAATTTTTATGCGTTGTCATTCTGTTTTGATTATCCGATAACATCTCACTTGTTTCCTCCCATGCCTTCCATTATCTTCAAGATGCCTCTTCATCACAACAACACTCAAGTGTCCGAACCAGGTGCTACAATTGCCCAACAAATAGGCATCGTACTCCAGAGGACCGTTGATTTAGATATCACCATGACTCGCCTCAGGGATGAAGCCATACAAGGGAACCGCTTTTTGGTGCAATCAATGTAACTGTCATCATCCAAATCAAATACCCTGCTTCAAATGTACCCACTGTGGACGATGGGGACATTTGGTTAACATGTGCCGCTTTGCAATCCAAAGCAAAGTTGTTGCAAATCCTGCTGCTGCTCAACCTCCAAATTCTGCTTCATATGTCGCCTTGGCATATCTAGCACCTCAACCTCATGAACTTTCTACCTTGTGTATCGACTTAAGCACGCCTAGTGCAATGTTTCGAAACACCTCTCGTTACATAAATTCCAAAATCCATATAGGATCTTTCTATCCACGTAATTAGATCCTTGTGGATGATAATCGCTCATCAGAGCCCTTAATTGAATTCTTTGTATGCTTTAATACGTACATTACGATTCAATAAGGACAAAAGCCGAATTCCTATTAAGATCTTCCTATCTTCATAGATAGATTCTAGAAGATGTTTAAAGTACCAAATGAAATCCATGGATTGGATTCCTTCTGTACCTTAATTCGAATGTTACGATTCCTTGTAATCGAAAATTGAATTTTCTTTTTAAGAACACCCTATCTTTACAGATAGATTCTTGAGGACGTTGAATTCCATCGACTAGGTTCCTGGTATACTTGAATACCCATGTTCAAATCGACAACAAGTTAATAACAATTAATAACAAACTGATAACAAAATTAATAACCAAGAAAACAATTTTGTGCTTATGTGTTTATGTATTGACCTAATCAAAGTTGTCTTGAGCTTGTTCAAATTCTATCCCTTTCACATTATAAAACAAACTGTGCGAACTGTGCAAGAAATTACGTAATTATGGATGCATACATAATTATGGAATTTAGTGCACAGAAACCACAGCAAGTTTTGTCATGTGCTTGAGTTTACTCTATTCATTTCCATTTCTGAAGAATACCCGTTGAGGAAAATGACTCCGTCTGTTCATTTTCGTTTCTGAAGAATGTCCGTTGAGGGAAATGAATGTCCTTTTGTTTATTCCTTCATTTCCATTTCTGAAGAATACCCGTTGAAAATGACTATATCGGTTCATTTTCATATCTGAAGAATGTCTGTTGAGGGAAATGAATGTCCTTTTGTTTATTCCTTCATTTCCATCTCTGAAGAATACCCGTTGAGGAAAATGACTCCGTCCATTCATTTTCGTTTCTGAAGAATGTCCGTTGAGGGAAATGAATGTCCTTTTGATTATTCCCTCATTTCCATTTCTAAAGAACCTATTGAGGAAAATGACCCCATCCGTTCATTTTCGCTTCTAAAGAATATCCGTTGAGGGAAATGACAGGATTATGCCCTGCATATCTTTGATGGGTTATTCTACGCAAATAGATAAACACCCTAGATTCCATGCAAGACAATTATTTAACACAGCGTCACAGACAGACTCCTACGAATAAATTTCGGGACGAAATTTCCTAAAGTAGGGGAGACTGTGACATCTGTGCCTCTGCGCACCATCAAACAAATACCAAATAAATGAAATATTGTGTTTTATACTTGGGATTTGTAAAAATATGTGTATCGTTGGCACATATCAATTTTTGTTCGATTTCGAGCTTTAAATCGCTTTCTGGAAGGTTATACGCGAACTGATGCGTAAACGTAATCAGTTTAACACAACAAACACTCTAGAATATTTAAATAGGCTTAACATACCTTAAATAACCTTTACATAAGTTAGAAATAAGTTTTGGAGGATTTGGTGTGTCGAAATCAAGTTTATTCGCTTACAGGGACTAATTTCGACAAACTGCGAATGTATGCCGATTCGTACTGTAACGAACATTCCGGAATATGATCATAAGTTAAATATGCCCTAAATATCCTTTACATAGCTTATAAATAGGCTTTGAGGTGTTTGGTTCGCAAAAATAAACTTACTCGATCAACAGGGACTAAAAGCGTCAAAAAGTGCATAAGTTTGCATTTTCGAGCATATATTACGTTCTGAATATATTCGGACATCCAAAAATTTATGTAATCATTAAAATATTTTATTTTAGTGATTGGCATGATAAAATTCCATTCGTCGCGTAATTTGGATCGTTTTTCGCGTCTGTTCGTGTTTCGTCGTAATTAACCGAACAACGCAATCGTACGGCCAAACGAACCGACATCCGAGATGTTTTTGAGCATATTTCATGTTCCCTATACTTTAACTTCATTTTAGAGCCTTGAAATGGGGATAACGGGGTTTAAACTCATCAAAAATGTCTCAAAAGTGTTGCAGGGACCAAACCTGACAATTTAGAAAAGTTTCTGGTCACTGGTAGGTGGTGGCGCTGCGCAACCACTATATGGTTTTTCCGTGGCGTGACACCACGGCCTCATCTGGGCAGAAACTTCATTTTGACAACCAGGTTGAACTTGGGGGCCTTTTGTGTAACTTTTCTCAATACCGTGTGATGGTTTTGGGCACCCCTAGTATTCCAAAACCATGTGCCTTATGTGTAAGGTCCAGATCGAAGCTCAATTATCGAGGAACGATCCTAACGGTTCTTCACTTTCTATAAATACCCACCATCTTCATCACCTTCATTCACACATTTGATCTCAATTTCATTCTCTAAGTTGAAGCTCTCCTTGTGAAGCTTCATACCTGAGAATTTTTTAGTTCAAATCTTCTAGCTTGGACCTGTTGTAAGTATTCTTTTATTCTTTTATGCGTTTTTAAGCGTAAAAGTCAAACAGTGTTTGACTTTCTGCTTTGACCAGTCTATGGTCATCACAAAGTTCGTTTGAACTTTGCAACGTGAGCGTAATCACGATGGTTATAGTCCCCTGTGACTATACCTACTGATTACCATGTTAATTAGGTGTAGTGACGAGTCATAGTTTCGGTCAAAATGCGCGTTTATGCGTATTTTGCAACCAAACTATTCTTGGGTATCAAAACCCTTTGTTTTGATATCAAACCTGTTTTCAAACTTCGTTAAACATGTTTAACTCGTCACTCTTAGATTAGTGCTTATATAGGGTCGTAAGATAAGCGGTCTAAACAACCGCTTAGGCTTTCGAACCCGACCCGTTTGGTCGATCTTTAGGATCCGACCAAGCATGTTTAGTGACCATAGTTGTATAGGGAATAACCTTCCGAGGTTATACCTTATGGTCACTTCGTTTAGTTAGTTGTATGATAGGTAATTTATATGCCTTAGGAAAATGACCAAAATGCCCTTTTTACGCATAAATTCATTTTAAGTATATGCAACCTAAATTTTGACATCTAAACTGATTAGGTAACATTATTATACATATTAAGGCATATAATACTTGTCATAGGACTAGTTAGGCGGTCCGAATGCGTTTTACGCGAACGACGCGTTAAAGTAGCGTAAGCTACCTAAACGGGTCGTAATGAGTCGTAAGCACTTAGGTTAGGTTTCGTTTTGGTATGTAGGCTTTGTTAAACCATATCATATGAGTTCCAAAACTCATTTGGTTTACGAAACCTCATCCTATCCGATCTTCCGATTTAGGTCCGGTTATTAATGTAGTTACCTATATTAGATGCCGTTTGATTATGTGATCCCTCTAGCTTTGCTTGGTTGTTATTCAAGACTTCTAAGCATCCTCAAGTGAGTACATGGACCCCCCCCCCCTCTTTTTACATGTTTTCATGGTGATTATGTGAGTACATAGTCCCCTCTTTTACCGTTTTCAAATGTTTTGGGGTGATTCACATGTGCCTACTTGTTACTTTCGTGCTTTTCATGCTTTTATATCATATGTTTATTATGTTCATTAGTACACGTATAGTACATGATTTCATTATGTTTTGCTATGTATGTTCACTTAGAATGCTAGCACATTGATTTTCATAATTACATTTTGTTGCATATGTTCATCCAGCATATGGACACATTGTTTTACATTTTGAACCGTTTGTAACTGTTTGATTTACGTGAACCGTTTGTAACTGTTTGATTTATGTGAACCGTTTGGAACTGTTTAAACCGTTGGGTTAGGGAAGTGATTAGGTAACGGGGCGGGTGTAATGTGTTAAAAGCATGGTGGATACGTCGCTGGTACTTCCTATATATAAGTGCTTTTAACACATTATATATCGTTGCGTTATCTAGATCACTTGGGCAAATGTTATCAAAACAAAGTTATATTACAAGGTTTTTCTAACAATATAAACCATACAAGTTTTATTACAAAAACGATTTTCGATCTGGGTCTACATAAACAAATGTTTTGGTGTTAAGATTCATGGCATCGAGGTTTTATAAATTATAACAATTCTGTTTTAACTTGGTTATTTCAATTCACAATATAAACATTTTACAAAACTAAGTTTTCTATTTATCAATTAACAAAGTTGTTCAAGTTATTTCAAAATGTAAACGAGCCATGAATCTGACACTTACATAAAACCTATGTACTCGCAGGCATTTTTATGCTGACGTATTTTCACATGTGTTTCAGGTACCATAGTTGATGATGTTTGATGATGATATTGGTGCATGCTCACATAGGAATGGATGAGGCCTTAGTGACTTAATAACAATGAAAGTCTATTTGTTCATGTTTTGTTTCTAATTTCAATGCAATGTAATACATTTAATTCAATAAAACAGAAGTTTTATCCATGTGTTGTGAAACAATGATTCTGTTACGACACTCCCCCGAAGTTTCTGCCGCGGTTTGTTGTTTTAACGCGGTCGGGGTGTGACACAAGAGCAATTTTTTTTCTTTTATTTTTTTACGAAAAGGGCCTCAATCTTGTTATCCGCTTCGGGCCTATAATATTTTGAGCCGGCCCTGACCACCACCCCCACTGCACAATCACCATCGCCACCACACCGCCACCGCCCCACTGCACCACCACCGCAACTCCATCGCCCCCACTGATTATAGCCAGCGTTTTCTCATGGTATGTGGATCTACAACTTGCCAGAATCTTCTAGATTCACTGCTGGTAATCCGTGGGGCAACAACCGCTTCCTCCATCGACAACACATGAGGTTCGTTCGTTTTAAATCCTCTTTTTGAAGTCAATTTCTGCTGCGTAACTTGTGTATGTTCTCAATCGAATTGAGATATGTTGTCGGCTGTGAATTCGACAAGTTTTTATTAACAAAATGCCGGTAGATTTGTTCAGGAGAGAGTTATGTGTAGTTTGAAGCTCTGAGGGTGATGATTAAGAAGTTTATGTTATGATTTTAAGGTGCTTCGTGTTTATTGTTTGAGTATTTGAAAGTTTTTTAGTTTTGTGAAATTTTGTTGTGATTTGAATGTGTTTGGTTATAGGAGTGTGATTTGGTTTAGTGAAGAGTTTTATTTGGTTAGATGTTAGGTTAAATGTGAGTGTGAATAGTTTTATTTGGCTAGATGTTCATGTTCTTGAATCCAATGTGGAAATTACTCAAATTAGTCATGCTAGGTTGAAATTTAATGGTGCATTTTTACAAGGTTACTATAGAAACAAGGGTAAATTGTTTGGTGGATCACCAGATTCAACTAATCGTAGGTAAAGTGTAGTTGTAGTGAAACAGAGGTGACAATCATAGAAAATCTTGAGACAAGTAGAATTGTGCAGTCTTGTTTTAATTTCAATAATGGATGCAATGGGATTGAAGATTTTGTTAGCTGACATGGGTTTCGATACGGTTAGGGGAAGGTTTGGGGGTAATAGAGATGGTGGTGAATGAGTTTGTGTGTTGTAGAGACTTGAAAAGAAGGTGAACATTCTCTATTGCGATTTATGTCCCTTAAGGGTATTATGGTCATTTAACCATAATATTAACGTTCAACTAACGAACATTTTCAACAAAGACTCGACTTATTACAATTGACAACCATATGGACTTTATTGGCTGTTGTTTTTCAAACTGAAATTGTACTTTACTCTGTATATTATTTTTTAAAACTACAGTGGTCACGACTTTAGTATACAAGAAAAATAAAAGTTCGTGTAAAGTTTTTCTCCTTTGATGCACATATTCCCCCCTTTTATGCAATTATTTATATACTATTAATTTGAAAGATATTTGTGCATAGTGGGTGTGTACATGATGCTTAATGAGTTTTTTTTTTTTTGTGTATAGTTGTGTTGTACATAATGCTTAGTGGTGTTGCACCCCATGTTTTGGGGGGTTTTACAAAAAAAATGATGTTTCACTTTAAACCCAAAACTACTTGATTTTATAGTTTTAACCCAAAAGTTTTTAGTTTTTCCAATTTAACCTCACAACCTTTTTACTTTCAACTTTGATCCCCTATGTCTTTCATATTTTGCAATTTTTTTCGTTTTATGTTTAGAAATAAATTTTGCGACTTAACACGGCACAATGTGTGTGTGGTTCTACGATTTTACGTTTGTTATACGCTTCGTTCTAAATTTTGCGAGTTAACATGGGGCAACATACGTGTGTGGTTCAGTGTGTTTACGTCATCTATTTTTTTCCCGTTTAATAAGTTCGTCACAACGTGCGAGTCCTAAATCGAGTTAGTTATTATTTTATATTTTTATATGTCGGTCTAATTTTTCCATGTTAAGACGCCGCAACTTCAATGTTGGTGGTCATTGGCTATAGTGTGACATTGGTGCTATTTGTCACGGTTTTACACCCCTGCCGCAACGCGGGGAGCTTAATACAATAGGTTATTTATATGGATACAAGTCATGTAACGTAGTAATTATGATACCATTAATTGTATTGAGATTATTTGATGAATTGCTTATTTTTATAAGAAAGTAATACATACTTAACCGACAAAAACATATTTAACACCAGGGGCGGACTTACCCCTAGCCCAAGGTGGGCGGGCGCACCCCCGGAAAAAAAAATTAGTGCTATTTTCCGTTGAAAATTCCGTTCGCACCCCTTGGATTTTTTCGTCCGCACCCCTTGGATTTTTTCGTCCACACCTTAGGTAAAAAATGTTATCGATTTATATTTTAATTTTTTTAGTAAACTTTAATTAAAAAAACTACCTAAATTATATAAACTTATACTACCCAACTTAATCCAAATACTCAATACCTTAACCCACTGTTTCATTAAACATAATTAGCCCACTAATTACTAGCCCATTAACCAAACTCAACCTAAGTTCAAACTACAATAATTAAAATAAACCCAATAGTCCCTTAGAATTCCTCCCGCCCTCCCTCTCTTGGGTCATCTCCTGCCAGCGATCATCGAACACAACAGCACGTCATCAGCAGCCGTGAACCACCGCCGTCCGACACCAAAGGGTAACAAAATTCTTAAATTGGTTTGAAATTTCATGTGTTTTGACGTTGTTTATGGTTGTTTAGATGATTTTTAGGGTGATTATGTTGTTTAGATGATTTTTAGGGTGATTACACACGATTTCTAGGGTTGAAAATTAAAATTGAAACATTATGTTATGGAGCGATGAACTTATAGATCAATTTGTTTGTGATAGGAACCATGAGTAGGGACGTTATGGCGCGATTTCTTTTGTTTTACATGACCCGACCCGACACGACCCGAACCGACCCGATACGAAACGATTTTTTTACTTATATACCTAGGGGCCAAAAAATTTTAAAAATGTTCCGCACCCCCATGAAAAAATTCCTGGGTCCGCCACTGTTTAACACATTGTAAATGTGAATCTGATCAACAACATGTCAATTTCGTTGACCGCGGCGCAACGTCCGCTGATCAATCTTCTAGTTTCAAGTCATTTTACATCAAGTTACCCGCGAGGGCCGGGGCAACTTATCTTTTATTGAATTGAAAAAATATATTTTAAATTCATATACATTTACCCTCTATTAATTTTCAAAAGCTCTCCCCCTCACATGTTTGCTATTCATTTTTTCTTTGAATCTTTGACTTTTTTTTACTGTTCAATTTTCTTTTACTTTTAACTCTAATAGTTTTTATCTTTTACACTTTTAACCCTAATATTTTTCATCTTTTACACAACTCTCATAGTTTTCATCTTTTAGACTTTCAACCCCTTAGTTTTCATCTTTTACATATTTTTCACAAACATTTTCTATTTTTAATCCCAACACTTTTCCACTTTCAACCTTGGTCTCTGTTCTTTACATCTTTTACAAATTTGTCATTTTACGATTCGTTCTATATTTTGCGAGTTAACATGCTGCAACGTGTGCGCGTTGACATTTTTACGTCTATTTTTTATGGTTTAACAGCTCAGTCAAAACTCGCAGGTTCTAAGCCGATTTAGTTATTCTTTTCTATGTTTTACTTTTTTAGTCAAATTTTTGCTAGTTAACACGCCGTAACGTGTGTGCGTGATTCATCATTTTTACGTTATTTTTTATTTAGTTTAAGGGTCCCGCCGCAAAGCGCGGGTCCTAGATACTAGTACATGTCTATAAAGAAATATAAGTCGAAGTTTAAAGATAAAGTTTATAAAAAAAATTGGTGGCTATGATAGTTGCTCACAATTCTAAAAGACATCGTATTAAATAATTTATAAAATACATGATGATGGACATAAAATATTGTTACCCAAACTAGAAGCTTCTATAGATTCTTTATTTCCAAATTAGTGTTAGGACTTTCATCACTTCGAGTCATCCAACATTTTTTAAATCCCGAAGTTTTAATTTATATTTCTGAAATGTGAAGCATTATCTAACTTCAAAACCTTAATTATGAGGTTAACCATTGGTGGATCTAGAAAAAATATAAAGAGGCAACGTTTTTATAAAAAGAGGCAACGAAATCAAAAAAACGTCAATTTTTTTTAAAATTTACACTAATTTTACACTACCGCCGGAGTGTCAATGGGCAACGGAGGTTGCCCCTTGTTCTATTCTAGGTCCGCCCTTGAGCTTAATCTTAGAAGAAAATAATTGTGTGACAATTTATGACACAACTTATAAATACGACATGATTTAATATAAAATTAAACTAGTATGGGTTTGGGGTAAATGTCCGAGTTATAAATTGGTTAACACAATTAGATACGTATTTAAACAAAGTCAACCCATGTAATACGTTTATGAAACACATAAAACATGTAACCAACTATGTAAAATGTGTCAATGGTTAGAAATCACATGTTTTACACTCGTGTATCAAAACAACATAGTTGTACAAATTTATAAACTATTAAATATCTACACCGAACATAGTTTACAACTTCTTCGTTCTTATAATCGTGTTAAATGTGGCGTATAGTGTCATTAGACTTATGAAACAAATCGATATTAGCGTTGAATAAATAATCTGCTTAGTTAAACTTATCGTATCCAAACCGAACTCAAGCACAATCACAATCACAATCGTATAGCTATATCACGTCAGCACGACCCATTTAACACAACTAACTTTAAAATATGGACAAGGATTGAGTAATATTAAAATAGATAAAAATGGTTTTGAATTTGTGTAAAGTCATGTAGGTTGAAAACATGTGTTTGTCACATGGCTCTCACATTCAGTACCACAACTCCTCACATGCTTCCCATGGTGTTCTTGTTTTGTAATAATACACCCCTCTAGTTTTTAATTTACTATATATGCTTACCAAAGCACATATATCTTTTTGTATTATTATTTTTGCCTACGTCATAATACTTTTATATTTTTGAAGCTTTTTAATTAATTAAGGCTCCCCTTATTCCCACATACCCTATATCTTATTTTCACGCCCCCTATTGTATACGGGCCGTATACAATTATACGGCTCGTATGGAATGTTTTTGAATAGGTAAATGCGCAGGGAATGTTTTTTTTATTTTATTATATACGGCCCGTATATAGTTATACGAGTCGTATACATGTGTATACGATTTGTAAAACGTATACGGCTCAATGGATTTATTTTTGTGGGTTTTTTATGTTAACACATTTATACGGGCCGTATATAATGGCGTTTTTTCAAATATCACGATTTTTTCCCGTAAAAACACAATCATTCTAGGGTTTCTAAACTTTTCATCACCTTTAACAATGTCGATAAACGTTGATCGGAACATGCCGCTTAAATCGGAGCACAGGTAGAGTAACGTTACCGATCAGTCCGTTGATGGAAACCTTAGCGATTGCAGAGATCTTCGTGTTGGTTATTTATCGATTCCGAATAAATATCAGAAGAACCTGACACAAACAAGTTCTCCACAGTTTGTTATTCAGATCTCTATTCGGTCATTTTTCCAAACTACAACACACGATAACTTTAAACTTTATATTGTGTGATTTGACCAGGAAATGATTGGAGGTGATTGCTACTTTTAATAAGTTGTCATAGTTGTCAAATTCGATTTCAACAAATTTTTTCCTTTTCCTTCGATTTCTAAAACATTCTCCGTTACATGAAGACGTGTCGGGTTCTTGTACTGGTATTTTAATGAAGTATTGAAGATTAAATGTGCAAACCCAACCGTTTTTTACTACGGAAACGGTGGCTATGCGAAATACAAACCGCAATCTTTTGTGACTATGGGAAACACAAGTTTTCTTTTTTGAGCTTGATGGATGTCCGTTATCTCAGTTGAGGCGGGCATTGTTTAAATCTGAATATAACTAGATGTTACGTGTATCAGCGTTGTTTATCACCCTGTGTGAGCATTGGAAACCCGACAAACAGTCTTGACAGATTTTTTTTCTAATTAGCGTTGTTAACTAACAAAAGAATGCATACACAAATAGTTCTAGTGGACGAAGCAAAGAGACCGTTGTGTATCTAAATCAGGTTCTCAAACAAACACAACTAAAGATGAGTTGGTGATAAATACCGGAGTTGTTATCTCGGTTGTTCAGTACAATCGTGATAATAAAACAAGCAGGCATTGATTTTGCCAAGATTGAAGGAAAGAATCTGGCCATAAGCGTTGTGGATTCTCAGCGTTATTCGGAATGTTTCGAATCATCACAGAAGACGTGTCGGGTTCTGCTAGTTATTCGGAATGTTTCGAATCATAACAGAAGACGGATGCGGTTTGCATATTCAATCTTCATTGCTTCATTAAAATTACAACACACGATAAAGTTATTGGAAAATTGCATCAACTCTTCTATATCAACTTGAACGGACGATATGGATCTTCATTATGTCACTTTGTGTGTTGACAAAGCTGACAAACACATTGGTATTTTCTCAAAATGTGCAAACTTGAAGAATCTCACATTAAAGGAGTTTGCAACAACGGGATCAGATGGTTTAAGTATCTTTCATCCTCGTTGGGCTAATCTCACACTTGAAAATAACAATTTTGTGAGGGTGAGGGCCGATCCAAAAAACGAAAGACAAGGATCGTTCTAATAGATTAAATAGAATAAACCCTTTTTACCATTTTTTACCTAACTATATACGGGCCGTATAACAATATACGGCCCGTATACAATCATCGTATACATTGTATACGATCGGTAAAAATATTTTTTACCAAGAGTATACGGTCGTACCAACTATATACGAGCCGTATAAAAATATGCTGGCACAGACTTTAACAGTTTTTTTTATTCTATACGGGCCGTATAACAGTATACGGCCCGTATACACCATATGTAAATAAGTTTTCCCATGTGTTAATGTTAGGACCCTTAATTAAACATAAAAATAAAAAATTAGTAGTCAACCCCTAGCATCTAGAAGAGTCCCATGTCTAGTACCATTTAATCATTTATGAACCATCAAACCTAAAGAAACATGATGGCGATTTTTTCAACCTTTAACTAAGGGTGAGAGGGGCACTCTCTCTTACGCAATGATTCACATATAAATTGCTTAAAATAAATATGTTCTAAATCAAGTAACGTATATACTTCAACATACAGTCTAAAAAATAAAGAGTAAATTGCCAAAATCATCCCTGAGGTTTAGGTATGTTTGTCATTTTCATCCAAAGCAACTTTTTTGTACTATATAGTTCTTCACTTTTGGGATTTTTTTGTCATTTTCATCTAAGCATCTGACTTTTTTTGCCAAAATCGTCCCTGTGATTTGGGATTTTTTGTCATTTTCATCCAAAAAAATCCCAAACGTGAAGGACTATATTGTACAAAAAAATTGTTTTGGATGAAAATTGAAAACATGCCCAAACCTCAGGGACGATTTTGACAATTTACTCAAAAATAAATGTGTATGTATTGCTTTAGTCTAAACCAACTCCCCTCCCCGAATTCGACAAGCAAGAACCATCGCACCTTATCATCACCATCACTACATTCTTCTTGTCTTCTTCTATACAATCTCGCCACTACCATCATTTCAATCAAAAAGAGGTGTTAAATGAGCCGTGTTTACTTATTGGCAAGCAGATCTCGACACAAATACGAAAATCGTGTATGAACCTAAACACGATATAAGTTTCTGTGGGTTTGAACGAACATGCCTGTATATTCGGATTTTTTACGTATTAATAACCTAAAACTACAAATTTACAACAAAATATATAAATGTATATGAAATTATTCCATGTAAACTATAGTACTAGGGACTAATTTATCCTTTATCTTTTAGTTTTGGCATAAAGTATAAAATAAATTTATGCTATAATAAAGAACACATTTCTGGATATAAAATTTTATTATTAACTTGAATTACAACTAAAAAAGAAAAGTTGAAATAAATTACAGTTACAACTGAAATAAGAAGAAACAAGAACAGAAAATTCAGGAAAAAATAAAACGTTCTTGGCTGAGGATCGTGTTAGACACGGGTCACTTAAAACAAATTTCGAGTCTCTCAGGAGAACTCGTTTGTTTCTAGGATACAACAACCCAAAGCAGTTGTACTGTCGGTCTTGACTCCAACCCGAAGGTGTACCTCGAAAGCTTGAAGAAGAAGAAGTATTCAGAGAGAAGATTGTATTTTGATGTGTGTTTTCAGCGTGTTTTTCTGCAGCAGGTCAGCCTCCTATTTATACTACAGGTCTTGGAAGAAACTGAAAAAACAAATTAAATGGGAGAATTAAACTGCATTAAACGTCTTCAATGCACTTTAATTCGTCATTTAATTCTCATTCAAAACCGTTGACTCCTCAGTTTCAAATGGTGAAATGTAACCGCACTGGCATTAACTGCTAGAAGTTTCTGCGTGCACACGCGCAAGACACACTGGTGTGCGCGCAGGTCTGCACGCTCATGCGCGCGTGCGCCATTTTGGCTCACTTCCATGCGCGCGTGCGCCACACAGGCTCAATTCCATGCGCGCATGCGCCACGTCACATGTGAGCCTATACGAACACGCTACACAGCGGCGCCGTATTGGCCCACTTTGGTGCGCCGCGCACGTCACATCAGTACCCATGCTCCATGCGCCAGCGCGCAAGCCAGCTAGTCATGAACCATGTGCGGGCGTGCCACATCATGCGCCAACCTACCACGTGTACTTGTGCGCCGCTGCCACGACACCCTCCAAGGTCTACCTGCCACTTGGTCACTGCAGCCCATGTGTTCCACCACGCGCACGTGGTCAAAAATACAAAGGCGGCTCGCGGCGATACGAAGTGCAAAGTGTGCCATCAAAGCGCCACATTGCGCGTCATCGACCACAACACGCGCGCGGGCGAGTGCGAGTTACCCTTCGCGAGTACACTTAGTGTGTGCTTCCATGAAACAATAAGGATGGAGAGTTCCCACTTAAATACCCCTTTAAGTTTCATCTCTCCTCATATGTGGGACAACTTGCCACTGTGACAACTGTCAAATTTGTATGCATCCGTACAATTATTAAACAATGATTAGTGCTTAATGACCGTGCTAAATTACAATTAATTACTTGAAATGCTTTCTGATTATTGCCATATACATTCATGTGCATCACATACTGTTTAATGTCATATCCTTATTGCATAAGAACTTTATTGACTCAAACGATGCACGAAACACAGTTAGCACAGTTATCCGGCAAATCAGAAAAATGCTGACAGAGTTCAGTAGATAGACGGACATTGTATTGAGACACAGAATGAGCCAGAAACCAAGTATTACACTAGTATAGTGTGTAGGAAAGTAAGGATCACAAAACTGCCTTTCTAGTGATAGTTTAAGTGCCGGAAGGTGCCTAAAACTCACATAAACTGCAGAATTCAACAAAATTCAGCATTTACACAATCTAATATCATGCAGAAATATGGTTAAATGGTCCTGAATGCTTTCCTAAGTTTCGATAATCGAAACAGTCATAAAAGGGTACATAAAGCACACTAAACTGCATAGTTTATCACCTTAACGAACCGGTAACCAACCGGACACTACCCGAAACACCAACTTTTCACTAGAAGCACTGTTTTAACATTTCCAAGCTAGTTATGATCCTCGAACACCATAGCAAGATGAGAGGATGAACATGTTAGAGTTTAATGAATCATCCTCACATAAAGCATGAACTTGAAAGAATATAATGTTTTCTTGTAAAATGATGATTAAAGTGAGTTGTAAATCTTGTAAATCTAAGATTTCAATAGTGACTTTTCAAGAAACCAAGTTAAAAATACAAGTTTTATTTAATCTTGGCTCTTACATAAATAAACCCCATTTTTAAGGGTTAAACAAGTGTAGAAACACTTATGTAACAAGAAAAATCCATGAAGAAATATTTTTAGAAAATAAGATTATAAGTTGTTAAGATCTAAATTCTTTAAAAATGAAGTTTTTAAATAACCAACCACACTTTAAAGGAGTAACAAGACTTACTAAATACACTAGTAAATTACTACAAATTTTTGCAAATATTCAAGTTCATGAAGTAATAGTTTATGCTTAATTTTGGCAAAATCGGTAAGTGTAGATTGTTTATTGTTGGTTGTGAATTGATTGTGTTGATTTACAAAAAGAAAATGATATATCTTGAAGGTATGGAAACCTCTATTTTTAGGGGAAACTATGGCAAAATTTTCTAAAAATGTAAACACCTAGAAAAATATTTCTAAACAAATATTTACAAGTGTATTTTAAACCACAAATTGTTACAAAAACTTTGCCATAATTTTTGTTACAAAATTATAAATATTGGAGGTTGGTTTTTACAAATAAAAGTGACCAAATATGTATTTAGGAAATATATATTTAGAAGGCACCATGTGTGTGATTATTTGTATATTATGTGTATTAGTTATATTATTTTAGGATTTAAAATAATATAACACATCAAAATACCAAGAATTACAATCCAAAATATTACCAAAATTCCAAAGAATAAACATACACATTCTACACAAAATATTGGTGAAACCAAACTATGGAATAAGACTTATTAAATATTTTGAAAAATTTATTCACAAAGTATATTTTGGTAAATAATATTTTGGACACCAAGGAAATGAAAATATGATTTTTACAATTACTACAAGAATATATCATATTTTTTACAAGGGAAAAATATATTATTTTTGGCAAGTATGAATATATATTTTTCTTGAAATTTTTAGAAGATATATTATTTGTAAGAAATATATATTTTCTTAAACAAACATAAAATACAATATTTTTGGGGTGAAAGATATAATTTCTCAAATAAATATGAAATATATCATTTTTGGAGAAAAATGAGTTTATATATATTTTCCAAGTTGGACTTGAAAATATATTAATTTTGAAACTTATGAGAAAATACAAATATTTTTGCCAAAGAAAAATTATATATAATTTTTCTAAATAATATTTATTACAATATATATTTTGGAAATATGTATTGGTGAACTTTTATTAAGGATAATATTCCGGAACTAAGTATATGGATACTTAATGAATACAATAAAAATACGTATTCTCGTACGTATAAATACACACCGGAATACAACCCCAATACACGACAGAATATACAAGTATAAATACTTGGGAAGTATTAAGTTAATATATATTGTTCTAACAATTATTACAAAATTTAATAAATATAATTTTGTTGTGAAACAACGACCTACTAGCAACTAGCATACAGACAAGAACAAGGATTATATGTATTGTAGAGAGAAATATAGAATATGGAATTCGTATTCATTGAGATGTATGTCATACCAATTACATGAAACCTCTATTTATAGAGGCTTAACATTAATACAAAGGTAATAAATATACGGAGGTTACATATGTGGAGAGTCACCACATTATGATGCATTCATTCACCATATTATGATGCATTCATAACACTCCCCCTTGACTATCCACATGTTGAAATATAATAGTCTACTGTTCTTTTAATACGCTAGGTGATGCTGCCTCGTTAAAAATCTTGCTAGGAAAACCCATTGGGATAAAACCATAGCTAAGGAAAAAAAGAGTGCAGCGCGTATTTCCCCTGATACTTTTGGATCAGGTGTGTTGCCTCATTAAAAACCTTACTAATAAAACCCATTGGGATAAAACTTAGTTAAGGGAAAAAGAGTGCAACTTGAATAAATCTCCCCCTCATTATAATATGTATCATTTAAGTAAAGTGTGTCCATCATCCTCAAAAGTTGCTCAAAACTTTTGTAGAATGATTTGTCGTTTGATGCCTTGAAGTGCAATCCTTTATGTTGAGTAATATTGTAAAATCTTCTTGTGAGATTTCTAGTGCTTCCTCTTGCGAACAAATACCATAAGATCCAAGACTATTTGTGTTACATTCTTTATATCTACAAGACTAACAGAACTAGCTTTCATGGGTTAGTAAAATATGGACACATATTATGTCACACCCCCAAATTCCACACGCGGAGTACTACCGCGTGGAGGCGTGACATGACCAGGATCAAGCCACCAATCATATTGAACATATGTATGTATCTCAAAAGTCATTCATCAATACGATAGGTGTTTACAAAACTAAAAATAAACAAGTGTGTAGCGGAAGCATTTAATGTAAACCCAACATAAGTTTAAGTACAAAATGTTATAGTGTTTAACAACACATTCACGATCCATGTCCACAACGACTGTGCCTCCCGTGCAAGCTCCAAAAGTACCTATGGTCCTGCAAGGCATGTAACAGAGGGTCAACAAAAAAAGTTGAGCGAGTTCACAGTTGGATATTTAGTTATAATGTTCATTTCGTAAATCATATGTTCGATTAGTAATCATGTATCGTATGTAATAGCATCGCGGCCCTCAAGGCATGTTTGCGAAGATTAGTGGGGGTTTCCCATGTTTTCTAGACTGGTTATGTTTGTATCGCGGCCCTCCAGGCATGTTTGCGAAGATTAAAGTATAGTTCGCGGCCATTCCAGGCATGTTTGCGAAGATCGTTCTAGTATAGTTCGCGGCCATTCCAGGCATGTTTGCGAAGAAAAGTATATGTATCACTAGTCTAGTAGTATCTACCATCGACCTTCCTCATCCGAGGCCAATGGTATGAAATTTCGATAACTCTCAAGCATAAATAATCAATCAACCCATTCCCAACCCCGGGAATTTCCATGCCTTGGTAGAAGTGTGAACTCACCTTGTTTCGCTCGGTATGCTAGGTATGTGCTCAAAGTAAGTCAATCACGTCCTAAAGTATGCACGTATGTGAAATCAGTTTGCATCCAAGTTATGCACGTATAAACATGTAGCACGTATTCACAATCATATACAAGATGGCTACACTTAACAGCAGTCAAATATACCAGTTAACACTTAACAGAATTGACTCAAGTTACTGCACAGATCAGCTATTCGGCGAAACACGCATGTTGGCGAAACACAGATAGTGGCGAAACACAATATTGGCGAAACACATTCTGTTTCGTCGAGGTGTCCCCTGGCGAAACAGAACTTCTGATTCGTCGACTACTCTTGGCGAAACACATTCTGTTTCGCCGAGAGTTCTGTTTCGTCGAACAGTTCAGTTTCGCAGACATCAGTTACAGCAGATGCGAAAAACACATAAACCCTAACAGCCGTAAAACAGCAATTCCTCAATCATACAGAAATCATTCAACGCAGAATCATCGTAACATCATCATAACATAAGCATCACAGTTCTTAACGTCTAGCACGAACCCTAGGTTATGTGTACAACGTATAGATTAACATACAACATCATATCATCGATTCCTATCAAGATACTAATGTGTATTCAGAATCAGGCCATATAAACAACATTCAGAACCGAGTATCATCAACATACCCTCCTATAATCCAGAAATCAAGCATAAACACAATCATGTAAAGAGAAATCAAGGGACAAAGAAACCGATTTAGACGAGCACGCACTAACCGAGATATTCGGGATGAACAAGGGAGGATTCGAGAGAGAAAGATGATGGTTGATGATGGGTATCGCCTTTTCAAAAGAGAGAGTTCTAGGGTTTCTATTTTTGTTAAAAGTGTGAAACAGGAAGTCGGTTTTACTTAATATACACGAATTACCGTTCTGGGCCCTTAATGGGCTTTGCGAATCAGTGGGCCGACAAAACACATCAGTTTCGTCGTGAAGTGCTATGGCGAAACACACTGTTTCGTCGAGTTGCTTGATGGCGAAACACACCAGTTTCGTCGGAATGTATATGGCGAAACAGTCTGTTTCGTCGGGTCCTTTCATGTTTTAAACAGTTTAAGTTTTCAACAGGTGTTTCATGATATACAGCCAAACACAAAATCATGCAACCACAATTGTTCATTATAAAATAACGTATACAGTTACAAGTTAAACAAGTCAAACAACTACACAGTCAAAGTCAACGTGCACTTAATGCGAAAATGAAAGTCGGAAACTCGAGTTGTCACATATTATTCTTACCTTTAGGGTATCGACATATCTGCTTTACCATTCAAATGTCTCCTCATTGGACATGTGCTATATCATGTTGATAAATTCAAATAAAAAATATATATTATCATGCATAGCTAAAAAGTTAAGTTAATGCACAATCGCACTTTAGCCATGGTATTTTTTGACTAAGTAGTTCAACATCCCTTTCTTGGGGTTGATAAGAATATTTTTTTTCTATGTCCAGCGCTCAGACAATCGTTCATGTACTCAACGAATGAGCTTTTTCTATATAACATCTTCTAGATGTAGTCAGATTGATGAGCAAAATTAGTACATATACACTCGAACTACAGGTCGAGAATAACTACACTTTGTAAAGGTCATTCAAAATTTTCCTCTTTAGTTTGAGAGTTCCCTCTCGATGATGTTTACATTATCACTGTAAGAGTGAAATCTTGTTTAAATAGATGTAGCTCATTTTATCAAAATTATACCTCTCTTTTCAGAGTATAGTCGACTGTACCACATACGAGTAGTTTCCTTTAAGATTCATAAATATATATAACACCTATGGGGTTATTGTTTCATAATACTTTGAGCATTTTTAATCCTTCGGGGGGTTTTCATACAGATGTCATTTGCAATTATCTCATACATGTATACGGTGATGACATCAATAAGTTATTTTATCTGAAGTCATTCTGAGATAGCGAGGCCGCTTAAACATCTAAAGATTATCGCATCCACTACAGGGGTATACGTTTCCTCGTAATCAACTGCCGGGATTTGGAAAATCTTTATGTTAAAACGCGTACCTTACATCGCAAAAACTCATTATTTACGTTTCCTTTTATTTAAAGACACCCATTTATAACCTACTGGTTTGACGTCTATGGGTGTTCGAACTGCTGGTTCGAAAACGTTTAGTTTGTCGAGCAAATTTAGTTCAACCTTAAGTCATGTAGCCATTTTGGCTATTTGTGTGCGTACACTCTTGCACACTTTCTATATACGTAATCTTTTTTTTTCATCGATTACATCTATTGCTATAGCATAATCAAATATATCATTTTACACGTGTTTCATTACGGTTCCATATTGTACTTATTTTGTACATAATTTATCGCGATCTCATATTTGTTTAGTACTAGAGTTTGTTTTAGAATTCCATTAACCTCTTTCGGGGTTTTGACAACAACCTTCTTTAAGGTTTAGTATGCAACCACTTCTGGGGTTTTGTATGCAACCACTTATGGTGTTTTATGTGCCACCTCTTTTGGGGTTACACCAACTGCGTTACTCTGCTCTTTTTGTGTTTGTGGGTTTTATCTTTTTGGAACCGATTTATCTCTCACAATTTATTAATATGATAATCATTTTGTGAGTACTTCCATTCGAGCAGATAAGTTTAAGCTGATATATGTGACTTTGTCACCTTATTTGTGTTAATAAATGCATCTTGTATTTCATTTGTTATTATTTGCAAATACACGCTCTTTCTTTTGGACTTCAGATTTGCATTGACCACTTCAGGGGTCGATATATAATATGATGCATTTTTTTATGTTACCAGTCTTTCATTTTCTTGTCTCCCCCTAAGACTGGGAATACGATGTACATATCTCATTTTATATGTTATGGTGGTGCTATTGGTACATAGGCTGCACAACAAAATATTAAAAAAAATGGAAACTTGGTTCTCTTCAGGAGACCAGTTGTAATGGGGAGTATTTGTGATAAGCAGTTGGTTTTGAATTGATATAATCAATCGACGAATTCCGTTTCGACTACGTATGCCTCTCACTATATTTCACATTGTGCCCAACAATGGTCCCTACAATTGGGTTGTCAAAGAACAGTGTTAAACCATGTCAAAAAAAAAACAACGTTCCATAGTGTTGGGCATATGTTACATACGGGTAGCTAAAACTCACATGTAGCCATGTATGAATCCCACAATCCACACAACTGTACATTTCAATGGTCCCATATAAGAGGGATTGTTAGTAGGAGTTTATTGTTTGGAAGGGAATAAAAATTTATTTGCCACAAAAAACTAACTAGACATATGATAAGGCATTTTAGGAGCAATGTTTTTAGATTACTTAGAGGTGCTAAGGTGCCGGTTAGCATGTTTGATTGTTTAGCATATCATGATGCTGTCTTGATGACCTATTTGGTCAGCCATGTGGTGAACATATAAATATTCTAGTAACTTCTGGTTACTCGCCATGTTTGATTTAATGGAATATTGTGGAAAATTAGTATCATTTCTAGTAACTTCTAATATAGTCTTCTGGCCATATTTACTATACTCCCATACAACATTCATGGTGGTATCATTACAATTTTCTTAGTTATGTATATGATCATAACCTTTGAATTGATCATCATCACATTCATATTAGGGAATGGAGTAGAACCAAAACAAGCTTCATAGCTTTTCATTATTTACTCACTCACATGAGTATAAAATCATTTCATTTTTTTTCATAACTCTTATAATGATTTTGCTACTTTAGGAGCACATGTCTCAAGTGTGACAAATGAAAAGAATTTAATCGATTTTTCTTGTAAATAATGTTCTTTTTGCTTACCATCAATTGAGAAGTAGTTGAGTCGTATAAAATTTATCAATCTTATATCTTACGACCTTTATATCGATCATTGTATAGTCATCACAATATTATAATTGTTGGCTCCTTTGTTATCAAGTCAACACACTTTCTTGAAACCTCTTTACTTTCAAGTTGCATTAATGGTTTATCTTTGTAACGATTCCGAGATTTCCTTGTCGATACTGATGCGTGCGAAGTGTCGTATATATTAGGTGTATATTTTAAGCCCTTTTTAACACTTATTTTAGCCAAGTTTTAAATTTATAAAACACGATATTTCACTAACACTAAACACACATATGGGCAAGTGCACCCATCGTTGAGTGTAGTATAGCGTTGGTAAGATACCGAGGTCGTCCAAGGACACAAGAGCTTTTAGTACCGGTTTATCCTCAACGTCTAATCAAAATAAAAAGTTTAGAAAAATGTTTTAAACTATGAAAAATAAAAACTAACTAAAATGCTGAAAATAAAAATAAAATAAAATAAAACAGATAGACAAGATGAATCACTTGGTTCCGACTCGTATCTAGTATAACCTTTGATTATTTCCGCACTTTTGCACATAATTAAGAGATTATCTTAGTTATTGTAGTAGGCCCCTCTTTTGAAGGTGACGTTACCCTCACCCCAGTAGTTTGAGTCAGCAAGGATACAATCCTAAAAGGGTGGATTATTGGAAGATAATGAATTAAGTTATTAATGCAGTATTGTGGTAGGCCCCGCTTTTGGCGGTGACGTTACCCTCGGCTAAGTAGTCTGAGTCAGCAGGGATACAGTCCTAAATAGCCGGGTTATAGTATTAATAGTAGTTAACTTATGAGGGGATCAAAGAGTTTGGACCCCCGCCATCCAATACCGTGAAGTATTGAAGGAGGTCCTACTAAATTTGACCCAGGTCCATTGCAGGACCTCTAAATGCTGAACAATGGCAAGACCTTTACCAAACCGTTCCCTTAACCCCCGACCAGGTAGCCAACATACCTCCATATAGACCGTGGAGATATGAATGGTGAAAATCCTTTATTTTATATAGACAGTAAAATAATGCCAAGACACCACGGACAAACGATAAGGAAAGATCACCTTCAACATAAGTAACTAGTTATTAAAGTCATTAATACAAAACCAAATAAAAAGTGCAAAAGATTAGAAATAAAAAGTATTATACTAGACACTTTGTCTTCACCAAGTGATGTAAGAGACTTAGGCAAACATGGCCTTGATTGTCAAGAACTCTTACGATCAATCTTGGATCCCGAGACGACTCACACACTCTACGATGGACAATGGATGATGGTGGTGGATGATGGTGTTGTGATGGTGGTGGGTGGTGGATGAAGTGTGAGAGAGGTGGTGTGCCAAGGGATGAGATGAAATGAATCCAAGCACTCCTATTTATAGGCTGAACAGAGAGCTGGGCACGACCCCGTGTCCACTGGGCACGGCCCCGTGCCTGTCTGACACTCTCTCTCCTCATTAATTGTAATTCGCAATTACAATAAATGCGCCTGCTGTACTTTCGACACGCCCCCGTGTCCGCTGGGCACGGCCCGTGGTGGGCAATAGAAGCTTCTATAGGTTTGTCTTTTCTGCTGCTTCTTGGGCACGGCCCCGTGCTGGCTGAGCACGGGGCGTGTTCAGTCTTCTGACTTCTCTATTTTGCTTTGGAAGGTGCCGTTGAGGGGTCGGGCAGTCCACTAATGTTCCTTTCCTTGTATTTATGTTGGAATTAGCTGTCTTTTTGCTTCTTTTGTGTTTTTGAGCTCATTTAATCCTGAAAATACAAAAGGAAGACAAAAACACTCTTTTTCCAATATTAGTACTTAAAAAGGGTTAGTTTTATGCCTCATTTGATGTAATTTATATGTTGCATTTTACACACATCAATACATACGTTTATTGTCAGATTGCGTTGAAACCAAGTTCAATTGCTTGAACTTGTCCATTTCGCATATTCAATTCAAGACGCCATATGATGTATTGGGAGCATCATATTCAAATTTATTTTTGCAAAAGTTCTTTCGTTTCGAGTCGTAGTAGACTTGTTTGGTCTACGACTCCAATAAATCGTTCGTTGATTTCGACACCTTGTGGTGGTGTCTCGTTAATTTAAAGCCTGCGCTAATCACATATACACATCTCATACATGGATTTAATTGTTTATTTATTGACTTGCTCTAAATCCGTTTTGTTTTATCACGATTACAGCAGTCTTAACACAATCGTGTGTTAAGACAATGGTACCTAAATTCATTTTATATTCCAGTGTACCTCCTAACGGTTCTTTCATTATCGATCGAATGCCTTGCAGTATTCATTATTTTTCATCATTCGATCGGAAACAGTAGTTCTTTGATGTTCTATATTCAATTGAAAAATCCTACGATGCCATTTGAATCAAATTTTCAGGATTGCTTCATTACACTTTCATTTGATTTCAAACACGGTGAACTTGTTCGGTCACCGCTATTAATGAATTATGTTATTACAACACCTTGTGATGTCAATACAAACTTGTAGCTTGTGCTAATCATGGTCAACCGTTTCACACTAAACTACACCTACTTTTGTTTGACTTGTCATTTAAAACATCCCTAATGCTACTACGAATTAAGACAATGACACACCAGATTCGATTGTATTTCATTTCGGTGTGTTTTCGCAATTCAAGAATGAAAACACACTAATCTTAAACATTTATTTATTCGAAAGTTGACAGATCATTTTCATGTTACTATCATATTCGAGTTGTTGATTTTGAGTTCATATAGTGGATGCTATTGTTTCTGAAAACTCATTAGCATATTGAGATCGATTGTTTGAAATTCTATTGGTCGAAACTCCTTTGTTGCACCCCTGTTAACTAAGTTACACTAGATTATACATTTATACGTCTCATGTCCTTTGACATGACTTTCTGGAACACATACCTTTTAACCATTCAGTTCTTGTTGTTATAATATGTCCTTGGGTTCACCTAATTTGAATAGGTTTTGATTCGGTTTCATGGTTAAGCACTTTGGTATTATTCATATCCATGCACGTATAACGTAACCCTAAGGAGTTAATGTAAATTAAATTTCGAGGACGGGATTTTCTTAACATGGGGAGAATGTGACAACTGTCAAATTTGCATGCATCCGTACAATTATTAAACAATGATTAGTGCTTAACGACTGTGCTGAATTACAATTAATTACTTGAAATGCTTTCTGATTATTGCCATATACATTCATGTGCATCACATACTGTTTAATGTCATATCCTTATTGCATAAGAACTTTATTGACTCAAACGATGCACGAAACACAGTTAGTACAGTTATCCGGCAAATCAGAAAAATGCTGACAAAGTTCAGTAGATAGACAGACATTGTATTGAGACACAGAATGAGCCAGAAACCAAGTATTACACTAGTATAGTGTGTAGGAAAGTAAGGATCACAAAACTGCCTTCCTAGTGATAGTTTAAGTGCCGGAAAGTGCCTAAAACTAACATAAACTGCAGAATTCTGCAGAATTCAACAAAATTCAGCATTTACACAATCTAATATCATGCAGAAATATGGTTAAATGGTCCTGAATGCTTTCTTAAGTTTCAGGAATCGAAACAGTCATAAAAGGGTACATAAAGCACACTAAAATGCATAGTTTAGCACCTTAACGAACCGGTAACCAACCGGACACTACCCGAAACACCAAATTTTCACTAGAAGCACTGTTTTAACATTTTCAAGCTAGTTATGATCCCCGAACACCATAACACACTATATAAATATCTAGTAACTAAACACCTAACTAATACTTGAATTTCAACCAACTTAACTAAGTATTTAGTTAACACCTATGCCTAGACCCCCCTCCCCCCCAACCTACGGCCCCAACAAGGGACCCACCATGGGATTTCATTTGATTATAATACTAGATCGTGTCTACACCTTTGGATACATAATACACATTAGATATACTAGTGAAGAGTGTTATAAGAATAACCCTTGGAGCATAAACTTTCATTTCCACACAAGATCACCAACAAACATCTTCTTCCTCCTCTCCTTCATACCTACGACCCTAACACCCTTCCCCAACATCTTCATTTCAAGTTTCATCTCAAGTGTTTTAAGAGCATCCTAAGGTGTAAGGAGCTAAGTTAGGAAGCTTGGAGCTTTCGGAAGTTGAAGGACCTTCACCATTTGCTTTTATCCACTTCATTTCTTCTCTTGATCATCACTAGCCTTGAGCTAGTAGTAAGAACACTAATCTCTTCATTTCACATCTTATATAAGTGGTTAAAGAATGATACATGATGATTAACTTGAAGAACACTAAGAATCAAGAGAATAAAACTTGAACATAAGCTTAAACCATGAAGAAACTATGTTGTTTATGTGTTGATTCACTTGTTGATTGTTGTTTACTTGTGTAAATGATGTAGATCATCATATGATCTTGCTAGATCATGATTAAAAACATAATCTAGCAAGATGAGAGGATGAACATGTTAGAGTTTAATGACTCATCCTCACATAAAGCATGAACTTGAAAGAATATAATGTTTTCTTGTAAAATGATGATTAAAGTGAGTTGTAAATCTTGTAAATCTAAGATTTCAAGAGTGACTTTTCAAGAAACCAAGTTAAAAATACAAGTTTTATTTAATCTTGGCTCTTACATAAATAAACCCCATTTTTAAGGGTTAAACAAGTGTAGAAACACTTATGTAACAAGAAAAATACATGAAGAAATATTTTTAGAAAATAAGATTATAAGTTGTTAAGATCTAAATTCTTTAAAAATGAAGTTTTTAAATAACCAACCACACTTTAAAGGGGTAACAAGACTTACTAAATACACTAGTAAATTACTACAAATTTTTGCAAATATTCAAGTTCATGAAGTAATAGTTTATGCTTGATTTTGGCAAAATCGGTAAGTGTAGATTGTTTATTGTTGGTTGTGAATTGATTGTGTTGATTTACAAAAAGAAAATGATATACCTTGAAGGTATGGAAACCTCCATTTTTATGGGAAACTATGGCAAAATTTTCTAAAAATGTAAACACCTAGAAAAATATTTCTAAACAAATATTTACAAGTGTATTTTAAACCATAAATTGTTACAAAAACTTTGCCATAATTTTTGTTAGAAAATTATAAATATTAGAGGTTGGTTTTTACAAATAAAAGTGACCAAATATGTATTTAGGAAATATATATTTAGAAGCCACCATGTGTGTGATTATTTGTATATTATGTGTATTAGTTATATTATTTTAGGATTTGAAATAATATAACACATCAAAATACCAAGAATTACAATCCAAAATATTACCAAAATTCCAAGGAATAAACATACACATTCTACACAAAATATTGGTGAAACCGAACTATGGAATAAAACTTATAAAATATTCCGTAAAAATTTATTCACAAAGTATATTTTGGTAAATAATATTTTGGACACCAAGGAAATGAAAATATGATTTTTACAATTACTACAAGAATATATCATATTTTTGACAAGAGAAAAATATATTATTTTTGGCAAGTATGAATATATATTTTTCTTGAAATTTTTAGAAGATATATTATTTGTAAGAAATATATATTTTCTTAATCAAACATAAAATACAATATTTTTGGGGTGAAAGATATACTTTCTCAAATAAATATGAAATATATCATTTTTGGAGAAAAATGAATTTATATATATTTTCCAAGTTGGACTTGAAAATATATTAATTTTGAAACTTATGAGAAAATACAAATATGTTTGCCAAAGAAAAATTATAAATAATTTTTCTAAATAATATTTATTACAATATATATTTTGGAAATATATATTAGTGAACTTTTATTAAGGATAATATTCCGGAACTAAGTATATGGATACTTAATGAATACAATAAAAATACGTATTCTCGTACATATAAATACACAACGGAATACGACCCCAATACACGGCAGAATATACAAGTATAAATACTTGGGAATTATTAAGTTAATATATATTGTTGAAACAATTATTCCAAAATTTAATAAATATAATTTAAGTTAAAATATTAATTATTTTAACAAATAATTATATAACTTTGAATAATATCGAAGATACGAAGAAACGTAACTCAAAGACATTAACACTAAGTCAAGGCACGGCCCGTTCGTCTAATAGACATTAGTACGTTATAGGTAGTCGTGCTTTATCCAGAGGAAACTTTGAGTTACAGGCGGATTCGAAGAACACAAACCAATGAGTTCGTGACCCCCTTTTCTTTTTACTGTTTTCAGTTTTATAACTTCGGGGGTGAAGTACATGTTACAACTGTTTACAAACGTTATTATTTGGTATGGTTAGTTAAGGAAGGGTACTTCTAGATCATGTGAGTGGTGTGTATGACGCTTAAGGCCATTAATCCTCTTTGTAGGACCGAGGGACATGAGTGATAGATCTATTTGGGTGTAGCGAGCCCCACCCATGAGTCCGTCGAGTGGACCATGTGGTGACTATGTCTTATTGTCGGAGACAAAGTCTGCTAGGTTTGAGTTTTCCTGCATCACGTCACAAATATTAATGTATTAGCTACACATTAATTGATATGTTTCCTTGTTGCTTTCATATCGGGTTTTCGAGTACATACAAACATACTTACAAATGCTTCAAAGGTTTTTTTGTTGATGTTTTCAAACTACATGTATTTCAGGAAATTAAGTATGGATCTGGCGGGCGTTGGAGTTTACAAGTCATGTCTCTACTAAAAGGTTTCATCCGAAGTCGAAGGGTTTGGGATATGTATTTTATCTTGGATAAGATACATGGCTCGAAACCTATTTTGTTTGTGTCTTTTGAGAAGTCCAGTATGGAACTTTAAGCTTTGGTTGTCATGTGATCTAAACTTGAAGTCTTAGTTTGATGTTAAACAATGACGGTTGTATTATTTTGAAAATTATCTATGGATGAACATCTTGGTTTACCATATAGTTGTTTGTTATGGTTGAATTCAATGATATTAAGCAAGTCACACCAAATCACGCTTCCGCAAAAGTTAGGGTGTGACAGCCACTTTCCCACTTTTTTCAGCATTCAATGTTTCAAACACCAAACTTTGAGCATCGATATCTCATTTATTTTAGCTCCGTTTTAGACGTGGTTTAGTTCGTTGCGAAGCTCTTCCAACATAGAACACAAACCCACAAATAAATATATAAACCCCGCTCATTTTCTTATATTTATTTCTAGTCCAAAATAGGAAAAAAAATCATTTTCCTATATTTTTGAAAAATGTTATTTTCACAAATTTCCAACAATATTTATATATCTTTTACTTTTGGCATAAAGTATGAAATAAATTTATGCTATAATAAAGAACACAGTTTCAAGATATATTTATATATATAATTAAATGCGTTAAACGTGTCAAAACGTGAACACGCCATGTCAACCCTAGTTTAAAAAAATGGTTTGATCATGTTCTTTTCTTGTAGAGAAACCGTGGTCATTTGAACGTTTATTCCTCCTTTGAACATCTTTAGTCCCATTGTTTACGTTTGGATTTGGCAACGCCTTTTTCACCTCGTTAATCTAAAAAATATTAATCCTAAAATAGGAACAACATTTTGTTTAACTACTGTAAATGGAAATTGGCATACAAATAACGAGCATAAGCCTTGTTACATCTCTTCATATACTTGGAAAATAGGAAGGCTATTAAATGAACCCCGACTGAACTTATTGTAGTGCATTGGAACTGTCTCGTCGAACTCGACAATCTTAGATTTTAGGTTTTTGCTTTTGGATTTTTTGCGTGTAGATTTTAGAATTCTTGTTTAGATCATTGTGTCTTTTTATTTGGTATTGTGTTTTTCCTTTATTTTCGTCATTGTGTCTTTTTGGCGATTCAATGTGTCATTTTACTCTGCGTTGTGTTATATTTATTGACACTGTCATATTTTGCGGTCCATTGTGTTATATTTTGTGATCCAATGTGTCTTTGTATTTCTCCTAGATCTAGGAAATTTTATAGGATAACTTTGCCCTCATTATACCGTTCAGTTTTATAATTATTTTGCCATTTAAATTTATACTTTGATAAAAAAAAACTAAGGGTGCAAACGAGCCGAACCCGAGCTCGACCAGGCTCGAGCTGGAGCTCGTTTAACATATGAAAGCTCGAACTTGAGCTCGGCTCGAAGGTAATTTTTCAAGCTCGGGCTTCGCTCGGGCTCGACTTATTTAATATTTATTAATTAATTTATATTAATTATAATAATTATTATTATACATATATTTTAGTTATTTTTTATACTTTTATAAATGGTAAATTATTATTATTATACAAATGTAGGTTTAATATATTAATAAAAAAACTATATAAACAGAAAGCTCGTTTAGGCTTGCGAGTCGGCTCGAGCTCAATAAGCGAAGCTCGAGCTCGTTTACTAAATGAGCTTGTTTTTAGGCTCGGGCTCGAGCCCGTTTAAGCTCGGTTCGTTCGAGTTTTTTTTCAAATTGAGCTCGAGTAGCTCACGAATAGCTCGGCTCGTTTGCACCCCTATATTGGCGTGGGCATAAAGCAATATTTTATTAAGATGATCAATATATCCACTCATACCATCATAAGCTTCCATTCTTAGAGCATATGCATTAAGGAAACTTACAATCGTACATACACATGCCCTTATCATTAAACTTACAAACGTACATAAACATGCCTAATCACTTGACAAATTAGCAACTATCAATAACTTCATCCTACAAACGTCTTTACATTTTCACATTATCATCAAACTTTACATTAGTCTTTCATAATCAATTTATCTATTAATAATAAGTTATTTAACTTTTAATAGCGCATAATATATTAAATAATAAAAAGCGGATATAACATAAATTTAACATAACCTAACTTTTAATGAATAAAAAATAAAAAAAAATTTGAACAAAAAATCCAAACACGTTCATGGATGGACCAGCCAATGGGGTCATCCGTGATAAATGTATTCATCACCATCACGGATACCCATTGCCTAAGGTCTTCAGAGGTGAAAAAAACTGGGTTGGAAACTGAAACCGGGTTTTAACCTGAACCCGGTTTGGTTGTAACGAATTTGGACACGAACCCACCAGTAGGCTTATAAACCAGGTTGGGATATTAACATAGAAAACCAGGTTATGTGAAATCGCTTTCGAATTTATATCCTTTTCATTTCTCACTCCCCCCAACCGCTTTCGAATTAAACTGTTATGATGGAATAGAGGCCCAACTTTGGTAACCCAATTCGAAATATTTGAAGTTTGAACCATGTGCTTATAGACAGGGTCGTGCAACAGCTCAGAACCTGACCGAACCGAACGGAAACCGTTAAATGCTAAATATAAGAACTGGAACCGAACCGTTATACGGTTCCGGTTCGGGTCGGAACCGGGTTAAATGTTCTTCTGTAAACGGTTCTCGTCGGAACCGGTTGTCAATTAAATCATGAAATTAACAGTTAAATAAAAACAATTAAAACAGTCAAACCGTTTAAAACATATAGCTAAGAGTTGCAACAGTCCAAATTCAAACTATCCAAAGTAAAAGTAGCAATAACAAAATGTTTCAAACGATAAAACTAAAGCGTACAATGTAAAAAACGAAAGTTAACTAAAAAATATTTAGTTAACCATCACAAAAACTTCATTCAAATCTTATGTAAAAACTATTTCTATATTCTTTAATCCTAAAAACATATTTTTAAATATAATTTTTAAAGTTTAAATAAATTAATAGGGTTTTGAATATAATATTTAAAGTTAAAACCCAAACCAGTTCTAGCGGTTCTTTAAAAGAACCCGTCGGTTATAACCAGAACCGAACCAGGAACCATTTTTTTCCAAATTTAAGAACCGGACCCTAAATACAACAATACGGTTCGGATCTGGCGGTTCCGATTCGGTTCCCCGGTTCTAAGCGTTTGGAACCAGAAGTTGCTCAGCTCACCCGACAAACAAAAATCGAAACTAAGTATATAAAAAACCGGTTATGGCGTGTCTGGTTATATACCGGATCCTACCCGCCGATTGTATACCAGTTCCATATCCTATGATATAAAACTGGTTGTACCCAACCCAAACCGGTGAAAACACAAGATAAAATGAAAACCGGAATCTAAAACCAACCTGGTTTGTGCCATAATCGGTTATTAACCATATTGGCCATACCCGGAATTAGTTTGAGACCAAATGTGGGCAAACAACCTGGTTTGGATCAAAAACCAATCCAATCCACTGGTTATTAATCGGTATGAGTTTATAGCCACTGAAACTGTCTTGGAACTGTTAATACTGTTTTGAAACAGGTAAAGTTGGTTTGAAACCAATCTATTCCGATTCCTACCAGTTCATATTATTACTCTTCGACTATACGGTGTGAGAGGGCATGAAAAGTGTGCATGAAGCGGTTATGTGGCAGTCACGTCAGCAAGGGATGTGGTAAAAAAAAGAACAGGTGGAAAGGGCTTGAAACACCACCCTCAAGCCCTCAACGCCCATGAAAATTCCCCCGCCCTTGTCACCACGCCATGGGAAGGGGTGGTGTGTCGGCGTTGGGGAAGCCCCACACCACCCCTTCCACGCCCACGTCGTGTGGTCTTAGAAACCAGTTTCAATCCAAACTGGTTTGGACTAAAACCTGTTTTCACTTACGTTGACCTAAACAAAACCGCTTTAAAAAAAACCGATTGGTTTTAAAACCAAACTAGTTTGCCACAAAATCTGGTTTGTCTATTTCGAGGTAGTAGTGTGAATTTCCAACATGACATGAGCACACGACGATAACCTAACACAAAACTTGTAGATATGGGTTTAGTCTAAACATGTCCTAATCAGTTTCAAGTCGAACCTGCAAACACGTTTAGCTAAACAGGTCGTGTTCATGTAACTTTAAGTCTTCAACCATAAATATCACAACTTTGCAACTCACGAATAATTCAACAAAAATATTTTACCACTAACCAAAAAAAGGTGCCAGCAAAACTGGTCTTTATTTGAAGCACTTCTTAAATCACTTTATGCACAACTCATTATATCTCAACACTAAAATGTCATGAAAACACTGGAAGATCAAAGTGACATAAGTATGTTTAAAAGTATGCAGCCTTTTTGGTATCGGAAACGGGTCAAACCTTGGATGCAAGGTTTGAGTCGGACTCGCCGCTGACTTTTTTAGATTCAAACTTATCGATAGCTACTTGAAGCTCATCTGAACCACCAACAGCTCTCATGGTGTAGAAATATACACCGAATACAAATCCGGTTAAACCTCCTGCAACCACCAGATTCTTGGTCTTTGGCGCCAGGCTTCCAAATCCAGCCATTTAACGCGATAAGTGATCTTAACCCTACATAACATCCAACAGGAACATAACGATTAGTGAATCAGTTACACGAATGAAAGCACCATGCAGAATTAAGTAGACAAGAACACCTTTGTACATGTATTAGATGTCATGATGTGGGGTCCGCTTGTACAGTGTGATCAGAATGAGAAAAAAACTTACCGGTTATGATGTAAATCAGGTAAAAAAACCAACCGCGAAACCAAACTGATTACCGCTTTGGGTTGTTTCATGGTTTTAAACCGAAACATGAACACCCGAGTTAAGCTAAAAGATTCAATTAAAAGGAAAATTGGTCAAATGGGTGAAAGTCATTTGAGTGTAATAATCAAGGTTGGAGAACGGCCGGTGAGGTGGGGACTAGCGACTACTCGGGATTAATCGGATCGGAATTTTTATATGTATATTTTATTATTTTTATAAATATGTATATATATACTCACACATCCATATCAACACCACAAGTGGCCTAGTGGTGGAGTGACTTGGGTTCTCCAATGGAGACCCAAGTTCAATTCCCATTAGTGCCACTTTGGTGGCCACCGACACCCGCTTTAAGCCGGACCGAGGACACTCGAGGTCTCGGGTTTGAAACATGTTTCTTACCCCTCTTTGATGGCTATGGGTATTTGCCGCCAGGGATCCTTGTCGGGTGGTGAACTGGGAAGGGAGATCCCTTCCGCGGTCAGGGGTACCGTGCAACTACCCTTTTTTTAAAAAGGTAAAAGTAGTTCAAAAATCAAACTAAACTTGCATATAAGTCATAACATAACAAGTCTAAGTACTTAATAATTCAAACATTAACATGTTAGTTCGAAAACTTTAAAGATCAAATAGTTCAAATGTAATCGTCATCCCCGTAGTGTTCAATAATTTCGACACCATCCGACTCGTATTCAATCTCCTCGTCTACCTCCTCCTCTTTCTCCGACTCAAATTCTTCGTCATAAAGTTGTCTCGCCTTAGCAGGTTTCTTAGCACTTGTTCGGTTAGACGATACTTCATCAACACCCACGGCTTTAATGTATCTTGTAACTTAAAAATTATGAGCTAATATACAAATTTCCAATTTCTAATATTTTGTCACTTAAAAATTATAATAAGCTTTGCTTTTACACTAACTCACTAAGTCAGTATTCACTGAACAATGCATTGCCGGTCAATACTATTAGGTAGTAGATACTGAATAGTAACAATCTAATAAGAATTCAAGATTGTAAATATGACCTGTATTCCGGTTGATGTGTCGTCACTCGTCGGATCGCCGGAGAACGATTCAGCACCGCCGGAGAAGGAATAAGGATCGCCGGAGAAAGAATCAGATGATCGCCAGCTGAAGGTGTGCGGTTGATGGCTTGGGGCTGGGAGTAAGCGTAGTGACTGATAATGATATTAGGGTAGGGCTTTAAGGGAAAATGGGGGTATGGGCTACAAGTTATATATTGGGCCAATTCTTTAGGGAATAAACTGGGCCGACTAGCCACGGCTTTGACCGAGTAGCGATTAATTGACTGATTAGTGAAAAATTACTCAGTAGGAGGTCGACTAGCGATTAATCGCCGACTAGTCGTGATTTTTACAACCATGGTAATACTTACATAACACCGCTCATAAATCTTCTATTAAACATGTCTAATTGTAGTATTATAGACTTTATTTTCTTCCTAAACATTTTAGAGAAAAATGAATGGTAGTCAAAACATTTCTTTTTTTTCCATGCTCACTGACACGTAAAACTGAATTAAAAACATTTGAGCTGCCTTCAAAGATATTGGTTGATGCAACGAATTAATTGCAAAATATATATGAACTACAAATAATCATTTTTCACTTAAACAATATTATGGGTAAGTAAAGAATGTAAACTTCAATGATTCGTTGAGTACCGGAAGGTTTTTACAACATACCAAAGTTATGTACACTGTTCATTACATAATATATTCTTATCACCAACATTAAACATTACTCGTCAAATCACATGTATATCAATTGTTAAGTAAACTTGAAGTGAATAGTGTCATCACTATGTTTTTTCCAGCAAAAATTGACAGATCCCTCACAATTATTTATTTGATCAGATTATCATGCTTTATAACAAGATTTGAGCAAACTCTTAAACATGATTAAACATTATTAACTATAATAATTCGGGTTATTTGGGTAACTAGAAACGATAACTAAAGGTTGAGGGGTCTACTAAAATCTGTGGCTTAATTTCATCCAGGAGAAACACACATAAAATTTCAGCATGCAACCAGAAGTCATCTCAGGGAAACACGTAGAAAAATAAAACTAAAAATCTCATCAAACATCAAGCAACATGTAAATGCAGATGGTATATTTGCATCTGTCTATGATCTACTAAACGGCTTATACTTGCATTACATTGTGATATACAAAGTAAACACACATTTAGAAAGTCATGTAATACACAAAAACTGAACAAGCAGGATAAACATAAACACACAATAACAACTACCATATCATAAAAAGTTGGGAAATCAAAGAAACATAAAAAAAAGTAACACAGGATAATACAGACTTTCTTATCAGCCATGGCCCAATTTTAGTATCGTCTAAAGATCGGTAAGGTATGTGTATGTGAAGCATGCTTCTAGAATGAATCAAATGTACAAATTACAATATAACAGTAAACTAACTGTCGCTAACTGTATGCTCTAATAACCTCATGCTTAAGCCTCGCAAAACAAACCCCTCTCGTTGGGTTGAATAACCGGTAAAATGGATTATGGGCAGTGGCGGATCTTTAAATTTTTTTCGGTGGGTTCATTGTTTTTAGATACTTTAATATCATAGGACCGGATGTAAAAAATTTCGGGTCAGTTTGACGGTTTCGATCGGGTAAAATTCATCACAAAATAAAAATACGATACAATTAGGGGTGAGCAGATTGCGGTCCCACCCGAAATTACCCAAAAACAAGACCGAAATTTAACCAAAACCGGGCCTGATATAATACAAATGGTCAGTCCTCGGTTCCTATTTATTGACAATTTCAAGTCAGTCCTCGGTCCAAGACCAAGGAAAACCAGAAAAGAAAAGAACCGGCCTGATGAAAAGTAAAACTGATTCTTTTTATCTGTTAATTTGTTATGCATTTCCATAAGGACAAATTAAATCGGCTGACCTTAAGAATTAGAGATGACGTGGTTGCAACAACATTAAATAACCAGGTTTGTTTCAGTTCTATCTAATTAATCACCAGGGCTGCTTTGTTTGTTTCAATCATATTTTAAGCACACAAGACATGTAACTTATACTCAGTAGCCATATGGCAATAGGATCAACTTCAATTCAATTTGAAAAATCAAGAAGAAGGGGAATAACACTTTATCAAAGCCATTGATTACTTCAACTCAATTGTCATCTCAAATCACAAGTTTGTATTGTATAATCATGCAATTCTCATTCAGGCATATCATCGAGCAGCTTGTATGCATACCCTCAATAATATATAGAAAGATCCAACTTTGTTCAATTCATCCCCAAATCACAAGTTCAAACAAGTATGTTCTTAAATTTAATCAGTAAAACTGAAAAGAACTTACCTACAATATCCAAAGAGCGTATACACAACTATTCAAAATGAATATCAAATCAAAAATATTAAGAAAAATCCAAACTCTACCCATGTTCTATAAACAAATCCATTAAAAAAACAAAAGCCTAATTTAATATCTAAATCATATTCCACCCTAGAAAATTCATACAGTATAATCATGATAAAATTGCAGTTAGAAGTGGATGAATTACCTGGTGCGAACGAACAGTGAAACAGGAAAAGTGATGCAGTCTCTTTGGTTTAGAAGTTGCAACGTAAACGATTTATGTTGCCCTAATTCCTTTTATACTTCACTTTACTATACTTTGGGGGTGACTATAAAATAAAATAACTTTTAGCTACCCGGGGCTGGTTCCGGTACAAACCATATTTATCCTATAAACCGTAAGAAAAGATCCTACCACTTAAAAAAAAGTTAAATTAGCACATACCAAAACAATACATACACTTTTGAATTATATTAGCATATTTACAGGGAATTCAATATAATTTATATTATTTAGGATATTATTTTATCATTTCTCTATAATTGGTTGGATGTCACGTGACACTTTTTAAATGGTTCTTACAGTTTGTATGCAAAATGTGGTTTGTATTTGATCTTACTTCTTAGGTACCAGATGCTCATCCCTAAGGGTGGTAGGGGTGTGAGCGGGGAGAGGTAGCGGGGTGTGTAGTCCCTGCACGAGCACACCACCGCCACCCCATGTTTGAGTGCGGTGAACTTTTGAGATCGAAGGGTAGGGTAGTCACCACTCACCACATTAGGGAAGAGGAGCGTGAGAGGATTAATGGTGGGTCTCACTCTTTTTTCAACCAATCACACATTTATCCTTTTATTTAAGCACAAAATGTTTAGGTAGAGCACCCCCCTTGGGTTTGAGTGCAAATGGGGAGTGAAGAGGAAGTTGACATGGCATGAGGTGATTGGCTAGACGAAGAGTTTACCATTCCCCATATAGGGAGCACCCCTTCCACCCTAAGACTACGTGTGTGACAACAAACGTGGAAGGATGCTTGGTTGTTGATTTATTTTATTACCCAATCACAATTCTTCACCTCGACATGGTTGTTGATTTGTGGTAAAATACACATATTTGTCACGTGTATATTGTATAATTTTTGTATAGTTTTTAGTGTTGTATTATATTACTTTGTGTTTTGTCAGGTCCTTGTGGAGCGAAAACGAGTAATAAGGAAATAATTAGCCAGTTGAGCAGAGTAGGATGCCAGTGACCGAATTAAAATTGCCGCTATTTTCCTTGATTGGGCCGAGCCCACTATCTCTATTTTATAAGCTAGAAAGGTCCCATAGATTACACCATACGAGCATACCTACAATACGATCAAATAACGTCTTTGGATCTGTGTTTGTCAGCTGAGCCCAAGTCCATAGAATATAACGTGTTCTTTATTTTTGAGAAAAGTGCCCGGATAGTCCCTGTGGTTTGCCATTTTTCACCTTTAGTCCCTAACTTTCTAAAATTACAGCTATAGTCCCTAACTTTTGCAATTTCGTTCCCTGATAGTCCCTGACGTGGATGTGGGTTAGTTTTCTCTGTTAAGTTGATGTGAAATGACAAAAGTACCCTCTCTGTTAAAAATAAAAGTTAAAAACCAAAGAATACAACTGAACTTAAGTGAGTCCCACCTAAATAATAAAAACAAATTAATTAAAAAAACTTTGTGGGCTCTACCACCAACCTCACCTCTTCTTCATCCCATCACCACCTTTAACCACCATATCACCACCCACCTCCACCATAACCACCACCTGCAACTCCATTAAATCCAACCCCTCTTTAAGACTGAATTTCGTGAAGCTCATCTTCAAGATTCGCCCTCGCATCCGCCACAGGCGAATTATCCAACGGTGGAAACTGTAAACCTCTAAAGTTTTGACTATACACACCATTTTGATACATACTACTTTCATTAACATTGACTAAATCATAAGTCAAACAAGAGTTCCCAAACATTTGACTCTCAAATATTTGACCGTTGTTTACAATCTTATTATCTACAAATCGACTCGCCGGAGGTTGATCAGAACTGAAGGCTTACCGGAGCTTGATCAGAACTGATAATCGACTCGTCAGAATGTTCAGGTGGAGTAGGGCTTACCACAGTTAATCAGAACTGATGTCGATACTACAAATCGACTCCCACTTCCCACTTCCACCTCCATGTAAGATTAAATATATATTATTTTATATTTAATCTAGTAGCCATTATAATCATTTACATTATATGGATCAAAATATATAACAATCCTATTAAATAATTAGTTGGTAATTGTTGATGGGCCAAATTACCCTTATTAACTAATTAGGGTTTCCTCTTGGGTGCATATATAAGGAGATAATTAGAAGGTTAAAGGGTTAGACTCTGATCACAATAACATCACTCATGAAATCGCCCCTCTCTCCATAACCGAACTCCCTTATTCGGTTTTCATAATCACAATCATTAGATTGCACCCTAAGGAGGAACCAGACCAAGATGACAATCATGTCAAACACTGTTGCTGCGTCTCCATCTGGATTCTCTGCTGGCCTGTGTTGATGCAATCAAAGGTATGTTTTCATGTTTTCCATTATACCTAAAACAGAACTAACCATCATGTGGTATCAGAGCATATGTTGATTAGTCAGTTTTGTTTTCGTATCCATCAATTCTGGGATAGAAATCTGGAAAACAGAAGTTTAGAAAACTCAATAAAACTCACGGTTGTTTTCGGGTCATATGTGTCGAGTTCAATGTTTTTCGGGAAAAGAATGTTTTTTAAATGACTCGGAATCATAATGGTAAATCTTAATTGTACCGAAATATGTTTAAAGCCTTAAAATTCATGTTTCGGGTTCCAGAATCATGTTTTTATTTTTAGGGTTCATAATATGTTCTTAGGAAAATTCGAAAATTCCTTTATGTTTTGGAATATAATTTGGATTTTTGAGTGTTATTTCCCTGTTTGATCCAATTTAATCTGTTAAGTTTATTCGAAAACTGTTAAAAGATATACAGTTATAATTTTTGAAATATTATGATAAAATTAGATCATCACTAAAACAGGAAACCATATCTCAAAATCCCTAACAATTCGAATTTTCGGTTATGTTTTCACATTAATAGCTGTAACAGAAGTTTCGAGATAAGTTTTAACCACCCGAGACAAAGGTCTCGACTCGAGACCACAAGAACTCGACTCGAAATCATAAGTGTTCTCAAATGTTTATAACTCGAGACAACGATTTCGACTTGAGATCATTAGGTCTCGACTCGAGACCACTGAGGTTTTGACTAAGGGCTTAAATCTTTACAACTCGAGACAAAGGTCTCGACTCGAGACCATAAGGTCATAACTCGAGACCATAAGGTTGCGACTCGAGACCATAAATGTCACAACTCGAGACCTCATAAGGAGTCGAGATCTCATAATTCACAGCAGTCGAGACCATGATTACGACTCGAGACACTGAGGTTGCGACTCGAGACCATTAATGAGTCGAGACCTCATAATGTTATAAGCTGAGTCGAGACTTGACTCGAGATCTCACTCGAGACCTCATAACTGACTCGAGACCTGACTCGAAATCTCATTATTTTATGCTGTTTAATGTGAACTAAGACTTAGCTCGGGGCTCCGCCCCGAACCCCGTGCGGGGGCACGCTGTTCCCCTGCAAACCCCAGCAAACTCACCGCGGAGTTCGATCCGCACTAACAGGTGGTTTGCTATTAAATAATTGGTTTTTGTAATTACTTAGTTAATTAATAAGGATCAAATAATGTTTTACAAAACCAAAATGGCTTTACTTGAATGAGCTTCTGATGTATCATTTCTGGCCAAAGCTGACTTGATACATCTACTTATCATCCAAGTATTACGAAAGCTATGTTAAGTGTGCATCATAAACATGAATGTCTTAATATCTGGCCAAAGCTGATTTAATTCCTTCATAGATGGCATACTTAACAAGTGCATAACTAAAGTGATTGTCTCAATTTCTGGCCAAAGCTGATTTGTTACAACCACTTTGCACACATGCTTAAATGATTACACTTCTGGCCAAAGCTGATTTGTCTTCGTTTAAGTAGAACTTTAAATAGTCTATTATTTTGATGTTAGTAATAGACATATCACAACCTCTTCACACAATGATCCTTAATTAATTTTTTATGATTATTTCGTCTGCCTTATTCTTAGTACCCATAATTTTTACTCACTATAATTTTCTTCTATAAATCTATATCTCATCCACTCTAATTCCTAAATCTATTATGTTTTGCTTAAAGTTTCTATAAGAATTAGCTCTTAAATTAAATCCTTGATTATCTCTTAAGACACGATAATCCTATTGCTCTCTTCTGCTATAAGTACTACAGAAGAAAATTAGAGCATGATGAATAGGATAAATCAAACATGATGTCTCTTATGATAATCAAGATCTCTCTAAACATAAATGTTATTACTAAAGTTATTCCAGATTAAGTCTTTCCTAAGACTAATCTATTATTGTGGAATAATCACAAGAACTCCTAATATGCATGCCTTCATTTAAAATTCTAAACTATAAAGCTAACTGGTATATGTGTATACATAATAATGTATAATATCATGACCCATAAAGTTAAGGGCTTACGCATGGAAATAAGTACATTTTTCCAGTACATTACATACTAAGATTTTCACTTGTACAATTTGATGCCTTATAAATCAACTATAACACTCAAAATTACCAAAGTATAATGAGTGTGTTGATAAGCAACATATGTACAAAGAAATAAATGTTCGAAGCTGGAAAATAAGTTGTTACTCACCTTAGAACCATTTAAAACTTTAAAAGATGATTGTTCTAAGGTCCATAGACAAATTACAAGTAAAAATTCCAACTTTAAGGTTCTTCAAGGGAAAATCTCAGTGCATAATTATGCCATTAGACTAGACATAAGCAACGAGACTATCCATTATTCTAAAGAACAGTTGGATAAATTAATTAGATAGTCACTTATTAATGATATTTAAGTCTGATAATTCTTTAATATTCCTATTAACACATGATTAGTTGACTCTAGTTTTAAACTTTTCCTTACCAGAAGTCAACAAATAACTAACATGAGAGTTAGTGACAAAATTAAATGTTAAGACTATAAGAACCATAATAAGCAGTCTTCTGACAACGCTTTTCGATACCTTATATATTCTGAAGATCAATCAGAATATAGTATCATAATTAAGCAATGTTATGAATGTTGTGAGGTTTGCATAGTCAACATAAAGTCGCACTTACCTTAAACTCTCATATTATTTGTTCTAAATATCTGGATTGAAACATTACTAAGATAAAACTAGATGATACCTTACATTTTCACAACTTTTTGTCATCATGTAAATGAGAATTTGACAAAAGGAAAATGAGACTTACAAATTTCTTCCATTATAACCAAAATTCATAAAAAATCATGACATGGTTAATGAGGATGATTTTTATCTAATCTCATTCTAAGTGATTTTAAATCATGACGTTATAGCCCTAAATATTGTTTGGCTTAAGGAATAAGTATGGGTCCATCATAAGTCATTCATTGACATTCGTGGAACTTATTCCAAATGGAATATTCAGACATAATCAATTAAAGACTATCTACTTGTATCTAAATTTTGTCGCATATGGCCCACGTTCTTAGAAGAAATCTATTCATGTATGTACTTAATAAGATTTCTATTAAATATGTCCCTAAAGTTTCTTATGATATCTGGACATTAAAGAAATCAAATAAAGTCTAACGTATATGTGATAGGTTCCCACGTCACGTAGCTCATTGAAACTTCTCTTGTAGCATTCTAGAGATATTAAAGATCAGTGGGAGCATTAAGTGTCTTAATGATAACTTGCAATAATTGCAAGAGGTGGGGGCGTGAAAATTTCACATTACCTCAATTTGCACCTCTTGTACAAGACACCGCTCCATCACGACATTGTTCTATTAAAACTCGTCTCATTAAATCTAATGCTACTCTTACAAAAGTTACATTGTTGCTTAATTGTGGGCACACTTAGATTTCTTACCTAAACTAACATAATCCTCAACAAGAGAAATCACAACGACTAACGTCATTAATTTGTTTTCTCTATTAGAATTTGTTAGTCGTTAAATATTGACCCTAAGCATGCTGAGTTCCTAAAGATTTCTAAGGTCAGTGGGAGCAGTCAAAGTCCTTATTATGACTTACAAGGAATACAAGAGGCGGGGGGAAGAGTGTCATTAAATTTCACTCCAAATTTAACTCCGGTTACACCTCTTGTACACCATACTGCATCAACTCTTACAAACTTAGAATCCTGAAAATGATAGCAACCTAACCAAGAGCTAATCCATAAAACTAAAACTTCTAATGAACCCAAATAATCAACTCAGGAGGTCATCTAGGTTTAAAAACCTACTAACTTCGATGATTACTTAACCTCCCTAACTGAAGTTGAAATGGATTTTGGAAAAGTTTACTGATCCTATCTCTTCTAATTAAGCCATTAGCGTCAATCAATCTTCTGAATGGAATAAAACTGTTTTATAGTAAAACTGATTTTATGTGTTCGTATAACGTTTGGGATTTGATTGAATTACCTAAGAGTGTTCATAACTAAACCAAATCCTGATATAAGCGTTAAGACACAAAGAGGCATGATTGATTGTCAAAGGTTATACTTAGGAAGAGATAAATTATCAAAGTTTTCTTTAAGGATCATCATTGTTCTAGTAGCTTATAATAGTTTAAAGCTACATTAGATGAACATTAAAAACAATTTTCCTTAACAAATGGCTGACATATTTACATGTTCATAAAACAACCTGAAAGTTCCAAACTGAAGGTTAAAGAACACTTTGTTTGTAAGCCAATAAAATCCATGTATGGGTTAATGCAAACATCATAATGTGATGAAATCTTAACGTAATTATTTTCATCAACAACCAAGTGGATTAATGTACCTACCTCAAAATGAGTGGGAGCAACTAAGATAAACCTGTCTATATAGATAAGTCAAAGCATTGTTAACACAAACTTTGATATAATAGATCTCAGAGATATCTCTTACGTGATTGATATCATAACATACCGAGATAGACCCAATGGGACATTAGTTTCGTTCCATAAGTTTAACATTAAATGGGTTCTTACATATGTAACAAACAATATTGCTCTCCTTCAGAGGATAATATGGTAAATGAGATTATTTTTTACGCTTCATTAATTGGAAGCCTTATGTAAGTTTAAGTCTATACTCGTTTAGATATTACTCACATTGCAACACACTAGATTTGTCTAGATTAATGTGAAACATCTAATGGAGTATTACAATATCTTTAAAAGAAACGAGAGGCTACAATTTGAAGAAGAAGTGAGAATTAAAACCGGTTTATTACTCTAACTTTGAGATATTCAAAGATGACAAAATGTAATTTCGGGTATATCTTTATGTCAGCAGACAAAACCTATTTCATGGAGGAGTCATAATGCACTGATATTAACAACCTAAGTTATAACGACATAATATAGTCACTAAATGTTGTTGGAAATTTTATCAGTGGACTCATAAGTTTATTAACTCCATATAATTAATGTTTTGAAGACTTAGTGTGATAAAGTCAGCTACCATGACTCCTTGAACAGTAACAGTTCGAGAGGTGCTGCTTTAATTTTCGATACGCAATTAATTATTCGTTTATGAACGAATTGAGGAAACTAAGTTTTGTATCGAATACATTCATGATATGCTTAAGGATCCTATAACTGAAGGGCTATTACCCATAAGTCTTATTAAGAGAGCTCATAGACGGGTATTAATTAATGGCCGTGCGCAATTGCATATCGTACTATGAATGACTAAGTATTAGTTAATTTTCCTCATCAGTTTGATTTTATATGTCTCTAAGAATATGTCAAGTCGACATAATGGCATATAGACAAATAAAGTTACAAATCAAACAAAGGGCTTATGCATATTTTGATCATGACGATTAGGTTTTAAATTAAGGCTATAGTATGACTAATGGGGGTCCTGAGTCGCATAATGATTCAACGGCTGTATTTCTCTGCTATAGTACTTGTTTAAGGCTAAAATGAGTGTTAACTCCTGATCAGGCTTATCTAATACTCATAGTAAATGATTACTCGGCTAAGTGGGAGAATGTAAGATTAAATATATATTATTTTATATTTAATCTAGTAGCCATTATAATCATTTACATTATATGGATCAAAATATATAACAATCCTATTAAATAATTAGTTGGTAATTGTTGATGGGCCAAATTACCCTTATTAACTAATTAGGGTTTCCTCTTGGGTGCATATATAAGGAGATAATTAGAGGGTTAAAGGGTTAGACTCTAATCACAATAACATCACTCATGAAATCGCCCCTCTCTCCATAACCGAACTCCCTTATTCGGTTTTCATAATCGCCATCATTAGATTGCACCCTAAGGAGGAACCAGACCAAGCTGACAATCATGTCAAACACTGTTGTTGCGTCTCCATCTGGATTCTCTGCTGGCCTGTGCTGATGCAATCAAAGGTATGTTTTCATGTTTTCCATTATACCTAAAACAGAACTAACCATCACTCCACGCACTGTTGCTATCTGATGATGTGCTTTTTAGCTCTCCAAACCAATCAAGCTATATCATCACATGAATTCATTAACCAAGCATGGGTGGGTATGGTATCTGAGAATGAAAAGCAAGTAAGTTAGTTGATACCAGAGATGCAGGTAAAGGTGTTTGCATCATCAACAACTGGAAGTAGGTGTTCATCATCAACAAATGAAAAGCGTACTAGTTTTTGGGAAGCAGATTTTAAGAGAGTGAATCGACTATTGAAACGTTGGGACAAACACAGAGCTTGAAAGAGCTTCCATGGTGCTTATATAATAAAACGACGATTGAAACAAACAAACAAACAAACAAACAAAGAGGCTGCCTCAGGGTTTTCAACAAATATCAAGAAAAAGAAGAAGAAGAAAAAAGGTAAAATATAAGCAAGGGGTAATTTTGTTATATTTTAATAAAAGCAAAGGGTAATTTTGTCATTTTACATGAAGTTAACGAAGAAAACTAACAGACATCCACTCTAGGGACTATCCGAGTAACAAACTGTCAAAACACATGGAGCACCAGTGTAATTTCCAAAAGTTAGGGACTATAGGTGTTATTTTACAAAACCATAGGTTTTACTCTATAAAAAATGAAGAGTAAATTACCATTTTTGTATTTGTGGTTTGATTACTTTCTCCACCTCATTCGACAAGTTTTTTTTCCTCTTATTACCGTCCAGGGGTAATATCAAAATAAAAATTTTATTTTGTTTAAGTAGGTTGAGAAAAAATCTTAACCATTCATTTTTCAAATCAATGGTTAAGATAAAAGTGTAGGAGAAAGGAGGAGTGAAAGGGTATTTTGGGAAAATCTTATTTATGGACTTTCTCTCTCCAGATGCAAATCACATGCATATTTCACCCTCATTTTTTAAACGTTCATAACTTTTTTATACGACATTATTTTTTCATAAAAATTCACCGTAAAATCGAGCGTCTTTTTATCTTTAATTTGAGTACCATATTGCTATATAAAATATGAAGACTAAAAAAACCCACTAAAATTTGTTGTATTTCTATGTTGTATAACATTTTTTTGCTGGTTTTTTATACTATATTTTTGTCCTAAATTTTTTGTGCTGAATTATTTTGTCTTAATATTTTTTTTTCTCAATTTTTTTTTGCTGGATTTTTTTGTACTATATTTTTTTGCTGAATTTTCCATGCTATATTTTTTGTACTAGATTTTTTTGTGCTGTATTTTTTGTACTAGATTTTTTTGTGCTGTATTTTTTGTACTACATTTTTTGTGCTATATTTTTTGTACTAGATTTTTTGTGTTAGATTTTTTTGTACTAGATTTTTTTTGTTGTATTTTTAAAAAACAAAAGGGGTGCCCCATGTCATTTTCACTCATATTTATAAGGACCAAAATGTCCTTCATTCCTACTTATTAGGAGTGTCACATGTAATCATCACAATCCTTCTTAGACCATATGTAGTGGTGAAACAAAATAATGCCCCCACCATGAGGCATTATTCGACACGTGGCAGTCCAGTCAGCATGGGGCATTATTCCAAAAGTGACGTAGTGGGGCATTATTCCAATAACGCCCATGCAATCATTTCACAATTATTTTTTTATTTAAAACATAAAAATCTTCATTAGTTTAAAATAAAAATTACACTACTTGAAATTAAAAAAAAACCGAAAAAAAAACAGAAAATAAAAAAACCGAAAAAAAATAAAGTTAAAAAAACAAAAAAGATGATCTAGAGTCCATATTTTTCTCGAATTTTTTGGCGACGCATTTGCGCAAAGATCAACGCGTCGCCTTGGAGGTGGTCGATCGGTTTGGACAAAAACTCAATGTCCTTTTCCATTTGCCTCGCCTCTTGCATCTCGTTAAACTTTTTGGTTTCGGCCACTCGTTCTTTCATAATCTCATAACGTTGGTGGCCGAGGTCGCGAATGTCTTGGAGACGACGGTTCATCTCCTCGAAATCTTCCTTTAACTCGAGATCGGAAGACGACTCGACCGTTTTTTTCCCGGTTCGCTTATCCTTTCTTCTACCGGGCGGTCGGGTCAACTCTTCTTCAAGTTCCTCGTCAACGTCCACCACCTCATTTAGATCGACATTGCGGGCATCCGATGTCGGTGTTTCAGGGTCCACGGAGGATGATGTTTTTAACCGTTTAGCTCGACGTCTACTACTAGACGTCATGGTACCTACTCGCGCCCACTTTGGAACGCATGACACTTGTTTCAGGGTCCACGGAGGATGATGTTTCAGGGTCCACGGAGGATGATGTTTTCGTAGTAGATCCCAACACTTATAGTACGCGAAAGGGCATTTCGTTTTCTCGAACTCGTCCAAAGTCCTCGTTAAAACCCCGACGTCACCTTCACCGCTCGGGCGATTATCGAAGTTACGTTGGTACACTTCTTGGAACGCATGACACTTGTTGTTGATGTCGGTCCATTTGCTAGAAATAGAATCTTTGTCCCGATGTTCGCCTTGACCCCGAAATGTAAAAATATAAGTAAAAAATAAGTAAAAAAAAATATAAAAGTTACCGGTTTCGTGGTCCTCCGAAATGTCGAGCCACGCCCGAGTCAACGCGAATTCCTCATCCTTCGTCCATTTAAGGTGAGTTTTTGTACGTCGAGGTTCGTCCTTTTCCTTCTTCTTATGCGACCTTCTGCCGCGTTTCGATTTCTTTTGCACCGGTTCGGGTTGCGTCTCCGGCACGACATCGACATCGGGTTCGGTTTGTTCTTGTGACGGTTGCGACCCGCCGGCTTGACCATATCCGAAGGTGGGAGGCACGAACGGAGTGGCGCCACTCAAGTAAGTCGCGTACGTTAACATACTCGGGTCCATTTCTTGAAGGTTAAACGTGTGTTGCGGTTGGGTTGTGTTCGGGTTCATGGGTCTTGCGGGGACACCAAAGGGGGGTCGGAATGGATGCATGTTTGTATAAAATATAAAAGAAGTAGGAGAGAAAGTGAGGTTTTTTTTATAAAAAATAGGAGAAAGTGGGTGATATATATATAGTGGGTAAATTTTGGATTAAAAAAAAATTATTAAACAATTGACCGTTGTCAAACGGTCATCTCTTGGCCCAAAGCAATATTCAGCGTTTTTTTTAAAACGCCATGTTCAATTTTTTTCAAAAATAACGCCATAAAATGCCTACCGTAATTGGGGGGTGGGCGTTTTTGGGCTTTTTTTTCAATTTTTTTTTAAAATACCGCCCCACTACGGGTGGTCTTAGGCTACTTAGGCAAAATCCATTTTTTTAGTGGACCCTTCCCCTTACCGTCCATGTGATTTAAAAAACTTGACACTTTCTTACATTTTGTTAATTCTATCAAAATTGAGTAGGTGTTTGGGTTAGCTTATTTTGGAGAAACTTATAACTTATTGACTTATAAAAGTTAATAAGTTGTTTTTATAGTGTTTGGTTTAACTTTGTTTTTGTGTATGAAAAAAGTTGTTTTTGAGAAGTTAGAAATTCTAACTTATGACTTATATAAGTTAGAGTAAATTTCAAAGTTCGTCCTTTATGTATGTCTAAAATATCAAAGTATGTCATTTATCTTTAATAACCTCAGAAAACATCCTTAATGTTTGCAAATCCTTACATGTTACGTCCTTTAGTCCTAATCCAGTTACTTTTCATGGTTAAATTTGACTAAGTCAGCCCCACATAAGGGTATTTTGGTCATTTTATCACCACCAACATATAAACTAATAAACTAATATAACACATATATATACAGTTTTATACACCTTTTTCTCTCTCTATCCCCTTCTCTTTCTCTTAAATCATCTACTACCACCACTGACCATCAGTTTCGCTGTCGGCCACCTTCAAATCCGGCCACTCATTAACTCTCTCTCTACCTACACACATGCACTCGCTCTCGCTCTCGCCCTCTCTCTCTCTCTCCCGAGTCCACCATTGTTGACCATCACCTCCACTATTGCATACCTACAAATCCGTGGCAGTTATGGGTGGCTGAGATAGATCTGTAGTTGTGGTCTTTAGACAACAAATTGGTGGTGGGATTTTTAATCGGTGGTGTTTGTGGTGGTTATGGGTGGTTGAGACAGACCCGGTGGATGTGGCCTTTAGACAGTAGATCTGTGGTGGGGGTTTTGATCAGTGGTTGTTGTGGTCCTTTATTTTTTCTCAAACAATCGAGGGGTTTTTTATTGTAGGTTTGAAGCCATAGATCTGTAATTGAAGCCTGAGATCTGTAATTGCATTTGATTTTAGAAAAAGAGAGGTGAGAGATCGATTCAAAACTGGTTGAGGTTTGTGTTGTTGGTGCTTGGGTTTATGTCCGACGGGTGGTTATGGCAGGAGATTGCAGGCTCGGTGGTGGTGGTTCTGATGGTTTGTTGTTGCTTGAGTTTATTTCCACCAGGCGGTTGTGGGTGGTGATGGTCGGAGGTTGCTAGAGATTGCAGGCGAGATGGTGGTGGTTCCGATGGTGGTGTCTAAGGGTGGCGGTAGACGGTGGTTGGGGGTGGGAATGGTGGTGGGAGTAAAGGGAGTGGTGGTGGTGGCTAAGTGTGTTGTCCTTCAGCGGAGGTTCAGGTGACTTCGACGGCGGCGGTGTCTAGATGACGATGATAGAGAGCGGTTGTGGAGGTGGCAGATCGGTGATGGTGGTGGTGGCAAGTTGGTTGTGGTGGTGAGGGTTATGTATGTGGTGTCTGTATTTATCTATAAGTATATACACATATATAATTTTAAAATTGTTTTATTTATTGTTTTATAATTATTTATTTTAGCATTTAGGATAAAATGACTAAAATACCCTTATGTGGGGTTGACTTAGTCAACTCTAACCATGAAAACTAACTGTGTTAGGACTAAAGGATATAACCTGATTGGTTTTGCAAACATTAAGGATGTTTTCTGAGTTTATTAAAGATAAATGACATACTTTGATATTTTAGACATACATAAAGGACGAACTTTGAAATTTACTCTATAAGTTAATAAGTTGTTTTTGAGAAGGAATCCCAAACACCCCTTGATTGTTAAATTGAGAGGTGTTTATGTCTTTCTCACCACACCTAACAAGGTGTGTTCAAAACAAAACAAAAAATCATTACATGTACGTTATGGGTTCTTAAGCCACTCGATCCACTCCACATCATGTTACATCTTTTATTTCTACTATTATACCAACAAAAAGAGAAATGAATAAGACTTCTTCCTCGTTTTTATAATTACACTTAAAATAACTATTTTTTTTCTCTTATTTTCAATTAAATAATATTTTTATAACTTTATCATTACCTTTTACTTCTACTCCACTCACGTAGAGCAAAGTGAACACACACATGGTCCGTTATGGGTAAAACAAGTTATGACCCAAACAAAGTCAGCCGGTTATAACCTGTACCAAATTGTCAAAACCTGCTATGACTCGAACAAAAAAAAGGCATTTTTTTCAAAATAACGCATTTGACCCAAACCAAAAGGCCTTTTTTTTTTCTTTTCAAAACGGCCCATTTAACCCAAACCCATCCCAACCCGTTACACGCCTGAACTGACCCGCCTGTTTTGCCAGATATACTGATAAGAACATGTTTTATCAAGATGTTAATTACCAGTTAATACAACAATAATCAAATAAACCTGTGAGCAACTGTATACAAATGCATACTGATTTAACTTGGACTTTCTTGCTTGCGGCGGTTGTGCTTTCTTGTTATCTTACCGTCTTCGTTTCACTTGTACTATGAAAAATTACACAAAATATCTAGGACAAAAAAACTCAGCTCCCAGCTATATTGGCTGCTGCTCACAATCTGTAAAAACAAGTAGTCGTTATAATCTCGTCAATATGTCAATTTAGGTTGTATTTTTATCCCAAAAATAAATATAAGCCTCGTATCACAAGCTGGATGCCACACGTTTAATGCATACATCTTAAAACTGCTTTATTTAAACAATTATTTTATTATTGTAACAATACCTTTTGTATAATCATATCTAACACATTATGAGAAACAAACAGAGCCCAAAATATAGTGACAAGTCGGACTGCAAACGAGCTGTATGTTCGGGAAACAGTTCGTGAAGTGCTCGGCGTGAAGTTCGTTTGTGTTCCTTCGTTTAATAAATGAACAACATGAACAAGAAATTTCATTCGTTTAGTTAGATAAACAAACATGAACAGAGGCTGCGTTCGTTCATTTATGTTCGTGAATGTTCAGTAACATGTTCATTTGTGTTCGATAGTTCATTGGTGTTTTTAGTTTTTATATTTTATTTAAATACTTCAAAATAATGACAAATAAAATATTTAATAAGTATCAGAGTATTCGACTTGTTTGTGTTCATTCGTGTTCATGAACATTAGTTTGTGTTCGTTACCTAAAATTAACAAACGAACACGAACACGTTCAAATCTCATTCGTTAACTGTTCATGAACACACATATATTTCCTTAACAAACGAACACAAACAAAGTCTTGTTCGTCAAAACTACATTGCATGGCATGTAACATTGTATCAACACATCCGTTGTTAGTCTTGTTTGTGTTCGTTCGGTTCGTTTGCAGCCCTAGCGACAAGTCAGACATTATTACCTCTATGAAACTCATCATGTCTTCAAGAATGGCTACTCTTGTGTTTCTTTGATTTCTTAACCCTATCATCATCAGTTGTTAGTTTGCTATGATCCGCCGTTTGATAGTCTCTTCGTTTCTTGGTATTACTAAAAACACATTAAAGTTGAATAAAAATTAACACGTGTGATGCTAATATAATGATTTATTTCTCATAATAATAAAAAGATTGCACACCTCTCAACAAGATCCTCTTCCGCATATTTATCAAGCCAGTTAACATTTCCTGTGTTAGGTTGAAGTAAAGACCCCGACAAGTGTAGCGTTTCTTCGTCAAAGCTACATTGCATAGCATGTAACATTGTATCAACATATATATCATTTTAATCATTTTTTTAAAGGTCAACATGCGAACTTGTTTACAACCCGTTAACGCAACTATTACAGCCTGCAAACCCGTTTACAACTTGATTACAACCCGTTTAACACAATTATTGTAACCTGCCACCTGGTTTACAACCCATTTACATCAACTCAACCCACCAGCCCAACATGTACGAGACCGCTAGTTACAGCATGAAGAACAGTATATAAGAAAACAGAACAGGCGTATTATATTACCTCTTAACTACAAATCGTACAACAGTCTCGATCTCTATCTTATGCCGCTTATTAACCGAGCTAGCAAACAATTCCTTTCCATGTTTCTGAGACACGAAATCACACCCAAAATTGATTTCATTCAGTAACAAGACCCCAACACAATGCACACCAACACACAAAAAATATTGAGAAATTCCAGTAAACAAAGAACACAATTATGATTTACTTACAACTTTGTAATCAAACTCTTCTCGAATATCTTCATCTATAATGGTGGCTGATGAAAACCCAAGAACAACTATATGTATAGACTGTGCACCAAGCTTAACCACCTTTCCTTCTGTAAAAAACGGTTCTCGATGAGATTTAGTGCTAGGGTGTAAAACGAGCCAAGCTGCTCGTGAGCTACTCGAGATTGGCTCGAAAACAGCTCCAAACGAGCTCGAGCCAAAATATAAGCTTGTTTAGTTAAATGTATATTTATATATTAATTATATATATACTAATAAACGAGCCGAACCGAGTTTGAGCTTAAAAACTAAGGAGCTGAGCTCATAGTTAAAACAAGCTCTCATAAGTTAAAGAAACAAGCTCCGGTTAGTGCATAAAATACCATGGAAGAAGCAAATTATATTGATAATTAGAAAAAGTGACCTAAAATCATGTTTGGTTTAGGATCAAAAAGCAACAACTGAGCTTTCAATCTGACACCAAAACAAGGATGAAGACCAGGAAGAATCTTTGCAAGTTCATCGTTAGTAGAAGCAGAGTAAGCCAATAAAACACCGTCAAACGTTTCATTATACCTGCAGGACAATGATTTAATAAAATGTTTCATTCACATATAAGAATAAGATGGTTCAAGAATAGAATGAATAAACTTAATTACTTGAAAAGCATTGAGCTGAGTTCATTATAAATGGCTTGAGAGACGTTTTTGGACTTTGAAGGATGTAAATAAACCAGCAAATCGGCCTCTGATACCTTCAATCCCTCCATTTCTTCTTCTCTGCCAAAAACCCTAAGCAAAAGAAAAACAATTCAAAAACCCTACCCATGTTCTATAAACAAATCCATTTAAAAAAAGAAGCCTAATTTAATATCTAAAGCATATTCAACCCTAGAAATTCATACAGTATAATCATGATAAAATTGCAGTAGAAGTGGATTGATTACCTGGTGCGAACGAACAGTGAAACAGGAAAAGTGATGCAGTCTCTTTGGTTTAGAAGTTGCAACGTAAAGGATTTATGTTGCCCTAATTCCTTTTATACTTCACTTTACTTTAACTTTGGGGGTGACTAGAAAATAAAATAACTTTTAATACTTTTATTATATTGAAAAAACTTTGCTTTTAAACTGTAAAAAAGTTTTAAGGGGGTGAGGATGTAACACCTCGAAAATTCGCGTCCTATAATGTGTTGACACGTGTAATAAACTTTGAACGTGCAAAGGATTACATTAGAAGGACTAAAGTTGACAAAAATAGAAACTATGTGAATTTAAGGGTTAAAAATGTCAACAATGAATAAATACACATTACAGTAACCCTACATGATGTTTATAACCTTAAACGAATAAATCATGGATCATACGAAGCTAACTGTGGAAGAAAGTGAGAGATTACAAACTACAGGGGTTAAATGTGTCAACATGTTTAAGATATACCTCTGAGTGACCTTTTAGCAAACCCGAAGCTTTGTAACGATTAATTATGCTCACTAGAATGCGTGATGAAAATTTCACCAAATTTCGTTATCGTATGAGAAAGTTATGATAAAATTCGTATTCGAGGGGTTAGATGCGTCAACGATGAAAGTTATGACTTTTCGGGTAAACACAAAGTGATCAAGGACTTCACAAAGTGGGCATAAGTCTTAAAGCCCTTATAAGTCAATTTGAAAGGCTTATAATGCAAGAAATTAAAGCGAAAGCGATGTTTAGGAGGACCGGGGACTAAAAGTGCAATAAAGGAAAAGATTGTAACCTGAACACAAGGCCCAAGCGGGCCGTGTAAGAGTTAACAACATCTTACGCGGGCCGCGTCAGACGCCCAGATGCAGAAAATACAGACAGCTGTCTGTACAGCCTTGTAACCGACTCCAATGGCCTTGATTCAATACCATGAGCTTCCTAAACTGGTATTTAGGCCTTAGGGACACTTGTGGATGATCAAGGGTCCATGGTAGCATGATTTGTCAACAATCTAGTGAGTTTTAATCACTATATAAAGCACCATAAGTTGCAACATTTGATCATCCCTTCACAACTCAACATCTGAAGACTAATGGAGCTCAAGGCCATCTTCTAAGCTTCCCTAATCGTGCATAGGACTCTTGTAAGTATCCTCAACCTTCCTTAATTAAGTTTTGCTTAGTTTATAGCCTTAAAGTCAAACCGTCGTAATTAATGGTTGACTTATTGATTTATCGCTAATGGTCCAGCGATTAGTCAAACTTAGGGTCGTTATAAGTTGGTAATTATGTGGGCATTAAACCCTTAAAAGGGCACCCACTGATTCCCGCTCTAACTAGATCATTTGTCGAGTCAAAGTGTATTATAAAAAGTCAACATGTAACGCCCCAAAATCTGAATGTTAATATTTGTCGGGTGTTCCTATATGACACGTCATGAAATAAATAACTAGGCTATTTAACCTAGTTAAGGGTAGGGTCAAAAGTATTAAATGATGAAGGTAGTGTCGGTTATGTTTTAAAAGTAAACTCGAGGGGTTAAAAGTGGATAAGATGAAAGATGATTTACTAATAAAAGAAATCAACACACAAAATAAACACACACATCGTGTGTGTTCGAGAAGGAACTAGGAGCTCCATAAGAGCTCCACAAACCCTAATCATGAAGATCATCAAATCGGAAGGCAAGATGAAGCCTAAATCCATATCCGAGCACGGATTAATGATCACCATCACGAGGGGATCATAAGGTATGTCTTAAATCTAAGATTGGTGATCATGGGTGAAGTGGGTTATGTTCTAATCCGTGAGTTAATACGAAATTAATCATGTCTAAGGGTTAGAATCATCGTATAGAACATGGGTTATGTATGGTTTGTGTTAATTTGATGATTAGAGATGAAACCCGTTAGTTTGGGTGAAGATGATGACTAGAATCACTACCTATGTCGAAGTCTTGTTGAAAGATTGATGTATTATTGTGGGCGTGATGGATTCTTGTTAGTTAAATTGGAAGAAATGTGGTGATGTGATGTTTGATGCTTATGTGTGAATAATATATGTTGATTAGAAGTAGGATTTGTCGAGTTATGTATGAGTTTAGAAGATTTATGCATGAATTAGTTGTACGTTATGCTTAAAAGATGGTACACACATCAAGCGTATGACAAAATGTATATAGTATTGTCCGTATGGTCAATTATGATGTTACGAGTATATGATGATAAGTCGATAGTTAAATATGGTTAATAGTTGACTTCTGAAAGTCAACTAAGTATAAGTAACATGATTTGACTCGTTGTCGTAAAGGTAGGATTGTAGGAAGTCGTATGGTACATGTTATGTTGATATGCGTTATCCGTGATTATATGATGAATTACATGAATTAAATGTGAAATATGTGGTTGATATGATCGTTAACGTGTACGATTGTGTATACTAACGAGAATGTGATGGGTGACATTAAAGTATAGGAATCATGTCAAGACGGATTCAAGCGTGAAAGGCTAACGGATCAAGAGGTGGCAAAGGATCGGATACGAGCACGGACGCATAAGGTAAGTGATTTCTGTAATCACTTCTTAGTTCGATTAAGTATACGGTGTTTTAATTAACTAAACATGATGTTGGAGGTTAAATATGTGACGTAGTCTTTCGTCGTAGATGATGGGATTAAAGTTGACCAAAATGCCCTTGATTGGGTATTTTGGGTAAACGATCTTAATAGTAGTTTAGAAACAAGTTATTCGATTAGTGTAATGTTTGGGTCAAGTATGAAAGTGAGGAGTATGGTTTTGTGAGTCAGAAACGTTTTAATGCGCAATTACCCTTAACGGGTCAAAATAAGCTTATGAGCGCAAACGGGTGAAATAAGATGTAAAGTATCCGGGAATGAATCTTTTATGACAAATGTCCTTGATATTATCAATTCATATGAAGTTAAGGTCAAACAAATAAGTTATATGATAAAATTATGAATGTCACACCCCCCAAAATCCACATGCGGAATACCACCGCTAGGAGGCGTGACTGACCAGGATCCAGCCACCAATTATACTGAGCATTGATAATAGACATCACAGTTTAAAGTTTTAAACGTTCCAGTTCGAATAATAGTTTAAGTAAGCAGCGGAAGCATAAATCGAACAGTTTTCAAAACAAGGTTCATAGTTTAAAGTTTATTTAAAACCCAACACACGGGTTAAGACGACCACTACATATCTCCAAGCCGCAAGCTCCTATATCACTGGTTACCTGCAAAGCATGCAGTAGGGTGTCAACAAAAATGTTGGCGAGTTCACGAGATGTCCAGTTTTAACTTTTCAGAAGAAAATGTAGGTTGTTTAGGTAAAGCATTTATAATCACGTCATGGGGAGCTACCCCATATGAAAGCTACTAAACTTGAATTACCGAAACTGTTGACGAGAAGATTTGGTGCCCCAGGTCAATGTCTATCGTCATTGACCAAGATGCAAGGTCTATAGTTCACGCCCGATCTCCCCCGGTCACGGTGTGAGGTTGTCAAACCTAATAGCGCTATCAACTAATAACCCGTTCGCCCCCGGCGATTAATCGGTACTATAAGCAGGGACTTAATGCGATAGAGATTTGTTTAGTGTTGCTAGTAGTGACTTATAAATAATACCCAAACGTATCTCCCCCGGATGTAGTAGTACAAGAGTACCGTTTGCATATTCCCCCGGAAATTATCAGTTTGAAAACATTATTTAGTTTGTTCGTGTCCCTCCCTGGGACGCATGCTTTTAGTGTGTGAACTCACCTTGGGTTGCTCGGCAGTTTAGTTTACTTGGTTAAGTATGCTGGTCACCCCGTCCTAAATGGTTACCAGTATAGGTCAGGTTCGGACACAAGTAATCACGTATATCTACACATAGCTAACACATTGAATGCATATCATACGATTACCTAGCAAGTTATCGAGCCTATTCTAATACGTAGAAGTTAAACAGTAAACGTCAATACCTATCATACAAATCATAAGTGTTATTGGGCCTAACCGGTCATATTAACAGTTAACCATCATCACAGAATCCAAATAGAGTGGTATGCACAGCCCACACGTTTTCGGCCCAATATCGGAGGCAAGCAGCCCACTCGAGACAAGGTGGTCTCGAGTCGAGATCGACAGGTCTCGAGTCGCAACCGGATGGTCTCGGTTTGTAGTGGAGTGGTTTCGAGTCACACCAACTTGAGTCGCAACCACAATTGTCCCGGATTTAGTCTCGAGTCGAGATCATGGGTTCTCGAGTCGAGACCTAGATGGTTTCGAGTCTTTGGAGTCTGCTTTGAGTACTTGGACATGATCTCGAGTCGCAACTGCCGTGGTCTCGAGTTGTCATGAGTTGGTTCCGAGTCGAAATCACGTAGTCTCGAGTCGAGACAGGAGGTCTCGACTCGCACACCTGATGAACCAGACCTTCTAGAACCTGCCCGCTGTACTATCCAATAGGATTGCCATTTCATGCGAATTTGTGTACTATCCGATTAACATGTTTCTTTGTCTAAATGCAATTCAAAATAGATCAAACAAAGCATATTTCAAATATTTTCATGACATTCATGTTGTTCTTAGGGTTTTCATCATAACATGATTATTCAAACAATCCTATCCTAACATATACTCAAATCAGCATCATCGATTTCCTGAATCTAACATACATATCAAACACATAATTTTTCAAATATTCATAACAACATTCAAGCATATTCAACACATACTCATCATATGTTCATCCTACATAACCTTGTATTTTTATGGACAAGAATCATAACACCTAGACTAGATATCAAGGCAACCTTACAAAACACACTAGCTTACCCATATCATTTAGTTATTTCAAGTCATTCATTCGGTTTACAAGAAACACATTGTTCATCAATTTATCATTTGAACATTGATAGCAAATCTATAGCAAATCTATTGTCTAATAAGCAACATAATCGTTCAAACATCCAACTAATCAACACAGTTTTTATGCATCATAAATCATCATTTTTAACCAAACAACTATAAGGCACTAACCGGCTAGATGTTGAGGGTATGGAGGATCGAATGAAAGAACTTCCAAGTGATGGTTACAAGCAAATCTGAGAATCTCTTGTGGTAGCCGGTTTGATCCGAGAAGGTGGAGGAGGAGATGATTCTTGTTGGGGTTTAAGGTTTTAGAGAGAGAGAGAGAGTGTGTGTAGGAGAGTGTGGGAGAAGGATGGATATGTCAAAAATGAGAGAAGGTTGGCTTGGGCATGGGTTTTATACAAAATGGTGCACCCTAGTGGGCTTTCGGGTGGACTAAAGGAGGTGCGGCCCAACTGTTCACTCGAGACCAAGCGGTCTCGAGTCGGATCCTTGTGTCTCGGCTCACATCTATACACGCATACATATTTTATACATAACATACATATACTAAAATCACATAGCACAACGGGATAATTCACATCTTTCATTTAATAACGTATATATACGCACAAAGTAATTACAAGGTGTTTGCTCGGAAAAAACCTAGAGTGTCACATTATCCCCAAGTTTTAAGAACTTTCGTCCCGAAAGTTAAGGCAGCCACTGGCAAGCTAGTGTAAATGAGAACGTTTCAACGGGGTGTCACATCATCCTCCCGTTAGTTTGGAATTTCGTCTCGAAATTCGGTTGTAGCTTTAGTGCTGGGAGTTTCATTTGGGAACAACTGGGGATACTTGCGCTTTATCTGGTCTTCCCGCTCCCAGGTAAACTCTGGGCCACGGCGCGAGTTCCAACGGACTCGCACGAGAGGTATTTGGCTACGTTTGAGGGTTTTGATCTCACGATCCGTGATCTCAATCGGTTCCTCGGTAAAGTGTAGCTGTTCGTCAATAGTGAGTTCCTTGAAAGGAATGATGAGTGTTTCATCTGACAGACACTTCTTCATATTAGACACGTGAAAGACGTTGTGCACAGCACTCAGTTCTTCAGGCAGATTCAATCTGTAAGCGACCTTACCGATCTTTTCGGTAATTTCAAAGGGTCCGACGTATCTCGGATTAAGCTTGCCCCGTTTTCCAAAACGAACCACACCCTTCCAGGGTGAGACTTTAAGTAGAGCCCGTTCACCAACCTGGAACTCTAGCGGTTTCCTATCCTTATCAGCGTATCTCTTTTGACGGTCACGAGCTGCCGCCATGCGTTGCCTAATCTGGGCAATCTTTTCTGTGGTGTCAACTACATATTCTGGGCCTGTGATCTGGCTGTCGCCAACCTCCGCCCAGCAGAGAGGCGACCGGCATTTACGACCGTACAATGCCTCAAAGGGTGCCGCCTGAATGCTGGTGTGGTAGCTGTTGTTGTAGGAGAATTCCACTAATGGTAGGTGCTTTTCCCAATTCTTGCCAAAATCGATCACACATGCCCTGAGCATGTCTTCGAGGGTTTGGATGGTGCGTTCAGATTGCCCATCCGTTTGCGGGTGATAAGCGGTGCTCATGTCTAAACGTGAGCCAAAAGATTTGTGCATGGCTTGCCACAACTCAGAAGTAAAACGCGCGTCTCGATCGGAAATAATAGAGGTTGGCACCCCGTGCTTTGAAACCACTTCCTTTAAGTAAACCTCTGCTAGGGTAGAGAACTTGTCCGTTTCCTTAATAGCAAGAAAGTGTGCGGACTTAGTTAATCGATCCACTATCACCCAGATGGTGTCATTTCCGCGTTGGGACCTAGGCAAGCCGGTAACAAAATCCATGGAAATTTGCTCCCATTTCCACTGTGGGATTTCTGGTTGTTGGAGTAGGCGTGATGGTTTCTGATACTCCGCCTTGACTCTTGCACAAGTTAAACATTTTCTGACATGGGCTGCTATGTGGGCTTTCATGCCAGGCCACCAATAGGTAGTCCTTAAATCGTGGTACATCTTATCTGAACCCGGATGCACTGAGTAACGGGACTTATGGGCTTCGTCCATCACAAGCTCACGCAAATTCCCATAAAGTGGGACCCATATACGCCCGTTTACATAGTAAGCATCATCTTCTTTTTGTTCCAAACGTTGTCTCGATCCTCGTAGGGACTCAGCCCTGATGTTCTCGGCTTTCAATGCTTCAGCCTGAGCGTTTCGGATCTGATTAGGGAGGTTCGAGTGGATAGTGAGCTGTAAGGCACGGACACGTTTGGGTTTGGTCTCCTTTCTGCTGAGGGCATCGGCTACCACATTAGCCTTGCCTGGATGATATTTAATTGCACACTCGTAGTCATTTAGGAGTTCGACCCAGCGGCGTTGCCGCATATTCAACTCCTTTTATTCCATTATGTGCTGGAGACTCTTGTGATCAGTGTAAATCGTGCACTTGGTGCCGTACAAGTAGTGTCTCCAAAGCTTGAGCGCGAAGACCACAGCTCCAAATTCTAAGTCATGCGTCGTGTAGTTTCGTTCGTGGATCTTGAGTTGTCGCGAAGCGTAAGCAATAACCTTCTCACGTTGCATCAACACGCAACCGAGCCCTTGAATAGAAGCATCGCAGTAAACCACAAAGTCGTCGGTGCCTTCAGGTAAGGAAAGAATAGGAGCACTGCAGAGGTTCTTCTTTAGTTCCTGAAAGGCAGTTTCCTGAGCATCACCCCATTTGTAAGCAACACCTTTCTGAGTGAGGGTCGTGAGTGGTTAAGCGATCTTAGAGAATCCCTTGATAAATCTTCAATAGTATCCTGCCAATCCCAAGAATTGGCGAACTTCGGTCGGAGTCTTAGGTACAGGCCAATTCTTAATGGACTCAATCTTAGCGGGGTCAACATGAATCCCTTCCTGATTGACGATGTGCCCAAGGAAATGGACTTCTCTAAGCCAGAAATCACATTTCGAGAATTTGGCGTACAGTTGCTCATTGCGAAGGAGTTCGAGAATGAGACGCAGGTGTTGTTCATGCTCCTCCTGACTCTTCGAGTAGATTAAGATGTCGTCGATAAACACAATTACGAACTTGTCGAGGTAGGGTTTGCATACACGGTTCATGAGATCCATGAAGATCGCCGGTGCGTTGGTCATTCCGAAAGGCATAACAAGGAATTCGTAGTGACCATAGCGGGTTCTGAAAGCAGTCTTAGAGATGTCCTCATCGCGGACTCTCAGCTGGTGATAACCCGATCACAGATCGATCTTGGAATAATAGCTCGACCCTTGCAGCTGGTCGAACAGGTCGTCGATGCGGGGAAGTGGATAACGATTCTTGATGGTAACCTTGTTCAGTTCGCGGTAAAAATGCACATTCGGAATGTGCCATTTTTCTTTTTGACGAAGAGCACTGGGGCTCCCCAGGGTGATGAGCTAGGACGGATAAAACCTTTGTCCAAGAGCTCTTGTAGTTGAGTAGAGAGTTCCTTGAGTTCCGCGGGGGCTAGTCGATAAGGTGCACGAGCTATAGGTGCTGCTCCGGGAGCTAGCTCGATTTGAAATTCGACCTGACGGTGAGGAGGGAGTCCAGGTAGTTCTTCCGGGAATACCTCAGGATAGTCGCGTACGACTGGAAAATCTTCAATCCTGTTTTCCACTTTCTGCGTGTCGGCAACGAGTGCTAAGATAGCGGTATGCCCCTTTCGTAGACACTTCTGGGCCTTTAAGAATGAAATGATGCCTGTGACTTCTCCGCTCTTGTCGCCTTGAACTATAAGAGGTTTGCCAGGGGGACGGGGAATACGAATAGCTTTCTCTTGGCAGAGGATTTCGGCTCGATGTTTGGATAGCCAATCCATACCAATGATAATGTCGAAGCTTCCAAGAATAATGGGGAAGAGATCGATACGGAAGGTCTGACCAGCCAATTCTAATTCGCAGTTACGTATTACGTGTGAGGCCTCGAGGTTTCTACCATTAGCTATTTCAACGATGTGCTTAGAGCCTAGCGGCGTAAGAGTGGACTTAAGTTTCTTACTAATACGTAGGGATACATAACTAGCATCCGCTCCAGAATCAAACAACACGGAAACATAACGATCATTAAGTAGGAACTTACCCGCTACAACGTTGGGGTCATTCCTCGCTTCTCCAGCTCCAATCACAAAAGCCCTTCCTCTTGCACCATTCCCAGCATTGTTGGCGTTGTTGTTGTTATTTCCTGCACCCAGATTGGGGTTGTTCTGGTTTAACTGGGGACAATTCTTCTTAATGTGCCCCTCGGCTCCGCACTGGAAACAACCCTTGATGTTCCCATGATGCTGCTGCTGTTGTTGTTGATTCTGCCTTGCGGGATGAGGGCTCCTACAATCCTTGGCCTCATGCCCCATCTTGTTGCATCGCTGACATTTGTTCTTCGCACAGGGCCCATTGTGATGTCGATTACACTTGTTGCATTTGGGGAGATGGCCCTGGTAGCTGCCCTGCTGCTGAGGGCCCTTGTTATTTTCAGTTTTCCTTTGCTGAGCCGGGGCCTGAGTAGAGTTAGCATCCTTACCCTGGTTTCCATCCCACTTTCGTTTGTTGTCATTAGAAGTTCCAGCAGTAGCACTGATTCTCTTGGGCAATTTGCCCTCTTCCACAGCCTGATTGGTGAGTTTGTGAGCAAGACGAACCACGGGCTGTATGGTATTGAGGTTGGCTGAGGTCACATGGCTCCGGATTTCTGGGACCAAGCCTTTGATGTACAATTCGATCCTTCGATACATAGGTCGGGACATGTTCGGGCAAAGTGCAGCATAGTCGTTGGACTGCTTGGTGTAGGTCTCAATCTCTGACCCAACCATCTTGAGCCCATAGTACTCGTCCTCGAGTTTGTGGATGTCATCCCTGTGACAGTACTCTTCTTTGATCATGTCTTTGAAATCTTCCCATGCAGTTGCATTAGCAGTTTCTAGACCAAGCATCTGAATCTGTGCTTTCCACCATGAAAGCGCGTTTCCTTCAAGCGTACCAGTCGCGAACTTTACCCAGTTAGCAGGGGGACACTCGCAGACAGCAAAGACAGCTTCGGCCTTTTCAATCCAGTGCAGAAGGCCTATGGCACCCTCAGTGCCGTTGAAAGGGAGAGGCTTGCCATCCATGAAGGTTTTGAAGGTACAAACACGTGGTTGCGCAGGCGCTTGCTGACCTGTTGTGAGAAGTGGAGCGAATAGGTTTAGAGGTGAAAAGACGATGCGGGGGTAGGATCTAAACATCCTAAAGTAACGAATTTACCTCCAGGGTGAGCTGCGAAAGCTGCAGCCACCGTGTTGAGCAAGTTAGTGAATTGAGCCTGAGTCATGTTAACGCTTCCTCTTCCGCGTCCACTCATTGTCTTCATAACCAGAAAACACAGTATGAGAGTGATGTCGTGACGTAATGAGAATGAGATAGAAGAGGGATGCGTTTCTATCTAATTAGGCACACTAGTATGTATAATAGAGCAGTCAACAGAAGATAAACAAGCAAGTAAACACAAGCCCGAGCTATGAGGTCTAGTATGCTGAGTCTTGCCCTTGGAGTGTAGTGTCGTCACGAGTCACGGGTTATAGTCTGGTTTTTCTCAAAAAGACTCTTCTTTTTAAAACTAAGTTCACTATAACCAATGGCTCTGATACCAATCTGTCACACCCCCCAAAATCCACATGCGGAATACCACCGCTAGGAGGCGTGACTGACCAGGATCCAGCCACCAATTATACTGAGCATTGATAATAGACATCACAGTTTAAAGTTTTAAACGTTCCAGTTCGAATAATAGTTTAAGTAAGCAGCGGAAGCATAAATCGAACAGTTTTCAAAACAAGGTTCATAGTTTAAAGTTTATTTAAAACCCAACACACGGGTTAAGACGACCACTACATATCTCCAAGCCGCAAGCTCCTGTATCACTGGTTACCTGCAAAGCATGCAGTAGGGTGTCAACAAAAATGTTGGCGAGTTCACGAGATGTCCAGTTTTAACTTTTCAGAAGAAAATGTAGGTTGTTTAGGTAAAGCATTTATAATCACGTCATGGGGAGCTACCCCATATGAAAGCTACTAAACTTGAATTACCGAAACTGTTGACGAGAAGATTTGGTGCCCCAGGTCAATGTCTATCGTCATTGACCAAGATGCAAGGTCTATAGTTCACGCCCGATCTCCCCCGGTCACGGTGTGAGGTTGTCAAACCTAATAGCGCTATCAACTAATAACCCGTTCGCCCCCGGCGATTAATCGGTACTATAAGCAGGGACTTAATGCGATAGAGATTTGTTTAGTGTTGCTAGTAGTGACTTATAAATAATACCCAAACGTATCTCCCCCGGATGTAGTAGTACAAGAGTACCGTTTGCATATTCCCCCGGAAATTATCAGTTTGAAAACATTATTTAGTTTGTTCGTGTCCCTCCCTGGGACGCATGCTTTTAGTGTGTGAACTCACCTTGGGTTGCTCGGCAGTTTAGTTTACTTGGTTAAGTATGCTGGTTACCCCGTCCTAAATGGTTACCAGTATAGGTCAGGTTCGGACACAAGTAATCACGTATATCTACACATAGCTAACACATTGAATGCATATCATACGATTACCTAGCAAGTTATCGAGCCTATTCTAATACGTAGAAGTTAAACAGTAAACGTCAATACCTATCATACAAATCATAAGTGTTATTGGGCCTAACCGGTCATATTAACAGTTAACCATCATCACAGAATCCAAATAGAGTGGTATGCACAGCCCACACGTTTTCGGCCCAATATCGGAGGCAAGCAGCCCACTCGAGATAAGGTGGTCTCGAGTCGAGATCGACAGGTCTCGAGTCGCAACCGGATGGTCTCGGTTTGTAGTGGAGTGGTTTCGAGTCACACCAACTTGAGTCGCAACCACAATTGTCCCGGATTTAGTCTCGAGTCGAGATCATGGGTTCTCGAGTCGAGACCTAGATGGTTTCGAGTCTTTGGAGTCTGCTTTGAGTACTTGGACATGATCTCGAGTCGCAACTGCCGTGGTCTCGAGTTGTCATGAGTTGGTTCCGAGTCGAAATCACGTAGTCTCGAGTCGAGACAGGAGGTCTCGACTCGCACACCTGATGAACCAGACCTTCTAGAACCTGCCCGCTGTACTATCCAATAGGATTGCCATTTCATGCGAATTTGTGTACTATCCGATTAACATGTTTCTTTGTCTAAATGCAATTCAAAATAGATCAAACAAAGCATATTTCAAATATTTTCATGACATTCATGTTGTTCTTAGGGTTTTCATCATAACATGATTATTCAAACAATCCTATCCTAACATATACTCAAATCAGCATCATCGATTTCCTGAATCTAACATACATATCAAACACATAATTTTTCAAATATTCATAACAACATTCAAGCATATTCAACACATACTCATCATATGTTCATCCTACATAACCTTGTATTTTTATGGACAAGAATCATAACACCTAGACTAGATATCAAGGCAACCTTACAAAACACACTAGCTTACCCATATCATTTAGTTATTTCAAGTCATTCATTCGGTTTACAAGAAACACATTGTTCATCAATTTATCATTTGAACATTGATAGCAAATCTATAGCAAATCTATTGTCTAATAAGCAACATAATCGTTCAAACATCCAACTAATCAACACAGTTTTTATGCATCATAAATCATCATTTTTAACCAAACAACTATAAGGCACTAACCGGCTAGATGTTGAGGGTATGGAGGATCGAATGAAAGAACTTCCAAGTGATGGTTACAAGCAAATCCGAGAATCTCTTGTGGTAGCCGGTTTGATCCGAGAAGGTGGAGGAGGAGATGATTCTTGTTGGGGTTTAAGGTTTTAGAGAGAGAGAGTGTGTGTGTAGGAGAGTGTGGGAGAAGGATGGAAATGTCAAAAATGAGAGAAGGTTGGCTTGGGCATGGGTTTTATACAAAATGGTGCACCCTAGTGGGCTTTCGGGTGGACTAAAGGAGGTGCGGCCCAACTGTTCACTCGAGACCAAGCGGTCTCGAGTCGGATCCTTGTGTCTCGGCTCACATCTATACACGCATACATATTTTATACATAACATACATATACTAAAATCACATAGCACAACGGGATAATTCACATCTTTCATTTAATAACGTATATATACGCACAAAGTAATTACAAGGTGTTTGCTCGGAAAAAACCTAGAGTGTCACAATGAACGGGTCAATTCTTGGTAAAAAGGGTAGTAATCCGAAGACTTAAAAGTCTGGGATTTTGTTAATCCGGATGTCGGATCTTAACTCCATGAGATGGAATTTTAAATTACGGACGCGTAGGAAAAAGAATCGGGTAAAACGGACCAATAACGAAGAAGTTATGACCGTTTCCGTGAAATGCGGTCGTGCTGGGAATCTGCAGCACAGCAACAGCAACATTCTGCTTATTTGAGGGCGTCGCGTGGCGCGACGGCCCGTCGCGTCGCGCGACGGGGTGTCTGTTCGGCGAAAAGTGTTCGGTTGCTCTGTTTTGGCTTGGGAACCCGTTTAAACGCGTTTTAAGTTGTGTATGACTAAAACAACTTATGTTTTATGACCATTAGGGTAAACACACATGTAGATAGGTATGTATGCATGTTTGTATATCTCTATATACGTATGTAGAAGTGTATGAAAGCATGTATGTACCTACGTGAGTATGTTTATAAGTATGTGAGCAAGAATGAGCGGATATGTGATGGTAGGTATGAGAGTAGGCATGTATGAGTTTGGTATGATGCACGCAGGATTGCATGTATGTAAATATGTATAATGTCATGTGTGTACTTAATGATGTTGGTATGTGTACATATAGATACGTATATAATGATGTAGATGTGTGTATATGTAAGTATGCATGTAGATTGGCATGTACGTGTGTGAGTATGTATGTAAGAAGGTATGTAGGCATGTGTGTACGTATGTATAAATATAGAGATAATATGTATGAAGTAGGGTATGTATGTAGGTCTTTCGGTATGTTTAAGTGTTTACGATGTTTGTTCGTGTACCTGGAATTACAAGTGTGATGCAGGAATGGCAAGGAAGTCTCACCACAGATGGTAAGACAGGATGGAAAAGCTGGGATGTAAAGAGTGTAACGAAACGAGAAGTAACGAGAATAAACTTTGTATGTTTCTAATGCGTACTAATGTTATGAATTATATATGTGGTGAATGCATGTAGTACCAGTTATGAGGATATCCAAGGATTGGAGATCGAGGATCGAGTCACTAGACAGATTGTACGGGAGTGTCGAGTACGTAATTGAGTGAAGCCAGTTTATGATTTCTTGTTGTAAATAAGTATAATAAATGTATTTATTGAGAAAAAAAATTAACCCTTGAAATGAGATTAAGTGTGTCAAAGTGTTTGTAACTAAAGGAATTTTTTTTATGGTACGATTTTCCGCTGCGACTTTAGTCAAATACGAATTAGAGTGTTACAAGTTGGTATCAGAGCCCTGGTGTGAGGGAATCAAGTACGAGAAGGTAAGTACTTGAACTCAAACTTGTGTGCTCTTGAGGTAAGAAACCCGTACAATCTAAGACTCGATCAAGATCCAAAGGTAAATGCTAATGTAAGTATGTACTGTTGTATACGTATAAAGAACTGACGGCTATGTATGTGCAAGGTAAGCATAAGTGTTGGAAGAGGATGATCTGTGAATGCAATCTGGGATGAATACTAAGGCAGGCAAAGAGGTAATAAGTCAAATTTGAATTCAGGTACGTAAATTCGATATGTGGGTATATGTAGTAGTAAAACTCATTAAGGGAAGGAAAATTTTTAAATGAAAGACAATGATTGTATAGTAACGAAGTATTGGAAGTGATACACGCGCCGAAACCTAAGTCTACGGACATAAGGTGACAATTACATGAAGGCACGAAACTACTATGTGGATTGTGTACCTGGCCAGTACACAAGAAACGTATGACGTTCGTGAGATCATGATAATTGTTACAGGTATGTCCGGTAGGATTGGGTAGCGGGCGGGCGTGTGGGTGAAATGGGAAGTAAGACTCTCGGGAAATTGAGAGTACTATGTAGGAATGAAAAACATGCCTGATAAGAATGAAGAATGTTGAATCTGTAATTAAGTACGGATCAACAAGATATGAATAATGTGTTTGAATCCGGGAGACGGATTCAAGGAAGGAAAAGGGTATAAAGGAAATGTTTGAACCCGAGAGACGGGTTCAAAGAATGAAAAGCGTGAATGCAAAGTTTGAATCCGCGAGACGGATTCAAGTGATGAAAGGCATGAATGGAATGTTTGAATCCGTAAAACGGATTCAAGGAAAGGAAAATGTAGAAATGATATGTCTGAATCTGCAAAACAGATTCAACACATGTAAGGAATGAAAGATGTGAATGATATGATTGAAATCCGTTAGATGGATTCAAATCATAGAAGGAAGAAAAGGTATGAATGATATGTTTGAATCCGTGAGACGGATTCAAAGATGAAAGGTATGGATAATATGTTCGAATCCGCGAGAAGGATTCAAAGCAAAGAAGTAATGGAAGACATGAATGTAATGTTTGAATCCGTAAGGCGGATTCAATGAATGAAAAAGCATGAATGATGCGTCTGAATCCGTGAGACGGATTTGAAAATATAAAGAGATGAAATTAATCCGCATAAGAAGGTGTCGACAGTTTGACCATGATTGAGTCGAACGGGTCATAGAAGTAAGTATAAAGTAAAAAGTGATAGTATAACAGACGAAGTTTTGTATAAGTTACGTGTTAGAGGTGTTAGTAATTGACTCTTAGAAGTCGGAATGATGATGGGCTGTGACCCGAACAATAATTTAAGTAAGGGCGGGAAGGGTAAGTTTGGTAAGAAATATTGTAACGATGTAATAAGGTCCTTGCAAGTAAGCATGAATGGAAGGAAGTACGAGCATGTATTTTCCGTTGACGAAATGATGAATAAAATGAAAGGATTGCATGTAAGAAATAGAATGTGTGGTACGTTGTAGTAGAATTATTGATGTGATGGAACCAATCGTATTGGTTAGAGAATGTGCACGAGCGGAAGCTCATTATAAGGATAAATGAAACCTGGTCTGTTATGGCTAGTAATCGAGGAGAAGATGTTCGATCTGGGTTACGGATCGTCGGATTGTGAAATGAAAAGAGGTTAGTAAGATGTTTAACTTATGTTGTATAGATATAAACTAGTATGACACACATTTATATATGTAAATTAAGTAATGCATGAAGTGAAAGCAATAGTGATGTGAAATGGACAAAATGATTTAAAGGTAACGTAAAGGTATGAAAGGTACAAGTAACTGTAGAAAACGTAGAAGGATGTTCACGTTAGAGCTAAGTACGTAGTTATAACTATGAAATGATAGTTTTGATGTGATAACAAAAATAAGAGTTAAATATTATACAGTGCTTATAGAGTATGTAGAGAATGAGATTCTATAGATGAGATGGAGATATTAGATCCATTAAGAACGGATCGTATTAAAGGTTGGAAGAGTATGCGTATTGACCCGTTATTGACAGGTCAAGGAAATGAACATGAAAATGATATATGAAAGAATGATCAGGAAAGTATGGACTTGTTTGGAAAAAGTCAATTGTCTGAATAGTTTATGAATCAAGAATGTATAGTTACCCATTATTATGATGTATTAATTAGAGTTAATCATATCTGTGTATGTACAAATTTCGATGCGAGATCGTTTAGTCAATGAAAACATTATGAATGTTGAAATAAACAAATGGGAATGTTAGTAATGGGATGTTGGAATGGTTTCAAGTAAATAAAAAGATATATAATGTATATGACATACGAGTATTAGAATGAAGAATGAGCAATTAGCTATGAAGGTCGTTAGGGATTAGCGTTATTAGTGAAAGCGACCCTAATAAGAACTCCAGAACGGGTTCTTTAAGAAAGAAGATAGTTGTTGTGATGGGCTAGCAATAGTGTCGATGGGACGTAGAGAAGATTTTATTAGTGTTAAGTAGAGGTAAGAAAGGTTTCGGGGACGAAACCTCATTTAAGGGTGGTAGACTTGTAACGCCCCAAAATCTGAATGTTAATATTTGTCGGGTGTTCCTATATGACACGTCATGAAATAAATAACTAGGCTATTTAACCTAGTTAAGGGTATGGTCAAAAGTATTAAATGATGAAGGTAGTGTCGGTTATGTTTTAAAAGTAAACTCGAGGGGTTAAAAGTGGATAAGATGAAAGATGATTTACTAATAAAAGAAATCAACACACAAAATAAACACACACATCGTGTGTGTTCGAGAAGGAGCCAGGAGCTCCATAAGAGCTCCACAAACCCTAATCATGAAGATCATCAAATCGGAAGGCAAGATGAAGCCTAAATCCATAACCGAGCACGGATTAATGATCACCATCACGAGGGGATCATAAGGTATGTCTTAAATCTAAGATTGGTGATCATGGGTGAAGTGGGTTATGTTCTAATCCGTGAGTTAATACGAAATTGATCATGTCTAAGGGTTAGAATCAACGTATAGAACATGGGTTATGTATGGTTTGTGTTAATTTGATGATTAGAGATGAAACCCGTTAGTTTGGGTGATGGGTGACATGAAAGTATAGGAATCATGTCAAGACGGATTCAAGCGTGAAAGGCTAACGGATCAAGAGGTGGCAAAGGATCGGATACGAGCACGGACGCATAAGGTAAGTGATTTCTGTAATCACTTCTTAGTTCGATTAAGTATACGGTGTTTTAATTAACTAAACATGATGTTGGAGGTTAAATATGTGACGTAGTCTTTCATCGTAGATGATGGGATTAAAGTTGACCAAAATGCCCTTGATTGGCTATTTTGGGTAAACGATCTTAATAGTAGTTTAGAAACAAGTTATTCGATTAGTGTAATGTTTTGGTCAAGTATGAAAGTGAGGAGTATGGTTTTGTGAGTCAGAAACGTTTTAATGCGCAATTACCCTTAACGGGTCAAAATAAGCTTATGAGCGCAAACGGGTGAAATAAGATGTAAAGTATCCGGGAATGAATCTTTTATGACAAATGTCCTTGATATTATCAATTCATATGAAGTTAAGGTCAAACAAATAAGTTATATGATAAAATTATGAACGGGTCAATTCTTGGTAAAAAGGGTAGTAATCCGAAGACTTAAAATTCTGGGATTTTGTTAATCCGGATGTCGGATCTTAACTCCATGAGATGGAATTTTAAATTACGGACGCGTAGGAAAAAGAATCGGGTAAAACGGACCAATAACGAAGAAGTTATGACCGTTTCCGTGAAATGCGGTCGTGCTGGGAATCTGCAGCACAGCAACAGCAACATTCTGCTTATTTGAGGGCGTCGCGTGGCGCGACGGCCCGTCGCGTCGCGCGACGGGGTGTCTGTTCGGCGAAAAGTGTTCGGTTGCTCTGTTTTGGCTTGGGAACCCGTTTAAACGCGTTTTAAGTTGTGTATGACTAAATTAACTTATGTTTTATGACCATTAGGGTAAACACACATGTAGATAGGTATGTATGCATGTTTGTATATCTCTATATACGTATGTAGAAGTGTATGAAAGCATGTATGTACCTACGTGAGTATGTTTATAAGTATGTGAGCAAGAATGAGCGGATATGTGATGGTAGGTATGAGAGTAGGCATGTATGAGTTTGGTATGATGCACGCAGGATTGCATGTATGTAAATATGTATAATGTCATGTGTGTACTTAATGATGTTGGTATGTGTACATATAGATACGTATATAATGATGTAGATGTGTGTATATGTAAGTATGCATGTAGATTGGCATGTACGTGTGTGAGTATGTATGTAAGAAGGTATGTAGGCATGTGTGTACGTATGTATAAATATAGAGATAATATGTATGAAGTAGGGTATGTATGTAAGTCTTTCGGTATGTTTAAGTGTTTACGATGTTTGTTCGTGTACCTGGAATTACAAGTGTGATGCAGGAATGGCAAGGAAGTCTCACCACAGATGGTAAGACAGGATGGAAAAGCTGGGATGTAAAGAGTGTAACGAAACGAGAAGTAACGAGAATAAACTTTGTATGTTTCTAATGCGTACTAATGTTATGAATTATATATGTGGTGAATGCAGGTAGTACCAGTTATGAGAATATCCAAGGATTGGAGATCGAGGATCGAGTCACTAGACAGATTGTACGGGAGTGTCGAGTACGTAATTGAGTGAAGCCAGTTTATGATTTCTTGTTGTAAATAAGTATAATAAATGTATTTATTAAGAAAAAAAAATTCACCCTAGAAATGAGATTAAGTGTGTCAAAGTGTTTGTAACTAAAGGAATTTTTTTTTATGGTACGATTTTACGCTGCGACTTTAGTCAAATACGAATTAGAGTGTTACAAGTCAACAGAAATGCAATTTTCGCATTAATGCATAATTAACAATGTAAAAGACGTGTAACCTATTTTATCACTCATATAACTTGGTAATTAGTATAAAAACATGTCTATGCATGTCCGACTCGACAATTTTCAGTTAAGGATCGTTTCGGAACGGAAAGTCGCAAAACTTTGACTTTTGCTTTGACTTCAGTTCTGACCCGATATTGATAGGTTTAGACATGCCTTAAAGTTCCATTAGGACCTAGTTACATGATAATATAACCCTCTGCGTTTATACTACTTGAATCATTGATTGTCCGATGTTTCCGTTAAATGCCTAATGTTGACCAATATGCCCATTTGACCTTAAAACGTGAATTTTGGAAATGTAAAAGAATATAAACCTTAGCTACTGATTTATAAACATGTCCCTAAATTTTCACATCAGTTGGAGGTCTAGATTAGGAGTTATGCTCATTAGCGTAATTATAACGCCTTTTAGTAATTAAACGGCGTCATTAGCATAAAGCCTATCTAACCCAATTTTTGACACCAAAACTTTTACCCACTGATGTAATATAATATTTTGATATTTTTAAAGATTTTTAATTATTTTTAACTGATTAAAACCTAGGGTTATCGCCTAAATTCGGTAAATACCGATTATGACCTTTTAGGCCATAAAATGAGTTTTACAAGCCCTTTTGATACCAATCCAATTGCTACTGATTTTAAATAATAAATAAAGTGTTTTGAACTTTATAACCTGATCAGAAAACTCAGATTTCTGGTATAACCCAGAAATCGCTTAAAATAACTTTTTACGCGTATTAAACGCATAGTTTGGGTCTAAAACCATTTTGTCACATAAGACTTATTACCAACTGATATAACATGATAAATTAAGTCATTTTAAAGATGTATTCAGACCCGAACCTCAGAAGTTCATTAAATCTCTTTTATGATCTTTAAAATGACCAAAATACCCCTACGGGGCTTATTTTGAGATTAAACTCGTTTTGGGCATAATGGAAGGTATCCTGCTGATATCACAACATATTTAAGGCATATTAACTTAGGAAATCTGTTTAGGACCTTTTGGTTACTCGTTACGCACTTGTCGCGTTCGGATCGTTCGGTCAAACCATATCCTTTTTGTCTCAAAATCCAGAATGTGTTCAAGTTACCCATATTAAACAAGCATACAAGCTTGTCGGGTCAAAACCACATTCTAAACCGGTCTTCGCTTTATCACGCGTTAGACCCGTGTCTTCCTTGTAACACCCGTTTAATTTATTTAAGGGTTTTCGTATATATTACGAAAACAATTACGAGATTATAAGTAATCACTGTCGAAAATACGAGTGAATCAAAACTTTTACAATTTGAAAATATTACAATTTAATCTCTAACGAATTGTCGTTTAAAATTTACGACGAAACAACGTGCGGAAGCTTTATTCTAGTGTGTTCGGTTCTTGTACGCTGCTTGATCTTCATCCGGGAACTCTTGATATTAACCTGTGATCATAACCAACTTAAAAGTTAGTCTTGATACCTTAAACACTGGCTTAAACAAGTTTCTTGCTTTATACAACAAAATAAAACAAAATTTCCGGAATTTATAGTTCTCGTGGGCCGCGTGAACTTAAACGATATATGACGCGGGCCGCGTCAACCTGTCGCGTGTCGCGACATAATTCAGGTCTCCCTTCGCGTGGCGCGGGGGAGTGCCTTTTCCAGCAGATTCAGAGCTGTGACCTGCATTTTCCCAGCAACGCTATACTTAACGGAAACGGCCATAACTTCTTCGTTATTGGTCCGTTTCACCCGATTCTTTTTCCTACGTGTCCGTAATTTAATTCTCCATCTAATGAAGTTAAAATCCGACATCCGGATTAGCGAAATTCCAGATTTTTATTTCTTCGGCTTATTACCCTTTTTACCAAATTTTGACCCGTTCGCTTTTTATCAAACAAACTCATTTGTTTGACCCCTATTTCTCATGAACCCTTTAAGTCCAATATTACCTATCATATTAGGTTCCGATTACGGATTTCTACGCATTATTAACCCATTTTTACTTATAGTCTTATTTTGACCCGTTAAGGGTATTTATGTCCTTTTTGGCATAAATCTCGCTCATTCATTTTAAGCACCATATTTTCACATTGATTCTCAAATGGTCTTCCACCACAATTATAATTGTGGTGGATTTATCGCACTAAAATGCTTATTCCTAATTTTATTCCCCGGATATATCATTTTAAGGTAAGATGCGTTTTAAGGCGTTTAACTCTAGAAAGTTTATTCCTACAACTTTTATGTGCATCCGAGGGTTGAATGGTCATAATATAAGTTTCTAAACAACCTCTAAGGGTCGTTTGCCCGGTTGACCCATCAAGGGCTTTTTGGTCAATTTTAGTCCTTCTTTTGTAACGAAGGACTTTCACTAATAGTTGACCAAAATATCACTTCTAACTACATCCTTATATTTGCGTACCTGGCTCGAGTCAACAATTAGACCCGATTTATACCTCGCTTTTATTATCACATATTCTATGGCGACGCAATTGTCCGAATCGCTAATCGCTCCTGTTAACACAAGGCTTGACAACCACATTAGTCGATATTGTCAAATGGTGTTATCATCACCATTTGACCCGTTTGGACTATATGCCCAACATTATCTATTTAATCAAAAACATTGTTTTTGATTTCCAACTCATACATCCATCCCGTCCCAGATTCTATTATCATACCCTTTTTCTTTTTAAATTCTTTTCTTACAAATTCGACCCATTTCGGCTTACGCCACGGGTATTCTTTTAACTTCGATTTACATTAGTCAACACTTGACAAATTTCCATTTTATCCCTTTTATCATTATTAGATTACACTACAAGGTAATCTTAACGGGAATTCATAATATTTAATCATTACATGTTTTATTTACCGTTTTGCCCCTTTTTGCCATAAACCAAGGTTTTTATCATCTTTATATGTTCCGACTCGTATTGATCGCATCGGAAATTCATACTTTCTATATTTTCGTTATCGCATTTATATCGTATAGAAATAACAAGTATTCTACATAATTGTGTAAGTTTCACTTACCTTGCATCCCAAATACGTTTTTCCTTTATGCTTGACTCGTTCGTTCCGCTTTCTCCCCAAGCCTCACCTAGCTTGTTAAGCGCCAACTATCATTCATTATTCACAAGGTTGTTAGATTAGCCATCCCAAATCATGATTTTCACAACTTATGATTCTTTGACTATTTTTCTCTTTAAACTCAATCATAAATCACGAGTTTAATTCTTGTGTCAAGACTCACTTCTAATCAATTATGAACTCTTAACAAAATCCCTATTTTGTTCAAGTAGTTCATTCATACGAGTTAGTATGGCGTTTATAAACACCAATGTAACATTAATTTCTTCAAATCAACTAAACCCATTTCATAGCAATTATGATTTATGTACCCAAACACCTAATTTGTTCAAGTACCTTGTTTCTACTATCAACTATGATGATTTCTAGCATAAACATATCATCATCTTTACTACAAAAATCAAAACCCACTTAGCTCATAGTAGGTTAATTATCAAATCCCTAGTTTTGACAACAATTCATCAAGTTTTCTACTAGGGTTTGTTTCTAAACTAAGATATAATCACAACAACACTCATAGATTCAACATTCATTCCAGAATTTCGATTTTGATTATTCATCATAATCTCAAAGTATCACCAAATCGTAAAATTTGACATACCTTGTAATCCCCATGACTAGGTGATCATGAATTCGTGTTCATGCATCTGATTTGAGCTAGTTCTGCCCTTCAATTTGGTGATTCTTGGCACTTTAGGGTTTTGAGCAAGAGAGCCTTCCTGGCTCTGGTTAAAATCGCAGGCATACACACACGTATGTGTGTGTTTTATTTATTTATTTTGTTTTGATAAAACTTTATCTCATTTGCCCAGGTTTAGTCCCTCAATTTACCCAAGTTATTTAAAGGGTTATCTATTTCTTGTTTCTTTTTATTGTTTTAACAACACTTAACCAACTAGGTTGATATCCCTAGTTACTTAATGGGTTTGGGGAAGTCATAACCCGTAGTATTTCTAAGTCCCGTTAACCCGTCGGGCTTTATATACGCTTCGTTTTCTCAAAGCGTTTATTTTCTTTCTAATTTTATTAACATAATTTTTTTTATTAAAATCCTAATTTTTCACCGGGTTAATTTTACCACTAACGGTATTTTACCCGTTCCTAGTATTAACGGGGTTTAATTACCAAACCCGTTTTCGGGGTGTTACATTCCTTTTGAAAACTAACCGGTCTAAGTCTAAGCTTAATTAAAGACCCGTTAGGATTCTAATAGGTTATTAAAAACCTTCGTTCCAGATTAGGAGCCCAGTAAAAGCTACGCGCACTTGCTGTATTTGATTTATACTTTGCTCAGGTAAATACTCTTAACTTATTTTCCCTATACGGGCTTGGGATACGGTATTATAATAATACCGCTTGGTCGGGTGTGTAGTCATTTAAATCGGATTGTGATTAATGTATTTACATGACCCGTTTAATATGTATTATTTGGTGTATGGCTTTTGGGGGTTAAATGACCATGTCCCGGATATCATTGGCATCATTCATGAAATGGCCACGACCTAAGCACGGGGTGTAGGCGTACACCTGACAGATGCATTATGTAAAAACTGGTATCCCACTTAAAGGAATCAACCTTGTGGGCATTATACCTGTGGTGTGTAAGTTAATTTTGTCCGGCTCTTCTAACCGGCCCTGATGGACGACAAATAAGTAAAACTGTATACATGATTATTTTAATAATTGTCCCAAGTTATAAAGATATATTTTTGCCGAAGTGCATTCAAATCAATTTTCAAACTCTTTTCCAAATGAGTCAGTTGAGTTGTATTTACCAGTGTAAACTGACGTATTTTCCAAAAAGGCTAAGTGCAGGTACTAGACGAAATAGGCTGGCTACTCCAGGCATCATTACTCAAGTCTCGCAAGCTCTAGATGTCAAAGTCTGTTGAACAGTTTTCCCTTTTTATTTTGATCCGCCTGTGGATCCTCTACTTTCCGTTGTAATACTGGATATTACTTTATATTCGGATTGTAATATATTTTATCTTTTGCTTCCGCTGTGCATTTATATATTGTGTTGTTTGACTATTATGTTGCCAACCACGTCACGATACTCCCCCCACCGGGCCCACCGGTGATACGTGGAAAGTCGGGGTGTGACAGGTTGGTATCAGAGCCAACACTGAGTGAATTAAACGCTAACCTTTTGTGTTTAATCTCAGTTACACAGTTGCACATTCTTGAGTCTAGACAAGAACACAGGACTAATCCAAATTCGTTTCATTGTCTTTTAATTACTTCTTTGATTATTTTTCTGATTAGCCTTTGCTTGGGCAAGTCATATTTTTGTAGAAGTCCCGTTTAGGGCAACCATATACTTGTTTAAATTTTAATGGAACGATTATATTTAAAATATCATTCCTATATTATAAGATCTACCATTATAATAAAAATGGCAAAATCTAAAAAGGACAAGACCTAGCCATATGTCACCTTAAGACAGGGCCAAGATGGTAGTTCCACAATTAGGTTCAGATCCTTGTTAACATTTCAATTTAGGATTGTTCTGCGTTAATTATTAAAAAGAATCTTAAAGGTAAAACCTAGCCTAAATATCACTGCAGACAAGGCCAAGATGGTAGAACCTATTCAAGAGATTCAAATCCTTATTAAACATCTGAAAGCATATTAACATGCTTGACAAAGTGTGATACGATAAAATCATATAAGTCATTTTTAAATGGGTTATTCTAAATTCCCTTACTTATATAATCGTCCCTTATGGATGAAGTGTCCACGGGCTATAATTAACGTCCTCTGGACTAAAGACAGTGGTAGCCTACAACTTCCTGTCAAGAAAAGGTAATGAACTTTGATTCAAACCTTAATGCCTCGATTCCGTAAAAATCAAGGCCTATAAATTAAACTTGTCTACGTGACTAGGCCTTTTGTGCTATTATTAACTTATAATTTAGGATTATGATAAAGATCCTGAACAATTATATATTTAACAAATTAACTAAAGTGTGTATTAAAAACATGGTTAATAAATCGTTTAAAACGATAGTACTGTATGGGCTTCTAAATAAACTTTGCCCTTATTTTTCTTTTTGTAGCAATTAAGACTACATGGGTGACTCTGATGAGATAAACAGTCATCCTCTGGAAAACCACGATGATGATAAGATTAATATAACCAGAGGAGAACTTCGTACACTGATTGATACGGCTGTATCTAAAGCTGTAGAGGAGCAATTCAGGGAGTATAGTGGGACTCATAGTAAAGCTTCATCTGTACCCCACTCTAAGTCTGTCCCTAAGACTCAATCGGAGGCTCATAGCAAGCCGCCCTCCAAAAAGGAATAACCGAAGAAGGATGATGATCGAAACTCATCTAATCAACACAGTGTTCCATCCAAAAGGATAGTGTTCGATAATGAACCACGTACCAAGTCATGTACCTATAAATACTTTGTTTCCTGCAAACCCCGGGATTTCACTGGGGAGAAAAGGGCAGTTGATTGTATGACCTGGTTGGATGAAATGGACACAGTTGTCGATATCAGCGGTTGTGCTGAAAGGGATGTAGTGAAGTATGTATCCCAATCGTTCAAAGGAGAGGCACTGGCATGGTGGAAGTCTCTCATTCAAGCTGCTGGGAAGATCCCGTTCTACAACATGTCATGGGAACAGTTTGTTGCTCTCATTATGGAAAACTACTGCCCTCAACACGAGGTTGAAAGAATTGAATCAGATTTCTTATCATTGGTGATGACAAACTTAGATTGTCAAGCTTACCTCACCAGTTTCAATACTCTGTCCAGACTGGTTCCTTACCTAGTAACACCGGAACCCAAGCGAATTGCTCGCTTCATTGGGGGTTTAGCCCCATAAATCAAAGCCAGTGTTAAGTCTTCAAGACCTGCTACGTTTAGGTCAGCAGCTGATCTCTCTCTGTCCCTTACTTTAGATGCGGTCAGGTTGAGATCGCTAAAGAAATCTGAAGAAAGTAAGAGGAAACGTGAGGATGATAACTCACGAGGGTTAGAGAAGAAGCACAAGGGAAACACTGATTCTAAGAAGTTTGGGTCTGGAATGAATAGTCAGCGAACAGAGGAAAAACCAAAGTGCACGACTTGCCAAAAACGCCACTTTGGAAAGTGCAGACTTGAGTCCAATTCTAATTCAGGATCACCTGCATGTGGGATATGCAAGTCTAGAGAGCACAAGACGATAGAGTGCAAGAAGATTAAACATGCCACATGCTACAATTGCAATGAGAAAGGGCATATCAAAACCAACTGCCCTAAGTACGCCAAGAAGCCTGAAGAGGCCAAGAAGACCAATGCAAGGGTCTTTCGAATGGATGCAAAGGAAGCAGTCCAGGATGACAACGTAATCACAGGTACCTTTCTCATCAATGATGTCTGTGCAAGAGTACTTTTTGATTCAGGCGCTGATAAGTCGTTCGTAGATAACAAGTTTTGTGAATTGTTGAAATTGCCTGTTAAAACCTTAAGCGTGAAATATGAAGTGGAATTGGCTGATGGTACCATAGAAACCGCATCAACCGTGTTAGATGGATGGGTTATATCCATTAGGAACCACTCTTTTCCATTGTCTTTACTTCCTTTGAAGTTAGCGGGTTTTGACATAGTTATAGGCATGGATTGGTTATCTCGTAACCAAGCCCAGATAGTCTGCAATAAGAAGCAGGTGGTGATCAAGACTCCGTCTGGTGAGCCACTTACCATTCAGGGAGATACCCAGTATGGTCTGCCTGAGCAAGTGTCTATGCTCAAGGCATCTAGATGTTTGAAGAAGGGTTGTGTCATTTATATGGCACAGGTAACTATCGATGAGCAGAAACCTAAGATTGAAGACATTCCTGTCATTTCTGATTACCCTGAAGTATTTCCTGAAGAACTACCTGGTCTACCACCAGATAGGCAGGTAGAATTCAGAATCGACATCATCCCCGGAGCGGCTCCTGTTGCGAGAGCACCTTATAGGTTGGCACCAACAGAGATGAAGGAATTGAGGACGCAGCTAGATGATTTGCTAGCCAAAGGTTTTATTAAACCTAGTTCATCTCCTTGGGGAGCGCCAATCCTGTTTGTAAAGAAGAAGGATGGATCGATGCGTCTATGCATCGATTACCGCGAACTTAATAAAGTCACTATCAAGAATAGGTATCCATTGCCCAGGATCGATGATCTGTTCGATCAACTGCAAGGGGCAAGTTACTTCTCCAAGATCGACTTAAGGTCAGGCTATCATCAATTGAAAGTTAAAGATGAAGATGTACACAAGACTGCATTTAGGACTCGTTATGGTCATTACGAGTTCCTAGTGATGCCTTTTGGGCTCACTAATGCACCTGCCGCATTCATGGATCTCATGAATCGCGTCTGCAAGCCTTACTTGGATAAATTCTTCATCGTCTTCATCGATGACATTCTCATTTACTCGAAGAGCCAAGCTGATCACGAGAAGTATCTCCGTTGCATTCTGAAGCTACTTCATCAAGAGAAGCTCTATGCCAAATTCTCGAAGTGTGAATTCTGGCTTCGAGAAGTCCAATTCCTTGGACACGTTGTAAGTGAGCGTGGTATCCATGTAGATCCCGGAAAAGTTGAAGCTGTTATGAATTGGCAAGAGCCAAAGACGCCTACAGAGATTCGTAGCTTTTTAGGTTTGGCAGGATACTATAGACGATTTATTGAAAACTTCTCAAGGATTGCTGCACCCTTGACTTCGCTAACGCGTAAGAAGATTAAGTTTGACTGGGGTCCTAAGCAGCAGGAATCCTTTGATATTCTGAAACAGAAATTGAGCAATGCTCCAGTGCTGACATTGCCTGATGGAACCGAGGAGTTTGTGGTATATTGTGATGTATCACACACCGGGATGGGGTGTGTGCTTATGCAGAAAGGTAAGGTCATTGCCTATGCTTCACGCCAGTTAAAGGTGCACGAAAAGAATTACACCACCCATGACTTGGAGTTGGGTGTCGTTGTATTTGCACTGAAGCTATGGAGACACTATTTGTATGGCATCAAGTGTGTGATCTATTCTGATCACAAAAGCCTTCAACACTTGTTCAATCAGAAGGACTTAAATATGAGGCAGCGACGGTGGATGGAAACTTTTAATGACTATGATTGTGAAATAAGATACCATCCAGGCAAGGCAAATGTAGTCGCTGATGCCTTAAGTAGAAAAGAAAGGGTAAAGCCTATAAGAATCAATGCCAAGAGCATTGAGATAAAGAACAGTCTGAACGAAAGGTTGTTAGCTGCACAGAAGGAAGCTGTGTTGGAAGCTAACTATCCTAACGAAAAGCTAGGAGTGACTGAAGAGCAATTATCTCAGGGCAAGGACGGGATCCTGAGATTAAATGGACGAATATGGGTCCCAATTTATTGAGGACTTCGAGATGTTATCCTCCAGGAAGCCCACAGTTCTAAATATTCCGTTCATCCTGGAGCTGATAAGATGTACCAGGATTTGAAAGCAAACTTTTGGTGGATAGGCTTGAAAAAGTCTGTAGCTACCTATGTAGCTAAATGTTTGACGTGCGCACAAGTCAAAGCTGAACACTAGAAGCCGTCAGGCTTACTACAACAACCTGAACTTCCCACATGGAAGTGGGAAATGGTGACAATGGATTTCATCACCAAGTTGCCAAGAACAAGGAAAGGAAATGACACTATATGGGTGATTGTAGATAGACTGACTAAGTCAGCACATTTCGTACCCATTAAGGAGACGTATAGCTCTGACATGTTAGCCCAACTGTACGTAGATAAGATTGTAGCTCTACATGGCATACCAGTGTCTATTATCTCTGACAGAGATACTAGATACACATCACATTTTTGGAAAAGTTTCCAACAATCTTTGGGCACGCGCTTAAATTTCAGTACGGCTTACCATCCTCAGACGAACGGACAGAGTGAGCGTACCATCCAAACTTTGAAAGACATGCTTCGAGCATGTGTGATCGACTTAGGTGGTAGCTGGGATAATCACCTGCCATTAGTCGAGTTCTCCTATAACAATAGCTACCATACAAGCATCAAGGCTGCGCCCTTCGAGGCCTTGTACGGTAGAAAGTGCAGAACGCCCGTTTGTTGGGCGGAAGTGGGAGAGGTCCAATTGTCAGGACCAAAATTAGTCTTTGAAACAACGGACAAGATTGTCCAGATTCGCGATCGCTTGAAAGTTGCCAGGGATAGGCAGAAGAGTTACGCATATCCAAAGCGTGGACCTCGGAAATTCGAGGTTGGTGATAAAGTTTTGCTTAAGGTATCACCCTGGAAGGGGGTGATGCGATTCGGTAAGAAAGGTCAGTTACGTCCAAGGTATATCGGACCATTCGAGATCATCGAATGTGTAGGTTCAGTGGCTTATAAGCTAAACTTACCTGAAGAGCTCAGCGGTATTCATAATGTTTTCCATATCTGCAACTTAAAGAAATGTCTAGCTGATGAATCGCTAGTCATACCGCATACGGATGTGCACATTGATGAGAGCTTAAAGTTTGTTGAAAAACCTTTGTCGATTGAGGATCGACGGGTTAAGAAGCTTCGGAGGAAGCATGTACCTATCGTAAAGGTTAAATGGGATGACCGTAGAGGTCCCGAATACACGTGGGAATTTGAGTCCACAATGAAAGAGAAGTACCCTCAACTGTTTTCGTAAATCTCGAGGTCGTGATTTCTTTTAAGGGGGTGAGGATGTAACACCTCGAAAATTCGCGTCCTATAATGTGTTGACACGTGTCATAAACTTTGAACGTGCAAAGGATTACATTAGAAGGACTAAAGTTGACAAACATAGAACTTCACAAAGTGGGCATAAGTCTTAAAGCCCTTATAAGTCAATTTGAAAGGCTTATAATGCAAGAAATTAAAGCGAAAGCGATGTTTAGGAGGACCGGGGACTAAAAGTGCAATAAAGGAAAAGATTGTAACCTGAACACAAGGCCCAAGCGGGCCGCGTAAGAGTTAACAACATCTTACGCGGGCCGCGTCAGACGCCCAGATGCAGAAAATACAGACAGCTGTCTGTACAGCCTTGTAACCGACTCCAATGGCCTTGATTCAATACCATGAGCTTCCTAAACTGGTATTTAGGCCTTAGGGACACTTGTGGATGATCAAGGGTCCATGGTAGCATGATTTGTCAACAATCTAGTGAGTTTTAATCACTATATAAAGCACCATAAGTTGCAACATTTGATCATCCCTTCACAACTCAACATCTGAAGAATTCTGGAGCTCAAGGCCATCTTCTAAGCTTCCCTAATCGTGCATAGGACTCTTGTAAGTATCCTCAACCTTCCTTAATTAAGTTTTGCTTAGTTTATAGCCTTAAAGTCAAACCGTCGTAATTAACGGTTGACTTATTGATTAATCGCTAATGGTCCAGCGATTAGTCAAACTTAGGGTCGTCATAAGTTGGTAATTATGTGGGCATTAAACCCTTAAAAGGGCACCCTCTGATTCCCACTCTAACTAGATCATTTGTCGAGTCAAAGTGTATTATAAAAAGTCAACAGAAATGCAATTTTCGCATTAACGCATAATTAACAATGTAAAAGACGTGTAACCTATTTTATCACTCATATAACTTGGTAAATAGTATAAAAACATGTCTATGCATGTCCGACTCGACAATTTTCAGTTAAGGATCGTTTCGGAACCAAAAGTCGCAAAACTTTGACTTTTGCTTTGACTTCAGTTCTGACCCGATATAGATAGGTTTAGACATGCCTTAAAGTTCCATTAGGACCTAGTTACATGATAATATGACCCTCTGCGTTTATACTACTTGAATCATTGATTGTCCGATGTTTCCGTTAAATGCCTAATGTTGACCAATATGCCCATTTGACCTTAAAACGTGAATTTTGGAAATGTAAAAGAATAGAAACTTTAGCTACTGATTTATAAACATGTCCCTAAAATTTCACATCAGTTGGAGGTCTAGATTAGGAGTTATGCTCATTAGCGTAATTATAACGCCTTTTAGTAATTAAACGGCATCATTAGCATAAAGCCTATCTAACCCAATTTTTGACACCAAACCTTTTACCCACTGATGTAATATAATATTTTGAGATTTTTAAAGATTTTTAATTATTTTTAACTGATTAAAACCTAGGGTTATCGCCTAAATTCGGTAAATACCGATTATGCCCTTTTAGGCCATAAAATGAGTTTTACAAGCCCTTTTGATACCAATCCAATTGCTACTGATTTTAAATAATAAATAAAGTGTTTTGAACTTTATAACCTGATCAGAAAACTCAGATTTCCGGTATAACCCGGAAATCGCTTAAAATAACTTTTTACGCGTATTAAACGCATAGTTTGGGTCTAAAACCATTTTGTCACATAAGACTTATTACCAACTGATATAACATGATAAATTAAGTCATTTTACTTATGTATTCAGACCCGAACCTCAGAAGTTCATTAAATCTCTTTTATGATCTTTAAAATGACCAAAATACCCCTACGGGGCTTATTTTGAGATTAAACTCGTTTTGGGCATAATGGAAGGTATCCTACTGATATCACAACATATTTAAGGCATATTAACTTAGGAAATTTGTTTAGGACCTTTTGGTTACTCGTTACGCACTTGTCGCGTTCGGATCGGCGTATGTGACTAGTTTGCATATATTAGCCGAAATGGGTCAAACCATATCTTTTTTGTCTCAAAATCCAGAATGTGTTCAAGTTACTCATATTAAACAAGCATACAAGCTTGTCGGATCAAAACCACATTCTAAACCGGTCTTCGCTTTATCACGCGTTAGATCCGTGTCTTCCTTTTGAAAACTAACCGGTCTAAGGGCATGTTTGGGTAAGCTTTTTAAAACAACTTATTGACTTATTAGCTTTTTGGAAAAGTCAGGATTTTATGACTTATTGACTTATTGGCTTTTTCCCCTCACATACACCCTCTTTGCCAAACATCATTTTAGAGCTTATGACTTTTCAAAAAGCCAATAAGTCAATAAGTTGTTTCAAAAAGCTTACCCAAACATGCCCTAAGTCTAAGCTTAATTAAAGACCCGTTAGGATTCTAATAGGTTATTAAAAACCTTCGTTCCAGATTAGGAGCCCAGTAAAAGCTACGCGCACTTGCTGTATTTGATTTATACTTTGCTCAGGTAAATACTCTTAACTTATTTTCCCTATACGGGCTTGGGATACGGTATTATAATAATACCGCTTGGTCGGGTGTGTAGTCATTTAAATCGGATTGTGATTAATGTATTTACATGACCCGTTTAATATGTATTATTTGGTGTATGGCTTTTGGGGGTTAAATGACCATGTCCCGGATATCATTGGCATCATTCATGAAATGGCCACGACCTAAGCACGGGGTGTAGGCGTACACCTGACAGATGCATTATGTAAAAACTGGTATCCCACTTAAAGGAATCAACCTTGTGGGCATTATACCTGTGGTGTGTAAGTTAATTTTGTCCGGCTCTTCTAACCGGCCCTGATGGACGACAAATAAGTAAAATTGTATACATGATTATTTTAATAATTGTCCCAAGTTATAAAGATATATTTTTGCCGAAGTGCATTCAAATCAATTTTCAAACTCTTTTCCAAATGAGTCAGTTGAGTTGTATTTACCAGTGTAAACTGACGTATTTTCCAAAAAGGCTAAGTGCAGGTACTAGATGAAATAGGCTGGCTACTCTAGGCATCATTACTCAAGTCTCGCAAGCTCTAGATGTCAAAGTCTGTTGAACAATTTTCCCTTTTTATTTTGATCCGCCTGTGGATCCTCTACTTTCCGTTGTAATACTGGATATTACTTTATATTCGGATTGTAATATATTTTATCTTTTGCTTCCGCTGTGCATTTATATATTGTGTTGTTTGACTATTATGTTGCCAACCACGATACTCCCCCCACCGGGCCCACCGGTGATACGTGGAAAGTCGGGGTGTGACAAACAGCCATTGAAGAATTCCCGCCTTTAGAAATGACTTGGTTTCGGTGGTGGTGTGATTGTGTGGACCCGTTTTGTGGCAGAAACTAGTGGTGGTGTCGGTGTAGATGAGGCGGTGGGTGGTGGTTCAGGGCGGCATTGGCGGATCCAGGATTTTTCGCCGGTGGATACAATGATTTTAGATGATCCAATTTCATAGGACCGGATATAAAAAAAATTCGGGTCAGTTTGACAGTTCGGGGCGGGTAAGGTTCGCCATATAATAAAAATACCACATTTACAAGCCAAAGAAGTATCGCCTCCTCTTACTAAACATCGCTTTACGGGTCACAATCCATGTATACATATATTGAGGGTAACTTAAAGCTATGCTAAGTTATGGAATCTTTCAATCAAAGAGTATTTTGGCTAACATATACAGACAAGGAGGAGTAAGCATTTAACTGATGCATATATCATAAACTAAAGATCAGTAAATGGCTACAACTACATAAACAAAAAGATTTGCAATTGGAGTGACAGATACTAACAATAAATTGAATAATTATTGGATTATCATCATACATAAATATAAGAATTCAACTGGAAATTTACCTCAAAAAATTAGAAATTGGAATAATTTGGAAGTGAACAAGCCGAACAGTGGAGCCGTAGGGAGTGGGGGTTGGAATCGGACTACAGGCGTGCGTGCAGATGTGTTTGAATGGGGGCGTGTATGATGTTATACAAACCCTAATATGGTTTTAGCATTTAAAAAAAAAAAAAGAAACAAAGAAAAAGAATGAGAGAAACAAAAATGGAATTATCTTTTATCTACAATCCTCTTTCACATATATGAGTACTAGGGTGCTCGCGCGATGCTCCATTTCATTGTGATGTAAGTGGTTCGGTCTGTTCAGCTATTATCCTCAACCGAAGCTGAAACCTAAGTCATCGGTTAGTCTATTTTATTAACCAGTTGGTTTTCGTTTAATTTGTTCGATTTATTCTTTTAGATTGACAGTTATTTGTTCGGTTCTTTTAATTTTGGTTAATAGCCAAAACAACACTTAGCTTAAAATACATAAAATTGAGGTATAAATACATGAAATGAAACTGGTGTATAAATAAATGAAATGGAAGTATGAATATATGAAATTGAGATATAAAATATGAAATACATGAACAGAAGGTATAAAAGCTAGAAATGTATAGAAATATCAAGTATTCGGTTTGGTTCATTTAACTTTGGTTAAACAAGGGTACAAAAAAACCCACAAGTGGTTTTTGGTTGATTCGGTTTTCGGTTAATTCACTTTTTGGTTGATTTCGATTCGGTTTCCTTTATTTTCGATTCGGTTTTTGGTTAATGAGTTAGTTATTGCTTACCATAGACACTCTTAATCACATAATATATAATAAAATTAATTAAAACAGTTATAGCAAGACTATGCTCAAATTAAACACAATAAATTGCTCGTTTTTATGGTGTATTTTTTTTAATATTAACGTACGTAAAAGTTATGGTCATTTAAAAACATGAGGGTAGTTAGTTTCTGGGTCAAGTTATTATACAAAGGCTCCTAATTGTAAGAAGTGCAAGAAGGATTTATAGATCGACAAGTGTCCAATAACCTAAAATTAAACCCACTACATCACCACCCACAACCTAAACCCCCACCCCCACCCCACCACCACCCAAAAACCTAACCCCCCCCCCCCCCCCCAAAAAAAAAAAAAACCTAAAAAAATCTAAAAAAAACTAAACACCCACCCCCTCCGCAAAAAAAAATGGGGTGGGTGATGGGTAGAGATGTACAAAAAAACTGGTTTTAGAACCGAAACCGGAAAAAAATCGAAACTGGTTTTTTTTTAACCGGTTTTTTTTAACCGCCGGTTTTTATACCGGTTACTATTCTTGACTTCAAAAACCGGTTATTAACCGAACCGGTTAAAACCGGTAAAAAAACCGGTTTTTTGGGAAAAACCGGTCCCAACCGGTTATACCGGTTATTGTTTTGGACCTCAAAAACCGGTTAGTAACCGGAACCGGTTATAAAAAAAACCATTTTTTTTTAAACCGGTTTTTTAATAACCGATTAACCGATTTGTATACCTCTAGTGATGGGGGTGGGGGTTTAGGTTTTTGGTTGGTGGTGGATGTTTAATTTTTTTTTTTTTTTTTTTTTTTTTTTTTGTAGTTGGTTTTTTTAGGAGCCTTTGTTCCCTTCTTATAATTAGGATCCTTTGTATTTGATCCTAATCCGTTAGTTTCTTATAAGGGGTCTAAAATGTAACTATTAATTAATTATCCATAATTTCATTAAAGTATAGGGAACTAAAGTGTAATTAAGATCATGGCATTAAAATGTGATTAGTGTTTGAAATACTGATTTACCCTCATTTTAAGATTCTACCTTATGCGTTAAACTAAAAAAAATCTTAAAATACTATTTCCTAATGCATTATAATATAGTATAGATGCGCGGTGCTGGGACGACGGCAATTTACAACACGCCAGTTCTTTCTAACCGATCCAACATAACTGTGAATGTACTTAAGTAGGAGGATGTAACGACATGGCTTCTTATATCTTCTTGCATCTTAACAATAACATGCCAAATAAATTATGTGTATTTGTATTAGTATTATTAATTTGGGGCCAAATAACTTATGTGTATTCATATTATTATTATTTTATTTGTTTGTAATGTGGATAACAATATGAAATGAAAAAGTGTGTCAGAATTCGTAAATCTCTATTAAATCACCGTTTGATATTTTATTTGTAATTTTACTATCTCTATCTAAGATTAGTCATTGGATCGAACCATTCTGATACCAAAAACATTGCAATTTTAAGGACCTAGGACTAAACCTAGTGCTAGCATTGACACAGGTCAAGTCAGGTCAGTCCAGATTTTATAAACCAGGTTTTTTGTTTGGCACATAAAATGCTCACCCCTATATATAGGTAAAGGATAGCATGGACTCACCTTGATCCATGGATCTTATTCTTTGATGCTTTCAATCTTGGTTGACTTCCTAAAGGTCAAACACAATTAGGTTACATCAAGTGCACATTTACATGTTTCTTTAACATTATGTTGATCTCACTACATTAACATCTAAAGGCATCCAAAATATATTAAACTTAAGCATTTGGATTCATTTGATCACAATCAAATACAAATTATGTTTTACTATAAATAACTTTTAAACTATTTTACGTGACTCGCTTTTAACTCTTTTTTTTTATTTTGACTATGTGACTTATTAGAATATTAAACATAATGTGATCCGCACATTCAGATGTATATATATTGAACTTGTTACCTCTAAATGCTTAATATTTTTTTAGTTAGGTATACAATATAAAAATCATTGAGGCCGCAAATCCAATAAACACTCAACAATCAAAATCAAATTAATGAGAAAGGGGATGTGGTCGATACAGATTTGTTTGTAAGAATAGGAGAAAGTAAATCAGAAAAGAGCAAATATAATAGCGATGGAAATAAACCTGAAATGAAGAGGGAGTAATTCAAAGTACACAAAAAATTAATACGGTCCATAAAGAAATTATCTAACTTAAAATTTGTACCATTAAATTACATTAGCGGTAGATAACAGAACCATAAAAATGACCATTTACAAATTGAAAACTCAATTCCAATTAAAAAACATATTTAAAACACAATTTCAAAATATATTAAACACTTTAAATACGAAAAATAACTACAATAAAAAATAAGCAAACTAAAATGCTTACATGTATAATAAATAGAGTTAAATGCCATTTTAGTCCCTGTGGTTTGAGACATTTTGCCAGTTTAGTCCAAAGGTTTCATTTTTAACCTGTGGGTCCAAAAAGGTTTCACAGTTGCCATTTTAGTCCACTTGGTTAACTTCATCCATTTTTTCTGTTAACGAGAAGGCCAATTCGGTCATTTTATATGGCCGAATTGCCCTTTTAGTTAACAGAATTACATATAAAATGACCGAATTGGCCTTCTTGTTAACAGAAAAAATGGATGAAGTTATCCAAGTGGACTAAAATGGCAACTGTGAAACCTTTTTGGACCCACAGGTTAAAAATGAAACATTTGGACTAAACTGGCAAAATGACCCAAACCACATGGACTAAAATGACATTTAACTCTAATAAATAATTACAATCCAACACTAATCTTGGATGCAAAGAGTCCTTTGAGGCCCCTTTAGAAGCCCAGCCACCATCTGCCATGTTTAGTTGCAATCATCATCACTTGCTTACACATTTGTTTTTTGTTTTTTTTTGAAAGGTAAACTTCATTCACAAACTAGCCAGCCTAAACCGGGCCAACCGAAACAACTACAACCAAAACACAAACTACAATTACATATTTACAAAAGCACATCAATCCCTCCACTCCATTCCTTTAAACTTTGATCTATTCGACCACCACAGAAAACTCGACGCCTTGATCTCACTAGTAATGCTATCAATTCTCACTGGTTTATTCGAAAACAACAAATTGTTCCTTGCCCTCCAAATACTCCAACATGCTATCCTTATGATACCTTGAACCGCTATCTTCTTTTTATTCGATCCGGCAATAGTCGAGTGGAATTCCAACAGATCCTTAATCGAGAATGCAAAAATACTTGGAATGTTACACCACGTGCTAATCCCGTTCCAAACGTTAGACGCAACAAAGCAACCAATGAACAAATGTTCCACTGTTTCTTCGTCCGATCCACACAATCGACACATAGAATCTCCCACCTGAATATTTCTTTTTCTCAACGCTTCACCTGTAGCGATGCTATCCAGATCCGCTCTCCACGCGTGAATATGAATTTTGGGAGGAATCCATTTACACCACTCCATTTTATGACCACTTATACTTGACGAATCCTCGCGAAGAAGCTTTTTAACTGATTTAACCGAGAACATTCCAGCCGAATTCGAAGTCCATTTCCACTTATCACATCCATCCACAACCTGAATGTTGTTCAGCAAATTCTCGAGCTGCACAACTCTGTTAATCAGCCCCGGATCGGTCACAACCGATTTCCAGTTCCACGTGAAAACCTGCTCACCATCAAGCTGATTGAACCGGTCCGCCACACGACATCTTTTCTCCGCCTCCAACGTGAATAACTCCAGGAAAATATTTTTAAAAGGCTCCGACTCAGCCCAGCAATCTAACCAAAATGCTATGTCGTTGCCGTCACCGACTTCTCCCACCATAAAATTGTGAAGATTTGAATCCCCAACCTTAGTTTTCAAAAAAACTTTTGCTATGTTGTTCCAAACGCCAAAAAAAGTCTTCTTAAAGGGAATGCATTCCCACCCAACCCGATTGTAGTGAAACGCGTCAATAACACGTTTCCAAAGATTGTTTTTCTCTGTTTTATATCGCCACCACCATTTGGACAAAAGCGAAATGTTGACCTCGTTAAGTTTATTCAAACCTAACCCTCATTCTTTTACTTGACGCGACACACGGTCCCAATTAACCCAGTGCATTTTCCTTTCTTCGGAAGAACCTCCCCATAAGAATTTTTTAATCATGGCCTCCATGTCCGAAATGACCTTTTTGGGGGCTTTGTAGAGCGAAAATAATAGCAAGGGAGGCTCTCCAAAACCGCTCTAATGATAACCACCCTTCCTCCGATCGAAAGAAGGTGAGACTTCCAATTAGCAAGCCTAGCTCAAAATACCTCGAAAACCGGTTTCCAATTGCTAATGCGATTCATGTTAGCTCCCACCATGAGACCAAGATACTTAAACGGAGTTGAATCCGGATTGCAACCCACCTCTAAAGCCATATCCCCGATCTCTTCATTGCCAACTCCAATGTCGTAAAGATTGGATTTTTCGATGTTAATTTTAAGGCCCGAGCATACATAGAACTGAGGATTCTCACTATATTAACCACTTCGTTTTTAGACCATTCACCCATGACAATGGCATCATCCGCGTACAAAAGATGAGAAATGACCGGACCATTATTAGGAGAAACAATACCTTTAATCAATCCCAAATCTCTAGCCCGATTGACCATGCATGTAAGAGCTTCCATCACAACCAAGAATAAGAAAGGGGAGAGCGGGTCCCCTTGTCTCATACCTTTTTCGCAACTGAATCTGAAAGTAGGAGCTCTATTAACCAAAACTGAAGAACTAGCCGATTTCGAGAATTCCCGTGATCCAGTTGCACCACCTGTTTGGAAAACCCATTTGATGAAGCACATTGATCACAAAACTCCAATTCACATTATCATATTCCTTTTCAAAATCTATTTTAAGGAATAAGGCTTTCGATTTCCTCTTTTTGATCCATGCTATCAGCTCGTTGACTATTAGGGGACCATCCAATATGAATCTTCCTTTAATGAACGCCGATTGAGTTTCGGATATAACACCATCTAAAACCATTCTCATCCGGTTAGCCATGACCTTCGAGATCGCCTTACTAATGACTCCAACAAGATTGATTGGCCTGTAATTGTTGAGAGAAACCGAGTCAGGAATTTTGGGAATTAGCGCGATGAAAGAAGACCCACTTCCATTGCTAATCTTTCCACTGCTATGAAACGCCTCAAAAATTCTAACAAAATCCTCCTTGAGTAATTCCCAGAAGTGTTTAACGAATTTAAAACTAAACCCGTCGGGGCCCGACGAACGATCATCCCCACAATCAAACACAACATTCTTTATCTCGGTTTCCAAGAAAGGCTCTATCAGCAGTTCTCCTTCAACTTCCGAAATTTTTTTATATTGTGACACGATAAATTCGGTCTCGTCGAAGAATGTTCTTTGAATTTGTCGCGGAAAAAAGCAACGCCTACACATTTGTTGTGAAACAACAATGACCACCTGTACCAATCAAGATGGCTGGCTACTCAAGTAACAAGAAATCACATATAAGCAAAAGTGGATACACCCTCCTCACAATTCAGCTTAAGCACACACGTCACGTTTAAGTTGCCTAGTTCATGCCACCTCACATGCGAGTAGGCTGCAAGAAGTCTGCACAAAGGTTAATTATAAACTTGCACTGCTTATGTGGACATCAATTCTTAGTTCTGAAGAGCAAACAGCTGAACGTGCACCAAAATTAAAATGATATATGATATAAAAATAACAGAATCAGTACAGACAACACCAGCGAGAAGTTGGATAAACAAACCCAAAAGAGAGTGAAAATGCATATTACAACACCCCCGAGTACATTGTCTAGAACCGATGAAGACTATATACCCCCGAAGATTACGATCTGAAACTCTGATTGCACACTTTTTTTATCGCCTAAACTTCTTAAAGTGAACTGAGAAGGAAAACAGCCAAAGACCCCATTCCGAATTGTAATGGAACTGTGGAACTTTGCGAAATAAATCTAATCTACAAGTTGAGACTAAAGAGCAACAAAGAGCAATAAAAACTTTCCTAATTTGGTGGACTGCAATGAGAGCTTTAAGAAAATACAGACTGATTCGAAGCCCCATCCAATGTTGAGAAAAAATACCATAATATCACATGGGTTGAAGAATATAATTGCTTTGTACCGCCAAAAACAATGGAGCCAAAGACTGAACGGAATGAAGACTTGATAAACAGAAAGCAATCCAGTTCTTTGCCAGAGAACTATAGTGGTGGAACATTAAAAAATCCAAAAGCACCACACAAATTAAACCACTCAAAATGAACAGATATATATCGCCTAGCACCCTTGACCCGCATATGATGCAAACTGAAACCAAACAATATTCCCATTTAAACTCACACATGCAAATATCCCCAAAGCGTATAACTGACCCAAATGCACCCACACCAAAAAATGCTGACCTGTGCCATCCCAAACCCAATGAAGAGAGCCAAACGAGATGAAAACCATTGCTGATTAACCAATCGCCCAAGAAAACTACCTGCCACAAAACTAAATCGCAAGACGGCACTAATAAACCCATTTAAATATGCCCTTTTTGTTTAGGCAAACAAGGTCCAAGTTTAATAATCAGGGGGGATGAATCGAACCTGGGACCTTTGGACCAATGGAAAAGTGGGTTACTACTACAACACTTTTGAACCTATTACTATGGGTTCATTAAAAAACTATTCATCGTGTCTAGTAAAAAAATTAAAATTAATGGTTCCGTGAACCCATTCCTTACTATGTGAGTCTCCCCTTGCCAATGGTGTAGCATGAACAATATATGCAGGCTTACAGGTGATGATTCAATGCAACTATCAGGAAAGAATTCGATGATGCACACAAGCCAAAATATAAACTTACCAATTAAACATACTTCAACTCATATTTTGACTCCAAAACCCTAACAAACCTAGTGAGAGTTTACCATCTCGTTCAGTATACACTGATACACAATTTACCATTAGATCAATCCGCTCTTATTCACCCCAAAATGATATGTTACAAGACATTACAAAGTTAAAAATTGTATGTTTTCCAGGTTTAAAGCATGTCCACAACATATAAAAAATTTAATGATAGAACACCCAGTGGAGCATAAATCATAAATAAAAAAAAACTACGAAACTCAAAGCCACCTATGTATATCTATTCTTACAAAAAGTTCTATCAGTTCCATTGAAGATTCTGATGCAAAACTAAATCCGGTAACCGCGACGTGGTACTCAAGTTTTTAGATTTTGGTGCCAGAGACAGATAAGGCGGTGCCGACGCTAACACTACCATTTCCTCTGTCAAATTACACATAAAATTTCATACAATCAAACATAAAGGCGATAAAATTACAATCAGAATGATAAATTAACTTAATCTAATGATAAATGATTAGGTTGTTTGGTTGAGGACTTACATCGAACACCATGAATGCAACATCCCTGAAAACCCCATCTAACTTACAAACAGCAACATATTCTTGGTTCCATTCAACAATCCTATCATCTAACACAGATCCTTCATTTAAAACATTCTAGATTGAACAATCAACATAAAGCAAAATCAATGTCTAAAACTTACCTGATGTATCGTCGCCGTCAAAGACAGTGGGATTGAAGCCTGTATAATGAATATTACCTGGAGACAAATATGGATGTGAGATTGAAGAAAACAAAAGTAAATAACAATGTGGAGATTGATGGTTTCTTGAATACTCTTGATGATCTAGTCTTGTACTTAGCTGAAGCTCAAATCGATGGTCGATGAAGCTAAAATCGACGGTCGATGAATCCCACCAGATTTTCCATCTCTCTACTAAAATCTCAGCACCATAAGGGAGGATTTGAACCTAGAGAGTAATCAGATCTAGAATTTTGAGAGAGAGAGAGAGAGAGAAAAATGATAGCAAGAAAAAGTTGGGTTTAAATTTTGAAATGAGAATTAGGTTTTGGTCCACGTCAATGTGTGCATGAATGTAGCAACTAACTAATTATAGTTATTCATATAATTTTTAAAAACTAAGGATTAAAGTGTAATAACTTTAGGGGCTAAAAAATAAATAGTGTTTAAAAGACCAAACTATGCTCATTTTAGGGGTATTTCTATAAATACAAGGGGGGGGGGGGGGGGGAAAGTTCTTATTTTTTGGGTATCTTAAATTACCCCTCCCTCATTCATTATAATACAGTATAGGTATCTATACATTTGTATGTTAACTATATGTATACACCTGTATGTTAACTGTCCAAAGATGTTAACTGCCAAGGCAGTTATTGGGGAAGTTTGTATATCCGTATATCTGGTTTTATAACACTCCCCCTCAGATATACATACCGTTCAATACACTATTAACAACATTCTTCAGGATGATGTTAAATCGATACTTCAGGACCTATATGAACTGATACTGCAGGACCAATTATGCTGCGTCGTTAAAAACCTTGCTAAGAAAACCCAATGGGACAAAACTTAGTCAAGGAAAAGAGTACAACGTGTATAATGCTCCCCCTCAATTTAACTAATGTCTTTTAATCTACGAAGCCCGATCTCATGTGATAACTGCTCGAAACTGCTTCTATGGAAAGATTTTGTGAACAGGTCTGCTGTCACACCCCAACCGATGGCGGAATCATCGGGGCATGGCACTGAGCGAAACAAATTGTTCAAGAGAATCCACAACAACTATAATATTACCAAATCCTTAACGTTAATATCCCATACTACTAACAGATAAAGTAAAATAGTTATTACAGATAATTGTCTCAAAAACAACATAAACAGTTCTGACAACTCAAATATTATTCGTGGGTTTCTAGACCACCTAACTTGATTCATCACTGCAAGCATAGCATCCTAAACACCTGTCACATACGTTAAAATAAAGTCAATACACATAGTGTAATGGTGAGTACACAAGTTTAATATCATAATAGTAGCGAAAGCGGTTTATGCATAACCAGCATGTAACATGTAGAAATGTGAAGCAAGTAAGCTATCGACAATGACCTATGCACAGACATGACAGCGAGTTGTAGAATACGCAACACATATCACCACTGTGACACGTGAAGTAATACCCTTAACAAACCCTGTCCATGATAGGTGCTGAGTCCAAACTATAGTACTATCGTTGCTAAGGTGTCAGGCAACAATCACTGTAACACCTCATAAAATCATGCCCAATATAATAAAGACATGTGTCATGAAATTTAAAGCGTGTTATGAACCCGGATCAAGTAAAAAGATACATGAAGTGATTAAAAGCGTCAACATGTTAGATTATTACCTCTGAGTGACCTTTTGACATTTTTACATTCTCATGAAAATCTGATAAGGATTTCATGAGTATTCGGTTAATCTTGTAATAAATAAATCAACATCAAAGAAATGGGATCACATGTATATAATGTGACAAACCTACATTTAATGGCCTTTTCACAAGACTCCAAGGCAACACTAATGCATGGAATGCATTCTGAATGTTTTAGACCTGATCATGAGGGCCCTTGCTACTAATAATAACCAAAGATTCGAGGTATGATAGGTTGCATGGTCAAATGTTAAAAATTCTCAAAATTTTTGTCTTCTGGCCAAGTCTTATGGACCGCAAAGAGACCACCTTACGGACCGTAAGGTGGCTGATCTGGGCGATAAAGATTAAAATGCGGATATGGACCGTAAGGCCCTTAGCTTATGGTCCGTAAGACCTGTAACTGGGCAGAAAAATGGACAGTTGCCTGTTCAGCCGGTTCCACAGCCTTAGAAGCATGGTTTTCGAATTCAGGGGCTGCACCAATGGTATTTCATGCATAGGGGACACCTGGGATGATCAGGAAACATGTGTAGACCTTGTTGGATTGATCTTGTTGCATCTAAATCACTATATAAGGACCTTATGTTGCAACCATGAACTTGCTCATTCACAAAATCATTCTAAACTTATTTTCTGGAGCTCTCTGGACTTCAAGCAAGATTTCTTAAGCTTCTAATTCGTGCTAAGAGCCTTTGTAAGCATTCTTAGCTTCTCTAATTCATGTTTTATTAGTCTAATGACCAAAAGTCAAAGCCGTCATAATTAAGCTTTGACTTAGTGATTAATCACTAATGGTCCAGTCATTTCTCGAATTGAAAGTGGCTATAAGTTGGTAATTATGTGGATAATAAACCCTTAAAAGGGCACCCTCTGATTTCCACTCTAATTAGGTCAATTGTCGGGTCAAACTTAATATTAAAAAGTCAACAGAAAACTAATTTACAAATAAACTCATAATTAACAATGTAGAAGCTATGAAACCTGTTTTAACACTTATATAACTTGGTAATTAATGTAAGAACATGTCCAAGCATGTTCAACCCGACAATTTTGAATTTAGGCTCGGTTCAGAACCGAAAGTCGCAAAAGTAGACTTTTGCTTTGACTTTCAGTTCTGACCCGATTTAGCTTAGTTTAGACATGCCTTAGAGTTCCATTAGGACCAGGTTATAGGTTAGTATAACCCTCTGAGATTATACAACCTGGTTCCTAATTAATCCGATTCATTTGCATGTTTCCGTTAATTGCTTAAATGTTGACCATTATGCCCTTTTGACCTTAAAATGAGATTTTTGAAAATGTGAGAGGACAAAAACCTTTGTTACTGATTTATAAACATGTCCTAAAAATTTGAAATCAGTTTGAGGTTTAAATTAGGAGTTATGCTCAATATCGTAATTTAAAAGTTTTTTATTAATTAAACGGCATAATTAGCATAAAGCCTACCTAAACCCAAATTTTTACACCAAACCTTTTACCCACTGATGTAATATAATATTTTGGGATTTTTGAAGATTTTTATTTATTTTTAAACTGAACATAACATAGGGTTCTTGCTTTAATTCGGTAATTGTCGGTTATACCCTTTTTGCTAATAAAATGAGTTTTACATAACATTTTGATACCAAACTTTTTGCTACTGAATTTATATGATAAATAAAATATTTTGAACTTTATAAACTGATCAAAAACTCAGATTTCCTATTATAACCCAAAAATCGCTTAAAACCGACTTTTACGCGTTTTAAACGCATAGTATGGGTTAAAACTATTTTTGGCATATAAGACTTAATACCTGCTGATGTTTTAAGTGAATTTTTAAATTTTAACAGTAAGATAAAGTTTTAAACCCAGATTTCCCATTTTGACCTTTAAAGCTTATGTGAAATGACCAAAATGCCCCTACGGTGCATAGTTTGGTTGTAAATGCTAAATTTCACATATATGCAATACCTTACTGATATGACTTGCAAAAATAAGTATTTTTACTGATCATTTAAGACCAGAACCTCAGGTTAATGTTTAACCTCTTTTATAATCCTTAAAATGACCAAAATACCCCTACGGGGCTTAAATTGATTTTAAATCCGTTTTGGCATAATGGAAAGTATCCTACTGATATCACAACATATTTAAGGCATATTAACTTGAATTTTTAATCGTATGAAGGTTAAATCATTGAGATAACCCGTTTGAAGGTTAAATAATTGAGATAACCCGTTTGATCTGTTTGTTTATTCTAAGCCTTTGGGGGGTTAATGACCATGTCCTGGATATCCTCGGCTCATTCATTGAAATGACCACGACTTAAGCACGGGGTGTAGGCAAACACCTGCCGGTGCGTATGTAAAAATAATATACCCACCTGTTCGAGAATAACTCGCCGTGGGACATATTATGTGGTGTGTCTATTAATCTTTAACCCGGTTTTCTGCCCGGGCTACTGAACGTATAATAAACATGTAATTCTTTAACAAGTTTATTTTTAAATAATTATCCCAAGTTATAAAAGATATTTGTGCCTTGTGCATTCAAATCAATTTTCTTAAACATTTTCAAAATGAGTCGGTTAATTGTATTTACCAGCGAAAACTGACGTATTTTCCAAAAAGGTTAAGTGCAGGTACTAATCGAAATGGGCTGGCTACTCCTAGCATCAATAAAGAGTCTTGCAAGCTTAGATGTTAAAAATCTGTTGTACAATGTTTCTTATATCTTTGATCCGCTGTGGATCCCTTACAACCGTTTTTGTTATAATTGATATTACTTTCATTCGGTTTGTAATGTTTTTATATTTCGACTTCCGTTGTGTATTAAACTGTGATAAATTGTCTATGATGATATCAACTACGTCACTATACTCCCCACCGGGCCCACCGGTAATACGTGGAAATATCGGGGTGTGACAGGTTGGTATCATAGCCAACATTGAGTGAATTAAACACTAGCCTTTTGTGTTTAATCTCAATGACACAGTTTGCACATTCCTCAACTTCCGAGTCTAGACAAAGAACTTAGGACTAATCCTAATTTATTTTATTTTTCCTTTATTGTTTTCCTTTGTTGTTTCTTTGTTTGTGTTGACAGGTTCAACAAAATGCCACCAAGGTTCTGCAGAGGAGGACGAGGAAAGGGGCCATTCAATGACCCCAACGATCATGAGGTCGGACCTTCCCACCGACGAACTCCGTCTGCAACAATGAGCATAAGTCCTCAAGAGGATTGGAGGACATATTTGGAGCCCGCGAGGTGATCCGTCTCGCTAAGTTCATCACCCTCTTACCATCATTCTTTTGGGCCGCAATCGGAGAACGAGCCCAATGGTTCGCACCACTCTTACCTACCACTGCAGCGGTCGGGTCGCACTGCGCGTTTCAAGACCCGACCCCATATTTCCAGAGCCGGTTTAACACGGAAAATCTGATTGAAGAACCAATGGGTCATAACCCATTGGGCTCCGAAGACCATTTCCCTGAAGCTCAGGACATGGAGATGGATGATGACCCAGATCCCGCAAAACCACCATCTGGGACACCTACTCACCCAATCGAGATTTCGGATGGGTCGTCTTTTCATGGATCACCTTATCGTGGTCCAGACAGCTATGAGGCAAGGTTTGCCCAACACGACTGGGTGTTTACTCCCAGTTACAACTCGTCTCAGCAGCAGCAGCATCAGGATCCCTCGGAGGATTCACGTCTTGTAGCGGTCACTCCACCGCCACCACCACCAGTGCAGCAACCGCCTCTGGAGCCACCGAGGCGTAGGAGATCAGGAGCACGGATGTCCGTGCGAGGAGGGGATTTCCATTTCAGCACCCCTCAGCATTCAAGTGGCAGTCATTACCCGCCACTATATGAAGACCCACAGATGGGTGGGCCTTCGAACCCTATTTCCGAGGTGGACTCTGTGCTAGTCGCACCGCCACCAGTGGGTTATGATAACCCAATTCCTTCATACGTCGGTGCAGCGGTGTATAACCCTTTCGAGCAGCCAGCCCATACTAACTACAACTACGCCGAAGTTGACCCATATCTTGTAGCGGCGAACTACAATGTTCTTCATCCCGAGGGGCCCTATGGAGTCCCATATCAGACCGGGTACCCGACCTATGGGTACCAATTCCCGCCACCTTCTCAACCTCCGCAGCATCAGCAGCCGCCGCAGCCGCCACTGATACCGTCACTGCAGCAACAAGAGATTCTTCAAAGGTTGAGCCAGGTGGAACGGGAGGTTCAAGAAGAGCGTAGGAACCACCGGGGATTTCTCAAGGGTCTGGCGAATCTAATCAAGGGAAAGAAGAAAAGGGATTTTTGAAGATTCCTTATTTATTTATTTGTATTATAATTTCCTTATTTCAATCAAGTCCTTGCGTGGACATCTATTTATGTATTCAGTCCCTGCGAGGACTTGTATTTTCAGTTTAGCCCCTGCGTGGGCAAGTTGTTTCTATTAAAGTCCCGTTTAGGGCATTTAAAATTTCAATTATCATTATATGAATATATATAATATATAAAATAAATTAAAATATCATTCATTTTAAAAATTAATATGTCATTAAATATAAAGGAAAATCTTAAAGGCAAAACCTAGCCATGTGTCATTTTAAGACCGGACCATGATGGTAGTTCCTTGTAAGATTCAAAATCCTTGTTAACATCTGAAAACATGTTAACACTCCTGGCAAATGTGATTCGATAAAATCACATAAGTCATCCTTATATTGGATCTTTCCAATTCCTTTCTTTTATTAAACATCCATTAGTGATGGAATGCCTACGGGCCATAATCATTGTCATATAAGACAAAAGACAGTTGTAGTCTATAACTCCCTGTCAAGAAAGGTAATGGACTATGATTCAATGCCTTAAAGCCTCGATCATAAAAGATCATGGCTTATAGTTTAAATTGTCCATGTGACCTGGCCTTATGTGCCATTATAATATATTAATAAATTATGACTGAGTATAATTATAATCCTGAATGAACATGCTTAATTAAATTAACCAATATGGCTTATGGTTACCATGGTTAATGAATTGCCATAAAAGACAATTCCATAATGGATTTTTGAATAAATCTTGTCAATATTTTATGTAGCAATCAAGCTACATGGCTGGGTTAGACGAAGTCAACAGTCACCCAAGGGAGAATCATGACACTTCCAGAGTTAATGTAGCAGGCGCGGAATTGCAGGCATTAATAGATAATGCCGTTACTCGAGCTCTTGACAGACAATTTAATGAATCGAGTGGAACTCACGTCAGAACTCAGTCTGTACCTCATTCAAAACCACCCTCCAGGACTCATACAGCTCGCAAGAGTGATTCTCATCACTCATCGAATCAGAGGAGTGTTCCATCTAGGAAAGTTGTGCTCAATCAAGAACCACGTGTTAAGGGTTGTTCTTATAAGTATTTTGTCTCCTGCAAGCCCAGGGATTTCATAGGGGAGAAAGGAGCCATCGATTGTATGACATGGCACGACGAGATGGACACTGTGGTTGATATTAGTGGTTGTGCAGAGCAAGACGTCGTGAAGTTTGTGTCACAATCGTTTAAAGGAGAAGCTCTAACTTGGTGGAGGTCATTAATCCAAGCTACTGGGAAGATCCAGTTGTATAACCTGACATGGGATCAGTTTGTTGCTTTGATCAAAGAAAATTTATGTCCTCAACATGAGGTTGAGAAGATCGAGACCGACTTTCTGACATTGGTTATGAAGAACTTAGACTGCCAAGCGTATCTCACGAGTTTTACACTATGTCATGATTGGTTCCATACTTGGTGACACCGGAACCAAAACGTATCGCCCGTTTCATTGGGGGTTTAGCCCCAGAGATTAAAGCTAGTATGAAAGCATCAAGACCTACAACATTTAGGTCAGTAGCTAATTTGTCATTATCTCTTACCCTTGATGCGGTCAGGCAAAGATCGCTTAGGAATTCTGATGCTGGGAAGAGAAAACGTGAGGATGATAACTCACACCGTTCAGATAAGAAGCATAAGGGAAACTCTGACCATAAGAAGAGTTCAGGGTTCAAGAAAGATGACCAACAGTCGGGTGAGAAGCCCAAATGTAAGACTTGTAAGAAGCGTCATCTGGGAAAGTGCAGGTATGAATCAAAATCCCAATCGCAGCCTAGGGCTTGTGGGAACTCTAAGTCTTCTGAGCATAAGATGTTGGATTGTAAGAAAATTAAGGATGCAACTTGTTACAACTGTAACGAGAAGGGGCATATCAAGTCCAACTGCCCAAAGTATGCGAAGAAACCTGAAGAAGGTAAGAAGACCAATGCTCGGGTCTTCCAAATGAATGCTCAAGAAGCAATCCAGAATGACAACGTGATAACAGGTAACTTTCTTATCAATGATGTTTATGCAAGGGTATTGTTTGATTCAGGTGCAGATAAGTCATTTGTAGATAATAAGTTTTGTAAGTTGTTAAATCTGCCTGTTAAAACCCTAAGCATAAAATATGAGGTAGAATTGGCCGATGGTACCATAGAAACTGCTTCAACCGTGTTAGATGGATGTTTTATATCCATTAGGAACCACTCCTTTCCTTTGCTTTGCTTCCTTTGAAACTAGATGGATTCGATAAAGTAATAGGCATGGATTGGTTATCTCATAACCAAGCTCAGATCATTTGTGACAAGAAGCAAGTGGTTATCAAGACTCCGTATGGTGAGCCACTTACCATACAAGGAGACACTCAGTACGGGTTGCCCAAGCAAGTGTCTATGCTTAAGGCATCAAGGTGTATGAAGAAAGGTTGTGTCATTTATATGGCACAGGTAACTATTGATGAACCAAAGCCCAAGATTGAAGATATCCCTATTATTTCTGAATACCCTGATGTATTCCCTGAAGAACTACCTGGTTTACCCCCAGATAGGCAAGTGGAGTTCAGAATCGACATTATACCTGGAGCAGCACCTGTTGCAAGAGCACCTTACCGATTGGCCCCAACTGAGATGAAAGAGTTGAGAACTCAATTGGATGATTTGTTGGTAAAAGGATTTATTAGGCCTAGCTCATCTCCTTGGGGGGCACCGATCCTGTTTGTGAAGAAAAAGGATGGATCAATGCGTTTATGCATTGATTATCGAGAGATGAATAAGGTTACAATCAAGAACAGATATCCATTGCCCAGGATCGACGATCTGTTCGATCAACTTCAAGGAGCTAGTTACTTCTCCAAGATTGACTTGAGATCAGGTTATCATCAGCTGAAGGTTAAAGATGAAGATGTGCATAAGACTGCATTCAGAACTCGTTATGGTCATTACGAGTTCTTGGTGATGCCTTTCGGGCTCACTAATGCACCAGCAGCGTTCATGGATCTCATGAATCGCGTTTGCAAACCCTACTTGGACAAGTTTGTCACTGTCTTCATTGATGACATTCTTATTTATTCGAAGAATTAGACTGGTCATGAGAAGCATCTTCGTTGTATTCTTAAACTTCTTCAGCAAGAGAAGCTCTACGCCAAGTTTTCAAAGTGTGAATTTTGGCTTCGTGAAGTCCAATTTCTTAGACATGTGGTTAGTAAGTGTGGTATCCAGGTGGATCCCGCTAAGATTGAAGCTATCATGAATTGGCAAGAGCCGAAGACGCCCACAGAGATTTGCAGCTTCTTGGGTCTGGCAGGATATTACAGGCGTTTTATTGAAAACTTCTCAAGGATTGCTGAACCCCTAACTTCGTTAACTAGGAAGAATATCAAGTTTGATTGGGGTCCTAAGCAACAAGAATCCTTTGAGATTCTTAAGCAGAAGTTGAGCAATGCTCCTGTGTTGACATTACCTGAAGGGATCGAAGAGTTTGTGGTATACTACGATGCATCACACACAGGTATGGGATGTGTGCTCATGCAGAAAGGCAAAGTTATTGCTTATGCTTCCCGTCAGTTAAAGGCGCACGAGAAGAATTACACCACCGACGATTTGGAGTTGGGTGCCGTTGTGTTTGCACTAAAACTTTGGAGGCATTATTTATATGGTACCAAGTGTGTGATTTATTCTGATAATAAAATCCTTCAACACTTGTTCAATCAGAAGGATTTGAACATGAGACAGCGTCGATGGATGGAGACTTTAAATGATTATGATTGTGAAATTCGCTACCATCCAGGAAAAGCGAATGTTGTAGCTGACGCTCTCAGCAGGAAGGAAAGGATTAAACCCATTAGAATCAATGCTAAGAGCATTGAATTAAAGAACAGCTTGAGTGAAAGATTGCTAGCCACTCAGAAGGAAGCTGTATTAGAAGCCAACTATCCGAATGAAAAGTTGGGAGTAAATGCTGAACAGTTATCGTATGGCAAGGATGGAATCCTAAGATTGAATGGATGAATATGGGTTCCGATTTATGGAGGACTTAGGGATGTGATTCTTCAAGAAGCCCATAGCTCCAAGTATTCTGTTCATCCTGGCTGTGATAAGATGTACCAGGATTTAAAGGCAAATTACTGGTGGATAGGTTTGAAAAAATCTGTAGCCACTTATGTGGCCAAATGTCTGACATGTGCTCAGGTTAAAGCCGAACACCAGAAGTCGTCAGGTTTGCTGCAACAGCCTGAACTTCCCACCTGGAAGTGGGAAATGGTAACTATGGACTTCATCACTAAGTTACCAAAGACAAAGCGAGGAAATGATACTATTTGGGTTATAGTCGACAGATTGACCAAGTCAGCCCACTTCTTACCTATTAAGGAGACACATAGCTCAGATAAGTTAGCTCAGTTGTACATGGATGAGATTGTATCTCTCCACGGAGTGCCAGTGTCTATTATCTCTGATAGGGACACGAGATATACATCACATTTTTGGAAAAGCTTTCAGCAATCCTTGGGCACTCGATTAAACTTCAGCACTGCATATCATCCTCAGACGGATGGTCAGAGTGATCGTACAATTTAAACACTGGAAGATATGCTAAGGGCTTGTGTTATTGATCTAGGTGGAAGTTGGGATGATCATCTTCCACTGATCGAATTTTCGTATAATAATAGCTATCATTCGAGTATTCAAGCTGCACCTTTTGAAGCTTTGTATGGAAGAAAGTGCAGGATGCCAGTTTGTTGGGCGGAAGTTGGAGATGTCCAGCTAACAGGACCTGATATAGTCCTGGAGACGACAGACAAGATTGTGCAGATACGTGATCGTCTCAAAGCTTCCAGGGATAGGCAGAAAAGCTACGCAGATAAAAGGCGTAAACCTCTAAAATTCGAGGTAGGCGACAAAGTGTTACTTAAAGTGTCACCCTGGAAAGGGGTGATGCGTTTTGGTAAGAAAGGCAAGTTAAGCCCACGATACATAGGACCCTTCTAGATCATCGAATGTGTCGGAACAGTAGCTTACAAGTTAAACCTGCCTGAAGAGCTCAGTGGAATTCATAATGTGTTTCACATCTGCAATCTGAAGAAATGTCTAGCTGATGAACCACTGGTCATGCCACATACGGATGTACATATAGATGAGAGCTTGAAATTTGTTGAAAAACCCATGTCGATTGAGGATCGACAGGTAAAGAAACTTCAAAAGAAGCACATACCAATTGTGAAGGTTAAATGGGATACCCGTAGAGGTCTCGAATACACGTGGGAGGTTGAGTCCACAATGAAACAGAAGTACCCTCTTTTATTTCAGTAAATCTCGAGGTCGAGATTTCTTTTAAAGGGGTGAGGTTGTAACACCTCATAAAATCATGCCCAATATAATAAAGACATGTGTCATGAAATTTAAAGCGTGTTATGAACCCAGATCAAGTAAAAAGATACATGAAGTGATTAAAAGCGTCAACATGTTAAATTATTAGCTCTGAGTGACCTTTTAACATTTTTACATTCTCATGAAAATCTGATAAGGATTTCATGAGTATCCGGTGTATCTTGTAATAAATAAATCAACATTCAAAGAAATGGGATCACATGTATATAATGTGACAAATCTACATTTAATGGCCTTTTCACAAGACTCCAAGGCAACACTAATGCATGGAATGCATTCTGAATGTTTCAGACCTGATCATGAGGTCCCTTGCTACTAATAATAACCAAAGATTTGAGGTATGATAGGTTGCATGGTCAAATGTTAAAAATTCTCAAAATTTTTGTCTTCTGACCAAGTCTTACGGACCGCAAAGAGACCACCTTACGGACCGTAAGGTGGCTGATCTGGGCGATAAAGATTAAAAAGCGGATACGGACTGTAAGGCCCTTAGCTTACGGTCCGTAAGACCTGTAACTGGGCAGAAAAATGGACAGTTGCCTGTTCAGCCGGTTCCACCGCCTTAGAAGCATGATTTTCGAATTCAGGGGCTGCACCAATGGTATTTCATGCATAGGGGACACCTGGGATGATCAGGAAACATGTGTAGACCTTGTTGGATTGATCTTGTTGCATCTAAATCACTATATAAGGACCTTATGTTGCAACCGTGAACTTGCTCATTCATAAAATCATTCTAAACTTATTTTCTGGAGCTCTCTGGACTTCAAGCAAGATTTCTTAAGCTTCTAATTTGTGCTAAGAGCCTTTGTAAGCATTATTAGCTTCTCCAATTCATGTTTTATTAGTCTAATGACCAAAAGTCAAAGCCGTCGTAGTTAAGCTTTGACTTAGTGATTAATCACTAATGGTCCAGTCATTTCTTGAATTGAAAGTGGATATAAGTTGGTAATTATGTGAATAATAAACCCTTAAAAGGGCACCCTCTGATTTCCACTCTAACTAGGTCAATTGTCGGGTCAAACTTAATATTAAAAAGTCAACAGAAAGCTAATTTACAAATAAACTCATAATTAACAATGTAGAAGCTATGAAACCTGTTTTAACACTTATATAACTTAGCAATTAATGTAAGAACATGTCCAAGCATGTTCAACCTGACAATTTTGAATTTAGGCTCGGTTCGGAACCGAAAGTCGCAAAAGTAGACTTTTGCTTTGACTTTCAGTTCTGACCCGATTTAGCTTAGTTTAGACATGCCTTAGAGTTCCATTAGGACCAGGTTATAGGTTAGTATAACCCTCTGAGATTAAACAACCTGGTTCCGAATTAATCCGATTCATTTGCATGTTTCCGTTAATTACTTAAATGTTGACCATTATGCCCTTTTGACCTTAAAACGAGATTTTTGAAAATGTGAGAGGACAAAAACCTTTGTTACTGATTTATAAACATGTCCTAAAAATTTGACATCAGTTTGAGGTCTAAATTAGGAGTTATGCTCAATATCGTAATTTGAAAGCTTTTTATTAATTAAACGGAATAATTAGCATAAAACCTACCTAAACCCAAATTTTTACCCCAAACCTTTTACCCACTGATGTAATATAATATTTTGGGATTTTTGAAGATTTTTATTTATTTTTAAACTGAACATAACATAGGGTTCTTGCTTTAATTCGGTAATTGTCGGTTATACCCTTTTTGCTAATAAAATGAGTTTTACGTAACATTTTGATACCAAACTTTTTGCTACTGATTTTATATGATAAATAAAATATTTTGAACTTTATAAACTGATCAAAAACTCAGTTTTCCTATTATAACCCGAAAATCGCTTAAAACTGACTTTTACGCGTTTTAAACGCATAGTATGGGTTAAAACTATTTTTGGCATATAAGACTTAATACCTACTGATTTTTTAAGTAAATTTTTATATTTTAATAGTAAGATAAAGTTTTAAACCCAGATTTCCCATTTTGACCTTTAAAGCTTATGTGAAATGACCAAAATGCCCATACGGTGCATAGTTTGGTTGTAAATGCTAAATTTCACATATATGCAATACCTTACTGATATGACTTGCAAAAATAAATATTTTTACTGATCATTTAAGACCAGAATCTTAGGTTAATGTTTAACCTCTTTTATAATCCTTAAAATGACCAAAACACCCCTACGGGGCTTAAATTGATTTTAAATCCGTTTTGGGCATAATGGAATGTATCCTACTGATATCACAACATATTTAAGGCATATTAACTTAGGAAACATGTTCATGACTCATTTGGTTACCCGTTATGCATTTATCGCGTTCGGTACGGTTTATGTAACTAGTTTGCATAAATTAACCGAAACGGGTCAAACCTTATCATTTTCATTTCAAAATCCAGAATGTGTTTAGTTTACCCATATTATACAAGTCTTCATACTTTTCGGGTCTAAAACCACATTCTAATCCGGTCTTCGCTTAATCTTGCGTTTTGAACCGTATACCTTTCTTTAAAACTAACCGGTCTAAGTTTAAACTTAAGTAAGACCCGTTAGGAATATAATAGGTTATTAAAACCTTCGTTCCAGATTTAGGATCCCAGTAAAAGATAGTTGCACTTGCTGATTTGTAAGTCTGGGATAGATTTGTACAATTTGCTCAGGTAAATACTTTTAACTTATTTTCCCTTATACGGGCTTGGGGTACGATATATAAAATACCGCTTGGTCGGGTATTGAATTTTTAATTGTATGAAGGTTAAATCATTGAGATAACCTGTTTGATCTGTTTTGTTTATTCTAAGCCTTTGGGGGGTTAATGACCATGTCGTGGATATCCTCGGCTCATTCATTGAAAGGCCACGACTTAAGCACGGGGTGTAGACATACACCTGCCGGTGCGTATGTAAAAATAATATACCCACATGTTCGAGAATAACTCACCGTAGGACATATTATGTGGTGTGTCTATTAATCTTTAACCCGGTTTTCAGCCCGGGCTACTGAACGTATAATAAACATGTAATTCTTTAACAAGTTTATTTTTAAATAATTATCCCAAGTTATAAAAGATATTTTGTGCCTTGTGCATTCAAATCAATTTTCTTAAACATTTTCAAAATGAGTCGGTTAATTGTATTTACAAGTGAAAACTGACGTATTTTCCAAAAAGATTAAGTGCAGGTACTAATCGAAATGGGCTGGCTACTCCTAGCATCAATAAAGTGTCTTGCAAGCTTAGATGTTAAAAATCTATTGGACAATGTTTCTTATATATTTGATCCGCCTGTGGATCCCTTACAACCGTTTTTGTAATAATTGATATTACATTCATTCGGTTTGTAATGTTTTTATCTTTCGACTTCCGTTGTGTATTAAAATGTGATAAATTATCTATGATGTTATCAACTATGTCACGATACTCCCCACCGGGCCCACCGGTAATACGTGGAAATATCGGGGTGTGACAATCACTGTGTAAACATAACATACAAGCATTCATCGAAAATACGTATAACAGGCAGAGCGGTTAGCGTATAAAAGTTTTTACATTGTGTGTCGATGTGATTTGATATAGGTAACGTATGTAACACCCAAAAGTGCGTTAAGCAAAAAGGGTTCAAGTTTAATCACAGATCGTGTTTAGTAAATAAACGCAGTCTTGGATTGAAGGGAGCGCTGGAGAGATTAGCCTGATCACAGAACAATAGTGTAAGTGTTGAACAGCGCATTAAACAGTGCGTCGAAGAGGTGAGTGATCGGATGGTGGTTCGATCGGATCACTGTCCGGACGGATGGTCATCCGGACGGATGACCGTTCGGTCGGATGGTCATTCGACTGAGGATGTGTATTTGTAAAATGTGAACTTTTGAAGTTTTCGTTGTAGTATAAATAAAGTCATTCGATCGGATGGTCATCCGGACGGATGGCCTTTCGATCGGATGGTAATTCGTTCAAGTGTGGAAAGTTACAAAGAAGTAAGTCTTCGGATCGGATAGTCTTTTGATCGGATGACTATTCGATTGGAAGTGTGATATTCCTTGAACTTTTGCAAAATAGTTTAAGTGTTGAGAATTACAAGCCACCTGATCGAATAGTGTTTCGATCGGATGGTCATCCGATAGGACACCGATTTGATCAGTGATTTGATGTTTTGTAAATTTTGTAAAGTTAAGTTGAAAAGTTTGCGGTTTAACGGAGACGGCATGACGGCGTGTTAAAAAACGGAAATCTCATCAAGTACAACTCGTTCGATCGGACGGGAATCACCCCGTTCGATCAGACGTTCTTGACGGAGTTTCATGTTCGACCTGTGAATCGGTCGTCTCTCCGATAGAAGTCCGTTCTCAGACCGGTTCTCCACTGAAGAATGGGTAGAGAACCCGGACAAGTCCATATTCTAACGCTTTTGAGTAAAAGTGAAGATTATTGGAGAAAAGTTCGAAACAATTGTTAAATGTTTAGATTTAGTCGTAGTCAATGTAAAATGATGTGGAAATCCTTTAGATCCGGACCGTTCTTGATGAGATGAGGTCACACTTTGGTGTTCATGAGAACCCATGGTGACATCACCCTAGAACAGCCAAAAACTAGGTGATTTCATGGTGAAAGGTTGAGATTTCTTGGTGAAAATGATGAGAAAGTGTGTAATGAAGATGGAAAAACAAGATTTAGAGTGAAAACTTACAAGGATCGCGAGGAATCGAGAGAAAAGAGTTTGGGAGTGCATGGGTCGGAGGTAGCTGTCACATCAATGAACAGTTGATGTGACAGTGGGGTATTTATAGTGAGAGAGGGTGGAAGGCGGTGTAGGGTTGTGAGGGTAGGACGGTCGTTCGATCGGATGGCCATCCGATTGGATGGTCATCCCGTTCGATCAGTGGCTCGTGCGGGTTAGTTTTCCAACTTTCGTTTCGTGCGTTGAGCGTTAAGCGAGTTGCGAGTAAGCAATGCGATAGTATTAAACTATAGTTACACAAATAACATAACTAACACACGACATAAAAGTAGAACTTAATTTTTAGTCCACGATGAGATTGCGTTGCCATAGAGTTGCGATTGCGTTTGTGAATATCATCCTAAAAACATATATATAAACATGCACAAGTAAAGCACATAATAACACACACATCAAACAATACCAATAAGATAGCGATGTGATAGCGTTTAGTAGAATAACGTTTAGTTGCGCTTATCGCATTGTTAGTTCACATAATAATAGAGCGTTAACTAGCATACATCGATTAACAATTACGAGAGTACAAGACAATAATTAAGCCAGAAATGTTAGATCTGAATAACAACCTGACTTTGACTTTAACTTTGACTTGTACTTTGACTTTCTGAAAAGTCGGGTTGTTACATCTGCTAGATTTTCACTTGACTTGATCTGGTGAACATCAATTTCCCCTTCTTTATGCAAGTCATATGTTGAGAAGAACTTTGGTGAGATATGCTTTGTTCGATCACCCTTGATGTAACCTTCTCTGATCTGAGCTATGCAAGCAACATTGTCTTCATAAATAATTGTCGGCTCCTTCTTGATTTGTTCTAATCCGCATGCTTCTTGTATGTGATTAATCATTGATCTCAACCACACACATTCTCGACCAACATCATATAGTGCTATTAATTCAACATGATTTGATGATGTTGCTGTAAGTGTTTGGTTAGTTGACTTCCAAGAAATTGTTGTGCCACCGTATGTGAATACATAACCTGTCTGAGATTTTGCTTTATGAGGATCTGATAGATATCCGACATCAGCATACCCAACAAGTTGGCACTTTTGATCTTTCTGATAGAAAAGACCTAAGTCTTGTGTCCCACAAATATACCAGAATATATGTTTTACACCATTCCAATGACTATGTGTTGGATTCGAACTGTATCTCGCTAGTACATGAACTGCAAATGCAATGTCAGGTCTTGTGTCATTTGCGAGATACATAAGGGCACCGATCGCGCTTAAGTACAGTACTTCCGGACCAAGTACTTCTTCGCCTTTTTTTAAGGGTGATAATGATCCTTGCGTGGATCTAGCGGTCGGACAACCATAGGTACGCTAAACGGATGTGCTTTGTCCATATTGAAACGTACTAACATCTTCTGGATGTAGTTTGATTGATGGACAAATGTGCCATTGCACATATACTCAAATTGTAGTCCGATGCATAACTTTGTCATACCAAGATCTTTCATTTCAAATTCCTTCTTTAGCAACTGAGCAGCTTTCTCTATCTCTTCAAGAGATCCGATGATGTTGATATCATCAACATAGACTGCTATTATAGTGAAATTTGAGAGTGATCTTTTTATAAAGACACATGGACTGATTACATCAGACTTGTATCCTTCTTTTTCGAGATATTCACTAAGTTGATTGTACCACATAAGACCAGATTGTTTGAGACCATATAAAGATCTCTGGAGCTTTATAGAACACATATCTCGAGGTGTTGATTTTAATGCTTCAGGCAATTTTAATCCTTTAGGAATTTTCATGTAGATGTCATTTTCAAGTGTCCCGTATAAGTATGCGGTGACGACATCGATTAGTCTCATATGAAGTCTTCCAGAGATTGTGAGGCCGATTAGGAACCTAAGGGTTATCGCATCCACTACAGGGGAATACGTTTCCTCATAATCAACTCCTAGGATTTAGGAAAACCCTTGCGCTACAAGTCGAGCCTTATATCGTACAATCTCATTCTTTTCATTTCCCTTTATTGCAAACAAGCATTTATAACCTACTGGTTTGACGTCTATGGGTGTTCGGACTACAGGTCCTAAAACACGTCGCTTTTCGAGCAAATTTAATTCGGCATTTATGGCTTCTTTCCATCTTGGCCAATCATTTTTGTGCATGCACTCTTCTAAAGTTTTTGGTACGTAATCATTTTCATTGATTACATCCGTTGCTATAGCATATGCGAATATATCATCAACACGTGTTTTATTCCGGTTCCACATTGTACTATCTTGTACATAATTAATAGAGATCTCATTTTTGTTTGGTACCGGTGTTTCTTCTTAAACTTCATTTTCCTCTGGAATTATAGTTGTCTCTTCCGGGACGTTTACCTCTACCGGGGTTTCATTTATAACCTTTTGTGAGTTTTCACCAACTGCATTACTTTGCTCTTTTCGTTTTCGTGGGTTTTTTGTCTTTGGAACCGATTGGTCTCCCACGCTTTCGTTATATAGCAATCGCTTATGGGATTACTTCAATTCGAGTAGGTGCATTTGATGCTGGTACATGTGACTTTGTCACTCTATTTATGTCTGTGAATACATCTGGTAATTCATTCGCTATTCTTTGCAAATGTATAATCTTTTGGATTTCATATTCACATTGACCACTTCGGGGGTCGACATTTGATAGCGATGATGCATTCCAGGTTATTTCTTGTGTTACCAGTCTTTCTTTGTCCTTATCTCCCCCTAAGACTGGGAACATCGTTTCATCAAAATGACAGTCAGCATACCGTGCTGTAAACATGTCTCCCGTCATTGGTTCTAAATATTTAATTATGGACGGGGAGTTAAAACCAATATAGATACCCAGTCTTCTTTGGGGTCCCATTGTAGTACGTTGTGGTGGCGGTATTGGTACGTATACTGCGCAACCAAAAATTCTAAGGTGGGACAAAATTGGTTCTCGTCCGGAGACCATTGCAATGGGGAGTATTCGTGATCAACATCTGGTCTTAATCTAATCAGTGCAGCGACATGCAAAATAGCATGGCCCCATGCAGAAGATGGTAGTTTACATCTCATTAAAAGTGGTCAAGCGATTATTTGTAATCGTTTAATCAACGATTCAGCTAAACCGTTTTGTGTGTGAACATGAGGTACTGAATGTTCCACATGATCCCGATTGACATACAATAGTCATTAAAGGCTTAAGATGTGAACTCTCCCGCATTATCCACCCAGATGTTTCTAATTTGATTGTCCAGGAAATTTGCTCTCAGTTGTATGATTTGAGCTAGAAGTCGGGCAAATGTTACGTTTTGAGTAGCTAAAAGACTCACATGTGACCACCTTGAGGATGCGTCAATTAAGACTAAGAAGTAACGGAATGGTCAACACGGAGGATGAATAAGCCCACAAATATTCCCTTGGATTTTTCTAAAAATGATGGGGTTTCGTGTATCCATTTAGTTTGTGAGGGCCGAGTAATAAGTTTGCCCAGAGAGCATGCTACACATGATAAGTCTTGTGGTAGCAAAACTTTTAAGATTTTAAGAGGGTGCCCGGTTGCACTTTTGATTATTCGTCTCATCATTATGCTATCAGGGTGACCTAGACGGTCATGCCATATATTGAATGTGTCTTTATCTAATAGCTTTTGGTTACTCACCATGTATGATTCAATAGGATTGATATTAGTACAATATAATCCAGAGGATAAGGCTTCTAGTTGTTCAACAATGGTTTCTTGGCCATTTTTGTTTGAAGTAATTTGAAGATATTCAATATTATTTTCAGATATTGTTTTTAGGTGGTAACCGTTTTTTTGAATATCTTTAAAGCTAAGTAAATTTCTACTGGATTTACTAGAAAATAATGCATTATCAATAGTTAATTGGGTACCTGAAGATAATGTTATGTGTACTCTTCCGGAGCCTTCGATAAGGTTACTGACACCAGATATAGTACCAATCGGTGTCTCTGCCGGAGACAACTTAGAATTTTTTTTTCATATCTTTGAGAATAGTGTTAGTACTACCGCTATCTACCAGACATTCATCACCAATAATAGCTCTACTGGAGCTAGTATACATATTTCTTCAGGAAATAAAATAAATAAAAGTTAATGCAAAGAAGTAAAATTAAACATTGCAAAAGTTTCAAACCAAATCAAGTACAAAGATCACACTTTGAAACGACAAGTTATTATGTGCAGCATGCTCAATCAGATTGCATCCTCAATCAGATTAGTTTCAGCCTTCTTTACTTTTTCTTCTATCACGCGTTCATATGCCTCAACGAGGTGTTTAGGGGTGCGACATGTGCGGGACCAATGATTTGACATCCCACATCTATAACAAATGTTGCTTTGGGTCCCGCTACTTTTCCCTTTTGAAGATCACCCCGTATTAAGTCGACTCGATTCGCCACCGCTAGTTTTTGTGTTATGAGACTCTCGATGCCATGTATGTCCCCGTACTCGACCACGACCTCTGCTGGGGCCGCGGCCTTTACCTCCACCTCGTCTGCTTTGATAATTGGCAACATTCGCTTCAGGAGCATATTTGAGGCATGGAACATTGAGTAATTTTTTTCATGCATGTCTTCATCGGTAATTTTCTCACCACATAATTTTAACTCAGAGGTAATGCGGAACAAGGCAGAAATATACTCACTGACAGTCTTAAAATCTTGTAGTCGTAGATGAAGCCATTCATAGCGGGCTTTGGGGAGTAAGACCAACTTCTGGTGGTCAAAACGTTAATTGATTTTGTCCATAATTCAAGGGGGTCCTCAACAGTTTGATATTCCCACTTTAGATCTTCGTGAAGATGATGGCGGAGGAATATCATAGCTTTCGCTTTATCTTGAGGTGAAGTTTGATTACCATCAATAATTGTCTCCCCCAAATTATTTGTCGTCAAAGGGATTTTAGCATCAAGAGTCCACGGGAGGTAGTTGTTGCCCGAGATGTCAAGTGCGGAAAAATTCAAGCTTTGATAAGTTGACATTTTTTTATCTACAAAGGAAAGATTTATGCATTTAAAAAAACGAGCATGTATATAAATATATACAGTATGAGAACTTCAATTTTTTTTAGTTACAACTGCAGGTTCTAAACATTAAGGCTGTTTTTAGATAATCGAGAATGAAGTTAAAAACTTTTGGATGATTGCCATATTTAATGTGATCTAGAGGAGTGATGTATAAGACACATAAGTGTTTATTTAATTACTTCAAATTTATAAAGAAATATAAATATTATATATGTTATTTGGTATTGGAGTACAACTGTGTCATGTGAATGCTATACCTTGCGTACTTCAAATAAAATTAAATAGTAATATTATATTATTGTAATCTTCTAGTGGAGGACAGTTGTTATGCAATGTAACTTGGTAAATTGTGTAGGTTTGTCATTAATTTGGGGAAGACACACAATGAGGATAACAAGTATGGATCTGGGAAAGATCTTAAAAATAACATTGGAGTATACAGAGAAGATATTAGGGGTCGCTTAAGAACCGATCAACACCACCTACCATTTTGAAAACCACCATTACGACCACTGCTGACTCTTCTTCTTCCCTAAAATCTCGCATTTGCAGCGCTAATTCTACAACTTCCACCATTCACAAACCCCCTAATTTCCACTACGATGAAATTCTTCAAGCGGATAGCAAGATTTCCCGGATTGGGAACTCACGAAGTCAACAAAGACTCTGAAGATGAAACCGACGATGCAAACGCACACAATACTTCCAATTCAACCGATGAAATGCATCATAACGTTGATCCTAATCTTCCTCGTAAAGGTTTTAGTGTTTCTTGTGTTACCAGTCTTTCTTTGTCCTTATCTCGGTAACAACTCGACTTTTTAAAGTCGAAGTACAAGTCAAAGTCAAAGGAAGAAAAGATTGCTAATCAGATCTGTCATTCCTTGCTTAATTATTACTTATACTTTCCGACTCGATAATCGATGTACGCTAGTTACCGCTATGTTCGTTTACGATTTGTAATTTGTGAAGTAGCAATGCGATAAACGCAGTTAAAACGCTAATCTACTTATCGTTATCTCCTCGCAATCACATCGCACCTTGAATCACAGTTATTGGTATTGTTCTCTGTGTGTGTGCTATTATGTGTTATTTGTGCATGATTATATATGTTAAAGGTGTTATTCGAAAACGCAATCGCAACCCTATCGCAACGCAATCTCATTGCGAACTGGAAACGCAAGATCACTTATGTTGTTGTATGTTAGTTAAGTTATTTGTGTAACTATTAATTAAAACTATCGCATCGTTTAATCGACACTCGCTTAAACGCATCACAATGCTCAATGTACGAAACGGAAGTCGGAAACTAGCTCGCATATGTCGTCCGATCGAACGAACGTTCGATCGAGTGGTCATCCGACCGGATGACCATCCGATCGGATGGCCGTCCGATCGAAGGGCCCTGCGACCTGTCGATCTCCACCGCCTTTCTCCCCCTCTCACTATAAATATCTCACCTGTCATATCACTGTTCATGATGTGACAGCTCTCTTCCGACCCACGCACTCTCATGCCACTTTTTTCTCGATTCCTCACGATTCTTGTAAGTTTTCACTCTAAATCTTGTACTTTCACAATCAGTACACACTTTCTCATCGATTTCACCCACAAATCACAACTTTTAACCATGAAATTACCTGATTTTGGGATGTTCAATGATGACATCATCACGAGTTTGTATGAACTTTGGAGAATGACTTCATACCATCAAGAACGGTCCGAATCTAACATATTTCTACAATGTTTAAACACTAATTTCACCTAAATCTAAACATTTTCCAACTGATTTCCACTTTTCTTCCATATTCTTAACTTTTTACTCAAAACCGGTAGAATCTGAGCTCGTTCAGGCCTTTTACTCATTATCTAGTAAAGTGCCTGTCTGAGAATGGATTACTATCAAAGAGACAACTGATTCACGGGTTGAACATGAAAAACCGTCATGAACAGCTCGCTCGGATTGAACGGGGTAATTCCCGTCCGACCGGATGAGTTGGACCTGATGTGGTTTCCGTTGTTTAACACGTTGTCATACCATCTTGGCCAATCGTAAACTTTCTAAACTTAACTGATTTTACAAGTTCTCAAACAAACAGGTTACCTGAATGAATCACCGTCCGATCGGACCACCATCCGATCGAACGACGATTCGACCAGGTGACTTATGATTTTCAACACTTAGACGTTTTACAAAACTTCGAAGAATATCAGTTCCGAACGAATAGTTATCCGATCGGACGACCATCCGATCGAATGACTATCCTACCAGGAGACTTGAATCTTTGTAAGTTACATTCAAACGAATCACCATCCGATCGAACGACCATCCGTCTGGATGACCATCCGACCGGATGGCTGGACAAATAGAAATACTTCTCACCTTTATAAATGCTACAACGAAAACTTCAAAGTCCAAACAATACACAAACACATCCTTCCCAAACGAATGACCCTCCGACCGAATGGTCATCCGTCCGGACGGTCATCCGACCGAACCATCATTCGACACTCGTTCCACTCAACACTGTTTAACGCACTGTTCAACGCTTATACTGTCATTATCTAATCAGGCTAATCTCTCCAGCGCTTCCTTCAATCCAAGACTGTGTTTATTCATTAAACACGATCTGTGAGTATACTCGAACCCTTTTTGCTTTACACACTTTTGGGTGTTACATACATTACTTATATCAAATCACTTCGATATACAACGCAACTACTTTTATACGCTAACTGCCCTGCATGTTATACGTGTTATTCGATGAATGCTTGTATGTTATGTTTAGAAAGTGATTATTTCCTGACACCTTAGCAACGATAGTACTATAGTTTGGACTCAGCACCTGTCGTGGACATGGATTGTTAAGGGTTTTACTTCACGTGTCACAGTGGTGATATGTGTTGCGCATTCTACAACTCGCAGTCGCGTCTGTGCATATCTCATTGTCGATAGCTTACTTGCTTCACATTTCTACGTGTTACATGCTGGTTATGCGTAAACCACTTTCGCTACTACTTATACTATTAAACTTGTATGCTCACCTTTATACTATGTGTATTGACCTATTTTAACGTATGTGACATGTGTTTAGGATGCTGTGATATGCTGTGCTTCTGTGGAATCGAGCTAGGGGAGTCTAGAAACCAATTAAATAATTTATGAGTTGTCGAAACAATATTTGTCTTTGAGAACAACTATGTCTGTCAAAACTGTTTTACTTTATATGTTATGGTATGGGACGTAACGTTAAATATTTTGGCAATATTAGTTGTTATGGATTTCTCCTGGACAATCTGTTTCGCTCAGTGCCTCACCCGATGTTTCCGCCATCGGTTGGGGTGTGACAGATTGGTATCAGAAACATAACCATAGGGAATTAGGCAAGACTCGACCTAGTCCGGGTCGATGTCTTAGAAATGACCTACTCTATAGTCTCAGTACCAACAGACCGCCTTGTGCGAACCAAGTAGGGGTTCGGCACGAGCCTATTTCTGTTACTCTCACTCGACTCGCGAACACGCTACATTCCATCGGCCTTTCCTAAGGACGAGCATTATCACATAGCCTTTCGTAAGGCTAGCGACGCACACGATTTATCAAAAACAGACGAGTGATTGGGTCGAGACTATGTGTGAAAACCGCAAACTCTTGATTGAATCGCTCGCTCGACGCGCACTTTTACTATAAACACGAGAATGTGCGTTGAATCAGGAGTGAAATCCATACTTCAACGCAGATCTCCTTCTCTATCTTGTGATTCTATCACACAATCAGGAATGCAGTCGTTAAGCTAGGGGTGAAACCCGGATCTTGATGACTTGTTCCGCTCCTTATTTTGGTTTTACAAAACTCTCACCAAAGTCTCGATGGATTCCAAAGACTCAATTCACGTATGCGCCAAAAGGATGCGTGTCGTTCACCGCATGTCGGTAAGAGAGCACAGTCTATTAGGCCAAAGCGTGTACTCGAAGTCCTTGAGAATAATCGAATCACTTTGGGTAGTCAATGTCTAACACCCAGGAGAATTTATTTTTAGCGGTTGCGAGCCAAACCCGCCGACTCTGGGATTTATCGCTTTTATGTGGAAATTTTATGTGTTTTATGTGGTTTTATATGTTTATGTGTTTTGATTTTGGAGATTTATACGCTTTTCTGCTTCTCGCTTTGATAAACACGCACAACTCGCACTGCACATTTATCTCAAAACGCTGACAAATCGCATGCTATGTTACTCGCTTACGCTATGCTACTCGTTGTGTACTCGCTACTCGCACTCGCTACTCTAGAACGCGGTCGCGAACTTGAATGATAGGTGAATACGTGCAATATATGTAGGTGAATACGTGCAAAATATAGTTGAATATGTGTTTATGTGCTCTATGTGCTTATGTGCCTATGTGACTACATGTCTATGTGTGAACGTGTTCCTGAGCTTTATGAGTATGTTAGTTAAACGTTATATGGTGAGATTTTGAGTGTATCTCGTCTGAATCCTATGACGATGTCTGATGCAGACAATGTCGTCATTTGGATCGCATACTTCTCGCGCTACCCGCCGCAACCACGCTGACAAACGCATCGCCTCGCTAGTCACCAAGGAAATGGCTAAGGTCATTCCACAAATTGTCAGCGAACTCAATGAAAACGGTAGCAAGTCCTCTGAGGAATCAAGGACTGACTCTTCCCGCGCGACTTTTAGCTTCAAGCAGTTTAAAGCCTGCGGCCCCAAAGACTTCACTGGTGAAGACGGGCCTACTGCCATGTTTCAATGGTTCGATTTGATTGAAGTCACCTTGCGCCAAAGTGGTTGTCCCGATAACCTCCGCACTGTCAAAGCAACTGGCTTTTTCCAGTCCAGGGATCTGGATTGGTGGACCGCTGAAAGGAACAGGCGAGGGAACGACGCAGCCTATGGGCTTACTTGGGAGGAACTGAAAGAAATCATGATTAAAGAATTCTGCCCTCCCCATGAGCTTCAGAAGCTAGAGGACGAGTTTTGGAACATTAAGCAAGAAGGTGGCGACAATGCCGGTCTAGCTGCCCGCTTTAAGCAGCTGAGTATCATTTGTCCCGACCAAGTCTCAACTCCCGACATAACCATCAAGAAATACATCCGTGCTTTACCGGATTGTGTTGCCGATTTCGTGCAAGCCTCCAAGACGACCACCATCGATGAGACTTATTTACTCGCTGCAGAAATCAATGACAAGCGAGTTAGGGCTGGTTACTTCAAGAATACCACCAAAAGTCTCCATCAAGTTACCGCTGCTCCCATCGCTGAAACCGCCGCACCGCAAGCTTCCAAGTCCTCATGTCGCAAGCGCAAGAACAACAACAACAACAAGAATTGTGCTGTCACCGCCGCTCCACTCAATGTTATCCCTGCTCAACCCCAGAACCAGAATCGCCAAGTAGCGGCACTAGTGACCAATGCACCACCGGCTAAGCGTGCATATACTGGTCCACACCCTCTGTGCCCTACTTGTACTTATCATCATCCTGTTGGGATCGCTTATCAATTTTGTGTTCACTGCAACCTTTACGGCCACTTTACTGCCAACTGCCGTACTGGTCCCCGTCAAGCCCAAGCTCAAGTTCAAGCTCCTGCACTTCCAGCTCCTTTTCCCGCTCCACAGGGTCAACAAGTAGCTCCTGCTCCCGCTGCTCATGCAAGTGCCTGCTTTGCATGTGGTGATCCGAACCACTTTGCAAACATCTGCCCGAACAGAGTGGTGAAGCAAGAGCCACAACAGTAACTAGCGCAACAACAACATCAACAACAGCAGGCTCAACAACAGCAACAGCCAGCAGCGCGCGTACGTGCATTTAACATCAACGTCCGCCAAGCGCAAAATGACTAACAATGTGGTTAATGGTACGTTTCTTATCAACGGAACTGGGGTAGCCCAGTTGGCCACCTATACCCACCTCTTCCCAGAGGTATCGGGTTCGAGTCTTGGGAGTGGCATATGTCACCCAGGGTAAGAACTCGGCATGGGGAAGTCACCGCGGAGCTAGCTTGGTCAGGTAGCGGCTCCCGGAGTGAGATCACTCCGGCGGTTGGGAGGACCGCGCACTATCCCCCTATATACGCTTCGTGTTTATTTGATACTGGAGCCGATAACTGTTTTGTATCGTTAAAATTCGAAAAGCTCCTAAAATGTAAACGCGCTAACCTCCCTTCGACGTTCGACGTAGAAGTTGCCACTGGAAGAATCGTCACTATTAGTTCTGTTTTACGTGATTGTACGCTTGAACTCAACAATCACGTCTTCCCTATCGACCTTATTCCGATGCAGCTTAGTAGTTTTGATATCATAGTAGGCATGGATTTTCTTCGCGAAAATCGTGCTGAAGTCGTTTGTTTTGATAAAATGATTCGTTTCTCTCTCACGACTGGTGATCAACTCTATATCTATGGCGAAGTCTCATCGAAGGATCTCAAACTCATGTCGTGCACACAAGCGAACAAGTATCTCCGAAAGGAATACAAAGCTTTCTTGACACACATCGCAGTAGCGGAGGAAAAGGAAAAGAAGGCAAGGGATAAGGTGCCTGTGGGTCGTGATTTTCCTGCTGTATTTCCTGACGATTTACATGGTTTACCCCCGAGTCGTGATATTGATTTCCGTATCGACCTCATTCCTGGAGCTAATCCTGTTGCTAAATCTCCTTATTGCCTCGCTCTGTCTAAAATGCGTGAACTTTCGAGTCAACTACAAGAATTGCTTGATAAAGGCTTCATTCGCCCTAGCACCTCTCCTTGGGGCGCGCCTGTCCTTTTCGTAAAAAAGAAGGATGGATCGTTCCGGATGTGCATCGATTATAGGGAATTGAATAAGCTTACCATCAAGAATCGCTATCCCCTGCCCCGAATTGATGATTTGTTTGACTAATTACAAGGCGCTACGTGTTTTTCGAAGATCGATTTACGCTCAGGTTACCACCTGCTATGAATCCAGGAGGAAGTTATACCTAAAACCGTTTTCCGAACCCCATACGACCATTATGAATTCGTCGTAATGCCCTTTGGTTTAACTAACGCACCCGCGGTTTTCTAGGATTTGATGAATCGCGTGTGTAAACCGTTTCTCGACCGCTTCGTCATCGTGTTTATCGATGATATCCTGATCTATTCGAAATCGAAAGCCGAACACGCGCAACATCTACGTTTGGTTCTCGAATTACTCCAAGGGAATTGACTATATGCCAAGTTCTCCAAGTGTGAATTCTGGCTAGAGGAGGTTCAATTCCTCTGTCACATCGTTAATAGTCAAGGTATACACGTCGATCCCGCAAAGATCAAAGCAGTTAAGAGCTGGGTTACACCAAAGTCACCATCCGAAGTTCGTTCGTTCCTCGGATTGGCTGGTTATTACCATCGATTCATCGCTGACTTTTCTAAAATCGTTGTTCCGCTTACTTCCCTGACGCATAAAGACAAGCCTTTTGTTTGGGGAACCGAACAAAAGCAAGCCTTTCAGACTCTCAAGCATATGCTCTGCAATGCTCCTATCCTCGCGTTACCCGACGGAAACGATGACTTCGTAGTCTACTGCGATGCCTCTAACCTCAGTCTCAGTTGCGTCCTCATGCAATGAGATAAGGTTATCGCGTACGCCTCTTGTCAGCTCAAGATCCACGAGAAGAACTATACAACCCACGATCTCGAGCTTGGTGCAGTTGTTTTTGCGTTGAAGATTTGGTGAGACTACCTTTATGGTACCAAGTGTACGTTTTCACAGACCACAAGAGCCTGCAACATATCTTGAACCAAAAGGATCTAAATATGCGCAAACGCCGATGGGTTGAACTTCTTAACGATTACGACTGTGAGATCCGCTACCACCCTGGCAAAGCAAATGTCGTTGCCGATGCCCTAAGTCGACGAAGCTATTTGCATAGCGTTTGTAATACTCACGCCCAGCACGACCTCGAAGCCTTAATTCGTGACTATCAGCACGCCTGCTTCATTGAGAATACCTTGTGAGAAGAAATGAAGAAGTGTGGCACTGAATCCCAACTTGTCACCAAATCGAACGAGATCTATTACTATCTCGATCACATCTAGATTCCAACTTGCAATAACCTTCGGGAGATATTGTTGACTGACGCCCACAAGTCCTGATATTCCATTCATCCTGGTGCCGACAAAATGTGCCATGAACTTCGTCTTCGGTATTGGTGGCCTGGAATGAAGAAGGATATCGCCATCTATGTTTCGAAGTGCCTGACTTGTTCGAAAGTCAAGGCCGAGCAACAAAGGCCCTCTGACTGGCTCGTACAACCCGGGACCCCTATGTGGAAATGGGAGAGTATAGCTATGGACTTTATAACGAAACTCTCGCGCACGCCATCAGGTCACGATAGCATCTGGGTTATCATTGATCGTCTTACAAAATATGCTCATTTTCTACCGATACGAGAAGACTTTAATGTAGAACGATTAACACGGATCTACACCGACGAAATCATCTGTCGACACGGGGCACCTCATGATATCATCTCTGACCACGATGGTCGGTTTACCTCGCGTCTTTGGGAAACGTTTCAATCTGCTCTCGGTACTACTCTTAATCTAAGTACCGCTTTCCATCCCCAAACCGACGATCAGACTGAACGCAGGATTCGCACCCTTGAAGACATGCTTCGCTCGTATGTTATAGATTTCGGTGGTAATTGGGACGCGCACTTACCTTTGGTTGAATTCTCGTACTATAACAGTTATCATTCTAGCATTCAAATGGCACCATTTGAGGCATTGTATGGAAGAAAATGTCGATCGCCTATTGTATGGCACGAGATCGGAGATGCGCAAATTACTGGTCCTGAGCTGTTGCAAGAAACGATTGACAAAATTCTCCAAATACGAGGCAATCTGTTAAAAGCTCGGAGTCGTTAAAAGAGTTACGCCGATAGACGCCGAAAGCCCCTTAAATTTGACGTTGGCGATCACGTACCCCTAAAGGTTTCACCTTGGAAGGGGGTGATCGGATTCGGCAAGAAAAGAAAGCTCGCGCCTCGATATGTTGGACCCTTTAAAATTCTGGAAAGAATTGGCAAAGTGGCCTACAGACTCGAACTACCGGAGGAACTTAGCAACGTCCACCCGACTTTCCATGTTTCGAACCTCAAAAAGTGTCTTGCCGAGCAGAATTTACATGTACCACTTGAGGATCTACAAGTGGACGAAACATTACACTTCGTGGAAAAGCCAGTCGAGATCATGGATCGAGAAACCAAGAAGCTCCGACGCATTCCTATAGTGAAGGTTCGCTGGGAAGGAAAATGCGGCGCCGAGTTCACCTGAGAACTCGAAAGTGACATGAAGGCTAAGTATCCACAACTATTCGTTACTCCTGTGCCTTAATTTTGGGACGAAATTCCCTAAAGTAGGGGAGGCTGTAACAACCTGACTTTTTGAAGTTAAAGTACAAGTCAACGTCAAAGTCAAAGGAAGAAAAGATTTCTAATCAGATATGTCATTCCTTGCTTAATTATTACTTGTACTTTCCGACTCGATAATTGATGTACGCTAGTTGCCGCTATGTTTGTTTATGATTTGTAATTTGTGAAGTAGTAATGCGATAAACATAGTTAAAACGCTAATCTACTTAACGTTATCTCCTCGCAATCACATCGCAACTCGAATCGCAGTTATTGGTATTGTTTTATGTGTGTGTGCTATTATGTGTTATTTGTGCATGATTATACATGTTAAAGGTGTTATTCGAAAACGCAATCGCAACCCTATCACAACGTAATCTCATCGCGAACTGGAAACGCAAGATTACTTATGTTGTTGTATGCTAGTTATGTTATTTGTGTAACTATTATTTAAAACTATCGCATCGCTTAATCGACACTCGCTTAAACGCATCGCAATGCTCAATGCACGAAACGGAAGTCAGAAACTAGCTCGCATATGTCGTCCGATCAAACGACCGTTCGATCGAGTGGTCATCCGACCGGATGACCATCCGATCGGATGACTGTCCGATCGAAGGGCCCTCCGACCCGTCGATCTCCACCGCCTTTCTCCCCCTCTCACTATAAATATCTCACCTGTCACATCACTGTTCATGATGTGACAGCTCTCCTCCGACCCACACACTTTCAGGCCACTTTTCTCTCGTTTCCTCGCGATTCTTGTAAGTTTTCACCCCAAATCTTGTACTTTCACAATCAGCACACACTTTCTCATCGATTTCACCCACAAATCACAACTTTTAACCATGAAATCACCTGATTTTGGGCTGTTCAATGATGACGTCATCACGGGTTTGTATGAACTTTGGAGAATGACTTCATTCCAGCAAGAACGGTCCAAATCTAACAGATTTCTACAATGTTTAAACACTAATTTCACCTAAATCTAAACATTTTCCAACTGATTTCCACTTTTCTTCCATATTCTTAACTTTTTACTCAAAACCGGTAGAATCTGAGCTCGTTCAGGCCTTTTACTCATTCTCTAGTAAAGTGCCGGTCTGAGAATGGATTACTATCAAAGAGACAATCGATTCACGGGTTGAACATGAACCGTCATGAACAGCTGGCTCGGATCGAACGGAGTGAATCATGTCCGACCAGATGAGTTGGACCTGATGTTGTTTCCGTTGTTTAACACGTTGTCATACCGTCTCGGCTAACCGCAAACTTTCTAAACTTAATTGATTTTACAAGTTCTCAAACAAACAGGTTACCCGAACGAATCGTCGTCCGATCGGATCACCATCCAATCGAACGACGATTCGACCATGTGACTTGTGATTTTCAACACTTAAACGTTTTACAAAACTTCGAAGAATATCAGTTCTGAACGAATAGTCATCCGATCGGACGAGCATCCGATCGAATGACTATCCTACCATGAGACTTGAATCTTTGTAAGTTCTATTCAAATGAATCACCATGTGATCGAACGACCATCCGTCCGGATGACCATCTAACTGGATGGCTGGACAACTAGAAATACTTCTCACCTTTATAAATGCTACAACGAAAACTTCAAAGTCCAAACAATACACAAACACATCCTTCCCAAACGAATGACCCTCCGACCGAATGGTTATCCATCCGGATGACCATCCGTCCGGACGGTCATCCGACCGAACCACCATTCGACACTTGTTCCACTCGACACTGTTTAACGCACTGTTCAATGCTTATACTATCGTTATCTGATCAGGCTAATCTCTTCAGTGCTCCCTTCAATCCAAGACTGTGTTTATGCATTAAACATGATCTGTGAGTATACTCGAACCCTTTTTTCTTTACGCACTTTTGGGTGTTACATACGTTACTTATATCAAATCACTTCGACACACAAAGCAACTACTTTTATACACCAACTGCCCTGCATGTTATACGTGTTATTCGATGAATGCTTGTATGTTATGTTTACACAGTTATTGTTGCCTGACACCTTAGCAACGATAGTACTATAGTTTGGACTCAGCACCTATCATGGACCAGGGTTGTTAAGGGTTTTACTTCACGTGTCACAGTGGTGATATACGTTGCACATTCTACAACTCACAGTCACGTCTGTGCATATTTCATTGTCGGTAGCTTACTTGCTTCACATTTCTACGTGCTACATGTTGGTTATGCGTAAACCGCTTTCGCTACTACTTATACTATTAAACTTGTATGCTCACCTTTACATTATGTGTATTGACCTATTTTAACGTATGTGACAGGTGTTTAGGATGCTGTGATATGCTTTGCTTCTGTGGAATCGAGCTAGGGGAGTTTAGAAACCAATTAAATAATTTATGAGTTGTCGAAACAATATTTGTCTTTGAGAACAACCATGTCTGTAATAATTGTTTTACTTTATATGTTATGGTATGGGACGTAACGTTAAGTATTTGGTAATATTAGTTGTTATAGATTTCTCCTGGACAATCTGTTTCGCTCAGTGCCTCATCCCGATGTTTCCGCCATCGGTTGGGGTGTGACAATCTCTCCCTAAGACTGGGAACATCGTTTCATCAAAATGACAGTCAGCATATCGTGCTGATAACATGATAGAAACAAAAATGGAATTATCTTTTATCTGCAATCCTCTTTCACATATATGAGTATATCTATACATCTGTATGTTAACTATATGTATACATCTGTATGTTAACTGTCCAAAGATGTTAACTGCCAAGGCAGTTATTGGGGAGGTTTGTATATCCGTATATCTGGTTTTATAACAAAGAAAACTTAAAAAATAATAATACTTTTTTGCAAGAGTCGAACTTGGAACCCGTTGCTGTTTAAAAGTGTGAAGGCTCAACCATGGAGCAGTTTCAGTTTTATGTTTGGCTTCATACCACATTTTATTTATGGGTTCAACCTATATTTTTATATACTAAAAATTCGAAACTGAGTGGGTTCATGTGAACCCGTGCTTCATTAGCTAGATCCACCCCTGCTGGGCGGAAATGGTTGACAAGGATGGTGGTGCGGTAGTGGAAACGAGTGGTGGGGGTCTAGGAGATTGGAGGGCTTCCAATGCAGTTCGAATTGATCAAAGCCCGGTGAAGATTGTTTGAAGTTGAGACTCGTGTCTTACCATGGTTTCACAAACCTGTTGGCACCACTCGTCTTCAGTTAGAGTTTGAGCGACCATGGTTCACGGTGGATCATGTCTGCTCATATACCAATTGACACGAACTGAATCGTTACTGATATAGTCAAAATAAATAAGATAAGAACTTGAAGAATTTTGGAGTGAGAATCAAGACTAATTAATCATTTTTATTCCTACCTCATATTGAAAGAACGACAGAGTAATTTAGAGTCGTACACATGAGGAAACTACTAAGTGACTACAACCACTTACACCACTTATACCATGACTAAAACAAAGACACATACTCAAAACTGTAACATCCGCCAAAAACAGATTCTTAGAAAGTCGACATGGTTGTAGACCAGATTCAAATCGTAATAAATGATAATGCGAATATTTATCATATTGTTGTTGGTTATTATTTTATTTTATTTTTATGTTACATATTAAACGTCATCGCATTATAAATTGTTATATGTGGCGGGTTGTACTCAACCGGATTCCAACACGTGAGGCTTTGGCGAGAAAACATATTCTATTAACGTCTGAAAGATGTGTCATGTGTAACGGGGCAGCAGAAACGGTAGATCACCTAATTATCACGTGTGAATTCGCTCATCAAGTATGGGTATCAATATCACAATGGATGAAAGTTCCATTGTCGAGGTATGTGCTTAGCGTCATAGGGTTGCTAGAATTCCTAAAAAAACTTGCAGCTTCCAAGGCAAATGAAAAAGGCGACATATGTGATTCTGGCAACAGTTTACTGGTCAGTCTGGATCGCACGGAACGAAAGGATCTTTATAGGAACCCCCCCCCCCCCCCGTCTCAAAACTGATTGGAGTTATCAAAGCTCTTTCTTTCCTGTGGATTAATTCTAGGGTAGACAAAATAAATTTAGATTGGAAGGCATGCTGTGAGTTCAAGGTAGCTTGGTAATCTTTATGATGTAACAGTAGCACCCCTCGAGCAACTTGCTGGAGTTTTCTTTGAATAAAATCGCCTTTCAAAAAAATAAATAAAAAATAACGGGCGTGAGAGAGAGAAAGAGTTAATTTGTTTTTTAGTCAATCAAACAATTATACACCACACCCTTTTTTTTATTTTATTTAATTTGTTTTAACTAAACATTACACACGTGTTAGTTAGTAAGAGCTTCATAGACCACACGGTTCTAGTTTGACTCTCATTTTTTCACTCACTAATATCAACCACTACAGCCAGTGAGCTCGTGGTGGAGTGGTAAGGGAGAAACTTGGGTTTCCAAGAGACCTAGGTTCAATTCCTGTTTCTCTCCATTAGTTTTTTAGCGACACCTACTGATGATGAGAGACTAGGCGAGTAGGCGGCGATTACTAGTTCGATCTTTGAACTAAACGGGTTTTACCTCACCGCACTGTTGTGCCTTCGGGCGAGTGTTCACGAGCTTCTGCCCTAGGTGAGGGTTTTCCCCGGTTCGGAGGCGAGTGTATCCCGATATGGTGAATTTTGCCAATAACCTATTTGAAGGATTCGTTAGCCGTTAAAAAAAATATCAACCATATGTTAAACACATTGGCCTATTTCAGTCGTTCTAATTCTTTTTAACTCATATTGCGTTATATGTTACTAACGATATCGATATAGGTTGTCACCCCTAAATGTATTTTATTTTACTTCTATAATAATAAAGGAAATCAATATTAAAATTTGTGAAGTGGTATATCTTTATTAAAATATCTTTTCTTTTATACTAATAAACAAAAATCCTTTTTGGACACGTGTCATTCTCTGGTAATTTCTCACTTTTATTTTTTTATTTATCTCTTTTATTAAATAAATAATATTTTTTTTGAATCAATTTAACTAAATATAAATAAATCAATTTAACTAAATATATTTATCACTTTTTAATAAACAAAAATCCTTTTTGAACACGTGTCATTCTCTGGTAATTTCTTTTTTTTGAATCAATTTAACTAAATATAAATAAATCAATTTAACTAAATATATTTATCTCTTTTGAATAAACAAAAATCCTTTTTGGACACGTGTCATTCTCTGGTAATTTCTCACCTTTATTTTTTTATTTATCTCTTTTATTAAATAAATAATATTAATATTAAAAATCAATTTAACTAAATCTATTTATCTCTTTTGTTTTCATAATCTGAAATTGATTTCTTTTTTAACTCTAAAGTTTTAATCTTTGGCAATTTAAGTCTAAAGTTTTAATCTTTGGTATTTTAACCCCTTTGATTAATTTGATTTTTCAACTTTTAATTCAAAAGTTTTCATCTTTTGCAATTTAACCCCTTTAATTTTTTTTTACTTTCAACCCAAAGCTTTTCATCTTTCGCAATTTAATCTCAACACTTTTTTTACTTTCAACTTTAGTCTCTTATATACTTTTAATCTTTCATAAGTTCTCTATTTAACGTGTCGTTCTAAATTTCCAAGTTAACACGTCGCAACGTGCGCGTGGGGTTCAACGTTTTTTCATCTATTTTTTTCCTGTTTGACATGTCCGTCGCAGCGCGTCTATTTTTCCTGTTTAATAGGTCTGTCGCAACGTGCAATTAATTATTTTTTATCGGTTTTACACATAGGCTCGTGGTCATGTGAGAAATATTTGCCTTTAATCTAACATGATATATAACTAATGAATCACCGCCGCATTGCGGCGGGTGGTAATTCTAGTTCATTTGTAAAGAAAAATAAACATTAAATTGGATTATATTCATTTCTAAAGAAAATAAACACGTTGAATTCACATTACACGTAGTTTTCTTACCTATTATTAAAACCTTTAAAATAATGACCAAAATAAAATAAAATAAAATAAAATAAAAATGATGCTTAACATATGCCACCACACAAAATTATAAACCGTCATAACACAACCACCCATACCCACGGCCGGACTCACCGTCGCCGCCTCCAGCCACCGTCTCCGGTCACATATCTGAAACCGATTAGCAACGCCGCCGCAAACTGAACGAATATTCCAGTGAATTCATACCTAATTATTTCAAGTTTCTCTATCTCCATTCTTATTGCAATTTGTTAACAGATCCAAGCACGTTTCTTCTTTTTCCGATCAGCTTCTTTTGAAGGTATAATTGCTATTAATTTACTTTAGTTTAATCTGTTATGTTTTGCCTCCGAATATATTATTATTGTTATGAATTTAGGATTTAGGGCAAAAAAAGAAGATATAATTAGGGATTTATGTAATTTTAGCTAATTATTAATTCTGTTGCTAGTATGTATTTTCGTTTGATTGTCTTGTTCGATGTTTATATGAACATTACAACAACAATATCTGATTTAGGAATTGATTTATATGTTTTTGTTTTGTGATATTATCAAATAGTAATCTAGATACCTTAGGGGACATAAGGAATGTAAGGAATATTCGGTCTCAAATAGCATTAACGCGGTATCCATATCTTTGAAATGGTCAGGAATTGATTTAGGATTTGGCTTGACAACTTAGATAGTGTTCGTTTCGTGTAATGTAATGTAATGGAATTGGAATTGGAATTGGAATGGGATTTTAAAGTATTTCTTTGAAATCTGATAATGTGTTTGGTTTGTATAATTATCAATGGAATTGGAATTTAAAACATGTAAAATGACATACCTACCTTGTATCCAGAAAGAAGTAGAACCAGCGATCTAGATACAGTTCTAATTCATTTTTTTTTTGTTAAAACGAACAGCATAAGGAATGAAATCTACATTCCAATTCCATTTAGAATCCATTGCATTATGTGCGACGAACACTACGTTAGGCAAATTTCACATGGACATTAGGAATGCGTGGCCTCAAATACCATTAATGTGATATCTGTATCTTTGAGATGGTCAGGATATGGTTTATATGTTTTTTGTTTTGTGGTACTCGTTAGTAAAAGTAAACTAGACACCTTAGGCAAAATTCCACATGGACACTAGGAATGCCTGGCTGGCCTCAAATACCATTAGCGCGATATCTATATCTTTGAGATGATCAGATATTGATTAAAGAATTGATAGTAATCTAATCCCACATGGACATTAGGAATGCGCGTCCATTCATAGAGAGAGACTTGGATAAAATGAGTGCCGGCCTCAAATACTATCACCATGCATTGGGTGCATGAATGTGGTTGAGAGGTGAACACAGTGGTTAAATGTGCTTTGGTGGGAGCAATTAGGTAAACGTTTCGTGGACAAAACATACAATATTAGTTGGTATGTGAGGTCGGATGTTACAGTAACTCTGGTGCTAAATTTGTCTTTGTTAACATATATTGACCTCTTGGTTTTAAATTGCGTAATGCGCTGATGCGTTTTGGTCCAAAAATCCGATGCGTGATGCGCACGCATCACGTATACTGGACGTCTCTTAGTATAAAAGTACCATAATCATACATATAAAAACTACTTATAACAAACTTATAAAACATACTTGGTCTTTAAAATAACAAAACATTAATAAACATACTTGGTCTTTAAAAAACAACAAACACAAACAGAAATACAAGAAACAGAAAGTTCCATCTTTTTTACAAGAACAGTTAGATGCATGATCATTCTTCCTGTTTGAGAAACAGAACTACTGAAACAATAACAATATATTAAAATATATAAACAGAACTACTGGAACAAAAACAACATTTGTAATTGAGTTTGGATTGTGAAACTTCAAAACATATATACTCTAAACAAAATTAGAAACATCAGAACTGTTCTCAAAAGTCAAAACTCCAATTTCCAAGGCTTACTTTTCAGAAAAGTTATCTTTTGAGTATATTTCCAGCTGTGTAAAATAAAAAAAAGGTGACTCTTCATTTTCCCTCCAAAGCCAAAATAAAAAACCCCTTCATTTTACATGTTGCACGCATCAGACCGCATATTGCAATGCTTCGCATCATGCGATATCACCGCATCACGTTGCTCGCATCGTTACACCTGATGCGCTGTTTCCACCGCAATGTGCGCATCACGCATTATGCGCGCATTTTAAAACCAAATTTGACCTATTGTAAAATTTGCGTTTGAAGCTTACTATGATTCTGCACATCATACACCAATATAGTAATACTCAATGAAGTAATGAGTATTTGGACAATCTGTTTTCATTTTGCAGACTGTATTCGGTTATGATTAGAACAAATTAGGGTCTGAAATTGAGAAATGTAACTAAATATCAATAAAGTTTCACCAACACTTACCAGGAAATGGACAGTGTGGCAGCACCAATGCATGGACTGAGAGTGTACTCTCTTTTTCTATAAACATCATGTTCAATTCATACTTATAATGGACTTATCAACGATATAATAGTTGGTATATTACATATAATGAGTTTTGTAGTTCGGTCCGCTCATTTAAAGGTAATGTGTGTCAATGTCTATGTGTGGCGTACACTTGTATGAGAGGGATCTAAAATCTACCTTCGGTTTTACAGGTATTCAGTGCTGCCATGTTATCATTGAAGTCAACTTCAAAGGCCGTGGGGCAGTTGATTACATCCAAAAACAGTGGCAAACGGTTAATAAGATGCTTACAAAACAACCCTGAATTGGAAAGTTACGTTCAGAGTCGGTGTTTCAAAACCATTGGTACTACTACTATTGAAACATTACCATCTTCTTCTCATCCGGTTGCTGGTCTTCGTAAGGATGTTCCTTTCTCCTTGCAAAATACGTCTTCTGGTATTCTTATTCAAAAGCGGGGATTTCTGGGCTGTGGTGACGGGGATGAAGGAAGTAATGTTTTGTCTAAAATTCACGAGGAGAAACGTATTATGGGGTAATTTAGTAATTTTCTATTTATTATAGTTCATGCAAGTAGTAATCATAGAGATTTAGGGTAGATACATAAAACGAACATACTTTCTTGTTTTGTATGGAAAAAGTTCTCCAAACTTTTTATATATATTACAAAGTTCATGTGAATAGTGAGGTGATGCTAGAATGCACCGTCTCCTTTTGCTAAAATGAGCAGGCCTATTTACGCTAAAATGAGCCTCTTTTGTGGTTTTTGTCTATTTGTGTGTTTTTTTAACTTTCAGTCGCACCCGTATACTTTAAATAACGTGCGTTTGTTATTTATACCGATTGTCAGTATTGTGCTTTTGGAGTTTTTTCTTTCGGTTGCTATACCGAGTGTCGGTATTGTACTAAAATGAGCCCCTTTTTGTGGTTTTTGCTTTTTGTGTGTGTTTTTTAACTTTCAATCGCACCCGTATACTTTAAATAACTTGCATTCGTTAATTATACCGATTGTCGGTTATTGTAGTTTTGGAGTTTTTCCTTTCGGTTGCTATACCGAGTATCGGTACTATATCGATACCGTAACGAACTGAACTGATACTGACTGAATTCCTTCCGCAACACGCGGGGTTTTTTTTATTAGTTTTGGTATATTAAAGCTCCTAAACTTGTAAAAAATACACAAAAAGTCACTCAACCCATTGACCTGTTTAATTGCTTGGTGAACTTATATTGCCCCACTTTTGTTTCAGATATTCTCCAGAGCAATTATTTGCAGTAGTTGCTGCTGTAGATATGTATCAGGATTTTCTTCCATGGTGTCAGCGATCGGATATAGTTCAACGTCATTCAGATTCGTCTTTTGACGCTGAGTTGGAAATAGGTTTTAAATTTCTTGTTGAAAGCTATGTATCTCATGTGCAATTGGTAAAACCGAAAATGATAAAGGTGAGCGTTTTTATCATTTATTTGAATCAAGAAATGTTTGTAATGGGTTTTGATATTAATATTAATGGATTTTGTCTTTGCTTTTGTTATGATTCCAGACGACATCTTCACAAAGCAGCCTTTTTGATCATTTAATAAACGTTTGGGAGTTCAATCCCGGACCTGTTCCGGGAACATGCGATCTTCATTTCTTTGTGGATTTTAAGTTCCAGTCACCCTTATACTCGCAGGTAATTATCATTTTGCTAACTTTGGAAAGTTATTACTAATTTTTAATAGAGTAAAATGCCATTTTTGTCCCTGAGGTTTGGCTATTTTTGTGACTTTCGTCCAACGGTTTGTATTTCCGCATCTGGGTCCAAAAGATTTGAAATCTTGCCATTTTCATCCGGCTCGTTAACTACATCCAATTTTCTTCGTTAGGTCAGGGGTATTTCCGTCCTTTTGTTGACTTAAAGGGCAATTCGGTCTTTTTCACTTTATGTAAACAGACCTAATACCCCTGAAAAAGACTGAATCGCCCTTTAAGTTAGCAAAAAAGACGGAAATACTCGACTTAACGGAGAAAAATGGATGGAGTTAACAAGCCGGATGAAAATGGCAAGATTTTGAACCTTTTGGATCCAGATGCTGAAAATTAAAATTGATAAAAATTATATATTTTATAAGAACAACCCACCGACCCGTTTAGCCCAATTACTACAATCCGTTTAACCCATTTATTAAAACTGGTACCAACTCATTCACAGCCTACCGACTCATACTCGTTTAGATAAATGGGTTATATGAGTCGTGTTCAGGTTACAAGATTTTAAGTGTGTTGTGGTTAGGGTTTATACCTTTTGACACGAATAAATATGTGGGTCGTGTTCAGGCTCATCAATTTATCTTGCTAACTCGTTTAAATAAATGGATTTTTATCATTTAAATATTTACTTATAGATATTTTTATGTGTACATTATCTGTCTGTAATATGATAACTTCTTGTTGTGATTGCAGATGGCATCCATGTTCTTTAAGGAAGTGGTCACTCGAATAGTTAGTTCGTTCAATGACCGTTGTCGTTTGATATACGGGCCCGGGGTCTCGGTTCATGGAAAAATTATTGAACGAAATTCATGATTGTTTAACTAGTAAAAGTATTCCATTAACCACCATGTGGTACACTTGTTAGTTTTTCACAAAAAAATGAGCACTTGTAAGTTATTACTTGTGGTGGATATGACACAATAGCAGTTCATTTATTCTAGAGATGGAAATTCCAACTCGGTCAGTTACAAATAGGTAAGATTTTTGGTTAGCAAGTTTGCGAGTCGTTTTTGCATGTTTTTAAAGCCGTTTATGGATTCAAGATTGATCAAGACGGGTTTAGGATCGAAACTATATGCTTTCCTGGATTTGGTCTCTTTGATCATCTACACTTTGTTACTCTTTATAAGCTTAAAAGAGAATGCCGTTAAATAATGAAAAATACTAGCAATTCTGGTTTTAAAGAAACCAATTGTGTAAACCGTAAAATATGAGTTCGTTTGGGTAAAAAATCTTAAGCGGGTCGTGCCTAATTTTAAACACGCCGTCACAGTCTGCTGATCACCGTGCTACTCTGTCACCATTTGATGTTTCAAAGTTTGGTTAGGTGTATAACTGTATATGATATTAAAGTAGTTTAGATATTGCTAAGTTGCTGCACAGGCAGATGTAGTAGAGGTTGCAAACCGGACGGACGTCTTTCATATTGAGCCATTGAGTGTTGGTGGGGTTCTCCTGATTAATGAGAGCCTCTGTAACGGGGGCTCGCATACCTCCTTCTCAGTAGTAAGAGACCACCCCCCCCCCCCCCCCCCCCCCCTCAAACCCTTTATTTTTTATTATTGGAAAATGAATTTATGTATATGTAGTAGTATATTATGACCCTCTTTAGCTTTTTTAAAAATAATAATACAAACCGATGGTTAAAAAAAAAAAAGGTTCAAACCCTGCAAGCTAAACCGTTTTGGTCGGTCCCACCAACCTGTCCGGTTTGGTTTGTAGTTTTTAAAGCCCTAGTTAGTTGTTCGGCTTAGAACTTCCATCAAAACTGACCGAGCCCTTTCTACTCGTATCGCCACCTCCAAGTCTCCAACCAACATGCAAAGAAATTACTGAGTATATGATGCAACAAACTACAAAGGGTACTTTGTACAATCAAGAAGTAAAAGAATACTCAAGAATGCTTGTTCGAAGTCGATTTTTTCTTCCCTATAAACATGAGTGAAAACTTTGGCATAAACTTCTTTTTCTTAAACAACCCTCTAACACTACTAGATTTCCCCTCATTAGTGTTAGTTTTTCCTTTCGAAGATCCTTCCTTCTTTGAACTGCTTGATGCAACAAGTTTATCTGATGTCGTTTCATTCTGCGTTTTCGACGTTTCATCTCTTGAGCTCAAACCCACCTCTTCTTGCGTTTCACCATTTCGTCTCTTGAGCTCGTCTTCTATATTCGACTTCGACTCTTTAGCCATTTCCGCCTTTTGCAACGCAACATTCAACGCTTCTTTTTGTGCAGCGATTTCCGAGTTCAGTTGTAAAAGTTTATTCAAACTTTGCATTTCTGACTCCTTTGCTTCATCAATTTGAGCCATGGCTTCACCAACCCGTTTACCAGCCGCTTCTTCCGCATCATGGGCCCGTTTACTTAGTTCATAATACTCCTCTAACGTGATCGTGATCCCGCCTTTTGGGTCTTCTTTTTTCGTAATACGAGCCGACTCACTCTCATATAGCGCGCTAATGGCTCCTAATGCTAACTTCTCCTGAGCCCGTGCAGCCTCGATCTCCTTCTCAATCGCAGCGAGTTGACTCAGTATTGAACTCGCTTCATTTTTGGATTGATCAGCTGCTATTTTCGCTCTTTTCAACACCAAACGGGCTCCTTCGGCAAACAACTTAGCGTGTTCAGCGTCTTCACCTGCTTTTTGTAACTGTTTCGGGAGTTCCACAAGCTTTTCGCGGGCTTCTTTTTCTTTTCTTCGAATCTCTTCGAGTTCTAATCGGGCCCGTTTCATCTCGGATTCAAGATTCACAACCGTATCCGCTCCTAACCCTTTTTGCTTTCGGATATTCTCCAAAACTTGTTTCTCACCCTCTAGTTGTGCGGTTAACGACTTTGCAGCTGTTTTCAAACTCATTATCTCTTCGGTTGTTTTTTCGATATTACGAATAACTTCATCAAGATTCTTCTTCGCTATCGCGACACCTGATTGTACATCTTTACGCGTAAACTTCTCATGATCTTCTTCAGGCACCTTCCCTTGCATATAAACTGCTAGTTCATCTTTTAAACTATAAAGTAACCGCGAAGCGGTTTGGAGCTTCGACTTCAAGTCTTCTGCCCTAACAATCTCTTGTTTAACTTTCTCTAACTCTTGTTCGGTTCGTTTCAGTTCCTGATCCAACGCCAACAGTTCTTGATCTCGTTCGTTCGCTTCGTGAACCCAATGTTCTTCGGTTTCCAAATGTGAAACATGTATGTGCTCAATAGATTCTTTCGTTGTTATGAGCTGGATTGTTAAGTTTTCGACTTCTTCTTCGAGTTCTCTAGCTGCGGACACTTCTTCTTTCGCTTTCTGAACCGCAAAGTCTCGTTCGGATATTAATATTTCATAGTCTCTACACGTTTCTTCGAGTTCTGCTCTGGCTGTTATGAGTTCTGAAGCTGCGTTTTCGTGGCGGGCTTTGGCTACTTCGAGTTGGGTTTTGGCTGCTACACTTGATGATTCATCGGTGATTCCTTGTTCAAGTTCTTGGAGGCGTAACTGCGCGAGTTCTGAGTCTTGTTTGGCTTGGCGTTCTTCAGTTTGGGCTCGTTCTAGATTCAGTTTGAGTTCTTGTATTAACCTTTTGGTACCGTCTAGATGTTTTAATGCCTTTTGTTTTGCTTGTTCGGCTAGCTCGGATTTTTGTTTGAATATTGGTATCTCCTCTTGGGCTTTTTCGAGTTCTTGTTCTATGAACTTGCGTCTCTGCATAAACACAAGATTTTAATATAAGTGAACAACTATTGTGTTTCAATGAGTATGCTTTCGTGATATATTGTCAAAATTCCATACCCTTAAATAGCACATCTTATTGTCGAGTATATATCGAATTTTGACAGCTAACTACCACCGAAAGGACGTTTGATGATGATACATGAGTGAAAATCTAAAACACGATTTAGTGTCACGTGTCATAAGCGATTTAAGTCTATGGGAACGAAAAATGTATCATACAAAAAGTTTTGGTGCGTTTTGCGTTTACCATGTATCCAACTATCAGACAACTTTAAGAAAACACAATGCCAATAACATGATCTATAGTATTCAAGTAGCGAAAACAAGCCGACGTACCTCATTTTTCTGAGCTCGGTGAGTTTTCCAGTCGACAATAGCACCAAACTTGGAAACAGCTTCTTTAACAGATAACGGTTTAGCTGTATCAACATGACCATCTTTCGAGTCACCCTTTTCAGGCTGTTTATTCGAACCACTATCTTTCAACTCATTCTTTTCAGGCTGTTTATTCGAACCACTATCTTTCGACTCATTCTTTTCAGGCTGTTTATTCGACCCACTATCTTTCGACTCATTCTTTTCAGGCTGTTTATTTGATGAACCACTATCTTTCGAGTCATGCTTTTCAGACCGTTTACCTGAACCACTTCTGTCTTCATTTGGAGAAACATCGATGTTAAACCGTCCTGAAGATGAATCTGGAGTTACAAATGAATCCTCACTGCCATAATCAGGGGAGTCTTGATCACCGGGGTTTGCTTCATTTGAATTTTTTTCCCCAACTTTCTCTTCATCCATTCCAGAAATATTAGACAAGTAGAGTCAGCTGGGTATCTGAAATTCACAGAAATTTACATTTCATGCTATTCAGAAAACTTTTTTTTTTTTTTTTACATTAGACTTAAAATTTAGGGGGATCCAGTCTGTGGCAAAGAGACCGGGTTGGGTTCTATCATGGAGGAACTAACTGACCCGGTTAGAAGTAGCAAACCGGGTTCTGTTAGTTTCTTCCCTTGTGTATCACATTTCGAGAAAGTATAATTTCTTTCTAAACAACTAAACTGAAGCGTTTTAGCTCTGCTGTTTATGAACGGGAAAATTACCAAAATAGACAATGTTGACCTTGACTTTTCCAAAATAGGCACACTTTTTTTACTTTTCCTAAATGGGCGCGGCTAACCAACGAGCTGTCTAACCGGCTAAACAAAATGTACCAGCTAAACATAAATTTTTGTGCCAAAAAGTACCGGCTAAAACTTAGATGCATTTTCTGATTGGTTTAAACACTTTAGAAATTTGAAAAAAAAGTGTCTGTTTTGGAGAAGTCTTGGTCAACATTGTCTATTTTAGTAATTTTCCCTTATTGAACTCACTTCAATCGAGTGTTTAAACAACTAGTAAAGCTATTTCCTTTGTTTTTGAGTCGCATAATTAAACACTCACTTTGCAATAGACTGCATACAAAGGCTTGTCTCACTAATCCTCTTAAAACCAAAGGACCATGTGTGCACTAGTTTCATTTATAATTGCCATTACCCCATATTCAAATGACAAAACTATTTCATATGGAAATTATGTCAAAGAAACTAATCTCCTAATAGAAAAGTCCAACATGCATTTATATACATTTAAAAAGTTTAGTGTCATTTATTCCCAGTGGTTTGTTATTTTTGCTATTTTAGACCAAATTTCAAAATTATACAAATTTTCCTCCCTACATTCTCGAAAAGTGCCATTTCAGTCCAAAAAACTAACCCCGGCTAAAAAAAAAAAAGTTAGCTCAGGGACGAAAATGACACTTTATTCTGGATTTTTTAGACTGAAATGACACGTTTCGAGAATGTTAGAGCATTCACATCCTTTCCATCTTTTTTACCCTATAATTTCACTAAAAACAACTAAATTTTCTCTCTCATTTCAATTAAATAATATTTTTTATACTTTTATGATTACATTTTCTCTCTCCTCCACTCACAACCACTTTCAAAATATATTAAAAAATTATAGAGGATGAACAGTGTCCCCTCAAATTTACAGATGAACAACAGTAACATTTTATCTCTCCTCTACTCACAACCACTTCCAACAACATACAATCACTTTTCACATATAAAAAGCTCTCTCACAAAATTTTGGAGACCGATTATGAATGCTCTTAGGGAGGAAAATTGTACAATTTTAAAATTTGGTCTGAAATAACAAAAATGGACAAACCATAGGGACGTAAATGACACTTAACTCACCTTTAAAATTAAACTAATGAAAACAAATAATAATAATAATACCAACAAATGTGATATTCATTCAATAATCATCAAAGTAACCACAAAATTACGAACAAACATATGGAAATCTTACCGGCAAATCCCCGGAGTCAAATCCAGAAAACCCCTCTGGATTTTGGCCCCCGAAAACTCGAAGAAATCAACAATTATGGCTCCAAATCCACTGCAAAACAGAATTCGAATCAGATTGATGATTATATTAGAGCCTAAAACAAACATAATAAGTGAAATTTACCTCTGGATGAAGAAATTTTTCAACGAAGATTAAAAGGATTTCCATTTCGAAATGAGGAACGGCATTGAATGAGATCGTGTGATTTTTTCACCGCAACGTAATCTGAATGGCAGAGCTGTTTTTTGGTTTTTTTTTTTTTTAATTTTTGTTTCCAATTCTTTTTTGTCTATTTTTAGATGAATATTTGGTGATTTTTGATCACACTACCATTGTTTCTCCCTAGATAGGTTGGTGAAGTGAATTGACTTAATTGCCCTTTATTCATGAAGTGGTGAAATGAATTGTTTGCACAGGATATATCGGGTGGTTCTGCTGGTAGCACGATTATACTCTAGTTGTCCGTCATTTATCCTAATTTACCGTTCAAAAGAAATAAAAATAAACATAAGTCCACTAATAATACTAACGAAAAGATTTTTAAGATAGAGCATTCACATCCTAACCATCAAATTATGTGAGGAGGGGTTTTTATATTATAAAGGGTATAAAAAATGGTTGTGAGTAGAGGAGAGAGAAAATGTTACTGTTCATCTGTATATTTGGGGGGACACTGTTCACCCGTTATAATTTTTTAATATATTTTGAAAGTAGTTGTGAGTGGAAGTGAGAGAAAAATGTAATGATAATATTATTTAATTGAATGGAGAGAGAAAAAGTATTTGTTTTTAGTGGAAATATATTGATATAGGAGTTGTTTTTTAATGGAATGTATGTATAATTTGATGGATTAGATGTGAATGCTCAATGTCCATAAACTTTAAAGAGTTACATAAGTCCATTATATTATATATATTATTATTATTATTATTATATATATATATATATATATATATATTGTTGACGAAGATCCATGAATAGTAATTTTAATTTTATAATAATATATAGTTTATTTAATTATTTATTATTTTAATAGTGTAATATTTAATTATTATATTTGCTTTTCACTTTTTAATATACTAGGTGTACACCCGTGTGAATACACGAGTTTGTTCTAATAACGATCGGAATCAAATACTAAAAAACATATTATAATATATTATTTAAATTCTTTGTGTTTAGTTACATATCTTTATAAAACAATGTTAAAGACAGTATGTGTTAGTGTACATGTTTGATATAGAAATAAACTAAGTAGTTTATAATCTGCAAAGTTTTTAGCTACATTGTTATGTAAAATATGATGTGAAATTATTTAATGAATTCACATTCGCATTATAGTTATGAATTGACAACAACATCAGGCATATAAATCATAAGTTGAGCTACAAAACATTCAGAAACAAAAGTCCTCTGTCACTGTTTCAAGCCAAATATTGACCTTGAAACCATATCTACAAGTGACGCTGAATTTCTTGATCTCAATACCCAACCTACCTGAAATTGACAATTACTATCCCGTAAGTTTCAAAACCACATTGAAAAATCATATATAACAACGTAAGTTTCGAGATGTATTAAGGAAAACCATTACCTGAAATGTAAACGGAAAGAATGTGATGGCTTAATGATGGTTGCTGTCATTAGGTGCATTGAGACCTAACGTCAAGAATTTAATGGCTTAAGTATAATTATAAGCTTATTAACGAATGAGACCAAATTAATTTAAAATTTAACCTTATGATAACCAAAAGACAATCTTTGTATAGTCTGAAACATAAGTCATCCTTCAACATGGATCATCAGCCAAATCAAATAACAAAAAACAAATTATATTCCTGCATGAAAAACAAAATGGATAAATTTAGGGAAAATGTGTTTGAAAAATGATAACCCAATAGTAGAGGATCTCATTCTAAAGCTCCGATAAATGCAAGGGTGTTCTCAAATAATGGTTCCTAGATATTTGAAAACCAACAAAGATCGACAAATGTTAACAGCACTGCTTCTGTGGACATTTGTCGGTCTTCAAACATCTAGGAAGCATTATTTGAAAACACCCCTGAATTTATCGAGGCTATAGAATGAGATCCTCAAATACTGGATTATCATCTTTCAATCACATTTTCACTAAATTTATCAATCTTGTTTTTCATACCTCATCGAGTCAACCTATTCGCCTGCAAACAGATGGAGAAAGCTTGAAGTATAAGATGTACTTAATTATATGGCACTGATTTTCACTGATTCAAGAATCTCAACACATCAGTTCATAATACTTTGAACCAATTTACAAACATCTTAATACCAATCCATAATTCAGATTATTAACTTCTGAATGCACTAACCAGTTTTTCCTGAAGAATTGTTGTTTGGTCTGTGTGATGTGGTGTCAATTGTACTGTTATTCCGCTTCTTGGCTGTATTTCTCGTGTATCAGCCAACCAAAATAATTAAAAAACAAATCAAACACTACAACAAAACAAAAATCATTACCACAAACAAAACGAATAAAAAAAGATGAAACCTTTATCAAACTATAAATTCTTGAAATTACCAATCACGACTAAGAACAAACATACCAAGAGCATCTTCAGGGATGGAAAAAGTACCTTATCTTTCTGATTGAACAACAATCGAGAATTGAGAGTAACCACCTGATCTGTAGGAGACAGTTGCTTCAACCTTAACATCTTCACCGTCACTGTGTATCAATGGCCACACGAACCAATTTACAAACGATGATTCAACCAAATTCACAGTAAACTGGCCAATCAAACACCTGTAAAACAAAACACAGGAATCGGTTACAAACGTCAATTTATATAACCGATCTACAAATGAAAAATTGGAAAACTTACCAACGTCATCACATACAGCTAAATAGGCATCTCAGACCAACCAAACTCCATTTATAACTTACCGGCGTCCTCACAGCGTCAGCGAAGGTCATTCATGGTGAAGTTGCAAAACATTTATATTGTCAAAATGCCAGGCTCGGATTGTGCATAAAGATGACAACACCATGGCTGCAAGAGAGGTTGCATGAACAACTGCCATCCTACGACCTTGCCATACCATAATGCTATCTTCATTCAATTTTTACTCAGATCTACAAAATCATCATAGCCTCATGTTGAAAGGACAAGAAAATGTCAACATAATGCACTTTGCATTCATTTTTATTCATCATCACAGACAACACTAAATGATTTGCTAAAGTAATACAAATGATTTGAAAATGTCAGACCTCGCGTATATTCGGGCAGACGTTTCCTTCATCATAGTTTTAGGCTCGGGTGAGAAGCATCCCATCAACATCATTGACTAAATATACCTTAGATAACATCGATCTAATTATCATCAACCAAACATCGATTACACCCAACGCTACCTAGAACAGCCGCGAACGGCAGCCGGCAACGATTAGGGCATGTTGCAACAACACGCCAGATCTCGCCATCATAGCCTCAAATGACAAAAGCATTTAAGGTGAACAAAACTGAACCGATCAATTTTCAAAATAAAAAAAAATCCTAATTGAATCTTTATGTAACAACAGATACAGGTTCAATCAAAACAGTTCAAAATTCAGATGATACAGCTTTAGGTAATAATCTGTTTTTTAGGAGGCAAAATTTGAAATGCATAGGGAGTTGTTTTGGCCATTTAATGCACTCAGAACTAATCATACATCCTTCTAACTCTCTCTTTCTTCTCTATTCATGGTGAAGTTGCAAAACATTTATATTGTCAGACTGTCAGGCTCAGATTGTGCATAAAGATGACAACACCATAGCTGCAAGAGAGGTTGCATGAACAACTGCCATCCTACAACCTTGCCATACCATAATGCTATCTTCATTCAATTTTCACACAGTTTGCAAAATCATCATAGCCTCATATTGAAAGCACAAGAAAAGTGCACTTTGAATTCATTTTTATTCATCAACACAGTCAACACTAAATGATTTGCTAAAGTAATACAAATGATTTGAAAATGTCATACCTCGCTTATATTCGGGCAGACGTTTGCTTCATCATAGTTTTAGTCTCAGGTGAGAAGCATCTCATCAACATCATTGATTGAATATCCCTTAGGTGACATCGATCTAATTATCATCAAACAAACATCGATTACACCCAACGCTACCTAGAACAGCCGCGAACAGCAGCCGGCAACGATTAGGCCATGTTGCAACAACACGCCAGATCTCGCCATCATAGCCTCAGATGACAAAAGCATCTAAGGTGATAAAGTTTTACACCGATCAATTTTCAATATCAAAAAAATCCTAATTGAATCTTAATGTAACAACACATACAGGGTCAGTCAACACAGTTGAGATGATACAGGTTCAGGTAACAAAAAGAAACCCTCTGTTGTAGAAGCAGCCAGTGAGAATGTTTTGATGAAATTTTGTGGAGGGGTCGGTGACATTGTCGAGGGTTGTCAGGAAATGCTATCACTTAGCATTTCCTGACAACCCTCGACAACGTCACCGACCCCTCCACGTTTTCCACCAAAACACTCTCACTGGTTGCTTCTACAACAGAGGGTTTCTTCTTATTACCTTGAACCTGTATCATCTCAACTGTGTTTGACACATCCTTTGTGTCTTCCTCTCTTCCTTAATAGCTAAGAACGTGACACGTAGGCAAATCAAGGTCATCCTCTAATCTCCCTTAATAGAATCCTGAATTCAAACCGTTAAATAATTAACTTCTTTAAAATTTAATTTGATCAATTTAATTGATTTGACACCAATCAAAACCAAAACTGATGCATTATTTACTAAATGAATTAACTTATTAGCAACTACATTTCAAACAACGTCACCTCTAACCTGATGTAATTTAAAGGGCAACATGAGTTATCTCAAACTTACCGATTATCAATTGCTCATGGATAAAATCCATTAACTGTTGGCTTGACATGCAATCCCTAAACACATGAAAGTAAAATAATTTAGTAATGATCCAAAAGATTAAGAAAGAAAAATTGGATGGCATAAATTATAGTGCCATTTCATATAAACCCTTACCAGATACCATCACATGTCAGCACAATAAACTCATCATCCTCGCATAGCTCAAGCTAACAAACATTAAAAATGCCCATTCCACAACTCCCTATGCATTTCAAAATTTGGCTCCTAAAAAACAATACTTTTTTCATAATAAATAAAATCAGATTATATAAATAGATTTTTATATATATAAATAAATCGTAATTATGACATCAGCGAGGACTACATGGCATACCTGAGAAGTTGACACGTAGGCATTTCTATGACATCATCTAAAAAACAATACTTTTTTCATAATAAATAAAATCAGATTATATAAATAGATTTTTATATATATAAATAAATCGTAATTATGACATCAGCGAGGACTACATGGCATACCTGAGAAGTTGACACGTAGGCATTTCTATGTCATCATCTAAGCTCCCTGTGGAACGATGTGCTCCATATAATAAGACAAACCTGTGGAACGATGTGCTCCATTCCTCAATGAGGACCAAAATTCCTCTGCAAGTGACTTCAACTTATTAGTAACAACATTTCAAATAAGTCCATTATGATGTGTTTTATCTCAAAATGTCAACAGAAGATGATACTTAGCAAGGATTATAATTAGCAAGTTGACCCACTTATAAATGAGTCCATTATGATGTGTTTTATCTCAAAATGTCAACAAAAAATGATACTTACCATCACGTACAGGATTTTAAAATTAACAAAACAATCCCCATAAATTAAAAACTCTATCTACAAAGTCAAAAACCAAAACAAAATTAACCATAAACAGATAGGATCACTCACTTTCATATCAGAATAAGAAACTCAACTTCGGTGATCAAAATAAACAAAACCACAGATGACATCCACAACCCCCTGTTGGAAAACATAGTCAAAGGTTTATTTTTTTCATCATTACTATATTATGAAGCATTTAATATAGTAATTCAAAGTGCCGTCATCAAACCTGAGTACCGTAGTTTTCGTGGGGTTTCGCTATAACCGCCGCCACCATTTTGACTGTCGGATCTGTTCAAAGTGTCGTCATCAGACCTGGGTACCGAGGTTTTCGTTGCCGCCTCGAGACCAGTCTGAGCTCGTCACCAGAAAAGTGTGTTGAACTCTAGGGCTTCTTTCCACCATCACCATTCTTCAATCACCACAAGTGTAAGTGCGTACCCTGAGCTCCAAGCTACAGCAAGAAGAGGAATTTGGACTAGAAAAACATTGCAAATCTGCAATTCTTATCTAACCTGAACTGCTTATTCATCGGTTCAACTGTATATAAACCACGTAACTTTAAGTTGCACATTTTATTTTATTCGATTTCTATGATATAAACCACGTAAATTTAAGTCGCACATTTAAAATTCTTTTGAGTAACCAAACAATCAACCCACGAACCGAGTAAATCAACCCAAACACCCGTTTCGTGGGTTCGAACCAAAACGGACCCAAACCCATTTAGACTAACCCACAAACCATGAATTATCATCAATGTTATTTTGGAGCGTTTATCAACTTTTTTTACTCTATTGTGTTTAAATATTTTTCTTGACGTTCAGTTATAAATTTTGTAATTTTTTGGTACAATAAGTTATAGGGACTGTCAGTACCAGCCAAACGGATTATGACCAAACAACATCGGTGGTACCAATGTTGTGCCTCATCAAATCAACCTTTTTCTATTTTAGCAGACAATACAACTCTGCATCTCCTATTAGGCCACCAGACATCTCCAGAGCAGAAACAGAGGCATCACTGCATAAAAATAAAATATTTTTCTTGACGTTCAGTTATAAATTTTGTAATTTTTTGGTACAATAAGTTATAGGGACTGTCAGTACCGGCCAAACGGATTATGACCAAACAACATCAGTGGTACCAATGTTGCGCCTCGTCAAATCAACCTTTTTCTATTTTAGCAGACAATACAACTCTGCATCTCCTATTAGGCCACCAGACATCTCCAGAGCAGAAACAGAGGCATGACTGCATAAAAATAAAATAATACCATTTTAAACATAACAGGTTCCACAACTGAATCACTATATAATAGTAAAATAACATGGACAATAAGTTATTTTCTATCCTAATCAAGGCCAAAACAAACCCCGATTCATCTTTGAAGAGCTTGACAGGACCTGCAAAACAATAATAATCAAATGAGTACTTAAATTGTCCCTTGTTGTCTTATCAAGGAACATGATGCATCAATGCATTAGTGCAATTAAATTGAGATCTTGTTGAAAAACGAACCAGTAACAAATAGTTTACAAATCTTGGTGAACGATTTACACAACCAATTGATTCTTATTATACATTCTAACTGCTAAAAACACAAAGTAAAGGTGAAAATTTATAGATTACACATGGAAAAATAACTACGATGCAACGATAAAAGGACTACCTGGAAGCCATAAAAACACGTCTCGGAATGATTTTGTTTTCTTGTTGTCTCTTGCTGCATTTCCAGCCAGCTCCAAAACCTAATTTCAAATTGTATAAAAAAAATTATATACAAACCTTTACCCTCAAACAATAAAAACCCACTTGAAGTTATGTGGAACTTGACGGAAGTCACCTCAAATCAACCTTTTTCTATTTTAGCAGACAATACAACTCTGCATCTCCTATTAGGCCACCAGACATCTCCAGAGCAGAAACAGAGGCACAGCGATAGTCACCACAGCGATAGTCAACAGTCGCACACATGCAGACGAATGGGGTTTCAGTCACCACAGCGATAGTCAACAGTCGCACCCCAAGTGGTGGCCAGGGTTTACCGTTTCAGGTATTATCAGCAGAAACCTATGGTGACGGTGGTTAGGGTTTCACCACAGTGATGAAGATGGCTTCAAGAAAGCCAAGACTCGAAAAGTACAACAAAACGATGTGGCTCAGATCTACCAGAAATCATGGCTGCAAGGTGGGTTGCAGGTCAAACCCTACCATCCGCCATCATTGCCATGCCAAAATCAACTGGTAAAAGACTTTTGAGATCATCATAGCTGAGTGACAGAACCATCGGACTTCTTTGCCAAAGACATTCTTCAACTTGAAGCTTTTTGAATACAGAAGAAAGAGAAACCCTAGAAATCGCCAGAAGTGAGAAGAGAGGAGAAGTCAGTTTGAAGAGAGAAGAAAGAGAGAAATGAAGCTCTTAATTTGAATCGAGAAGAAAGAGAGAGTTGATTTGATTAGCTCTGATGTGTATTAAATGGCCATACAACTCCACATGCAATTCAAATTTGCCTCCTAAAAAATTTAGTTTGTATATATTAAAAAAATCATATTTTAATATAGATATATAATAAATAAATCGTAATTATGACATCAGCGAGGACTACGTGGCATACCTGAGAAGTTGACACGTTGGCATTTCTATGTCATCATCTAAGCTCCCTTAATAGAGTATATAGATTTTCATTTTTTTTATTTTCCTTTTCTAGATCATATTTCCTATTTTAATTAATTAGATATTTTATTAATAACTTAGATTCATTATTTTTTCTCTTGACATTCCCGTCTAAGTTTTGTTAAAAACAAACATGTATTCAAAATAGAGTATTTATTTGGTATCATAAAACGGTACGGTGATAAACTAAACCGATTTTCGGACGGTTTGGCTTTCTAAACAAGTTGCTTCTTTTTCAAATAACGTTTGTTTTACCTTATTATTTGCCCCTTTTCGGCTTTTCGCCGCAACACGCGACGTCAACAAATTTAGTTAATAATACTAACGAAAAGACTTAATTAAGATGTTAATTTTTGGTCGATATTTATTTTAATAAATTTAAATAGTTGAACAAATAATGTCACTTATGCAAAATTAACAATCAATATAATGATTTTGAAAAGTAGGGTTAAAATCAATAACATCCAATGAATGGAACATTTTTCACTAAATATTTGGACATCAATAATATTTATATATGTGTTCTATAAATAATTATTTATGGGTTTGTGTTCAAACTATGTCCAAATAGAGCTAAGATGAATGAGATATCGAAGCTTGAAGTTGTATGTTTTGGAACAAACAAAGATGAGGAAAATGGATTAGTTTTGTCAACTTGTCCCACATAGGTGGAATGACAAAACTTAAAGTGGTATATAAGGAGGAGCACTCCTTGAAGGCAAACACTAGTGGGGACCCAAAAGGGTGCATCGTACCTGCACACATGCGCGCTTGACGTGGGCTATAAGCCCAATGTGTGCGCTTTGAACTTCACATACTGCCTTTGTATTTTTTTCCCATGAGCGCGTGGTCAGATACATGGCGGGTCCGCGTATGGCGCACCCTTGGGTGGCGTAGGCGGATGTCATGGCATGACTCAAGTCGATGCGGCGCAAGCTCCTTAGGCGCATGACGCACGACATTGGCTATGGCGAAGACTGCAAGTGGCGTACGAGTTTGGATGGCGCATGACCAGGTGACATCCTGGTATGCGTAGTGGCATCCGTGTGGCACGTGAGTATAGATGGCGCATGACCAGGTGGCGTCCTGGTATGCGAAATGGCATCTGTGTGGTACACAACTCCATATGGCGTGGCGTGCGGACTGGCAGGCCAGTTCAAGCGCGCGCAGGTTTGCAGCAGTAACAAAACAGCTGGTTGGACTTGGTCAAACTAACTGTTTCAACTCGTTTATTTCTAGTCATTAAGAGAAATGACAGTTTTAACCGAACCACTAAAGTCCATTTATGAAGAGATTTAAACCCGTTTATTACAAGATTAATGATCTTGTTTAATTGTCTAAATTATGACAATATTTATTGGGTTTTGATTAGCTCTTTATGTGTATGACTATAAAAAGAATGAACACTCATTCTAAAGGGACTAAGAGAAAAATATACATGAAAATTTAGAGAGGAGCACTCTCTAAATTATTCTTTTCTCAACTTCATATTTTCCTAATAGTTTATATTTTTTTTATAAACTTCGAAACAAATTTTGTAATCGATTATTTCTAGCCAGCGTGTTAGAAACGATTTAAAGAGTCTGATAGTTGTTTATTTTCTAACGAGCATGTTAGAAACGATTTAACGACTTTGTCAATTGTTTATCTCTAATAAGCAGGTTAGAAAACGTTTATTTTATATAAACAAAAAACGGCTTATGGCAATAAATAATCGTTTAATTTTCTAATGGGCGTATTAGAATTAGTTTATCTATAACCAACTTTTTTAACGATTTGCAATCGTTAATTTCTAACGAGCGGGTTAGAACCGGGTTAACTATGATTAACTATTTAAGATGTTTTGTAATCGTTTTATATATTTTCTAACGAGCGTGTTAGAAAAGATTTGTGTTCATTTCTAACGAGCGTGTTAGAAAACGTTCATTTAAACCAAAAGTGAATAATTGTATTCGTTTTATTTCTAACGAGCGCATTAGAAGCGGTTTACTTTATAAAAATCGAATATTTTAAATGTTTGTTCAACATTTAAATTCTAATTAGCATATTAGAATTGGTTATCATACAAACCACTCATTTTAACGATTGATAATCGTTATTATCTAATAGCGGTTAGAAATGGCTTGAATATGATAAACCATTTATTAAAACGATGTGTATTCGTTTTATTTTCAAATGAGCGAGTTTGAAATTGTTTTATTTATTAAACTATTATAAGGTTATTGTCTTGATTTGTAATCAAAACATAAATATATAGTTTAATATTAAAACACTTGCAAAAAAAAACGAAAAATGTTTTGAACGAATAAAACATATCTTTGCGAATTATAAATGATTCGATACTTACACGAGAAGTATAACGTCTTGAACCATATAATAGTCTTGGAAAGACTATTCTGTGAAAAACAACTTGATGTTGTTATAGACATAATAAGTTACTTTACTACTTGCGAGCAGTTAATTGTAAACAACTTTATATTTTGGACAACTTGTGATTATTCAAGTTTAGAATTTCAAGACGAAACAAGTTATACGTGTTCCATTGAGGGAGTACCTCAAAACATGACATAACGATGTAATTGCGTTTATTTCGTTCTAAAGTGTGTTGAAAATAATAACACTTTGGGATTTAATGTTTAGATATCATTGGTGTATCCGTTATTTTGGACTACTAATAAGTTGTCAAAAGGATACACATTTTGATACAAAGTGTAAAAACTAATTTACACGAACACAATGAGCGGGTTGTGATCATGACTTATGTAATAAGTCACAAATAAAACATCAAACGTATAACGAGTTCGTGAGAAACGTGGTGTATGGTTTGAGATGAAATGCACGAAAACAAGATATGTCATCTAATGTTGAGAGCATCAACATGGAAATGCACATGTAAGTTTTCAAAGAATATAACATATGAAAGAAATATATGTTATTATTGTAAATGATTTTAATAAATTTAGTAAATTTATTAACGGAAATTTACAATAGTGATGGACTTGTAGAAGCTTCTACCACCATCAATGTTGTTTAAACTATGTGGAGGCTTGGTCCTCAATTTGGGAGAGTATCCCAATGCATGGTATTAATGAAACAACAACGTAAATGTATATATATCACTATAGGCATACGTGAATGCTTTGTTGTTGAAAGTCAATCTAATTGGCTATATCTCAAGACTCAAGTGATTTTATACAAAGATTTTTCTTCAAAGTGACTTGGATTAAGACTTATGTTTAAGTCCTTAGGAAGTCAATGGTGAAGCCTTGGAGATAAAAAGGTAAATGAGTTATGATCCTAATGGATGAAGTTAACTATGGTTTTGAGGCCTTCCTAAAACCGATGGTTTTGGAATGGTGAAATAAAATTTTATTATTGAGTCTAAACTAAGAAACGAATGTTTGGAAGAGATAGTGTGTTATCTCTTAAGGCCGTGAAGAATCGGAATGATGCATCTTCCATTCACATGCTAGAGTAATGTGGTCTAAAGCATGCTAGAGTAATACTTGTTAATTTATATGCTCGACGGAGATTAAATTAACTTTAAACATTCAAAATATGTGATGACATAATAAAGAATTTTTTGCTTAAACAAAACTATAAATAACTGCATTTTAGTCCAAAGGGATAGTTAATTAAAATGCAAGCAATGTGGGGGGATGAGCCATTTAAGAAACAAACCCTTTAGGGTATGAAGAAATGGTAGTTGAGAAGTTTTCTCAAACTCGAAATGAAAGGGAGAACCTTTCATCACCCCATTTGGATGCTATCCAAATTACACTTAAATGTGGGGGTGACTTGCATTTGAATGTGGAAATGGTAGTTGAGAAGTTTTCTCAAACTCGAAATGAAAGGGAGAACCTTTCATCGCCCCATTTGGATGCTATCCAATTACACTTAAATGTGGGGGTGACTTGCATATATTGCAAACGCATGACCAAGTAGAGTACACAATGGTTATATGGAGTCAATCGAGTAGATTGGACTCGAATGCCAATTGGTTAGATTCAAAATCTAGTAAGATGTCAGTCATGACACACCAAAGGCATGGTGAAAACGTGTCTATCCATGAATCGAATTTCATGTCATTCTAAAGACAAGGTACATAACTGGATCCAGGTTGAGATCACGGGTTATAAGTCTTATGAATCGACTAAAAGGCAAAGTGACTAGCGAGTCAAGAACATGTTAGAACAACTGATCTAAACTGAAAATTATTGTTGTTGACTTAGCGAAGTCAACAAATAATTTTGGATCCAACAACCAGCGGGTTGATAAGAGATCAAGTTGTGGAATGAGACTAAAGCCCATGGAAAAGGGACATGAGGGAAACCTAACCTAGTTGACTGGAGATCCCAAGATCTAGGTTCAATAGGACAACTTAATCATGAACCGAAGGGTAGTCATTGTGGGGGCATAGCTAATATATATGTTTATGTATAAGCTAGTGTATGTGTTCATATATCCCCCTAAAACTATAAAAGGGTGTTTAAATACGTCCTAGTCCATTCCTATAATATTCAGTGACATTGTTGTGAGGCTAAGCATAATATATGGCTAATTTATTTGTGGAATCATAGTAAGCCATAATGCTTTTAATGATTCAAAGGAATCACCTATGTGAGAGAGAAGTAGGGTCGCTTCGAATGGCATTATTGTTGAGTGTGAAGGCCACTAGAGCAAGTGGACATCAGGAAATCCTTCTAATTAAAACAGGATAAGAAGATAAAGGGCTGAGATGATCCAATCTTCTTAGAAACCCATTATTCACGGATCATGTTTTGGGACTTTCTTCTCTTTCCTCAATCTTATATATATATGAGATTGTTATGTATCTGTAAAATTGTAACAAAGCTTAATACAAATATTCCTAGTTACCGAGAGTGGATGTAGGTCAAAACTAGACCGAACCACTATAAATCTTTGTGTTCTTTAACAGAAAAGTGTGTGTGTGTGTGAGTTCTGTGTTCGTGTGTATCCTGATCCTAACAACTGGTATCAGAGCTCAGGCTCTTGTTGTTAAACCGAACAGAAACATAACAGAAAGAGAGGTGTAAAAGATACTGACCTGTGAAATCAGAACTAGGGTTCTGATCAGAGACGTTCAGCCGCCTCCGCCACTCGTCAATCGCTAGCAGTTCCGCCGCCGCGAGAACCGCTGGCGCTCTCTCCGCCGCCGATGTCTAGGGTTCTGATTGAACCCAGTTTGGCTCTTGTGTGACACACGAATAGGAGAGAAGAAGCTGACCAGTGAGATCGAACTAGGGTTCCGATTGAACCCGGTCTCTTGTTCATCGCAGGAAGAAGAAGAAGAGATAGCAGACTCCTTTTTTTTGTTCTGTTGAAATTGGGGAAGAAGGAGAAGACGTCCGTGCTTTTATTCTGGTGGAAAAATTGAAGTTTTCAATTTAATCAGAAAGGTCCCTCTTCTTTTATTTCTAGTGGTGGAGAAATTGAAGTTCTCAATTTATCACAAAAGCCCCTGAACCTTTATTTCTGGTGAAGAAAATTGAATTTCTCAATTTTATTAGAAAGGTCCCTCAACTTTGAACAAGATCTCATTATCCATCAATACTTATCCCTTGCCATTAAAGCTTGAAACAGATAAGTTATTTGTTTCTGATTATTGCTTTCGCTCGTATAAATTACCACTTAGTAGTACAAACCCGTTTGGTTAGTAGTAATTTGGTAATTTTTTTAATGGCAGATGATAGTAAAATCAAGATTGATAAGTTCGATGGAAGTGATTATGGATTTTGGAAAATACAAATTGAAGATTTATTGTATCAGAAAAGTTTGCATTTGCCTATGTCAGGTGAACAACCAGATGACATGTATGATGAAGAATGGAAGTTGTTGGATAGACAAGCTTTGGGTGTGGTTAGGCTTTCTTTGGCAAAGAGTGTTGCTTACAACATTGTCAATGAAACAACCACATATGGTGTATTGAAAGCTTTGTCCAACATGTATGAAAAACCATCCGCTTCAAACAAAGTATTCCTCATCCGACAATTGGTTAACACCAAGATGAAGGAAGGCATGTCGGTTACCGCTCACATAAATGAGTTTAACTCGATTATCTCTCGTTTAGCCTCAGTTGAAATAAAGTTTGAATATGAAGTGCAAGCACTACTCCTTTTATCATCGTTTCCCGATAGTTGGTCAGGCACAGTCACAGCCGTTAGTAGTGCATCCGGCGCTACCAAACTCACTTTCGAGAGTATTCGTGACTTGATAGTAAATGAAGATATCAGACGGAGAAGCAATGGTGAGACTTCTAATTCTAGTTCTTTATTGCATACAGAAGGTAGAGGAAGAAGAAACGAAAGAGGACATAGTCGAGGTAGATCCAAGTCCAGAAGAAGGGGACAGTCAAAGAATAGAAAAGACGTTGAATGTTGGAATTGCAAAGAAAAGGGTCACTATAGAAGCCGATGTACAAAACCCGCTTCAAAGAAAGAAGTAAACAGTGTATCCTCAGAAGAATTAGGTGATGTTCTCATATGTTCAGTTGAAGATTCAGTTGAATCTTGGATTATGGATTCGGGTGCTTCTTTCCATGCTATCTCATGCCCAGATATGGTCAAGAATCTACGAACAGGTAACTTTGGTAAAGTTCGTTTAGCAGATGATCAAATGCTTGATATCACATGTATTGGAGATGTAGACTTGAAGACCTCATTAGGAACTATATGGACATTGAAAAATGTCAGGGTTATTCCTAATTTGAGGAGAAAGTTGATTTCAGTTGGTAAACTGGATGATGAAGGGTTTAATGTTCACTTTGGGGGTGGACAATGGAAAGTGATCAAAGGCAATTTAGTGATTGCCAAAGGAAAGAAGCAAGGTACTCTATACATGGCAGAAGTTTCTGTTGAAGGTGTTCATGCAATGACCACCGGTCCGAGTCCATCAAATTTATGGCACAACCGACTCGAACACATGAGCGAGAAGGGATTGAAGATGTTGGCTCAAAAAGGTAAGTTTCCAGACTTGAAGAAAGTGGAAACTGAATTCTGTGAACCTTGTGTTCTTGGAAAACAAAAGAGGGTTACTTTTGTGAAGACTTGGAGGACACCGAAAGCTTAGAAGTTAGAGCTTGTTCACTCAGATGTATATGGACCAACCTCAGTTTTATCTCTATGAGGCTCAAGATATTATGTTACTTTCATCGATGATTCAACACGAAAGGTATGGGTATATTTTCTTAAGCATAAATCTGCCGTATTTGATGCTTTTAAGATATGGAAATCTGCTGTTGAAAATGAAACTAACTTGAAGGTAAAGTGCTTAAAGTCTGATAATGGTGGTGAATACATAAGCAAGCAGTTCACTGACTATTGCGCCAAGGAAGGGATAAAGATGATCAGGACAGTTCCCGGAACTCCTCAGCAGAATGGTGTAGCTGAGAAAATGAATAGAACTCTAAATAAGAGGGCTAGAAGCATGAGGCTAAATGTCGGGATGCCCAAGACATTTTGGGCCGATGCAGTTAATATTGCAGCCTGCTTGATCAATCGTTCACCAACCGGTCCCTTAGATTTCAAGTTGCCTGAAGAAATGTGGCAAGGAAAGGAGGTAAGTCTCGAACATTTATGAGTCTTTGGTTGTAGTGCTTACGATTTGTTAGAAGCTGGTGACAGGATAAGTTAGACTCAAAATCCAAGAAGTGCACATTCATTGGTTATGGGTCAGAACAAATGGGTTACAGGCTTTGGGATAATGAAGGCAGAAAAGTAATCAGAAGCAAGAATGTCGTCTTCAATGAAAACAAATTGTATAAAGACAGAAACACCAAAGGACCAGAAGTTCAGAAAGACTATGTTGAATTTGAAAGTGGTGAAACAAGAAAAGAAGCTTCCGTCGACATTCCAGAAAATGGGAATGAGTGAATCAACAGTGGGAGCTCAAGGGATGATTCTAGTAATGATTCTGCAGAAGAAGAAGAAGAAGAATAGGTCGCTCCTCAAATTCCAGAATCCCTAGAAACTCCTCAGTTTCAACCAAGAAGATCCTCCAGAGTCGTTAGACCACCAGACATATATTCACCATCCGTCAATTACATACTTTTGACAGAAAATGGTGAACCCCAGTGTTACTCAGAAACCATGGGGTTGAAAGATTCATTGCAGTGGGAGTTAGCAATGAAAGATGAGATGAAGTCGCTTGAGAAGAACAAGACCTGGTACTTAACAAAGCTTCCAGCTGGGAAGAGGGCTCTTCAGAACAAGTGGGTTTTCAGGGTCAAAGATGAACATGATGGTACCAAACGGTACAAAACAAGATTAGTGGTCAAGGGATTTCAGCAGAAAGAGGGAATTGATTTCAATGAAATATTTTCTCCAGTGGTGAAGATGACTACTATCTGACTTGTTCTCAGTATTGTAGCAGCAGAAGGCTTGCATCTAGAGCAGCTAGATGTCAAGACAGCTTTTCTACATGGTGACCTAGAAGAAGACATTTACATGACACAACCAGAAGGTTTTCAGGTTAAAGGTAAAGAAAACTTGGTGTGTAAGTTGAAGAAGAGTTTGTATGGTCTGAAACAAGCGCCCAGACAATGGTATTTGAAGTTTGATAACTTCATGTGAAGAGTCGGATACAAGAGACGTGATAATGACCATTGTTGTTACATCAAGAGGTTTAAGGGTTCTTATATCATTATATTACTATATGTGGATGATATGTTGATTGCAGGTTCAGACATGACAGAGATCAAGAAGCTGAAAAAGCAGATGTCTGAAGAGTTTGAGATGAAAGACTTAGGAGCTGCAAACCAAATACTCGGGATGAGTATTTTCAGAAACAAAGAAGATGGTTCTTTGACACTCTCTCAAGAGAAGTACATTGAGAAAGTGTTAGAAAGATTCAGCCTTAAAGATGCCAAGATTCGAAGCACACCTTTGGGAAGTCACTTTAAGCTTTCTAAAGTTCAGTCACCCAGATCAGATGAAGACAAAGCAGAAATGGCTAAAGTTCCGTATGCATCAGCAGTTGGTAGCCTCATGTATGCAATGGTATGCACGAGACCAGATATAGCTCATGAAGTGGGAGTTGTTAGTCGGTTTATGTCCAATCCAGGGAGAGAACATTGGGAGGCAGTTAAATGGCTGCTAAGATATTTGAAGGGGACTTCAAAAGTGGCATTACAGTTTAAGGGGAAAGATGTTATTCTGAAGGGTTTTGCGGATGCTGACCTTGGTGGTTGTAAAGAATCTTACAAAAGCACCACCAGATATGTCTTTACAGTGGGAGGCACTGCAGTAAGCTGGATGTCTAGACTGCAGAAAAGTGTTGCCCTTTCAACCACAGAAGCAGAGTATATGGCAGTTGCTGAAGCAAGCAAAGAGCTTATATGGTTGAAGAATTTTCTCAAAGAGCTCGGCAAGGAACAAGTTGATTGTGCACTGTTTTGTGACAATCAAAGTGCAATTCATCTTGCAAAGAATCCTGTCTTCCATTCGAAGACAAAGCACATACAGCTGAGATATCACTTCATCAGAGAGCAAGTTAGTGAAGGCACTCTGAAGTTGAAGAAGATCAAAGGAAGTGAAAATCCATCTGATATGTTGACTAAGGTTGTCACCTTAGAGAAGTTGAAGCTTTGCATAACTTCAACTGGCCTTCAGGTTAATTGAAGAGAAGGCCGGGTAACTAGGAATGTGATAAGATCAAAGTTTTTTACAGAGATACTGATGCACAGTTGAAGCACAGGTGAAGATTATTCCGTGGCTTCAAGTGGGAGATTGTTGAGTGTGAAGGCCACTAGAGCAAGTGGACATCAGGAAATCCTTCTGATCAAAACAGGATAAGAAGATAAAGGGCTGAGATGATCCAATCTTCTCAGAAACCCATTATTCACGGATCATGTTTTGGGACTTTCTTCTCTTTCCTCAATCTTATATATATGAGATTGTTATGTATCTGTAAAATTGTACCAAAGCTTAATACAAATATTCCTAGTTACCGAGAGTGGATGTAGGTCAAAACCAGACCGAACCACTATAAATCTTTGTGTTCTTTAACAGAAAAGTGTGTGTGAGTTCTGTGTTCGTGTGTATCCTGATCCTAACAATTGTGGGGTGCGCAATCCTAGAGCTCTCGCAGAACCAGGCTAGTGTTCCAGGACCATAATAGGACACGATAGTGAGGGGATGGCCTGGCTAGGGAAAGTATTGTGTGAATGTATATTGTCGTTTACACAAATGGGGGGTTGTTCAAGGACAACACGTCTACAAAACCCTAGTAGACTAAGTATGCTTCACAAAGGAAGGTTCAAAGGCAAAACCTACCTATCCTGCAATACTCGACTGTCGAGGTTTTATCGGGAATTTTGGATGTTTTAATCGATCTCCATTCATGTGGGGGATTGTTGGAAATTTAGTGAAAATGAGTTTTTCACTAAATATTTGGACATCAATAATATTTATATATGTGTTCTATAAATAATTATTTATGGGTTTGTGTTCAAACTATGTCCAAATAGAGCTAAGATGAATGAGATATCGAAGCTTGAAGTTGTATGTTTTGGAACAAACAAAGATGAGGAAAATGTATTAGTTTTGTCAACTTGTCCCACATAGGTGGAATGACAAAACTTAAAGTGGTATATAAGGAGGAGCACTCCTTGAAGGCAAACACTAGTGGGGACCCAAAAGGGTGCATCGTACCTGCACACATGCGCGCTTGACGTGGGCTATAAGCCCAATGTGTGCGCTTTGAACTTCGCATACCGCCTTTGTATTTTTTGCCCATGAGCGCGTGGTTAGATTCATGGCGGGTCCGCGTATGGCGCACCCTTGGGTGGCGTAGGCAGATGTCATGGCATGGCTCATGTCGATGCGGCGCAAGCTCCTTAGGCGCATGGCGCACGACATTGGTTATGGCGAAGACTGCAAGTGGCGCACGAGTTTGGATGGCGCATGACCAGGTGGCGTCCTGGTATGCGTAGTGGCATCCGTGTGGCACGCGAGTATAGATGGCGCATGACCAGGTGGCGTCCTGGTATGCGAAATGACATCTGTGTGGTGCGTAACTCCATATGGCGTGGCGTGGCGTGCGGACTGGCAGACCAGTTCAAGCGCGCGTAGGTTTGCAGCAGTAACAAAACAGCTGGTTGAACTTGGTCAAACTAACTGTTTCAACTCGTTTATTTCTAGTCATTAAGAGAAATGACAGTTTTAACCGAACCACTAAAGTCCATTTATGAAGAGATTTAAACCCGTTTATTACAAGATTAATGATCTTGTTTAATTGTCTAAATTATGACAATATTTATTGGGTTTTAATTAGCTCTTTATGTGTATGGCTATAAAAAGAATGAACACTCATTCTAAAGGGACTAAGAGAAAAATATACATGAAATTTTGTTCCATGAAAATTTAGAGAGGAGCACTCTCTAAATTATTCTTTTCTCAACTTCATATTTTTCCTAATTGTATAAACACCGTTATACCCGGTGCTATCTCGGGCATGAGAGTCATCTCCGGCAGTACACATACTGTTCCGGTTGTTGTACCCTGGGAGACAGAACCGTCTGAGAGGAGGCGCGGAATCTGTTTTAAGGGAAGCGTGTTGAACACGTGCCTCAACCAAAAACTGTCAACAATATTGCTTGTCTTGCATCGGAGTTTCGATCTGGAAGGTGCGGTTGAAGTTTCCAAAGACGCTTGCTTGAATCAAGATTGGTACAATTATATCTTATTTTGTTTTCGTTTATTTAGTTTTTGTAACCGGTATTGTACTAGTCGAATTTCCCACAAATAACGAGAGTCTCGTTATTATTTATTTTGTAATATATTTTAATAAAAAGTGAACCTAGTTCCTACAGTATTTATCGGTATATACAACATGAGAAAAATATGAACAAAATGATTTTAATTTCGTATCCATACAAAAAAATATCATACAAATAGATGGATGTTTCTAGTGATAGACAGTCGTACTATGCTTTTAGCAGAGAATAGCACTATGCTTCTAGAATCCTACTTTTCTCTTCATTTTTAATTGGCTGATTCTATACACACCCCCCTCCCTCCTGATTTTACTCCCCTTGTGAGAGGAAAACTGCCGGTCCCACGCAGACCTCACCTGTAAGTATGTGAGAGGAGGGGGGTGTAAAAAATAACTAGGGGGTGTAGAAAGTAGCACACTTTTAATTACATGTGTTTTTAATTAGGTTTGTATACATTTGATATATTAATTTTGTAATTTAATTAATTATATGAGTTAAAACGTTTTTTTTTTATAATTATAAAAAAACAATGCATGATGTTATAAATTAAACCAACTATTTCTAAACTTTGTTTTTAAAATAATAAGATAATATAAAATTCCTGTGTCTGGATTTAATAGAAACAAGTTTAGTTCTTGTCATATTCGCAAACATGTTTAATTAATTCTATAGGACGTGTTTACGAGTTAAAACGTTTATTTTTATCTATATATAAAGCATCTCCTTGGGACAAAGATGTAATTCACTCACAATTTTTAAGACGCCATCCAACAATCACTGTTTGTTACCTTAATTTTTCATCCCACTAGTTTTTTTTACTATCGCCGCGTTGCGGCGAACGTCTTTTGTTGTTTAGTCTGTGTGTTACATGTGTTTTGAAATCACTACAAGCGCGCTGCGCACGGAAACCGTTCACAAGAATAAAAAGAAAATATAGAAAAAAACACTAAAAGATAACCAAAAGAAAATCAACCAAAAAAGTTGTATGGTAATAATGTTGTTCGTATGAAACCTGTGGTCAGAGATAAGCAAATGATACTGGGTACTGGTACCGAATTTCCTGAACCGAAAGATCTTAAGTACCAATTCGGTACGACTTTTGGCGTTCCTGGTACCGGTTCGCTACCGTTTTTTACCTTCATATACCGGTATCGTAACTGGTATTTTCGGTACCAGTACCGATTCAGTATTGGTTGGCACCGAGCTCATCCCTACCCCTGAAACTAAAAAAAGAAATCATTAAAAGTTGAAGAAAGTCAACAAAAAAGTTGCACGATACCGTTGTTGTTCGTATGACACCCGTGATCAGGGATGAGCAAATGGTACCGGGTAGCAGTACCGAATTTTCCGAACTAAAAGATTTTCAAAATCAATTCGATACTGACTTTTGGTGTTTTCTGTACCAGGCTGGTGTCGTTTTTTACCTTCATGTACCGATAACCGTATTGGTATTTTCGATACCAGTACCAGTTAACATAAATTTATCTAACTTAAAAAGTAAAGAAGATAATAAAAATAATTAAAAAAACTATATTTATTATTATAGTAGCAGATGACCCTTCCCCTTTCCCCCTTGTAGAAACTGCAAATTTTTGTTAAAATTAGAACGCCAAAAGCAGCATAAACTAGCACAATGTAAATCGAAGTTAACTCACTATGTTTTTTTCCTCTGGATCTGGTTTGATCCTTTGACGCCATAGTTTTTGTTGTTTCGCGTTTTCTAGGGTTTTCGCGTTTTACGTTGGTTTTGGGGAGGTTTTTCTAGGAAGTATATATGTTTCGGTCAGGCTTTGATGTGTTTTGTATATGAACATTTACCTTTTTGCCCTTATGGAAGCGCGTCACACTAATAAAAGTGATGTTATTTACGAAAATGCCACCGCGTCATGTAGTCCATAGATTGTTTTGATCTGATGGTTCCTAATCGTTCTCACCGTTCTCACACTTTTAGTCGTTCTCTCTAAATCCTGACCCTATATATATATATATATATATATATATATATATATATATATATATATATATATATATATATATATATCATTTTCGATACAATATCGGAGGATTATATGATTGATAGAGAATTAAAACCAGTTAAATTGTTAAAAGTTGATTGAGTAATATGCTTTAAAACTCGTTAGATTATTATATATGGTTATACAAAGAGAGATTCGTGAGAATCATTTTGTTATTGGTGCTATCTTACATATGCACGATTTGGTTATTTTGTATTTTTATTATGATGGTTGTATTCATTAACTCTCATGAATAATTTTCCATGTATTTCGTATGTAACTTATCGTAGATGGTTGTATTCATCAACCCTCATGAATAATCTACCATGTACATCGTATGTAAAGTTTTTGACTTATCATATAACGAGAGCGCGAATGGTAGATGACTTGCTTTCTAGTAAACCATTTTGCTCAACCTCATATCACACTTTGTCACCATAAAGATCCATCATAGCCCACGATAACCACTTGTGGGCTTTCGCATTATCTTGTTTCCTAAATACCCATCTTGTAATTGCAGTCGTATATGTATCCTTGAACCTCACTCTTCTATTTGTTACTACGCTCGACTTATCATTGGACAACACGTGCGTGTTTAATCCAACTAGTTTTTCCGTCTCGCCGCGTTGCGGCTAACTTCTTTTATTATTTAGTCTGTGTTTACTTGTGTTTTGAAATCACTACGAGCGCATTGCGCACGGAACCGTTGACAAGAATAAAAATAAAATGTAGAAAAAAAACACCAAAAGATAACCGAAAGAAAATCAACCAAAAAATCTATATAGTAATAATGTTGTTCGTATGAAACTTGTAGTCAGAGATGAGCAAACGGTATTGGATACCAGTACCGAATTTCCCGAACCCAACCGTTGACAAGAATAAAAATAAAATGTAGAAAAAAACACCAAAACATAACCGAAAGAAAATCAACAAAAAAATTTGTATGGTAATGATGTTATTCGTATGAAACTTCTAGTCAGAGATGAGCAAATGGTATTGGGTACCAGTACCGAATTTCCCGAACCCAAATATCTTAAGTACCAATTCAGTACTGACTTTTGGCGTTCCTGATACCGGTTCGCTACCGGTTTTTACCTTCATATACCTGTACCATAACCGGTATTTTCGGTACCAGTGCCAATTCAGTATCGGTTGGCACCGAGCTCATCCCTACCCTTGAAACTAAAAAAATCATTAAAAGTTGAAGAAAATCAACAAAAAAGTTGTACGATACCGTTGTTGTTCGTACGGTGCCGTGATCAGGGATGAGCAAATGTTACCGGGTAGCAGTACCGAATTTTCCAAACTAAAAGATTTTCAATATCAATTCGGTACTGACTTTCGACGTTTTCTGTACCAGGCTGGTGACGGTTTTTACCTTCATGTACTGATACCAAACCGGAGCGTACCGGTATTTTCGATACCATTACCGGTTGACACAAAGTTTATCCCGAACCGTGATACAAATTTAAAAATTATTATAATATAAAATGCACTAATGATACCGAACCGAGGCGTACCAGTATATTCGATACCAGTGCTGGTTGACACCAGACTTATCCAACTTAATATAAAAAGTACTATTCATAAACTTTTGGGTCATTCAGGGACTAAAAGCGTCAAAAAATGCACAAGTTTGCATTTTCGCGCATAACTTACGTTCTGAATACATCCGGACATCCAAAAATTTATGTAAGCACTAAAATATTTTATTTTAGTGTTTGGCATAAGAAAAATCCATTCGTTTCGTCATTTGGATCGTTTTTCGCGCTTGTGCGCATTCCGTCGTAATTAAGCGAACATCGCGTTCGTACGGCCAAACGAACCAACATCCGACATATTTTTGAGCATGTTTCATGTCCACAATGTTTAGGAAACATTTTAGGGCCTTAAAGTTGGCTTTACGGGCCTTAGAAGTGTCGAAAATGGCTTAAACACGTGCAGGGATTGAAACTGCCATTTTGTAAACTTGTTTCTGATCTGTGCAGGCCAGGCGGCCCGCGTGAGATCCTTGTGTCCATTAAGCGGCCCGCGTCCGACTCCCTGATCAGATAATATCGAACAGTCAGCATGTTCCAGCTGTTTTAACCACAACCACACACTCACCACTTGCCTAATCAGCTGATAAGGATGGTTTTTAGGCACCATAACTTTCCGACACTTGTACGGATACGATTAAGGCACGATATTCGACAAACGATCTTAACGGTTCGGGTATTCCTATAAATACCCAACCCATTTAACTTCAAAAATCACTAGAATCTGATCTAAGTGACTCTAAGTTGGAACCATTGTTTCATACCTGAGTTATTGTGATCTAGATTAGCATTCGGGGACTCTTCGTAAGTATTCTTTCGTTCTTTTCTTTATTTTATTGCTTTTCGAGTCCGAAAGTCAAACTTTGTTTGACTTTCAGCGTTGACCAGCTTATGGTCAATGCGAAGTTTGTTTGAACTTCGCAACGTGATTGTAATCACGTTGGTTATAGTCCCTTGGGACTATGCCTACTGATTACCACGTTGTCTAGGGTCGTAGGGTAAGCGATCTGATAAATCGCTTATACCTTCGAACCCGACCCAGTTTGGTCGATCATTAGGATCCGACCAAATACTTTAGGTGACCATAGTGTAGGGAATAACCTTCCGAGGTTATACCTTATGGTCACATCGTTTAAGTAGTTGTATGATAGGTAGTTTATATGCCTTAGGTAAATTACCAGAATACCCTTTTCATGTATAATTGGTAATTAAGCATATGTAACCTAAACTTTTGTCACATAACTGATTATGTAACATGTTTAGGCATATAACACTTGTCATAGGACTAGTTAGGCGGTCCGAACGCGTTTCATGCGAACGACGCGTTAAAGTAGCATAAGCTACCTAAACGGGTCGTAATGGGTCGAAAGCACTTAGATTAAGGTTTCATTTAGTATGTAGGCTTTGTTAAACCATATGACACGAGTCTCTTTACTCGTTTGGTTTACGAACCCTCATTCTATCAGATCTTCCGATTTAGGTCCGGTTATTAACATAGTTACCTATATTAGGTGCCGTTTGATATCCGCGATCTCTAGCATTGTTTGGTTGTTACTCAAGGACTACTAAGCAATCTCAAGTGAGTACATAGACCCCTCTTTTACTGTTTTCCAAACTGTTTTGGGGTGGAACACATGTGCCTACTTGTTACTTTCATGCTTTCTTGTTTTCACATCATATACCTGCTATGTTCGTTAGTACATTATAGTACATGATTTCATTACATTTTCATGCTAGGTGTGCCCATTGTGTGCATTACTTAGTACATCGTTTTACATTACATTTCATGCTATGTATGCCCATTGTGTGTGTACTTAGTACATTGTTTTACATTACATGCTATGTATGCCCATTGTGTGTGCATATTTAGTACATTGTTTTACATTGCCTTTCTGTTGCATATGCTCATCCAGCATATGAACACATTATACTACATTTTGAACCGTTGTAATCATTTGACTATGTGAACCGTTGAAATCATTTGACTATGTGATCCGTTGATATCTGTGAACCGTTTGTATCTGTGAACCGTTTGTATCTGTGAACCTTTTGTATCTGTGAACCGTTTGTATCTATGAACCGTTTGTATCTGTGAACCGTGTGAACCGTATTTGACTATACATGAACATTTCTACAATTGTTAAACATTACATCCTGATGGTTTGGTTTGAGTAAGTGATTAAGTAACGAGGCGTGTGTAATATGATACAAGCATGGTGGATACGCCGCTGGTACTTCCTATATATAAGTGTTTGTATGGTATTACATATCGTAGCGTTATTTGAATCATTTCAGTTTATGACATATGACATTTTATACAAATAACATACTTTTCACAAGACATTGTTTTACAAACAACTTATCTTATACAAACTCAGTCTACATGGTTATTCATTTAACCATACATTATTCTTTTATCTACACATATCATTTGAACTTATTGATTTTCAAACGATTTACAAGACAAAGCAAATTACAAGGTTCATGACTAAACATTTTCTCAAACATAAGTCATGAATCCTATTTTCACAAAACCTATGTATCTCACAGGCATTTTTATGCTGACGTACCTATTTTCACATGTGTTTTCAGGTGATGATGTATAGGACTTATCAAGACATACTTAGGCGGACCTGTGCCTTAGTGACTTAAAACGAGACAAGAATTTGCTACTTTATGTTATGTACTCTTTGGTTCTTGTATAAAACAATGTAATCTTTCATATTTGATTAATAAAACGAAACTTCAATTGCCATGGATTTGAAACAATTAATTCTGTTACAACACTCCCCGACGTTTCCGCCACGTTTTGTTTGTTCTACGTGGTCGGGGTGTGACAACAATGTGACAGCCAATTAGTAAAAAGCCAGCTGGAGAGCACTGACGGCTTGGAAAAATATGGCTATAAAAGTTACCTAAAAAGACGATGTTTTAAATTCAATAAAATAAGGTTTATCCCTATAAACATGTTGTAATAAGAACCTTGGGTTTTACCCATGTGATTATAAATTTAAAAATATGGTGGTTTTACTCTGATAAAATATTTCCTAACTACGGTCCTGATGAAATTTCCGCTGCCAAAATAATTAAACATACGGATACCACCGAAACTGGCTCGCGGCCGCCCGTTCCCAGGTAGTTAGGGGGCGGGGGTTGTGACAGAAGGTGGTATCAGAGCTATCCCACTGGTTCATGTCAAAGAAGTGTTCTGCTGACACTTAAGTTTTAAATTCTATGTTAGGAAATAACTTATGTAATTATGTGCTTTATGTTATTTGACTATTTGTTAGTCTACAGTATGGGTAAGCAAAGAATTTCGGACATCTATCGTCAATTAGATAGTTCACCAAAAGATAAGGGAACCTCATTTCAACCAAATCCCTCAGGATACTCAGCAGATACTGAGGAAGGAATATTTATTCGTAAGGCACAGTCTAAGAAACCATTTACCACTAAGAAGAGAAGTAGGATTATTAGAAAAAGTCAAGAGAAAATAAAGAAAATAAAGAAATCACAACCAAAGGAAGTGATAATCAATAAGGAAATAAATACACAAACTCAGGAAACAGGCAATAACTTACCATGGGAAGATGAATTAGATGAACAATGGGTAAATCTCCATATGTTAGCCACTACAGCAGTAGATATTAATTTATATTAAATAGTTGAATCGCCAAACCAGTACCAGCACCCATGCCACCTATGAGCCAGAAACTTTAAAGGAACTTCGCCCATTAGATAACAACTTAGTAGAGACAGGAGATAGAATAAACCTTACATAAAAGCATGTTAAGCCTAATACCCCTATGAAGAAACACTAACTAAATGGCCGGAACCGAGATAGTTAGGGGGTTTGAATCCGCATAAAAAGGTTAGCTCCCTCTCGGCTGATTCAGTTGCAACGGGATTTCTTCTCCGGTGATTCTGCAAAAAAGAACACCGTTAGCCTCGCCAAGGGGAGAAGAGGGTTCTCTCCTTGACCCGACTCTGGCGTGAGAATAAGTATTGGTAATGGAGAAGATAAGTATTTGAGAAGTGAGTGTGATCTGAGTTTATACCTGAACAATTCTCTTATTTATAGCCGGGAGTTTGGGAGGGAAAATCTGTTATTGAAAAGATGACGGAATATACTAACGCCGTAGCGGTTATCTTTTCTTCCGTTAAGTTCTTTGATCCTTTGTTAAGTTACCTCGATCCGATGTGAATGCACACGGATCGTGGTTTGATCAATGGCCGGGGTGTTGCCACGTGGAAAGTAATTAAGTGGAGATTACTCTCCAATTGCATGCCTTTATTGTGATTTCAGGGTTGCTTGTGGTGGTGACACGTGTCCAGACGGTTATAACCGTCTGGGTAGTGCACGATTGTATTTCTTTCCAGAAGATTACTGTTGTAATCTGGTGTGACACCTTGCTGTGTGGACACAGACAAATAAATCCCAAGTCTGGGTATAATAATATCCAAGTCTGGATATTTTAGGTGGAAGTATTGAACAAAGGATTTTGTTCCTTTGTTAAATGGGAGAAGGCGCAAGGATTCATGTTATCCTTTGGGCGCGCGACTGTAAGTTACTGATTGCTGACTTCTCTTTCTTTGTAAGACCAATGCGCGGCCGCGCGAGGTCGGAAGGCTAAAAAGATTGGTTTGTGGTATGGTCTCAAATCCTTTTTTATGAGGTTTTTGGGACCTTACCCCTTCAAGTCCCCCCAGTCTAGTGTTGTACTTATGCAAGTAAGTGTAGCACTGGACTTATGAGAGGGAAAGGGTTTTTTGGGCGCGAAAAGGTAAGAAAGCTTTTATGAGAAGATTTGAATTTGTAAAGATTTTTTTTTTTTATGGAAAATCTTTGACTTGAAGCTTTCACAGTAAATTGATTTTGACAACCTGTCATTGTCAGTTGTTTTTTACTGTCCGTGTCTTACACGCGCGCGTGTAAGTTCTGACGTCTGCTTTTTCTGTTGCTTGGGGAAACGTGATACCCGGAACATTGCTGTGACGGTTGCCGATGCTATTTATTGCGATGGGTATATAATCGTTTGGATAACTTCTTCTGTGTAATCATTGTTTTGTTTGAAAAATTTTCCTTATTGCTTGTTCTTGTGAAATCTTTCCATCATTCTCTCTCTTATGTCAACCGGAGAACGTCAAGAGGAAACTGTTGAAGATATGACGACTGAACTTCCACCATTGAAGTGGCCCAGGGCGTCTTTTGAAGGTTTGATTCAGAATCTTAAGTTTCCGGAGAACTGGGGTGCTTTATATCCTGGAGAAGGACAAACGGCAGCAAATGCTCCGGCCGGGTATATTACCCTCTTTTGGGATTTCTTCTGTGACGGTAACTTTCGCTTGCCTGTCACCAGATTTTTTCTTGAAATTCTTGGGTTCTATAATCTACACATCTCCCAACTCCACCCTATTGGTATGGTTAGGGTTCGACATTTTGAATTTGTATGTCGGACTATGCATGTGGAGCCAACCGTTCCCCGATTTAGGGTTTTTTTACCAAATGCACTGTATCCAGGGGTTTTATTCATTTGTTCAGAGGGCTTCTGCAAAGAAGATTTTACATCAGCCCCCAAAATCTTTTCATGATTGGAAGCAAAAATTCTTTTTCATCAAAGCTGGAGTAATTCCTGTGAAGATGGTTCTTAGAGGGAAAGAAGATATTCCGATCGAAACCCTTCAGACTCCGGTTGATGAAAATTGGTACCAGGATTTGAAGGATGTGCCCAATATTGCTTTGCCGGAAAAAGCCCTTGTTGGAGCCGGCATGAGTTTGAACTGGAAGATGGAACGTGATGATAAGCCCGTATACACCGAGGATGGTCATAGTAAGTTTGGGGCTTTTTTCACTGTTCTTCTCTCTCTCTCTCTCTCTCTTTTTTTTTTTTTTTTTTTTTGACCTGCTCTCTCTTCGAATGTAGTTGTTTCTTTATACGTTGTTGCCTTCAAGAGGGAAGGCGGAAGAATGGGAACTATCAAGAAGAAGCCTGAAGAGGAACTCTGGTATCATCGTATCGTGAAAAATTTTGTTCTTCCGCGGGATGCGGACCTATCTGTTCAATCGGCAGCTGGTGCTGGTGAGTTTACATCTGTTTTCCCTTTCTGTTTTTGCTTTGAGTAATCTTTTGTCTTGCGCTTTTGTAGGTGAATTGTTAAATTTGGGCGTGGGCCCTGAGAAGAAAAAACGCGCAACTACGTCCACTTCCGCGCCGAAGAGGAGTGAAACTGTTAAGACTCATCCTTTGAAAGCGAAAAATGTTGGAGAGAAGAAAGGTACGCGCCGTACTTCTGACTCCAGGTGTGATTATGTGGTGGTTTCTGACTCTTTGGAGGGTCTTATTCCTGTAGTGACTATGCGGGAACCAAAGACTGAACCAAAGGACTCTGTTGATATTCCTCCTTCTAACCCGAATGAGCCTATTGATCTGGATTCCAGTCCCGAACATTTGGTTCATAGGAAGGCTGGTAAGAGAAAGCAAGCTGATGCTGATGCGGAGGGTCAACCTCCCAAGAAAGTGCAGAGGAAGAAAATTACCAGAAAAGGAAACCTAGATGCTTTTTTTTCAGAATCTATTCCTGGTAAGTATTGCTTTTCTTTGTTTTCTTTGAATGGATAGGATCTTTATAGACTTTTGTTTGTCCAGAAATTCCTGTTTCTCCTGTTGCTGTAGACGTACCAACTGTGGTTGATAAAGAACTTCCCCCTTCCCCGCCGCGCGCTACCGTTACAAACCCGCTAGAGTCTTCAGAGATAGCTGGGGAAGGTGTTGAGAAAACTATTGAGGCTGAGGAGCCTGTTGGTGCTAATACAGAGACTGAACAGATTGTTGAGCCGGACGTGGTAAATGATGATAATCCACCGACACCGGAAAAGGAAACTGCTGAGAAAATTCAATCTTCTCCCCCAGACCTTCTGAAACTATACCTGAGCATACTGAGAAGGCCGCCACTGAGGAGGCAGGTTCATCTGCTGGTGTTGGGAAGCAATCTCCGATTCGTCCAGAAGAAACCCTGGGAGAGTATTATTACCGGATGTATGCGGAGAAAGATGCTGCTGATCCTCATGTTCCTGTTTGGAATGTAAAGAAAGGAGATACCTTCTCGGATTGGCGTGTATGCCAAGATTGGTTGCAGGGGATACTTCCGCCTGGCGAGATTAAATTTCAGGAAAATCAGCCTTATGAACAGACCTATCAGTCTTATCTTGCAGAAACTGCTTCTCATGTTTCTACTACTCACCGTATAGTGCGTGAGTGGTATAGCATGCATAAAGAGCGAACATCTTTTGTAGCATCACAAAGGAAGTTTGCTAAAGATGAAAAACACGTGGCTCAGCTGAAGGCTAAATTAGAAGCTGAACAAGCTAAGTTTGAAGCTGAGCGCAAGACTGAGGAATGGTCAGTGTCTGGTTAGAAAAGAAAGGCTGAAGCTGAAGCTGCGCTTTTATCTGAGGAGCGCAAAAATTGGAGGAGAATTTGTGAGAAAGATAATGCCGAGAAAGCAACCCTTCGTAATATCATAAATAACCTCAAGGCTAAGGTTGAAAATCTGAAGAATCAAGATGCGGAGGTAGAAAGATTGAAGAAAGAAAAGGCTGACATGGATGCTATGTTGAAGGAAGCGCGCTCTCATAGGGAACGAAGTGAGCAACGGGAGGTACAGGCTTTAGCCACTCTTGCCGTTAGAGATAAAGAATTAGAGGAACTTACCGCTTTGGTTTCTGACCAGGAACAATTGAAGAAGGATCTGGAACTTGCGCGTTCTGAGAATACTGAAACCTCCCGCCGTTTGACTGAAGTTGAAGAGAAACTGGAGAATTCAGAAATGGCGCGGGTTTCAGCGGAAAGCGAGCTCGACTCTTTGAAGAATGATATGGCCTGGTTGAAAGATCGCGGGATTGCCTGTGTAAGTTCTTTTCTTCTTTTTTGTCCATGTATGTGCTTTTCGTATTTGTGATGCTTATCTTTACTTGATTTCATAGGTTGCTGAATCTGTATTAAATTCTGAAGAACTGGAAAAACTGTTGCAAATTTGATGGTTGCTGCGCGATGAGATGGTTACGCGCAAGGTTATGCGGAATGTTCCCAACATGTGAATAGCGCTTTGAAAGTTAACTGGGATGATAGCAAGTCTGCTACCTTTGGCGTTAATACTTCCAACGCGCTTGCTGCTATGAAGACAGAGTTTAATAACTTGCAACTTCCAGTAATGGAGTTGATAAATGTGGCGCTGCAATCGGACGATCATATTGCGCAACTTAAAGAAATCTTTCCGGATGGGGGAGAAGATTTAGAGTAGGATGAAATTGTATTGAACAATTTTTTTTTTTTTATGTAGGATGTTGATCCTTGTTCTGATGATGCGCTGTTGCGCAAGGATTTTTAAACACTGCTGTGTTTAAACTCTTTAGGACGTATTTGTACGCCAGAATAGTATGTTTCTATTTGTCTTGTTAAATGTCTTTACAATATCTTGCATGAGTACAATTACTTTTGTTTTGAGTAAGGCGAATAAAGTTGGTATGAAGCTCATGTGTGAGTTTATGGCCGTTTGTGACGTGATCACTGACCGCGCATGTAGCTTTGTTATGCTACCATAATGTTTTTGCACTTACTAAAAAGAAATTGCATGCACTTTGTAAACACAAAAAATAATAGAAACTTTGTAATTTTATTCATGGATAATGCTCAGAGGCATTACAAAGCTTTTTGGATAATTTAAATGGAACTTAACTTACTCCCTGATAGTTCCGCCGCTTTTGATTAGTCATGTTTCTTCTGCGGAGAACTTATAGAGTTCTTTAAGTTTTAGCCCGTTTGCTTGAGCTTTCTTCTCCCCGGGTAATCTGTTTAATCTCCTTGCGCATATTCTAGAGCAAATGCGTAAGCTCTCCATTTTTGAGAGCCTTCTCTATTTCCGTGCGCAGAGATATGCAGTTATTCGTGGTGTGACCGTTGTCCTTATGATACTCGCAGTATTGCGTCAGGTCTTGACCACGTTTACTCTTCATCGGAATCGGAGGTTTGAATTGGTGGTCCTCGGTACTTAAAACCTCTGCCGGGGTTTTTGTTAGGGGAGTCCACTGCCTCTCCCTATTTTCGTGCTTATTCTCTTTTTGCGCAGAGAGCTTGTTGATTGTCGTGCGAGCATCTTCAGAGGAACGACTTCCTGATGCCTCGCGCCATGATTTCTTGTACCTTCTTTCACCAGTTGCGCTTAAATCTGCGGGCCTGTTGTGTGGTGGTGGTGGCCTGTTTGTAGTAAGGTTTTTCTCGGTCTGCGCATAAACCTTGGCCGCCGCCATTATCTTTTCCCAACTCGTGGGGAGGCCCTCTGTTCCCGATAATACCTTGACCATGTCGTCACATCTAACCGCGTACTTAAACTGAGCACGGATTAGCTGTTCGTTAACACCTCCAATCTCTAACACTTCTTTATTGTATCTGGTAATAAAATCTTCCAGATTCTCATCATCGCGGCGCCAGATGTTCATGACGTCGGATGTATCACGTTTTGACCGCCTTTGTTGGCTGAAGTGTGTTAAAAACTTTCTCCGCAGATCCTTCCATGACTCGATCTGTCCTGTTGGTAGGTTATCAAACCAGATTCGCGCTGGGCCGGTTAGTGTTTGCACAAACAAATGACACCATAGCGGAAGAGTCCAACCGCCAACCAACCCTGCGCTGGTGAATACTCTTAGATGGTCATCGGGGTCAGTTAACCCGTTGAATTTTCCAACGTTAGATGGTAATTTGGCCCTCTCCAATGGAGCCAGAGCTATCTCTAGTATGAACTTCGAGTTTTCTGCCGCTTCATCAGGGCGATAGACTAAGTCATAGTTATGCTCTGCTTCAGGATTATAGATCGCCCGAGGCCTGCATTTGTTATAGTTTGGCTGCAGTCGGTTGAATACGCTGGTGTTTTCACTCAAACGATATGTTCGATCGGATTCATCAGTGTGAGCGTCCCGTTGGGAACCCAACCTATCATGAACCGATTGTCTTCGACGAGGGTGTGGTTCACCATGGTGTTGTCTCTGATAACTGCCTGTATTATCATAAGTTGATTCTTCTCGCTGAGAGGCATGAGCTCTTGATCACGGCCTTCGGGATTGAGTCACAGGAGCAGTTTGAGCACACAATTGTGTGTATACTGCGTTTAATGCCCCTTGGGACCGGACATACCATGATATCGGAGTTTCTCCTGGTGGTAAGATTGATTGTGCAGGGTTTGCTGGTAACATTCCTGGAGTAACAGGATCATTTGCTCGATTGGATTGAACCTCATTATCGTCCGAGGCCTCTTCTACGATCCCTTCCACTGGTAAATTGTTTCCGACGTTTGGTCAAGGACCAGGTTGTCGGTGAGATGACGAATTTTCTGCCATGTGTAAAAAACAGAAAACAGAATGAACTGAATCGAAACGAGGTAGAAACTAGAAAAACTGAGAAAACGATGGGCGCCAATGAAGAAACACTAACTAAATGGTCGGAACCGAGATAGTTAGGGGGTTTGAATCCGCATAAAAAGGTTAGCTCCCTCTCGGCTGATTCAGTTGCAACGGGATTTCTTCTCCAGTGATTCTGCAAAAAAGAACACCGTTAGCCTCGCCAAGGGGAGAAGAGGGTTCTCTCCTTGACCCAACTCCGGCGTGAGAATAAGTATTGGTAATGGAGAAGATAAGTATTTGAGAAGTGAGTGTGATCTGAGTTTATACCTGAACAATTCTCTTATTTATAGCCGGGAGTTTGGGAGGGAAAATCTGTTATTGAAAAGATGACGGAATATACTAACGCCGTAGCGGTTATCTTTTCTTCCGTTAAGTTCTTTGATCCTTTGTTAAGTTACCTCGATCCGATGTGAATGCACACGGATCGTGGTTTGATCAATGGCCGGGGTGTTGCCACGTGGAAAGTAATTAAGTGGAGATTACTCTCCAATTGCATGCCTTTATTGTGATTTCAGGGTTGCTTGTGGTGGTGACACGTGTCCAGACGGTTATAACCGTCTGGGTAGTGCACGATTGTATTTCTTTCCAGAAGATTACTGTTGTAATCTGGTGTGACACCTTGCTGTGTGGACACAGACAAATAAATCCCAAGTCTGGGTATAATAATATCCAAGTCTGGATATTTTAGGTGGAAGTATTGAACAAAGGATTTTGTTCCTTTGTTAAATGGGAGAAGGCGCAAGGATTCATGTTATCCTTTGGGCGCGCGACTGTAAGTTACTGATTGCTGACTTCTCTTTCTTTGTAAGACCAATGCGCGGCCGCGCGAGGTCGGAAGGCTAAAAAGATTGGTTTGTGGTATGGTCTCAAATCCTTTTTTATGAGGTTTTTGGGACCTTACCCCTTCACCCTATAACCTAGATAGACTAAAATAAGTTACGGATGCATAATCATTAGTATATTTTGAATTCCAGTTGTAGTTTGTAATAAATACATACATACATACATAGATATATATATATACATATATATATATATATATATAGGGGAGCGCTAAAATGAAAACCACCTCCAGTTGTAAGAACCGAGAGAACCACTTTATAGCCACTAGATCAACAAGATGGAAGGATAAGATTAAAAGTAGCTAAAATTAATATTAAATACATTTTGTCTTATTATGTCTTTAATATTTTAATCTAAAAGGTTAGTTTAGTAAAATTATTTTTTTTTTTGTCTTTTTGTCTTTACTATTTTTTTTTATTTTATTATATTACTTTTTATTTTTTAAACAAATTTTTTTTAGAGTTAAATGCCATTTTAGTCCATGTGGTTCGGGCCATTTTGCCAGTTTAGTCCAAAGGTTTCATTTTTAACCTGTGGGTCCAAAAAGGTTTCACAGTTGCCATTTTAGTCCACTGGGTTAACTTCATCCATTTTTTCTGTTAACGAGAAGGCCAATTTGGTCATTTTGTATGTAATTATGTTAACTAAAAGGGCAATTCAGTCATATAAAATGACCGAATTAACCTTCTCGTTAACAGAAAAAATGGATGAAGTTAACCCAGTGGACTAAAATGGCAACTGTGAAACCTTTTGGGACCCACAGGTTAAAAATGAAACCTTTGGACTAAACTGGCAAAATGGCCCAAACCACTGGGACTAAAATGGCATTTAACTCTTTTTTTTATTAAAAGCATTTTTAAATTCAATTTTTTTTAACAAAACATTTTTTTTGCGCGCCGGTTTTTGCACGCCATTTTTACGCCCGGCTTTTTCACGCATCGTTTTTTAACGCGTCTTTTTTGCACGCCGTTTTTTACGCTCGGCTTTTTCAAGTGTCATTTTTTGAACGCGCCGTTTTTTACGTCCCGTTTTAATCCGGCGTTTTTTACGTCCCGTTTTTTCGCGGCGTTTTTTTGTCCCGTACTCACGCCCCTTGTTTAGGCGCCGTTTTATCACACGGTTTTTTACGTTTTATAATTTACGTAGAAAAAGTTTTGCGTTTTACGTTTAATAGTTTTTACATAAAAGTTTACGTTTTACGTTAAAAAGTTTACGTTTTACGTTAAAAACTTTTTACGTTTTACGTTAAAAAGTTTACTTTTTATGTTAAACTTTTTACGTTTTACTTTTTACGTTTTACGTTAAAAACTTTTTACGTTTTACGTAAAACTTTTTACGTTTTACGTTAAAAAGTTTACGTTTTACGTAAAATATTTTACATTGTTTTTACATCGTATTTCTAGTGTAACATTTTTACAATATATTTATATTCGATGTAAAAAATATTTTTTATATCGACTTTTACAAAAAAAATTTACATCGAATGTAAAAGAGATTTTTTACATCGAATGTGAAATAATCTTACATCGACTTTTACAATACACAATCATTATTTACAACTACAACATACAACGATTACACAAATTTGTAAAAAAGATAAATACAAATTTGTAATAAATGGGTAAAATAAGCCAACTCTTGGAGACTAATAATATCAACAAAACAAAAGCATCGAAACACATGTATCTATTTGTTACAGCATCATAAACCATACCGCTAAAAATTCATTCAACAGAACTAAGATTTAATGTTGCCAAAAAGAAAAAAAAAAAACAAAAACCACCACATGTATCTATTTGTTATAGCATCATAAACCATACCCCTAAATGCCTCAAAACAAGCAGAACCAATAGGTATGTAAAACCTAAATCCAAAATTACTCTAACATTATCACAACTAGAAAAAGCAAGAAATAAAGTAAAAAATCTTTAATAAATGGGTAAAATAAGCCAACCCAGGTTTCGCCGGAGACAGGGGTCTTCGTTAGCGGAGGTGGCCGGAGTGGTGTGATGAGGGCCGGAGTTGGTACGATGAGGTCCGAAGTTGTTCCCAATCTCCAGATCTGGTTTGGGGGTTCTCCATCAAATTTGGTTTTTGTTTAGGAGAGATTAGATCTGAACATAAACAAGGGTTTAGGGGAGATTAGATCTGAACGTAAACAAGGTTTTTTTTGCTTGAAACATCAACCGGCACCGTCGTCTACCGCCGCCGACCAACCACCTCCCACCATCGTCTTCCGCCGCGGACCAACCACCTCCTCACCACCGGACTACTCCGCCGGTCTCCCTCTCTCTCCTCTCTCCCTCTCTCTCTTTCTCTGTCTACTCTCTCTCTCTCTTTCCTGCTTGAAACATCAACATGCTAGAACCCAGTTTCATCTTTACAGTAACATGAGCTCCGGCTCCTCCCATGAGTGTTCTCCGTTTGGAGAGGGATGAGAAAGATGAGAGTTTTTTTGTGGGTTACAGGTTTGAATTTTGGATGAGAGATGAAAGAGAATAGGGTTTTTGAATTTTGATGGTGATGGAGTGTAAGAGCATTCACATCCAATCCACTAAAAATATACATACATTCCACTAAAAAACAACTTCTATATCAATATATTTCCACTAAAAACAAATATTTTTTCTCTCTCCTTTTCAATATATATTACATTTTTCTCTCTCCTTCACTCACAACCACTTTCAATATATATTAAAAAATTATAGTGGGTGAAGAGTGTCCCTCCAAATATACAGATGAACAGTAATATTTTATCTCTCCTCCACTCACAACCACTTTTTATACTCTTTACATTTTAAAAACCCCACACTCACAATATGATGCCTTGGATGTGAATGCTCTAAGCTTTTAAAGAGGCAGAGACAAACGACACAAATGACACAAATTGACAGAAGATTAGACATTATGACTAAAAGACTAAAATACCCTTTAGGATATAAGGGTGTAGGGAGTGGTTAGACACTTGAAAGTGGTAAACTTCAAAATCAACCAATGAGAGTGTGCCACGTCATTTAGTCATAAGTGTTTAAACTATGTTGAAAAGTGTTGGCAATGGTTAGACACTTGGTGAAGTGGTAAACTTAAAAAAAAAAAAAAGGAAAAATGTGTGATTGGTTAAAGATGGCATGGACCCCACTCCCCCACACACACCTCTCCCTTCACCGCTCGGTAACCGATTACCAATTTGGCAAAGTTGCCGCTCGTCAAAGTCTTCTGGGGTGGTGTATACCGCTCGTCAAAGTCTTCACCGCACAAGTTTAGACACCCACTCCGTATCCCCTAATATATTAGTGTATATATGGCAAAGCCTGATTGGTGGAGAGTGGTTCTCACGGTTCTTACAACTGGGAGTGGTTTCTATTTTAGCGGCTCCCTATATATATATATATATATAGGGAGGAGATCATGCGAGAACCACCCTTATTGTGAGAACCGCGAGAACCAATGTGAAGGTGGGATCACCTCGGCGGTTGGGAGGACCGTGGAATATCCCCCCCCACCCCCCCAAGCTAAATGCTAAAAACTAAAACCACCAAAAAACCTAAAAAAAAACCACACCCCCAAGCTAAAATGCTAAAAACTAAACCCCCAAAAAACCTAAAAAAATATAAAAAAAATTTTTTTTTAATATTTTTTATGCTCAAATCGCTATTTTTAGTGGCAAAAAAAAAAAAAATTTAAAAAAAAATTTAAAATTTTTTTTGGCTTCGAAAAGTAGCGATTTTTATATAAAAAATATTAAAAAAAAATAAATTGTGTGATTTTTAGCTATTTTTAGCCATTTTTTGTTGTGTTCACATTGGTTCTCGCGGTTCTCGCAATAAGAGGTGGTTCTCGCATGATCTTCTCCCTATATATATATATATATATATATATATATATATATATATATATATAGGTAAAGAGTACTGTACAATATTGCTTATCGTACATTACGTACGCTTCAATCTCAGCCGTCAGATCATCTTCCCGCCTTTTAGAATCGCATGTTGTTTTTTTTATAACAATTTCGCATGTGATAATTTTTTATGAATTCGCATGTTGTTTTTTTGTACCAATTTCGCATGTGATAATTTTGATGAAATAGCATGTTGTTTTTTTTATAACAATTTCGCATGTGATAATTTTTTATGAATTCGCATGTTGTTTTTTTGTACCAATTTCGCATGTGATAATTTTGATGAAATAACATGTTTTTTGTAACAATTTCGCATGTGGTACAAAAAAACAACATGCGAATTCAATGTCCGAAGATGATCGGACGGCCGAGATTGTAGCGTACGTAATGTACGATAAGGGCATTTGTATGATAACCGGCCTAAGTCGCAATGTTCGCCATTTTTAATCAATCTATTTTTATGATTGTACCCAAATGTTTGTACTAGAAATTGCCTATGATAATTAATACCACCTACTCAAATAATATCATAATATGTATACGTTAAAAAAAATCATGATATATTTTATTTGGAAATGGGAGTTGATAAGTTAGAATAGTTATACGATGTATTATTAATACATGTTTTAATATTGTCATATATGTCATTAAATGTGACATATAAAATATACAAATGTAATCATTTGTATACCTATAAAAATATATTTAAATATATTCAATTATTAATATACATTTAATCTAGATATTATAAATTTATATGTATACTAATAATGCACTTTAAGTAGTTATTATACAACAGTGGGTTTATGTATATATACGTATACAAATATTTAGTCTATATAAATTTAAATATTATGAATCTTTAAGGGTATCTAAATATAATATATTTTAACTGCATCAATTCGAACATTTCTATACATTTAATGTTATAAGTAATGTAAAATTTTTCTTATATAATAATTAATCTTGCAGCATGAATTAAATAATTTAAATTTATATACTAGTAATATAATGTTCAAAGATACTATTAAAAACTATATAAACGAATATAGTTAATAACATTTTATTCATCGGCTTTCATTATTTAATATAAGATATGTAGGATCGAGATTCGACCTAAACGAGTCGATCAGAAGAGTTCTTGATCAAAACGAGAGGCGAAATCAGACGTTTTGATGTTGAATCAGCTTGATTTGCACTAAGAAATAGTTTAAATGTCTTCTGTATTGATTTGACATGATTACAGACCGTTTGACCCCTCGGCAGAGCTTCGCTACCGGAATTGCAAAAGTTACAAATGAAAGACACAAGTTACCTATTTATAGGCATGCCACTCCTCATGAAACAGTTTCATAGGGACTTGCCAGTCCTCACGAAACTGCCACTTCTCACGAAACTGCCCCTCCTCACGAAACTTTCGTGCTTTCTGGCATTTCGTGCTTTCTGGAAGTTCATGCTTACTGGACTATCTATTCTATTACATGACTCGATACAAGACGATGTCAATAGACATATGCACCAACAAACTCCCCCTTGGATGTTGACGAGTCTTCAGTACAAGTCTTCAGTATGTCGAGTCTTCAGTCTTAATCAGTCTTCACGCTCTTTCCAAAATGTCTTTCTCTGTAAGCATCCTCAATCTTCTCTCTTCTCTCTCTTGCTTATTAGCATTAGCAGCTAAATTCCCCCTTGGATGTTGATCTTACAATCTTCAAACTCCCCTTTGCTAACAGACTCCCCCTTAAGTTGTTCCGGGATCGCAGTCTGACATAGCTCTCGTTCTAAGAATTGTAACCTGGTTCAAACTCTGCTCAGGTTTAGACACTGGGATCAGCACAAATCTCTACCCAAAAGTAAGTTTTATGTATAACAATTTTAAGATCTCTGCTTGACCACTTGTATTCGAAACACACAAATTTGGCATTTTCATTAATTTGAAACCATTTAATCATTTCGAAATCTTTTCTTATTTCAAACAAACTCTCCCAACCCTGTTGTCCATCATGCTCAGCACTTGGAATTTTGAAAATCAGCTTTTCAACGTCAGTTGTCGAAAATAAAATGAAATAAAATCTTTTTAGTTTTTCAAAATTTTATGCTAAAACACACTAATGAAAAGCAGTAAAGAAATATTTATAGACAATATTTTTGTGAGTTTGTGTAAGAAGACCATATCAGTTTTTGAGACAAATCACTAGCACCGTTGAGCTTTAAACACTTTAAGTTCTAAACGATTCACCTAGATTGTCAGTATACTGATCCACTTAAATTTTCACACAAATTTCAACTGCTTCGAGATACGAAATTAGTGTTTTAATGGACTTAACTTATTCGCGTATCCCACCTCAGAATATACTCCCGTATCCAGACTCCTGTATTCAGTCTTACAGGTGAATGTACACTAATGATATCTGTAAGGGGTAAATGCGAGACCATGAGAGCTCAGGCTATTGCTTCCGCAAAATCAGAGAGATGATGGTTCGACTTTAGGTGTGTTCCCTTTAGAGAATATTTTCTTCAACAGCACATGATTAGCATTTTTCAATGTTTCATAATTTTTTATGCTGAGGGTGAGCTTTATGAATAAAGCAGTGCAAAGTATTATACGAGGACTAGGCTATTGCTCCCGGAAAATCAGAAGTCCTGGTATAATACCCCAGATATCATCACGCACAAAGACCTAGTATGTTAGAAATAGAAAGCCCTTCAAACAAGATTTCGGGGGTTACCCATATATCCGAGAGATGTTCCCCACGAGATAAGTAAGTAATGATATTTAGGTTTATATCTTGAATACAATCTACTAAGCGTGTAAAAACCTACTGGCATATCATCAGTGAGATCGTATATCACATTTTAACTTTCCAATTCTTTAGCGTACTATGATTGTCTAATGATGTACTATCATTTCCTCTTTTTCACAACAAAACTCATTTTGATTTTTATCATGTTTTTGACTTTTTCAAAATTTTCTAATGTTTTTGGATTTTCTGAAATTTCTTACTCCCCCTAAAATTCAAAACCATTTAAAGAAAATTTGACAAACCGATGTGAATTGCTTCAAATCGCCATCCACTTGGCATAAACAATCAGAACTCCCCCTGACAACAAACTATTTTCCAATTATGATTTCAAAACACTTAAGTTTGTTTTAATCAAATGGTTTTTCCGGAAAATTAGTTTTGTTGAAACTACTTGTAAGATCGGGGATTCATCACATTGTTCTTCCAACTACCACTTATATGAAAGTTAAATCAAGTTTAACTTAATGACCTTGATTAACCACTTGTAGGTTCTCATCAAAAATACCACTTGTAAGTTGAAATATGAAAATTTTCAATTTCACAAGAAAGATGCCGATTCATGCTCCACGATTACCAACTTGGGAGCTCCGGCAAGTCAGGATTTTAAGCAAAGAATACAGACACCCAAGCCTGACCAGCTTTAGGTGTAACCTTTTCACTTTCACTTTGGCTTTGAACATTCCTTTTTGATTCATAGAATTCTTTTACCCATTTTGCCCTTCCATCAACCATCTTACCAAAGATATGTTTCACTTTTCCATTAAAAGCATTTTCGACATCGAATTCTTTCTTTTCAGAGTAGAATTGATTCGAAATCTCCACTTTTCCAACTTTTGATTTTAAATTTTCAGCCCGCAATGGTGGAAAGTTTGCGTCATCCATTGGCGGAACTGAATTTTCTCTTTTTAGCTCAACTTGTGGCTCCTCTGACTTTGACGAGTCAGATTCATCGCCAGATTTTACATCTGATTTCTTAACAACCCACGTTTGGTTGTTAAGATTCACATTTCGTTTGTAAAATCTTTTAGAACTCTCACCAACTTCAAATTTTGAATTTTTAAACACTTTAAATTGTTCTGTTGGTGATTCATTATCAATCACTTTTTCTTTAAGTTTAGGAGACACTTCCTGTTGTGAGTTGGTTGCCTTTGAACAGTTCCAGGCAATGTGACCAACTTTGTAGCATCGGTAACAGGTTCTTGTCTCCTTCTTCTGAGCAAACCCATTCTTCATTCCATCTTGCTTCTTAGCAAGGAATTTTTTGTTCGATTGCTTCCAGAATGATCTCTTTTCCTCTTCTTCAGAGCTTGACCCTGAAACAAAGACAGTTTTTGATTTATCGTTTTTATAATTTTTATGATTTTCTGGTGGAATAAAACCTAAACCTTTCTTTTTGAAATTACTGTTATGGTTTGGTTTCTTTAGATAACCCGAACCAGAACTGTAACCTTTTTTCTTGTTCAATCTTTGTTGAACTCTTGAAGTGTATTTTTTAGCTTTTTCAGTAAGATTTACATCTTTTATTTCAGAAATATTAATTTCTGTTAATTTGAAAACCTTGTTAATCATTTCAGTTTTAACACTTCTTATTGGAAATTCCTCATCAGAATATAATTTGTCTGAATCATTCAAAGTATATGCAACTTTGAATGTTTCTTGATTCAAATTAGATTTTGATAACATAAATTCTTTATTGTACACCCTTTTAACCAATGATTTTGAACTGTCAACTGATGAACTTGAGCTCTCAGATTCAGACTTTGACTCTGACTCCTCATCCTTATCCAACACCTGATCAACCACTTTCTTTATTAACTCAGACTCATGATCAATGTCAGACGCTGTGAAGGTAACATCAATGTTTTCCTGTAACTCATTCTCTACAGTTCTCAACTTGAGATTCAAAGCTGCTTCCACCCCATCTGGATATTTTTGTGTATAATGATTCCACATTGGGGGTGGAACATTGTTGAAAGCAGGTTTAGCATCAGGTAGTTGAGGAACAATTTGATCAATCACATAAATTCAAGTTCTTTCTTATCAACTCTTTCTTTTTCAATACGCATAAATTCAAGTTCTTTTTTTAAAGATGCGATTGTGTCCAGATGAATGTTAATCTCCATCTGTTTTTCCATGACAGTTTCTTTGAACAACTTAGTAGCTTTATCATTTTCTATACTTTCCTTTTGAATCATTTTGATTGAACGTGATAAAGTGTCATAAGCTTTTTTCACATCATTAAGATCAAATTTTACGTTGTCAGTATATTTCTTCAATTCTTGAAACTGTTTGTCTTTTTCAAGACAATCCATGCAGGTTTTAAACAGTTTTCGCATGGTGTTTCAGGAATTGGATCAATCTTTTCAAAAACCTTTTCTTCTTTATCAGTTTTAATATCTGGTTTACCAAACCTGTCAGACTCAGACTCTGATTTTTCTCCTGATTTGATATCCAGATTTTCTGATTTGAACTCGGACTCCTTTTCAACTGACTCCTTTTCGACTGACTCTATTTGGACAGACTCCATTTTGCAGACTTTGTTTCGACAGACTCCGTTTCGATAAACTCCGTTTTGACAGACTCCGTTTCGATAGACACTGACTCTTGAGTTTTGTCTACCTCTTTCAGCTTAACCATCAGCGCCTTGTCAGCTATCTCTTTCAGAGTTTCTGCATTCATCTCTTTAGAAGCATCTATGATTTCTTCAACCGGAGTTTTTTCGACGTCATATTGTGGACAACAACCTGTAGTTGGCTCGCTGAAGAATCCTGCAAAAAAATCAAACATATTAGGAGGCATTATGGATTTAAAAGAATTAGCAATAATCTCCTGTTCTGATTGATAATAATAAACTTCTGCTGCCGCCTCTTCAAGCTCTGCCAGACTCTCTTCACTCATCACTTCATGCTTCCCTTCCTGAGCAACATTCTCACATTTTATCTCTTTCTTTTCTTTTGCTGCTCGTCTCTCCTTTAGCTTCTCCAATTTATCTGCAAAATAAAATTTGAAACTTTCAGGAGATAATTCTCTTTGATAATTTTCAAGTTTTCGAATTTCTTCAATATCATCATCACTCTCTTCATCTGATGAGTGATCAAAGATAGGTGCTTTTTCTGCAGCTTTCTTTGTTGAAACTAATACTTCTTCATTCTTTTTGGGACTGTATTGCTGAGATTCGTAATAAAAATACGCCAATTCCTCTTCAGAATCCATGTTTTGCTGTTCAAACGAATTGGACACTTTTAATCGACACAAGGTACTCATGCGATCTGAAACAACAACTCAATCAACCTGGTTTTGGTACTTTCAAACGACTTGGTTAAAACTTCCAAGAAATCTGACAAACTTCGAACAACCTGAACACCTTCAAACAACCTAATCACCTCGTGCGACCTGGGTGAATTTTAAACAGACCGAATCACAACTTGTGCGAACTGATTTAACTCACACAACCTGAATTACTTTCAAACTATCTTGACCCTTTCAAATGACTTTGCACAACTTCAAACGAAATGGATTATCAAACAATCTGAGTTTCGTGCTGACTGAAACAAACACACTTAAACGACCTAGATTTGATGCAAATTGAATCAAAATCAAACAACTTTCAAACGACTTGACTCACACAAACTGATGGACTTTCAAATGACCTGAAAGGCTATAACCACTTCACACGACAAAATGATTATGTTGATCGAACGGGTGGTAGTTTACTCTTTTACCTCAATAATGAACTTTGATATTCAAAATTAACTCACATGCACACTGACATCATCACTAATTCTCATGAATATGATATCATCAATTCAAAGTGAACGTCAACCTAGAACAATTCACATGCAATCTGACAACAATTAATGAGTCATACAATACTTCACATGCAATCCTGATTCATTCAATTAACACATGACCGACACACCAATTAATGTTTCTCATGCAAACTTGAATCAAATCACGAGCAGTTATTAAATTCCAATTGATACTTGTTAGGACCTATCAAAAAGTGGACTGACACATTTTAAAATCTATTGGGCCGCTTATATCACTTGAGTACGTATGTTATTATTGAATCACATGGGCCGAGATAAGTAGTGGGCTGTCAATTTGATTAAAGTGTTCACGTGATGAATTTATCAATTTCAAGATTATCAGCCGACAACTTTGATATCAAACACTTTCTGATTGCACCGCTTAATATGAACTTGATGCGAACTGAACCCTATTTCAAACGAACTGATCTTTTCACACGTCCTGATGTTCAATTCGTACGACCTGGTGATCCTTTTATCCAATTTGTACGAGATGGTATAACATTTTCAAACGAATTGGACTAATATGCTCAATCCGTGCGAAATGGAGTCTATTTCATGCGAAGTGGAGGTCCAATTCGTGCGAATTGATGAAATTGACGAACGATCGGATGGTTTTTTTTTGAAAAATTGAACAAGTTTTAGGTCGAATTAGGGTCTAATATGTTCAAGGATTGATTAAAACAGTGTTTCGCACATAATATGTGAAAATCATGACATTTTGACCGTAAAATCTTGGTTAATTTTGAAAAAATGTGAAGAAAGTGAGTAGAAGTGAGATTTTTGGATGAAATCAAGCTGAATCGGTAAGAATTCTTCCTCCTGAGCTCTGATACCACTTGTAGGATCGAGATTCGACCTAAACGAGTCGATCAGAAAAGTTCTTGATCAAAACGAGAGACGGAATCAGACGTTTTAATGTTGAATCAGCTTGATTTGCACTAAGAAGTAGTTTAAATGTCTTCTGTATTGATTTGACACGATTACAGACCGTTTGACACCTCAGCAGAGCTTCGCTACCGGAATTGCAAAAGTTACAAATGAAAGACACAAGTCACCTATTTATAGGCATGCCACTCCTCATGAAACAGTTTCATAGGGACTGGCCAGTCCTCACGAAACTGCCACTTCTCACGAAACTGCCACTCCTCATGAAACTTTCGTGCTTTCTGGCATTTCGTGCTTTCTGGAAGTTCATGCTTACTGGACTATATATTCTATTACATGACTCGATACAAGACGAAGTCAACAGACATATGCACCAACAAGATAAAATATAATACAATTCTATTTGAAATGTATATACACTAATACATTTAAATAATATATATACGTGTATATAATGTAAAAATATATATTCATATATATATATATATATATATATATATATATATATATATATATATATATATATATATATATATATATATATATATATATATATATATATATATATATATTAGGAGACGTGTAAAATTTATACATTTAAAACTATAAAGAGAGGATATGATCAAAAGAGTCATTATATATATCATGATAATTATATATAAATAATCAGGTTTTCATTCTCTATCATTTAGAATATTATAAGTAATAAATTTTTTATGATGTATAATAAAAGGAGAGAAAAGATGGGTTTGATGGTTTGAACAATCGATACATATAAAAGAGATTGGATAATTAAATTTTTAGAAGTAAAGATATTGCGACAGTGAAAACATCTTTTCTTATCCTACTTAAATCAATAATTTAGTATCTATTTATTTATTTTACCTGGCACGTTAAAAGGTTCCTAAACATTCATTTTTCAAACTAGAATTTAAAATGGATGCCCCACATAAAAATAGTTGAATCAAATGCGTGTTTAGTACGTTTGTCCTTTATATAACTTTATCTAAAAATCAGATTACAATTTTAATATTGTAATATCTTTAAATAAATTACTATTACTATTGTACGGTGTCACGGCCCCCGTCCCGGTATGACCCGATCCAGGAGCCGCGGAACAGAAAACCCGTGGTATTTATGAATTGAGTTGACAGCGGAAGTTTAACAGGATCTTTTAAAACTTGAAAATGCCCAATTTATTTTATTTCATAATTTGGGGATAACACCCGTAATTTACAATAAAGGTGATTTCACTGGGAAACCCCCGTTTTACAAAAAACAAGTTTCTTTATTTTATTGAGCCACTTCTTCAAGCTTGCAGTGCTACATGGCACTTTTTCCTTTATTAACTGTAGATCACCTGAAACATGTTTTAAAAAGGTTTTATCAGCATGGAAATACTGGCGAGTCACTCAAGTTGCACAAAATGACAAACAGTTATAATATACAGTATTAAGGGTGATTATATTGTTTATATCTACTAATTACCCCAAATCGGTATTTGTCACTCGACAGTATCTGTGACTATGGTCAGATCACCTATTGGCTAACCCGTTGTCCAATGGTGACGGGTATCAAGTAATGTATACAAAACCCCACATACCGGCAGTAATTGAAGATTACAAAGACTTAATCCCTGTAATTATAACTTTTAAAATAAATAGAGTTTTGGGAAAACAATTTGATAAAAAGAGAATGACTCACATTGCAAGTTTAGACGGCCAGCGTTTAGCCTACTGATTTTAGCCTGGTTAACCTAATTCAAATAATAATGCACACGAAAACAAGGTCAGTAACTTAATACAACTTTTACGACAACTCACGAGATCAAAACCTTCACGACGAATGACAAAGTATAGCCCAAATACGGGCAGCACTTAAACATCCATTAGATTGGTTTTTATCGATCGGACATTGAATCGTAGCAGTGATCGAGTTATTACCCTGTTATCGCGGCAGAATTTCGTGCTTGTGTGTGTTTTTGGACTAAACAGATGATATCTCAGCGTACAAATTGAATTTTAACATCGAACCAACGCCAAAATGCAAGTGCCAACCCCTGGGATTTATACTGAAAATTGGACCCTGTCGCGTGGCGCGACAGCCTGTCGCGTGGCGTGACGGGTACCCTTCTAGCATAGGGTAGCCTCGTGTATTTGTAGCATGGGTGAGTCAGCGGTTCAATTAAATTCGAATCCTACAGCGAACTGTAAGGATAATCGTCAAATAGGGAATACCCCCCCTGAGTTTTAGGGGCCCTGATCCTAGTTCCGATTGTTCTGAAAATTTTAGGGGTCATGCAATATTACTTGGGGGTCTCAATTAGGGTTCCCTATTGGACATAATAGACTAAGAAATGGAAATTTTAAATGAGAGTTGTTACATCCTCCCCACCTTATTAAAATCTCGTCCTCGAGATTTACTGGAACAAGTAGGGATACTTTCGTTTCATTTCTGATTCCAGTTCCCAAGTGTATTCAGGTCCTCTCTTCGAATCCCACTTGACTTTGACCAGTATTAATCTTTTGTGCTTGAGAAACTTAATCTTTCTGTCTTCTATCTGCAATGGCTTCTCAACAAATTTTAACTTTTCATTTACCTCTACATCTTGAAGAGGTACTATCAGGGATTCGTCAGATAGACATTTCTTGAGGTTGGATACATGGAATACGTCATGTATTCCAGCTAGTTCTTCTGGTAGTTATAGGCGACTGGTCCTATTCGCTGGATTACTGGGAATGGTCCTACGTACCTTGGGCTTAGCTTTCCTTTCTTTCCGAATCGGACTACTCCTTTCCAAGGAGAAACTTTCAAGAGTACCTTGTCTCCAACTTGAAATTCTAGTGGCTTGAAATCAGTCTTTCCTTGATTTGAGTGATCTTGTCGGTGGTTTCTTGCACGATTTCAGGACCTGATAATTGGCTTTCTCCTATTTCTGCCCAGCAAACTGGAGTTCTACACTTTCGTCCATATAGTGCTTCGAACGGGGCAGCTTCGATACTTGAATGATAACTATTGTTGTAGGATAATTCAATTAAAGGTAGGTGGTCATCCTAGTTTCCAACAAAATCTATAACACATGCCCTAAGCATGTCTTCCAGGGTTTGGATCGTCCTTTTACTTTGTCCGTCTGTTTGGGGATGGTAAGCCGTACTTAAATTTAATCGTGTCCCCATGGCTTCTTGGAAACTTGTCCAGAAATGTGAAGTGAAGCGACTATCCCTATCTGATACAATGGAGAGTGGAACTCCATGTAAAGATACTACCTCGTCTACATATAACTTGGCTAATCTTTCCATGCTAAAGGTTTCTTTCATGGGTAAGAAATGAGATGATTTGGTTAATCAATCCATAATTACCCAAATCGAATCATTACCTTTTCTGGTCTTGGGTAACTTAGTAACAAAATCCATGGTTATTAGTTCCCATTTCCATACGGGCATTTCTAATTGTTGTAGTAGACCTGAGGGTTTCTGGTGTTCTGCCTTAACTTGTGAACAAGTTAGGAACTTAGAAACATATCTAGCTATGTCCTTTTTCATTCCTATCCACCAGAAATTATTTTTTTTAAATCTTGGTACATCTTATTGTTACCAGGATGCATGGTATACCGACATTTTTGGGCTTCCTCTAAGATCTTATCTTTTAAATTTCCTTGCTTAGGTACCCAAATCCTTTTCTTATGGAATCTCCAAATTCCATCACTTCCTTGCTCTAATTCCTTTATTCGTCCTTTCATTCCTTCAGCATCATCCTTGATTGCTGTTTCTTGAACATTCTTCAATTGTTCCATTAAGTCTAATTGTAAACTTAATCTAAGAGCACGAACTCGTCGTTGTTTCTTATGATACTTACGACTTAAGGCATCTGCAACTATGTTTGCTTTTCCTTCGTGATATTGAATATCACAGTCGTAGTCACTTAGAATTTCCATCCATCTTCTTTGCCTCATATTCAATTCTTTTTGCCCAAATATGTACCTTAAGCTTTTATGATCTGTATAAATGGTAAACTTACTTCCATACAGATAGTGTCTCCAAATCTTAAGGGCAAAAATTATGGATCCTAATTCTAAGTCATGAGTCGTATAGTTTTCCTCGTGCTTCTTCAATTGCCTTGAGGCATACGCAATTACCTTCTTGCGTTGCATTAACACACATCCTAATCCTAGTTTAGAAGCATCACAATAAACTTCAAAATCTTCTGTCCCTTCCGATAAAGCAAGAATTGGGGCGTTTGTTAACCTTTGCTTTAAAATCTTAAAAGCCTCTTCTTGTCTAGATCCCCATTCAAACTTCACCACTTTACAGGTTAGCTTAGTTAATGGCACGACTATTTTAGAAAAATCCTTAATAAACCGTCTATAGTATCCGGCTAACCCTAGAAAACTTCTAATTTCCATAGCTGATTGTGGGACCTTCCACTTGGTGATCGCTTCTATTTTGGAGGGATCTAGGTGAATACCTTCGTGATTCACCATGTGTCCTAAAAATTGCACCTCCTGTAGCCAAAATTCACACTTCGAGAATTTGGCGTAAAGCTTCTCCTTTCTTAACAAAGTTAAGAGTGCTCGTAAATGTTCACAATGCTCGTCCTGACTTTTGGAATAAATAAGTATATCGTCGATAAAGACAATTACAAATTTATCCAAGTACGGTTTACAGATCCTATTCATCATGTCCATAAATGCTGCCGGAGCATTTGTTAGTCCAAAAGGCATGACTGTAAACTCGTAGTGACCATACCTAGTTCTGAAATCAGTTTTAGGTATGTCTTCCGCCTGTACCTTCAATCGATGATATCCAGAGCGTAAATCTATCTTAGAAAAATATCTAGCTCCCTGAAGTTGATCGAAAAGATCATCAATCCTAGGCAATGGGTATCGATTCTTAATTGTAACCTTATTCAATTCCCTATAATCGATACACATTCGCATCGAACCATCCTTTTTCTTTACGAACAATACTGGTGCTCCCCAAGGGGATGAACTAGGTTGTATGAATCCTTTACTGAGCAATTCATCTAATTGATTTTTCAGTTCTAACATTTCAGTAGGTGCTAACCGATAGGGTGCCTTTGCTACGGGTGTAGTTCCAGGAATCAAATGAATTCTAAATTCTACCTCCATATCTGGTGGTAATCCTGGTAATTCTTCTGGGAATACATCCGAGTATTCTGATACTACAGGAATTTCCTTAAGTTCCTTACCCTTAGTGCTAATGAATACTGAAATCATATACACTATTCCTTGCTTTCGTTCATAACTAGCTACTTTCATTACCGAAATGAACTTCATTGGTTTACGCGGCTTATCCCCTGTAATCATAATTACTTCTCCTGTGGGTGCACGAATTTCTATGGAATTCTTATCACAGAGGATTCGAGCATGGTTAGCTACTAACCAATCCATTCCTAACACGACATCGAATCCAGCTAACTTCGTAGGTAACAGGTTTGCAGAAAATTTATGGCCTAAGAGTTCTATCTTTCCTTTTTGCAAAACCTTATCAATGTTAACAGAATTCCCATCTGTTGTTTCTACCGTAAAAATTTGTCTAAGGTTGGTTAAGGGTAGGTTAAGAGCTTGGCAGAATGAAGTATTTATAAAACTTTGGTTTGCACCAGAGTCAAATATTACTTTTGCATAAACGTCGTGAACTAGGAACGTACCAGCTATTACGTCAGGAATCAGTCCGGCTTCGTGCGTGGTCAATTGGAAGGCTCTTGCGTTCTTCTTGTTAGTCCCTTCAGCAGGTTTGACCTTGTTATTTGCTGTTTTGACCAATTTAGGGCATTCTGGTCTAAAATGCCCAGCTTCTCCGCAGTTGTAGCAGATCTTTGTTTTCCTTCTGCAATCTTCTTCACGATGTCCTATAGCTTTGCAGAAGTTGCAGGTTTCATTGCATTTTCCAAAATGTTTCTTTTTACAGTTCCTGCAGAACGGCGGAGTGGAAGATTGCCCAGGTCCTCTTTTCTTGAAATTGCTATTATTACCCACACGAAATCCTTGGGTAATTTTCTGAGCCAATTCCTTCATCCTGTTTTCTTCTCGCGTACGCACCAGTCCGTCAGTCAAAGTATTGGCTAATTCCACTGCATCATCGATCGTGCGGGGTCTCGCAGCTTTGACAATATCCCGGATCTCGCTAATTAAACCCCAAATGTAGCGAGAAATAAGCACCGGTTCTAGCGAAGCCAGAGTAGGCACAATTCAAGCATATTCGAAAAACTTCGAAGTATACCCTCGGCAGTCAACATCCACCATTCGGTGGCTCAGGAATTTGTTCACCATTTGTTTTTTTTCATATTCTGGGCAGAATTTTCTTTCCACCAGATGCTTAAATTCTTCCCAATTCATGGTGTAACAACCCTCGGTAAAACCGACACCCTCATAATATTTCTGACACTCTAGTATATTTTAGAATGTCCTAATATGTCTTATATTACACCTCGTATGTGGAAACCGAGCCCCAAGTATGTTATAACATTTAAAATAAATGAAAAAAATGAAATATTGAGTTGAGGCGGGCCGCGTAGACCCACCCCAACCACTTACGCGGGCGGTATCAAGGTGGATACCGGATTCCTTTGATTTCTTTAGTTAAAGCGGGCCGCGTAAGACCCCGTTTAAGTGTACACGGGCCGTGTAAGATCATCAAACGCGGAGACACCAGAGGCCGACACGTGTCGACATCGTGGCGGACCTACAAGCTGACCCAGCTAAGCTATGCTGTTGACTGGAGTCAACGCGGGCCGTTTAAGGCTTAGCCTTGTGTTACGCGGGCCGCGAGAGGACGAGATATCAGCACTATATAAGAAGGCCATCGGGTTTCATTTTCCGTCGCTCACAATTCATTCTCAATCTCAAATTCTGTAGAAGAGTTATTATAGTCGGGTATTATACCCCTAATTAGCGAGGTTCTGCTCCGTTGTAAGTATTATAACCCCAGTTTCATAATAGTTACGCTGCCCGATTGATTTAGGGTTCCGTAACAACTGTCGTGGTTCTGCCTGACGTAGTTGTTGGAATGCCGTCTCGGGGAGGGTATCATTAATATTTTCAAAGGGTTATGATACTAACCAATGTACATTTGTATAAATTATAGATTATATCCAGGAAACCCTTACGCGAAGTCTAAGATAGCAATGTGAGTTTATCCTCTTTTTGTTAACCTTTTTGTAATATTTTACAAAACCTTAAATGTTTTACAATGCGATTAAGCAGTGATTGAGTCTTTGTAGTTCTTCAATTACTGCCGGTATGTTGGGGTTTTGTATACAAAATTTACTACACTGTGAGTAGTAAGTCGGGATGGCAATACGTTACCATTGGACAATGAGTTAGCCTATGGGTAATATGACCCACAAGTCAGTGGATTGACAGTACTAAATGGAGTAATTGTGTAGAAATAAACAATGTGATCGCTCTCAATACTGTTCACTGTGACTTTTTATTTAAACTTGATTAAACTGGGATTCACTCACCAGTATTTCTGACTTACAAATGTTTTTAAAACGCGTTTCAGGTAACAAAATGTGACAGCCAATTAGTAAAAAGCCAGCTGGAGAGCACTGAAGGCTTGGGAAAAATGTGGCTATAAAAGTTACCTAATAAACGATGTTTTAAATTCAATAAAATAGGGTTTGTCCCTATAAATGTATTGTAATAAGAAACTTGGGTTTTGCCCATGTGTTTATTAATATCAATTATGGTGGTTTTACTCTGATAAACATTTCCTAACTACGGTCCTGATGTAATTTCCGCTGCCAAATTAAATTAACGCAACACTGATACCACCGGAAATCTGAGCTCGCGTCCGCCCGTTCCCGGGACAGATAAGGGATCGGGGGTTGCGACACATGGCATATGCCATGTCACTTCCCTTGGCTTGTAACACCGTATTCCACCATTCTAATGCTTCTTCCTTGAAAAGGTGAGAAGCATACATGACTTTATCCTCCTCGGCACATTTACTTATTTTAATTACTGCCACGGTTTTCTCCAACCAACGTAGCGCTGCAGTTGCCCCTTCATTGCCTGCAAATTCGACAGGTTTACAGGCAAGAAATTCCTTGTAAGTGCAACCAGGCGTTGCAGCTTTTATTTTCTTAAGGAATGGGGCTTGCATCACATCATTATCATTATTATTAATGTTGCCGCCTCCATTTACACTATTACTGAAATTATCTCCATGAGTACGTTTGCTGGGAATAATTGGTTGAGGTTCAACTGGATTTCGGGCAGCAGCAAGGATTGCTGGAATAGCATTGGCTATTCCTTGAGAAACGATATTCTCTATATCTTGCCTATTCAGAAGTTGATCTCCATTGTTTTGTTCGGATTGGTTAACCTCGTTAACTGGTTTATTACTAGCGTGTTCCATCTGGTAATTAATATATATAAGTGATTAGCATAAGATAAATAACAACCAAGGCACATTAAAACAATCGCACATAATCACGTATAGCCAAAATTGTCGACTTTGCGACGTTGATCTTTTTATATATATTAGTAGGCATCCGTACACACCGGTTATCTTACAAAAGTTTTATTTTAGGTTATTTTACATAATTATGTTTTTATCATTATTTATTATTATTAAACACGTAACCACACAACCACATACGATCCCCGTCAGCTGGCACTTCAGAAACGACGTTCCCTTTCGTCGTACTTCCAGGAGATCTGTTCTCCCACTTCCCGGATTCGATTCCCTGCGTCCACCAGCTCCTCACCATAGTGGCGGAGTTCAGCCAAGTTCTCGGTGCTCATTGGTGGGTTTGGTGCAGTCTCCGGGTCAAACTGAGGGAAAAATGTATTAGGGTTATTCAAAAGATTTTGAAATTGCCAATCACTTGTCCACCATTCTTCCAGCTCTCCTGGTAGAAGTTGGTGGCTGACAATGGGGTCTGGGATAGCAGGTTCCAAATTCACTGGAAGTTGCGATTCAATTGGGTAACTGAAGAGGCCTTCATTGGCAGGTCCAATGAGGTCACAATTTGCCAATTTGCGATCAAGTTCCTCCCAGGGTGGCATTTCCTGGGCTTGCCCTGAACTTTCCCCGATCTCTTTTCCTTTCCCTTTATCATTTGGTTCCACAGTCTTTTTAATCCTCTGTGCGGCTGGCTTCTTCCTCCGTACGCGTCTCCAGCCTACGATTCTCCTTCTTTTCTTCGTCTTGGGTTTCTCCTGGGCTTGAGCCTGGAACTCCATAGGTTCTTCAGTGTCGGCCAGATAATCGGAAAAGTCTCTGGAAACTTCCATGTCAGCAGAATGGATAGTGATATTCTGAAGAGCTTCAGACAACTCATTCATGCTGTTAGCATATATGAAAACACACATAAACTTAAGTTAAAATTTCATAAATTAAATTTTCACAGAATCACAGAATGGCAACTAGGAAAATTAAGTATTTCTAAATACTTAATTGGCTTAAATCAGTGGCTCTGATACCACCTTTTTCTGTCACGGCCCCCGTCCCGGTATGACCCGGTCCAGGAGCAACAGAAAACCCGTGGTATTTATGAATTGAGTTGACAGCGGAAGTTTAACAGGATCTTTTAAAACTTGAAAATGCCCAATTTAATTTATTTCATAATTTGGGGATAACACCCGTAATTTACAATAAAGGTGATTTCACTGGGAAACCCCCGTTTTACAAAAAAACATGTTTCTTTATTTTATTGAGCCACTTCTTCAAGCTTGCAGTGCTACATGGCACTTTTTCCTTGATCATAGCAGATCACCTGAAACATGTTTTAAAAAAGTTTTATCAGCAGGGAAATACTGGCGAGTCACTCAAGTTGCACAAAACGACAAACAGTTATAATATACAGTATTAAGGGTGATTATATTGTTTCTATCTACCAATTACCCCAAATCGATATTTGTCACTCGACAGTATCTGTGACAATGGTCAGATCACCCATTGGCTAACCCGTTGTCCAATGGTGACGGGTATCAAGTAATGTATACAAAACCCCCACATACCGGTTGTAATTGAAGATTACAAAGACTTAATCCCTGTAATTAAAACTTTTAAAATAAATAGAGTTTTGGGAAAACAATTTGATAAAAAGAGAATGACTCACATTGCAAGTTTAGACGGCCAGCGTTTAGCCTACTGATTTTAGCCTGGTTAACCTAATTCAAATAACAATGCGCACGAAAACTAGGTCAGTAACTTAATACAACTTTTACGACAACTCACGAGATCAAAACCTTCATGACGAATGACAAAGAATAGCCCAAATACGGGCAGCACTTAAACATCCATCGGATTGGTTTTTATCGATCGAACATTGAATCGTAGTAGTGATCGAGTTATTACCCTGTTATCGCGGCAGAATTTCTTGCTTGTGTGTGTTTTTGGACTAAACAGATGATATCTCAGCGTAGAAATTGAATTTTAACGTCGAACCAACGCCAAAATACAAGTGCCAACCCCTAGGATTTATACTGAAAATTGGTCCCTGTCGCGTGGCGCGACGGGTACCCTTCTAGCATAGGGTACCCTCGTGTATTTGTAGCATGGGTGAGTCAGCGGTTCGATTAAATTCGAATCCTACAGCGAACTCTAAGGATAATCGTCAAATAGGGAATACCCCCCCTGAGTTTTAGGGGCCCTGATCCTAGTTCCGATTGTTCTGAAAATTTTAGGGGTCATGCAATATTACTTGGGGGTCTCAATTAGGGTTCCCTATTGGACATAATAGACTAAGAAATGGAAATTTTAAATGAGAGTTGTTACATATGGGATATACATACATATTCTAATACACGTATATTACTCAAATATATTTTGAATCAATTTTAGAAACGTCAAACTTACTTACCATAAGTACTTCTTGGAATAAATAAATATACAATAAATTGAGAGTTAAGTTTTGATATTTTAAACCCATATGGTTCAACCGACTAGTTAAAAATAAATTTATTCCTATGAGTCCAGAAAGTTTATATTTTGATTAATTTATTTCTCAAACTTTTATTTATCCATCCTTAAATTCCAAAATATTATATTTAATAAATTTAACAGAAATTTATTTCAATATACTACTTTTAAAGGATAAATAAAGTTTTGGAAATAAGCTTGACGATGGGTATCATCAGATATTACAAAATAATATTATATATATGTGTGTGTATATATGTATTATATAAGTTTAAATATTAAACTAAATATTTGGAAATTTTTGTTTTATTTCTAAATAATAAATATACATATGTATATACATGATAGAATCTCTTGACGGTATACACAATATAATAATCAAATATCTTCTGAAGATAAACATAAGAGAAAATAGTACTAGTGATTCTTATAAAAGCATGAAGTCATTATAAGAATAAACCATGAAACGTATTAGGTTTTAAAAATACCATATGTCTCAATGAAATATTCCTTGTAACGGAATCTAAGGTTATATATGCATAAATAGAGTTAGCTGTAAGTATACTCATCACATCGAACCCAGCTATAGAGTCAACGGAGACAATTATATTTCTGTCAAAACTTCATTTTCCAAGCAAAAGAAAAACCACAACCATAATAATATCTATGCTTAAAAGAATTAAGATATTAATAATTACTGGTAACATCTAGAATAGTATTTAGACTTTAACCTAAGAAAAATGCCTTAGTATAAAGCTTCAAGATAAGCCAATTACTTGCGTAGATAAAGTGTGATGGTTATTGGTATGCCGTGAGGATAATGACTAGAACAGTGCAAGTATGATAAATAAGCAATAACACCTGACCACTGTTATTTCTTGTTTATTGGTACTACTCGGTTCTAGAATATGATCTATCATGAGAATACTAATTTCCTTATTCACTGATACAAGCCATAATAAATGATGTACTTTTAAAAATCATAATTTGAGAGAAATTCTATTTAAGGGAATTACAATGATAATTACCTCTCCGGCAAGACTGGGTATGGTGTAGTAGACTCTCCAGCTTGTCCGGGTAAGATGGGGGTACCTCTCCGGCGAGACCGGGTGAGATGGGGTATATGTTATGAAATTCCCTAAATAGCACCATAATCTGATATCTGAATCCGTTAAATACATTAACCTTATGAACAATATTACAAGTATGTGAAATATATGATTATATAGATATGTATATCTATAAGAAAATCCAAAGACCCTAAATGATTGACAATTAGGGATAAATCACGAATAGGTGTGTCAATAATTTCAGGAATCTCTCGTATACATCTATAATTCCGATATCAAACATTATTTCGTTCGATCATCCATCCCGTAATTCGTGCGACAAGATGAACGGCAGGAACTTTTTAAGTTGGAACGCCATTGAAATTATAAAATTCCCCTTGCGATTATTAACGCGTTAGGAAACCTATAACTAAAAAGTTGTGCGAAGACACAAAAACATCTAAAAATTTACGCTAACAGTAATTTTACTTCATTAAAAACTCTTGAGAAGATAAGAATCTCAAAATATAGAGAATAGTTCTGGTCAAAGTTCAAAGCAAAAACCAGAATAAACTAGGATCATGACAAACTAAAAGTATTCATCCATATTTCAGCAAATCTCGAGGACGAGATTTAAAACAAGGTGGGGAGGATGTAACATTTCCAAAATTTTAAAAATTTAAAATAAAGTTATTACATAAGTAGGTCATGGGTAAGTTAACCGATAAAAATATAAGGTGTTTTGGCAAACGTAGGAACCGTTTAATAATTAATTTATAAAAATACATTATATTTGAACCTACTCCGTTTTTAATGAAACTTGGTTCAAAATGTAGATACAAATATTCTCGTTCTAATAACATATTCATTATTTTATAAAAGATCATATTTTAAAAGTTATAAACGCCAAATAAGTGAAGCAGTTGAATTAATTATAATATATAAATCAATAATATTAAAATCAAATAAATTATAACATTCACATTTAATGTGAACGTGATTTTTAAAATAAAATAATGAAATAATATGAAAAGTGAAACTAAAACATGACTTGTAATATCAAGTATGCATTTGAGTAAAGTATACGTGTCCAGCAAAGAATCAAACATCAAATTGTGAATTTAATTATGATGGATACGTGGCTCCTTGGAAACGTAATTCCTAAGATTTCAATCTATATATATATATATATATATATATATATATATATAAAGCAAAGTGTAACACCTCGTAAAATCATGTCCAATATAGTAACGACACGTGTCATGGACTTTAAACGCGTAACAAATTGAATATGAGGGACTAAAGTTGACAAATGAAGAAAGTATATGTATATAAGGATACAAAGTGTCAACATTTGATAATTTTACCTTTCAACAACCTTACACGATGTTTATACCCTAAAACGAATGTATCATGAAGCATATGAAACCGTTTGTGGAAGAAAGTGAAAGTTTACAAGACGCGAGGGTTAAATGTGTCAACATGTTTAATTTATACCTCTGAGTGACCTTTTAGCGAACCTGGAGCCTTGTAACGATTAATTATACTCCCAAGAATAAGTGGTAAAAATTTCACAAGGTTTCGATATCGTATGAGAAAGATACGCTAACTTTCGTAATTAAGGGGTTAAAAGCGTCAACGAGGAAAAACTTGTGTTTTAGGTTATCGTTTAACAAAACTGGACCTAATGATGATTGGTTATATCTCATGGATCATAGAAATATAAATTTCATGGGTTAAAAGTGCCTAAAATGGAAGAAATTACGCTTTAGAAGGTCCAGGGGACGAAAATGACAATTTTTGAAACTTGTTGGCTGGTCCCCTACCCCCTGGCGCTACGCCACCACTGAGGCACACCTCCGTCGCGCGGCGCGACAGACTGCCAGTTCAGTAAAAGTCTTTTTAACGTGGCAGCTTGCATGTTTGCTAAGTTTCGCCACCCTCTAGCTGCTTGAAACACGTCCCTAGACACTTGTTTTCATCTCTAGAGATGCCATAACACCTGGATCAATCTCCATGACCCTTCCTTGGCTATAAATAGATCCATTGTTGCAACTTGTGAACTTACATTTGAGCATTACACTTGAAAACTTCCAAACACTTGTTCTGGAGATTCCTGGAGCTCAAGACCACTTCCCAAGGATCCTTAGTCGTGAATAGGACCTCAGTAAGTGTCCTTAACCTCTCTTAATTCAGTTTTATTAGTTTAATGGCCTAAAGTCAAACCCGTCGTAATTAAGGTTTGACTTAGTGATTAATCACTAATGGTCCAGTCAATTCTCGAATTAAAAGTAGCTTTGAGTTGGTAATTATGTGGGTAATAAACCCTTAAAAGGGCACCCTCTGATTCCCATTCTAACTAGGTCAATTGTCGGGTCAAACTTGATTATAAAAAGTCAATAGAAAGCTAATTTTCGCATAAACACATAATTAACAATGTAGAAGTTATGAAACCTGTTTTATCACTCATATAACTTGGTAATTAATGTAAGAACATGTCTAAGCATGTTCAACCCGACAATTTTCAGTTTAAGCTCGGTTCGGAACCGAAATTCGTAAAAGTAGACTTTTGCTTTGACTTTCAGTTCTGACCCAATGTAGCACATTTTAGAATTGCCTTAAAGCTCTATTAGGACCAAGTTATAGATTAGTGTAACCCTCTGAGGTTATACAACTTGGTTCATTAGTTATTCGATTCATGTACATGTTTCCGTTATATGCCTAAATATTGACCATAATGCCCTTTTGACCTTAAAACAAGAATTTTGAAAATGTGAGAGGACAATAATCTTTATTACTGAATTAAAAACATGTCCCAAAAATTTCACATCAGTTTGAGGTCTAGATTAAGAGTTATGCTCAATAGCGTAATTAGAAGCTTTTTATTAATTAAACGGCGTAATTAGCATAAAGCCTATCTAAACCCAATTTTTGATACCAAACTTTTTACCTACTGATGTAAAGTAATATTTTGGGATTTTTGAAGATTTTTATTTATTTTTAGGCTGAGCATAACATAGGGTCATAGCTTTGATTCGGTAATTGTCTGTTTTGCCCTTTTGGCCTATAAAATGAGTTTTACATAATATTTTGATACCAAACCTTTTGCTACTGATTTTATATAATAAATAAAATATCTTGAGTCTTCTGGAATGATAAAAATATCAGCTTTTCTTTTAAAACCCAGAAATCGCTTAAAACCGTCTTTTTACGCGTTTAAAACGCATAGTATGTATTAAAACCATTTTTCTCATATAAGACTTAATACCTACTGATGTTTTAAGCAAATTTTTATATTTTAACAGTAAGCAAAAGTTTTAAACTCAGATTTCAAATTTTGACCTTTAAAGCTTATGTGAAATTACCAAAATGTCCCTACAGTGCATAGTTTGGTTATAAAAGGTAAATTTCACATATATGCCATACTCTACTATTATGACTTATAAAAATAAGTATTTTTACTAAATATATCAGACCTCAAACTCAGATTTATATTTAAACCCTTTATAAGCTTTAAAATGACCAAAATACCCCTACGGGGCATAATTTGAGTTTAAATTCATTTTGGGCATAATGGAAGGTATCTTACTGATATCACAACATATTTAAGGCATATTAACTCAGGAAACCTGTTCATGAATCATTTGGTTACCCGTTACGCATTATTCGCGTTCGGTGCGGTTTATGTAACTAGTTTGCATAAATTAGCCGAAAAGGGTCAAACCTTATCATTTTTATCTCAAAATATAGAATGTGTTTAGTTTACCCATATTATACATGTATACAAACTTGTCGGTTCTAAACCACATTCTAATCCGGTCTTCGCTTAATCCTGTGTTTTGAACCATATATCTTCCTTTAAAACTAACCGGTCTAAGTTTAGACTTAATTAAGACCCGTTAGGAATCTAATAGGTTATTAAAACATTCGTTCCCGATTAGGAGCCCGGTAAAAGCTACTTGCACTCGCCGTTTGTGATTTATACTTGCTCAGGTAAATACTTTTAACTTATTTTCCCTATACGGGCTTGGGATACGGTATTATAATAATACCGCTTGGTCGGGTATGTAATTGTTTAAATCGAATTGTGATTAATATATTTACATAACCCGTTTTAATCTGTTTTATTTGGTATATGGCCCTTGGGGGGATAATGACCATGTCCCGGATATCCTTGGCATCATTCATTGAAATGGCCACGACCTAAGCACGGGGTGTAGGCATACACCTGACAGCTGCATATGTAAAAACTGGTAACCCACTTTAAGGAATTAACCTTGTGGGCATTATGCCTGTGGCGTGTCAGTTAATCTTGTCCGGCTCTTCTAACCGGCCCTGACGGACGACAAATAAGTAAAACTGTATACAAGATTATTTTTAAATAATTGTCCCAAGTTATAAAAGATATTTTGTGCCTTGTGCATTCAAATCAATTTTTATACTCTTTTCAAAATGAGTCACTTAATTGTATTTACCAGTGTAAACTGACGTATTTTCCCAAAAAGGCTAAGTGCCGGTACTAAACGGAATAGGCTGGCTACTCCTAGCATTACTAAAGAGTCTTGCGAGCTTAAGATGTTAAAGTCTATTGAACAATGATCTTTTTATCTTTTGATCCGCCTGTGGATCCTTTACAGTCCATTTGTAATACTTTGATATTACTTTTTATTCGGTTTGTAATGTGATTCATCTTTTGCTTCCGTTGTGCATTTAAATTGTGTTGTTTGACTATGATGATATCAACTACGTCACAATACTCCCCACCGGTAATACGTGGAAATATCAGGGTGTGACAGGTTGGTATCAGAGCCAACATTGAGTGAATTGAACACTAGCCTTTTGTGTTTAATCTCAATGACACAGTTTGCACATTCCTCGACTTCCGAGTCTAGACAAAGAACTTAGGACTAATCCAAATTTGTTTTATTTTAATTTTGTCCTTTATTTTCTTTGTTGTGTCCTTTGTTTGTTTTGACAGGTACAAAAAGATGCCACCAAGAATCAGAGGAAGAGGTAGAGGCAGGGGGCCATTCATCGCCCCCAACGATCACGAGGCCGGGCCTTCACACCGGCGAACTCCATCAGACTCATTAAGCAAAAGTCCTCAGGAAAACTGGAGGACCCATGTGGAACCCATGAGGCGTTCAGTCTCGCTGAGCTCCTCACCTTCTTACCAAAATTCTTACGGGCCTCAATCGGAAAATGAGCCCCACAACTCACACCATTCTTTTATACCCCTCCAAAGCCACAACTCACCCTTCAACGACCCAACACCCTACTTCCAAAGCCGGTTCAACTCGGCAAACCTAGTTGAAGAGCCAATGGGTTATAACCCGTTGGGACCGGAGGACCATTTCTCCATGGATATGGAGGAGGATCCGAAACCTGCCCAACCACCAACCGGAACACCTACACACCCCATCGAGATTTCGGATGGGTCACCTTTTCTTGGATCACCTTATAGTGGTCCCGACAGCTACGAGGCGAGGTTTACCCAATTCGACTGGGTGTTTACTCCCAGTTACCACTCGTCTCCGCATCAGCAGCAACAGCCACAGCAGGATCCCTCCGAGGATTCCCGTTTTGTAGCGGTCACTCCACCGCCACCACCACCAGTTCAGCAACAGCCTCCGGAGCCACCGAGGCGTAGGAGATCAACCGTACGGATGCCCGTGTGAGGCGGAGTCCGTATCAGCACCCCTCAACCTTCAAGTGGCAGTCATTATCCGCCACTATATGAAGACCCACAAATGGGTGGGCCTTCGAACCCTGTTTCTGAAGTGGAGTCTGTGCCAGTCGCACCGCCACCAGTGGGCTTTAACAACCCAATTCCTACGTACGCCGGTGTATCGGCGTATAACCCTTTTGAGCAGCCGGCCCATACTAACTACAACTACGCCGAGGCTGACCCATACCTGGTTGCAGAAAACTACAACGCTTATCATCCCGAGGGGCCCTTAGGAGTCCCATATCAGACTGGGTATCCACCCAATGGGTACCAATACCCGCCACCTCCTCAACCTCTGCAACATCAGCAGCCGTCGCAGCCAAAATTGATACCACCAGAGCGACAACAGGAGGTTCTCGAAAGGTTGAGCCAGGTTGAGCGGGAGTTCCAAGAAGAGCGTAGGAACAACCGTGAATTTTTCAAGGGTTTGGCAAGCTTAATCAAGGGGAAGAGCAAAAAGGATCATTAAATCCTTTATTTGTTTATTTGTATTTCTTTATTGTTAAATCAAGTCCCTGCGTGGACATCTGTTTTTGTAACCAGTCCCTGCGAGGACTTGTAGTTTCTGTTTAGCCCCTGCGTGGGCATGTCTTTTTTTAGCCCCTGCGTGGGCAAGTTATTTCGGTTAAAGTCCCGTTTAGGGCAATCGTGTACTTGTTTAAATTTTAGTGGAATGGTTAAATTTAAAATTTCATTTTTGTCCTGTACTGCATAATATATATATATATATATAATAAATGAAAAATATCATTCCTTTTATAAGATCTGCCATTATAATAAAATACAAAAATCTAAAAAGGACAAAACCTAGCCCATGTGTCATATTAAGACAGGGCCATGATGGTAGATCCTCAATTAGATTCAGATCCTTGTTAATATCTCAATTTAGGATTTGCTCCGCGTTAAATATTAATAAGAATCTTAAAAGGTATAACCTAGCTTACGTGTCATTATAAGACCTGGCCATGATGGTAAAACCTGTCTAAAAAGATTCAAATCCTTGTTAACATCTGAAAACATATTAACATTCCTGGCTAAGGTGATTCGTAAAAATCACATGTGTCATCCTTACATTGGATTATTCAAAATCCTTCCTTATTATTTAAACATCCATTTGTGATGTAGGGCCTACGAGCCATAATCATTGTCATATAAGACTAAAGACAGTGGTGGTCTACGACTTCCTGTCAATAAAAGGTAATGAACTACGTTCAAACCTTAATACCTTGATTCTTTGAAATCATGGTTTATAATTTAAATTGTCCTTGTGACTTGGCCTTTTGTGCTATTATTATAATTTAATTAAAACAAGGGATTATTATAATAAAAATCCTGAATGAATAATATTTAACAAATTAACCAATATGGTTATTAATACCATGGTTAATAAATCATCAAGAATGATATTACTGTATTAGACTTCTGAATAAATAATTATCATCAATTTATGTAGCCAGCAAGCTACATGGCAGAGTCTGAAGAAATAAACAGTCACCCTCGGGAAAATCATGACACTACCAGGATCAATGTGACCGGTGCGGAACTTCAAGCACTAATTGATAATGCTGTTACCAAGGCCATAGATAGGCAATTAAATGATTCAAGTGGTACTCGAAGCAAGGCCTCATCTGTACCCCATTCTAAACCTAAGACTCACTCTGAGGCTCATAGTAAGCCACCATCAAAGAAGGATGATGACCGACACTCATCAAATCAGCATATTGTTCCGTCGAAGAAAATTGTACTCGATCAAGAACCACGTATTAGGGGTTGTTCCTATAAGTATTTCGTGTCTTGTAAACCCCGAGATTTCACTGGGGAAAAAGGAGCTATCGACTGCATAACGTGGTTAGACGAGATGGACACCGAAGTTGACATTAGTGGTTATGCTGATAGGGATGTTGTGAAGTATGTATCTCAGTTATTTAAAGGAGAAGCACTAGCCTGGTGGAGGTCTCTAATCCAGGCTACTGGGAAGATTCCATTGTACAATCTGTCTTGGGATTAGTTTGTTGCACTCATCAAAGAAAATTACTGCCCTCAGCATGAGGTTGAAAAGATTGAGTCAGACTTCTTATCTCTAGTGATGAAAAACTTAGACTGTCAGACTTACCTTACTAGCTTTAATACCATGTCTCGACTGGTTCCATATTTGGTGACACCGGAGCCCAAGCGAATAGGTCGTTTCATTGGGGGTTTAGCCCCAGAGATCAAAGCTAGTGTAAAGGCATCCCGACCTGCTACCTTTAGGTCGGCAGCTGATCTATCTTTGTCTCTTACTTTGGATGCGGTCAGGATGAGATCGCTTAAGAACTCGGAGGAAGGTAAGAGAAAACGTGAGGACGATAACTCACGTCGGTCTGAGAAGAAGTTTAAGGGAACCACAGACCACAAGAAGAAGTTTGGGTCTGGCAAGAGTAGTCAGCAAGCAGATGAGAAGCCAAAGTGCAAAACCTGCCAAAAACGTCACTTTGGAAAATGCAGGTTTGAATCCAAGTCCTAGTCAAAACCGTCTGCATGTGGGTTATGCAAATCCAAGGAGCACAAGATGATAGAGTGCAAGAAGATAAAGGATGCAACGTGCTATAACTGTAACGAGAAAGGGCACATCAAGTCCAACTGCCCTAAATATGCCAAAAAGCCTGAAGAAGTAAAAAAGACCAATGCAAGGGTCTTTCAAATGGATGCACGAGAAGCTGTTCAGGACGATAATGTGATAACAGGTACCTTCCTTGTTAATGATGTTTATGTAAGGGTTTTATTTGATTCGGGCGCGGATAAGTCATTTGTAGATGATAAGTTTTGTAAGTTGTTGAATTTACCTGTTAAAACCTTAAGCGTGAAATATGAGGTAGAATTGGCTGATGGTACCTTAGAGACAGCCTCGACTGTGTTAGATGGATGTTTTATATCCATTAGGAACCACTCTTTTCCGTTATCCTTACTTCTTTTGAAATTAGCTGGTTTCGACATAGTAATAGGCATGGATTGGTTATCTCATAACCAAGCCCAGATTTTGTGTAACAAGAAGCAAGTGGTAATCAAGACTCCGTATGGTGAGCCACTTACCATACAGGGAGACACTCAGTATGGGTTACCTGAGCAAGTGTCTATGCTCAAGGCATCGAGGTGTTTGAAGAAAGGTTGTGTCATTTATATGGCACAGGTAACTATTGATGAACAGAAGCCCAAGGTTGAAGAAATCCTTGTCATTTCTGAATATCCAGAAGTATTCCCTGAAGAACTACCTGGTTTACCACCAGATAGGCAAGTGGAGTTCAGAATCGACATTATACCTGGAGCAGCACCTGTTGTAAGAGCACCTTACCGGTTAGCCCCAACTGATATGAAAGAGTTGAGAACTCAGTTGGATGATTTGCTGGCAAAAGGATTTATTAGACCTAGTTCGTCTCCTTGGGGAGCACCAATCCTGTTTGTAAAGAAGAAAGATGGATCGATGCATCTATGCATCGATTATCGCGAGCTTAACAAAGACACTATCAAGAATAGATATCCATTGCCCATGATCGACGATCTGTTCGATCAATTGCAAGGGGCAAGTTACTTCTCTAAGATTGATTTAAGGTCAGGCTACCATCAACTGAAGGTTAAAGATGAAGATGTACACAAGACTGCATTTAGGACTCGTTATGGTCATTACGAGTTCCTAGTGATGCCTTTTGGGCTCACTAATGCACCAGCAGCGTTCATGGATCTCATGAATCGCGTATGCAAGCCCTACTTGGATAAATTTGTCATCGTCTTCATCGATGACATTCTTATTTACTCAAAGAATCAAGCTGACCACGAGAAACATCTTCGTTGTATCCTTTCACTGCTTCAACAAGAGAAACTCTATGCCAAGTTTTCGAAATGTGAATTTTGGCTTCGTGAAGTCCAGTTCCTTGGACACGTGGTTAGTGAGTGTGGTATCCAGGTGGATCCCGCTAAGGTTGAAGCTGTCATGAATTGGCAAGAGCCGAAGACACCCACAGAGATTTGTAGCTTTTTGGGTTTGGCAGGATACTATAGGCGATTTATTGAAAACTTCTCAAGGATTGCTGCACCCCTAACCTCACTAACCCGCAAGAATATCAAGTTTGATTGGGGTCCTAAGCAGCAAGAGTCTTTTGACATTCTTAAGCAGAAGTTGAGCAATGCACCTGTGTTGACATTGCCTGATGGAATAGAAGAATTTGTGGTTTACTGCGACGCATCGCACACTGGCATGGGATGTGTGCTAATGCAGAAAGGTAAAGTTATTGCATACGCTTCCCGACAATTAAAAGTGCACGAGAAGAATTACACCACCCACGATTTGGAGTTGGGTGCCGTTGTGTTTGCACTAAAACTTTGGAGGCATTATTTGTATGGTACCAAGTGTGTGATCTATTCTGATCACAAGAGCCTTCAACATCTATTTAATCAGAAGGATCTGAATATGAGGCAACGACGATGGATGGAGACACTGAATGATTATGATTGTGAAATCAGATACCATCCAGGTAAGGCGAATGTGGTTGCCAATGCCTTAAGTAGGAAGGAAAGGGTTAAGCCCATAAGAATCAATGCCAAGAGCATTGAATTGAAAAACAGAACACCAGAAGCCGTCAGGTTTGCTGCAACAACCTGAACTTCCTACCTGGAAATGGGAAATGGTGACTATGGATTTTATCACCAAGTTGCCAAAGACGAAGAGAGGAAATGATATTATTTGGGTTATAGTGGATAGACTGACTAAGTCAGCCCACTTCTTACCTATTAAGGAAACACACAACTCAGATAAGTTAGCTCAGCTATACGTGGACGAGATTGTATCTCTCCACGGAGTGCCAGTATCTATCATCTCTGATAGGGATACGAGGTATACATCGCATTTTTGGAAAAGCTTTCAGCAATCCCTAGGCACTCGATTGAATTTCAACACAGCATATCATCCTCAGACGGATGGTCAGAGCGAGCGAACTATTCAGACACTCGAAGATATGCTACGAGCTTGTGTTATTGACTTAGGAGGAAGTTGGGATGATCATCTTCCATTGATCGAATTTTCATATAATAATAGCTATCATTCCAGTATTCAAGCTGCACCATTTGAAGCTTTATATGGAAGAAAGTGCAGAACGCCCGTTTGTTGGGCAGAAGTTGGAGATGTCCAACTAACAGGACTTGATATAGTCCTAGAGATGACAGATAAGATTGTACAGATACGAGATCGTCTCAAAGTTTCCAGGGATAGGCAGAAAAGCTACGCAGATAAACGGCGTAAACCTCTAAAGTTCGAGGTTGGTGACAAAGTGTTACTGAAAGTATCACCCTGGAAAGGGGTAATGCGTTTTGGTAAGAAAGGTAAGTTAAACCCGAGATATATAGGACCATTCGAGATCATCGAATGTGTCGGAACAGTGGCTTATAAGTTAAATTTGCCTGGAGAGCTCAGTGGTATTCATAATGTATTCCACATCTGCAATCTGAAGAAATGTCTAGCTGATGAATCACTAGTCATACCACATATATGAGAGCCTGAAATTTGTTGAGAAACCTTTGTCGATTGAGGATCGACAGGTTAAGAAGCTTCGAAGGAAGCAGGTACCAATTGTAAAGGTTAAATGGGATGCCCGTAGAGGTCCCGAGTATACATGGGAGGTAGAGTCCACAATGAAAGAAAAGTACCCTCATTTATTTCAGTAAATCTCGAGGATGAGATTTCTTTTAAGGGGGTGAGGATGTAACACCTCGTAAAATCATGTCCAATATAGTAACGACACGTGTCATGGACTTTAAACGCGTAACAAATTGAATATGAGGGACTAAAGCTGACAAATGAAGAAAGTATATGTATATAAGGATACAAAGTGTCAACATTTGATAATTTTGCCTTTCAAAAACTTTACACGATGTTTATACCCTAAAACGAATGTATCATGAAGCATATGAAACCGTTTGTGGAAGAAAGTGAAAGTTTACAAGACGCGAGGGTTAAATGTGTCAACATGTTTAAGTTATACCTCTGAGTGACCTTTTAGCGAACCTCGAGCCTTGTAACGATTAATTATACTCCCAAGAATAAGTGGTAAAAATTTCATAAGGTTTCGATATCGTATGAGAAAGATACGCTAACTTTCGTAATTAAGGGGTTAAAAGCGTCAACGAGGCAAAACTTGTGTTTTCGGTTATCGTTTAATGAAACTGGACCTAATGATGATTGGTTATATCTCATGGATCATAGAAATATAAATTTCATGGGTTAAAACTGCCTAAAATGGAAGAAATTACGCTTTAGAAGGTCCAGGGGGCGAAAATGACAATTTTTAAAACTTGTTGGCTGGTCCCCTACCCCTTGGCGCTACGCCACCACTGAGGCACACCTCCGTCGTGCGGCGCGACGGACTGCCAGTTCAGCAAAAGTCTTTTTAACGTGGCAGCTTGCATGTTTGCTAACTTCCGCCACCCTCTAGCTGCTTGAAACACGTCCCTAGACACTTGTTTTCATCTCTAGAGATGCCATAACACCTGGATCAATCTCCATGAGCCTTCCTTGGCTATAAATAGATCCATTGTTGCAACTTGTGAACTTACATTTGAGCACTACACTTGAAAACTTCCAAACACTTGTTCTGGATATTCCTGGAGCTCAAGACCACTTCCCAAGGATCCTTAGTCGTGCATAGGACCTCAGTAAGTGTCCTTAACCTCTCTTAATTCAGTTTTATTAGTTTAATGGCCTAAAGTCAAACCCGTCGTAATTAAGGTTTGACTTAGTGATTAATCACTAATGGTCCAGTCAATTCTCGAATTAAAAGTAGCTTTGAGTTGGTAATTATGTGGGTAATAAACCCTTAAAAGGGCACCCTCTGATTCCCACTCTAACTAGGTCAATTGTCGGGTAAAACTTGATTATAAAAAGTCAAAAGAAAGCTAATTTTCACATAAACACATAATTAACAATGTAGAAGTTATGAAACCTGTTTTATCACTCATATAACTTGGTAATTAATGTAAGAACATGTCTAAGCATGTTCAACCCGACAAATTTCAGTTTAAGCTCGGTTCGGAACCGAAATTCGCAAAAGTAGACTTTTGCTTTGACTTTCAGTTCTGAACCAATGTAGCATATTTTAGAATTGCCTTAAAGCTCTATTAGGACCAAGTTATAGATTAGTGTAACCCTCTGAGGTTATACAACTTGGTTCATTAGTTATTCGATTCATGTACATGTTTCTGTTATATGCCTAAATATTGACCATAATGCCCTTTTGACCTTAAAAAAGGAATTTTGAAAATGTGAGAGGACAATAATCTTTATTACTAAATTATAAACATGTCCCTAAAATTTCACATCAGTTTGAGGTCTAGATTAAGAGTTATGCTCAATAGCGTAATTAGAAAGCTTTTTATTAATTAAACGGCGTAATTAGCATAAAGCCTATCTAAACCCAATTTTTGATACCAAAATTTTTACCTATTGATGTAAAGTAATATTTTGGGATTTTTGAAGATTTTTATTTATTTTTAAGCTGAACATAACATAGGGTCATAGCTTTGATTCGGTAATTGTCGGTTTTGCCCTTTTGGCCTATAAAATGAGTTTTACATAATATTTTGATACCAAACATTTTGCTACTGATTTTATATAATAAATAAAATATTTTGAGTCTTCTAGAATGATAAAAATATAAGCTTTTCTTTAAAAACCCGGAAATCGCTTAAAACCGTCTTTTTACGGGTTTAAAACGTATAGTATGTATTAAAACCATTTTTCTCATATAAGAATTAATACCTACTGATGTTTTAAGCAAATTTTTATATTTTAACAGTAAGCAAAAGTTTTAAACTCAGATTTCAAATTTTGACCTTTAAAGCTTATGTGAAATTACCAAAATGCCCATACGGCGCATAGTTTGGTTATAAAAGGTAAATTTCACATATATGCCATACTCTACTATTATGACTTATAAAAATAAGTATTTTTACTGAATATATCAGACCTGAAACTCAGATTTATTTTTAAACCATTTTATAAGCTTTAAAATGACCAAAATACCCCTACGGGGCATAATTTGAGTCTAAATTCATTTTGGGCATAATGGAAGGTATCTTGCTGATATCACAACATATTTAAGGCATATTAACTCAGGAAACCTGTTCATGAATCATTTGGTTACCCGTTACGCATTATTCGCGTTCGGTGCGGTTTATGTAACTAGTTTGCATAAATTAGCCGAAACGGGTCAAACCTTATCATTTTTATCTCAAAATCCAGAATGTGTTTAGTTTACCCATATTATACAAGTATACAAACTTGTCGGTTCTAAACCACATTCTAATCCGGTCTTCGCTTAATCGTGCGTTTTGAACCGTATATCTTCCTTTAAAACTAATCGGTCTAAGTTTAGACTTAATTAAGACCCGTTAGGAATCTAATAGGTTATTAAAACCTTCGTTCCAGATTAGGAGCCCGGTAAAAGCTACTTGCACTCGCTGTTTGTGATTTATACTTGCTCAGGTAAATACTTTTAACTTATTTTCCCTATACGGGCTTGGGATACGGTATTATAATAATACCGCTCGGTCGGGTATGTAGTTGTTTAAATTGAATTGTGATTAATATATTTACATAACCCGTTTTAATCTGTTTTATTTGGTATATGGCCCTTGGGGGGTTAATGACCATGTCCCGGATATCCTTGGCATCATTCATTGAAATGGCAATGACCTAAGCACGGGGTGTAGGCATACACCTGACAGCTGCATATTTAAAAACTGGTAAACCACTTTAAGGAATTAACCTTGTGGGCATTATGCCTGTGGCGTGTCAGTTAATCTTGTCCGGCTCTTCTAACCGGCCCTGACGGACGACAAATAAGTAAAACTGTATACAATATTATTTTTAAATAATTGTCCCAAGTTATAAAAGATATTTTGTGCCTTGTGCATTCAAATCAATTTTTAAACTCTTTTCAAAATGAGTCAGTTAATTGTATTTAACAGTGTAAACTGACGTATTTTCCCAAAAAGGCTAAGTGCAGGTACTAAACGGAATAGGCTGGCTACTCCTAGCATCACTAAAGAGTCTTGCGAGCTTAAGATGTTAAAGTCTGTTGAACAATGATCTTTTTATCTTTTGATCCGCCTGTGGATCCTTTACAGTCCGTTTGTAATACTTTGATATTATTTTTATTCGGTTTGTAATGTGATTCATCTTTTGCTTCCGCTGTGTATTTAAAGTGTGTTGTTTGACTATGATGATATCAACTACGTCACGATACTCCCCACTGGGCCCACTGGTAATACGTGGAAATATCGGGGTGTGACACAAAGGTTGAACTTCACATTGCTCAGTTCATTCATTCTCTCGCTCACTACTCTTTATAACTCTATTTTTCTTTTCATAATAATAATAATAATAATAATAATAATAATAATAATAATAATAATAAAGCGCTGCCCCGTTTTAAGTGTTTAAACCCCTGATCACTGATACCCTGTTCGATTGACGTAGGGCCCCGTAACGAATGTCAAGGCTCTGCCTAAATTCGTTGGAGCTCTGTCTCGTGACGTAGGGATAAAGTTGAATTGGGTTACTATACTTAATGTGAATGCATTATCTATTTTATTAAATAATCCAGGAGTTAACCCCAAGATATATCAACCATCCTTAAAATATTTTAGACACCCCGAATTGTCCTAAAATACACCCCATACGTGAAAACGGGCCCCGAATACCTTAAATATTATTAAAAATAATTAAAATTCTAATTTTTGGGGTTTAGGCGGGCCGCGTAAGGCACACCTTAACCCTTACGCGGGCCGCGAGAGATCAAGAACGCGCCAACACCCGGTGATGACATGTGTCATCATCGTGGCGAGGCTAGGCAATGACCCGGATCAGCTACGCTGTTGACCAGCGTTGACGTGGGCCGCGTAACCCTTAGGTTACACTTTACGCGGGCCGCGAGAGGACCAGAATCAGGCCCTATATAAGGAGGCCTCAGGATTTCAGTTTACGTTGTTCAGAATTCATTTCTTTCTCTCAAATCTAAAGTGTAGGCATTATACACGGGTATAATACCCCCCTAATTAACGAGATTCTGCTACGTTGTAAGTATTATAACCCCTGGATACGTATTAGATACGCTGCCCGATTGATCTAGGGTTCCGTAACGGCTGTCGTGGTTCTGCCCGACGTAGTCGTTGGAATGCCGTCTCTGGGAGGGTATTACTAATGTTAAAATGGGTTATTATACTAAGACGTGTGCATTTATGTAAATTATAGATTGTCACTAGGAAACCCTAAATGATAATATAAGACATCAATGTGAGTAATCTCCTTTTTGTAAACAGTTTTTAAAAACCTTAAATATTTTACAATGCAATTTAGCAGTGATTGAGTCTTTGTAATTCTACGATTACTGCCGGTATGTTGGGGTTTTGTATACAAAATGTGGAACACGTTACCATTGGACGATCACCAGTATTTCCCACTGACAAATGTTTTTAAAACGCGTTTCAGGTAACACAATGTGACAGCCAATTAGTAAAAAGCCAGCTGGAGAGCACTCACGGCTTGAAAAAATGTGGCTATAAAAGTTACCTAAAAAGACGATGTTTTAAATTCAATAAAATAAGGTTTATCCCTATAAACATGTTGTAATAAGAACCTTGGGTTTTACCCATGTGATTATAAATTTAAAAATATGGTGGTTTTACTCTGATAAAATATTTCCTAACTACGGTCCTGACTAAATTTCCGCTGCCAAAATAATTAAACATACGGATACCACCGAAACTGGCTCGCAGCCGCCCGTTCCCAGGTAGTTAGGGGGCGGGGGTTGTGACAAAATCGCCTACTTTTTGAATACTTGCAAAAAATTACTCATACAGATAATATGAACAAAAAAAGTAGGTGAATACCTTCATTGTGATAGTTCAGCAAGTTCTTCAATACATAGTTAATACATACTTTTTAAATAGAGTGTGTAATCGCCTTGCTAACCCGGAAATTCAAATCCATTTAAAAAAGATAAAGCACTTAGTCATACAGTTAGAGAAGGCACATGCAAAATCGAAATCCATTTAGAAAAAAAGATAAAGCACATAATCATATAGTTAGAGAAGGCAAGTGCAAAATCTATAGCATAATCCAAAAAAAAAGTGGATATCTCACTCCCAAATCATCATCACAGTTGGTAGTTGTTGTACAAACACATCAAAACCAGTTCGCTTCAGTTCAGATAGCTTCCCAATTGAATTTAATTTTACCTACATCCCAAGGTTAGTTAAAAAAAAAACTTAATCGGACAAATAGCAAGAAAAACCCTAATAAAAAAAGAATCCATCGAATTCGAGATTGCAGATTAAGAAACGAAAATTTGTTTGTTAACGGATATCAAAATAAAGAGCAAACTGTTTGTTGCAGATTAAGAAACGAAAACCTGTTTGTTAACTGAAAGCAAAACCCTAACAATAGATTACACGATACAGATATCAAAATAAAGAACATATAAGAAACGAAAAATCAAAAACTTACCAAGATTGCAGAATAAGCGAGCAGAAGATTAAATATCATCATGAAAAGAATCCATTGATGAGGAAGCATTAGGGTTTGTGATGAAATATATGATGGCGGATCGGAATTGAGGGATCTAGTTTTCGTAAACGGGTAGGTGCGTGGAGAAGCTAAATGGATCCGGGCAATGAGCGGGAAAACAAAACGGGCATGGCCCTCAAGATTTGACACGTGTCCCAGCAAAAGTTTTATTTATTATAATAGACTAGGTGGACACCCGTCCGATGGACGTGTTGTTTTTAGTATTGTAAGTATAATGATAAAAGTTTTTATCTACGTTTATATGTAAAATATAATGTGAAATCATTTAATGAATTTACATTCACATTATACTTAAGAATATAGGATTCAAGAAGAGATGATAGGTTGGTGAAATGAATTGACTTAATTGCCCTTTATTCATGAAGAGCTGATATGTTGGTGTAGCAGAGGATATGATCGGATGGTTTTGCTGGTGGCACGATGATAATCCAGTGGTCTGTCAGTGATCCTAATTTGCCGTTAAAAAAAATAAAAATAAAGAGTGACATAAGTCCACTATTAATACTAACGAAAAGATTTTTAAGATGTTATGTCCATAAACTTTATAGAGTTACATAAGTCCATTAATAATACTAACGAAAAGATTTAATTAAGATGTTAATTTGAGGTAGATATTTATTTTAATAAATTTAAATAGTTGAACAAATAAGGTCACTTACGCAAAATTAACAATCAATATAACGATTTTGTAAAGTAGGATTAAAATCAATCGGGTAAGATCAAATAAAAAAGTTTATTTTGCCTAAGTAGGATGAGAATGAATCTTAACCATTCATTTTTTTAATCAACGATTAAGATGAAAGTATAGGATAAAGGAGGGGTGCAAGAGTATCGTGGGAAATCCTATTTATGGAATTTTTCTCTCCATAAGCAAGGCACATGCATATTTCACCATCATTTTTTAAACGTTAATAACTTTTTTATACGACATTATTTTTCATAAAAATTTCACCTTAAAATCGAGCGTCTTTTTATCTTTAATTTGAGTACCATATTGCTATATAAAATATGAAGACTAAAAAAACCCACTAAAACGTCTTTTTTATTTTTTCGTGCTATATTTTTTTACTAGATTTTTTTGTGCTATATTTTTTTGTACTACATTTTTGTGCTATATTTTTTTGTACTAGATTTTTTGTGCTAGATTTTTTTGTACAAGATTTTTTTTGTTGTATTTTTAGAAAACAAAAGAGGAGGCACATGTCATTTTCACTCCTATTTATAAGGACCAAAATGTGACAACCCGAGATTTCAAGACCTTTCCTTTACGCGTCACCCGTTTTACAAATCCTGTTTTACATTTCGATGAACGTTGTATCATTAAAATCATTGTAGAATGATTTAATATTAGTTGTGTGGTGGGTTTAATGTTTGAGCACATAGGACTTTCGCCACTCATGAGCTTGACGAAACACTAGGTGTTTCGTCAGGAGAGTCTTTCGCCGAAAAGGGCTTCGGCCCAACCCATTTCGTGGCCCAACTGTGAGACGTTATGTAATTATATAACCCTTGCAACCGTTAGAAAACCCTAGAATCTCCTCTCCCTCTCCTCCCTGTGCGACGGCGATTGTGGGTGCTGCGAAGCGCTCTCTCTCTCTCTCTCTTTCCAAACATCTCTCCATCCACATATCACGGTTAGTACGATTAACCATTAAATTAAACCGTGTCAATTGTTATTATCGGTTATGTAGTTATACGTGAATCTGTGTGTACATGTATACGATTAAGACATGATTCCTGTTTAATATAGGTGCATTGCTAGACAATTCTGTTAACAATCATTGAAATCAATTATGGAATATTTGTGGTAATGATCGATGCATTTGAGGGTTTTGTGTGATCGCATGATTGTCGTTCGATTAAACTTGTATGTTAACAGAAACTGCTATAGATCAATGATTGTTAATATTCCTGATTTCGTTCAAAGTGTTATCCGAAAAGGTTGGTGTAATTGATTGATGGTTATGGGTTAGAGACATAACTGCAGTGATTAGGGTTTGCAGGTGCACAAACCATCTGATGTCGCCACGACGAAACAGGTGGTTCACCGCCACACTTGGACCCGACGAAACATAAGTGTTTCGTCATATGTTACCTCCACGAAACATAGGAGTTTCGTCAAGTGTGACCTCCACGAAACATAGGAGTTTCGTCATATGTAACTTCAGGGAAAAATGGCCTTTCGTCACCAGCACCTTTTGACGAAACATGTGATGTTTACAAACATGAAATCGTTGTGTAGACCTGTGTAAGCATGATTCTGAAGTAGCATTAATGCTCAAATTATTCGACTTGTATGATGATGAACAAGGGTAGAATGCTATTATGTGATATGCATGCTATGTGTTATACAGTAACCTTATGATGAATTTAATCTGTGTACAATACGCTGACTTTGTGAATAAGAACATGTGAAACGTGTATTATTGATGCAAACCTGTGTGTGTGTGTCTGTGACTTGAACACATGTTATGTGATAACCATAAACTATTATACATGACGATGAGTGCTTAGATTCATGAAACGCTGCCGTAAATAGAGCACTTTTATGTTAATCATTGTTAAGTGACATGAACGTGGAATGTAAACTTGTTGAGAAACGAATGGCCCGATATGTGATATACTGTGATCTTAATAACAACTGCAATCTGTGAAAACACATGTACTGTTAAGTGATTGAGTTGCTTGTGAAACCCGTACACTTGTTATATGATTTCATGATAAAGGTTATAGATCAACGGATTGTATGTTTAACAGTTACGATGCGTATAAGAACGAGTGTCTTACTTGTCTGCTACTTGTGCGACGTGAACGTTAGATACGTGCCATGTGTGAACACTATACTGATTGTCTTTGGTAATCACGGTAGGGTTTGGTTGACCGACTTGGAACGGGTAAAAGTAACTTGTTAAATACCGAGCAAATCTAAGGTGAGTTCACTGCTCTTTTTCCAAGCATGCGTCCCGGGGAGGGACATCTGGTAAACATTCCAGGGAGGAATGTCGGGTAATGGGTTTGACTGGAATGTTAAACCTGGGTTGTTGGTTAATACACGTCTATATCTATCACTCAAGTCCCTCCTACCGATTGTTGCAGGAGAGGCAACGGGGTATTAGTTAGTAGCGCTACTTAGGTTTGGCACCCTCACACCGCACCGGGGAGGTCGGTGATGAACTAATGACCCCCATCTTGACCATTGCTCTGATAGAGGCATTGGGGTTTAGGGCAAATAATCTGGAGCCACCGGTGGTAAGCGTGTGATTAACAACATCGAGTCTGTGAAACGTTTTAATCTGGTAACTGGTATCTAAACACGTTAACAAAACTTTGAACTCACCAGCGTCGTCTGACACACTTGTCTGCATGCTTGCAGGTCTGTAGGGTTATATCATGGAACTTGCTGTCTGGAAGGCTGGAGTGGTTGATGCGTGTGAAGTGTGTATATAAGTTTAAGTATATTTTAAGCCCTTTTACACTTTCTTTAGCCAAGTTTTAAATTTATAAAACACGATATTTACTAACACTAAACACACATATGGGCAAGTGCACCCATCGTGAGCGTAGTATAGTGTTGGTAAGATACCGAGGTCGTCCAAGGACACAAGAGCTTTTAGTACCGGTTTATCCTCAACGTCTAATCAAATCAAATAGTTTAGGAAAAGGTTTTTAAACTAAGAAAAATAAAAACTAACTTAAATGCTGAAAATAAAAATAAAAGAAAAACAGATAGACAAGATAAATCACTTGGTTCCGACTCGTGTATAGTGTAACCTTTTATTATTTCCGCACTTTTGCACTTATTTAAGAGATTATCTTAGTTATTGTAGTAGGCCCCTCTTTTGAAGGTGACGTTACCCTCAACCCAGTAGTTTGAGTCAGCAAGGATACAATCCTAAAGGGTCGGATTATTGAAAGATAATTAATTAAGTTATTAATGCAAATTATGGTAGGCCCCTCTTTTGAAGGTGACGTTACCCTCGACTAAGTAGTCTGAGTCAGCAGGGATACAGTCCTAAATAGCCGGGTTATAGTATTAATTGTAGTTAACTTATGAGGGGATCAAAGAGTTTGAACCCCCGCCATCCAATACCGTTAAGTATTGAAGGAGGCCCTACTAAATTTGACCCAGGTCCGTTGCAGGACCTCTAAACGCTGAACAACGGCAAGACTCTTACCAAACCGTTCCCTTAACCCCCGACCAGGTAGCCAACATACCTCCATATAGACCGTTGAGATATGAATGGTGAAAATATTTTATTTTATATAGACAGTAAAATAATGCCAAGACACCACGGACAAACGATAAGGAAGAATCACCTTCAACATAAGAAACTAGTTATTAAAGTCATTAATACAGAACCAAGTAAAAAGTGCGAAAATATTAAAAATAAAAAGTATTACACTAGACACTTGTCTTCACCAAGTGATGTAAGAGACTTAGGCAAACATGGCCTTGATTGTCAAGAACTCTTACGATCAATCTTGGATCCCGAGACGACTCACACACTCTATGATGGACAATGGATGATGGTGGTGGATGATGGTGTTATGGTGGTGGTGGGTGAAGTGTGAGAGAGGTGGTGTGCCAAGGGATGGTTTGAGCTTGAGCCAAGCACTCCTATTTATAGGCTGAACAGAAGCTCGGGCACGGCCCCGTGTCCACATCCTTTCTTTCTTCATTTAATGCAGCCTGTCTTTATTAGTTGACCACGCCCCCGTGTCCGCTGAGCACGACCCCGTGTGCAGAAGAATCTTTGTACTATGAAGATTTGCCTGGATTGTGCGAATCTTATAGTTGACCACGGCCCCGTGTCCGCTGACACTTGGGCACGCCCCCGTGCTGGCTGAGCACGGGGCGTGTTCAGTCTTCTGTCTTCTTGTTTTGCTTGGGAAGATGCTGTAGTGGGGTCGGGCATGTCACGTTTGTTCCTTTTCTTGTATTTATGTTAGATTTTGCTGTCTTTTTGCTTCTTTTGTTAATTTGAGCTCATTTAATCCTGAAAATACAAAAGGAAGACAAAAGCACACTTTTTCCAACATTAGTACTAAAAAAGGGTTAGTTTTATGCCACAATTGATGAAATTTATATGTTGCATTTTGCACACATCAAATACCCCCACACTTGAATCTTTGCTTGTACTCAAGCAAAACTCCTTATAATGTGGCTTTACACACCCAAATGGAATGGGTAGAAAAGAAGGTTTTTGGGCTTGTCATAGAGTGTCGGGATTTCCAAGATTCTTTATTACGTTTTATTTTTATTTATTTACAATCCTATTCGTCATGATTTATTTAAAACTTTTCATAAGTTAAATTACTTATTGGGGCATAACATGCTTCTTTAAAATTCTCTTTATATACAAGTTCACATACCTCACGGGGGATCACTCAACACTCGGCCGAATATGTATTTTAGTGAATCTCTCGAGAGCGGCATGGAACTTACTCCTACCATAGGCTTGCCAAGCAATCAATCCTCCTCCTTTTTAACTATATACCTTTGTAAATATCAAGTGGACTTTTTGGGTGAAGGGTTAGGCTTGGTTTAAAGGTAGGTGATTGGGTTAGTGGTTAGTGGTTAGTAGAAAGGGCGAAAAAGCGTAACAAGCGTCGGTTTTCGTAAGACTTTTTATTTTTGTAACTTTTATTTTGATGAAGCTTTTTATTCAAACAAAGTTATTTTTGATAAACTTGTTTGTTTATTTTCTTTTGCTTCATCATCAACACAATTTTTTTTTTTTGAAAGTCATACGGAAAACCGAGCTAGTTACTAAAACAAAGGGTTAAAAATAAAAAAAGGTTTTGGTGGGTGAAAGGGTGTTTGGTTTAGGTTAAGAAATGAAAAGGTTTAGGCTCAAAGGGGCTAACTATGGGGATTTTGGGTAGGTGGTAAAAAAAAAAATAATGGTGTAGAAATAAAAAGGGTTAGTCCTAATGCCTCCATCATTTACTTACTCGGGTTTAAGTTGGTAAGGACCGGGAATGTATTGTCATGACAAGTTCTAGAGTCGTAAGAACCAAGCGGCTATTCACACAAGAAACGAAAAATGAGCATTTAGTATAATGATATGTATTTGTATGCTCAATAAAGGCTCAAAACTCACTTTTGTGGGAATGAGTTTTTATGTGATCAAGTATATATAATCAAATTTTAACTAAGTTTGCCATGTCTTTTCATAATTTTCTTAAGTTGGTTCTTTTTATCACGACGCTATCGGTTGTAAATTTGTAAAAATATAACCTTTTTTAGAACTTGAAATTCCCGAATTAAACCTAGACAAGTAAAAAAATGAAAATTTTTGAAAATTTTTTTTGGGTGATTAGCGGTTCCAATAGAGTTTTGTGTAAGGCTTGTATTTAGGACTTGCAAGATTCAAGGTTTTAGCATCCCCCCACACTTAAATTACACATTGTCCTCAATGTGTCCCAAAAATAATTTTTTAGGTTGATTAAATGTGTAAAAAGGTGTTAAAAAGCAAAAATTTTGTGTTACTGGGCGCTGAACACGGCCCTGTGTTGTCCGGGCACGGCCCCGTGTTCAAGTGCCAGTAACAAAATTAAATCAAGAGAAACAGAAGCCTGGACACGGGGGCGTGTTGGGTGAACACGGCCCGTGTCCAGTGTACCTGAACTGGGTATTTCTGCAGACTTTGCAGCACGGGGCCGTGTTGGGCGGACACGGCCCGTGCCGAACTTACTGTAAGTGAAGAAATTTTGTCGGATGGTCCTGTTTTCCTGCATGGGGTGCTGGTTCAAGCTTCCCTTGTATCCTTTGCCATCTCAAGTGTGTTTTATTTATTTCAACACCATCCAATCACCAAATTAACTAAAACCATCATTCATTAAGTCATAGAGAGAATTACATAATAGTCCTAAAAATTAAAATACAAGATAGTTAGGTCAAAGAAACACAAGAAATCTAAACCAAGAAGTTCTGGCCTACTACTTATTCTATTAGCAAAATTTCCGAAAAGGTAAATCCCTCGGTTAAATGTGGCTTGAAGAACTTATTTTCCCGGGCATGGGTTCCTCACACATCGGCGAGCCATTCTTCTATCTCCCTAGGGAGAAGAAAAGCGGGCTCATTGGCATCGGTTTGAGGAGGTGCAACCTCCACCGGGACTTCTTGTAGATCTATAAGAGGTGGTTCCGCTGGAATGTCGTCCCAACCGGTAGGATTGTGGATTCCAAGTGCTAGGTTCCAATCCTCTTGAGGGAGGATCGGTTCCATAGGAGGTGTTACAAGAATGTTTAACCTCTGGTGCAAGAGGTTTATTTCTTGAAAACTGTTTTCCAACCCCACCGAAAGATAATTTATACGGTCTATTAGGACCTCCTCTACCGAAGTCATCTCGTCAAGAGCTTCACGTAACGCCATCACGTATCTTACGAGAGTTGCTTCAATTGATGGCCTCCTTTCCCTTCGACTATTTCTGGAGTGCGCAGAAGAGGTTCCACTGTTTTGGCTAGACATTCTACGAAAACAAACCAAAAATAGTTCGTTTTAATGAAACAGTACTGCGGACACGGCCCCGTGCTCAATGAGCACGGCCCCGTGTTCAACTTTCTGCAGTTTTTAGAATAAGGAATCTTGGAGTTTCAAATTATTTTTCCAACTTATAAAGCATTTTTGAACAGAAATAACTTAAAACAATGTTGTGTAACTTATTTTTAACAAGATTCCTTGAACAAAAATTCAACAAACATCATAATAAAGCTTGAAATTAAGCTTTAATGGAGTTGTTGTTGCAAGAAAGATGAAGAAGAAGGCAATGGATAAAAGAGGAAAGGACAAGATGGTTGTTAGAACCTTCTTTTAGAACATACCTAGGATGGTAAGTTAGAAAATCCTTTCAAATCTCTGTCCCTGGATGGTCCAAATGTGCAGGATTCTTGGCTGCATTTATAGAAAACGACAGCATGCTGGACACGGCCCCGTGTCGGCTGGACACGGCCCCGTGTGCAGGCAAGATCCTGACACGTTTTGTCCGTATTCTGACAGAAGTCAGAAGGGAATCTTTTTGGTGGACACGGGGGCGTGTTGACCTGGGCACGGCCCCGTGTCGAAGGGCTGTTTATGAAGTTTGTCTATTTTTAAGGAACTTTTCCGGATCGGGTGGTTCCTTACTGGATGGAACAACCACAAAGTGCCTAAGATACCTTAGTTGATCTAGATTAAGACGAGAACGCAAGAGGTTGTCGGTGAGGGTGATTCCTATGCTATATGTAGGTGGACAAGTCCAACCCTTTCCCGGGCTCTCGTTAAAGAAGGTGTATGTCGAATCCCTCAGGTCTATGTATGCATCGAACGAAGTCGATGGGGAGTCCTTCACGGCACAATCGACACAGGGACGACTATCGCTCAAGTCCTCACTAGAGTTAGAAGTATCGTTGGAAACAACGAAGTTGTTTGAATGCGATTCCAACACTTCTTCTTGGTTATCATCTTGAGATAAATTATTGAAATCTATCCTAAGTTCTTTTAACCAATTAAGAATTAGATCTTCTAATTGAAATAATTCATCGAGAAGCATTTCTCCTAGAAAATCCGGTTGGGAGCATTTGAGGGAGAGATAGGGATTATTTTTACTTTCGCATCTCTTAAGGATACAAGGAAACGATGGGTCTATATAGTGGGGCTTATAATTTAGAAAATAACATTCTAATTCCTCATGGGTACCACCACATAATTGACACCACTTAGTACCATAAGAGTGCCGAAAGTAAAAAGTATCAGTATCACTCATGTTTGTGTCAGAAATTACCAACCGTTGGGATCTTACGGTTCTGTTTTCAGTAACTGAATCTTGGGCACAGGGGCGTGTTGAGTGGGCACGGCCCCGTGTTCAGCCTACTGTCTGACTTAAAACAGGATTGCAAGTTCCAATGATTGGGCACGGGGCGTGTTCAGCAGGCACGGCCCGTGCTGAGTTCTGCAGAATCTGAAAAACTAAGAAAAATCCTAAAAAAAAAAATGAAAAATAAGAAAAAACGATTAGGCCGTTGATTCCTAACTTTCTTAAAATCCTTGTGTCCCCGGCAGCGGCGCCAAAAACTTGATGCGTGTGAAGTGTGTATATAAGTTTAAGTATATTTTAAGCCCTTTTACACTTTCTTTAGCCAAGTTTTAAATTTATAAAACACGATATTTACTAACACTAAACACACATATGGGCAAGTGCACCCATCGTGAGCGTAGTGTAGTGTTGGTAAGATACCGAGGTCGTCCAAGGACACAAGAGCTTTTAGTACCGGTTTATCCTCAACGTCTAGTCAAATCAAAAAGTTTAGAAAAAGGTTTTTAAACTAAGAAAAATAAAAACTAACTTAAATGCTGAAAATAAAAATAAAAGAAAAACAGATAGACAAGATGAATCACTTGGTTCCGACTCGTGTATAGTGTAACCTTTGATTATTTTCGCACTTTTGCACTTATTTAAGAGATTATCTTAGTTATTGTAGTAGGCCCCTCTTTTGAAGGTGACGTTACCCTCAACCCAGTAGTTTGAGTCAGCAAGGATACAATCCTAAAGGGTCGGATTATTGAAAGATAATTAATTAAGTTATTAATGCAAATTATGGTAGGCCCCTCTTTTGAAGGTGACGTTACCCTCGACTAAGTAGTCTGAGTCAGCAGGGATACAGTCCTAAATAGCCGGGTTATAGTATTAATTGTAGTTAACTTATGAGGGGATCAAAGAGTTTGGACCCCCGCCATCCAATACCGTTAAGTATTGAAGGAGGTCCTACTAAATTTGACTCAGGTTCGTTGCAGGACCTCTAAACGCTGAACAACAGCAAGACTCTTACCAAACCGTTCCCTTAACCCCCGACCAGGTAGCCAACATACCTCCATATAGATCGTGGAGATATGAATGGTGAAAATCTTTTATTTTATATAGACAGTAAAATAATGCCAAGACACCACGGACAAACGATAAGGAAGAATCACCTTCAACATAAGAAACTAGTTATTAAAGTCATTAATACAGAACCAAGTAAAAAGTGCGAAAAGATTAAAAATAAAAAGTATTACACTAGACACTTGTCTTCACCAAGTGATGTAAGAGACTTAGGCAAACATGGCCTTGATTGTCAAGAACTCTTACGATCAATCTTGGATCCCGAGACGACTCACACACTCTATGATGGATAATGGATGATGGTGGTGGATGATGGTGTTATGGTGGTGGTGGGTGGTGGGTGAAGTGTGAGAGAGGTGGTGTGCCAAGGGATGGTTTCAGCTTGAGCCAAGCACTCCTATTTATAGGCTGAACAGAAGCTCGGGCACAGCCCCGTGTCCAGTGGGCACGGCCCCGTGTCCATATCCTCTCTTTCTTCATTTAATGCAGCCTGTCTTTATTAGTTGACCACGCCCCCGTGTCCGCTGAGCACGACCCCGTGTGCAGAAGAATCTTTGTACTATGAAGATTTGCCTGGATTGTGCGAATCTTATAGTTGACCACGGCCCCGTGTCCGCTGAGCACGGCCCCGTGGTGGGCAATAGAAGCTTCTACCACTTTGTCTTTTCTGCTGACACTTGGGCACGCCCCCGTGCTGGCTGAGCACGGGGCGTGTTCAGTCTTCTGTCTTCTTGTTTTGCTTGGGAAGATGCTGTAGTGGGGTTGGGCATGTCACGTTTGTTCCTTTTCTTGTATTTATGTTAGATTTTGCTGTCTTTTTGCTTCTTTTGTTAATTTGAGCTCATTTAATCCTGAAAATACAAAAGGAAGACAAAAGCACACTTTTTCCAACATTAGTACTAAAAAAGGGTTAGTTTTATGCCACAATTGATGAAATTTATATGTTGCATTTTGCACACATCAGTGGTCATGGGTCGTGACACATGAATTCGCAATACAAGTCTAATGGTTTATGTACGCGTGGTTTATGAAACACTTAACAAATGAGTTATGCTTCCGCTGTATACAATGAATTATGTGTAACGTTTTGTAACACTATATGTTAATGAATGAAAGTTTTATTTAAATATATTTATGAGTTTAATGTGATTGGTGGCTGAGATCCTGGTACGTCACATGTCCCGCGGTGCTTCCGCAAGTGGTATTTTGGGGGTGTGACAGTTTGGTATCACAGCCACTGGTTATAGTGAACTTGGTTTTAAAAACGTTTTCTATAAAACCAGACTATAACTGAACAGTTCTGAATACGTGAATACGACCATGACACTCAGCTCCAGATTGCAAGGTTCGTCTTTCTCACTTGTTGCATACATTACATGACTAGTACACATTTGTTTATGATGCAACATACGAACACACACTCGTCACTATAGCATGATTGCATGAGTTGCTAGCTTACATTATGATGCGTTGGTAGCATGTCATAGTCCTTAGATTCTTGTGATCTTAGCCTTTTTGATAACCTCTATTTGGCGTTCGAGTTTGAGGAACCATTTGACATGAGTTAGGAGGAACTGAGATGAGCATGCAAATCGCAATATTATTGTGGGTGCACACATAATAATAATGTGGGGTGCATGCGAGTCCCAGTGAGGCTTAACAAGTGAAAAAGGGGTTCCGATCTGTTATTTGATTGATGTGAAACACAACAGTCTATAGGAGTCGTAGCAGTGATTGTCCCCTACTCGAACATGAACTTTTCCTTCCCACTGAATCCTTGCGAATCTCGAAGCTATCGAGTATATCTGAACACCCTTCTGAACGTCTAGCGAACTGTGTAGAATGCTACGTGCTTGTAAGGACGTCCCTGAGTTGGATGTCACAGCGTCGAATGATTGGTCTATACCTCCCTCACTTCTATCTGTTTGCTGGAACTTAATGTATTGACGTCTTAGATCCCGAAGTGCGATCACTTCTGCAACACTCTCGTAATGGACCATGTATTACTCAAGCAACTTGCAGCATCGGTGGATAAAAGGATGAGAGTAGTACTTTACCGACTTCAGTATTTGGGACGCCCCTGATTAACAACAACGAACACCAGCAATTTGACGCCAATTAGATCTTTAACCCTAGTCAGCGGCTCATGGGAGCCAACTCCTACGAGTTAATCGGGACATAAACGATGACAACTGATGATGGTGTGGAAATGTAAAATGGCCAACACAATGAGTAGCGCCTTAGGACGTGGCACGGAAATGTGATGTAACGACTCACACAAAAACGTCCTAAAAACGTTCCGTAAATATAAACCCGGATCCCTAATATAACAACTCTCATTAAAAATACTATTTCTTATTTTAATTTAACCAATAGGAAACCTTAATTGAGACACCCAAGTGATTCTGCATAAACCCTAAAAATATCAGAACAATCAGAATCAGGATCAGGGCCCCTAAAACTCAGGGGGGGGGGGTATTCCCTACTTGATGATTATCCTAAATAACTCGTTGTCTAAATTTAATTTCGAGAAACTGTCGACTCAGCAGGCCTAGTCCCATGCGTGGCAACCCTATAGTGCTTAGATGTTCCTTACGCACCGTAAGGAAATTAGTGTTACGGTGCGCAAGGGTGGTTACGCACCGTAAGGGTCTAAGTGTTACGGTGCGCAAGGCTGGCTAATTTTTGGGTATAAATAGCAGGCATTGGCAATCGCATTCTGTTGTTCATTCGACGTTCAAATTCGATCTGTATGACGAGTTATAGTCGAAATCAGTCACAAATCACTAATTAGTAGAGGGGGTGCTGCTACGATACAGGGTATTAACTCAATCGCTGCTACGATTCAATGTCCGATCGATTGGAAACTATCCGATGGATGTTTAAGTGCTGCCCACATTAGGGTGATCCTTTTTCATTCGTTGTGATTCCGACAGGATGTTTGAGTGCCACCCGAACTCGGGGAATACTCCGTCCTTCGTTGTGAATCCGATGGATGTTTAAGTGATTGCACTTTGTCATTCGTTGTGAGGGTTTTAATCTCGTGAGTAATCGTAAAAGCTGTATTAGTTATTTACCTAATTCATGTGCACTAGGTTACAAGGTTAATCAATAGGCTAAGCTCTGCCTGTATAAATCTGCAATATATCAAGGCTTATCTGTAACTTTGCCCGTATGAATCTGCATGTTTATAATGTGAGTCATTCTCTTTTTATCAACTATTTTACAATACCTCAAATTATTTTCAAGGTTATAATTACAGGGACTAAGTCGTGGATATCTTGAATTACTGGTTAATGGGGTATTGTGCACATTACTAATTTTCTCCCCGTTAGGTTCATTGACCTACTCGGGATAATCACTGTTAGGTTCATTGACCTACAGGGATAATCGTCACTATTTAGGTTCATTGATCTAATAGTGGTATGACCATCGTCACCATTGTGACATGTCACCATTGTGACATAGAGCCAGATAAAGATAAGATAGAAGCCATTGTAATCGCTCTTATGCTGTAATTAATAACTATGCATCATTATGCAAAATAGAATGATTCACTCAGTATTTCCCGCTGACAAAACCTTTTTAAAATACTTTTCAGGTAATTACAGTAGATTGGAGTAATAGATGGATACGGCACTGAAAGGCATCAAGAAGTGGCTTATTTATTAATTAAATCAAAATAAGAAATATTGTTTTATGTAATAAAATTTATCTTTATTAAAGCTACCATTATAAAACATGGGTTTATCCCATTTATTAAATAAAATCCAGTATTTTATAAACTCTGATATTTTTCCTAACTCACGGTCCTGATAAAATTTCCGCTGCAACGTTTTCAAAATAATCACCGGTACCGCTGGACTGTTCACGGCACCCGATTCCGTCCAGGGTGGGTCGGGGGTCGTGACAGAAGGTGGTATCAGAGCCAACTTAAAGAGCCACTGCTTTAAGCCTATAAGTGTTGTGATAACAATACTTAAATAAAAGAGTTAGGAGATTGCTGTTAACTGGTAGCACACATGATAGCAATTAGACTTGAACTTAAGAAAAGATGCCTTAGTATTAGCTTCACGATAAACTAAGTACTTGTGTAAATAAATATGATGGATTTTGGTGTGCCATAAGTAATATATTTGATAAAGTAAATATCACAAGAGAACTAAGTCCAGAGTCACTAGTTGAAAGAATGATCAACAGTGTTATAAATAAAATCACTAGTTGAAAGAATGATCAACAGTAATATGACCTGAGTCACTAGTTGAAAGAATAATCAATAATAAATTGACACTGTCACAGGAATCGTCTAGTGATTAATATAATAATAAGATATGTTATGGAAATACAAATTTCCTTAATTCTGAATAAAAGCCCTAATAAGATAGGCATTTTTTTGAAAAGATACTATTTATGGGAAATAGAAAATTTTCTTCGGCAAGACTGGGTATGATGTAGCAGACTCTCCAGTTTGTCCGGATATACTGAAGTTACCTCTCCGGCAAGAACCGGGTAAGAAGGTATATAATATGTCAGCAAGTGACAAGATTTCCCTAAAAAAGTATCATGATCTGATATCTGACTGGTTTTTGGAAATATGAATTTGTTAAAAAAAAAAAAAAAACATTGACCTGATAGAGGGTATGTATATTACAGCATGTGATATATATATATATAGATATGTATATCTATAAGGAATTCCAAAAGTCAATTAAGAATAAAGCATCAGTATCTGTGTCTAGATTTCTTATTCAGGAATCTCTTTTCCGATATCAAACATTATTTAATCATCTGTCTCGTAGCTCGTGTGATAAAATAAACAAAGGAAACCCATTAAGTTGGGATACTATCGAAAGTGTAAAGAATTTCTAACACTTTACCATAAACTATTAACGCAAGTAAAAAGCATGTAAAGTTGTGATAAGGTACAAGAAAACACATAAAAATTTGATTATAAATCCACAGAAGTTGAAGTATATTACACATAACTTCCGAGGCAAGACCTTTTGAAAATATAAATTGGGCACGATAACACCAATGTTAAAATTCCGTCAGTAAGAAGAACTGCTAATAAAAAAAGAGGCATTTTGCCACATGATCCTACAAAATGAATATCTCTAAAGTACGCTAGAACAGGATTTCATAAACATCCGTGCACAGTCTAATCAGAGTCATAATTATTATCACTGCAAAAGGAGGAACATACTTTTGCAAATTCCCTATTTCATTTTTCGACATTCCCTGATAATGTCATTTAACAACAGTTATCACACAAAATTCCGGATAGAAGTTCCTATATTTCTTTCGTTAAAATTTTGACTTTTGCATATAAATAAATTAACTTTCGTGTTTCTACTTCCCTTAATGATCATCATACCAGGAGGATTTATTTCATATTAGCGAATATTGATTCATTTCATTTCTTGATAAATCCACACGTTACACATGCACCGAATTGTTGTGCATGTGGTTCGTTTAATTTTTGAATTCCACTGGAGGGCTTCATTCTAATTTGTCGTTTTATCCAAACTCAAATATCCTTTAGTTAGAATTGATTTTGGCATGGTGAACCGCATTATTGCTAAACGATGACTCTTAATATCGAGTCAATAAATTTTTGAAAAACTCAATTTTCTTTGGCATCCATGGTTTCTGTTATGACCATGTCTGAATTTTCTTATTTAAACTCGTTTTGTTTAAACCGAGTTCAATTGTTTGAACTTGCTCGCATTACTTATTCAATTCAAGGTTCCATATGATGAATAAAACCATCATATTCAGAATAATCCTAACAAGCATTTCAATTCTCTTGGATTATAACATGCTTGTGTGATCCTCGACTTCACTAAATCATTTCTTTGATCACAATCACTTTGTGGTGACATTTTCACAAAATCTGAAGATTGCGCTAATCTCGGATTTAATTATTTATATTAAATCCACTTTGTTGATTTATTCTATACAAAGAATCTTAAAATAATCATGTGCTTAGATAATGATACCCAAATTCATATTTCGATATATCTCTTAATAATTATTACAATAGCAATCGAGCTTTTCGTAAAATTTATTGTTCTATCCTCGTTGATAGAAAAACATTATATAAATTTAATTGATTATATATGAAAATTACCTAAATTTACAAATATAGTATTACTATATTTTAAACCATTGCGGTAAAGAAATTATATTTAAGGAATACTTTTATTTAAAGTTATTGTTTAGTTATTTATTTATAAAAAGTAGTAGTGTTAAGATTATTTTAATACTAGGGTTATTATCAAGGGCATGTATTGGATAGCCTAGCCTTAGTTAGGCATGGATTGACCACCTATGCTTAAACAAGGCAGCACTAATCAATATCCACCATGATAATGACTAGTTAATATAAATTAAGTCATCATACTTATTTAGTAAATTTTAATTATATATGAAAATATATATACTTTGGAGAAGACATATTTTCATACAATATAAGGGACAAATAAAACATTATAAATAATAGTGATCTCTTTTACAAAAATAAAATATTTTGTAACTGAAATAACTTCATTACAGTGTTTTGTAATATATGATCCCTAAAAAGTGTATTATCACAATTAAAATAACTTGGAACTCTAAACAATGATACACTAATTTTATTTTCTTTTGGTATATCTTTGCAATTCACTTATCTCAACACTTTGATTTTCTCATATTATAAATTAATATTTGACAAATCATTTTTCATGTTTTTATTTCATTTGAAATCTGTCAAATTCTAAGTCTTCCTCGGTTACCAATCAAAGTAAGCTTTCTTTTGACAAAGAATTTTTATTGATTCTAAAAAGTTCTTCATATTCATTTTAAATATCTATTAATCATATATCTTTCGGCATAAACCTAGTCACCTTGGAAATTATATCATTTCATCTCATTCATTTTTGATTTTTCGAACTAATTCCGTTGACTCATTGAATCCTACTTATGATACAACTCGTATTCACAAAATTCGATATTTTAAATTCTGTGTCATATACCCTAATATTATTGTTATTAACTAAAAGGTGACATAAGTCTAAAAGAAATATCATAACCCAAATACACTTGGAAGCTGGAATCTGAGATGAAGAAAAAGTATTCCTACTTATTCCAGTAAATCTCGAGGATGAGATTTTTATTAAGGAGGGGAGAATGTAACGACTCACACAAAAACGTCCTAAAAACGTTCCGTAAATATAAACCCGGATCCCTAATATAACAACTCTCATTAAAAATACTATTTCTTATTTTAATTTAACCAATAGGAAACCTTAATTGAGACACCCAAGTGATTCTGCATAAACCCTAAAAATATCAGAACAATCAGAATCAGGATCAGGGCCCCTAAAACTCAGGGGGGGGGGGGTATTCCCTACTTGATGATTATCCTAAATAACTCGTTGTCTAAATTTAATTTCGAGAAACTGTCGACTCAGCAGGCCTAGTCCCACGCGTGGCAACCCTATAGTGCTTAGATGTTCCTTACGCACCGTAAGGAAATTAGTGTTACGGTGCGCAAGGGTGGTTACGCACCGTAAGGGTCTAAGTGTTACGGTGCGCAAGGCTGGCTAATTTTTGGGTATAAATAGCAGGCATTGGCAATCGCATTCTGTTGTTCATTCGACGTTCAAATTCGATCTGTATGACGAGTTATAGTCGAAATCAGTCACAAATCACTAATTAGTAGAGGGGGTGCTGCTACGATACAGGGTATTAACTCAATCGCTGCTACGATTCAATGTCCGATCGATTGGAAACTATCCGATGGATGTTTAAGTGCTGCCCACATTAGGGTGATCCTTTGTCATTCGTTGTGATTCCGACAGGATGTTTGAGTGCCACCCGAACTCGGGGAATACTCCGTCCTTCGTTGTGAATCCGATGGATGTTTAAGTGATTGCACTTTGTCATTCGTTGTGAAGGTTTTAATCTCGTGAGTAATCGTAAAAGCTGTATTAGTTATTTACCTAATTCATGTGCACTAGGTTACAAGGTTAATCAATAGGCTAAGCTCTGCCTGTATAAATCTGCAATATATCAAGGCTTATCTGTAACTTTGCCCGTATGAATCTGCATGTTTATAATGTGAGTCATTCTCTTTTTATCAACTATTTTACAATACCTCAAATTATTTTCAAGGTTATAATTACAGGGACTAAGTCGTGGATATCTTGAATTACTGGTTAATGGGGTATTGTGCACATTACTAATTTTCTCCCCGTTAGGTTCATTGACCTACTCGGGATAATCACTGTTAGGTTCATTGACCTACAGGGATAATCGTCACTATTTAGGTTCATTGATCTAATAGTGGTATGACCATCGTCACCATTGTGACATGTCACCATTGTGACATAGAGCCAGATAAAGATAAGATAGAAGCCATTGTAATCGCTCTTATGCTGTAATTAATAACTATGCATCATTATGCAAAATAGAATGATTCACTCAGTATTTCCCGCTGACAAAACCTTTTTAAAATACTTTTCAGGTAATTACAGTAGATTGGAGTAATAGATGGATACGGCACTGAAAGGCATCAAGAAGTGGCTTATTTATTAATTAAATCAAAATAAGAAATATTGTTTTATGTAATAAAATTTATCTTTATTAAAGCTACCATTATAAAACATGGGTTTATCCCATTTATTAAATAAAATCCAGTATTTTATAAACACTGATATTTTTCCTAACTCACGGTCCTGATAAAATTTCCGCTGCAACGTTTTCAAAATAATCACCGGTACCGCTGGACTGTTCACGGCACCCGATTCCGTCCAGGGTGGGTCGGGGGTCGTGACATGTGACAAGATGGACTTTATCGGTGAAAGATCGTAGGACTCCGTTTCAGGCAATGACGTTAGAGGTAACAGTCACGGCAACATCAAGATACTCGTAATTGTAACCAACAGTATGGAAATGGAGGTGCCAACGACATGGATTGACCATGATTAGATCAAGACGACAACAATCAAGGACACGACGTCAGTACTGGAAGTCCTCGTAACGATAACAACAACACGGGAAATAATGCTCATGGAGGGGCGTTTAGGATTGGTGTGGGCGATGCCAGGATTATAACCACATGGTGGCCTACACGTTCTTGGTAACGAATCGCTTCGTCACTGTTCTATTTAACCCTGATGCTTCTTGAAACTGAACCTGTTGTGGAATGGGCTGATGGCAAGACAAACGAAACCTCATATGTTTGTTGGGATGAAAACTTGACCTTGTGGGGCAAGTGTTCGACATCGACCTTCCTACTGCTATCATTGATGGTTTTGATGCAGTAGTTAGTGTGGATTGGTTATCCAGAGATCGCGTAGATATACCTTGTGAGAAGAAACCTTTGAGCATCTCTCTCCTTTGTGGCAAATCGTCATATGTTCCAAAGTATCGGAGTGGTGTAAAGGTTAGCATCAATTCTGCAATGAAAGCCCAGAAGTGTCTAAGGAGGGATTACACCGCAATGTTAGCACTCGTTACTGATGTCAAGGCTAAAGAAAAGAGGATCGAGGATCCACCAATTGTTCATGATTTCTCCCTATATGTTACCAGGAGAACTATCAGGTTTACCTTCACATCGTCAGGTGGAATATCAGATCGGCATCATGTCAGAAGCAGCCCTTATTACTAGTACTCCTTATTGTCACACATCAGGAAGGTTGCAGGAGCTGCTTAATCAACTTTAGGAACTATCGGACAGGAGTTTTATCGGACCTAGTTTTTCGCTTTGGGGAGCCCAGTTATATCCGTGGAGATAAGCCTTCTCGTATGTGTACTGACTATTGAGAACTTATCAAGATAACAGTTAAGAACCGGTTGCCTCAACCATGTATTGACAACCTGTCGACCAGTTGCAAGGGACAAGCTTCCATTCGAGGATTGACTAATGGACGAACTTTCATCAGATGGAAGTCCAAGGGGAGAACACTCTTAGAACGGCATATTGAACGTAATGCGGCCATTTCGACCTCGTACACCAGGATCATTGAGTTGATCAATGCACCAGCAACTTTATGGATCCCATGAATCGACCATGCTTATTGTTGACATGTTGAATCATTACCAGGAGAAAGGAACATCATGGGCGGCATTTGTATTTTAATTTAGAGCTCCTAAGAGAGGAGCCACTACGCGCGAAGTCTTGTTAAAGGTAACTTCTGGATTTGAGCGGTACCTTTTTAGGGCACACAAACAACGAAGTGGGAATACGCGAGGATCTCGCTAAGATCCATTTTGTTAGGAACTGATCAACACCAAAGATCCCTTTGAGGATACAACAATCTCTTTAACACAGCAGGGTGTTGTGCTCGTGGAAGACGAAACAGGAGGACGTCTTTTCGGTTTTCGAATCCCAACTCTGCAATGCACTGAACATCGCCTTTACCCGAGGATGCGGGTGAACTAGCGGTATACCCTGATGGTTCGAATTAGAGACCCAGTTACACGCCGATGCAACACGAGGAGACGATGACGCACGTAGTGGATTTACGAAAGAGAATTGCATGAGTCACAACCTGCGGTGGAAACCGTGGTCTTTGGATTTAAGTTGGAGGCATTACTTGGACGGTACCAAACGCACTACTTAGACCGATCACAAGGGCCTCACGTGTACCCTTGTTTCAAAAAAGCTAAACATATGATGACATCACTGGATGGAACTCTCGAGCGGTTACGACTATGGAACCTAAAACACGTATGAGCATGCAGCTCACTATCGACTCTAGCCTACCCGATCAGATTCGCCTTGTGTTGACCGAAGCACTAAAGGGAGAGGAATTTCACGTTAGGTCCATACGGGGAATGGAAGAGCAACTTCTGGTAAGACGGACGATATTCGCTACCTCATGGGACGGATGTGGATCTCATTATACAGTAACTGTAGGGAATTTGTGTTGAGCAAAGCGCACCGACCTCGATATTCTAGTCGACTGAGTTTTGATGAGAGACATTAGGATTAATGAACCTTGTGCTGGTGATCGGGCATGAAGGCCCACCTAGCTAGGTATGTGAATGATGTTTGAATATCGAGAAACATTCATACGGAAATAAGAACAGGCTGCCATGGACTTTGTCACTAGGCTACCTAGAACTTGAAACGGAAACAATATCACCTAGGTGATCGTTGATCGTCTCACGTAACCAGCATACTCTCGTGCAATCAAGGAAACTGTCGAGCCTTCACAAGTTGTGAATATCCCTATGGGAGAGGCGGCTTTTAGGCATGAGGTGCCAACTCCTGTTATCTCTGATATTGATCTATACCTGATTTATGACAGACATTACACAACCCTCTTTTCTCACGTATAGACAGGAGCATACTCATCATCATAGGACAAACGATTAGAGTAAACGAACCATCCTGACACTTGGAGACATGCTGTAGGCATGTGTGTGATTGACTTAGTAACATTGGAAGGACACCTACCTCTAGTTGAATTTACTGCAACAACTACCATTCTAGTATTCAGACAGCTCAGTTTGAGACATTGCATGGACAGTAACGCTAATCTCCTTGTTGGACTAAGGTGGGTGACAACCTAATCACAGATCCAGGACTTGTACTCGAATCTCTTGGGAAGATTGATTAGATCGGAAATCGTTTGGTGGCAACGCGTGACTGTCAGAAAAGCGGATACGCTTAGGAAACACTGGGAGTTCGCTGTAGGCGAACGTGTCATAATCGAAGGTTTCACCCTGGGAGGGTGCGGTACACTATAGAAAACGTGACAAGCTTAGTTTACGATGTGTTGGGACAGTCGGATTTCTGTAACGAATCGGTGACATGGCTCACAGACTCGGGTTAACTAATGAATTGGATAACGTTCGCAATGACATTTATGCCTCGAATCTAAGGCAGCATTTGTCCGATGAAACGCTTATGATACCCTTATTGGAAGTCCGAGGTTAATGACAAGTTGCAGTTGTTGAGAAATCTACTGAAATCATGGACCAGGAAGTCAAGGTTCGTTGACCAAGTCAAATTTCAAATTGTAAGAGTTCGTAGGAACTCAAGTCGTGGGCTGGAGTTCACGTGGGAACGCAATGATCGGAGTAAGCTCTAGTATCCTCAGTTGTTCAAACGGTTGTACCAACTTCTGATATCATTGGCGAATTTCGGGATGAAATTCCTTTCAAGTTGGGGGTGATGTGGTACCCGAGGAAAATCCACAATCATCCTAACCTAACACTTTGCCGCTTTGTGTTACTTTTGATTTACTGTGTCACTTTTGGATTACCTATCAAATTTCGGGACGAAATTTCTTTCAAGTTGGGGATGATGTGACAACCCGAGATTTCAAGACCTTTCCTTTACGCGTCACCCGTTTTACAAATCTTGTTTTACATTTCGATGAACGTTGTATCATTAAAATCATTGTAGAATGATTTAATATTAGTTGTGTGGTGGGTTTAATGTTTGAGCACATAGGACTTTCGCCACTCATGAGCTCGACTAAACACTAGGTGTTTCGTCAGGAAAGTCTTTCGCCGAAAAGGGCTTCGACCCAACCCATTTCGTGGCCCAACTGTGAGACGTTATGTAATTATATAACCCTTGCAACCGCTAGAAAACCCTAGAATCTCCTCTCCCTCTTCTCCCTGTGCGACAGCGATTGTGGGTGCTGCGAAGCGCTCTCTCTCTCTCTTTCCAAACATCTCTCCATCCTCACATATCACGGTTAGTACGATTAACCATTAAATTAAGTTGTGTTAATTGTTATTATCGATTATGTAGTTATACGTGAATCTGTGTGTACATGTATACGATTAAAACATGATTCCTGTTTAATATAGGTGCATTGCTAGACAATTCTGTTAACAATCATTGAAATCAATTATGGAATATTTGTGGTAATGATCGATGCATTTGAGGGTTTTGTGTGATCGCATGATTGTCGTTCGATTAAACTTGTATGTTAACAGAAACTGCTATAGATCAATGATTGTTAATATTCCTGATTTCGTTCAAAGTGTTATCCGAAAAGGTTGGTGTAATTGATTGATAGTTATGGGTTAGAGACATAACTGCAGTGATTAGGGTTTGCAGGTGCACAAACCATCTGATGTCGCCACGACGAAACAGGTGGTTCACCGCCACACTTGGACCCGACGAAACATAAGTGTTTCGTCATATGTTACCTCCACGAAACATAGGAGTTTCGTCAAATGTGACCTCCACGAAACATAGGAGTTTCGTCAAGTGTGACCTCCACGAAACATAGGAGTTTCGTCATATGTAACTTCAGGGAAAAATGGCCTTTCGTCACCAGCACCTTTTGACGAAACATGTGATGTTTACAAACATGAACTCGTTGTGTAGACCTGTGTGAGCATGATTCTGAAGTAGCATTAATGCTCAAATTATTCGACTTGTATGATGATGAACAAGGGTAGAATGCTATTATGTGATATGCATGCTATGTGTTATAGAGTAACCTTATGATGAATGTAATATGTGTACAATACGCTGACTTTGTGAATAAGAACATGTGAAATGTGTATTATTGATGCAAACCTGTGTGTGTGACTTGAACACATGTTATGTGATAACCATAAACTATTATACATGACGATGAGTGCTTAGATTCATGAAACGTTGCCGTAAATAGAGCACTTTTATGTTAATCATTGTTAAGTGACATGAACGTGGAATGTAAACTTGTTGAGAAACGAATGCCCGATATGTGGTATACTGTGATCTTAATAGCAACTGCAATCTGTGAAAACACATGTACTGTTAAGTGATTGAGTTACTTGTGAAACCCGTACACTTGGTATATGATTTCATGATAAAGGTTATAGATCAACGGATTGTATGTTTAACAGTTAAGATGCGATTAGAACGAGTGTCTTACTTGTCTGCTACTTGTGCGACGTGAACGTTAGATACGTGCCATGTGTGAACACTATACTGATTGTCTTTGGTAATCACGGTAGGGTTTGGTTGACCGACTTGGAACGGGTAAAAGTAACTTGTTAAATACCGAGAAAATCTAAGGTGAGTTCACTGCTCTTTTTCCAAGCTTGTGTCCCGGGGAGGGACATCTTGTAAACATTCCGGGGAGGAATGTCGGGTAATAGGTTTGACTGGAATGTTAAACCTGGGTTGTTGGTTAATACACGTCTATATCTATCACTCAAGTCCCTCCTACCGATTGTTGCCGGAGAGGCAACGGGGTATTAGTTAGTAGCGCTACTTAGGTTTGGCACTCTTACACCGTACCGGGGAGGTCGGTGATGAACTAATGAACCCCATCTTGACCATTGCTCTGATAGAGGCATTGGGGTTTAGGGCAAATAATCTGGAGCCATCGGCGGTAAGTGTGTGATTAACAACATCGAGTCTGTGAAACGTTTTAATCTGGTAACTAGTATCTAAACACGTTAACAAAACTTTGAACTCACCAGCGTCGTCTGACACACTTGTCTGCATGCTTGCAGGTCTGTAGGGTTATATCATGGAACTTGCTGTCTGGAAGGCTGGAGTGGTCATGGGTCGTGACACATGGATTCGCAATACAAGTCTAATGGTTTATGTACGCGTGGTTTATGAAACACTTAACAAATGAGTTATGCTTCCGCTGTATACAATGAATTATGTGTAACGTTTTGTAACACTATATGTTAATGAATGAAAGTTTTATTTAAATATATTTATGAGTTTAATGTGATTGGTGGCTGAGATCCTGGTACGTCACATGTCCCGCGGTGCTTCCGTAAGTGGTATTTTAGGGGTGTGACACAAAATGCCCTTTATTCCTACTTATTAGGAGTGCCACATGTTATCATCACAATCATTCTTAGTCTACTTAGGCAAAATCCACTTTTTAGTGGATCCTTCCCCTAAAATCAATAACGTCTTGATGGAACATTATATTTATCGGTATATACCACATGAGAAAAATATGAACAAAATGATTTTAATTTCGTATCATACAAAAAAGATGGATGTTTCTAGTGACAGACATTCGTCACTATGGCTCTTTTAGCAGAGAATAGCACTATGCTTCTAGAATCCTACTTTTCTCTTCATTTTTAATTTACATAGTAATAAGACCTGTGTACATTGCGGCGCGGGTACTTTGCAATATCGAACAAATTAGTCCAAACGTTATGTAATATGTTAACCATATGAAAACGCATGTTTTGACGTATCCGATTGAACTCAATGTATCCTATAGTTGCATTGCGATTGGATCAAAACGTGACGTGAATCAAATTTATATTGTACAATCATAACGTATTATACTGGACCCGACTAACTCGAATTTATATCGTCAAGCCAAAAACTCTTGAGGGGGTCAAAGTGGCATTTACAAAGTTCATAAAAAGTTAATTGGTTAAAAATTGCATTTTGTAAACTCAATGGCTAAGAAAGGGTAAAGATAAAATTTGATAAAGTTCTGGGGTAAGAAGGAAACTATAACAAAGTTGGGGCTGAAAAGGAAACTACGACAAAGTTGGGTGTCAAAAGCAAACTATTTATAAAATGTAGTAGTACTTTAGGGACTAAATTTGCCATTTTATGAAACTTTGAAGGTACCAAAATTAAGGGGCTAATATTGCAAAATTGTAAAAGTACAGGGAAGGGAGAGGCAAAGCCGGTGGGGTTTCCACCGACTTTGTCGTTTAAGTTATAGTATAATATTATGATATATACTACTATTACAAAACTAAATAAATCCTACTATTTAATGCCTACTATTTAAGAATAAAATATGTGGAGCTCAAAGGGCAGTTCTCTTGATAACTATGGGGAAGGGGGAGGCAAAGTCGGTGGAGTTTCTACCGACTTTGTCTTTTAAGTTATAGTATAATATTATGATATATACTTCTATTACAAAACTAAATAAATCCTAATATTTTATGCCTACTTCTGTTTAAGAATAAAATATATGGAGCTCAAAGGGCATTCTCTTGATAACTACCTACAAATCCTCAAATAACCTGCCATGTAGTAGCTTCACAATAAGACCATTGGGTATGGGGAGGATAGTCTCCAAAGGGACTATCCTCCACATAAGCGCCACGTAAGCATGGGGGGAGGACCATTGTGTGGTGGATGCTCCTCCCCCATTTTTTTATTATTTATTTTTTGCCATATTAATTAAAACAAAGTAAATAAAAATAAAAAAAGTTACATTTCAATAAAAACTTAAAATTACATTTAAAATAAAAATCCTAAAGCTACATTAAAAAAAAAAACGTAAAGTAACTTTAAAAAAAAAACCTAATGTAACATTAAAAAAAACCTAAACTTAAATTAAAAAAAAAGCCTAAAGTTACAAATAAATAAAAAAACTACGCGTTGTTTTCTCCGAGACTCCAAATGTGATCGATCAAGCCCGATTGAAGATTGACATGTGTGAAATCGTTATGTAACGAGAACCTGTTCAAATCTTGTTGTTCTCCGCTAACCGGAACATTATTCTCCTCCACCACGTTCTCGTCATACTCACAAATTGCATGTCCTTCGTCTTCGAGGATCATGTTATGCAGCAGAATACAAGCATACATACAGTATCGCAACGTTTTGGGTGTAAAAGCGCGTGCTGGGTTTTCAATAATATGCCATCTTTGTTGGAGAACCCCAAAACACCGTTCAATATCTTTTCTAGCCGCTTCTTGAAACTTGGCAAATTTCTTTCTTTTTTCATCCGCAGGATGCCTAACCGTTTTAACTATTGTAGAGTATTGTGGGTATATTCCATCGGCAAGATAATACCAGCGTCTGTACTCCACGCCCGAAACTGTAAAACTCGTATCAGGACCGACCCCTTTTATAACATCGTCAAAAACCTCCGAATTTTGTAGAACGTTGATGTCGTTATTCGAACCAGGAATACCAAAGAAAGCATGCCAAATCCATAGGTCTTGAGACGCAACAACTTTTAGAATTATTGTTGGATGTCCCTGATCGCCTCGCGTATACATTCCTCGCCAAGCGGTAGGACAATTCCGCCATGACCAATGCATGCAATCAATGCTCCCGAGCATGCCTGGAAAACCGTGCCTTGCTTGGTGGTGTTGATACAAATTTTGAACGTCATTGTGATTCGGTTTTCGCAAATATTTTTGGCTGTAGAGCTTCACCACAAATTTGCAAAACTTGTATAAACATTCTCTAGCAGTTCTTTCAGCCATCTTTAAGTATTCGTCCCAAGAATCGGCTGTCGTCCCATAAGCAAGTTGACGAATCGCCGCAGTACATTTCTGTAAGGTGGTGAAGCCCATTTTGCCTCTAGCATCGGGTCGCATGGTAAAAAACGGGTGATAAGCGGCTAAATCGTCGGCGATACGTAAGAAAAGTCGACGACTCATTCTGAAACGGCATCTAAAAATAGCCTCAGAGTACAGCGGCTCGTCGGCAAAGTAATCAACGATTAATCTTTGGTTAGCATCTACAAGATAACAAAATATATATACAACTTATAATTAAAAAAATAAGACTAAAAACATAAACTTAAAAAATTTAGAATAAATATATAAGAATAAAAATATCACTAACTTTCTCGGTCTCGCTCGATGTGTGGGTTCCTGTTTCGTGGTTGTGACGAAACCTCCTCCTCCTCTTCTTCTTCCAAAATTATTTGTGTCGCCTCTACCACCTTGTTTATAAAAAAATTTACGGCTTCCATGGTGTCCGTCGAACCCGATGAAGAAGAAGATGACATGGTGTATTTTTTAGAGAAGATTATGTGGGTATTTTGTATAAAAATGTGGGAGTTGTTTGGAGAAAGTGGGTGAATTTTGGTATAAAAGTGGATAGATATGTGGGTATTTATAAAGGTTTTAAATTAATTTGAATTTTTTTTTTAATTAGCCGTTATATCTCAACGGATATATTGAATGGACCCACCACTCCATGCCCCGTCTTCACCGTCTGATTTCCGACGTCTTTGCCGCGCCGGGCCCCTTGGGAGCGGTGTGGGACGTTCCTAATTGGGGGGGGGGGGGGGGGGGCGGGCCTTTCACGAAGCCCATACCCATTGGTCTAAATCCTAATATTTTATGCCTACTTCTATTTAAGAATAAAATATATGGAGCTCAAAGGGCAGTTCTCTTGATAACTACCTACAAATCCTCAAATAACCTGCCATGTAGTAGCTTCACTGTTCATTCCCGTCCTTATTAATATATAGGGTAATTTATTAATATATAGGGTAATTCACTGTTCATTCCCATCCCTTATTAATATATAGGGTACTGTTCATTCCCGTCCTTATTAATATATAGGATAATTTATTAATATATAGGGTAATTCACTGTTCATTCCCATCCCTTATTAATATATAGGGTAATGCGTTTTTAATTAGGTTTGTATACATTTGATATATTAATTTTGTAATTTAGTTAATTATATAGGACATGTTCATGAGTTAAAACGTTTATTTTAATAATTATAAAAAAAACATGCATGATGTTATAAATTAAACCAACTATTTCTAAACTTTGTTTTTAAAATAATAATAAGATAATATAAAATTCCTGTGTTTGGATTTAATAGAAACAAGTTTAGTTCTGGCCATATTCGCAAAAATATTTAATCTATACATATAATAAAAGAAACCATGTTAGGGACACATGGCGTTCTATGAGTCAGTCTTAATTATTTTTTTAAATATTTATTATGGAAAGTCAATTATTGATAATATTAAATTTAAAATTTGTAGAAGAGATTTTAATGATAAAGACAAAGATAACTGATAATAATATATTAATTATTATAATCATATATTAATTATTAAAATCTAAAAAAATATTAGCGTTTTAAATATTTATAAAGATAAAGATTTTATTTAATTGGTAGTTTTAATTGTTTTTATATTTTGATGATAAGGACTAGGATAACTGATAATCACATATTAAAATAGAAATATTTATTGTTAAAAGGATTTATTCAATACATGTAGAAAATATATATTTTTTATACATAGTATATTTATAATCCTATTTCTAATAAAGGATTCCATTATCCCGTTTTACACTCCAATGAAATAATAATATTAAATCATAATATCCAGCTTATCTCTTGTATATTTAATATTTTTTACTAAAATATTTCTTTTCTTTTTTTCTGCTGATTATCCAACATCAGGTAATACGTAAGTTTCTAACATAATAATAAATAAAAAAAAACAAAGTAAAATGTTATAAAAAATAAAAATAAAAAATTATATTTTTTATTAAGTTTCTAACCTAATAAAAAATAAAGTGAGATGTTACAATAAGTAAATAGTACCTCAAAGTTCCTTTTGTTAGAAAACACATTTTGTTGACTAAATGTTTTAACGGATTACATTATTCGTGTAAGACATATGTTTATTCAAATCGTGCAATACACGAGTTTTTAAAAGATGTAACTATTTTATTACTTAGTATATAAAATTATATTTATTCAACCCGTGTAATACACGGGGTTCTAACCTAGTTAATTATATAGGACGTGTTCACGAGTTAAAACGTTTATTTTTATAATTATAAAAAAAACACGAATTATGTTATAAACTAAACTAATTATTCTAAAACTTTGTTTTTAAATAATAAGATAATTTTCACAAGGTTTAAATGGGTTAAAAGCATTTATTGTATGTAGTACAAGGGTGAAAATGAAAATTAAAAAAAATCATTAATTAACTATTCCAAAACTTTGTTTTTAAATAATAAGATAATTGTTTTGCATCTTACAAATGCAATTTTAAAAACTATAGAAGTTTGTATTTGTTATAAACCACACATTTTAGGCCCAACACATTACTTATGGGCTTTAGAGTTTATGGTTATGTTTATCTCTACATATTGTAATGTTGAATAGAATGAAGAATGAAATTCAGTTTTATCTCTATTTCTCTTAGTTTTTATCACGTTATCAGCACGAAGTGCTCACCCAAAAACTCTTGCATCTATCGTTTCACCATCTTCGAATTTAATCATGATTCATGTGTCAAAGCCGTGACTTCCTTGCTAAGACCGGTATTCTAACAATTCCAAATGCAAGCCGTTACAACCCAACGATTATCAGTGATTCCAAACGCAAGACGGTGCGGGTTATCGGAGCAACCACAATCCCGCACAGGTCCGATTTCAACTTTTGTTTCGTCTTTCGTCCATCCAGGTAACATCGCACACCTTTAATTTTACATAAGTATTATTAGTTGAATATATAGAACAAAACAATTTGGTTTGGGTACTTGGGATCTGAAAACCATTGTGGCGGTTGTGCGTAAAAATCAATAATTCGCACAGTTAAACTGGTTCAGTCATTCAGATTTTGTTTGTAGATCTTGTTTGGTCAGTATATTGTTCGTCATCGGCCATTGATTCTTTGCTACCCATAGCCTTAAAGAAAGCATTAAGTGAGAAATTTTTTTTCGGCTGGCTGCAAAAAAAAAAAAAAAAAGATATTAGTGACAGTTTGGAATGTTGTTTATGTGATAAAAAGAAAGAAGGGAGGGAAACTTAAATGAAAAAGATATTACATAGTCCTTCTTTTAAGTAAACATATTATAGTTAATTTATGATTGGAATAAACGTGAACGGATTTATTAAGATTTTATATAATCTATGTTTAAAATTAAAAGATTGGTTTAAACATTGTTTCACACAACTATATAAACTTCTATGATTATAACAAATTATTTTATCAATACGATAAATTACAGAATTGTGTTAAAGCATTTTAATTGATTAGAATCGATACCTTCTGCTAACTGAGTATGGTGGTGCCGGATTTTCTCCGATGCAGTTCTAAAGCGAACCCCCTTTCTACCCTTTTTATATGAACTGATTTTCTTTATTAATAAATCTTGATCCACAACAGTTGTTATACCCAGATCACGTGTGGTTTTATATTTTGGCCCAATAGTAGCAACCAAAACTCTATCCCAATACTTTCAAGGATATGTTGCATAACAACTGTTAAACATCAAATCAAATGCATACATATTGATATTTTTGTTTATTATTTCGTTAAGTATCCGAGATATGTACTATTATATGCCGTACATCCATACATATGAAAGTATCACATATATATGTAGTATTATAAGTTTTTTTTGAACATTATATCAATTCTATTTCTTAGTACACCATACACTAAAGCTTTCCACAAAGTTAAATTCTTAAATACTTAATTATATGACTGCACAATAAGATTTTAACATCCATAGTTCTTCATATGCAACAACAAATAGTACATCGCACCGTAACAACTTGTATATGCACCGGTTCTTTCTTTCGTTTGCAATTATACGAAAATAGCCTAGAACCTGTAGGTCTAACTAAAGAGGACCTGAAGTTCTCATACAACATACATTGTATACATAGACTCGTTTTTAAATGCTTGATTATTTTGGTAGTAGTATCTCTGCCCTTTTCGGCATCACCTCTAAGCTTAAATTATGTGGTGAACAATAACTGACGAAGACATGCCTGAGAAAACTCTCTCAATGTTCCATGCATCAAACATGCTCCTGTCGCAGCAATCCAAGGAACATAAATCCCTTAAATATTTTGATTTGATATCATGTCTTCTGGTCGCGGAGCAAAACAACAAGCTCCTACTACAGAACCATCAATCGCGATACGCTGGTGCAAGCCCATTCCCTGAAGTGAATGTGACAGATTATCAAAGCGGGTATGGAAGAGGTAGAAGTCGCGGCCCCAGTAGCGGCCGTGGACGGGGATATACATAGCATCGAGAGTCTCACAACACTAACAATAGCGGTGGCGAATCGAGTCGACATAATACGGGGCGACCTTCAAAAGGGAAAAGTAGCGGGACCCAAAGCAACATTTGTTATAGATGCGGGATGTTAAATCATTGGTCCCGCGCATGTCGCACCCCTACACACCTCTTGAATTGTTTTATTTTATTTTTCTGCATTAACTTTTATTTATTTTTACTTCCTGAAGAAATATGTATACTAGCTCCAGTAGAGCTATTATTGGTGATGAATGTCTGGTAGATAGCGGTAGTACTAACACTATTCTCAAAGATATAAAATTTTTCTCTGAGTTGTCTCCAGCAGAGACACCGGTTGGTACTATATCTAGTGTCAGTAACCATATCGAAGAGCACACATAACATTATCTTCGGGTATCCAACTAACTATTGATAATGCATTATATTCGAGTAAATCCAGAAGAAATTTACTTAGTTTTAAAAGATATTCGTAAAAACGGTTACCACCTAAAAACAATATCTGAAAATAATATTGAATATCTTCAAATTACTTCAAACAAAAATGGCCAAGAAACCATTGTTGAACTACTAGAAGCCTTATCCTCTGGATTGTATTGTACTAATATCAATCCTATCGAATCATATATGGTGAATAACCAGAAGTTATTAGATAAAGATACATTCAATATATGGCATGACCGTCTAGGTCACCCCGGTAGCATAATGATGAGACGTATAATCAAAAGTGCAACCGGGCACCCTCTCAAAAAAATTTAAAAGTTTTGCTACTACAAGATTTATCATGTGCAGCATGCTCTCTGGGCAAACTTATAACTCGGCCCTCACAAACTAAGTTGATACATGAAACCCCCTCATTTTTAGAAAGAATCCAAGGTGATATTTGTGGGCCTATTCATCCTCCGTGGGGACCATTTCGCTATTTCTTGGTCTTAATTGACGCATCTTCAAGGTGGTCACATGTGAGCCTTTTAGCTACTCGAAATGTAGCATTTGCCCGACTTTTAGCTCAAATCATACAATTGAGAGCCAATTTCCCCGATAATCAAATTAAAAACATCCGGATGGATAATGCGGAAGAGTTCACATCTCAAGCTTTTAATGACTACTGTATATCAATTGGGATCAATGTTGAACATTCAGTACCTCATGTTCACACACAAAACGTTTTAGCTGAATCTCTGATTAAACGATTACAAATAATCGCTAGACCACTCTTAATGAGATGTAAATTACCATCTTCTGCATGGGGTCATGCTATTTTTGCATGCCGCTGCACTGATTAGATTGAGACCAACTGCTGATCACAAATACTCCCCATTGCAACTGGTCTCCGGACGAGAACCAAGTTTGTCCCACCTTAGAATTTCTGGTTGCGCGGTATACGTACCAATACCGCCACCACAACGTACTACAATGGGACCCCAAAGAAGACTGGGTATCTATATTGGTTTTAACTCCACGTCCATAATTAAATATTTAGAACCAATGACGGGAGACATGTTTAGAGCACGGTATGCTGACTGTCATTTTGATGAAACAATGTTCCCAGTCTTAGGGGGAGATAAGGATAAAGAAAGACTGGTAACACAAGAAATAACGTGGAATGCATCATCGTTATCAAATCTCGACCCCCCGAAGTGGTCAATGTGAATATGAAGTCCAAAAGATTATACATTTGCAAAGAATAGCGAATGAATTACCAGATGCATTCACAGACATGAATAGAGTGACAAAGTCACATGTACCAGCATCAAATTGCACCTGCTCGAATTGAAGTAATCCTAGAAGCGATTACTATACAACGAAAACGTGGGAGACCAATCGGTTCCAAAGGCAAAAACCCACGGAAACGGAAAGAGCAAAGTAACGCAGTTGGTGAAAAATCACAAAAGATTATAAGTGAAACCCCAGTAGAGGTAAAAGTCCTAGAAGAGACTAACATAATTCCAGAGGAAAATGAAATCCCAAAAGACACACTGGTACCAAACGAAAACGAGATCTCTATAAATTATGTACAAAATAGTACAATATGGAACCGAAATGAAACACATGTTGATGATATATTTGCATATGCTATAGCAACGCATATAATCAATGAAACTGATTATGTACCTAAAACTCTAGAAGAGTGCATGCACAGAATTGATTGGCCAAAATGGCAAGAGGCCGTAAAGGCTGAGTTAGGTTCGCTTGAAAAGCGAAATGTTTTCGGACTTGTAGTCTGGACACCCATAGACGTCAAACCAGTTGGTTATAAATGGGTGTTTGCTATAAAAAGAAACGAAAAGAATGAGATTGTACGATATAAGGCACGCCTTGTAGCACAAGGGTTTTCCCAAATCCCATGAGTTGATTATGAGGAAACGTATTCCCCTGTAGTGGATGCGATAACCCTTAGATTTCTAATTGGCCTTGCAATCTCAGAAGGACTTCAAATGAGACTTATGGATGTAGTCACTGCATATTTGTATGGGATACTAGAAAATGACATCTATATGAAAATCCCTAAAGGATTAAAAAATGCCTGAAGCATTAAAATCAGTACCCCGAGATATGTGCTCTATAAAACTTAAGAGGTCTTTATATGGTCTCAAACAATCTTGTCGGATGTGGTACTGAAGGGGTAAGGTCCCAAAAACCTCATAATAAGTATTTAGGACCATACCACAACCCTGCTTTTTAACTTTCTAACCTTGCGCGGCCGCGCACTGGTCTTATAAAAGGAAAAAACAGTCAGCAGCCTATAGTCGCGCGCCCAAAGGAAAACATAAATCCTTGCGCCTTCTCCCGATAGCAAAGGATAAAAATCCTGAGATCAATACTTCCGCCTAAATATCCAGACCTGGATAATTACTCAGACTTAGGATTTATTCACTCAGTGGTCTCCACACAATAAGGTGCCACACCAGATTACAGCAGTAATCTTCTAGAAGAAATATAATCGTGCACCACCCAGACGGTTATAACCGTCTGGACACGTGTCATCACCACAGACGCCCCTGAAATCACAACGAAGGCATGCAATTGGGGAGTAATCTCCACTTGATCACATTACACGTGGCAAACCCCCAGCCCTTGATCTAGACCACGATCCGTGTGCTCTCACGTCGGATCAAAGAACTTAAACGGAAGGAAATGTAACCGCTCACGGGGTTAGCATCTTCCGTTAACTTTTCACTAACGGGTTTTCCCGCCTAAAACGACTCCCAGCTATAAATATGAGAAAGAACCCAGGTATGAATTCAAGTTACACACACTTCTCAAATAGATTCTCTTCTCCATTACCAATACTTATTCTCACACCGGAGTCGGGTCAAGGAGAGAACCCTCTTCTCCCCTTGGCGAGGCTAACGGTGTTCTTTTTTGCAGAACCATCGGAGAAGAAGATCAGTTGCAACTGAATCAATCGAGAGAGAGCTAACCTTTTTATGCGGATTCAAACCCCCTAGATATCTCGGTTCCGACCATTTATCTAGTGTTTCTTCATTGGCGCCCACCGATTCCTCAGTTTTCTAGTTTCTATCTCGTTTCGATTCAGTTCGTTCCATTTTCTGTTTTGCACATGGCAGAAAATTCGTCATCTCACCGGCAACCTGGTCCTCGACCAAACGTCGGAAACAATTTACAAGTAGAAGGAATCGTAGAAGAGGCCTCGGACGATAATGAGGTTCAATCCAATCGAGCAAATGATCCTGTTACTCCAGGAATATTACCAGCAAACCCTGCTCAATCAATTTTACCACCAGGAGAAACTCCGATATCATGGTATGTCCGGTCCCAAGGGGCATTAAACGCAGTGTACACACAGTTGTGTGCTCAAACTGCTCCTCTGACTCAATCACGGAGACCGGGATCTAGAGCTCATGCTTCCCAGCGAGAAGAATCAACTTATGATGATACAGAAGTTCATGCCAGATCCACGTCACAACGCGAGTACATTCAGTCAGGCAGTTACCAGAGGCAACACCACGGAGAACCACATCTTCATCGAAGACAATCGGTTCATGATAGGTTGGGTTCCCAACGGGATACCCACACCGATGAATCTGATCCAATATACCGTTTGAGTGCAAACAACAGTGTGTTCAATCGACTACAGCCAAACTATAACAAATGCATACCTCGAGCGGTTTATAACCCTGAGGCAGAACACAACTATGACTTAGTTTACCGCCCTGCAGAAGCGGCGGAAAACTCGAAGTTCATACTGGAGATAGCTCTGGCTCCATTGGAGAAAGCCAAATTACCATCTAACATAGGGAAATTCAATGGGTTAACTGACCCTGATGATCATCTGAGAGTATTCACCAGCGCAGGGTTGGTTGGGGGTTGGACTCTTCCGCTATGGTGTCATTTGTTTGTACAAACATTAACCGGCCCAGCGCGAATCTGGTTTGATAATCTACCAACTGGACAGATCGAGTCGTGGAAAGATCTGCGTGAAAAGTTTTTAACACACTTCAGCCAGCAACGGCGTTCCATTCGTGATACATCCGACGTCATGAACATCTGGCGCCGCGATGATGAAAATCTGGAGGATTTTATCACCAGATACAATAAAGAAGTGTTGGAGATTGGCGGTGTTAACGAACAACTGATCCGTGCTCAGTTCAAGTACGCGGTTAGATGTGATGACATGGTTAAGGTATTATCTGGAACAGAGGGCCTTCCAAAAAGTTGGGAGAAGATAATGGCGGCGGCCAAGGTTTATGCGCAGACCGAGAAAAACCTTACTACAAACAGGCCACCACCACCACACAATAGGCCCGCTGACTTGAGCTTAACCGGTGAAAGGAGGTTCAAAAAATCATGGCGCGAGTCATCAGGAAGTCGTTCCTCTGAAGATGCCCGCACAACAATTAACAAACTCTCTGCACAAAGGGAGAACAAACAAGAAAATAGGGAGAGGCAGTGGACTCCCCTAACAAAGACCCCGGCGGAGGTTTTGAGTACCGAGGACTATCAATTTAAACCTCCGATCCCGATGAAGAGTAAACGTGGTCAAGACCCGGCGCAATACTGCGAATATCATAAAGACAACGGGCATACCACTAACAATTGCATATCTCTGCGCACAGAAATAGAGAAAGCCCTCAAGAATGGAGAACTCACGCATTTACTCCAAAATATGCGCAAAGAGATTAAGCAGATAACCCGGGGAGAGGAAGGCCCAAGCAAACGGGCCAAAACCTAAGTGACGACTCTATAAGTTTCCCGCAGAAAGACATGACCCATCAAATACGGCGGAACTATCAGAGAGTAAGTTAAGTTCCATATAATTATTAGAAAAACTTTGTAAAGCCTCTGTGCTCTATCCATGAATAAAATTACAAAGTTTCTATTAATTTTGTGTTTACAAAGTGCATGCAATTTCTTATTAGTAAGCGCAAAAATATTATGGTAGTATAAAACAAGCTCCATGCGCGGTCAGTGATCACGTCACAAACGACCATAAATTCACACATGAGCTTCATACCAACTTCATTCGCCTTACTCAATAAAAGCAATTGTACTCATGCAAAATATTGTAAAGTCATTCAACAATACAAATAGAAACATACTATTTTCAGCGTACAGATACGCCCTAAAAAGTTCCAAACACGGCAGTGTTTAAAATACTTGCGCTACAGCGCACCATCAAAACAGGGATTTACATCCCGCATTAAAAATTGTTCAATACAATTTTATACTACTCTAAATCTTCACCCCCATCCGGAAAGATTTCTTTGAGTTGCGCCACATGATCGTCCGATTGCAGCGCCACATTTATCAGTTCCATGACTGGAAGTTGCAAATTATTAAACTCTGTTTTCATGGAAGCAAGCGCGGCAGCAGTATTTACGCCAAAAGTTGCAGACTTGCTATCATCCCAGTTAACCTTCAACGCACTTTTCACATGCTGGGAACATTCCGCGTAACCTTGGGCATACCCATCTCGTCGCGCAGCAACCATTAGATTAGCAACAGTTTTATCCAGCTCTTCAGAGTTTAACACAGATTTAGCAACCTATGAAATCAAGCAGAAATGAGTATCAAAAGAGCGCATATATGATCCCACAACAAAAAAGAGAAAAGAAACTTACACAGGCAATCCTGCGATCTTTTAACCAGGCCATATCAGTCTTTAAAGGTTCAAGCTCGCTTTCCGCTGTAACCCGCGCCGTTTCTGAACTTTCTAGCTTCTCTTCAATCTCAGCCAAACGGCGGGAGGTTTCAGTATTCTCGGAATGTACAAGCTCCAAATCCTTCTTTAGTTGTTCCTGGTCAGAAACCAAAGCAGTAAGTTCCTCTAACTCTCTATCTCTAAGGGCAAGAGTGGCGAAAGCTTGTACCTCCCGTTGCTCACTACGCTCCCTATGAGAACGCGCTTCCGCCAGCGCAGCTTCTACATCAGCTTTCCCCTTCTTCAATTTTTCTAACTCCGCATCTTGATTCTTCAAACTTTCAACCTCAGCCTTGAGGTTATTGATAATATTGCGAAGGTTTGCCTTCTCAGCATTATCCTTCTCGCAAATTCTCCTCCAATTTTTGCGTTCCTCAGACAGGAGAGCAGCTTCAGCTTCAGCTTTTCTTTTCCAACCAGCAACAGACCATTCCTCAGTCTTGCGCTCAGCTTCAAACTTGGCTCGCTCAGTTTCTAATTTAGCCTTCAACTGAGCCACATGTTTTTCATCTTTAGCAAACTTCTTTTGAGATGCCATGAAAGATGCCTGCTCCTTATGCATACTATACCACTCACGCACTATACGGTGAGTAGTAGAAACATGAGAAGTAGTTTCTGCAAGATAAGACTGATAGGTCTGTTCACAAGGCTGACTTTCCTGAAACTTAATCTCGCCAGGCGGAAGTATCCCCTGCAGCCAATCTTGGCATACACGCCAATCCGAGAAGGTATCGCCTTTCTTCAAATTCCAAACAGGGACATGAGGATCAGAAGCATCTTTTTCCATATAAGTACGGTAATAATATTCTCCCAGAGTTTCTTCTGGACGAATTGGAGATTGTTTATCAACGCCAGCAGATGAGCCTGGTTCCTCAGTTGTGACCCTCTCAGTATGTTCAGGCATAGCATCAGAAGGTCTGGGGGAAGAAGTTGAAATTTTTTCAGCAGTCTGCTCTTTCCCCTAATCTTGAACAACAGCTTCCGGGGTTGGTGGATTATCAGCACCATCTACCACGCTCGGTTCAACAATCTTTTCAGCCTCTGTATCAACACTAACAGGCTTCTCAGCCTCAACAGTTTTCTCCACACCTTCCCTAGCAACCTCTGAAGGCTCTAGCGGGTCTGCAACAGCAGCGCGCGGAGGAGTAGAGGGAAGTTCTTTATTAACCACAGATGGTACTTCTGTAGGAATAGGGGAAACAGGAACTTCTGGACAAGTAAAAGTCTGTAAGAATTCAGTCCGCTTAAAGGAAACAAGGAGGAACAACACTTACCAGGAACAGATTCCGAAACAAAGGCATCAAGATTTCCTTTTCTGGTAATTTTCTTCCTCTGCACCTTTTTAGGAGGTTGACCCTCCGCGTCAGGATCAGTTTGTTTCTGTTTACCAGCCTTCCGATGCACCAAGTGTTCGGGACTAGAGTCCAAGTCAATAGGCTCATTAGGGTTGGATGGGGGAATATCAGCAGAATCCTTTGGTTCAGGCTTCGGTTCTCGCATAGTCACTGCAGGAGTAAGACCTCCAAAGAGTCAGAAACCACCACATAATCACACCTGGGGACAGAGGAACGGCGCGTACCTTTCTTCTCTCCAACATTCTTCAAAGTTTGAGCTTTAACAGTCTCACTCCTCTTGGGCAAAGAAGTAGAAGTTGTTGCGCGTTTCTTCTTTTCAGGGCCTATGCCCAAATTCAACAATTCACCTACAAAAGCGCAAAGCAAAGGCTTACCCACAAAGAACAAAAGGAAACGAAACGCAGATATAACTTACCAGCACCAACAGCTGGTTGAGCAGATAAATCTGCATCTTGCGGAAGAACAAAATTCCTTACAATACGATGGTACCAAAGCTCCTCTTCAGGTTTCTTTTTGATGGTACCCATCCTTCCGCCTTCCCTCTTGAAGGCAACAACATACAAAGAAACAACTACATTCAAAAAGAAAACAGGTCAAAAAAAAAAAAAAAAAAAGAGGAAAGAGAGTGGAAAAGCCCCAAACTTACTATGACCATCCTCTGTGTATACGGGTTTATCTTCACGCTCCATCTTCCAGTTCAAACTCATGCCGGCTCCGACAAGAGCTTTCTCCGGCAACGCAATATTGGGCACATCTTTCAGTTCTTGGTACCAGTTTTCATCAACAGGGGTCTGAAGCGTTTCAATCGGAACATCGTCCTTCCCCCTTAGAACCATCTTCACTGGAATCACTCATGCCGGCTCCGACAAGAGCTTTCTCCGGCAACGCAATATTGGGCACATCTTTCAGTTCTTGGTACCAGTTTTCATCAACAGGGGTCTGAAGCGTTTCAATCGGAACATCGTCCTTCCCCCTTAGAACCATCTTCACTGGAATCACTCCGGCCTTAATAAAGAAAAATTTTTGCTTCCAATCATGAAATGATTTTGGGGGTTGCAGTAGAATTTTCTTCGCAGAAGCCCTCTGAACAAACGAATAAAACCCTTGGGTGCAATGCATCTGATGCAAAACCCTAAATCGAGGAACGGTCGGTTCAACATGCATTGTTCGACACACAAATTCGAAATGCTGAACCCTAACCATACCAATAGGGTGAAGTTGGGAAATATGAAGTTTGTAAAATCCAAGGACGTCAAGGAAAAATCTGGTAACAGGTAAACGAAAGTTACCATCACAGAAAAAATCCCAAAAGAGGGTAATGTACCCGGCCGGAGCATCCGATGCCGTTTCCCCTCTTCAGGATACAAAGCACCCCAGTTCTCCGGGAATTTGAGATTCTGAATTAAACCATCAAAGGACGCCCTAGTCCACTTCAACAATGGGAGTTCAGTCGCCATTTCTTCAATAAGATCTTCTTGATGTTCTCCGGTTGACATACGAGGAAGAATGATAGAGTTTTCAGAAGAAAAAGAAATAGGGAAAAGTTTTTCAACAAGACAATGATTGTGCAAAAGAGGTTATCCAGACGTTATATATACTTATCACAATAAATAGCATCGGTAACCGTCACAGCGACTGTTCCGGGTACCACAGTTCCCCAAGCAGCAGAAAAAGTAAATGTCAGAACACACACGCGTTTACACGCGCACGTGTAAGACACGGACAGTAAAAAACAACTGACAATGACAGGTTGTCAATCAATTTACTGCACCAGTCTCGTTAAAAATCAAAGATTTTACAAAAAATCTTTACAAAAATCAAAAAATTCAAATCTTCTCATAGAAGATTTCTTATTTCTCGCGCCCAAAAAGCATCTCCCTCTCACAAAGTCCAGTGCTCCACTTATTTGCATAAGTACAACACTAGACTGGGGGGACTTGAAGGGGTAAGGTCCCAAAAACCTCATAATAAGTATTTAGGACCATACCACAACCCTGCTTTTTAAGTTTCTAACCTTGCGAGGCCGCGCACTGGTCTTATAAAAGGAAAAAACAGTCAGCAGCCTATAGTCGCGCGCCCAAAGGAAAACATAAATCCTTGCGCCTTCTCCCGATAGCAAAGGATAAAAATCCTGAGATCAATACTTCCGCCTAAATATCCAGACCTGGATAATTACTCAGACTTAGGATTTATTCACTCAGTGGTCTCCACACAATAAGGTGCCACACCAGATTACAGTAGTAATCTTCTAGAAGAAATATAATCGTGCACCACCCAGACGGTTATAACCGTCTGGACACGTGTCATCACCACAGACGCCCCTGAAATCACAACGAAGGCATGCAATTGGGGAGTAATCTCCACTTGATCACATTACACGTGGCAAACCCCCAGCCCTTGATCTAGACCACGATCCGTGTGCTCTCACGTCGGATCAAAGAACTTAAACGGAAGGAAATGTAACCGCTCACGGGGTTAGCATCTTCCGTTAACTTTTCACTAACGGGTTTTCCCGCCTAAAACGACTCCCGGCTATAAATATGAGAAAGAACCCAGGTATGAATTCAAGTTACACACACTTCTCAAATACATTCTCTTCTCCATTACCAATACTTATTCTCACACCGGAGTCGGGTCAAGGAGAGAACCCTCTTCTCCCCTTGGCGAGGCTAACGGTGTTCTTTTTTGCAGAACCATCGGAGAAGAAGATCAGCTGCAACTGAATCAATCGAGAGAGAGCTAACCTTTTTATGCGGATTCAAACCCCCTAGATATCTCGGTTCCGACCATTTATCTAGTGTTTCTTCAGGTACAATCGACTAAGTGAATATCTCGAAAAAGAAGGATACAAATCTGATGTAATCAGCCCATGTGTATTTAGAAAAAGATCACACTCAAATTTCACTATAATAGCAGTCTATGTTGATGATATCAACATCATCGGATCTCCTGAAGAGATAGAGAAAGCTGCTCAGTTGTTAAAGAAGGAATTTGAAATGAAAGATCTTGGTATGACGAAATTATCATCGGACTACAATTTGAGTATCTGTGCAATGGCACATTTGTCCATCAATCAAACTACATCCAGAAGATGTTAGTACGTTTCAATATGGACAAAGCACATCCGTTTAGCGTACCTATGGTTGTCCGACCGCTAGATACACACAAGGATCCTTATCGCCCTCAAGAAGAAGGCGAAGAAGTACTTGGTCCAGAAGTACCGTACTTAAGCGCAATCGGTGCTCTTATGTATCTCGCAAATAACACAAGACCTGACATTGCATTTGCAGTTCATGTACTAACGAGACACAGTTCGAATCCAACACGTAGACACTGGAATGGTGTAAAACATATATTGCGGTATATTTGCGGGACACAAGACTTAGGTCTTTTCTATCAGAAAGATCAAAAGTCCCAGCTTGTTGGGTATGCTGATGCAGGATATCTATCAGATCCTCACAAAGCAAAATCTCAGACAATTTATGTATTCACATACGGCGGCACAACAATTTCTTGGAAGTCAACTAAGCAAACACTTACAGCAACATCATCAAATCATGCCGAATTGATAACACTATATGATGCTGGTCGAGAATGCGTGTGGTTGAGATCAATGATTAATCACATACAAGAAGCATCCGAATTAGAACAGATCACGAAGGAGCCGACAATTATTTATGAAGACAACGCTGCTTGCATAGCTCAGATCAGAGAAGGTTATATCAAGGGTGATCGAACAAAGCACATCTCACCAAAAATTTTCTCAACATATGACTTGCAAAAGGAAGGGGAAATTGATGTTTGCCAGATTAAGTCAAGTGAAAATCTAGCTGACCTGTTCACGAAATCTTTACCTAGAAGCAGTTTCGAGCAGCTATTACACAAGATCGGTCTTCGTAGATTGAAAGATGTTTGTTGAATTCAGGGGGAGAATTATACACGCTGTACTCTTTTTCCCTTAACTAAGTTTTGTCCCACTGGGTTTTCTTAGTAAGTTTTTTAATGAGGCAGCATAGCTGATCCAGTAGTATCAGTTTATTTATTCAAGTCCTGAAGTACCTATTTAACATCATCCTGAAGTATGTTGTTAAACTGTGTATAATTCTAAATGTCTGAGGGGGAGTGTTATAAACAAGACATTTTAGGCCCAACACATTACTTATGGGCTTTAGGGTTTATGGTTATGTTTATCTCTATATATTGTAATGTTGAATAGAATAAAGAATGAAATTCAGTTTTATCTCTATTTCTCTTAGTTTTTATCAGTATTCATATTTAGTTTATTTTTATGATTGTTTGTATCTTATAATTTTTTAATGATACCTATAGATTATTAAATGCATATTTTATTTATTAATCTAATTTTTTTACTTTAAATATGCCCCTGTAATATTCGAAATAATAATCTAGTGGAAAGATATGTAAGCATACGGTACAAATTTTACATACTATTATGTAAAAAGAAATTTCGTACATAGTTTATGTAAAAAGAATTTTCCTACATAGTTGATTAATGCATTGTCCGTATATTTTTTTAATCATTTGAGGAATGATTTATGCATTTTCCATATATTTTAATGAGTAAACTGCAATTTTACACAATGTGGTTAGGGGTGATTGGCACCCTTACCCCCCTAAGAAAATAATTGCAATTTTACCCCCCACTGTTTGCTGTTATGTTGCAACCTTACTCCCCGGCCTCAAATTTGTTGACTAATCTGTTGACTATAACTTGAAATGACTATAATGCCCTTTCATATTACCCCCTGTGTTTTGTGAACTCTGTGATATTACCCCCTGCCACCACTGCCACCGCCATTCACCACCACAACCATCACTGCCACCACCACAACTTAATATCCCTTTCATATATAACACCACCACTACTTCCGTCACCGGAAACCTGCAACTCCGGTCATCTTCTCCAACGACTGCCACCTCTGCCACCTCCAGCCACCACCACAACCACCACATCCTACACACTCTGTTTCAGGTAATACCAATGAGGCAATGATACATTCCGAAAAGGAATTTGTGTTGGACCAAGGTTATCATTCCAAAATGAATGTGCAGCCACTTAAAAATATAATCTCTGTTCTTAAAAGTATGTTTAGTAACCTTCGGGATGCCTTTATATATATATGGCCATGGCTGCTATGATTATGTTTTGATAATTCTTCAAATTTAATAGCACATGGAGGGTCTTTGTAAAGTTGGATCGCTACTATCTTAATAATTATTTTACTACATAAAGTTACCACTGTATAGAGATCACAGAGTTAACTTGTTTGAATTTCTTTACAGTAACGTTATAGTCATGACGTTTGTGATTAAAGTCTTTGCTTATTAATTTCTACAATATAATATCTATTTGTTTGAACTAAGAGACTATGTTCAATACCATCGAAAATATCATTTACATAGTTGGAAATGAAAGTATTATGATTTATCAGTACATAAGATAAAAGCATTTGTTGCAAAGTTCAAATAGTTGTTCCCATGTTAACATAAGTACCATGTCAGACAGTTTTTTTTTTTTTTTTTTGGTTATTTGAATCTGTTAAAAAATGTTGTTGAGGCATGAAATGATGAAAGGTTAATCTTTCAAATGTGTTGTCGTTTGCTTATCCCCGCACGCATAACCTGCAACTCCGGTCCCTTTGTTTTCATTTTCAACAGAGGTCTTCAAAATCAATCATCTACATGAACATAGACAGTTACCTGAAACAGAGTGTGTAGGATGTGGTGGTTGTGGTGGTGGCTGTAGGTGGCAGTGGTGGCAGTCGTTGGAGAAGATGACCGGAGTTGCAGGTTTCCGGTGACGGAAGTAGTGGTGGTGTTATATATGAAAAGGATATTAAGTTGTGGTGGTGGCAGTGGTGGTTGTGGTGGTGAATGGCGGTGGCAGTGGTGGCAGGGGGTAATATCACAGAGTGCACAAAACACAGGGGGTAATATGAAAGGGCATTATAGTCATTTCAAGTTATAGTCAACAGATTAGTCAACAAATTTGAGGCCGGGGGGTAAGGTTGCAATATAACAGCAAACAGTGGGGTATAAAATTGCAATTATTTCCTTAGGGGGGTAAGGGTGCCAATCACCCCTAACCACAGGGTATAAAATTGCAGTTTACTCTATTTTAATCATTTCAGAATAAAACCAACTCATTGTCAACCAATATATATATTCTTTTTTTTTTGGGTAAAGGGCAATGCCCGGCAAAAGTATATTAATCACAACACAAAAACATCAATCAAAGGGGCATTCCCCCGTGTCATCGTCACCCAAAACAAGCTTTGGGGACCAAAAATAAGAGACTAAACACCCCATTCTCGGGGGACTACGAGTTCTAAACATACGTTTGGAGCTACATCCTAGCTTGCTATTACAAAAATGCAACCTAAACATGGTACAACGAGTTATATCAAGACATAAGTAACCCTTGTACCCCCAATCCCTACGATCATACTCACAGTTGAAGAAATTCAGATCAATGTGGTTTTTTCGAACCTTTATGTCACCCTTATACTGGTGATCCAAAACCCAGATGTCAAAACCCTTCTTTGTCATCATACCAGCAATTAAAAGCCACAACATCATTCTAGCACTTTTTATCACAACAATCCGAAGATGGGCCATCCAAGGGATGTTATTGTACAAGCCCATAGCGAAGTAGTGGGCTCTAGACTTCTCATCGTCATGATTCCCAGTGTGAACCCAAGACTGGGCCTTCACATCCAGATTAATGAAAACGGGCCCGAACAGCAGCAGCCAATTTGCTTGAAACAAAACAGCTGTTGGACCGTTCCTTGACCCGAAAACGTCAATCCGAGCAGCTCATCATTACATACAAAGGCGGAATCAGAATATGTAAGATAACATCAGCTTGTTCTATCAATTTCCTTTCTTTATTGCTTAACAACTGAAATTTTGACAGAGTTTGGCTCCACAAGCACACACACACAAATCCTATGTTGACTCATATTGACCTAAGACTTGATGTAGACGAAGTCAACAGACATTTCGTGCACTAACAGACTCCCCCTTGGATGTTGACGTAGTCTTCAGCAATCTTCAGCACCTGAGTCTTCGGTCTTGGTCTTTTCTCCAACTTTCTGTCTTCTCATCTTAAGCATTCTTCACAGGTTTAGAATCACAACCTGACTCTAACTTCCATCTTCCCTTTGACTGTTGATCCAGACTCCCCTTTTCACTGACTCCCCCTCTCAGTATGCTGGGATCTTGAGATATCTGGTTCAAGCTTTGACACTTAGTTTCCGTGGGAATTCCTAAAACCTGCATATTCTCTACCACAACATAAGTTTCACAAATTTATAACAATTGAATTTAATAAACTTACTGGTAGACATCATTAATTCAACAAACATACTAGTTACATCAAGTTCAAATGAATGACCTTGATTAACTAAACACACAATCTTTCAAAACATTTGTATATGACATTCAAATTTTTCAACAAACTCTCCCAACCCAATTCATCATGTTTAGCACTTGGAATTTTGAAAATCCGCTTTCCAACATCAGTTGTCGAAAATCTTTTTGTATTTTTCAAAACTTTATGCTAAAACACTCCGAAAATCTTTTTGGATTTTTTATCTTGACTGAAATGCAGTAAAGAAATATATACAAACAATATTTTTGTGAGTTTGTGTAAGAGGATCATATCAGTTTATGAGACAAATCACAAGCACCGTTAAGCTTTAATCATTTTAAGTTCTAAACGATTCACATAGATTGACGATATAGTTGTCCTCTTAAACTCAATCTAAAAACTTTCGAAATGCTTACCGATACGTTAAGGTATATTAAGATAGCACTAAAATTCTTATGGACCCCACGATCTCAGCATATCCCCTCATCATGTAATACACTGACTCAAGTAATGCCTTTAAACTTTTATCAACTGTGATTTGTGCAAAAACAAAACAGAATGTTTAAACATTAACAATCAGGTCGATACTTCCGTATACGCAGAGAAAGTCCAATGTTTAAACAAAATAAGAAAATAAAACAAGTTGAAGTTGTTTAGGCTTTAACCACCAGGTCGATACTTCCGTATACGCAGAGGTGATCCAAAGCTTAAACGAAACACCAAAGAAAATAAAGCAGAACGTTTAGGCAACAACATCCAGGTCGATACTCACGTATACGCAGAGGATGTCCGATGCTTAAACAAAATAAAGAAATAAAACAAGTTTAAATCTTTGCAAAATAAAATGCACAATCACAACGACTTTTTAGCAAAGTTGTGAAAGTTCACAAACTTAACCAGTTTTATGTCTTACGACAATCAGCGATTACTGAGTAGGTACACAGTCAAGAAGGACAAAACCAAGTACTATGCTTTTGACCATGTTTCCCACTAGAACTAGGCTTTTTCATTTATGTTTGTATCGTTATCGCAAATCTACTAGTCTAGCTGAGCCTACCGTCACATCTTTAGTGAGATCGTTTATCACATTTGACATTCCATATCTTTAGCATGCTGTGACAGTCCAACTGATCTACTATCATTTCCTCTTTTTTACAACAAAACTCATTTTTGCTTTTTCAATGTTTTTGACATTTTCAAATTTTCTAATTTTTTTAAAATTTTTCTCCCCCTAAAATCAAAATATGTTTCAATTTTGATTTTCAAGGAAAATTTGAAAACAAACTATACAAGAAACGTGACAAACTGATATCAAATCACTTCAATTCGCTATTCATCTGGCATAAACAATCAGAACTCCCCCTATCAACAAACTATTTTCCCATTATGATTTCAAAACACTTAAGTTTGTTTTAATCAAATGGTTTTTCCGGAAAATTAGTTTTGTTTGTCTTTTCACAAACTCGGGGTTTCATCACATTGTTCTTTTCCAACCATTTTAAAGATTTAATCAATTCAACATTCTATCAACACAAACGCTTGTAGAAAATCAAGTACAACTTAATGTCCCTGATTTACCACATGTAAGTCGAAATATCACAGTTACCAATCTGTGAATTTCTCAAGAAAGATGCCGATACCTGCTTCCCACTTACCAACCTGGAAGCTCCGGCAAGTCAGATTTTTCTATTTGAAAAGTTTCACCCAAGCCTGACTATCTTTGGGTGATTTAGAATTCTTGTTCAACAATGGTGGAAAATTTGCATCATCCATTGTTAAACCTGAATTCTCAGATTTTACCTCAACACTAGGCTCCTTTGGCTTTGATGAACCAAAATCATTGCCTGATGGTGGCTCTTTTGACTTTGACAAGTCAAATTCATCGCCTGATGGTGGCTTGTCTGACTTTGACACATCAGATTCCTCGCCGACCATTTTCTTTTTCTCCTTTTTCTCTTTTGTCTTCAGATTTGTATCCGATGAATTCGTCTTTCTTGACTTTGCAATCGAGTTAGTTGATTCATCAGAACTCTTATTCAATCTGTCCAGTGAACCCGAAGACAAAATTTTCTCGAGATACTCTCTCGCCTTCTTCCTTTTCTTTCGCAGTCTGTCTTTCTGCCCCTGTGAAAGTTTAACTTTCTTTTCTTGAATTGTCTGATCCTGAACTTTAGGTTTTAGAACCTTCTGTTCATGGGGCTTGACGTTGACTGGCTTCTTTGCCATTCTTTGAGATTCAACCCTCAATCTTCCCATCGATCTCCTTGGGCAATCTCTGGCAATATGACCTCTGATTTGACAGTTAAAGCATCTTCTTGTCTCATAATTCCATCTTTGGCAGTTAACAGCAATGTGTCCTTGATAACCACAGTTGTAACACACCCTGTTATCATACCATGTACCACCTTTACCCCAAACGCTCAGATCATAGCATTGTCTGGCTTTGTGGTAATCATCACTCCTTTGTTTTCTATCATTGTAATGATTTGTCCTTGAATAATCTTCATCCCATATTCTCTTGTAAGCTGGATTTGGCTTTTGAGCACTGTGGTCAAACCTGCACCACTTATTACTAACATTTTGTGAGTTTTCATTTTTAGATTTTTGTGATTTTTGATAATGATTGAATGACTTATCTGATGAGCTTTTATTTTCATTTTTAAAATTTTTAAAATTTTTATCTTTTTGTTTCTGTTCTACACTCTTCTTAATAGGTTTTTGTTTTGAACATTCACCTGTTTCAGTAGATTGCAAAACAGTATTTTTAAATTTTTCTTGTAAATCTAAAAATATTTTTCTTTTCTTTTCTTTTCTTTTTCATCATCAGATATTTCATCACAATCTTCAATTTTGACTTTGACTTTGTCAAAATTTGTGACATTGTCACTTATTGGAACAGAATTGATTGGTTTTGGAGAAACATGTGACGTAGAATTCACAAAACCTTTCAATTTATTCTCAAGCTCTTTGATTTTAATCCGAGCTTTTTCAGCTTCTTTTTCAAGCTGAATGATTTTAGCAAGATGAGAATTGATTTCAATTTGTTTTTGAAGATTATCTTTACCAAAAATATCTCTCTCATCTTCTAAAATCTTTATTTTATTTTGAAAATCTTTTTCAATTTTTAATTTTTCATTTTCAACAACATTTTCTTTTTCTTTAAAATTTTTGATTTCTAATGACAAATTCTCAACATTATCCAAAAGTTTGTCATTTTCAGATTTTAGTTTTTCGCAGTTCAAGCGCAAATCCAAAATCTGTTCATCATCAGATTTCTTCTCGTCTTTCAAAACTTTGTTTTCCAATGTCAAATTCTCCACATCTTTCAAGAGATTGACATTTTCTGCTTCGGATTTTTCGCATTTCAAGCATTTTCCATTCATCTCTCCATTATCAGCTTCTTTCTTTGTTTCCTTCATGTATGTTCCTGCACAGAAAATTTTAACAAAATCAAGAGGATTCATATTTTCATCAATATAACAACCCCTCTTAATATCGTATCTCATAACATTTTTTGCTGCAAGACACACAGTGATTCGTTTTCTCATTTCAATAATCACATCCAAATCTATCTTTCTTGATTCTTCTTTTATTTCATCCAATAATTTCCTTTTTCTTGAATCTTCATCACTCCTCTGATTTGTTATTGTATTGATGAAACTTCTTAAATCAAAGCGTGATAAACTAGAATCCCTTCTCAGTCCATTCACGAATTTCTCCCATTCCAAAGGTAAAGCATCAACAAATTTTGAAATTCTTTCATCATTTGAATGATATATCTTATGTCTTTCTAACTTGATGATTAGATCATAAAACCTTTCTTTCAACTCCTCCACTGATTCATTCTTCTTACATACAAAATTTTCCCATCTTTTAATATAAACATCCTTATCACCTAATCTCTCACGCCAAGATTCACAATGCCAATCATTTAAATTTTCAAGATTCTTGTTTTCCTTTTCATCAAACATTTTGAATGTACCTGCAAAATCAGACATTACTTAGAAAAATTTTCGAGATTTTTGAAAAAACAGAACCACAAAAACGAACCAATCTGTGCACGTGACAGATAAGCGGACCAAACAGGTTCAGATAAGCGAACCAGACAATGTCTGTTCGAGTGGACCAGACTTGTTCGTTCGAGCGGACCAGACTTGTTCGTTCGAGCGGACCAGACTTGTTCGTTCGAGCGGACCAGACTTGTTCGTTCGAGCGAACCAGACTTGTTCGTTCGAGCGGACCAGACTTGTTCGAAACAGCGGACCAGAGAATGATTGAATAAGCGGACCAGGTCAATGACCGGATAAGCGGATCAGAAACTTGCGATGTTCGAAAAAGCGAACCACAGATTTTAACCAATTTTTAATCCGAATTACAATCTGATACTTTCAAGGGTTAAACTACTCTTAATTCCGATCACAATGATATAATTTTCGTTCAATTCCGACCGCTAAAACGTTCCAGATCTAAGTTTTAAATTCTGTCCGAAAACCGATCACGTTTTTTATGAAATTTATTGATTTTTACGGTGTTTTAACGTCTGATACAGTTACTGATTGTTTAACAACAAGTTTCGATCAATATATTTGAACTTCAAACCATTTTGTCCGACAAAACTTGTTTAAACCGAAAAATAAAAGAGAAAGTGAGTAGAAATGAGATAATAGATCCGAATCAGCTGATGTAGTATGAGCTCCTCGTCCTGAAGCTCTGATACCACTTGTTGGACCGTTCCTTGACCCGAAAACGTCAATCCGAGCAGCTCATCATTACATACAAAGGCGGAATCAGAATATGTAAGATAACATCAGCTTGTTCTATCAATTTCCTTTCTTTATTGCTTAACAACTGAAATTTTGACAGAGTTTGGCTCCACAAGCACACACACACAAATCCTATGTTGACTCATATTGACCTAAGACTTGATGTAGACGAAGTCAACAGACATTCCGTGCACTAACAACAGCAGCAGACTTCTGATCTCTCCTCTTAAGGATCATGAGATGAATGTTTAGCATCTTCAGCCTGCGCCCGATCAGAGTACCCCAATGATGTAGCCAGGTCTCAACACTCGGAGTGCAATTAAGAACCAACAACATCAAGGTGTAATCCTCGTTGTATCATCCGCTGTTTTTTATCCCAAGGTGCCAAATGCAAGCTAAAATCCACCATAACCACCTGTCCCAACCCTTTAGCCCCGGGTACCCGATTAACATAACAAAGTTAACAAAGATAATAGACACAGGCTGATACAAAACATGGGTTTCCGGGCACGGGATTGGGTACAAGAAAAAGGTCCAGCCAAAAGACTTCACCCCGTCCCAGCCCTTCCTTATATCTCCCAGGCTTGTGTTATCCCCTAACACACAGACAAGACTTAAACTCCCCAAATGTCTCCAGTCTAACAAGGTTCGGGTAATGTAAAAATAAAAAACTACAGTCCAAAGAAGAAGGAGAGGGGAACAAAACACCAGATAACAACTAGAAAAACTAAAAAGGTTCTCTACCCTCCACCCCCTTATGTCTCCATACCCCAACCAGATAAACCATCCCATATCCAAAAAAACAGCAGGAGGTAAATTCCTGCCCTTCCAGTCAGTACAACGACCAGCAGCATCACACCTGCAGTAACAGTCCCATCCCATAACCCACCCAACCCAAACATAACTGAAAAAATTTGAGTGAGAGTAATTTAAGAGGATTTTCATGTAATGAGTGATGGTTTTCTCCTTCCAGTTACTAAAGTTAACTCTCCCAATACCATACAAAAATCTGCCAGCACGAGAAATCCAACCACAGAAACTTAGAATGACAGTCATCTTAAACATGAGGCTGCGGAGGAACTGACCATTTGATCCCTTGAAGGTCCCATATTCTAGCCATCTGGACTGAGCGGGCAGATTTAGCTAGAGGGAGGCCCAATAGTCTCAATTTCACAACATCTTTAATCAGCTTTGTAACATCTTCAGGGGAACGAGACTTATTTTCATGGATATGCCTGTTTCGTTCTTGCCAGATATAGTAGACAGAAGCACCCAAAACCAGCCGTTGCACCACACTCCATATGGCATTATTATGGGTATAAGTGCAGAGGTGGGGGACAATGAGGGGCCACTCATCAGGAATGCAGCCCCAATTTGCCAAAGGATTTAGGGAATTCCAAACCTGTTGGGGAAAGCTGCATTTGAAGAAAAGATGGGTATGGCTGTATGGAACCTGGTTGCAGAAAACACACCTGTGCACATATGTGTTCTGCCATTTAGCAATGATATCCTGGGTATGCAGTTTACCTTTGATGGCAAGCCAAAGGATAAATGCGTGTCGAGGGATGTTTTGGTTAAACCAAACTAGATTCACCCAAGAAACTTCAGTCCCCACTTCTTGAATAGTCTTCCAAACTTCACTAACTCTAAAATCAACGAGTTCACCCTTGCGGTTTTTCCAAAACACTTTGTCACTAGACGAATTGTTTATGGTGACACAGGGAGATGTAAACAGAGTTGGAAATCTCCTCAGCCAGTCGGGAGGCCACAACCATTCACCATTCAAGCAGAGATTACTAACAACAGAGTGCCTAGAAAAAGAGCCCTCACACATGTTTCGATGAGTAAGGATGTTGCTGAGGGGGCCAAGGGGATGCCAGTTGTCAAACCAAGCTGAGGTAGTCTGCCCATTTCCAATTTTATGGATAATATGGGTTCTTAGTTTGGTTCTAAGTTCTAGGATTTTCTTCCAGCCCCAACACGTGTCACCCTTGCCAGCAAACTCCTAGAAATTGCTATCAGGGAGTCGGTACCTACACAGAATCACATTCTCTAAACTTGTATATAAGTGTTCAAACTCTTGAGAAATTTTCATCATAAATAAACAAAGATGAAGACTATGTACGGAGGCAACTCAGTCGGCAAAAATGGTGTACATATATTGACAATGGTGGAATTCAAGATATGGTTGATGACATTTGATCAAGATAAAGATGGTCGGATTAGCAAACAAGAACTCCAGCAAGCCGTCCGTGCGATGAGAGGAGGTCGGTTCACCGCCTTTAGGGGGTGGTGTGGGGTGAGGTCTGCGGATGCTAACCACAATGGTTATATCGATTATGACGAGATCGAAAAGTTGGTGGAATTTGCATATAAAACGTTGGGTTTGATCTGTTAACAAATGGAAACCAAAGACTACATTTTGAATATATATTGAATTGAGAAAGACAATGAAGAAGCTTGTATTAATCAGAGGGTATTGAATATGATTGAATATTATTGCTTATATTTTTACATATGATGACCCTCAATATATAGATCTCTACAAGGCACAAAAAAGGAAATAGTCAATAATAGCAACTTGACAGGCGATAATTGAGGGATGCATTATGTCTAGGATTGACCCAATCTTGGTTAAAGTGGGAAATGATGTTGAAAAAGATGGCAAACGTATTTCAACATTAGCTGCAATTCTTGAATCCCATTTCTTTATAAGATATTTTCAACACGCCCCCTCAAGTTGAATTGTGGGATATCCAAAATTCAACTTGACCAAACAATCACGTAAATTCTTCCGTTGACTGCTTTCGTGAGAATGTCTTCATGTTGGTTTTGGTTTTTGTTTGAGAGCTACCGTCTTCTTGACATGGCAACCTGTTTTGGGTTTTGAGTTTTGGTTTTGGTTTTGGTTTTTTTTTTGGTTTGGTTTGAGCCACCGTAGGCAGACATGGGGGCTTGGTTTTTGGTTTGGAGACACCGTCGATAGACATGGTGCCTTGGTTTTGGTTTGGAGACACCGTCGGTAGACATGGTGCCTTGGTCTTCTTCTTCCCCCTTTTTTCAAGCTAAGCGCGGAAGCGTCGTTCCTTGAGGGTTTGCCTTGAGTCACCGTCCTTGGACATGGTAACTTCTTCTTCTTCTTCTTTTTTTTTTTTTTTTTTTTGTAGTAGATGATGAGCAGTTGTTTGATCCTAGAATCATTCAACCATGCTCTGATACCATGTTAACAAATGGAAACCAAAGACTACATTTTGAATATATATTGAATTGAGAAAGACAATGAAGAAACTTGTATTAATCAGAGGGTATTGAATATGATTGAATATTATTGCTTATATTTTTACATATGATGACCCTCAATATATAGATCTCTACAAGGCACAAAAAAGGAAATAGTCAATAATAGCAACTTGACAGGCGATAATTGAGGGATGCATTATGTCTAGGATTGACCCAATCTTGGTTAAAGTGGGAAATGATGTTGAAAAAGATGGCAAACGTATTTCAACATTAGCTGCAATTCTTGAATCCCATTTCTTTATAAGATATTTTCAACATGATCGTTGTTGGATCCTAGTCAGGGCCGGCTCAAGGGGAGTGAAATAAAGCAAACGCTTTGGGCCACCACTTCTATATGGCCTGAAATTCTATAGAAAAAAACATATTATATATAGGTGATCTTGGATTTGAAATTATTGATATTGAGATTTATGATCTATAATTATGTATACACAGAGATGATATATGTATAGTAGGATCTAAAACAATTTTTTCTTTTATTTTTTTATGAAAAGGGTCTCAATTTTTATGTCTGATTTAGGCCTACAATATTTTGATGGTGTGCTTCTTATTGGTCATTTTGTTGCCCCTTTGGAATAACTCATGTGCTCAACATTTGATTTGTTTGTATTCGCAAGGTTTGTATTTTTTGGCAGTGTCACCGGCTGACTAGATAATCGGTTTCGGTCAAAGAAGTGTAACATCTTTCGTTTGTGTGGCTTAAAGAATTATTTATATTGGGGTTGATTTGAATGCTACTTGATATTTTTGTTGGTCTCTAATGCTAGTAATTTATGTTGGAACGATTGATATAAAATAAACACGTAATTTTTGTGACGGACACCATGACTGCTTTTTCGATTTTTATTAATATGAAGGGGAAACTCATACGTACAAAGTAATTCTACCATCTACACAGACTCTTTGCTTGTTAAACAAACTTACTAGTTTGAGTCTTTGACTATCATACACATTAAACAGTGTGTCAAGGAGGCTCTCCTGGGCAGAGACCTCTGCCTATAAAAGGGAGTCTCCTCCAATTCCAATAGTATGTTTGGTTTTTAATCCAAACATATTCGCATTCTTTTATTTCATCCAACATCATTATATTTGTATAGTTCACTCCCTTAAATATCTTCTCATTCTTGCAGGCCCATATCTTCCAGCAAGTCACCAATATAATGCATCTTGTTGCCTTCTTTTTATTCTTCGAAACTTTCATATCCTCCACCCTTTGAAGTACCTGCTTAACACTAGAATGTGAACACTGTCGGAAAGAAGAAAAAAAGATAGTATATGGACTAGAGTGTAATATGGTGTCCTATATATACACCATCTCTATGTAATCCATTCGGTGTACAAACTTCAATACAATTTTTTCTCAATACAATTCAAACCCTATTCAGAGATCATTCTCTATACCAAACAACATGGTATCAGAGCAGAGTTTCTGATCCGTGAAACAATTTGTTCATCATCTCCGCATCAATCTCAGCCAAACTCAAATCAAACCAAAATCAATCAACCGACGAAGATTCCTTCTTCGATCCACGAAGTTTTTTTTTTTTGATTCCCACAAACCTTTGTTTCTAGCAACTGTTTTTATTCCCACGAAGCCTTTTTTGATTATCACAGACCTTTGTTTCATTTATTAAATATAAGAAAAGTCAACAATTGTTCCTCCTTGGTTTCATACATTCAATCATCACCATCACGTGTAGTCCTTGGTTTCATACATTTGTTTCAAACATTTGTCTTGGGAAGGACAAAAAAAAAAGGGAATTATTTTTGATGGCGGCAGCAAGATTTGGAGTGCGGACAAATTAGGGTTAGGAAAGACCCTAGTAGCGAATTTAATATTCGTTTTTTGCCATCCCTTCCTTTGTTAGCGGAAATATATTTTTTTTAATAAGATAGCGGAGATAGAGGGCTTGTTTCAGACGGAAGTCAGCGAAGGTGTACGGGCGAAATTATTCGGGGTTTGTTTAAATCTTGAACGCGAGTTCAAGTCACCGGTGAATTTCGATAAATTCGCCGGCTGAGATAGCTTCGCCTCTTAGCGGAGTTTGTGATAAATTCGCCGCGTGAGATAACTTCGCCATTTAGCGGAGTTATTCTGAACTTAATTTTTGAACGCGATTTCGGCGTATTTGGTTGCCTACTAAAAACGCTCGGTTTGGTTGTAAAAAAAAAAAAAATGGAAACCAATCATAGTAGGAACAGTGCTTGGATTTTCGATTCTGGTGCTACTGACACCATGACATTTGAACCATCAGACATACGATCAATGTCCTATCCTCAAAAAACTCAAATCCATACTGCAAACAATGGAATGATGCAAGTGAAAGGAGGAGGAACAATTGAAATTTCACCAACTATGAAATTATCAAATTGTCTTTATGTTCCATCGTTATCGCACAAACTGCTCTCAATTAGCCATATTACCAAAGAGCTAAATTGCACAGTACTAATGCATCCTACTTTCTGCCTTCTACAGGATATCAGGACGGGTGTGATTATTGGACGTGGTACTGAGCGCCAAGGATTGTACTATGTGGATGAAGTGGCTCAACAGGGTACTGTGATGTTGGCTCATGGAACTGATAACCGGGAAGCCTGGCTATGGCATAGACGTTTGGGACATCCATCCCATGGTTATTCGCACCTTTTGTTTCCAAAACTCTTCCCTTCAAATGGGAAAATAGAGTGTGAAACCTGTCTTCGCGCTAAAAGCCATCGACAATCGTTCAAACCTAGTAATACGAAAGTGGCCTCACCTTTCTCACTTATCCATTCCGATGTGTGGGGTCCTGCTCCTGTGATTGGGGGGCAGGGTCTTCGGTACTTTATACTATTCGTGGATGATTGCACTCGCATGACATGGGTATATTTTTAAAAAAATAAAACCGAAGTGTACGAAAAATTTGTCATGTTTTATGCTATGATTCAAACTCAATTTCAAACTCAAATTCAAATCCTTCGATCCGACAATGGGGGGGGGGGGGGAATTTGTCAATACATCTATGAAACAATTCTTTAAAACCAAAGGATTAATTCATCAAACCTCTTGTGCTCATACCCCCGAACAAAATGGTGTTTCCGAACGGAAAAACCGTATTATTCTTGAAATGACTCGTGCCCTTTTGATCGAATCTCAGGTCCCTAAATCTTTCTGGCCGGAGGCAGTTGCAGCCTCCGTGTATCTGCTGAATCGGCTTCCCACAAAAGCTCTTAAATTTAAGACTCCCTTAGATTGTCTGTCTAAGTCTGCCAGTATTCCTCATCCTCTTACACTTGAACCTCGAATCTTCGGGTGCACCGCATTTGTTCATATACCCAAAACCAGTCGAAACAAGCTTGGCCCATGTGCTGAAAAATGTGTATTTGTCGGCTATGGGATCGATCAAATAGGTTACCGGTGTTATAATCCAACAACTCGTCAAATGTTCACCACAATGAATGTTGACTTTCTTGAAACAAAATACTTTTATAACACCCAACTCAGTGGTCAGGGAGAGAATGACAATATAGACACTCTGAGCTGGTTAACCCAAATTCCCTCATCTGAAGAAGTCACGACAGAAAACTATCACAGTACTGCGAGTCCTTCAAACACAGACACACAATCCGCGGAGCACAGTACCACTGAAGAAAGTCCATCCAACGTGATGCCTGAGGTAAGAAATACTGAAAACCCTGAATGTTCTACGTCTTATAACTATGAGACAACAGGGGAACACATAGAACCGACAACTGCAGAACATGTTGATCCAGTTGTTGAACAGGTTGAACCAGTTGTTGAACATGTTGAACCAGTTGCAGCAGAGACTACTGGAAGATACTCTCTCCCACCTAGAGCCAATAGAGGGGTTCCACCAAAACGGTACTCCCCAGAGAGGGAGACCAGAAATTCAAGATATCCTGTAGCTAATATGGTCAACGGGAACTTATCTAACAGTGCAAAAGCATTTGTTACTTCTCTATACACTGAACAAATACCTAATTCCGTAAAGGAAGCTCAAGGTAAGAAGAACTGGGAAGAAGCAATGGAAGTGGAGATGCGTGCTCTTATGAAAAACAACACATGGGAGAAGTGCATTCTTCCTAAAGGAAAGAAAACAGTTGGATGCCGGTGGGTGTATTCGATTAAATATAAACCAGATGGCTCTATTGGAAGATACAAAGCCCGGCTTGTAGCCAAAGGGTACACTCAGACGTATGGGATTGATTACTCTGAGACGTTTTCTTCTGTTGCAAAAATGGATACCATAAGAGTTCTTTTTTCCGTGGCAGCTAATAAGGATTGGCCCCTTCATCAATTTGATGTTACAAATGCATTTCTTCATGGAGACCTAACTGAAGAAGTTTACATGGAAGCACCTCCAGGTTTTTCAGGGGGTTTTAAAGATGGGGAAGTTTGTAGGTTAAAGAAATCTCTATACGGGCTAAAACAGTCTCCTCGGGCATGGGTTGGAAAGTTCACCTTGGCCATGAAAGAATACGGGTATCACCAAAGTAACGCTGATCATACCTTGTTCCTCAAAAGAAGGAACAGCCTCGTAACTTGCTTGATCATATATGTGGATGACATGATTATCATCGGAGATGATGTAGAAGAGATAACACAGCTGAAAAGAAATTTGTTTTCAAAGTTTGAAATGAAAGACCTTGGGAATCTCAAGTATTTCCTTGGAATAGAAGTTCTCAGGTCTAAACGGGGGATTTTCATCTGCCAAAAGAAGTATGTTCTTGATCTCTTGGCGGAAACTGGGTTGATTGATTGTAAACCAGCAGATACGCCAATGGTGGTGAACCACAATCTTCACATGGAACTCGATGGAAAGCTCGCAGACAAAGAAAGATATCAACGGCTCGTGGGCAAGTTAATTTATCTCTCCCATACTCGTCCTGATATAGCTTATGCTGTTGGAGTGGTAAGTCAGTTTATGCACCAACCGCAAGTTGCCCACATGGAAGCTGCTCAGAGAATTCTAAGGTATCTAAAGGGTACCGCAGGCCATGGAGTGTTGTTCAAAGCAAGTGGACATTTAAATGTTGAGCTCTACACGGACGCCGACTGGGCAGGAGATAAAGGAAACCGAAGGTCAACGTCAGGGTACTTCTCCTTGGTTGGTGGAAACCTTGTCACCTGGAGAAGTAAGAAACAGAAGGTGGTCGCTCTGTCGAGTGCAGAAGCTGAGTTCAGAGGCATAGCTAGAGGGTTAAGTGAAGTTCTTTGGATCAGGAAGCTCCTAGAAGACATTGGCTTCTCCCAAAGGGCGATACCCAGTAAAATTATGTGCGACAATACAGCTGCAATACAAATCTCAGAAAACCCAGTTCAGCATGATCGAACCAAACATGTGGAGGTGGATCGACATTTCATCAAGGAAAAACTGGAGGAAAGAATCATAGAGCTCCCATATATATCAACAAAAGAACAACTCGCAGATATTCTCACAAAAGCAGTCAACGGAAACACTTTTAGTAGCTGTTTGAGCAAGTTAAGTATTGGTGACCCCACTACTCAACTTGAGGGGGAGTGTCGGAAAGAAGAAAAAAAGATAGTATAGGGACTAGAGTGTAATATGGTGTCCTATATATACACCATCTCTATGTAATCCATTCGGTGTACAAACTTCAATACAATTTTTTCTCAATACAATTCAAACCCTATTCAGAGATCATTCTCTATACCAAACAACAAACACAAATTATCTATTTTCCACCATACCCCAATCAGCCACCATAATGAAGAAGCAAAATGTAAACACAAATTATCCATTTTCCACCATACTCCAATCAGCCACCTTAATAACTTCGCGATCGTACAAGCAACCAATAAATGGTCCGTATCTTCCCGCATATACCCGCAACCAATAACATATGTTAGTTAGATCTAAATGTGAAAATTGAACTTAACCATTATTATTACACGTTCTTAGTTATATTCTATGTATTCTTAAAGCTAAAAGTCTGTGGATGTTTCATAAATAGTGTTAGATAATATTATATATTTGTTTAAGTTGTGATTTATGAAGGTCCCTATGTGTAATATTGCCTCCTATATATATGTATCATGTTCTCATTCTGTAATCAAGTGACATAATTCCTTCATTTAAACATGGTATCAGCCATAAATCCTAAAAAAATATTGAGTTTCCCAACCCTCCCTTCCCCTTCCTCTTCCTGCCGATCATCTACCTGTCTTTTCACTTCATCTTCCTTTTTTCTCTCCCTTTCTTCCTTCCTGCCTCTTTTTCCAGCCCTGTTCTGTCTCCATCTTTCCTCATCTTCTCTTATCCTTCTTCTCTTCATGGAAACCTCATCCTCTAACCATCATCTTCCCATGAATGGCTTGGCTCCCATGATTGCCATCAACAGTGGCGGACCCAGGATTTTTGGACAATGGGGTCCAAAAAAAAAAACACAAAAAAAACGAAGAAACAGGTATCGAACCCATGACCTATTGTGTGTAAACAAGGGGTTTTATTTAGTATTTTACCACTGCACTAGGCTCACTTTCATTGTTATGGGGTCCAACTAAATTATTTTATGAGGTCCATAGACAATTTTATATACCGTTTCTACTACTTTTTAAAAAAATATTGGGGTCCGGGGACCCCGTTCCTCGTAACGTAGGTCCGGCCCTAGCCATCAAGCTATCATCCAACAACTACATATATTGGCGAAATCAAATGCGCCCCATTTTATCATGTCATAACCTCCTTTCCCATGTCGATGGATCTCAAAATCCACCTACGCAATTCATAACTACCGACAAAACATAATCTACTAATCCATATTATACCACTTGGATACAAGAGGAACAACAAGCTATCATTCTTCTCAATGCTTCGTTGACCGAAGAAGAATTATCGGTTACCGTTGGATTATCCTCGGCAAGGGATATTTGGGTTGCTCTTGAGGCAGCGTTTTGTAACACATCGGTTGAACGTATACAAAATCTTAGAGACAACCTTCGGGCTTTAAAGAAAGGAGATAAAAATGTTGCGGAATATGGTCGTGCTTTTAAGGCAATTTGTGATCAACTTCATGTGTCACACCCCGATAATTCCACGTATTACCGGTGGGCCCGATGGGGAGTATCGTGACGTAGTTGATATCATCATAGTCAAATTATCACAGTTCAATGCACAGCGGAAGTCTAAAGTAAAAATATTACAAACCGAATGAAAAGTAACATAAATTATTACATAACGGTTGTTAAGTGGATCCACAGGCGGATAAAAAACAAAGAGATATTGTTCATCAGATTTAAGGTGACAAAAGCTTGCAAGACTTTTTATTTATTCACTCAGGAGTTCCAGCCCATTACGGTTAGTACCTGCACTTAACCTTTTTTGGAAAATACGTCAGTTTACACTGGTAAATACAATTAACCGACTCTTTTGAAAAGTGTTTATAAAATTGATTTAAATGCACAAGGTACAAATATTCTTTTATAACTTGGGATAATTATTTAAAATAATCTTGTAAAAGAATTATATGTTTGTTATACGTTCAGTAGCCCGGGTTGAATACCGGGTTAAAGATTAATAGACACACCACATAATATAACCTACGGCGAGTTATTCTCGAACAAGCAGGTATATCATTTTACATACGCACCGGCAGGTGTATGCCTATACCCCGAGCTTAAGTCGTGGCCATTTCAATGAATGAGCCAAGGATATCTAGGACATGATCATTAACCCCCCAAAGGCTTAGAACAAACAAAACAGATTAAACGGGTTATCTCAATGATTTAACCTTCATATGATTAAAAATTCAATACCCGACCAAGCGGTATTTTATATACCGTACCCCAAGCCCGTATAAGGGAAAATAAGTTAAAAGTATTTACCTGAGCAAAAATATAAATTTATTCCCTGCCGTAAATCAATCAAGCAAATACAGATAGCTTTTACCGGGCTCCTAATCTAGAATGAAGGTTTTTAATAACCTATTAGAATCCTAACGGGTCTTATTTAAGTCTTAACTTAGACCGGTTAGTTTTAAAGAAAGGTATACGGTTCAAAACGCAAGATTAAGCGGGAGACCGGATTAGAATGTGATTTAGACCCGACAAGTATGAAGAGTTGTATAATATGGGTAAACTAAACACATTCTGAATTTTGAGGTAAAAATTATAAGGTTTGACCCGTTTCGGTCAATTTATGCAACTAGTCACATAAACCGCACCGAACGCGTAAAATGCAAAACGGGTAACCAAATGAGTCATGAACAGGTTCCCTAAGTTAATATGGTTAAAATGTGTTATGATATCAGTAGGATACCTTCCATTATGCCCAAAACGAATTTAAAATCAATTTAAGTCCCGTAGGGGTATTTTGGTCATTTGAAAGATTATAAAAGAGGTTAAATGACAATCTGAGGTTCTAGTCTAAAATTATTAGTAAAAATATTTATTCTGGTAGGTTATATCAGTAAGATATAGCATATATGTGAAATTTATCATCTATGGCCAAACTATGCACCGTAGGGGCATTTTGGTCATTTCACATAAGCTTTAAGGGTCAAATTTAGAAATCTGAGTTTAAAACTTTTACTTACTGATAAAGTATCAAAATTTTACTTGTAACATCAGTAGGTAATGGGTCTTAAATGTTAAACATAGTTTTAACCCATACTATGTGTTTAAAACGCGTAAAAAGTCGGTTTTAGGCGATTTTCAGGTTATATAAGGAAAGCTGAGATTTTTATCAGTCCAGAGGCTTAAAATATTTTATTTAACATATAAAATCAGTAAAAAAAGATTTGGTATCAGAATGTTATGTAAAACTCATTTTATTAGTAAAAAGGGTATAACCGTCAATTACCGAATCAAAGCAAGAACCCCATGTTATGACCAGTTTAAAAATTAATAAAAATATCCAAAAATCCAAAAATATTATATTACATCAGTAGGTAAAAGGTTTGGTGTCAAAATTTGGGTTTAAATAGGTTTTATGCCAAAATGTCGTTTAATTAATAAAAAGGCTTCAATTTACGATATCGAGCATAACTCCTAATTTAGACCTCAAACTAATGTAAAATTTTTAGGACATGCTTATAAATCAGTAATAAAGGTTTTTGTCCTCTCACATTTTCAAAAATCTCGTTTTAATATCAAAAGGGCATAATAGTCAACATTTAAGCAATTAACGGAAACATGCAAATGAATCGGATTAATAAGGAACCATATTGTATAATCTCAGAGGGTTATACTAACATGTAATATGGTCCTAATGGAACCCTAAGGCATATCTAAACTAAGTTAAATCGGGTCAGAACTGAAAGTCCAAACAAAAGTCTACTTTTGCGACTTTCGGTTCCGAACCGAGCCTAAACTCAGAATTGTCGGGTTGAACATGCTTAGACATGTTCTTACATTATTTACCAAGTTATTTTAGTGTTAAAACATGTTCCATAACCTCTACATTATCAGTTATGAGTTTATTTGCAAAAATAGCTTTATGTTGACTTTTTAATATTAAGTTTGACCCGACAATTGACCAAGTTAGAGTGATAATCAGGGGGTGCCCTTTTAAGGACTTATTACCCACATAATTACCAACTCATAGCCACTTTCAATTCGAATAATGGCTGGACCATTAGTGATTAATCACTAAGTCAAAGCTTAATTACGACGGCTTTGACTTTTGGTCATTAGACTAATAAAACTTGAACTAGAGAGGCTAAGAATGCTTACAAAGACTCTTAGCAAGAATTAGGAGCTGAGGGAAACTTGCTTGAAGTCCAGAAAGCTCCAGAGAGTGAGTTTTGAAATGATTTTGAAATGTGCATTCAATCTTAAGATTCCATCCTTGCCATATGATAAATGTTCAGCAGTTACGCCGAATTTTTCATTCGGATAGTTAGCTTCTAATACAGCTTCCTTTTGAGCGGCTAACAATCTTTCATTCAAGTTCTTCAATTCAATGCTCTTAGCATGGATTCTAATGGGCTTAACTCTTTCTTTCCTGCTCAAGGCATCGGCGACTTCATTCGCCTTGCCTGGATGATATTGGATTTCACAATCATAATCGTTCAGCGTCTCCATCCATCGACGTTGTCTCATGTTCAGATCCTTCTGATAAAACAGATGCTGAAGGCTCTTATGATCGGAATAGATCACACACTTGGTACCATATAAATAATGCCTCCAAAGTTTTAGTGCAAATACAACGGCACCCAATTCCAAATCGTGGGTGGTGTAATTTTTCTCGTGCACCTTTAATTGTCCCGAGGCATAGGCAATGACCTTGCCTCTCTGCATGAGTACACAACCCATTCCAGTATGTGATGCGTCGCAGTATATCACAAACTCTTCAATTCCTTCAGCCAATGTTAAAACCGGAGCATTGCTCAACTTTTGCTTAAGAATCTCAAAGGATTCTTGTTGCTTAGGACCCCAATCAAACTTTATATTCTTTCGAGTTAATGAAGTCAGGGGTGCAGCAATCCTTGAAAAATTTTCAATAAAACGCCTATAGTATCCTGCCAGACCCAAGAAGCTGCGAATCTCTGTGGGCGTCTTCAGTTCTTGCCAATTCATGATGGCTTCAATCTTAGCGGGATCCACCTGGATACCACGCTCGCTAACCATATGTCCAAGAAATTGGACTTCACGAAGCCAAAACTCACATTTTGAAAACTTGGCGTAGAGCTTCTCTTGCTGAAGAAGTTTAAGGATACATCGAAGGTGCTTTTCATGTTCAGCCTGATTCTTTGAGTAAATGAGTATGTCATCAATAAAAACAATGACAAACTTGTCCAAATAGGGCTTACAAACGCGATTCATGATATCTATGAATGCTGCTGGTGCATTAGTGAGCCCGAAAGGCATCACCAAGAACTCGTAGTGACCATAACGAGTTCTGAATGCAGTCTTATGCACATCTTCATCTCTAACCTTCAGCTGATGGTAACCTGACCTTAAATAAATCTTGGAGAAGTAACTTGCTCCTTGAAGCTGATCGAACAGATCGTCGATCCTGGGCAATGGATATCTGTTCTTGAGTGTGACCTTGTTTAGCTCACGATAATCGATGCATAGATGCATCGATCCATCCTTTTTCTTCACAAACAGAATCGGTGCTCCCCAAGGAGATGAACTAGGTCTAATAAATCCTTTTGCCAACAAATCATCCAACTGAGTTCTTAACTCTTTCATCTCAGTTGGTGCCAACCGGTAAAGTGCTCTTGCAACTGGAGCTGCTCCAGGAATAATGTCAATTTTGAACTCCACTTGCCTATCTAGAGGTAGACCAGGTAGTTCTTCAGGGAATACATCTGGATATTCAGAAATAATAGGGATGTCTTCGATCTTGGGCTTTGGTTCATCAATAGCCACTTGTGCCATGTAAATGACACAACCCTTCTTCAAACATCTTGACGCCTTAAGCATAGACACTTGCTTAGGCAACCCATACTGGGTATCTCCCTGAATTGTTAACGGCTCACCATAAGGAGTCTTAATAACCACTTGCTTTTTGTCACAAACGATCTAAGCCTGGTTATGGGATAACCAATCCATGCCTATTACTATGTCGAATCCAGCTAATTTCAAAGGAAGCAAGGATAATGGAAAAGAGTGGTTCCTAATGGATAAAAAACATCCATCTAACAAAGTTGAAGCAGTTTCTATGGTACCATCGGCCAATCCTACTTCATACTTTATGCTTAGGGTTTTAACATGCAGATTTAACAATTTACAAAACTTATTGTCTACAAAAGACTTATCTGCACCCGAATCAAACAATACTCTAGCATATACGTCATTGATGAGAAAGGTACCTATTATCACGTTATCATTCTGAATGGCCTCCTGTGCATTCATCTGAAAGACCCGAGCATTGGTCTTTTTACCTTCTTCAAGTTTCTTTGCATATTTTGGGCAGTTGGACTTGATATGCCCTTTCTCGTTACAGTTGTAACAAGTCGCATCCTTTATCTTCTTGCAGTCTAACGTCTTATGCGCACTTGACTTGCAAATCCCACAAGCCCTAGGCTGCGATTGGGATTTTGATTCGAACCTGCACTTTCCCAGATGACGTTTCTTGCAGGTCTTACACTTGGGTTTTTCACCCGACTGTTGGTTATCCTTATTGAACCCTGAACTCTTCTTGTTCTCGGAGTTCCCTTTATGTTTCTTATCAGAACGGCGTGAGTTCTCATCCTCAGGTTTCCTTTTTCCCTCATCAGAGTTCCTAAGCGACCTCTGCCTGACCGCATCAAGAGTAAGGGATAATGACAAATCAGCCACTAACCTAAAGGTAGTAGGTCTTGATGCTTTCACACTTGCCTTAATCTCCGGGGCTAAACCTCCAATAAATCGAGCTATACGTTTTGGTTCCGGTGTGACCAAGTATGGAACCAATCGTGACATAGTGTTGAAGCTCGTGAGATATGCCTGACAGTCCAAGTTCTTCATAACCAATGTCAGGAAGTCAGTCTCAAGCTTCTCAACTTCATGTTGAGGGCAGAAATTTTCTTTGATTAGAGCAACAAATTGATCCCAAGACATGCTATATAAGTGGATCTTTCCTGTAGCTTGGATTAGGGACCTCCACCAAGCTAACGCTTCACCTTTAAACAACTGCGACACAAACTTCACAATGTCTTGTTCAGCACAACCACTAGTATCAACAACAGTGTCCATCTCATCAAGCCAAGTCATACAATCTATGGCTCCCTTATCCCCTGTGAAGTCTCTTGGCTTGCAGGAGACAAAATACTTGTAAGAGCAGGACTTACCACGGGGTTCTTGATTAAGCACAACCTGTCTAGACGGAACACTTCTCTGATTTGACGAGTGATGAGCATCATCCTTCTTTGACTCATTTACTTTAGAAGGGGGCTTACTATGAGCCTCAGAATGAGTCTTAGAGCGTGGTTTTGTATGTGGTATGGACTGAGTTCTGGCGCGAGTACCACTTGATTCATTAAACTGTCTGTCGAGAGCTCGAGTAACGGCATTATCTATTAATGCCTGTAGTTCCGCACCAGCTACATTAACTCTGGTAGTATCATTATTCTCTCTCGGGCGACTGTTAACTTCCTTCGATTCAGCCATGTAGCTTGATTGCTACAAAACAGTTGACATTATTTTATTCAGAGGTTATTATGAAATCATTATTTCCGATGATTCATTAACCATGGTAAACATAGACCATGTTTGGTTAATTTGTTAATCATATACATTTAGGATTTTCATTATAATTTATCCTAATTATAAAGTATTAGGGGTATTATTAATGGCACATAAGGCCTAGTCACAAGGACAGTTTTAAAAATTATAAGCCATGATTCTTAGAGAATCGAGGCATTAAGGTTTGAACGTAGTTCATTACCTTTTATTGACAGGGAGTTGTAGACTACAACTGTCTTTTGTCTTATTTGATAATTATTACGGCCCGTAGGCACTGCATCACTAACGGATGTCTCATATATGATCATCTTAATTGATGATTTGAACCCATGACTTGCAGATCATTAGGTTAAATAAGGAATCTGGAAGAATCCAATATAAGGATGACATGTGTGATTTTACCGAATCACATCTGCTAGGAGTGCTAATATGTTTTCAGATGTTAACAAGGATTTGAATCTTTTTAAACAGGTTTTACCATCATGGCCAGGTCTATAATGACATACAGGCTAGGTTATACCTTTTAAGATTCTTATTTAATATTTAAAGGCATATTATTTAAAAAGAAATGATATTTTTTTATTTATTTCATATATTACATTCATACATAAGATGACAATGAAATTTAAATAAAGCATTCCACTAATTTTAAAAGAAGTACATAGGTTGCCCTAAATGGGACTTTTACATAAATAACTTGCCCACGCAGGGGCTAAAATGAAAATACAAGTCCTCTTAGGGACTGAATACTTAAATGAAAATGTCCACGCAGGGACTTGAGTGAAAATAAAGATTACAAAACAAATGAATTAAGGAATCTCAATAATCCCTCTTATTCTTCCCCTTGATCAGGTCTGCCAAACCCTTAAGTATACCCCGGCGGCTTCTACGCTCTTCTTGAACCTCTCGCTCCACCTGGTTCAACCTCTGAAGAATTTCCTGCTGCTGCGGTGGTTGGATCAGTTGCGGCTGCGGCGGCTGCTGCTGCGGAGGTTGAGGAGGTGGTGGGTATTGATACCCGTATGTTTGGTACCCAGACTGGTACGAAGCTGCATAAGGTCCTTCAGGGTGAAGAGCATTGTAGTTGGCCGCTACGAGATATGGGTCAACATCGGGGGCATTGTAGTAGTTGTACCCCGGGTAGGCTGGCTGATTGAATGGGTTATACGCCGCTGCACCGGCGTATGAAGGAATTGGGTTATCATAACCCACATGTGGTGGTGGTGGTGGTGCGACTGGCGCAGAGTCCACTTCAGAAACTAGGTTTGAAGGCCCACCCATCTGCGGGTCTTCATACAGTGGCGGGTAATGACTGCCACTGGAGTGTTGAGGGGTGCTGAAATGAAAATCCCCTCTTCGCACGGACATCCGTGCACCTGATCTTCTTCGCCTCGGTGGCTCCGGAGGCAGTTGCTGCTCAAGCGGTGGTGGTGGCGGTGGCGTGACCGCTACAAAACGTGAATCCTCAGAGGGATCCTGCTGCTGCTGAGGTGGGTTGTAAGAGGGAGTAAACTCCCAGTTTTATGTGGCAAACCTTGCCTCATCGCTGTCTGGACCCCGATAGGGTGATCCATGAAAAGATGACCCATCTGAAATCTCTATGGGATGCGTGGGCGTTCCAGATGGTGGCTCGGCAGGATCGGGATCATCATCCATATCCATACCCTGAGCTTCAGGGAAATGGTCTTCAAGGCCCAATGGGTTATGGCCCATTGGTTCTTTAATCTGATTTGTCGGGTTGAACCGGCTCTGGAAATACGGGGTCGGGTCCTGGAAGGCCCGATGTGAGCTTGACCGCTGCAACGGCAAGAAAGAGTGGCGTGAATCTTCAGGCTCGTTCTCTGAATGTGGCCCAAAGGAGTGATGATATGAGGGCGACTAGCTGAGCGAGACAGAACCGCCTCGCAGGTTCCAAGTATGTCCTCCAATCTTCTTGAGGACTAGTGCTTATAGTAGCTGACGGAGTTTGCTGGTGGGAAGGCCCGGCCTCATGATCGTTAGGAGCAGTGAATGGCGCCTTGCTTCGTCCTCCTCTTCTGAATCTTGGCGGCATTTTCTTGATCCTGTCAAAATAAACAAAGGAAACAACAAGGGAAAACAATAAAGGACAAAATAAAAGATTAGGATTTAGTCCTAAGTCCTTTGCCTAGACTCGGAAGTCGAGGAATGTGCAACTGTGTCATTGAGATTAAACACAAAAGGCTAGTGTTTAATTCACTCAATGTTGGCTTTGATACCAACCTGTCACACCCCGATAATTCCATGTATTACCGGTGGGCCCAGTGGGGAGTATCGTGACGTAGTTGATATCATCATAGTCAAATTATCACAGTTCAATGCACAGCGGAAGTCTAAAGTAAAAATATTACAAACCGAATGAAAAGTAACATAAATTATTACATAACGGTTGTTAAGTGGATCCACAAGCGGATAAAAAACAAAGAGATATTGTTCATCAGATTTAAGGTGACAAAAGCTTGCAAGACTTTTTATTTATTCACACAGGAGTTCCAGCCCATTACGGTTAGTACCCGCACTTAACCTTTTTTGGAAAATACGTCAGTTTACACTGGTAAATACAATTAAACGACTCTTTTGAAAAGTGTTTATAAAATTGATTTAAATGCACAAGGCACAAATATTCTTTTATAACTTAGGATAGTTATTTAAAATAATCTTGTAAAAGAATTATATGTTTGTTATACGCTCAGTAGCCCAGGTTGAATACAGGGTTAAAGATTAATAGACACACCACATAATATAACCTACGGCGAGTTATTATCGAACAAGCAAGTAAATCATTTTACATACGCACCGGCAGGTGTATGCCTACACCCCGTGCTTAAGTCGTGGCCATTTCAATGAATGAGCCGAGGATATCCAGGACATGGTCATTAACCCCCCCCCCCCAAGGCTTAGAATAAACAAAACAGATTAAACGGGTTATCTCAATGATTTAACCTTCATATGATTAAAAATTCAATACACCAAGCCCGTATAAGGGAAAATAAGTTAAAAGTATTTACCTGAGCAAAAATATAAATTTATTCCCAGCCGTAAATCAATCAAGCAAGTACAAATAGCTTTTACCGGGCTCCTAATTTGGAATGAAGGTTTTTAATAACCTATTAGAATCCTAACGGGTCTTATTTAAGTCTTAACTTAGACATGTTAGTTTTAAAGAAAGGTATACAGTTCAAAACGCAAGATTAAGCGGAGACCGGATTAGAATGTGATTTAGACCCGACAAGTATGAAGAGTTGTATAATATGGGTAAACTAAACACATTCTGAATTTTGAGGTAAAAATGATAAGGTTTGACCCGTTTCGGTCAATTTATGCAAACTAGTCACATAAACCGCACCGAACGCGTAAAATGCAAAAGGGGTAACCAAATGAGTCATGAATAGGTTCCCTAAGTTAATATGGTTAAAATGTGTTATGATAACAGTAGGATACCTTCCATTATGCCCAAAACGAATTTAAAATCAATTTAAGCCCCGTAGGGGTATTTTGGTCATTTGAAAGATTATAAAAGAGGTTAAATGACAATCTGAGGTTCTGGTCTAAAATGATCAGTAAAAATATTTATTTTGGTAGGTTATATCAGTAAGATATAGCATATATGTGAAATTTATCATCTATGGCCAAACTATGCACCGTATGGGCATTTTGGTCATTTCATATAAGCATTAAGGGTCAAATTTGGAAATCTAAGTTTAAAACTTTACTTACTATTAAAGTATCAAAATTTACTTGTAACATCAGTAGGTAATGGGTCTTAAATGTTAAACATAGTTTTAACCCATACTATGTGTTTAAAACGCGTAAAAAGTCGGTTTTAGGCGATTTTCAGGTTATATAAAGAAAGCTGAGATTTTTATCAGTCCAGAAGGCTTAAAATATTTTATTTAACATATGAAATCAGTAGAAAAAGATTTGGTATCAGAATGTTATGTAAAACTCATTTTATTAGTAAAAAGGGTATAACCGTCAATTACCGAATCAAAGCAAGAACCCCATGTTATGATCAGTTTAAAAATTAATAAAAATCTCCAAAAATCCCAAAATATTATATTACATCAGTAGGTAAAAGTTTTGGTGTCAAAATATGGGTTTAAATAGGTTTTATGCCAAAATGTCGTTTAATTAATAAAAAGGCTTCAATTTACGATATCGAGCATAACTCCTAATTTAGACCTCAAACTGATGTCAAAATTTTAGAACATGCTTATAAATTAGTAATAAAGGTTTTTGTCCTCTCACATTTTCAAAAATCTCGTTTTAATATCAAAAGGGCATAATGGTCAACATTTAAGCAATTAGCGGAAACATGCAAATGAATCGGATTAATAAGGAACCATATTGTATAATCTCAGAGGGTTATACTAACATGTAATATGGTCCTAATGGAACCCTAAGGCATATCTAAACTAAGTTAAATCGGGTCAGAACTGAAGTCCAAGCAAAAGTCTACTTTTGCGACTTTCGGTTCCGAACCGAGCCTAAACTCAGAATTGTCGGGTTGAACATGCTTAGACATGTTCTTACATTATTTACCAAGTTATTTTAGTGTTAAAACATGTTCCATAACCTCTACATTATCAGTTATGAGTTTATTTGCAAAAATAGCTTTCTGTTGACTTTTTAATATTAAGTTTGACCCGACAATTGACCAAGTTAGAATGATAATCAGGGGGGGTGCCCTTTTAAGGACTTATTACCCACATAATTACCAACTCATAGCCACTTTCAATTCGAATAATGGTTAGACCATTAGTGATTAATCACTAAGTCAAAGCTTAATTACGACGGCTTTGACTTTTGGTCATTAGACTAATAAAACTTGAACTAGAGGGGCTAAGAATGCTTACAGAGACTCTTAGCATGAATTAGGAGCTGAGGGAAACTTGCTTGAAGTCCAGAAAGCTCTAGAGAGTGAGTTTTGAAATGATTTTGAAATGTGCAAGTGAACTAGCAAACAAGAGGGCTTTATATAGGATTTTAAATATCACAAGATCATTCCACACAAGCCTACAACTGATTTCTGATGATCCCAGGTGTCCCCTATGCATGAAAACCTGTTGGCTCAGACCCTGGTATCAAGAAATGGCATGCAAAGGCGGTGTAACTTGGCTAGACATGCATCTGTCCATTTTTTCAGCATCTGGTAGTTCTACGCGGGCCGCATAAGACTCATAAAGAGTCTACGCGGGCCGCGACAGCCCCTATGACCGGAAAACATGTTTTATTAATTGCAGTTTTGGTCCCTGGTCCATAATAAGTTTATTTAACTTTGGTTTATTACATTTAGGACCCCCATAGTTAACTTTTAAGGACCTTAGGTCATAAACTAACTCCGTTAAGCTCCCGGTTAGTTGTACGATCACCCGAGAAGTCTTGTATTCATCGAAATTCCACAAAATTGATATCCTATATCTTTGAGAACAAAAATATATAATTGTTACAATGTTTTTGGTCTCGTTAAAAGGTCACTCAGGGGTTATTTTCAACATGTTGACACTTTTAACCCTTATGCTTCGTAAGATCCTTATTTTAAGCACAAACGACTTCCAATGTTCGTCAAATTATTCTTTAAAGAATGGCATGTTGACACTTTGGACCCCTTTTACTTGCATATTTACATTGTTTGACAATTTCAGTCCCTCGGAAATAATTCCTTACACGTTTAAAGTCCATAACACGTGTCTTTATTATATTGGTCGTGATTTTACGAGGTGTTACATCATGCCGTTGGTCACCCGGTTGATGCTATGGATCAGCTACACTGGTTTTTGTGTGGTCTCGGTCCTACATTTGAAAGCTTCTCTACGTCGGTTCGGTCCACCCGGACCATACCGGCATTTGCGGACCTTTTGGCTTATGCTGAAAGCCATGAGCTTTATATTAAAAATATTCATGAGACTAATAATAATCCTACTGTTGCTTTTGTTTCTCAATCTAACATGTACCAAACAACTTCTCCACGGGCTGATAATTTTTCTCAGACCCAATCAATTAATACTCAAGCCCCGCAGCGGCCACACCATGAGCAGGCCTAGCAGAACTTCTCTCAAACCCGTAGCAGGCCTAACAGGCCATTTAATCATTCTGGTCGATTCAACAGAGGTGGGATTGGCGGCCCGTTTCGTGTCCGTCCACCGATATGCCAATTGTCCCGGAAACCCGGTCACTACGCAAGCCAATGATATCATTTGGCCTCGTTTGATTCGTCGGCCACTCATAGTGATGATGCTATAGCACAAACATTTCTTGCCCAATGTCAAGTGAACCCTTCAGTTCCCGATTGGACATCCGATACGGAAACCACTACTCATATGCTTCGTAATAATAATGTGTCACACCCCGATATTTCCACGTATTACCGGTGGGCCCGGTGGGGAGTATCGTGACGTAGTTGATATCATCATAGTCAAACAACACAATTTTAAAATGCACAGCAGAAGCAAAAGATGAATCACATTACAAACCGAATATAAAGTAATATCAAAGTATTACAAACGGACTGTAAAGGATCCACAGGCGGATCAAATAAAAAGGAAACATAGTTCATTAGACTTAAAATGCATCCAAGCTTGCAAGACTCTTATTGATGCTAAGGAGAGGCCAGCCTATTTCGATTAGTACCTTCACTTAACTTTTTTGGGAAAATACGTCATTTTACACTGGTAAATACAATTAACTGACTCATTTTGAAAAGGTTTAGAAAAATTGATTTGAATGCACAAGGCACAAAACATTTTATAACTTGGGATAATTATTTATATATAAACTTGTAAAAGAACTACATGTTCGTTATACGTTCAGTAGCCCGGGTTGAATACCGGGTTAAAGATTAATAGACACACCACATGATATAGTCCCGCGGCGAGTTATTCCCGAAACCGGCGGTTATACCTTATTATTTATATATGCACTGTCGGGTGTACGCCTACACCCCGTGCTTAGGTCGTGGCCATTTCTTAAAATGATGCCAAGGATATCCGGGACATGGTCATTAACCCCCCAAAGGCTTTAAGCAAACAAAACAATTTAAACCGGTCGTATTGTCACGACCCCCGACCCACCCTGGACGGAATCGGAAGCCGCGAACAGCCCAGTGGTACCGGTGATTTATTTTGAAAACGTTGCAGCGGAAATTTCATCAGGACCGTGAGTTAGGAAAAATATCAGAGTTTTAGAAACACCGGATTTTATTTATTAAATAGATGGGATAAACCCATGTTTTACAAATGTAGCTTTAATAAGATAAATTTGATTACATAAAACAATATTTCTTAATTTGATTTAATTAATAAAATAAGCCACTTCTTGAAGCCTTTCAGTGCTGTATCCAACTCTTACTCCAATCTACTGTAATTACCTGAAATATGTTTGAAAAAGGTTTTGTCAGCGGAAATACTGAGTGAGTTCATTCCATTTTTATAAAATATATTGTTATACCTTACAGCATTAAGATTTTTATATTTCTTTATATTTACCCAACTCAATCAGTATTTGTCACATAGTGCCAGTTCCGATGTGACAGTATTCATATCACTCATTGGCTCACTTTCGTCCAATAGTGAATTTATCAAGTAATTATATTTTACTATTATTCAATTTATCTGTCACTAGGCGATTCCTGTGATGGTGGTCATATCACTGTTGATCATTCTTTCAACTAATGACTCTGGTCATATCACTGTTGATCATTCTTTCAACTAGTGATTCTATAACACTGTTGATCATTCTCTCAACTAGTGCTTTTGGTCATGTCACTGTTGATCATTCTCTCAACTAATGACTCTGGACTTAATTGTGTCCCGTGACATTACTTTGTCAAATATATTATTCATGGCATAAAACCATTTAATCCAGAAAATGACATATATCATTTTATATAACTTATCAAATATAATATGTTAATTAAATAATTGTAATATCATTATTTAATCTATTAACGTGACTAAGACTAAAATATAATCTTAGTATAGTAGAATACATTATACTTGATTATTTTATTTTGATATATACCATTTAGATTTATTTCAAACATACATTAAATTTATTTACGATTTAATGTTAAAATAATATTAGGTATAGGCTATGGCTACTGAGGCATAATTCCTACTATGATTGTGGTCATGCTACTATTGGCTAACTTTCTGGTTAATAGCAACGAGGATCAAATAATGTATAAAACCTCCTATACCGGCAGTTATTATAGAATATAAAAATTTAATCACTGTAAGTATAACTGGTAAACATTTAGGATTTTGGAAAACATTTGTAAATATAATTGTATCACAAAAAGGTGATAAAAACTGTGAGAAAAGAGAATGGACTCACATTGCAGATTTCTACGACCAAAGTTTAGTCTACAGATAAGCCTTGATAGATTGCAGATTTATACCAGCAGAGCTTAGCCTATTAATTAGCCTTGTAACCTAGTGTATACAAACTAGGTAAGTAACTAATACAGCATTTACGATAACTCACGAGATTAAAATCCTCACAACGAATGACAAAGTGCAATCACTTAAACATCCATTGGAATCACAACGAATGACAAAGTATAATTACTTAAACATCCATCGGATTCACAACGAATGACAAAGGATAGTACTAAAACATCCATCGGATAGTTTCAATCGATCGGACATTGAATCGTAGCAGCTATCGAGTTAATATCCTGTTTGTAGCAGCACCCCGCTATACTAATTAGTGATTTGTGTGTGTTTTGAGAGTATTTGGACGATATCTCAGCGTGTATTTTGAGTTTCTTCGTCGTTTTTGTGCCTAGAATCAAGTCCTAGACGCTACTATTTATACACCAATTTTGCCAGGCTTACGGACCGTAAGCATCAACCCTTACGGTCCGTAAGGGATACATTTTTCTCATATTCTTGCCACGTGTGTTTGAAGTTCAGGTGAGTCGACGAAATGATTAAATTCGATTTTTATAATAACTTATAAAGATAATCGTTGAGTAGGGAATACCCCCCTGAGTTTTAGGGGCCCTGATCCTGATTCTGATGATTCTGAAAATTTTAGGGTTTGTGCAGAATCACTTGGGTGTCTCAATTAGGGTTTCCTATTGGATAAAATAATAAAATAATTAGGACTTTTAATGAGGGTTGTTACATTCTCCCCACCTTAATAAAAATCTCATCCTCGAGATTTGGGTTATGATATTTCTTTATGTCATATTTTAAAATGACACAAAATTAAATATCAAACTTTGTGAATACGAGTTGTACAATAAGTAGGATTCAATGGTTCAACTTAATTAGTTCAAGAAATTGATGACAAACAAATGAGATGAAATGATATAATTTCCAAGGTGACTATGTTCAAGCCTAAAGATATATGATCAATAGATATTTAGAATGAATGTGAAGGACTTTTAGAATCAATAAAAATTCTTTGTCAAAAGAAAACTTACTTTGATTGGCAACTGAGGAAGACTCAGAATCAACAAGCTCAAAAATAAAATCAAAGCACGAAAATGATTTGTCCATTATTAAACCATGATATGAGAAAATAATTGTGTTTGATATTTATGGAATTGCAAGGATACACTGAAATATAACAGAGTTTAGTGTATCATTGTCTTAATACATAATTGTATTAAGACTATTTTTAATAACAAGTCAAATGAAAGACATACGTGGTTTTGAATGATTCATATGATTATAATTAGCCCAAGTTACAAGTTTATAACGCCGCCGCAAGGTGTCGTAATGATTGAAATAATTCAATAATTACGGTGACCGAACAATTTCACCGTGTAATCAATTGAAAGCTTTAATGAAGTAAATTTGGATATTTGTTTCGAATAGGATTTTCAATTGATAATGAAAAGATCAAATGAATATTATAGAATTTTCGATAAATGATGAAAGAAACGTGAAGAGGTACACCGGAATATGATATGAATTTTGTACTCTTATCTTAACACATAATTGTATTAAGACTGTTTAAAATAATGAACCAATAAAATAAATAAATAAATCCGTACATCAAGTGTGAAATTGAGATTAGCTCAAGCTACAAATTTATAGTGACGCCACAAGGTGTCGTAGTAATTGGAAATAGTAGCGGTGAATGAAATGAGTTTCACCATGCTTTAAATCAAATGAAGTAAGTCCGAATGTTTCAAATAAATCTAGTAGGATTTTTTTGATTGAAATTGAAATAATTGAATAATTTTTTTCGATCAAAGATGATAAAGCAATAAAGATTACGAAACACTCGATTGCTGATATAAAAATCATTAAGAGATACACTGAAATATGAACTGAATCTGTGTATCATTATCTTAGCACATGATTGTGTTAAGATTGATTTTATAGAATAAACCAACAAAGCGGATTCAATATAAATAAATAATTAAACCCGTATATAAGGTGTGCAACAAGATTAGCACAAGCTTCAAACTTTGTGAAAACGTCACCACAAGGTGATCGTGACCAAATAAATGATTCAGTGAAAGTGAAAACCAAACAAGTCTGTTATGGTTTTGAATAGATGAAGTACTTGACAGAATGTATTTATTTATAAACTTTTATTTGTACTAGGGTCAAAATTTACTTAACTTAGATATTACATATCAGCGATTACGTCTGGAATCATTTCTGCTTCTTGCGTAGTAAGTACGAATGCTCGCGCGTTCTTCTTAGCTCTGTCAGTTGTTCTTGACCTTGTTGTCGGATGCTTTGGTCAGTTTCGGGCAATATGGTTTGATGTGTCCTGTTTCTCCGCAATTGAAACAAACATTAGTTTTCCTTCTACACTCTTCCTCTATATGCCCGGTCATCTTGCAGAAGTCACAGTAGGGTGTTCTCCTAAAACGGCATCTTCCTGAATGCTTTTTGTTACAGCTTCTGCAGGTAGGTTGTTCCAGTGACGGTTCAGTTTCTTTCTTCTTGAATTCTTGGAAAATTTTCTGGGCTAACTCTTTCTTCTTGTTTTCTTCTCTTGTGCGGATTAGTCCATCTATCAACATGTTAGCTAGTTCGATTGCTTCTTCAATAGTCTGTGGTCTAGTGGCCTTGACTATGTCTCGGATTTCGCTAATTAATCCCCAAATATAACGAGAAATTAGTACGGGTTCTGGCGAAGCCAGAGTTGGTACCATTCTTGCATATTCGAAGAACGTTGTCGTATATTCACGACATTTCACATCTATCATTTTATGATTTAGGAACTTGTTAGCCATTCGTTCTTTTTCATAAGGGGGACAAAATTTCCTTTCTGCCATTTTTATCCAAAGGATTAGCTATTCCTTGGGCTATTAGATTTTCTATAGCATTTTTATCCAAAGGATTTTCATTATTAGTATGAACTTCTGGATTATGTGGTACTTCATTCGACATCTGAATTGCAAACATTTTCACTTATTAATATCACAGAATAATTAAAACAAAACAATACTTCCAGGATATTATATGTGCATATCGACATATATATATATTCATATATAATACATATGTTAATTTGTATCAGTTTCCTAACTTATTGTTTAGGTATTAAAAGAACACCTAAATAGCTTAAACAAGTGGCTCTGATACCACCTCCTGTCACGACCCCCGACCCACCCTGGACGGAATCGGAAGCCGCGAACAGCCCAGTGGTACCGGTGATTTATTTTGAAAACGTTGCAGCGGAAATTTCATCAGGACCGTGAGTTAGGAAAAATATCAGAGTTTTAGAAACACCGGATTTTATTTATTAAATAGATGGGATAAACCCATGTTTTACAAATGTAGCTTTAATAAGATAAATTTGATTACATAAAACAATATTTCTTAATTTGATTTAATTAATAAAATAAGCCACTTCTAGAAGCCTTTCAGTGATGTATCCAACTCTTACTCCAATCTACTGTAATTACCTGAAATATGTTTAAAAAGGTTTTGTCAGCGGAAATACTGAGTGAGTTCATTCCATTTTTATAAAATATATTGTTATACCTTACAGCATTAAGATTTTTATATTTCTTTATATTTACCCAACTCAATCAGTATTTGTCACATAGTGGCAGTTCCGATGTGACAGTATTCATATCACTCATTGGCTCACTTTCGTCCAATATTGAATTTATCAAGTAATTATATTTTACTATTATTCAATTTATCTGTCACTAGGCGATTCCTGTGACGGTGGTCATATCACTGTTGATCATTCTTTCAACTAATGACTCTGGTCATATCACTGTTGATCATTCTTTCAACTAGTGATTCTATAACACTGTTGATCATTCTCTCAACTAGTGCTTTTGGTCATGTCACTGTTGATCATTCTCTCAACTAATGACTCTGGACTTAATTGTGTCCCGTGACATTACTTTGTCAAATATATTACTTATGGCATAAAACCATTTAATCCAGAAAATGACATATATCATTTTATATAACTTATCAAATATAATATGTTAATTAAATAATTGTAATATCATTATTTAATCTATTAACGTGACTAAGACTAAAATATAATCTTAGTATAGTAGAATACATTATACTTGATTATTTTATTATGATATATACCATTTAGATTTATTTCAAACATACATTAAATTTATTTACGATTTAATGTTAAAATAATATTAGGTATAGGCTATGGCTACTGAGGCATAATTCCTACTATGATTGTGGTCATGCTACTATTGGCTAACTTTCTGGTTAAAATCCTCACAACGAATGACAAAGTGCAATCACTTAAACATCCATTGGAATCACAACGAATGACAAAGTATAAGTACTTAAACATCCATCGGATTCACAACGAATGACAAAGGATAGTACTAAAACATCCATCGGATAGTTTCAATCGATCGGACATTGAATCGTAGCAACTATCGAGTTAATATCCTGTTTGTAGCAGCACCCCGCTATACTAATTAGTGATTCGTGTGTGTTTTGAGAGTATTTGGACGATATCTCAGCGTGTATTTTGAGTTTCTTCGTCGTTTTTGTGCCCAGAATCAAGTCCCAGGCGCTACTATTTATACACCAATTTAGCCAGGCTTACGGACCGTAAGCATCAACCCTTACGGTCCGTAAGGGATACATTTTTCTCATATTCTTGCCACGTGTGTTTGAAGTTCAGGTGAGTCGACGAAATGATTAAATTTGATTTTTATAATAACTTATAAGGATAATCGTTGAGTAGGGAATACCCCCCCCCCCCTGAGTTTTAGGGGCCCTGATCCTGATTCTGATGATTCTGAAAATTTTAGGGTTTGTGCAGAATCACTTGGGTGTCTCAATTAGGGTTTCCTATTGGATAAAATAATAAAATAATTAGGACTTTTAATGAGGGTTGTTACACATATCAATAAATTAACCTTCATACGATCAAAAATTCAATGCCCGACCAAGCGGTATTGTATATACCGTACCCCAAGCCCGTATAGGGAAAATAAGTTAAAAGTATTTACCTGAGCAAGTATAATTCACAAACAGCAAGTGCAAGTAGCTTTTACCGGGTCTCCTAATCTGGAACAAAGGTTTTTAATAACCTATTAGATTCCTAACGGGTCTTTAATTAAGCCTAAACTTAGACCGGTTAGTTTTAAAGGAAGATACGGTTCAAACGCACGATTAAGCGAAGACCGGAATAGAATGTGATTTAGACCCGACTAGTTTGGAGACTTGTGTAATATGGGTAAACTAAACACATTCTGGATTTTGAGACAAAAAGATAAGGTTTGACCCGTTTCGGTCAATTTATGCAAACTAGTTACATAAACCGAACCGAACGCGAAAAATGCATAACGGGTAACCATAAGAGTTATATACAGGTTTCCTAAGTTAATATGCCTTGAATATGTTGTGACATTAGTAAGATATCTTCTATTATGCCCAAAACGAATATAAACTCAAATTATGCCCCGTAGGGGTATTTTGGTCATTTAAAAGGTTATAAAAGAGATTTAATATAAATATGAGTTTCAGGTCTGATATAATCAGTAAATATACTTAATTTAATTGGTTATATCAGTAGGGTATTACATATATGCGAAATTTACCATTTATAACCAAACTATGCACCGAAGGGGCATTTTGGTAATTTCACCTAAGGTTTAAAGGTCAAATCTGGAATTCTGAGTTTAAAACTTTTGCTTACTGCTAAAGTATAATAATTTACTTAAAATATCAGTAGGTATCAAGTCTTATATATTTAAAATAGTTTTAATACATACTATGCGCTTAAAACGCGTAAAAAGACGGTTTTAAGCGATTTCCGGGTTTTATATGAAAAGCTGATATTTTTTTATTATTCCAGAAGTCTTAAAATATTTTATTTATCATATTAGATTAGTAGAAAAAATGTTTGGTTTCAAAAAGATTTGTAAAACTCATTTTATAGGCCAAAAGGGCAAAACCGACAATTACCGAATCAAGGCTATAACCCTATGTTATGCTCAGCCTAAAAATAAATAAAAATCTTCAAAAATCCCAAAATATTATATTACATCAGTGGGTAAAAAGTTTGGTATCAAAAATTGGGTTTAGATAGGCTTTATGCTAATTACGTCGTTTAATTAATAAAAAGCTTTTCATTTACGCTAATGAGCATAACTCCTAATCTAGACCTCAAACTGATGTCAAATCTTAGGAACAAGTTTATAAATTAGTAACTAAGGTTTCTATTCTTTTACATTTTCAAAAATCATGTTTTAAGGTCATATGGGCATAATAGTCAACATATAGGCAATTAACGGAAACACGCATATGAATCGGATAACTAATGAACCAAGTTGTATAATCACAGAGGGTTATACTAACATGTAACCTGGTCCAAATAAAGCTCTAAGGAATTTCTAAAACATGCTACATTGGGTCAGAACTGAAAGTCAAAGCAAAAGTCAAATTATGCGACTTTCGGTTCCGAACCGAGCCTAAACTAAAAATTGTCGGGTTGAACATGTTTAGACATGTTCTTACATTAATTACCAAGTTATATGAGTGATAAAACAGGTTGCATGGCTTCTATATTGTTAATTATGCGTTTATTTGAAAATAAGCTTTCTGTTGACTTTTTATAATTAGCTTTGACCCGACAATTGACCTACTTAGAGTGGGAATTAGAGAGTACCCTTTTAAGGGTTTATTACCCACATAATTACCAACTCAAAGGTACTTTCAATTCGAGATTTGACTGGACAAATTTTAATTAATCATGAAGTCAAACTCTAATTACGACGGTTTGACTTTAAGCTAATTAACTAAGCAAAACTGAATTAAGGAAAGTTAAGAACACTTACTGAGGTCCTATGCACGACTAAGAATCCCTAGGAAGTGAACTTGAGCTCCAAAGATCTCCAGAAGTGAAGTTGTGAAGGTTTTCAAATGATGTCCTCAATGTTGCAACCAAAAGAGTTCTTATATAGGAGTTTAAATGCCATAAGATGGTGCCAAAGAAGTCTATGAGGTGAATTCAGATCATTACAAGTGCCCCTATTGCATGAGAAACCATTGGGGCAGCCCCTGGTATGCAAAACAAGTGTTTAAAGTTGGTTAACAGGCCTGAACTGGCATCTGCCTGTGTTTTCTGTCACTGGTGTGCTCAGGCGGCCCGCGTAAGAGTCCCCCAGGGGCTTACGCGGCCCGTGTGGGTGGTCAGAACATGCCAAACAAGTTTCAACAATTACAATTCAGTCCCTGGTCCTTTTAAAACGTGGTTTTACCTTTATTTCTTGCATTTTCAACCCTCTAACTTGACTTTTAAGGGCTCCGTGACATAACCAAACATTGTTAAGTCCTTGGTTAACTTTATGATCACCCGAAAAGTCATGAATTTCAACGTTGACGCTTTTAACCCCTCGTATACGAATGTTATCATAACTTTCTCATACTTTATCGAAACCTCGTGAATTTTTATCACTTATTCTCGTGAGCATAATTAATCGTTACAAAGCTTCAGGTTTGCTAAAAGGTCACTCAGAGGTATACTTTAAACATGTTTACACGTTTAACCCCTGCAGTTTGTAATCTCCCACTTTCTTCCACAATTAGCTTCGTATGATCCACAATTCATTAGTTTAAGGGTATAAACATCGTGTAGGGTTATTGTAAGGTATATTTATCCATTGTTGACACTTTGAACCATTTTATTCACATACTTTCTTTGTTTGTCAACTTTAGTCCCTCTAAAGTAATCCTTTACACTTTTTAAGCTCATGACACGTGTCAATATATTATTGGACATAAATTTACGAGGTGTTACATAATGCCCTCCCGAATTCGACCCCAACTCAAGGTAATCAGAAGGTGTACTTTGGTAATGGTGAAAGTTTACCAATCACTCATGTGGGTCACACTAACATATGTGGTAATCTTGCTCTAAATGATGTTTTGGTGGTACTTAGCCTAACTAAAAATCTTCTATCAATTGGTAAATTAACGGAAGATAATCCAGTGGATGTTATTTTTTCTTACCCATATTTTTACATACAAGACCGCCGAACCAAGCAAACAATAGCCTGGGGGTGCCGTGAAGACGGGCTTTACAACCTTTGTTATCTCTTATATTAAGAATTAAGAACTGAGAACATAGCATTTAGGACTTAAACCCCATTCACTTTGCAAATTGTCATTTATAGCCCTTACATCATTTTATAAGATTTACAAACTTAACCCATTCAGTTTTTAATGTTCGAACTTTAACCCTGTATCATATATAATATACGTTTTTAACCTATTAAGTTTTTACTAACTTAATTTTTCTTCAATAACTTTCGTTCGATAATCTCTTTTTTCAATAACTAATTTGTCACAATGTTTAAAAATTTTGTAAATATCATTCTGACCCTCTCAAGGTTCTAATGTTTTGAGTTTACCTCTTCCGTTTCTTTGCTTTAAAATACTATTTTTACATGCGTATTACTATGTACGTGTAGGTAAAAATTCATGTTTGTACTATATTTCGACGAAAACTTTTTTTTTTTGGAAATAAGTCAGGTCAAATATAATAAGTTTTCATACTTTTTTTATGTATGCTTTCAGTTGGTCCGCATTTCGAAGAAAATTTTGCTCCAAACCGAGTCGGGTCAAATATAATACGTTTCATTAGATGGTATAAATTAAAATTACTTTACGTTTGTTGTGAAGAAAAAAACAATATTATATTATATACTTTGCAAATCACTCATAAGTAAACAATGTGTTTTCTTTTGTCATTATGTGGTTTTATTATTCTTTTTTATAAGCTTTAATTAATTACTTTTGATTACACAAGTCAGTTTTTCCGTTATACATGTTTTATGTTTTTTTTGTACTTTTCATATGTATGAGTCATGTTACATATAATATGGTATGATTATACAACATAAATTCGATTTGCTTTACGTTCTGATCCAACAGCAATGCTTGTATAGGTTACATTTAGTTAAATCAAATACGTTGTAACGCACGTTTTCATATAGTTAACGCATCAAATAATGCCTAAACTAATCAATTAGATGTTTCCAACGGGCTCGCGGCGCATCGCACACAAATCATGTTACTAGTTTCACTAAAGTAGGTATTGAAAGATCATATTTAACAAATTACAAAAAAGTATTTCACCAAACAAGTTGATTGCATAAATTTGCATTGAGCACCAAGTCACCAACTCCCTTTCGGGCTTCAGCCTTTTGATAAAATCTTTAACTTGGGCTTGGATGGATGGCTCATGTTTTGGGCTTGAAACTAATTAGGTCTTGTGGTGGCCCAAAACAAAAGCAAAGGTTGGTTTCACATTTTTTGTAAATATGTTGTTTTTTCATGTTTAGTCTATAATTCAAGTAATCGTTTCACAAAAACATAATCCTAATTTGGAAAAGTTTAACTCAGGTAAAATCTGCCTATCGAAACAGGTTAAGTAGGTGGATACGTTAAGTGAGTTGTAAACGCTTTGATAGGCCAGTACTCACAATTTATTATTTTTTAACCATAATTTTAAATAGACAAGTCATCCATTGACAGTTTAAACATATCCTACCCTACACATGGTTTATTTATTTGTTTTTAAGCAAATTAACCAATTAAATATTTAAGTACATTAAAAAAATAATAAAACTATAAAAACAAGTATACAAACAACTAGGGGTGTGCACGGTTCGGTTCGTTTCGGTTATTGGCATTAACCGTAGCAGTAACTAAAGTCATCGGTTAATCGGTTATGTTAATTTTGGTTAATAACCAAATCAACAAGGGTTAAAGTTTTTTGCTTAGAAATATATGTAATTGAGGTATGAATACATGAAATGGATGTATAAATAAATGAAATGGAGGTATAAATACATGAAATAGAGGTATAGATAAATGAAATGGACGTATAAATATATAAAATGAAAGTATAAAACATGAAATACATGAAATGGAGGTATAAAATCTAGAAATATATGAAAATATAAATGGTTCGGTTCGGTTAATTTCGGTTAACCGATGGTTAAAAAAACCGATAACCGACTTTCAGTTAATCCAGTTTCGGTTAATTTTGGTTAACGGTACAATTATTGCACACCCCTACAACCAACTAATATTTATTATACCCTTATACATTTAGCAACTTGGGTTATGTCTTATTTGTTTAAAAGTCACACCCTTTAGTTTATTTTACTCATACCCTTTCATTATGTTATATTATTATATATTATATAATAACAAAAAATAACTTAAGACACCATGGTTTAGATCACACCTCTTTAAAAAGTCACAACCCTTCAAATTAGTTTTTTATTTATACATTGAAAAATCAACATGTACCCATTTGTTTAACACGCATATACCCCTTTTTACATTTAGCAACCTGGGTTATGTTCTATTTGTTTAAAAGTCACACTCTTTAGTTTATTTTACTCACACCCTTTCATTATGTTATATTATTATATATTATATAATAACAAAAAATAACTTAAGATAGACACCATGGTTTAGATCACACCTCTTTAAAAAGTCATAACCCTTCAAATTAATTATTTATTTATACATAGAAAAATCAACATGTAACCATTTGTTTAGCACGCATACCCCTTTACATAGAAAAATCAACTTTACTTAAAAGTCATGTCCGTTAGAAAATTAAAAACTAACATTGTCCCCTAATCGAACACTCTTACAAACCATCATGTTGTTTGCCTATGGACACATCGATTCCCCTTTTATTCAACCATTTAAATGAAGAGGTGCGATATTCCACATACATTAATTAAATTACTCTGCAACATATATACCATATTTATTAACTTTCGAAAACTTTCGAAGAGGTGTGATGTTTCACACACAGTGTTACGGAAATTGCTTGACCACATAAATACCATATTTATTAAACTTCCCCTACCACGTATGTACCCTTGGAAAATAAACCGCCTAACAAAAATTGGCCTCCAGATATTCGATCAAGCAAATTTGGCATCCAAATCTTTGATCAGGCAAGAAACCCAAAGACAGAGAACAGGACATCACGATAACATTCACGTTCCGCATCACAAATCGAGCCCAACGGATCATTCATGTTCCACATTGACGGTAACATTTATAAACTCTATTAATTCGATTCAAGCATATGTGTTTCCATGTTTTTTTAAAGAATCCCGATTCTATCTCTTTTCATCACGGTTTATATTAGATCTGTTTGGAAACCGCAAAAATTGGGGATATATGTTTTGAATTTTGATATTTTGTTATTAAATTGGAGATAGGTTTTTTTTTTAATTTGATATTTTGTTGTCGACCAGTATGATTTTGTGATTGAAATAAAATCAAAAGATGTAAATGTGTAATATGTGCATCTTTCGTGATGCCCTGTTTTTTAATCCGATTCCAAATCCACAAAACTTGGTAATATTTGTTAAGGATGCTTATGAATACACATATAAGAGCCTTCAAAATGATATTGGACACATCAATTTTAAACATATTTTAAAAACAAACAAAAAAATGTGTATGCATATGTATGTTACTCATTTTGTGTATAGCAATGAAACCCAGTTTGTAAATATGTCGTTTCTTTTTGTACATATGATACTTTTCTTCTTTGTTGATTTACTAGGTGTTACTCGACACAACAGAAAGGAAATTCACCCGGCAGTGTGTTCTTCCGTTCACAATCCAAACGGTGCGTTTCTTTGGTTGCCATTTGCCAACTCATTATTGTGTCGGTTCGGTTATTTTGAATGATTTTAATTTCATGTGACAATTTTTGTAGGTTTTTTTTAATGTTTTTCGTTGTGTCGGTTTGGACGTAAAGTCCAACTGTTGTCCCATTTTTAGCATGTTGTTCGTCACGTAGGGTTGGATGTAAAGTCCGATTGCCGTTCGATTGTTTAGTATGTTGGCAACTGCCAACTGGTGGTTCGATTTGATTAGAACTGAAGAACGCGATGGATTGATTTGATTAGATTGGAAGAACACGATGGGATTATGTGATTGAGTGGGTTGTTTAAGTAGTCATGAATATACCATGTTTATAAATGGAAGCGGATAGCAATGTGTAACACCTCGAAAATTCATGTCCAATAAAGTATTGACACGTGTCATAAACTTTAAACGTGTAAAGGATTACCTTAGAAGGACTAGAGTTGACAAACAAGGAAAGTATGTGAATATAAGGGTTCAGAATGTCAACAATGGATAAATATACTTTACAATAACCCTACATGATATTTATACCCTTAAACGAATAAATCATGGATCATACGAAGCTAATTGTGAAAGAAAGTGAGAGATTACAAACTACTGGGGTTAAACGTGTCAACATGTTTAAAATATACCTCTGAGTGACCTTTTAGCAAACCTGAAGCTTTGTAACGATTAATTATGCTCACTAGAATGCGTGATAAAAATTTCACCAAGTTTCGTTATCGTATGAGAAAGTTATGATAAAATTCGTATACGAGGGGTTAAAAGCGTTAACGTTGAAATTTAAGACTTTTCGGTGATCGTATGAATAACCGGGGACCTAGCAAAGTTGGTTTATGACTTGGAGTCCTTAAAAGTCAAGTTTGGGGGTTACAAGTGCAAGAAAGCACCTTAAAAATCAAGATTTGGAAGTTCAGGGGCCAAACTGTCAGTTTTTAAAAGATTCTGGTGAGCTGGCCGGTCCTTACGGACCGTAAGCTAGGACCCTTACGGTCCGTAAGCTTCTCCCAGATGCAGAAACTCGTAAACTGGCTGTTCAGCCCATGTAACCGCCTTACATTGCCCTTTATCACCACCAAGAGCTGCCTAAACTAATTCTTAGGCCTTAGGGACACTTGTTAATCATCAGGGATCATTTATAGCCTTGTTTGTCATGATCTTGATGGATCAAGAACACTATATAAAGCCCCCTTTGTTTGCCATTTTGATCATTCATTCTCAACTCAACATCTGATCATTTCTGGAGCTCAAGGCCATTCCGTAAGCATCTCTAATCGTGCATTAGACCTTGGTAAGTATCCTTAACCTTCCTTAGTTGAGTTTTGCTTAGTTATTAGCTTAAAAGTCAAACCGTCGTAATTAAGGTTTGACTTATCGATTAAACATTAATGGTCCAGTGTTTAGTCAAATTGAAGGTAGTTATAAGTTGGTATTTATGTGGGTAATGAACCCTTAAAAGGACACCCTCTGATTCCCGCTCTAACTAGATCTTTTGTCGGGTCAAAGTTTGTTATAAAAAGTCAACAGAAACTTAATTTGCGAATTAACTCATAATTAGCAATGTAGAAGGTGTGCAGCCTATTTTATCACTCATATAACTTGGTAATAAGTATAAGAACTGGTCTAAGCTTGTTTGATCCGACAATTTTCTGTTTAGGCTCGGTTCGGAACCGAAAGTCGCAAAACTTTGACTTTTGCTTTGAATTCAGTTCTGACCCGATTTAGATGGGTTTGGAAATACCTTAGAGCTTCCTTAGGATCAGGTTACATGATGGTATAACCCTCTGTGGTTGAATCGTTGATTGTCCAATTCGTTTACACGTTTCCGTTAATTGTTTAATGTTGACCATAATGCCCTTTTGACCATAAAACGAGAATTTCGGAAATGCGAAAGGACAATAATCTTTATTACTGATTTATAAACATGTCCCTAAAATTTCACATCAGTTGGAGGTCTAGATTGGGAGTTATGCTTAATAGCGTAATTAGAAAGCTTTTTGTTAATTAAAAGGCATAATTAGCGTAAAGCCTATCTAAACCCAATTTTTGACACCAAACCTTTTACCCACTGATGTAATATAATATTTTGAGATTTTTGAAGATTTTTAATTATTTTTAACCTGATCATAACCTAAGGTTATGGCCTTGATTCGGTAAATACCGATTATACCTTTTTTGTGTATAAAATGAGTTTTACATAGTATTTTGACACCAATCCAATTGCTACTGATTTTATATAATAAATGAAGTATTTTGAACTTTATAACCTGATCAGAAAACTCAGATTTCCTGTATAACCCGGAAATCGCTTAAAACGGCTTTTTACGCGTATTAAACACCTAGTATGGGTTTAAAACCATTTTGGCATATAAGACTTATCACCAACTGATATAACCTATTAAATTAAGTTGTTTTACTGATTATTTCAGACCCGAATCTCAGAATTTTAATTAATCTCTTTTATAATCTTTAAAATGACCAAAATACCCCTACGGGGCTTAAATTGAGATTAAATTCGTTTTGGGCATAATGGAAGGTATCCTACTGATATCACAACATATTTAAGGCATATTAACTTAGGAAACCTGTATATGACTCTTATGGTTACCCGTTACGCTTCTTGCGCGTTCGGTTTGGTTTATGTAACTAGTTTGCATAAATTAGCCGAAACGGGTCAAACCTTATCGTTTTTATCTCAAAATCCAGAATGTGGTTAGATTACCCATATTATACAAGTCTTCAAACTTGTCGGGCCTAAATCACATTCTATTCCGGTCTTCGCTTAATCGTGCGTTTAAACCGTATCTTTCCTTAAAACTAACTGGTCTAAGTTTAGGCTTAATTAAAGACCCGTTAGGATTCTAATTGGTTATTTATACCATCATTCCAGACTAGAGCCTTCCGGTAAATTGTACCTACGCTTACTTAAGTGAATACGGCTGAGTTATTATAATTCTTGCTATTTAAGACAGGAGCTAGCTCAGGAAAATACTCTTAACTTATTTTCCCTATTACGGGCTTGGGATACGGTAATATAAATATCGCATGGTCAGGTATGGGATTCAAAGACCAATAAGTCAGGAAATCCAAATAACCTGTTTTAATTCGTATTGCTTGACTAAAACATTGGGGGTTAATGCGACCGTGTCCTGGATATCCTTGACTCATTAATTGCAATGGCCACGACCTAAGCACGGGGTGTAGGCATACACCTGACAGATGCAAAATGCTTATTAATTAATTATACCCAATATGGGATTCCCAATAAGGGAATAAGTGGTGTGTCAGTTAATCTTGAACCGGCATAGAACCGGGCCCCGTATGTAGAGCAAGTTATGTAAAACTGATAACATGAGATATAGTTTGTCCCAAGTATAAAAGATTAACTTTGCCTTGTGCATTTTAATTAAAGTGTCAAAATATTTTGTGCCTGGTGCATCTAAATCAATTTTCTTAAACTCTTTTCAAATGAGTCGGTTGAGTGTATTTACCAGTGAAAACTGACGTATTTTCCAAAGTCTAAGTGACAGGTACAAGTACGTAATAGGCTGGAAGCTGCTCAGGACTTGTTAGTTGAGGACTTTGCAACTCCTTCACATAAGCCATTAGTCTGATAACTTCTTTTGTTGTTTTGATCCGCCTGTGGATTATTACAAGCTAGTCTGTACATAATACTTTTATATTATCAGACATTTGTGTTTGTAATAATATTTTATATTTCAAGACTTCCGCTGTGCATTTAAATTGTGTTGTTTGACTATGATGATATCAACTACGTCACGATACTCCCCACCGGGCCCACCGGTAATACGTGGAAATATCGGGGGTGTGACACAATGGTTCATTATTTCATTCAAATCTTTTGAGTAGTCACGAAGATATGCAAAATTGAATCAATGAAGGGGTGATGGTCGTTATTTTGTTCATACAAAAACTAAATCAATATGCGAACACGTGTAACGATCGGATCTGTGATTGTGGTTGAATAGTTGTTTTTTTTGTATATATAGATGAAGATATGAAAAAATGAATCAATGTTGTTAAACAGATGCGATAGTTCATTATTTTTTTTTTCAAACAAAACGTAATTAAAATCAATGAGTAGTTTCATGAGTATATACTTATATATCGATCGGTGTGATAGTGGAATGGTCGGTGGTCTTTGTATATGTACCAGATGGGCCTTCTTTAATTGCCGTATCATTATAATGTTTTCCGATCAGTCACAACCTTTTATAACTAAAGATAGGACCTTCTTTAATCAATTTTTTATCTTCGAATCGTCGCATTTTTTAAACAAATGGGTATATCCCGCCGCAACGCGTGGGTTAACATTATAATCAACATCCCGCCGCAAAGCGCGGTTTAACATCAACTCGTTACTAACATTTCTTAACGATATATTTAAAAACAAACGGATATGTATCTCAAAATGAAAAATCACACCACACACACACAACTTGTTATGAGATGAAAATTTTTCTGACTCCTTATACTTAGTAAAATTTTGAGTGGCTCCTAATAGTTAGTGAACAACATAATTGGACCTTTTTTTTGTATTCAAATGACACATAAATTTTGATTATGTTCTTCCAAAGGGATGTCACAAATCGAAATGTAATCTATATTTTAGAGGAACATAAACAGAAATAGGTAGAAAGAAACTTATAACACTAAAACTAAATATCATGGTGTCCGATAATTTATTTCCATGTATCTAAGAGACGGAGTGTTAATATCATATTTGATATTATACCGTAATGAAGTGAACAATGAAGTGAACAAATACTAATGTATAATTCCAACTATCTAAAAATATCGAGTCTCAGTACTGTATTAATTGTAACAACCCGACTTTCCAAGTCAAAGTCAAAGTCAAGATATTATTCAGATCTATCATTCCTTCCTAAATTATTGCTTGTACTCTCGAGATTCGACGAACGATATGTTGGTTAACTATTTTAAACGATATTTTAAACTATGATTTACCACTAACGGAAGTAACAATGCGATAAACGCAGAAATCACAACTAAACGCTATTTTACTAAACGCTATCACATCGCAATCGCATCGCAATCTCATCGCAAACTATTGGTATTGTTTCTGTGTGTGATTATGTGCTTTACTTGTGTGTGCCTTGTATATGTTTTGAGATGTTATTCGCAATCGCAACTCTATCGCAACGCAATCTTATCACAAACTCGAAACGCAGATTCATTTTTATGCTTTTTGTGTAACTACTTGATTAATACTATCGCATCGCTTACTCACAACTCGCTTAAACGCAACGCAACGCTCAGCGCATGAAACAAAAGTCAGAAAACTAACTTGCACAAGCCAACTGATCGAATGACCATACGGTCGAAGGATCATCCGACCGGATGACCATCCGATCGGATGGCCATCCACTGGCCATCCGACCCTCGCACTTGCACTGCCTTACTCACCTCTCACCCTATAAATACTCACCTGTCACATCATCAGTCACTGATGTGACAACTCTATCCGACCCAACTCGTTCCAGCTCGTTCTAAGGCACTTTTCTCTCGATTCCAAGTGATTCCGTAAGTATTTCACCCTAAATCTTGTACTTCCATCATCAGCACACACTTTCTCATCATCTTCTCCACTGAAATCACTACTTTTCACCATGAAATCACCGGATTTGGACTGCTTTAAGGTGACGTCATCTCGGTTTCTTATGAGCACTGAAGTGTGACCTCATCTCATCAAAGTTTGTCCAGATCTAAAGGATTTCAACACTGTTTTACATAAATCTCAACGAGATTCAACAATCATCAACTGTTTTCACACTTATCTTCACCTTCTTTACAAAACCAGTGAAATCTGGACTCGTTCAGGCTTTCTACTCATACTCTAGTTGAGAACCGGTCTGAGAACGGATTTCCACCGAAGAGACGACCGATTCACGGGTTGAGCATGAAACTCCGTTAAGAATAGTTAGGTTGATTGAATGGGGTGGTTCCTATCCGATCGACTGAGCTAGACTTAGTGTGGTTTTCGTTGTTTGACACGTCGTCATGCCGTCTCCGTTAAACTCAAAACTTTTAACTTAGAAAATTTTACAAATTTTCAAAACATCAGTTCGCCGATCGAATAGCCATCCGATCGGATGACCATCCGACCGAATGACTATTCGACAGGTGACTCGCCCTCTTCAATAAGTTCAACACATAAACAATTTTACAAAACTTCAAAGAATATCATCTCTTCAATCGAATAGCTATCCGATCGAATGGCCATCCGTCTGGATGACCATCCGATCGAATGACTTGAATTATACTACAACAAAAACTTCAAAAGTTCAAACATTTTACAAACACACTCCCCTAATTGAATGACCAACCATTCGAATGGTCATCTGTTCGGATGACCATCAATACGGATGGTCATCCGATCGACTCATCAACCGATCGACTCCTCATCCGATAACTCATCGCACCGAACGCACTGTTTACACGCTGTTCAACGCTTACGCTATCGTTCTATGCTCGGGCTAATCTCCCACGTGCTCCCTTCAATCCAAGACTGTCTTTATTTACTAAACACATACTGTGAGTATACTCGAACCCTTTTTCGCTTAACGCACTTTTGGGTGTTACATACGTTACCTATATCAAATCTAGGGCTGTTCAAAAAACTCGCGGCTCGCAGTTCGCTCGAAGTTCGCTCGAAAAAAGTTCGAAAAAAGCTCGGCTCGAAAAAAGCTCGGCTCGAAATTGGCTCGGCTCGAAATTGGCTCGATCTAAACGAGCCGAGCCCGAGCCAAGGTAGGTTCGGTTCGTGGCTCGCTCGTTAGTTGGCTCGTTGGCTCGCTCGTTTACGCCTTTTAAATCTAAAATTATATTTTACGACGCTTATGGAGTTGGGTTGCGAAACAGGTCGTTCTAAGTAAAGAAAGCAGGCTTGTGGGCCTTGGGCCGAAGCCCAAAGCCCACTATCTAACCCTAGTATAAACAACTAGTAAAAACCCTATATCCCTTAGTCTACACAGCCGACACCATACATCTTTCCCCTCTCATTTTTGTCTTCAACTTCATCTAAACCCACACACAAATGCAAGGAAACCCTCTCTCTCTCTCAATTATATGTGCAGAAGACACACAAACAAGTATCAACTCCCTGCCTCCTCTCAATACTCCGGCGACCGGAGTAGGGTGGCGCCGCCTTCTTCAGTTGTTCGTCTCAACACAAACACACACCATCCCCCACCTCTGGTTGACGACCGACGGCGAGCACGAGCTCCGGCGAGGATCTTGGTGCGACATGAACGAAGAGAGAGAGAGAACGACCGAGGGGTGAGAGAGAGAACGGAACGCAGAGAGAGAGAAGCGGAGAGAGACGACGGCAGTGCCGCCATCTGCGGAGAGAGACGACGGCAGTGCTTATTTCCGAGCTGGCTCGTCGAGCCGCGAGCTGGCTCGAACATTTTTCGAGCCGAACTCGAGCCCTTATTTCCGGCTCGCTATAATTATCGAACCGAGCCCGAGCCGGCTCGTTTAGCTTCGAGCCCGAGCCCGAGCCCACACTGGCTCGGCTCGGCTCGGCTCGTTTACACCCCTAATCAAATCACATCAACATACAATGCAAACACTTTTAAACGCTAACCGTTTTCGCATGTTATACGTGTTTTGATGAATGCTTGTATGTTATGTTTACACAGTGATTGTTGCCTGACACCTTAGCAACGATAGTACTATAGTTTGGACTCAGCACCTGTCATGGACAGGGGTTGTTAAGGGTTTTACTTCACATGGTCACAGTGGTGATAATGTGTTGCGCATTCTACACTCGCAGTCATGTCGGTTGCATATGTCATTGTCGATAGCTTACTTGCTTCTCATTTCTACGTGTTACATGCTGGTTATGCATAAACGCTTTCGCTACACTATCTGCTATTAAACTTGTGTACTCACCTTTACACTCTGTGTATTGACTTTATTTTAACGTATGTGACAGGTGTCTAGGATGCTATGTTTGCTGATCTTTTGTGGAATCAAGATAAGCAGTCTAGAAACTACATCAAATAGAAAATCTAGGTTGTCGGACTTGTTTTGTTCGAGAGAAACACGTTATCTGTAATAATTATTTGTCGAATATTTGTTGATTGGTATGGGACAATTGACCTTAAAAATATTGGTAACATTTAGTTGTTATGGATGTCTTGAGCAATCTGGTTCGCTTACTGCCAAGCCCCGATGTTTCCGCCATCGGTTGGGGTGTGACAGATTGGTATCAGAGCCATAACTATAGGGAATTAGGAAAGACACAACCTAGTCCGGGTTTGATGTCTTAGAATTGACCTAGTCTATAGTCTAAGCACCAACAGACCGCCTTGTGCGAACCCAGTAGGGGTTCAGTACTAGCTATTTCTCGAACTCGCTAAGACTACATTTTTGTGCGAACACCGCATACTACAGCTTCGCACGGATGAGCCTTTCCTAAGGCTGAAATACTACTTATCCTTTCCTAAGGCTGACACAACACACACGATTTTTGAAAACACTCGCATAATGCAAACTAGTGATTGGATCGAGATTAGGTGTGAAAATCGCAAATTCTCAATTAGATTGCTCACTCTACGCACATTTTTACTATAAAACACGAGAATTTGCGTTGAGTCAGGAGTGAAATCCATATCTCGACAAAATTCTCCATCCCTATTCTGTGGTTATACCGCACTTTCAAGAACATGGCTGTTAAGTTAGGGGTGAAACCCGCATCTTAATGACTAGTTCCACTCTCTAACTTGGTTTTATAAAACTCTCACCAAAGTCTCGATGGATTCCAATGACGAGAGTCACATGGTAGCAGAAAGGATGCGTGCCATTCGCCATAGCGTGGCGAGAGCACAGTCTAATAGGCCAAAACGTGTATTCGAGATCCTTGTGAATAGTCGAATCACTTTGGGTAGTCGGTGTCTCAACACCCAGACACTCTATTTCGATTCTGAGCTTGCAACTGCTGACTATGTGAATTATCGTTTTTACGTGCTTTTATGTGTTTATATGTTTATATGTTTCAATTTTGGAGACTTACTAGCTTTTCTCTCACCGCTTTATCAAACGCGCACAATTTGCACTGCACACTCATCTCAAAACGCTAATAAATCGCAGACAATCTAAGAACTCTCGTACTCCACACTACTCGCTATGTTACTCGCTTACGCTACTCGCTATCGCTACTCACACTCGCAACTCCCGAACGCGCCTCGCTTGAAAGATAGGTGAATACGTGCAAAATATGTAGGTAAATACGTGCAAAATATAGGTGAATACGTGAAAAATATGTGCTTATGTGGACTACGTGCTTATGTGCTTATGTGCGTATGTAGATTATGTGCCTATGTGTTAGACGTCTTCCTGATGCTTTATCTAATAATAACTAGTATGTTGGTTAAACACTGTATGACGAGATTCGATTGTATCGTCTAAATCCTATGACGATGTCTGCTACAGACAATGTCGTCATTTGGATCTCACATCTCTCGCGCTACTCGCCGCAACCATGCTGATAAGCGCATCACTTCTGTAGTCGCCAAGGAAATGGCCAAAGTCATACCTCAGATCGTCAGCTAGATCAACGAGGTAAAGAGCAGCTCATCCATTGAATCAAAGAGCGACTCTCTGAAAGCGCCATTCAGCTTTAAGCAATTCAAGGCCTGCGGTCCTAAGGACTTCACTGGTGAAGATGGGCCCAGTGCCATATTTTAGTGGTTTGACTCGATTGAAGTCACTCTTCGTCAAAGCGGATGCCCAGAAAACATCCGCACTGTTAACGCAACTGGAGTTTTTCAGTCCAGGGCTTTGGACTGGTGGACTGCGGAACGAAACAGGCAAGGTAACGATGCAGCCTATGGACTCTCCTAGGAGGAACTGAAGGAAGTCATGATGAAAGAATTCTGTCCCCCACATGAGCTCCAGAAGCTGATGAGTTTTGGGGTATCAAGCAAGAAGGTGGCGACAATACTGGTCTAACTGCTCGCTTCAAGCAGCTTAGTATTATCTGTCCTACTCAAGTGTCTACACCCGACATGACAATCAAGAAGTATATTCGCGCTTTACCCGATTGTGTTGCCGATTTCGTTCAAGCAGCTAAGCCTACCACCATTGAGGAAACCTTCCAACTCGCCACTGAGATCAATGGTAAGCGAGTTCTGGCTGGTTATTTCAAGACCTCAAGCAAGAATCTCCATCAAGCAACCGCTACTTCTGCTATTCCCGCTACCGAAACCGCCGCACCTCAAGTCTCGAAGTCATCACGTCAAGGACGTAAGCGCAAGAGTAACAACAACAAGAACCGTGCTGCCGCCGCCGCTCCTGTCAATGCTGTACCTGTCCAACCCAACCAGAATTAGAATCGTCAAGTAGCCACACCAGTGACCAACGCATCGTCTGCTAAGCATGCATATACCGGTCCTCATCCTCGGTGCCCTACTTGCACCTACCATCACCCAGCTGGGATAGCTTGTCGTTTCTGTGTCCACTGCAATCTCTACGGACACTTCACAGTGAACTGTCGCACTGGCCCTCGTCAGCAAGCTCAAGCTCCTCCTGCATTACCAGCTCCACTCCCCGCTCCTCAGGGTAACCAAGCAGCTCATGCCCCCGCTGCTCATGCACGAGCCTGCTTTGTATGCGGTGACCCTAACCACTTCGCTAATGTCTGCTCGAATCGAGTTGTGAAACAAGAGCCGCAGCAACCACCACAGCAACAACATAAACAACAGCAGCCTCAGCAGCAGCAGCAGCAACATGTAGCCCGCGGAAGAGCATTCAACATCAATGTCCGCCAGGATCAAACTGACAACAATGTTGTCAATGGTACGTTTCTCGTTAACGGTATTTATGCTTCATGTTTATTTGATACTGGAGCCGATAACTGTTTTGTGTCGTTTGAATTCGAAAAGTTCCAAAACCATAAACGCGCTAACCTTCCAACGACGTTCGACGTAGAAGTTGCCATCGGAAGAACCGTCACCGTTAGTTCTGTTCTCCGTGATTGTACTCTTGAATTCAACAATCACGTTTTCCCGATTGATCTTATTCCGATGCAACTTGGTAGTTTTGATATCATAGTAGGCATGGATTTTCTTCATGAAAATCATGCTGAAGTTGTTTGCTTTGAAAAGATGATTCGTTTTTCTTTTGCTAATGGCGACCAACTCTGTGTCTACGACGAAGTATCATCGAAGGAACTCAAACTCATGTCGTGTATTCAAGCAAGCAAGTATCCCCGAAAGGAATACAAAGCTTTCTTGGCGCACATCGTAGTAGCAGAAAAGGAAAGGAAGCCGATGGAAAAGGTACTTGTGGTTCGTGATTTTCCTTTTGTCTTTCCTGACGATTTACCTGGTCTACCCCCGAGTCATGATATTGATTTTCGTATCGACCTCATTCCTGGAGCTAACCCTGTCGCTAAAGCTCCTTATCATCTCGCTCTGTCTGAAATGCGTGAAATTTCCAGTCAACTCCAGGAATTACTTGATAAAGGCTTCATACGCCCTAGCACATCTCCATGGGGCGCACCTGTCCTTTTCGTTTAAAAGAAGGATGGATCGTTCCAAATGTGCATCGATTATAGGGAACTCAATAAGCTTACTATCAAGAATATCCTTTACCCCAAATCGACGATTTATTTGATCAATTGCAAGGCGCTACGTGTTTTTCTAAGATCGATCTACGCTCTGGTTATCATCAGTTATGAATTCAGGAGGAAGATATCCCTAAAACAGCTTTTCTAATCCGATACGACCATTATGAATTCGTCGTTATGCCCTTTGGACTTACAAACGCACCCGCGGTTTGCATGGATTTGATGAATCACGTATGTAAACCCTTTCTTGACCGCTTCATCATCGTGTTTATCGATGATATCCTGATCTATTCGAAATCGAAAGCCGTATGCGCAACATCTTCGTTTGGTTCTCGAGCTTCTCCAAGGGAATCGCCTCTACGCCAAGTTCTCCAAGTGTGAATTTTGGCTTGAGGAGGTTCAATTCCTCGGTCACATCGTCAATAGCCAAGGTATTTATGTCAATCCCGTGAAGATTGAAGCAGTTAAGAATTGGATTACACCGAAAACCCCGTCCGAAGTTCGTTCTTTTCTCGGATTGGCTGGTTATTACCATCGATTTATCACTGATTTCTCTAAGATCGCCGTTCCTCTCACCGCTCTGACGCATAAAGACAAGACTTTTGTTTGGGGAACCGAACAAGAGAATGCCTTTCAAGCTCTCAAGCATATGCTTTGTAATGCTCCCGTACTCGCGCTACCCGTTGGAAACGATGACTTTGTAGTCTATTGCGATGCCTCTAACCTAGGTCTTGGTTGTGTCCTTATGCAACGCGAAAAGGTTATCGCGTACGCCTCTCGGCAGCTTAAGTTCCACGAGAAGAACTATACAACCCACAATCTCGAACTCGGTGTAGTTGTTTTTGCGTTAAAGATTTGGCGACACTACCTTTATGGCACTAAGTGTACGGTCTTCACCGACCATAAGAGCCTACAACACATCTTGAACCAGAAGGAGCTGAATATGCGCCAACGCATATGGGTTGAACTTCTCAACGACTACCACTGTGAAATACGTTACCACCCAGGCAAAGCAAATGTCGCTGCCGATGTCCTTAGCCGATGAAGCTATTTACATAGTGTTCGTAATGTTCAAGCCCAACATGTAACACCTCATAAAAATCATGTCCAATATAGTATCGACACGTGTCACGGACTTTAAACGTGTTACAAATTGAATATGAGGGACTAAAGTTAACAAACGAAGAAAGTATATGTATATAAGGATTCAAAGTGTCAACATTTGATAATTATGCCTTTTAACAACCCTACACGATGTTTATAACCTTAAGACGAATGTATCATGAAGCATATGAAACTGTTTGTGGAAGAATGTGAAAGTTTACAAGACGCGAGGGTTAAAAGTGTCAACATGTTTAAGTTATACCTTCGAGTGACCTTTTTGTGAACCCGGAGCCTTGTAACAATTAATTATACTCCCAAGAATAAGTGGTAGAAATTTCACAAGGTTTCGATATCATATGAGAAAGATACGCTAACTTTTGTAATTAAGGGGTTAAAAGCGTCAACGAGGCAAAACTTGTGTTTTCGGTTATCATTTAACGAAACCGGACCTAATGATGATTGGTTATATCTCATGGATCATAGAAATATAAATTTCATGGGTTAAAAGTGCTTAAAATGGAAGAAATTACGCTTTAGAAAGTCCAGGGGTGAAAATGTCATTTTTGAAACATGGTTGGCTGGTAAGTGAGTTGCTGGCGCTGCGCCACCACCTGAGCACTCCTCCGTCGCGCGACGCGACGGACTGCCAGCTCAGAAAATTGTGTTTGGACGTGACAGCTTGCATGTTTGCTAAGTTCCGCGAGTTTGCCACTCTCTAGCTGCTTGAAACACGTCCCTAGACACTTGTCTTCATCTCTAGAGATGCCATAACACCTGTAGCAATCTCCATGATCCTCCATGGCTATATATAGAGTCCATTGTTGCAACTTGTGAACTCACACTTTCACATTTGCTTGTTCTAACTCTCTGGAGCATTCTTGGCAATTGAGAAGCCTTTCCTCTGTTCCAATCTCGTGCTAAGGACCATTGTATGTCATCTTAGCTTCTGTAATTCAGTTTTAATTAGTTTAATGGCCCAAAGTCAAACCGCCGTAATTAAGGTTTGACTTAGTGATTAATCACTAATGGCCCAGTCAATTCTCGAATTAAAAGTAGCTTTGAGTTGGTAATTATGTGGGTAATAAACCCTTAAAAGGGCACCCTCTGATTCCCACTCTAAATAGGTCAATTGTCGGGTCAAACTTGGTTAGAAAAAGTCAACAGAAAGCAATTTTTCAAATAAACACATAATTAACAATGTAGAAGCCATGCAACGTGTTTTATCATTCATATAACTTGGTAATTAATGTAAGAACATGTCTAAGCATGTTCAACCCGACAATTTTCAGTTTAAACTCGGTTTGGAACCGAAAGTCGCAAAAATAGACTTTTGCTTTGACTTTCAGTTCTGACCCAATGTAGCATATTATATGTAACACCTCGAAAATTTGTGTCCAATAAATAAAGACACGTGTCATATAAGATAAATGTGTCATAAATTCTGGATCAAGTTAAAGGATGTAAGGTAGGATTTAAAAGAGTCGACATGTTAATAAATACCTCTGAGCGACCTATGTATAAATCCCAAACCTTAACCTGTGTTATAAACATCTGATAAACATCCTAATTCGGTTAATGCTAGTAATAATTGATCCAAATTGCAAGGATGGGATCTTATGAGAATGGGTACGACAAACCTTCATACATGTTCCTTTTCAGAAGAATCCAAGAAATTTTTGAAGCATGGCAAGTTGACATAACTGTTCAAGCATGTTCAAGAGGTCCCATACTGATAATAAAGGTCCAAGATTCGAGGTTGTAAAGTTGCATGATCAAAGCTTGAAAGTTTACAAATTTTTGTTTTCTGGTGAAGGCTTACAGACCGCAAAGGATACACCTTACGGTCCGTAAGGAAGCTGACCCGGGTGATGTTTTTGAAAAGCGGATACGGACCGCAAGGCCTTAACCTTATGGTCCGTAAGGCAGTCCCAGCATCAGAAAACATGACAGGTGCCTGTTATAACAAGTTTAACCGACTTAAATCACTTGTTTTCAATACCATTTGCTGCACAAACTTGTTGTTAGGCTCTAGGGACACTTGTAATCGATCAAGGATCCCCTCATAGGCTTGGTTGTCATGATCATGATGAATCAAAGGCACTATATAAAGACTTCAATGTTGCAACTTTGATCATTCATTCCAAACTTCACTCCTGAAGATTTCTAGAGCTCAAGGCCACTCCCTAAGCATCATTAGTCGTGCATTAGACCTTGGTAAGCTTCCTTAACCTTCCTTAATCGTGTTTTACTTAGTTAATTAGCTTAAAGTCAAACCGTCGTAATTAAGGTTTGACTTATCGATTAAACATTAATGGTCTGGTAATTAGCCAAATTGAAAGTAGTTATAAGTTGGTAATTAGGTGGGCAATAAACCCTTAAAAGGGCACCCTCTGATTCCCGCTCTAACTAGGTCATCTCTCGGGTCAAACTTAATCCGAAAAAGTCAACAGAACCTTAATTTTTAAATTAACGCGCAATTAACAATGTAGAAGACGTGTAACCTGTTTTACCACTCATATAACTTGGCAATCAATGCAAGAACATGTCTAAGCATGTCCGACCCGACAATTTTCAGTTTAGGACCGGTTCGGAACCGAAAGTCGCATACATTGACCACTGCTTTGACTTTCAGTTCTGACCCGTAATAGCATGAATTAGAAATGCCTTAGAGCTTCATTAGGACCGGGTTATATGATAGTATAACCCTCTGTGATTGGCTTCTTGATTGTCCGATTCACTTACACGTTTCCGTTAAATGCCTAATGTTGACCAATATGCCCATTTGATCTTAAAACGAGAATTTTGGTAATGTGAGAGGACAATAATCTTTGTTACTGATTTATAAACATGTCCCTAAAATTTCACATCAGTTGGAGGTCTAGATTAGGAGTTATGCTCAATAGCGTAATTAGAAGGCCTTTTATTAATTAAACGACATAATTAGCGTAAAGCCTATCTAAGCCAAATTTTTGACACCAAACCTTTTACCCACTGATGTAATATAATATTTTGATGTAATATAACATAGGGTTATTACCTTAATTCGGTAATTACCGATTATACCCTTTTCGATTATAAAATGAGTTTTACACAACATTTTGATACCAAATCTTTTGCTACTGATTTTATATGATAAATAAAGTAATTTGAACTTATAACCTGATCAGAAAACCCAGATTTCCAGTCATGACCCGGAAATCGCTTAAAACGGCTTTTTACGCGTAATAAACACATAGTATGGGTTTAAAACTATTTTGTCATATAAGACTTATCACCAACTGATATGACCTATTAAATTAAGTTGTTTTACTAATTATTTCAGACCCGAATCTCAGAATTATAATTAATCTCTTTTATAATCTTTAAAATGAACAGAATACCCCTACGAGGCTTAAATTGAGATTAAACTCGTTTTGGAATTATAATGGAAGGTATCCTACTGATATCACAACATATTTGAAGCATATTAACTTAGGAAACCTGTTCGTGACTCATTTGGTTACCCGTTATGCGTTATTCGCGTTTGGTTCGGTTTATGTAACTAGTTTGCATAAATTGACCGAAACGGGTCAAACCCTATCATTTTTACCTCAAAATCCAGAATGTGTTTAGTTTACCCATGTTATACAAGTCTTCAAACTTTTCGAGACTAAAACCACATTCTAATCCGGTCTTCGCTAAATCTTGCGTTTTGAACCGTATACATTTCTTTAGAAACTAACCGGTCTAAGTTTAGGCTTAATTAAGACCCATTAGGAATCTAATAGGTTATTAAAACCTTCGTTCCAGATTAGGAGCCCAGTAAAAGCTACGTGCACTTGCTGTTGTGATTTATACTTTGCTTAGGTAAATACTTTTAACTTATTTTCCCTATACGGGCTTGGGGTAAGGTATTATAATACCGCTTGGCCGGGTATGAAGTCGTACAATCAAATATTGATTAAAAAGATACATAACCCGTTTTATTCTGTCTTGTTTGATGCAATACCTTTGGGGAGTTACTAACCGTGTCCTGGATATCCTCGGCTCATTCATTAGAAATGGCCACGACTTAAGCACGGGGTGTAGGCATACACCTGACAGTTGCGTATGTAAAAAGGGTAGTCCACAAGGAGGGTATCTTCTTGTGGGTTTTATACCCAGTGGTGTGTCTATTAATCTTGTTAAACCGGCTCTTCTAACCGGGTCCTAAATGGACGACAAACATGTAAAACTGTATACAAGTTTATTTTTAAATAATTATCCCAAGTTATAAAAGATATTTTGTGCCATGCGCATCCAAACTAATTTTCTTAAACTCTTTTCAAAATGAGTCCGTTAATTGTATTTACCAGTGTAAACTGACGTATTTTCCCAAAAAGGTTAAGTGCAGGTACTATACGAAATAGGCTGGCTACTCCAGACATCAATAATCAAGTCTTGCAAGCTCTAGATGTTAAAGTCTGTTGAACAATAATTTTATTTATCTTTTGATCCGCCTGTGAACCCTTTACAGTCCGTTGTAATACTTTGATATTACTATTTATTTGGTTTGTAATGCGATTCATATCTTTTGCTTCCGCTGTGCATTTATATATTGTGTTGTTTGAAAATGATGATATCAACTACGTCACGATACTCCCCACCGGGCCCACCGGTAATCAGTGAACATATTGGGGTGTGACAGGTTGGTATCAGAGCCAACACTGAGTGAATTAAACGCTAGCCTTTTGTGTTTAATCTCAGTTACACAGTTGCACATTCCTAAATTTTCGAGTCTAGACAAAGAACTTAGGACAAATCCAAATTGTTTTAATTCTAACCTAGTCCTTTATATTCCTTTGTTGTTTCTTTCATATTGTTTGACAGGAAATATGCCACCGAGGTTCCGAAGAGGAGGACGAGGCAAGGGGCCAATCCACGCCCCCAACGATCACGAGGCTGGGCCTTCACACCGGCGAACTCCTTCTGCTATCATGAGTGCTGGTCCTCAAGGAGACTGGAGGATCCATTCAAAGCCCGCTAGACGCTCTACTTCGTTTAGCTCAACGCCTCCTTATCGTCACTCCTTTGGGCCGCAATCTGAGAACGAGCCCGAAGACTCACACCACTCCTTCTTGCCGTTACAGCGATCCATGTCGCACCATTCCTTTGGCGACCCCACTCCTGTCTTCCAGGGCCGGTTCAACCCGGCAAACTACATTCAAGAACCAGTGGGTTTTAACCCATTGGGCCCTGAAGACCATTTCCCCGAAGCTCAGGGAATGGATATAGATGAAGACACGGATCCTGTTGAACCACCTTCTGGGACACCTACTCATCCCATCGAGATTTCTGATGGGTCATCCTTCCATGGATCACCTTACCGTGGTCCAAACAGCTACCAGGCTAGATTTAACCAGTATGAATGGTATTTTACACCCTCTCACCATTCATCGCCTCACGAACAACAGCAGCAGCAGGATCCCTCCGAGGATTCGCATTTCATGGCAGTCACGCCACCGCCACCACCGCTGCCAGTTCAGTTAGCACCTCCAGAACCACCAAGGAGTAGGAGAACAGGCGCACGAATGTCCGTGCGAGAAAGGGATTTTCACTTTAGCACCCCCCAACACTCTAGTGGCAGCCACTATCCGCCACTGCATGAAGACCCACAAATGGGTGGGCCTTCAAATCCAGTTTCAGAGGTGAATTCTGCACCAGTTGCGCCACCACCGCCACCATTGGGTTTTGGTAACCCAATTCCTACATACGCCGGTTAGACGGCATACAATCCATTTGAGCAGCCGGCTCACACTAATTACAACTATGCTGAAGCCGACCCATACCTTGTAGCAGCAAACTACAATGCCCTTCATCCTGAAGGACCATATGGAACCCCCTGGGGAGTGGGATACCCCGCTCATGGGTATCGAACATCTGCTCAACCTCCGTTTCAGTACCAGTCACAGCCACCACGGTTTTCCCCACCAGAGCAGGAGGAAATCCTCCAAAGACTAAACAGGGTGGAACGAGAATTTCAAGAAGAGCGTAAGAACAACCGGGGATTTCGCAAGGGCCTAGCAAGTTTGTTAAAAGGAAAGAAGAAGAGGGATCATTAAAAGCCTATATGTATTGTTGTATTTCCTTATTTCAACCAAGTCCCTGCGTGGACATTTATCTATGTACTTAGTCCCTGCGTGGACTTGTCTTTCTTTAGTCCCTGCGTGGACATCTAGCTTAGTAATCAGTCCCTGTGAGGACTTGTATTCTCAGTATTAGCCCCTGCGTGGGCAAGTTATTTCTGTTAAAAGTCCCGTTTAGGGCAATGTGTACTCCTTTAATGTTTAACGGAATGTCAAATTTAAAAATTTCATTTTTGTCATTATACGCATAATTATAGTAGACATGAAATAAATAAACTAAAAATCGTTCCTCTTAAAATAATCGGCCTATTTAAATATTAAATAAGAATCTTCAAGGTATAACCTAGCCCGCATGTCATTATAAGACTTGGCCAAGATGGTAAGACCGTTTAAAAAGATTCAAATCCCTGTTAACATCTGAAAACATGTTAACGCTCCTGGCAGACGTGATTCGTTAAAATCACACACGTCATTCTTATAATAGGATTCCTCAAAAGATTCCTAACTTGATGATCTATAAATCATGGGTTTAAATCATCAATTAAGATGATCATATATTAAACACCCATTGGTAATGTAGTGCCTACGGGCCATACTCATTGTCATATAAGACAAAAGACAGTTGTAGTCTACGACTCCCTGTCAGAAAAAGGTAAAGAACTATGTTCAAACCTTGATGCCTTGATTCTCTGAAATCGTGGCTTATGATTTAGAATGTCCTTGTGACTAGGCCTTTTGTGCCACTATAATACTGTTATTGTTTTATAATTAGGATAAATTATAATAAAAATCCTAAATAATTATGATTAACAAATTAACCAAAATATGGTCTATGTTTCCATGGTTAATGAATTGCCATAAAAGACAATTCCATAATAGACTCCCAAATAAATTATTGTCAATATTTTATGTAACAGTTCAAAATACATGGCTGACTCGGATGAGATCAACAGTCGCCCAAGGGAGGATCATGATAATACCCGGATTAACATAGCGGGTGCAGAACTGCAAGCATTGATAGACAATGCTGTTACGAAAGCAATAGAGCGGCAGTATAATGAATATAGCGGGACTCGAAGTATGACCCTATCCTCACCGCATTCCAAGCCAAAGACTCATTCAGAGGCTCACAGCAAGCCGCCCTCTAAGGAAGACGAGCCAAAGAAAGATGATGATCGACATTCCTCAAACCAAAACAGTGTTTCATCCAAGAGGATAGTATTTGATGATAAACTACGTACCAAGTCCTGTACTTATAAGTACTTTGTTTCCTGCAAACCCCGGGAATTCACTGGGGAGAAGGGGGCAATTGTCTGTATGACTTGGTTAGATGAAATGGACACCGTGGTCGATATCAGCGGTTGTGCTGAAAAGGATGTAGTGAAGTATGTATCCCAATCATTCAAGGGAGAGGCATTAGCATGGTGGAAGTCTCTCATTCAAGCAGCTGGAAAGATCCCACTCTACAATCTGACATGGGATCAGTTTGTTGCTCTTATTAAGGAGAATTACTGCCCTCAGCATGAGGTTGAAAGGATTGAGTCAGATTTCTTATCGTTGGTTATGAAAAACCTAGATTGCCAAGCTTATCTTACAAGCTTCAACACGATGTCAAGATTGGTTCCTTACCTTGTAACACCGGAACCCAAACGTATTGCTCGCTTCATTGGGGGTTTAGCCCCAGAGATTAAAGACAGTGTTAAGGCTTCAAGACCTGCTACTTTTAGATCAGCAGCTGATCTATCTTGGTCTCTTACCTTAGATGCGGTCAGGTTGAGATCGCTAAAGAATTCTGAAGAAGGTAAGAGAAAGCGTGAGGATGATAACTCACGTCGTTCAGACAAGAAACACAAAGGGAACCATGAGAACAAGAAGAGTTCAGGGTCCAACAAAAGTAACCAACAGTCGGGTGAGAAACCCAGGTGTAAAGTTTGTCAGAAACATCACTTTGGGAAGTGTAGATTGGAATCGAACTCGCAGACACAATCAAGGACTTTTGCATGTGGGATATGCAAGTCCAAGGAACACAAGACCTTAGATTACAAGAAGTTGAAGGATGCGACCTGCTACAACTGCAACGAGAAAGGGCACATTAAGTCGAACTGCCCAAAATATGCCAAGAAACCAGAAGAAGGTAAAAAGACCAACGCCAGAGTCTTCAGAATTGATGCTAAGGAGGCAGTGCAGGATGATAACGTGATAACAGGTACCTTTCTTATAAATGATGTTTATGCGAGGGTATTGTTTGACTCAGGGGCGGATAAGTCATTTGTAGATAATAAGTTTTGTAAGTTGCTGAATTTACCTGTTAAAACCCTAAGTGTGAAATATGAAGTGGAATTAGCTGATGGTACTTTAGAAACCGCCTCAACCGTGTTAGATGGATGTTTCATATCCATTAGGAACCACTCTTTTCCGTTATCCTTACTTCCTTTGAAGTTAGCTGGTTTCGATATAGTGATAGGCATGGATTGGTTGTCTCGCAACCAAGCCCAGATCGTTTATACTAAGAAGCAAGTGATTGTCAGAACTTATAATGGCGAGCCTTTGACAATCCAAGGAGATACTAAGTATGAAATACCTGAGCAAGTGTCCATGCTCAAGGCATCAAGGTGTTTGACGAAGGGTTGTGTTATCTACATGGCGCAAGTAACTATTGATGAACCTAAGCCTAAGATCGAAGACATACCTATTATCCCTGAAGAACTACCTGGTTTATCCCCAGATAGGCAAGTGGAGTTCAGGATTGACATTATTCCTGGAGCAGCACCTGTCGCAAGAGCACCTTATAGGTTGGCACCAACAGAGATGAAGGAATTGAGAACCCAATTAGATGATTTGTTGGCAAAAGGTTTTATTAGACCTAGTTCGTCTCCATGGGGAGCACCAATCTTGTTTGTCAAGAAGAAGGATGGATCGATGCGTCTATGCATCGATTATCGCGAACTTAACAAAGTTACTATCAAGAATAGGTATCCATTGCCCAGGATCGACGACTTATTCGATCAGCTTCAAGGAGCAAGTTATTTTTCCAAGATCGACTTAAGGTCAGGATATCATCAACTGAAGGTCAAGGATGAAGATGTGCATAAGACTGCATTTAGGACGCGTTATGGTCACTACGAGTTCTTAGTGATGCCTTTTGGACTCACTAATGCACCAGCCGCATTCATGGATCTCATGAACCGCGTCTGCAAACCCTACATGGACAAGTTTGTCATCGTCTTCATCGATGATATTATTATTTACTCAAAGAATCAAGCAGACCATGAAAAGCACCTCCATTGCATTCTGAAACTGCTTCATCGAGAAAAGCTCTACGCCAAATTCTCTAAGTGTGAATTTTGTCTTCGTGAAGTCCAATTTCTTGGACATGTGGTTAGTGAACGCGGAATCCAGGTAGATCCCGCTAAGGTTGAAGCTGTCATGAATTGGCAAGAGCCGAAGACGCCCACAGAGATTCGCAGCTTCTTGGGGTTGGCAGGATATTACAGGCGTTTTATTGAAAAATTTTCAAGGATTGTTGCGCCCCTAACTTCTTTGACTAGGAAGAATATTAAGTTCGACTGGGGACCGAAGCAACAAGAATCCTTTGATATCCTTAAGCAGAGGCTAAGCAATGCACCAGTGTTGACATTGCCTAAAGGGATTGAAGAATTCGTGGTATACTGTGATGCATCACACACCGGTATGGGGTGTGTGCTTATGCAGAAAGGCAAGGTTATTGCCTATGCTTCTCGACAGTTAAAAGTGCACGAGAAGAACTACACCACCCATGACTTGGAGTTGGGTGCCGTCGTATTTGCACTAAAACTGTGGAGGCACTATTTGTATGGTATCAAGTGTGTGATCTATTCTGATCACAAGAGCCTCCAACACCTGTTTAACCAAAAGGATTTAAACATGAGGCAGCATCGATGGATGGAGACTTTGAATGATTATGATTGTGAGATCAGATACCATCCTGGCAAGGCGAATGTAGTCGCCGATGCCTTAAGTCGAAAGGAAAGAGTGAAGCCTATAAGAATCAATGCCAAGAGCATTGAGATAAAGAATGGTTTAAATGAAAGGTTGTTAGCTGCGCAGAAGGAAGCTGTGCTGGAAGCTAACTATCCTGATGAAAAGCTAGGAGTAACTGAAGAACAGTTATCCTATAGCAAGGACGGAATTCTGAGGTTATCATATAGTAAGCCGTACTAAAATTTAAGCGCGTGCCCAAAGATTGTTGGAAACTTTTCCAAAAATGTGACGTGTATCTAGTATCCCTGTCAGAGATAATAGACACTGGACGGGCAGAGTGAGCGTACAATCCAAACTTTGGAAGACATGCTTCGTGCATGTGTGATTGACTTAGGTGGTAGTTGGGATAACCACCTGCCATTAATCGAGTTCTCGTATAACAATAGCTATCATACAAGCATTAAGGTCGCGCCCTTCGAGGTCTTGTACGGTAGAAAGTGCAGAACGCCCGTTTGTTGGGCGGAAGTTGGGGATGTCCAACTGACAGGACCTGAAATAGTCTTTGAAACGACGGACAAGATAGTCCAGATTCGTGATCGCCTGAAAGCTGCCAGAGATAGGCAGAAAAGCTACGCAGATTTAAAGCGTAAACCTCTGAAATTCGAGGTAGGTGACAAAGTGTTGCTTAAAGTATCGCCCTGGAAGGGAGTAATGCGATTTGGTAAGAAAGGCAAGTTAAGCCCGAGGTACATAGGACCATTCGAGATCATCGAATGTGTCGGATCAGTTGCTTATAAGTTAAACTTACCTGAAGAGCTCAGTGGTATTCATAATGTATTCCACATCTGCAATCTGAAGAAATGTCTAGCTGATGAATCACTAGTCATACCACATACAGATGTGCACATAGAAGAGAGCTTGAAGTTCGTTGAAAAACCTGTGTCGATCGAGGATTGACAGGTTAAGAAGCTTCGAAGGAAGCATGTACCGATCGTAAAAGTAAAATGGGATGCCCGTAGAGGTCCCGAGTACACGTGGGAGGTAGAGTCCACAATGAAAGAGAAATACCCTCATTTATTTCAGTAAATCTCGAGGTCGAGATCTCTTTTAAGGGGGTGAGGATGTAACACCTCGAAAATTTGTGTCCAATAAATAAAGACACGTGTCATATAAGATAAATGTGTCATAAATTCCGGATCAAGTTAAAGGATGTAAGGTAGGATTTAAAAGAGTCGACATGTTAATAAATACCTCTGAGCGACCTATGTATAAATCCCAAACCTTAACCTGTGTTATAAACATCTGATAAACATCCTAATTCGGTTAATGCTAGTAATAATTGATCCAAATTGCAAGGATGGGATCCTATGAGAATGGGTACAACAAACCTTCATGCATGTTCCCTTTCAGAAGAATCCAAGAAATTTTTGAAGCATGGCAAGTTGACATAACTGTTCAAGCATGTTCAAGAGGTCCCATACTGATAATAAAGGTCCAAGATTCAAGGTTGTAAAGTTGCATGATCAAAGCTTGAATGTTTACAAATTTTTGTTTTCTGGTGAAGGCTTACGGACTGCAAAGGATACACCTTACGGTCCGTAAGGAAGCTGACCCGGGTGATGTTTTTGAAAAGCGGATACGGACCGCAAGGCCTTAGCCTTACGGTCCGTAAGGCAGTCCCAGCATCAGAAAACATGACAGGTGCCTGTTATAACAAGTTTAACCGACTTAAATCACTTGTTTTCAATACCATGTGCTGCACAAACTTGTTTTTAGGCTCTAGGGACACTTGTAATCAATCAGGGATCCCCTCATAGGCTTGGTTGTCATGATCATGATGAATCAAAGTCACTATATAAAGACTTCAATGTTGCAACTTTGATCATTCATTCCAAACTTCACTCCTGAAGATTTCTGGAGCTCAAAGCCACTCCCTAAGCATCATTAGTCATGCATTGGACCTTGGTAAGCTTCCTTAACCTTCCTTAATCGTATTTTACTTAGTTAATTAGCTTAAAGTCAAACCGTCGTAATTAAGGTTTGACTTATCGATTAAACATTAATAGTCTGGTAATTAGCCAAATTGAAAGTAGTTATAAGTTGGTAATTATGTGGGCAATAAACCCTTAAAAGGGCACCCTCTGATTCCCGCTCTAACTAGGTCATCTGTCGGGTCAAACTTAATCCGAAAAAGTCAACAGAACCTTAATTTTCAAATTAACGTGCAATTAACAATGTAGAAGACGTGTAACCTGTTTTACCACTCATATAACTTGGTAATCAATGCAAGAACATGTCTAAGCATGTCTGACCCGACAATTTTCAGTTTAGGACCGGTTCGGAACCGAAAGTCGCATACATTGACCACTGCTTTGACTTTCAGTTCTGACCCGTAATAGCATGAATTAGAAATGCCTTAGAGCTTCATTAGGACCGGGTTATATGATAGTATAACCCTCTGTGATTGGCTTGTTGATTGTCCGATTCACTTACACGTTTCCGTTAAATGCCTAATGTTGACCAATATGCCCATTTGATCTTAAAACGAGAATTTTGGTAATGTGAGAGGACAATAATCTTTGTTACTGATTTATAAACATGTCCCTAAAATTTCACATCAGTTGGAGGTCTAGATTAGGAGTTATGCTCAATAGCGTAATTAGAAGGCCTTTTATTAATTAAACGACATAATTAGCGTAAAGCCTATCTAAGCCAAATTTTTGACACCAAACCTTTTACCCACTGATGTAATATAATATTTTGATGTAATATAACATAGGGTTATTACCTTAATTCGGTAATTACCGATTATACCCTTTTCGATTATAAAATGAGTTTTACACAACATTTTGATACCAAATCTTTTGCTACTGATTTTATATGATAAATAAAGTAATTTGAACTTATAACCTGATTAGAAAACCCAGATTTCCAGTCATGACCCAGAAATCGCTTAAAACGGCTTTTTACGCGTAATAAACACTTAGTATGGGTTTAAAACCATTTTGTCATATAAGACTTATCACCAACTGATATGACCTATTAAATTAAGTTGTTTTACTAATTATTTCAGACCCGAATCTCAGAATTATAATTAATCTCTTTTATAATCTTTAAAATGACCAGAATACCCCTACGAGGCTTAAATTGAGATTAAACTCGTTTTGGAATTATAATGGAAGGTATCCTACTGATATCACAACATATTTGAAGCATATTAACTTAGGAAACCTGTTCGTGACTCATTTGGTTACCCGTTATGCGTTATTCGTGTTCGGTTCGGTTTATGTAACTAGTTTGCATAAATTGACCGAAACGGGTCAAACCCTATCATTTTTACCTCAAAATCCAGAATGTGTTTAGTTTACCCATATTATACAAGTCTTCAAACTTTTCGAGACTAAAACCACATTCTAATCCGGTCTTCGCTAAATCTTGCGTTTTGAACCGTATACATTTCTTTAGAAACTAACCGGTCTAAGTTTAGGCTTAATTAAGACCCGTTAGGAATCTAATAGGTTATTAAAACCTTCGTTCCAGATTAGGAGCCCAGTAAAAGCTACGTGCACTTGCTGTTGTGATTTATACTTTGCTCAGGTAAATACTTTTAACTTATTTTCCCTATACGGGCTTGGGGTACGGTATTATAATACCGCTTGGTCGGGTATGAAGTCGTACAATCAAATATTGATTAAAAAGATGCATAACCCGTTTTATTCTGTCTTGTTTGATGCAATACCTTTGGGGAGTTAATGACCGTGTCCTGGATATCCTCGGCTCATTCATTAGAAATGGCCACGACTTAAGCACGGGGTGTAGGCATACACCTGACAGTTGCGTATGTAAAAAGGGTAGTCCACAAGGAGGGTATCTTCTTGTGGGTATTATACCCAGTGGTGTGTCTATTAATCTTGTTAAACCGGCTCCTAAATGGACGACAAACATGTAAAACTGTATACAAGTTTATTTTTAAATAATTATCCCAAGTTATAAAAGATATTTTGTGCCATGCGCATCCAAACTAATTTTCTTAAACTCTTTTCAAAATGAGTCAGTTAATTGTATTTACCAGTGTAAACTGACGTATTTTCCCAAAAAGGTTAAGTGCAGGTACTATACGAAATAGGCTGGCTACTCCAGACATCAATAATCAAGTCTTGCAAGCTCTAGATGTTAAAGTCTGTTGAACAATAATTTTATTTATCTTTTGATCCGCATGTGAACCCTTTACAGTCCGTTGTAATACTTTGATATTACTATTTATTCGGTTTGTAATGCGATTCATATCTTTTGCTTCCGCTGTGCATTTATACATTGTGTTGTTTGAAAATGATGATATCAACTACGTCACGATACTCCCCACCGGGCCCACCGGTAATCAGTGAACATATCGGGGTGTGACATTCTAGAATTTCCTTAGATCTCTATTAGGACCAGTTGATAGATTAGTGTAACCCTCTGAGGTTATACAACTTGGTTCATTAGTTATTCGATTCATGTACATGTTTCCGTTATATGCCTAAATATTGATCATAATGCCCTTTTGACCCTAAAACAAGAATTTTGAAAATGTGAGTGGACAATAATCTTTATTACTGATTTATAAACATGTCCCTAAATTTTCACATCAGTTTGAGGTCTAGATTAAGGGTTATGCTCAATAGCGTAATTAGAAAGCTTTTTATTAATTAAACGGCGTAATTAGCATAAAGCCTATCTAAACCCAATTTTTGATACCAAACTTTTTACCTACTGATGTAAAATAATATTTTGGGATTTTTGAAGATTTTTATTTATTTTTAGGCTGAGCATAACATAGGGTTATAGCTTTGATTCGGTAATTGTCGGTTTTGCCCTTTTGGCCTATAAATTGAGTTTTACATAATATTTTGATACCAAACCTTTTGCTACTGATTTTATATAATAAATAAAATATTTTGAGTCTTCTGGAATGAAAAAAATATCAGCTTTTCTTTAAAAACCCGAAAATCGCTTAAAACCGTCTTTTTACGCGTTTAAAACGCATTGTATGTATTAAAACCATTTTTCTCATATAAGACTTAATACCTACTGATGTTTTAAGTAAATTTTTATAATTAAACAGTAAGCAAAAGTTTTGAACTCAGAATTCTAATTTTGACCTTTAAAGCTTATGTGAAATTACCAAAATGCCCCTACGGTGCATAGTTTAGTTATAAAAGGTAAATTTCACATATATGCAATACCCTACTGTTATGACTTATAAAAACAAATATTTTTACTGATTATATCAGACCTAAAACTCAGATTAGTGTTTAAACTCTTTCATAACCTTTAAAATGACCAAAATACCCCTACGGGGCATAATTTGAGTTTAAATCCATTTTGGGTATAATGGAAGGTATCTTACTGATATCACAACATATTTCAGGCATATTAACTTAGGAAACCTGTTCATGACTCTTTTGGTTACCCGTTACGCATTATTCGCGTTCGGCGCGGTTTATGTAACTAGTTTGCATAGATTAGCCGAAACGGGTCAAACCTTATCGTTTTTATCTCAAAATCCAGAATGTGTTTAGTTTACCCATATTATACAAGTATACAAACTTGTCGGGTCTAAACCACACTCTAATCTGGTCATCGCTTAACCGTGCGTTTTGAACCGTATATCTTCCTTTAAAACTAACCGGACTAAGTTTAGGCTTAATTAAGACCCGTTAGGAATCTAATAGGTTATTAAAACCTTCGTTCCAGATTAGGAGCCCAGTAAAAGCTACTTGCACTCGCTTACTTTGATATATACTTTCTCAGGTAAATACTTTTAACTTATTTTCCCTTATACGGGCTTGGGGTACGGTATATAAAATACCGCTTGGTCGGGCATTGAATTGTTAATCATATGAAGGTTAATTTATTGAAATGACTCGTTTAAACTGTTTTGTTTGCATAAAGCCTTTGGGGGGTTAATGACCATGTCCCGAATATCCTTGGCATCATTCATTGAAATGGCCACGACCTAAGCACAGGGTGTAGGCATACACCTGCCAGTGCATATATATATATATATATATATAAAGGTATAACCGACGGAATTGAGAATAACTCGCCGCGGGATTATATCATGTGGTGTGTCTATTAATCTTTAACCCGGTATTCAACCCGGGCTACTGAACGTGTAACGAACATGTAATTCTTTTACAAGTTTATATATAAATAATTACCCCAAGTTATAAAAGATTATTTTGTGCCATGTGCATTCAAATCAATTTTCTTAAACATTTTTAAAATGAGTCGGTTAATTGTATTTACCAGTGTAAACTGACGTATTTTCCAAAAAGGCTAAGTGCAGGTACTACACGGAATAGGCTGGCTACTCCTAGCTTCAATAAAGAGTCTTGCAAGCTTAGAAGTTAAATCTGTTGAACAATAAACTTTTGAACTTTGATCCGCCTGTGGATCCTTACAACCGTTTTGTAATACATTTGATATTACTTTTTATTCGGTTTGTAATGATTTTATCTTTCGACTTCCGCTGTGTATTAAACTGTGATAATATAAATTGTCTATGATATCAACTACGTCACAATATTCCCCACCGGGCCCACCGGTAATACGTGGAAATATCGGGGTGTGACACAACACGCCCTCGAAGGTCTCATTCGCGACGCTCAACACGCTTGTTTTCTCGAGAACACCATGAAGGAAGACCGAATTCTTGGAACCGAAAACCAACTAGTGAATAAAACGAATGGTATCTTTCACTATCTCGGCCGCATTTGGATCCTCGGTCGCAATAACCTTCAGGAGATATTGCTGACTGAAGCCCACAAATCTTGATATTCCATTCATCCAGGTGCCGACAAAATGTACCAGGACCTCCGTTCTAGGTATTGGTGGCCTGGAATGAAGAAGGATATCGCCCTCTATGTTTTGAAGTGGCTGACTTGTTAAAAAGTCAAGGCTGAAAACCAACGACCCTCTAGATTATTCGTACAACCCGAGATCCTTATGTGGAAATGGGAGAGTATAGCTATGGATTTCATTACAAAACTCCCTCGCACGCCATCAGGCCACGATAGCATTTGGGTTATCGTTGATCGTCTCACTAAATCCGCCCACTTTCTGCCGATACGAGAAGACTATAAGGTTGAACGATTAGCACGAATCTATACCGACGAAGTCATTTGTCAACATGGGACACCTCCTGGCATCATCTCTGACCGCGATGGTCGATTTACCTCGTGTCTTTGGGAAACTTTTCAATCCGCTCTCGGTACTATTCTTAATCTCAGTACCGCTTTCCATCCCAGACCGACGGTCAGACTGAACGCATGATTCGCACCCTTGAAGACATGCTTCGCTCGTGTGTTATAGATTTTGGTGGTAATTAGGATTCGCATTTACCTTTAGTCGAATTCTTGTACAACAACAGTTATCACTCTAGCATTCAAATGGCACCCTTTGAGGCATTATATGGAAGAAAATGTTGATCGCCGATTGTATGGCACGAGATCGGAGATGCGCAAATTACCGGTCCTGAGTTATTGCAAGAAACGACTGACAAGATCCTCTAGATACGAGACAATTGTCACACCCCAACCGATGACGAAAACATCGGGGTGCGACACTGAGCGAAACAGATTGTCCAAGAGAATCCATAACAACTATTAAATTACCAAATATTTAGCGTTCACGTCCCATACCATAAACATATAAGATAAAAAAAGTTATTAAAGATATTGTTCTCAAAAACAAATATTGTTCCGACAACTCAAATTTTATTAGGTTTGTTTCTAGACTCTGAAAGACCGTGTCGTCCCGATCAGTCAAAAACCCAATTAAACCTAGGTAGCTAGGGTAAGTCGGGTATCGAATCCACGAAGAGCATGTGGTCAGTATCGCATGACCTGTTCGACTAGTTAGACTATTTACAAAAATGTACAAATTGATTATGAAGCTTGCTTATTTTTATTTGTTTGTTAGGTTTTGAAAAGGAGTCGGACTAAGCCGACAAATTGATATTATTTAAAACTACTGTTGATTAACTAAGATAGCAAACTAAATTACTAAATGATTGAAACAAGAAACTAGAAACAAGTTCCACACCCGTTTTCGGTAATTGCCAACCTAGGGTTTCAACAAATTTTATATTCAACTCAATTGCATACGATTAGCGGATTTAGTGTACCGTGACTTAGGTGCCAATAACTATCAACGTTTCGAAAAACGGACAAGAATGCACTTTGTAATCAACACAAGTAAAACCTAACCACGACAATGCATAACTACACATAACCATTTCGTAAAGTCATAACTTTTAACATCGTTCGACAATTTACGAATACGAAACAAATGTAAACTATTGTCAATAGTTTCAAAAATCAAACACAATTTGTCACAAAGTTGAAGCAAGAAACAACTCGAAACCCTAAATTAAACAACTACCTATACCGGGGTGAAACCGAGGAGACTAGCCGTTCATAGTCGAAGAAGCACGATCACCGGAGGATGAACACGAACCCCGAACCATAATCTTCAAGTCTTGAGGAGAGGTGGAAGTTAGGGTTTGAAGATGAAGGTGGAAGAGGATGATGGTGATGATGGAATGATGGAGACGGTGATTTGATTAGGGTTAGGATGAAGATGGTGTTAGTGGTTGTATTAGGATTGATTAGGGATGAATTGGATGATCAAGAATGGTTCCAAGGAGGTGTTTTTACCTCCCAAGGTTCGTAACCCCCAAAAAATGGTCAAACAAAACGTTATAACTCGTCAAAGATCAACAAGAAACAAGATTTCGCGACTCAGCAAACGGAGGCCCGTCGCCGACGGCCATAGGGGCGTCCCCGACAGCCTCTGGTTTTGCCGGTTTTGTCCGAAACTGTTTTCTTCATAACTTCTTCGTTATAGCTCCGCTTTACTCACCGTTTTCGCCCACGTTCTCGTAATTCAGCCCTCTATCATGCCATCTTCCAATATATTCATTTTAAATCCATTAACATTCCACAAAACACATCCAATCTTCGTGATTAACCCGGTTTTGTTCATTTCACATCCCCGGTGCTCCATTTAGCTCCCGATTAGCTCCTTAAACTCTTTTAGACCTGTAAAACACAAATCCCATTAAAAGTAGGCTATTCAAGGTTAAAAGCTATGTAAAAACATCAACTTAAGCACAAACGATCACCGGTTTTCGACCACGTATCACATCCCCACACTTGTCTTTTGCTTGCCCTCAAGCAAATCTGTTTTTCACTTTCACGTGGGTCGAACGAGAAACACACATCCCATCCCCGAGACTAAAGTTAAGGTCTAAAGTCATACCCGGTTCAAACTTTTTACAATTTACGAAATATCTAACGGTAAAGTGAATAATCACATATAAAATGGTTATCGAAGATTAACCCGCCTTTGAAACTAATAAATCATGCACACCCCTCACAATGTTCTCTCCACTCGGTTTAAAATTTAGCTAATAGATAATGAATTAGCACTTTTCAAGTAATCACTCAAAACCGATTAGAACACGTACCCGCATAGGCTTGCAACTCAATCGTTCTCCACCACCGAACACAAATACTAAGCACAAGTCAAAAGGTCTTTAAAGGGTTGTAATGGGGCTAGGCTAAGGGTATGGAATAGGATGTTTTTAAAGTGGCTAAGGTGATGAAAACTCAATTTTTATTACAAAATAACTAAGCTAGACACGACTATCTACAAACATCGAACTAGAAGGCAACATTTTTTCGCCTTTTATTCACAAACTAATAACTCATATTTTTGTATTTTTCTCAACAATTTTTCTCTTCTTTTTCACAACGTTTTCTGAATTTTCGATTTTTTTTTTTGCAAATATAAAGTACAACTATACAAACAAATAGACCTACAATCGAATTTTCATCACACGGGTTTAAAAAGAAAAGGTTTACGGTTGTGGGCTAATTGGGTTGGTCAAACGAAAGGTTTAGGCTCAAAGTCGGCGACTAGGGGATTTATTTGGGTAAGGATAGATAAATGGTTTTAAAGGAAAAGGTTCACCTAATGCCTTAATCATTCTCGTGCTTGTATTCGGTCTATGGTCTCAAACGTATCAAAAGTCGCAAGTTCTACAATACGTAACTAATGGTCCACTCAAACAAAGAAACATAAATATGTAATTCTATGATGTAAAAGTAGCTCAAAACCTCACATATATAAAGGGTATGGTATGTGACATGCATAATGTGCTAGTTTCTTAGGCGGATTATTCCCAAATAACCACCCGCTAAATAACCGTCATGTTTATTAATTCGAACTTAACCATGACAAAAGACCACATGGGTTGTGACATCCCTTGTTGACTTAGTTACTTATGCTTTAAGATCGCTTTCGAAACAAGATATTTTTGAAAATTTTTTGAAATTTTCCCCCATCCCCACACTTGAGGTAAACATTGTCCTCAATGTGCAGTGTTTAAATGAACGGGTCAAAATCGAAAAACTTTTACTACTCCCCCATCCCCACACTTGAGGTAAACATTGTCCTCAATGTGTAAGAACTAGAGTTTTTAAAACGCACAAGGGATGTGACACGACTACCCTTCCCAAAATTTCACCCCGGAAAAATAAAATACAAAATACAATCCACTTATTACTAAACTAAGAATCAAGGTAAAGAGGAAACGCATGCACCCGATTTTTGTCGCTTGATGCCCATATCCTCTTCTTCTCTTCATAAAAACGGTTGTCTCTCGAACATCATGTACCTACAAATTCTAACCCTTGTGTAGAAGCATGCTTCTCACAACCATTGAAATTTGTTAAGTCGTTAGTTCTACCATTTTTATAAAAGTGTTACCAAATCATGCGTTAAATTGCCTTGATTTTTGTGGAAAAAAAATTACAACAATAGCAAGCCTAACTCACTTTCGTAGGAATCACGATTGCATTTAGCTTATGCAACAAGCCCTTTTAAACCCCCCAATAGCTCGGGAGGACGAGTAGGTCTCGTGAGGGTTGTATAGGGAACACACCCACAACGTTCATTTAACTAAGAAAATAAAATAAAACGAAAATAATACAAACTCTACAACAATCATACCTGATTTGCCTCTCATGGTGGTCGAAGTGCACATTTACCTACCGAGTTTCCAACATACGCTCGGTAGTTGGCATGCCGGATCCATTCTCTTTTTAATTTACGCGGCATGCGTATAAACTACTTTGGGGTCGTTTCTTGATGAATTGTCCAATGTCTTGCAAGGCCACCCTTCGAATCCTTATACCCGCACCCGCATCCCCAACTTTGTTGGTTGGAGTGATAAGTTTGGGAGAAGGAGAGATATGACTTTGAGCTTCTTTCGGATCCGATTCGTCTTGCGGTGTCATGTCTTCCGCTCGGTTCGAACATTCATTTTCTTGCTCCGGAAGATCTATAACCTCTTCCACCACATCACCATCAACCAGGGTACCATTAGCCAAAACCTCTTGGTCTCGCCTAAGTTGGGCCATCTCCTCGGTTAGTTGACCAACCTGAATAACCAAAGCCTCAAATGATTTGTCTCTCAGCTCGTCTTTCTTTTTCATTTCTATCATCATGTCCATAATCATATCGAGCTTAGAGTTTAACGAATCTTGAGGCTCCTCGTATGTCGGCTGAGGGGAATCATGATAATAGTCATCATACTCCTCCTGGTAACTCGGGAAATGTGGCAAGTCGGGTTCATAGTTGTTGTAACCCTGCTCTTGCTCATAATGGTAATCCATCTCCGAATAGTAATATTCTTGGTAATCTGGTGATGGTGGTGGTCTATCGTATGGATAGTGTGAGGATGGACCATTGAAATCTTCATAATCCGGCCTCCTATATTCATACAATCCGCTGAGGTAGTCTTCCCGATCCTTGTTGGCTTGAACTTTTTCGTAGAAAATAGAGCAATCCTCTAAATAATGCTCTCCGCTTCCACAACACTCACTGGGATCATCATCTACCCAGTTCATATTGAAAAGTAATTCCTGCAAAACATGTACCTGCACACACAAGCTCGACCACCCAAAGTAAAATCACAAAAATACAAGAAAGAAAAACTAAACTAAAATCGAACAAGCAATGAAATACTAAGCGCACTAGCTCCCCGGCAACGGCGCCATTTTGAAAGACCGTGTCGTCCCGATCAGTCAAAAACCCAATTAAACCTAGGTAGCTAGGGTAAGTCGGGTATCGAATCCACGAAGAGCATGTGGTCAGTATCGCATGACCTGTTCGACTAGTTAGACTATTTACAAAAATGTACAAAATTGATTATGAAGCTTGCTTATTTTTATTTGTTTGTTAGGTTTTGAAAAGGAGTCGGACTAAGCCGACAAATTGATATTATTTAAAACTACTGTTGATTAACTAAGATAGCAAACTAAATTACTAAATGATTGAAACAAGAAACTAGGAACAAGTTCCACACCCGGTTTCGGTAATTGCCAACCTAGGGTTTCTACAAATTTTATATTCAACTCAATTGCATACGATTAGCGGATTTAGTGTACCATGACTTAGGTGCCAATAACTATCAACGTTTCAAAAAACGGACAAGAATGCACTTTGTAATCAACACAAGTAAAACCTAACCACGACAATGCATAACTACACATAACCATTTCGTAAAGTCATAACTTTTAACATCGTTCAACAATTTACGAATACGAAACAAATGTAAACTATTGTCAATGGTTTCAAAAATCAAACACAATTTGTCACAAAGTTGAAGCAAGAAACGATTCGAAACCCTAAATTAAACAACTACCTATACCGGGGTGAAACCGAGGAGACTAGCCATTCATAGTCGAAGAAGCACGATCACCGGAGGATGAACACGGACCCCGAACCATAATCTTCAAGTCTTGAGGAGAGGTGGAAGTTAGGGTTTGAAGATGAAGGTGGAAGAGGATGATGGTGATGATGGAATGATGGAGATGGTGATTTGATTAGGGTTAGGATGAAGATGGTTTTAGTGGTTGTATTAGGATTGATTAGGGATGAATTGGATGATCAAGAATGGTTCCAAGGAGGTGTTTTTACCTCCCAAGGTTCGTACCCCCGAAAAATGGTCAAACAAAACGTTATAACTCGTCAAAGATCAACAAGAAACAAGATTTCGCGACTCAGCAAACGGAGGCCCGTCGCCGACGGCCATAGGGGCGTCCCCGACGGCCTCTGGTTTTGCCGGTTTTGTCCGAAACTGTTTTCTTCATAACTTCTTCGTTATAGCTCCGTTTTCGCCCACGTTCTCGTAATTCAGCCCTCTATCATGCCATCTTCCAATATATTCATTTTAAATCCATTAACATTCCACAAAACACATCCAATCTTCGTGATTAACCCGGTTTTGTTCATTTCACATCCCCGGTGCTCCGTTTAGCTCCCGATTAGCTCCTTAAACTCTTTTAGACCTGTAAAACACAAATCCCATTAAAATTAGGCTATTCAAGATTAAAAGCTATGTAAAAACATCAACTTAAGCACAAACGATCACCGGTTTTCGACCACGTATCAGACTCCATCCTAGCTTGATTCCAGCAAGTAACAAGCAAAGCGTCCTAAACACCTGTCACATACGTTAAAATAGAGGTAAATACACATAGTGTAAAGGTGAGCATACAAGTTTAATAGTATAATAGATAGCGAAAGCGAGTTTACGCATAACCAACATGTAACGTGTTTTAATGTGAAGCAAGTAGGTTATCGATAATGAAATATGCACAGACGTGACTGCGAGTTGTAGAATGCGCAACACATATCACCACTGCGACATGTGAGAAAAGCCCTTAGCAACCCCTGTCCACGACAGGTGCTGAGTCCAAACTATAGTACTATCGTTGCTAAGGTGTCAGGCAAAATCACTGTGTAAACATAACATACAAGCATTCATCGAGTAACACGTATAACATGCAGTAATGTTTAGCGTATAAAAGTGTTTGTGTTGTGTGATTGATGTGATTTGATATAAGTAACGTATGTAACACCAAAAAATGCTTAAAGCAAAAAGGGATCGAGTATACTCACAGATAGCGTTTAATAAATAAACACCGTCTTGGATTGACGGGAGCGCTGGAGAGTTAGCCTGATTACAGAACGATAGCATAAGCGATGAGCGGCACGTTAAACGGCGCGAGTAACGGAGTGACGAATGGTCATTCGATCGGATGGCGGGTGCGAGTTGGTTTCGACGTTTCGTTTTGTGCGTTGAGCATTGTGATGCGTTGCGAGTGAGCGATGCGATAGTATCACCCATTAGTTACACAAATAACCTAACTATTAAATACCATAAATATAACTCTTGAATCTCGAGTTTGCGATGAGATTACGTTGCGATAAAGTTGCGATTGCGTTTACGATTAAACACCTCAACATAAACATAACATGCACAAGTAACACATAATAGCACACACACGTAAAACAATATCCATAACCTATAATTCGAGTAGCGATGCGATTTAGCGATAAGTCAATTAGCGATTAAACTGTGATTAAATAGCGATTCATTAACAAGTACTCCACATAATACAACTAAAGCAAATTAAATTAGAGTATCGATTATAAGTCGAGAAGTACAATCAGTAATTAAGCAAGGAGTGACAGATCGGAATTAGCAATCTTTTCTTCCTTTGACTTTGACTTGTACTTTGACTTTCAAAAGTCGGGTTGTTACAGCCTCCCCTACTTTAGGAAATTTCGTCCCAAAATTTAAGAAGCAGGCGTAACAAACAGTTGCGGACACTTCGCCTTCATGTCACTTTCGAGTTCCCAAGTGAACTCGGCTCCACGTTTGCCTTCCCAGCGAACCTTCATAATGGGAATGGGTGAGCGTCGGAGTACCTTGGTTTCTCGGCCCATGATCTCAACAGGCTTTTCCACAAAGTGTAATGTTTCGTCCACTTGTAGATCCTTAAGAGGGACATGTAAATCCTAGTAGGCTAGACACTTTTTGAGGTTCAAAACATGGAAAGTCGGGTGGACATTACTAAGTTCCTCCGGTAGTTCGAGTCTGTAGACCACCTTGCCAATCCTTTCCAGAATTTTAAAGGGTCCAACATATCGAGGCGTGAGCTTTCATTTCTTGCCGAATCTGATCACCCCTTTCCAAGGTGCAACCTTTAGGAGTACGTGATCGCCAATGTCAAATTCAAGGGGCTTGCGGCGTCTATCGGCGTAAATTTTCTGACGACTCCGAGCTTTCAGCAGATTATCTCGAATATGGAGGATTTTTTCAATCGTTTCTTGCAGTAACTCAAGACCGGTAATTTGCGCATCCCTGATCTCGTGCCACACAATAGGCGATCGACATTTTCTTCCGTATAATACCTCAAATTGTGTCATTTGGATACTAGAGTGATAACTGTTATTGTACGAGAATTCGACTACAGGTAAATGCGAATCCCAATTACCACTGAAATCTATTACACACGAGCGAAACATCTCTTCGAGGGTACGAATCGTGCGTTCAGTCTGACCGTCGGTCTGGGGATGGAAAGCGGTACTTAGATTAAGAGTAGTACCGAGAGCAGATTGAAACGTTTCCCAAAGACGCGAGGTGAATCGACCATCACGGGAGTTTTGTTATGAAGTCCATAGCTATACTCTCTCATTTGTTGGTGCATACGTCTGTCGATTTCGTCTTGTATCGAGTCTTGCATTATTCAGGGCACGAAGATCGAGAAATTAAGTCAAATGGCTAATTCCGCTTGAGATGGCTAATTCCATTTGAAGGAATCTTCAAGTAATTCCGCACAGAATTACAATGTAATTCCGTGTGAAGATGTTAATTCCGTTTCAATGTTTAATTTCGTTTGTATGTGATTCCGTTTGAGCCTGTTCAAACAGAATTAGGTGAGTCTATAAATAGAGGTTGGTCCGTGTCATTTAAAACGGAATTAGGTTGTGGTTTTCCGACGGCGAAGCTCTGTCGAAGTGTCTACAGACTTGTAATTGTTACCAGATCAATAGAAAGATAGTTAAAAGTGATATTCTAGCTGAATCACACACAATACGTTTGTTTCCGCCTTTCATATTGTGTAGAACGCCTCTGAACGACTCGTTTCGGGTCCGAACACGATCCTACAAGTGGTATCAGAGCTCAGGAGGAGGAGTTCTGCAGATTTCAGCCTAATTTCATCTCATTTTCTTACTTCTACACCTTGTTTTATCAATTGAACAAGTTTTCACGGTTAAAATGATCTGAATTTCACATATTACAAGCAAAACAGTGTTTTAAAGAATCCTTGAAAGAATTGGACCATAATTCAATCTAAAACTGAAAATATTTGTAATTTCGTTTGAAATTCTGTTCGAAAATGATGACATCATCCTAATTCCGCGTGAGAGTGCACCTTAATTCAGAATGGAATTACAAGTTCTGCATAATTTCGTTTGAAAATAATTCTAATTTCGCATGGAATTAGAATCTCGTTTGAGTAATTTCGTTTCAAATCTAATTCCGTGTGAAACTGAGTAATTCCGCACGGAATTACTTAATTTTGTTTGCTGATTTCGTTTGAAAGTCACTAATTTCGTTTGAGGTTGTCTGGTGCAGGTAATTTCGCTTGAAGTGTAATCTCGTTTGAAGTAATTTCGTTTGAAGGATCTTAATTTCGATTGAAATTGTCTGGTTTGAGAAACTTGCTACTGAATCATGAGTGAAGAATTTTATAACGCATTTGCCACATCTCCGACTACTCCGGCTGTCATTGCTCAAAACATGAACTTGGAAAATGAGACTGGAACTATGCAAAAACCCCCGAAGCTAATGAGCATTGAGGAGTATTACGGTTGGAAAGATCGGTTTGAAAACCGGGTTCAAGCAAATCATTTGAGATCTTGGGAGTGTATTTTAAAAAAATATGTACTACCACGTACTGATCTGCAAGTTGAGAAAACAATCTCTCAATTCACTGATAAAGAACGAGACATGTATAAAGCTGAAAAGATGATGATTAGTCTACTTCAGCAAGCTATTAAAGAAGACATCTTTGTATTACTTCAACATGACAAAACTTCAAAATCAATTTGGGATGCTCTTAAAATCAAATTTGAGGGTAGTGAGAAGATGATTAAGAGTAAAAAGGCATTGCTTAAGAAAGAATTTGATCTATTCACAAGTTTTCCAGGAGAAGATACAAAGAAATTGATTGAAAGATATTGCCACTTAGTGCGTTCTATGTCATTGTTAAGCATAACCAAAGAACGAGAGGAATGGGTCGACAAATTAGCGGATGCTTTACCTCAGAAAGAATGGGGTACATTTTTGATGATCTTAAAGAACACCAGAGAATATGATGGTTTGACAATCTCTCAGTTCATCGAAAAGATTGAAGGTCAAGATCTTGAACAGCAAAAGATTGCAAGGATGAACAATCCGAGTAATCAACAAGATGTGAAAATGTATTACAAAGGCAGTGTTCAAGAAGTTGAAATGAGTCCAAAAATCCAAACTGCTTTTAGTGCTGGAAACTCATCTGGAACTGTTGATCAAAATTCAAACAGTAGCAGTGGATTTTCTTCATATCTGAGTGTTAATCCAAAGAGTTCAACTTCAAGCTTTCATTCTCAAAGTTCAAAAAGTGGGAATGGTTGTGTGATACAGTGCAACATTGCATTGAATCTTCCAGATGGTCAAAGTTTTTCTGAAGAAATTGCAAAAGATCACATGGCATTACTTGCAACTGTGTTACAATCCTATGAAGGTTTGGTTGCAGGGAGGATCGAAAATCCTATGCTGACAAAAGAGGATTACGATCAGATAGACGCTGAAGAGATGGAGCTCATGGACATCAAATGGTGTTTAGCTAGTGTCTTGAGAAGAGCTGAAAAGTTCAAAATGATTACAGGAAGAAATGATTTCTTGGATGCACATGTTTCTACTTTGGGTTTTGATAAATCTAAAGTTACTTGTTTTCGATGCAGGGAAAAAGGTCATTTCAAAAGAGAATGCAAAAATCAGGAAGCGAGTGGAGCAAAGAATCCATTTGGAAAAGATGATTACTATCGAAAAGCCATATATCAACAGGTTGCTCATCAACCACATCAACAAAAAGAACCACAAACTGCACATGCTAGGATGATTGAAGATGCAAATAAGAAAGCTTATTATGGTATCATTGATCAAGATGATGAGAAAATGGCTCCAGGATTTAGCTGGGATAGGTTTGTGGATGAGAATAGGGAGTTTAAAGCTTTCATTGCTCAAATAGTTCAAAAGCCTGATTTGTTTACAGAATGGATGAAAGTGATTGGTGTTCATGAGAAGAATCAAGAAGAAGAATCTGTTTCATCCGATGAAAGCTCAGAAGAAGCAACTGTTTTTGATCAAACACCATCTGATTTTGGTTCTTCAGATGATAGTTCTGAGAAGACAATAGATTTTGATCAATCACCAACTGATGACAGTGGTGATGATGAGGAAGAAAGACATATTAATGTTGCAAAAACTCATTTATCTCCTGAAAGTTTTCAATTTTATTTTGCAGATCGCTTGGAGAAATTGAAGAAGAAACAAGCAGCAAAAGAGTTGAAAAAGATGAAGGAAGTTAATGTTGCTGAGAGGAATGGTGAAGCTGAGAAGGTGATTGAAGCTGAAACAGTGATTGAGGTTGAGAAGATCATCGAAGTTGAAAAGATTGTGGAAGTCATCAAGCCTTGCTTAAAGTGTTTAGAATCTTGCAAGCAATGTGCAGAAAAAGATGAGAAACTGAGTGAGCAAGAAAAGATGAAAGAACAATTACTGTTCAATCTCAATTATGTGAAAGAGTCATATGACGTTTTAAACAGAACTGTAACTGGTCTACAAAAGACTAATTCAGAAAGAGAAGATGCGTTGACTATGATGAATGCTGTAATGATGACAAAGCAGAAGGCGATTAATCATTACATTGAAGAATGTGCAAAATTGCAGCGGGAGTTGGAAAATGAAAAGATAGAAAATGAAAGAATCAGACGGTTATTACAAAGTTATTCTAGTTCTGATTATCTCATTGATCGAATTTATCCAACTGTTGAGAAGTACAATCAGTAATTAAGCAAGGAGTGACAGATCGGAATTAGCAATCGATTATAAGTCGAGAAGTACAATCAGTAATTAAGCAAGGAGTGACAGATCGGAATTAGCAATCTTTTCTTCCTTTGACTTTGACTTGTACTTTGACTTTCAAAAGTCGGGTTGTTACAGCCTCCCCTACTTTAGGAAATTTCGTCCCAAAATTTAAGAAGCAGGCGTAACAAACAGTTGCGGACACTTCGCCTTCATGTCACTTTCGAGTTCCCAAGTGAACTCGGCTCCATGTTTGCCTTCCCAACGAACCTTCATAATGGGAATGGGTGAGCGTCGGAGTACCTTGGTTTCTCGGCCCATGATCTCAACAGGCTTTTCCACAAAGTGTAATGTTTCGTCCACTTGTAGATCCTTAAGAGGGACATGTAAATCCTGGTAGGCTAGACACTTTTTGAGGTTCAAAACATGGAAAGTCGGGTGGACATTACTAAGTTCCTCCGGTAGTTCGAGTCTGTAGACCACCTTGCCAATCCTTTCCAGAATTTTAAAAGGTCCAACATATCGAGGCGTGAGCTTTCATTTCTTGCCGAATCTGATCACCCCTTTCCAAGGTGCAACCTTTAGGAGTACGTGATCGCCAATGTCAAATTCAAGGGGCTTGCGGCGTCTATCGGCGTAAATTTTCTGACGACTCCGAGCTTTCAGCAGATTATCTTGAATATGGAGGATTTTTTCAATCGTTTCTTGCAGTAACTCAAGACCGGTAATTTGCGCATCCCTGATCTCGTGCCACACAATAGGCGATCGACATTTTCTTCCGTATAATACCTCAAATTGTGTCATTTGGATGCTAGAGTGATAACTGTTATTGTACGAGAATTCGACTAAAGGTAAATGCGAATCCCAATTACCACTGAAATCTATTACACACGAGCGAAACATGTCTTCGAGGGTACGAATCGTGCGTTCAGTCTGACCGTCGGTCTGGGGATGGAAAGCGGTACTTAGATTGAGAGTAGTACCAAGAGCAGATTGAAACGTTTCCCAAAGACGCGAGGTGAATCGACCATCACGGTCAGAGATGATATCACGAGGTGTCCCATGTCGACAAATAACTTCGTCGGTATAGATTCGAGCTAATCGTTCCACCTTGTAGTCTTCCCGTATCGGTAGAAAGTGAGCGGATTTGGTAAGACGGTCAACGATAACCCAGATACTTTCGTGACCTGATGGTGTGCACGGGAGTTTTGTTATGAAGTCCATAGCTATACTCTCTCATTTGTTGGTGCATACGTCTGTCGATTTCGTCTTGTATCGAGTCTTGCATTATTCAGGGCACGAAGATCGAGAAATTAAGTCAAATGGCTAATTCCGCTTGAGATGGCTAATTCCATTTGAAGGAATCTTCAAGTAATTCCGCACAGAATTACAATGTAATTCCGTGTGAAGATGTTAATTCCGTTTCAATGTTTAATTTCGTTTGTATGTGATTCCGTTTGAGCCTGTTCAAACGGAATTAGGTGAGTCTATAAATAGAGGTTGGTCCGTGTCATTTAAAACGGAATTAGGTTGTGGTTTTCCGACGGCGAAGCTCTGTCGAAGTGTCTACAGACTTGTAATTGTTACCAGATCAATAGAAAGATAGTTAAAAGTGATATTCTAGCTGAATCACACACAATACGTTTGTTTCCGCCTTTCATATTGTGTAGAACGCCTCTGAACGACTCGTTTCGGGTCCGAACACGATCCTACAAGTGGTATCAGAGCTCAGGAGGAGGAGTTATGCAGATTTCAGCCTAATTTCATCTCATTTTCTTACTTCTACACCTTCTTTTATCAATTGAACAAGTTTTCACGGTTAAAATGATCTGAATTTCACATATTACAAGCAAAACAGTGTTTTAAAGAATCCTTGAAAGAATTGGACCATAATTCAATCTAAAACTGAAAATATTTGTAATTTCGTTTGAAATTCTGTTCGAAAATGATGACATCATCCTAATTCCGTGTGAGAGTGCACCTTAATTCCGAACGAAATTACAAGTTCTGCATAATTTCATTTGAAAATAATTCTAATTTCGCATGGAATTAGAGTCTCGTTTGAGTAATTTCGTTTCAAATCTAATTCCGTGTGAAACTGAGTAATTCCGCACGGAATTACTTAATTTTGTTTGCTGATTTCGTTTGAAAGTCACTAATTTCGTTTGAGGTTATCTGGTGCAGGTAATTTCGCTTGAAGTTTAATCTCGTTTGAAGTAATTTCGTTTGAAGGATCTTAATTTCGATTGAAATTGTCTGGTTTGAGAAACTTGCTGCTGAATCATGAGTGAAGAATTTTATAACGCATTTGCCACATCTCCGACTACTCCGGCTGTCATTGCTCAAAACATGAACTTGGAAAATGAGACTGGAACTATGCAAAAACCCCCGAAGCTAATGAGCATTGAGGAGTATTACGGTTGGAAAGATCGGTTTGAAAACCGGGTTCAAGCAAATCATTTGAGATCTTGGGAGTGTATTTTAAAAAAATATGTACTACCACGTACTGATCTGCAAGTTGAGAAAACAATCTCTCAATTCACTGATAAAGAACGAGACATGTAGAAAGCTGAAAAGATGATGATTAGTCTACTTCAGCAAGCTATTAAAGAAGACATCTTTGTATTACTTCAACATGACAAAACTTCAAAATCAATTTGGGATGCTCTTAAAATCAAATTTGAGGGTAGTGAGAAGATGATTAAGAGTAAAAAGGCATTGCTTAAGAAAGAATTTGATTTATTCACAAGTTTGCCAGGAGAAGATACAAAGAAATTGATTGAAAGATATTGCCACTTAGTGCGTTCTATGTCATTGTTAAGCATAACCAAAGAACGAGAGGAATGGGTCGACAAATTAGCGGATGCTTTACCTCAGAAAGAATGGGGTACATTTTTGATGATCTTAAAGAACACCGGAGAATATGATGGTTTGACAATCTCTCAGTTCATCGAAAAGATTGAAGGTCAAGATCTTGAACAGCAAAAGATTGCAAGGATGAACAATCCAAGTAATCAACAAGATGTGAAAATGTATTACAAAGGCAGTGTTCAAGAAGTTGAAATGAGTCCAAAAATCCAAACTGCTTTTAGTGCTGGAAACTCATCTGGAACTGTTGATCAAAATTCAAACAGTAGCAATGGATTTTCTTCATATCTGAGTGTTAATCCAAAGAGTTCAACTTCAAGTTTTCATTCTCAAAGTTCAAAAAGTGGGAATGGTTGTGTGATATAGTGCAACATTGCATTGAATCTTCCAGATGGTCAAAGTTTTTCTGAAGAAATTGCAAAAGATCACATGGCATTACTTGCAACTGTGTTACAATCCTATGAAGGTTTGGTTGCAGGGAGGATCGAAAATCCTATGCTGACAAAAGAGAATTACGATCAGATAGACGCTGAAGAGATGGAGCTCATGGACATCAAATGGTGTTTAGCTAGTGTCTTGAGAAGAGCTGAAAAGTTCAAAATGATTACAGGAAGAAATGATTTCTTGGATGCACATGTTTCTACTTTGGGTTTTGATAAATCTAAAGTTACTTGTTTTCGATGCAGGGAAAAAGGTCATTTCAAAAGAGAATGCAAAAATCAGGAAGCGAGTGGAGCAAAGAATCCATTTGGAAAAGATGATTACTATCGAAAAGCCATATATCAACAGGTTGCTCATCAACCACATCAACAAAAAGAACCATAAACTGCACATGCTAGGATGATTGAAGATGCAAATAAGAAAGCTTATTATGGTATCATTGATCAAGATGATGAGAAAATGGCTCCAGGATTTAGCTGGGATAGGTTTGTGGATGAGAATAGGGAGTTTAAAGCTTTCATTGCTCAAATAGTTCAAAAGCCTGATTTGTTTACAGAATGGATGAAAGTGATTGGTGTTCATGAGAAGAATCAAGAAGAAGAATCTGTTTCATCCGATGAAAGTTCAGAAGAAGCAACTGTTTTTGATCAAACACCATCTGATTTTGGTTCTTCAGATGATAGTTCTGAGAAGACAATAGATTTTGATCAATCACCAACGGATGACAGTGGTGATGATGAGGAAGAAAGACATATTAATGTTGCAAAAACTCATTTATCTCCTGAAAGTTTTCAATTTTATTTTGCAGATCGCTTGGAGAAATTGAAGAAGAAACAAGCAGCAAAAGAGTTGAAAAAGATGAAGGAAGTTAATGTTGCTGAAAGGAATGGTGAAGCTGAGAAGGTGATTGAAGCTGAAACAATGATTGAGGTTGAAAAGATCATCGAAGTTGAAAAGATTGTGGAAGTCATCAAGCCTTGCTTAAAGTGTTTAGAATCTTGCAAGCAATGTGCAGAAAAAGATGAGAAACTGAGTGAGCAAGAAAAGATGAAAGAACAATTACTGTTCAATCTCAATTATGTGAAAGAGTCATATGACGTTTTAAACAGAACTGTAACTGGTCTACAAAAGACTAATTCAGAAAGAGAAGATGCGTTGACTATGATGAATGCTGTAATGATGACAAAGCAGAAGGCGATTAATCATTACATTGAAGAATGTGCAAAATTGCAGCGGGAGTTGGAAAATGAAAAGATAGAAAATGAAAGAATCAGACGGTTATTACAAAGTTATTCTAGTTCTGATTATCTCATTGATCGAATTTATCCAACTGTTGCAGGTTTTGAAGCATTTCAAAATGATGAGAAGCCAAAGAAGAAGGATACTGGTAAGAAGCAGAGTGTTAGTTATAACAAGTGTCCGCCTCCGATTTGGGAAGGGTATTCTCCTAGAAAACCGAATGAGGAGCAAGTCGAAAAGGCAGTCAATATAAAGTTAAAGTCCGATATAACCGATGAATTACCAGAAAACATTGACGTCGTTTTTACATCGTCTGACACTGATCAAGAGTCCGAGTTAATAAAAAAGATGGTCGATCAGGTGTTGGATAAAGATGAGGAATCTGAGTCAAAGTCCGAGTCTGGGTGATCAAGTTCGTCCGTCAAAAGTTCGAGTTCGTCAGTCAACAGTCAAAAGTCGTCGGATAAACGGGTTTACAATAAAGAATTCATGTTATCAAAATCTAATTTGAATGATGAATCAGTCAAAGTGGCATATACTTTGAAGGATTCAGACAAATTATATTCTGATGAGGAATTTCCAATAAGAAGTGTTAATTTTGAAATGATCAAAAAGGTTTTCAAACTAACAGAAATTAATATTTCTAAAATAAAAGATGTGAATCTTACTGAAAAACCTAAAAAATACACTTCAAGAGTTCAACAACGGTTAAACAAGAAAAAAGGTTACAGTTCTGGTTGTGGTTTTCAAAAGAAACCAAACCATAACGGTAATTTCAAAAAGAAAGGTTTAGGTTTTATTCCACCCGAAAATTATAAACATGAAAAAACTTCTAAAACAAATACAAAATTTGTTTCAGGGACAAGCTGTGAAGAGGAATCAAAAAGCTTATTGTGGAAGCAATCAAACAGAAAAGAAAATGTGAAGAATGAAGCTAATCAAAGAAAGGAGACAAGAACCTGTTACAAATGCAATGAAGTTGGTCACATTGCATGGAACTGTCCTAAAGCTACCAACATCAAACAGGAAGTCTCTAAAAAACTCAAAGAAAAAGTTGTTGAGAAAAATGAATCACCAACTGAAAAATTTAAATTTTTTGAAAATTCAACATATGAAGTTGGTGAATGTTCAAAAACAAGGTTTTATAAAAAGAGAGCTGAGCATGACAACCAAATGTGGGTTGTTAAAAAGTTTCATGAAGATGTAAAGAAGTTTTATGAGAAACTTGGCGATGAATCTGATTCCACAAAGTCAGACGAGCCACATGTTGAGGTTAAAGAAGAAAATTCAGTGCCTCCAATGGATAATGTCAATTTTCCACCATTGAGAGCTGAAAATTTTAAAAAAATTGGAAATGTTGAGATATCGAATCAATTCTATTCTGAGAAAAAAGAATTTGATGTTGAGAAAGTGTTTAATGGAAATGTTAAAAAGATTTTTGGGAAAATGGTTGAGGGAAAGGCCAAAGGGGTAAAAGTTTTTATGCAACAAAGAAAGCAACTTATTACCCAGGTGAAGTTGAGAAGGAAACATCCAAGTTTGGTGAAGCTTGGATGTCTGTTTTTCATAAGTGATAAGTATGACTTGCCGGAGCTCCCAGGTTGGTAAGTGTGGAGCAGGTATCGGCACATTTCTTGAGAAATTCACAGGATGGTAACTGTGATATTTCGACTTACAAGTGGTAAATCAGGGACATTAAGTTGTACTTGATTTTCTACAAGTGGTATGTGTTATTTGAATCTAAAATTGTTAAATTCTTACATGTGATTAAAGAAGAACAAGACAATATAATGAACCCCATGCCTACAAGTGGTAAAATCAACAAAACTTATTTTCCGGAAAAATCATTTTGGTTAAAACAAACTTAAGTGTTTTGAAATCATAATGGGAAATAGTTTGTTGTAAGGGGGAGTTCTGATTGTTTATGCTAAGTAGATGGCGATTTGAAGCGATTCGATATCAGATGTCATTTTACTTGTACAGTTTGTTTTCAAATTTCTTTAAATGTTTTTGCATTTTAGGGGGAGTAAGAATTTTTTCAGAAAATCCAAAAACATTAGAAAATTTGAAAAAGACAAAAACATGATAAAATACAAAATGAGTTTTGGTGTCGAAAAGAGGAAATGATAGTACATCAGTGGACAGTTACAGTATGCTAAAGAAATGTAATGTTTAAATAGCGTTAAACGGTCTCACTGATGATATGCCGATAGGTTTTTACACATTTAGTAAGCTTTTTCGGGATATAAACTTAAATTCAAACTTGCTTATTTCGTGGGGAACACTACTTGGATATATAGGTAACCCCTGAAATTTCGTTTGAAAGATCCCTCTTTCTGAGATACTAGGTCTTTATGCTCAGTGATATCTGGGGTATTATCCCGGGACTTCTGATTTTGCGGAAGCAATGGCCTAGTCCCCGGAGAATACTTTACGCTTGCTTGAAATATAGCCCACCCTCAGCATAAAAAAAATGATGAAACATTGAAAAATGCAAATCATGTGCTGTTGTAAAAAAGATCCTCTAAAGGGGACCCACCAAAAGTCGAAGCCGTCATCTCTCTGCTGAACGGAAGTTCTGACCTGAGCTCTCACGGTTCTTCACATTTAACCCCTTACAGATATCATCTGTAGTATATTCACCTGTAAGACTGAATATTGGGATCTGGATATGGGAGTATATTCAAGAAGTGGGACACATGAATGAGTTTAAGTTCTTAATACATCTAATTCATATCCTGAATCAGTTGAAATTTGTGTGAAAATTTTAGTGGATCAGTATATCGGCAATCTAAGTGAATTGTTTAATTCTTATTGTGTAACTAAGCTCAAAGGTACTTGTGATTTGTCAAAAACTGATATGATCCTCTTACACAAACTCACAAAAATATTGTATGTAAATATTTCTTTTCTGCATTTCATTTCATTCAAAAATTCAAAAAGATTTTCAGTGTGTTTTAGCATAAAATTTTGAAAAATTCAAAAAGATTTTCGTCAACTGATGTTGGAGAGCTGATTTTCAAAATTCCAAGTGCTAAACATGATGAGCATGTGATGAGGGGGAGTTTGTGTTTAAATGAGAAAAGATTTTGAATTTGTGTATACAAGTGGTACATCAGAGTTTAAAATTGTTATATTCATATCTACTTCACAATAAAAGTTGTATTGTTAAAAGAATTCTAGTAGTAATTTCTAAATTCGTCAAGTTGAAAATTTGAGAAATTTATTGTGGGGTAGAGTATGTGCAGGTTAGCCAGGTTTCAGATCCTGATTCTAAGTAGAAGGTGAGCCAGATCACGATTCTGATCCTGTGAAATTCTTTGAAGATCAACATCCAAGGATTATTTGTTTGAGGGGGAGTATGTTGATGCTGAAGAAGAGAGTAAAAAGAAAATTGAAGAAGTTGTACATTGTTAGATACTTCAGAGAGGAGTATTCAGACTGATAAAGACTGAAGACGTTGAAGACTCGACACTTACGACTCGTCAATATCCGAGGGGGAGTCTGTTGGTGCATACGTCTGTCGATTTCGTCTTGTATCGAGTCTTGCATTATTCAGGGCACGAAGATCGAGAAATTAAGTAAAATGGCTAATTCCGCTTGAGATGGCTAATTCCGTTTGAAGGAATCTTCAAGTAATTCCGCACGGAATTATAATGTAATTCCGTGTGAAGATGTTAATTCCGTTTCAATGTTTAATTTCGTTTGTATGTGATTCCGTTTGAGCCTGTTCAAACGGAATTAGGTGAGTCTATAAATAGAGGTTGGTCCGTGTCATTTAAAACGGAATTAGGTTGTGGTTTTCCGATGACGAAGCTCTGTCGAAGTGTCTACAGACTTGTAATTGTTACCAGATCAATAGAAAGACAGTTAAAAGTGATATTCTAGCTAAATCACACACAATACGTTTGTTTCCGCCTTTCATATTGTGTAGAACGCCTCTGAACGACTCGTTTCAGGTCCGAACACGATCCTACACCATTTCCACATAGGGATCTCGGGTTGCACAAGTAAGCCAGATGGGCGTTGATGCTCAGCCTTGACTTTCGAACAAGTCAGGCATTTCGAAACGTAGACAGCGATATCTCTTTTCATACCCGGCCACCAGTTGTTGTAGCGCATTTCCTGGTACATCTTATCAGCATCGGGATGAATGGAATATCGCGATTTGTGGGCTTCGTCTAGCAGAATCTGTCATAAATTGGTACGCTTAGAAATCCAAATTCGGTCTAGATAATGGAATATACCATTCGATTTATTCACTAGTTGTTCGCCATTATTGAGAATCCTTTTTCTTCAAGGTGCGTTCGGTAAAACAAGAATGTTGGGCATCACAGATAAGAGCTTTGAGATTGTGCTTGGCTTGAGTATTACGAACGCTATGCAAATAGCTTCGCCGACTAAGAGCATCTGCAACGACGTTTGCTTTGCCTGGGTGGTCACGAATCTCACAGTCGTAATCGTTGAGGAGTTCAACCCATCGGCGTTGGCGCATATTCAGCTCTTTCTGGTTAAAGATGTGTTGCAGGCTCTTGTGGTCAGTGAAGACCATATACTTGGTACCGTAAAGGCAGTGTCGCAAGAATCGCGAGAAATCGAGAGAAAAGAGGGCTGGAACATGCTGGTCGGACGAGAGAGCTGTCACATCATGAACAGTGATGTGACAGGGCTATTTATAGATTGCCAAAAGAGGAAAGTCGATGCAATGAAGTGTGACAAAAGGCGGTTCGATCGAATGGCCATCCGATCAGATGGTAATCCGGACGGATATGTCGCAACCCCCGTCCCCTACTTACCTAGGAATGGGCGGCCGCAGCCAGATTCATTGGTATCGGTGTTTATCAATTTGGCATTGGAAATTACATCAGGATCGTAGTTAGGAAATATTTGACCAGAGTAAAATACCACATTTTTATAATATAAACACATGGGAAATTCCCAAGTTTCAAGTACACACATTTTCATAGGGATAAACCCTATTTTATTTAAATAAAAACATCTCTTTATTTAGGTAACTTTTATAGCCACTTTTCAAAGCCTTCAGTGTTGTCCAGCTGGCTTCTAATTAGCTTTCACATTTTGTTACCTGAAACGCGTTTAAAAACATTTTGTCAGTGGGAAATACTGGTGAGTGAATCCCAGTTTAATCATGACAAGTAAAACCGTTTACAGCATTGAGGGCGGTCGCACAATTACATTTGTTTATTTTTCTATCTTAATTACCACCCACGGTACTGTCAACCTGACTTGTGGTCATGTTACTACTCACAGTGTAGTAACAAATTTTGTATATAAAACCCCAACATACCGACGATAATTGTAGAATACAAATACTCAATCACTGTTTAATATAATGTAAAACATTTGAGGTTTAAAAAAAACAGTTTGCAAAAAGGTTCACAAAAAAGAGATTACTCACATTGCTATCTTAGGGTTTTCCTTTGTGATTTCCTGGTGATTATCTATTAATTACACAATGCACACGCGTTAGTATAATAACACAATATTTACATTAGTAATACCCTCCCTGAGACAGAATTCCAACGACTACGTCGGGCAGAAACACGACAGCCGTTACGGAACCCTAGATCAATCGGACAGCTTATCTCATACGTAACCGGGGGTTAAAATACTTACAACGAGGCAGAACTTCGTTACTTAGGGGGTATAATGCCCAGAAATTATGTATACTATACAGATTTGAGAGAGAATTCTAAAAGTTTGAGCGAGTTGGGACTGAGGCCGATGCTCCTAATTTATAGGAGCTGATTTGGGGTTTCTCGCAGCTCGTGTAGGAAACAGCCAAGGGCTTCGCGGCCCGCGACGTAGGCTGGGTAGGCCCTAGCCTGGACCAGTCACTGATCTAGCTTCAACACGCGGTTGACACGTGGCAGCACCGGGATGCGCCCTGGTGACTAGCTGTCGCGGCCCGCCAGGAACCATTAAAAATTGTTTTTATTTTATTTTTAATTATATATGGTATTTTAGGCTCAGTTTTCGTATACGGGGTGTATTTTTAGGACGTATAGGGACATTTTAAATATTTTAGGGGTGTTAAAAATAATTTTGGAGGGTTGTTATATCCTCCCCACCTTGTTTTAGAACTCGTCCTCGAGGTCTACTGAAATAAGTGTGGGTATTTCCTTTGCATCTCTGGTTCAAGCTCCCAAGTGTATTCTGGTCCTCTCTTGGAATCCCATTTTACTTTGACTAGAACCAATCTTTTGTGTTTGAGATTCATGACCTTTCTGTCTTCAATCTGTAGAGGCTTCTCTACAAATTTAAGCTTTTCATTTACCTCTATGTCCTTAAGAGGCACTACTAATGATTCATCGGCTAAACACTTTTTTGAGATTAGATACATGAAATACATCATGTATTCCTGCCATTTCCTTTAGCAGTTGTAGCTAATAAGCTACAGGTCCTATTTTTCTAATAATCTCAAAAGGTCCAACATACCTGGGGCTTAACTTTCCCCTTTTGATGAATCTGACTACTCCTTTCCAAGGAGAGACTTTCAATAACACCTTGTCTCCTACCTGAAATTCCAACGGCTTTCGTCTGTTATCAGCATAACTTCTCTGTCGATCGCGTGCTGCTTTCAATCTTTCCTTGACTTGAACAATCTTGTCCATTGTTTCTTGTACTATCTCAGGTCCAGATAATTGTTTTTCTCCAATTTCTGCCCAACAGACTGGAGTTCGGCACTTTCGTCCATAAAGTGCTTCGAATAGTGCAGCATTGATACTTGTATGATAGCTGTTATTGTAAGAAAATTCTATTAAGGGTAAGTGATCGTCCCAATTACCTCCAAAATCAATTACACAAGCTCTGAGCATATCTTCCATTGTCTGAATTGTTCTTTCGCTTTGTCTTTCCGTTTGAGGATGATAAGCGGTGCTTAGATTTAGCTTGGTTCCCATGGCTTTTTGAAAACTTGTCCAAAAATGAGAGGTAAAATGGTTATCTCTATCAGAAACAATTGATAAAGGAATTCCATGTAACGAAACTATTTCATTTACATATAACTTAGCTAACTGTTCCATACTAAAGGTTTCCTTCATGGGTAGGAAATGAGCTGACTTAGTTAGCCTATCTACAATTACCCAGATTGTATCATTACGTTTTCTTGTTTTGGGTAATTTGGTAATGAAATCCATTGTTATCAATTCCCATTTCCAAATTGGCATTTCTAACTGCTGCAATAAACCTGAGGGTTTCTGATGTTCAGCTTTAACTTGCGAACAAGTTAGACACTTAGAAACATAAGCTGTTATATCCTTCTTAATTCCTATCCACTAAAAATTCTTTCTTAAGTCCTGATACATCTTATCACTTCCAGGATGCATCGTATACTTAGACTTATGGGCTTATTCTAATATACGGTGGCGTAGGTTTCCTAATTTGGGCATCCACATTCTTTTCTTATGGAATCTCCAAATTCCATCTATTCCCTGTTCTAGTTCCTTAATCATTCCTTTCAATTTTTCAATATCATCTTTGATTACCGATTCTTGTGCTTTTCTAATCTGTTCATTTAAGTCTACTTGTAGGTTTAATTTAAGAGAACGTACTCTTTTTGGTTTCTCGTGATACTTTCGACTTAAAGCATCAGCAACTACATTTGCCTTTCCTACATGATACTCGATATTACAATCGTAATCAGTAAGTATCTCCATCCAGCGTCTTTGTCTCATGTTTAACTCCTTTTGTCCGAAGACATACCTTAAACTCTTATGATCGGTGAAAATGGTAAACTTACTACTGTAAAGGTAATGTCTCCAAATTTTAAGAGCAAAAATTATAGCTCCTAATTCTAAATCATGGGTTGAATAATACTCTTCATGATTCTTAAGTTGTCTAGATGCATAGGCTATAACCTTTTGACGTTGCATCAACACACATCCATAACCTAACTTAGAAGCGTTACAATAGACTACAAAGTCTTCAGTTCCTTCTGGTAACGCTAATATAGGTGCGTTGGTTAATCTTTGCTTAAGAATTCTAAAGGCTTCTTCTTGTTTTGGTCCCCATTCAAACTTAACGGATTTACAGGTTAACTTAGTTAAAGGAATGGCTATTCTATAAAAATCTCGAATAAATCTTTTATAATAACCGGCCAATCCTAGGAGACTTTTAACCTCGGTTGGTGACTCAGGGGTTTTCCATTTGGTAATTGCCTCAATTTTTTTTAGGGTCCACATGAATTCCTTCATGATTGACTAAATGCCCAAGGAACTGTACTTCTTCTAGCCAAAATTCACACTTCGAAAACTTTGCATAAAGCTTTTCTTTTCTTAATAAACTTAGAAGTGCGTGCAAATGCTTTGCATGTTCTTCTTTGCTCTTAGAGTAAATAAGAATATCATCTATAAAGACAATTATGAATTTATCCAAATATGGCTTACATATTTGGTTCATCATGTCCATAAATGCGGCTAGGGCATTGGTTAGACCGAATGGCATGACAGTAAATTCATAATGACCATACCTTATTCTAAATGCGGTCTTAGGAATGTCCTCTTCCTATACCTTCAATTGATGATATCCTGAGCGTAAATCGATTTTCGAGAAAAATCGAGCTCCTTGCAATTGATCAAACAAATCATCGATTGTCGGTAATGGGTACCGATTTTTAATCGTGACTTTGTTCAATTCACGGTAATCAATGCACATTCACATTGACCTGTCTTTCTTTTTAACGAATAAGATTGGTGCTCCCATGGTGATGAGCTTGGCTGTATGAATCCTTTTTCCAACAGTTCGTCTAACTGTTTCTTTAATTTTTGCATTTCAGCTGGTGCCAAGCGGTAAGGTGCCTTGGCAATTGGTGCTGTTCCTGGTAGCAGATGAATTCTGAATTCAACTTCCCTGTCTGGCGGTAGTCCTGGTAGCTCTTCGGGAAACACGTCTGAAAATTGGGATACTACAGAAATATCTTTCAATTATTTTCCTTTAGTGTTAGTGATTATGGAAATCAGATACACTTGTGATCCTTTTCTTACATAACTGGCTGTTTTCATCATAGAGATGAATTTCGTAGATCTAGATGGCTTATCTCCTTTAATTGTGATCTTTTCACCCTTTGGTGAATTTACTTGGATTGACTTTTGATCACATAAAATACTGGCTTTATTGGCGATTAGCCAATCCATTCCTAATACAACATCAAATCCTACCAGATTCATTGGATAAAGGTTTGCATTGGATAAAGGTTTGCAATAAACTTTTGATTTAAAAATTATATTATTGCTCCCTGCAAGATTTCGGTAATCTTAATGCTTTCCCCATTTGCTGTTTCTACTAGACATTCTTGTGGGAGTTTAGTTAATGGTTGATTGAGAAGTTTTCAAAATGAAGTATTAATAAAACTTTGGTTCGCACCAGAGTCAAATAATACTTTAGCAAAAATATCATTAACTAAAAACGTACCGGTGATCACATCCGGGATCATCTTTGCTTATTCTGCGGTGAGAACAAATGCCCTAGCATTTTTAGTATTCTTGTTGTTCATGGCTAGAGCTAGTTTCGGACAGTGTGGCTTGATGTGACCTTTTTCTCCACAGTTGAAGCACACTCTATTACTGGGTTTCTTCCTACAATCTTCTTCCTTGTGTCCTGGTATCTTGCAGAAATTGCAGTAGGTGGAGCATTTTCCTGAATACTTCTTCTTACAGGCCTTGCAGTAAGGTGCGGAGGTAGAACCTACGTTTTTCTCACGGTTAGAATTTCCATAGCGGAATTCCTGGGTAAGCCTTTGAGCTAGGTTCCTCCTCTGATCCTCTTCTCGCGTACGTATTAATTCATCAGTCAAGGTGTTTGCTAGTTCTACAGCTTCTTCTATAGTTTGGGGTCTAGCTGCCTTGACCACATGCCTAATCTCACTGATTAATCCCCAGATGTAACGGGAGATTAATACAGGTTCTGGTGATGCAAGGGTTGGCACTATTCTAGCATATTCAAAGAATAAAGTAGTATAACCCTTACTATCTACTCCAGTCATTTTAATGTTTAAGAACTTATTTGCTATCTGTTCTTTTTCATTGGGAGGGAAGAATTTCCTTTCCACCATGTTTTTAAATTCCTCCCAATCCATATTATAAACCCTGTCACTTCCTCTAGACTGGAGGATAGTGTTCCACCATTCTAATGCTGAGTTTTTAAACAGATTGGAGTCAAACATTATCTTATCCTCTTCTGCGCATTTGCTTATTTTCAAGACTGCCTCAGTCTTTTCTATCCAGCGTAGAGCTGCAACGGCCCCTTCATTGCCCGAGAATTCCATTGGTTTACAAGACCAGAATTCCTTATAAGAACAACCATAAGACATGGTTCTTCTTCTTTTTGGAATGGGCACCTGAAGTATTGGTCCATTATTTACGTTATGTTCTGGTTCAGTAGGTCGTTTACTGCCATTATTACTTTTATTATCCGCTTCCTTAACCGTTTTGATAATATATGGCATTGCGTCTAAAATTCCTTGTGCCACTATGTGTTGGATGGCACTGTTATCCACTTGGTTTCCATTATTATTGTTACTCTGGTTATCGTTATTTTGGTTTTCTTGGTTCACTTCGTTGTCCATCTGAATTTTAAACATTTACCACATATTAATATCACAAGACAATCTCTAATACAAATAATCTCATCACAAGCATATTGATCCAAAATCTTCGTCATTGCGACCTTTACTCTATTTTATATATTATGCGTCTAGTACAAACTGGAACTAAAATCTAAAATTACAATACTATTATGCATCCGTAGCTATTGTCTAGATTTTTTTTCAAACATACACACATATTATATATATATATATATTACTACTATTGATAGGGGTTCATCCAAAAGTCTATATTACGCTCGTCATATTTCTAGACGAGTCGTTCCCCTATTTGTCTCATCCTCTCACTTCCTTCTAAAATCTCCTCACCAAAGGTTCGGAGTTCTTGCACATTCTCTATGCTCATGGGTGGTGCGGGTGCTGGTATTGGGTTTGGGAACTGGGGCATGGGTTCTTCGTAAGGGTAAGGGTTTTCAAGAATTTCCCTAATGTATTGATCATTATCATAATAGGGGTCTAGTGGGTCCAAGTCTGGGTAAGCTGCTAGGTTTGGCATGTGTTCCTCTGGTATTGGGTAGCGTTGTTGGTAATCCCTATGGTCATCAAACCATGGGTCATAGTCTGGGTCTGAGGGATAGGGTGTTGGTACTCTAGGGATCTCAGCTGGATCAAAAGCAGGTGCTGGGATTTGGTTTTCTGGGTTGGCTTCAATTTCCATTGGTTGTGTGGGAAACAATGGTAAGGACTGGGGTGCTATGAGTTGCTCAAGATTCGGGTCTGCAGCTGTAGTTGCTAAGATATGAAAATTTGCTAGACTCCTATTGAGCATATCCTGAGTGTGAGCATTCGTTTCTCTTTTAGCGGCTGCTAAAGCTCGCTGTTGTTGTAACTTTTTCATCCTTTTTCTACGTTCATGCGCCCCTCTGCTGAACCATCCTCTCTTCTTGAGAGGGAATGGCTTTTCAGATTGGGCCTTGAACACGAATATCCCGTCTTCAGTATCAGCCGAATACCCTGAGAGGGTAGGCTGTGAAGAGGTGCATTCGTTCCTAGGTGAGCTGGACAACTGACGGTAAGCGTCTGAAGGTCCTTGGTCGCTCATACTGTAAACTAACAAATTGTCAAATAACACACAACAATAATATACATATATGCACGTATTCATGTAAATTATTTCCTAACATATTGAATAATATTTTGGTGTCAGCAGAACACTTGAATAAGTGGCTTTAGCTCTTATACCACCTTCTGTCGTAACCCCCGTCCCCTACTTACCCAGAAACGGGCGGCCGCGGCCAGTTTCAGTGGTATCGGTGTTTATCAATTTGGCAGCGGAAATTACATCAGGATCGTAGTTAGGAAATATTTGATCAGAGTAAAATACCACATTTTTATAATATTAAACACATGGGAAATTCCCAAGTTTCTAGTACACACATTTTCATAGGGATAAACCCTATTTTATTTAAATAAAAACATCTCTTTATTTAGATAACTTTTATAGCCACTTTTCCAAGCATTCAGTGCTGTCCAGCTGGCTTCTAATTGGCTTTCACATTTTGTTACCTGAAACACGCTTAAAAACATTTTTTCAGTGGAAAATACTGGTGAGTGAATCCCAGTTTAATCAAGACAAGTAAAACCGTTTACAACATTGAGGGCGGTCGCGCAATTACATTTGTTTATTTTTCTACCTTAATTACCACCCACGGTACTGTCAACCTGACTTGTGGTCATGTTACTACTCACAGTGTAGTAACAAATTTTGTATACAAAACCCCAACATACCGACGATAATTGTAGAATACAAATACTCAATCACTGTTTAATATAATGTAAAACATTTGAGGTTTAAAAAAAAAACAGTTTGCAAAAAGGTTCACAAAAAGGAGATTACTCACATTGCTATCTTAGGGTTTTCCTTTGTGATTTCCTGGTGATTATCTATTAATTACACAATGCACACGCGTTAGTATAATAACCCAATATTTACATTAGTAATACCCTCCCCGAGACAGAATTCCAACGACTACATCGGGCAGAACCACGACAGCCATTACGGAACCCTAGATCAATCGGGCAGCATATCTAATACGTAACCGGGGGTTAAAATACTTACAACGAGGCAGAACTTCGTTATTTAGGGGGTATAATGCCCAGAAATTATGTATACTATGCAGATTTGAGAGAGAATTCGAAAAGTTTGAGCGAGTTGGGACTGAGACCGATGCTCCCAATTTATAGGAGCTGATTTGGGGTTTCCCGCAGCTCGCGTAGGAAACAACCAAGGGCTTCACGGCCGACGACGTAGGCTGGGTAGGCCCTAGCCTGGCCCAGTCACTGATCTAGCTTCGATGTGCGGTTGACACATGGCAGCACCGGGATGTGCCCTGGTGACTAGTTGTCGCGGCCCGCGTAAGACGAAGAGGTGGTCTTCGCGGCCCGCCCGGAACCATTAAAAATTGTTTTTATTTTATTTTATTTTTAATTATATGTGGTATTTTAGGCTCGGTTTTCGTATACGGGGTGTATTTTTAGGACGTATAGGGACATTTTAAATATTTTAGGGGTGTCGAAAATAATTTTGGAGGGTTGTTATAGGATGACCATTCGATAAAATGGTCATTCGATCGGATGGCGGGTGCGAGTTGGTTTCGACGTTTCATTTCGTGCGTTGAGCGTTGTGATGCGTTGCGAATCAGCGATGCGATAGTATCACCCATTAGTTACACAAATAACCTAACTATTAAATACCATAAATATAATCCTTGAATCTCGAGTTTGCGATGAGATTGCATTGCGATTGCGTTTGCGATTAAACACCTCAACATAAACATAACATGCGCAAGTAACACATAATAGCACACACACGTAAAACAATATCCATAACCTATAATTCGAGTAGCGATGCGATAGCGATGCGATTTAGTGATAAGTTGATTAGCGATTAAACTGTGATTAAATAGCGATTCATTAACAAGTACTCCACATAATATAACTAAAGCAAATTAAATTAGAGTATCGATTAGAAGTCGAGAAGTACAATCAGTAATTACGCAAGGAGTGACAGATCGTAATTAGCAATCTTTTCTTCCTTTGACTTTGACTTTGACTTGTACTTTGACTTTCAAAAGTCGGGTTGTTACATCAATCTCTTGACAGCTTAGAGTCGTCAAAAGAGTTACGCCGATAAATGCCGCAAGCCCCTGAGTTCGAAGTTGGTGATCACGTACTCCTAAAGGTTTCACCTTGGAAGGGGGTGATCCGATTCGGCAAGAAAGGAATGCTAGCGCCTCGATACGTTGGACCCTTTAAGATTCTGGAAAGAATTGGCAAAGTTGCCTACAGACTCGAATTACCAGAGGAACTCAGCAACGTACACCAGACTTTCCATGTTTCGAACCTCAAAAAGTGTCTAGCCGAAGAGAATTTGCATGTTCCTCTTGAGGATCTAGAAGTGGACGAAACATTACACTTCGTGGAAAAGCCAGTAGAGATCATGGACCGAGAAACCAAGAAGCTCTGACGCTCACGCATTCCTATAGTGAAGGTTCGCAGGGAAGGAAAACGCGGCGCCGAGTTCACTTGGGAACTCGAGAGTGATATGAAAACTAAATATCCACATCTCTTCGTTACGCCTATGCCTTAATTTCGGGACGAAATTCCCTAAAGTAGGGGAGGCTGTAAAAACCCGACTTTCCAAGTCAAAGTCAAAGTACAAGTCAAAGTCAAAGTCAAGGTCAAGTCATGATATTATTCAGATCTGTCATTCCTTGCTAAATTATTGCTTGTACTCTCGAGATTCATCGAACGATATGTTGGTTAACAATTTTAAACGATATTTTAAACTATGATTTACTACTAACGGAAGTAACAATGCGATAAACGCAGAAATCACAACTAAACGCTATTTTACTAAATGCTATCACATCGCAATCTCATCGCAAACTATTGGTATTGTTTCTGTGTGTGATTATGTGCTTTACTTGTGTGTGCCTTGTATATGTTTTGAGATGTTATTCGCAAACGCAATCGCAACTCTATCGCAACGCAATCTCATCACAAACTCGAAACGCAGATTTACTTTTATGCTTTTTGTGTAACTACTTGATTAATACTATCGCATCACTTACTTGCAACTATCATAAACACAACGCAACGCTCAGCGCACAAAACGAAAGTCGAAAAACTAAATCGCACAAGTCAACTTATCAAATGACCATACGGTCGAATGATCATCCGACCGGATGACCATCCGATAGAATGGCCATCCGATCGACTGGCCTTCCGACCCTCGCACTTGCACCGCCTTACTCACCTCTCAGCCTATAAATACTCACCTATCATATCATCAGTGGCTGATGTGACAGCTCTATCCGACCCAACTCGTTCCAACTCGTTCTAAGGCACTTTTCTCTCGATTCCAAGCAATTCCGTAAGTATTTCACCCTAAATCTTGTACTTCCATCATCAGCACACACTTTCTCATCATCTTCTCCACTGAAATCACTACTTTTCACCATGAAATCACCAGATTTTGACTGCTTTAAGGTGACGTCATCTCGGTTTTTTATGAACACTGAAGTGTGACAGACCTTGTCGTCCTGATCAGTCAAAAACCCAATTAACCTAGGTAGCTAGGGTAAGTCGAGTATCGTATCCACGAAGAACATGTGGTCAGTATTGTATGACCTGTTCGATTAGTTAGACTATTTACAAAAATGTACAAAGTAACTATGAAGCTTGCTAAATTTCTTTAAAATTATGTTTGAAAGTGTGAACCAACAATGTGATTCCAATTGGTTTGTAGAAAATGATTTAATGATGTTATTTAGAATGAAGAATATCAAAACGGTAATTAAAATGTATTTGTGAACACTATTTAGAAAATAATCACACCCGGGTTTCGGATTATTTAATATCTAGGGCTATCCAACATGAATGGTTTGACTATGTTATGAACATCAATGACTTCTTGAGTTTGTTAATTTGAAATCCTAATCTTAGACATCAACAATCGTCTATCATACGCAACTGGTGCAAGATAACCATCACAATATGAGACAATAGTATGCTTTATTAATCAAGAACACAGAAACCAAACCCTAGCATAAATCACAACTTAATGGTAGCAATCATCTCTCAACGCCAATGTTGCAAGAAAACTTAACAATTTCGAGTTCAAAGCAATACCAACAAATGATTCACACATCAAAATATTACAAAATGTTTATATCAAACCAAAACATGAAAAACAAACCCTAGAAACTCACAATCTTTCACCCGGGATGATCTTGGGGAAATTAGCCACCCATGGTATATGATTGATCTTCAAAATGTGATGGAATGTGATAATGGATGGGTTAAATCTTCAAGAATCTCCTAGAAGACTCCCAAAATAGCCTATCAGAACCCCCCAATTCGTATGTGTTAAGACTAACATGAATGATACTTTTCCTTAGTCAAAAAGGGCATTTTTACGATTTTGTAACTGATGAGGGACGCATTATGTATCCTCATGGACACATTATGTATCCCTACTCTGAAATCCACACTTTTATGTGCCCTCTATTGCATCCCAAATGAAGTAACTTGCGTTCTCATCCCATGTTTTCTCCTTTCTTTTCAAAACCACTCTTGATTACTTCCATATGCCTCCATGTGCTTCCCATTTCTCAGTTAGCTACCGAAATGCTCTTTTTAAGCTCTGGTAAGTTCCTAAATGCATCATTTCCTTGTCACCTTCATTCCAAAGCTCGTAAAGCTTCCAAAATAAACCTTAAACCTATCAAGGCCTGCAAAATACAAACCATCTCAAAGTAGGGTATTCTAAACCTCAATTTCACACAAGTTGATATAACTAAACACATTAAGCTTTGGAAATTTACCAACCCATCAAAATGTGACCTCATCTCATCAAAGTTTGTCCAGATCTAAAGCATTTCAACACTGTTTTACATAAATCTCAACGAGATTCAACAATCTATTGGGATTGAACCCTATCAGATGAACAGATAATCAAAGCCAAAACTGGATCAGAGCAGTGGATCCAGAATAAGCAAAAGTTTATATTCAAATCTCTCCCCTTGAATGTGGTTTCAACATCTGCTGACCTCCAAACTACTGATCTTTACTAACTGCTGACCTACAACTGCTGTCCAAGTCAAAGACTGATGGAAATCTAAAGCTCCGCTGATTCAATCTACTGCTATGGGTCAAGCTCTGCTGATCATGACAAGTACTGCTGGGTTCACATCAGTGGAAGGATGCAGCAGTAGTTTAGTTTATATTATGATATGTAATGTACAACAGTAGTTAGCATAACAGTGGTTGTATAGATCAGATGTTAGAGTTTGTTAGGAGTGTTGGTACACTTTATGTGGGCGCGACTCGACTCGACTCGATTCATTTTGGTTCGACTCGGTTAGGTCCGGCTCAAGCCCGACGTCACGACATTCCTCAGTCGTGCGCCCCAGAGTTCGACACGCGAAGCATGGAGCGCCGCAAGCCAAGTCCCGTTTACACATCATCATGATGATGTCATGATGATGTCATAACATTGACTAAATGGAAGTTGTCAACAAAACAATGCATCTGGGCCGTAATTATATGTTGGGCCGAAGACTTGTTTGTGGGCTTTGACTTTCAGTTGGGCTCATATTGTAAACGACGAAACAAGAATTATATGAATATGTATGTCGACGAAACAGAAAGTGTTTCGTCGACTTTAGTGTTTCGTCGTGGCCTCTATGCGTGTAACAACCCTCATTAAAAGTCCTATTTATTTTATTATTTTATCCAATAGGAAACCCTAATTGAGACACCCAAGTGATTCTGCACAAACCCTAAAATTTTCAGAACAATCAGAATCAGGATCAGGGCCCCTAAAACTCAGGGGGGGTAAAACCCTAGTTACGATTATCCATATATCTCGTTGTCAAATTCGAAATTTAAAAATCCGTCGACTCAGCAGGCCTACACCCACACGTGGCCACCCTATAGCGAAAATATGACCCTTACGGACCGTAAGGGTTGAGTCTTACGGTCCGTAAGCAATGTCAAAATTGTGTATAAATACCAGGAGTTGGGACTTGAATTCTGCAATTGGAACGACGATAAAATTCGACTCAGGCGCTGAGATATCGTCCAAATACTCTAAAAACACACACGAATCACTAATTAGTATAGCGGGGTGCTGCTACGATGCCGGGTATTAACTCAATCGCTGCTACGATTCAATGTCCGATAGATAGAAACAAACCGGATGGATGTTTTAGTACTATCCTTTGTCATTAGTCGTGATTCCGACCGGATGTTTGAGTACCACCCGAATTCGGGGAATACTCTGTCATTCGTTGTGAATCCGATGGATGTTTAAGTGATTGCACTTTATCATTCGTTGTGAGGGTTTTAATCTCGTGAGTTATCGTAAATGCTGTATTAAGTTACCTACCTAGTTCGTGTGCACTAGGTTACAAGACTAATCAATAGGCTAAGCTCTGCCTGTATAAATCTGCAATCTATCAAGGCTTATCTGTAGACTAAACTTTGCCATTAGGAATCTGCATGCTTATAATGTGAGTCATTCTCTTTTTATCAACTATTTTACAATACCTCAAATTATTTCAAAAGTTATAATTACAGGGACTAAGTCGTGGATATCTTGAATCACTGGCTAGTGGGGTATTGTGCACATTACTAATTTTCTCCCAGTTAGGTTCATTGACCTACTAGGGATAATCATCACTATTTAGGTTCATTGACCTAATAGTGGTATGACCATCGTCACCATTGTGACACTGCGCCAGATAAAAATAAGATAGAAGCCATTGTAATCGCTCTTATGCTGTAATTTATAACAATGTTTTATAGTTATACTTTGCAGTGATTAAGTCTTTGCCAATCTTTAAGAAGCAAATGTAAAAACTCTTAATGCTGTAAATTATAACAAATATGTTTTAATTAAAATGAATGAACTCACCAGTATTTCCTGCTGACAAAACCTTTTTAAAACGCGTTTCAGGTAATTACAATAGATTGGAGTAAGAGATGGATACGACACTGAAAGGCATCAAGAAGTGGCTTATTTATTAATTAAATCAAAATTAAGAAATATTGTTTTATGTAATAAAATTTAACTTTATTAAAGCTACCTTTGTAAAACATGGATTTATTCCACCTATTTAATAAATAAAAATCCGGTGTTTCTAAAACTCTGATATTTTCCCTAACTCATGGTCCTGATGAAATTTCCGCTGCAACGTTTTCAAAATAATCACCGGTACCACCGGGGCTGTTCGCGGCTCCCGATTCCGTCCAGGGTGGGTCGGGGGCCGTGACAGAAGGTGGTATCAGAGCCACTGCTTCAAGCCTTTAGGTGTTGTAATAATAATACCTAAGTTTATATAAAAGAGTTAGGAGATTGTTATTAACTGGTAGCACACATGATAACATTTAGACTTGAACTTAAGAAAAGATGCTTTAGTATAAACTTCAAGATAAGCTAAGTACTTGTGTAAATAAAGTATGATGGGTTTTGATATACCATAAGAATGGTAATTAGAATATTGCAAGATATGATAAATAAGCAAGAATTAATAGTAATTATTGCTTATTGATATTACTTGGTCTAGAATAAGATATGTTACGGGAATACAAGTTTCCTTGATTCTGGATAAAAGCCCTAATTAAAGAGGCACTTTTAAAAATACTATTTATGGGAAATAGAAAATTTTCTCCGGCAAGACTGGGTATGGTGTAATAGACTCTCCAGTTTGTCCGGATATACTGGGATTACCTCTCCGGCGCGAACCGGATAAGACGGGGTATATAATATGTCAAACAAGTGACAAGATTTCCCTAAATAGTATCATGATCTGATATCTGACCTGTTTTTGGAAATATGAATCTGTTAAATACATTGACCTTATAGAAGGTATGTATATTACAGCATGTGAAATATATGATTATATAGATATGTATATCTATAAGAAATTCCAAAAGTCAATTAGAAATAAAGCACAAGCATCTGTGTCTAGATTTCTTTATTAGGAATCTCTTTTCCGATATCAAACATTATTTCGTTTGATCATTTACCTTGTAACTTGAGCGACAATAATAACAATGGAAACCCATTAAGTTGGGACACCATCAAAAGTATAAGAATTTCCAATACATTACCATAACTATTAACGCAAGTAAGAAACATGTAAAGTTGTGCTAGAGCACAAGAAAACACATGAAACTTAAAAATTATACGACCATAAACTTTAAAAGTATATCACACATGATTTTCAAGGCAAGACCTTTGGAAAATATAAATTGGGCACGATGACACCAATGCTAATTCCGTTAGCAGAAGAACTACTACTCAAAAAGAAGCACTTTACCACACGATCCTATAAATGACATGAATCTCGTTGAGGTACGTTGAAACAAAATTTTTACAACCATCGGTGCACAGTCTAATCAGAGTCATAATTATTATCACTGCAAAAAGGAGTCACATACCTTTGCAAAATTCCCTATTTCATTTTATTCGACATTCCCTGGTAATGTCACTTAACAACGGTTATCACAAGAAATTCCAGATAAAGTTCTTATATTTCTTTCATTGAAATTCTGACTTTTGCATATAATAAATTAACTTTCGTATTTCTACTTCCCCTAATAGTCATCATACCATGAGGATTTCTTTCATAGTAGCGAATATTGATCTATTTTATTTCCTGGTAAATTCACACATTACATATGCACTATTTGTTGCGCATGTGATTCATTTGATTTATAAAGACCACTGGAGGGCTTTATTCCGATTTGTTATTTTATCCAAACTCAAATATCATTTCGCTTTTTGTACTGTGAATCGCATTATTGCAAAACAATAACTCCTTGATATCGAGTCAATAAATTTCTTGAAAAACTTAAATTTTCTTTGGCATACATAGTTTCTATAGTGACCATGTCCGAACTTTCTTATTAAAACTTATTTTCAAATTATTTGACTTGCTCACATTACATATTCATTTCAAAATCCTATATGATGGATGGAAGCTATCATATTCAAAATAGTCCCAACAAGCACTTCATTTGTTTTGAACCATAATAGGCTTGTTTAAATCTTCGACTTCATTGAATCATTTCTTTAATCACGATCACCTTGTACTGACGTTTTCACAAAATTTAAAGCTTGCACTAATCTCGTTTATATATATCATATACGGATTTAATTATTTATTTAATTATATATATTAAATTGCTTTGTTGATAAAAGCCATCTTAACACAAATCATGTGATAAGATAATGATACACAAATTCTTGTTATATTTCAGTATATCTCTTACAACATCAATCGAGTCTTTCATGATAATTATTGCTTTAACAATCTTCAATAGAAAAACATTATATAAAATTAATTATATATGGAAACTTACATAAGTGATTACCTAATTTATAAAATAGTATTACTATATTCTTATTAAACCATTGAGGTAAAGAATTTATATATAGGTATAAAATTTTGTTTGAGGTATACTCCCATTTAAATTTATGTTTAAGTTATTTAGTACTGATAATTAATATTATTAGTAATAATATATTAATAATAGTAGTGTTAGTATTATTTTTAATACTAGAGTTATTGTCAAGGGCAGGTATTGAATAGCCTAGCCTTAGTTAGGCATGGACTGATCACCTATGCTTAAACAAGGCAGCACTAACCAATATCCAACCATGATAATAACTAGTTAATATATATAAATTAAGTCATCATACTTATTTAGCAAATTTTAATTATATATAAAAATATATTTTATATATATAATTTGTACTATAAGGAGAAGACATATTTTCATACAAGAATTAAAGGGGCGAATAAAATTAAAATTTTCTATTACATGTTTTGTGGTAACTATGTACCGTAACGCTTTGGTAAGAAATGGACCATATAAGAATAATATGGTAGTCATCAACTACGTTGGGTTAGGGAAACATTATACTATATAAGAATAGTTCCCGTTTTCACTTATTTACAACATTTATAAAATACATTCACAACGTTATATGGTTTCAAAATGAAAATAAGTAATCACATAGAATCGACTCATTAAGTGTTATATATGTACAAAAGTATTTGTACAAATATTTTGTACAACTAAATATTTTTACACCTTTAAATTTCATTTAACGTTATAAATAATAGTGATTTCTTTTACAAAATAAATAATACTAAAATATTTTGTAATGTAATAACTTCATTGCGGTGTTTTGTAATATATATTACATAGTAAATATAAGTTATTTTACATAGTATAGTAAAATACTAAAATAATATTTATTTAAAAGTGGTGACCATTTACATATAATAAAAATATGTAATAAATAATATATATTACATAGTATTTATATTTGATATATAAGATACGGTTCAGACAAATACACAAATAATATATATTACATTTGCTTTACAAATATAATATAAATTGGCCATGCCAAAACAACTTGTTCTTATTATATTTCGAGCTCTAGGACATAGTATGAAAAATATGGTCATTAATAGTATACTATCACATTGTTTCACAAATTAAAATAACTTGGAACTCTAAACGATGATACACTAACTCTATTATCTTTTGGTGTATCTTTGCAATTCACTCATCTCAACACTTTGATTTTCTCATATCATAATTTAATATTTGACAAATCATTTTTCATGCTTTTACTTCATTTTGAACCTGTCAATTCTTCCCCAGTTGCCAATCAAAGTAAGCTTTCTTTTGACAAAGAATTTTTATTGATTCTAAAAAGTCCTTCACCTTCATTTTAAATATCTATTGATCATATATCTTTTGGCTTGAACCTAGTCACTTAAAAATTATATCATTTCATCTCATTCCTTTATCATCGATTTCTCGAACTAATTCAGTTGAATCATTTAATCCTACTTATTATACAACTCGTATTCTCAAAATTTGATATTTAATTCTGTGTCATTTTGTTGACTAAAATATGACATAAATCTAAAAGAAATATCGTAACCCAAATCTCGAGGACGAGATTTTTATTAAGGTGGGGAGAATGTAACAACCCTCATTAAAAGTCCTATTTATTTTATTATTTTATCCAATAGGAAACCCTAATTGAGACACCCAAGTGATTCTGCACAAACCCTAAAATTTTCAGAACAATCAGAATCAGGATCAGGGCCCCTAAAACTCAGGGGAGGTAAAACCCTAGTTACGATTATCCATATATCTCGTTGTCAAATTCAAAATTTAAAAATCCGTCGACTCAGCAGGCCTACACCCACACGTGGCCACCCTATAGCGAAAATATGACCCTTACGGACCGTAAGGGTTGAGTCTTATGGTCCGTAAGCAATGTCAAAATTGTGTATAAATACCAGGAGTTGGGACTTGAATTCTGCAATTGGAACGACGATAAAATTCGACTCAGGCGCTGAGATATCGTCCAAATACTCTAAAAACACACACGAATCACTAATTAGTATAGCGGGGTGCTGCTACGATGCCGGGTATTAACTCAATCGCTGCTACGATTCAATGTCCGATCGATAGAAACTATCCGATGGATGTTTTAGTACTATCCTTTGTCATTAGTCGTGATTCCGACCGGATGTTTGAGTACCACCCGAATTCAGGGAATACTCTGTCATTCGTTGTGAATCCGATGGATGTTTAAGTGATTGCACTTTGTCATTCGTTGTGAGGGTTTTAATCTCGTGAGTTATCGTAAATGTTGTATTAAGTTACCTACCTAGTTCGTGTGCACTAGGTTACAAGGCTAATCAATAGGCTAAGCTCTGCCTGTATAAATCTGCAATCTATCAAGGCTTATCTGTAGACTAAACTTTGCCATTAGGAATCTGCATGCTTATAATGTGAGTCATTCTCTTTTTATCAACTATTTTACAATACCTCAAATTATTTCAAAAGTTATAATTACAGGGACTAAGTCGTGGATATCTTGAATCACTGGCTAGTGGGGTATTGTGCACATTACTAATTTTCTCCCAGTTAGGTTCATTGACCTAATAGTGGTATGACCATCGTCACCATTGTGACATGTCACCATTGTGACACTGCGCCAGATAAAAATAAGATAGAAGCCATTGTAATCGCTCTTATGCTGTAATTTATAACAATGTTTTATAGTTATACTTTGCAGTGATTAAGTCTTTGCCAATCTTTAAGAAGCAAATGTAAAAACTCTTAATGCTGTAAATTATAACAAATATGTTTTAATTAAAATGAATGAACTCACCAGTATTTCCTGCTGACAAAACCTTTTTAAAACGCGTTTCAGGTAATTACAATAGATTGGAGTAAGAGATGGATACGACACTGAAAGGCATCAAGAAGTGGCTTATTTATTAATTAAATCAAAATTAAGAAATATTGTTTTATGTAATAAAATTTAACTTTATTAAAGCTACCTTTGTAAAACATGGATTTATTCCACCTATTTAATAAATAAAAATCCGGTGTTTCTAAAACTCTGATATTTTCCCTAACTCACGGTCCTGATGAAATTTCCGCTGCAACGTTTTCAAAATAATCACCGGTACCACCGGGCTGTTCGCGGCTCCCGATTCCGTCCAGGGTGGGTCGGGGGCCGTGACAATGCGTTTCGTCATAGTCTGTGTCTGTGTCTAGTATAAATACCCCTCACAGTTTCTGTGTGAAACTGATGAGAGTTGTGAGACTTTGAGAGAGTCTGTTAAAACATTGTTTGTATATGTTTGTATCCGTTCTCATCCCTAATCAATAGATATTGAATCTTTGGTTACGTGTGTGTTTTATTAACTGTGTTTGGTTTGCACCGTCACGAGGATTCCGCACCCGTTACCGTGTTTGTGATAAACAAGGATAGGTTTTCGTTATCGATCCACCGGAAAAACGGGACCTACAAGTGGTATCAGAGCTTTGGCTCTAATCCTTGTTTAAAACCAAACATTGTTAGTGTTTTATCAAGTGTGTTCTTGGGATTTTCAGTTCTTGTTCTTAAAAGGATTCACATTTACTGGAAATATTTGCTGAAAATCAGTGTTTGAAGTGTTGTTTTGCAGTGAAAACCTTATTATTTTGCTTTTCTACATGTTAGCATTTGGTTTTTGTTGAAAGTTTGTGCATTTTCGTGTTTTGGAAAGTTAGTCAGTGACCGGAAAACTCATAATTTCTGGGTTTGGTCTTCACATCTTCAAAGATACCTTCAAAGTGTTCATCAGATATTCATCGATTTAGATTTAAAAGTGAAATTGAAAAAGGAGATTTGATTAAAAAAAAATTGGAACCCATACTGTTAGGTGAGCTAGACATGCTGTGAAGTTTGAAAGTTGTGGCTTTGTGTCAGAAAAGGATAAGATTTCAAAAAATATCTCACCAACTACTATTGATCTTATCTTGGCTGAATAAAATCAAAAGGAGTTACGTCATAATTCAATACCATTCTTTGGTTTCGTGGTATATCACAAGTGAAACACCATTTCGTCGATCAGATTCACAAACAAACAACAGTTTCGTCGGACCTTTAAATCAGTTTCGTCACATACCTTTAAATCAGTTTCGTCGTCGCATAACATTGAGTCGGTTTCGTCGCAGTCATATATCATTCCTATTTCGTCGACATCCAGTTATCATTTCTGTTTCGTCGGACCTTATCTTTCTGTTTCGTCGACCTAAGATCAAAGTCTGTTTCGTCGCCTAGTTTCATATTCTTGTTTCGTCGATCATCAATTCATCAACCAGTTTCGTCGATTTATCAAAGATTATTCTTGTTTCGTCGATCATTTATTACATTCTGTTTCATCGATCAAGTGGTTTATCATTTCGGGTTTCGTCGTTGGTCAACATCACTTAGTGTTTCGTCGAGATACTTGTGAATTTTAACAGAAGACTTGCAAAAGTGTCTTAACAGGTTGAGTTAAAGTGTGTGATAAGTTTTTCACATACACACATCAAACATGAGTTGTACTAGCCCTTGGGATTGGAGTACGGATCCACAACCAGCTCAAAAACAGATGTCGATGGCCGAATATTTAGCGAGTACCATACCTAAACAACAACAGTCAATAAGTGCAAGTCAATGGGCAATGGTGTCGAATCAAAATCAGAGCATTCAAAATCTTTTAATTAGCGAGAGTGAGACGGGTAGCAACAATCGCCCGCCAAAGTTAAATCACATGAACGACTACCCATCATGGAAGGGTCGTTTCCATAATTATGTCCAAGGGCAAAACACAGAATTATGGACGTGTTTCACCTCTGAATTTAGTCAAGCTCTTGAAGATGCAGGATCAAATGCGACAACTTTCAATAATATGCAAGAAGCCGACAAAAAGGCATATGATCTGGAGAAGAAGGCGTATGCTATTCTCACTCAAGCACTTCACAGAGACATCTTTCATCAATTCTCATATTGTAAGACCACGAAAGGTTTATGGGATGCATTGGTAGCGAGAGGAGAAGGAAATGCAGCTACTAGAAAGAAACGCCATGATTTATTAAAGAAAGAGTTTGAATCATTTCAGTTCTTGGAGAATGAAACTCTAAATGAATGACTTCTCATTTTTATCATTTGATTAGTGAAATGAGTTCTTATAATGTTGCTGTAACTCATCCGGAAATGATTGCATGGTTTGCTGATGCTCTACCTCCTAAGTGGAGTCCATTCATTGAGCTTCTAAAGCATACGGGCGCTCTGGATTCAGCCAATGTCAGTCTTTATGAATTCATTCAGAAGTTGGAGCAAAAGAACGAAGAGGAAATTCGGAAAGCTAAAAGGATTGCAACTGCACCTCCTCAAAACACAGAAATGTATTTGCCTGGTTTTGGTCCTTCAGCTAGTTCTAGTTCCATTCAGCAACCGAAGCTTCAAACGGCGTTTGTGTCCAATACAAGCTCATCTCCGTTTCCACAGTGGAATCAAAGTGCTTATCTTTCACAATCCATACCTTCACCTCAAGTTACCACTACTCAACAACAGTGGAATCAAAATGCTTACATGTCATAATCCATACCCCAACCTCAAGCCCAACCACAACAACAACAAGCGCATTATACCAACAATCCTTCACCCCAAAACACCAACACTGTCAGAGTTGATACTTCCAATCTTTCAAAAGTCAGTGTAGAAGTTGCAAAGGAACATTTGGAACTTCTCAACACAATGTTCAGTTCATACTGTGGATTGGTAGCAGGTCAAATTGGAAACATCAATATGACCAATGAAGATTATCAGCAGATAGACCATGATGAAATGGAGTTAATGGATATCAAGTGGGAATTTGCAAGTGCTGTTAGAAGGGCAAAGGATTTCATGACTCGAACTGGAAGAACAAGCATGGAAGGAAAAAATGATACGAAGTACGGGTTTGATAAAAATACGGTTACGTGTTTCAATTGTGGCGAAAAGGGTCACTTCAAACGTGAGTGCACCCTACCAAGCAAACAAGGCAATCAGAATCCGTTCAGAAATCAGACGAGTACTTCTAATGCAAATCAAGACAATCGTGAAAGAAGGATAGTAGCAGTAAACAACAATCAGAACCAGTCTGGACCATCAAACACCAATCGAGCATTGACCGTTCAAGCTGATGAAGGGTGCGATTGGTCTGTACAATTGGGAGATAATAATCAAGGAGGTGGAACTGCATGCTATGTAAAAATCATCAATCACATCAAGCATGTTCACAAGGAAGAGTTTTCTGAAAGTGATGATAGCTCGGGTTATAGCGGGAGTTCAGATGAAGAAAGCTTGAATGCGGGAGATTATAATTCTGAAGATGGATCTTTTTCTTATCAGACTGCTTTTATGGCAAATGTCTCAGCCTCAACAAGTCAGGTAAATTTTGATCCTCCTACTCCTAGTGTTTGTAATGTTTGTGCAGAATTGAAAGATGAATCTGAAAAGGTTCATAGTCATAACCAAAGTTTGGTTGTTAAGTTGTGTAAATGTAAAGAGGCAAATATGGCTCTAGCTAGAAACGAAAAAGAATTCAAATCTGTGATTGAAACCTTAAAGAAAAGTGTTTCCGAGTTAACAAAAACTGTTTTCAATAAGCAAATTGGTATTAACAATTACATTAATATCATCGAGGAAACAAAGAAAGAGCTAGCCGTTGCCAAATGCGAGCATGATGCGATCAAGCTCAAATTGGATAGTTATTCTAACTCCCGATATGTGCTTGATCACATCATAGATGTTCAAAAGCTGAAAGGGAATGTGAAAGGCGTTGGGTATAAGTCGTGTCCGCCCCCTTTGAGACACAACTATACCAGAATGCCCGATGAAGAGGATATGCCTCGTTTTGAACCCTGTGTGCCTCTTGATTATGAGGAAGTTACTACTGGCCTAGGGTTCAAATCGGACAGTTCTTCAAGTACATCATCTGAGCAAACAGAAACTTCAACATCTACGAAACAAAGTCCTCCAATCATTGAGGACTATGATTCGTCAGATGATGAATCAGATGTGAATAACCAGGATGAATCACTTGATAAGAAGAAGGGAATAGAAATTCCAATTGAGAATCATATTCTTTGTGATCCTCCTATTCCTGTTGTGCAACAAGTTGCCAAACAAGTGATTAGTCCTGTCAAGGAAGTAACAGAATCTGTGTCTACCGTTAAGAGTAATAACGTGTTGTACACTTTGGTTGGTGATTCTAAAATCTATTCAGATCATGATTTTCCAATTAAAAATGTCAATCCATCTTCGATTGAAAAAGTTTTTGAAGATAATACAAACAAGTTTTTGGAAAAGACAATTCCAGGAGTCATTGTAACTCAATGTGACCCAATTCCAAAAGCTGAAATCAGGAAACAATTTGGAAATCAAAAATCACCAACAAAGCAACAACCTATTGCAGCTAAGGGTAAACAACCAAAAAGGCGAGCTCAAAAGCCAAATGTTTCTCAATCAAAATCTGAAACAAAAGGAGCTCGTATCCAGAAGAAAAACAGTGATGTCAAGTTTGTAGCATCGAAGGGTACTGATAAAATTGAGACTTTTGAAAACAAATCAAACACTGATTTTATCCAACAAGTCAAGATTTTAAAACGTAACAGTCAAAACAATTACACTCAACATACAAATGGGTATGATGAAAGAGCAAGTACCTCAGGTTCTACGGGTTCGACATCTGTTGGTCGATCAAATTCTCCTAAGTTTGTGGAAAGGAGAACGTGTTTTAAGTGTGGGGAGTTTGGACATATCATTAAAAATTGTACAAATACTCCCAAAGAGAAATTTGTTGAAAGAGCACCACCTGAAAAGGTTCACCCACAACGTCATCCTGTTTCACCAAAACATGATAAAAGAACTGTTAAAGAACAAGAAACAAAACAACGACGTCAAAACGTCAAAGAAGTTGAAAAGGCGTTAAAACCGGATGTTGTCCAAACAAAGTCTGTTAAGTTAGAAATTAAAAATGAAAAACAAAAACAGATTTGGAAACCAAAATCGGTAACTGTTTCAAGGGAAGCTCAATCCTTTCGAATCATCAGGAAATCGAAGTCACAATCCTGGATGATGAAGGACGACCCAAGTCTGTTAAGGCTTGGGTCCCCCTCTCCAACTAATCTCTGAGTGAGTGTGCAGGACGTTCCAGGAGGAACTATTGATAGTCTTAAGATTGTTGATAGTGGAGTGTCCATGCACAAGATCGGTGACAAAAGAAATTGTTGCCTTTGGTGGAGAGAAAAAGAAAAGAAGACAGAATTGTCTGTCGAAAGAAATTGAAAGCTTCGACAAATTGAAAATCATTCCAAAGTTTGATTGTTCAAGGCTTTGATCGGGTCCCCAGGATAGATTCAATCAAAATGTACGCACCTGCAGCACGTCAGAAGATTCATAATCCACTAGATAAACGTGCAGTGTACATTTCTTTGTGGTGTGATTGAAGAAAATGTGTTTGTTGAACAAACCAACCGGGTGTGCGGATGCCTTGGCATGGATTGAACAACCGTACACTACTTCTCAAGAGAAAGTCAAAGACCTTCGCTGGTGCAATGTGGAAGACCAGCCGGACCCAAAGGTTTCTGATCTTGTTGCTGTGAAGAGATTTCTCAGTAGCTACAAAATCGACTTTGAAATCCACACCGGGTGGATGTCCAGTTTGGGAGGGCACTCAGATTCCTGGCAATACATGAAGCTGTTGCAGGATACGGTTTTAAAATTTCATATCTCTCCTACACTTGTCGATATTTAAGCTGCTTTATGAATTATTATCCTCTAGTACAGTACTCTTTGACCAGACACGTTGATCTCGAATATCACCTCACACGTGATTGTTTCACTATGAAACTCGTCAATGTTGTCATGGTCCGCACCGATTACCACCGTGCCAACTCATTTTTCCAAATTCGATAAAATCATTTCTGATTAAATTAATTTTGGTAAACGGCATTGAGGTAAAACATGAGTTAACCGACATCGGAAAATCGTTTTTGTAAATACCTTTGTGTTTTTAAAATTTATCTTAGTTTGTTGATTTTAGGGGGAGTAAATCCAAATTTGAAAATTCAAAAACATCGAAAAAATTTCAAAACGCAAAAACAATAGAAAAACAAAAATGAGTTTCCTGGCAAGAAAAAGAGAAAATGATAGTACATCAGTGGTCTGTCTAAACCTCTTTAAACTGTAATGCAAAATGAAAAACGATAAGTAGCTCTATATTCGATGTATCGGTAGGCTCACAATCATTTTAAAGTGTGTAGGGTGATATAAACCTTAATCGACTGAAGACCAGGTGGGAACCACACATTGGCATATGGTCTTAGTACCGAAATTTCGTTTGAGAGATTGCCGAGGTTCTGAGATATTCGGTCTTTATGCTGTCTTATCATCTGGGTATCATGGTTGTTTCTTTTACCAAAAAATAACGGAGACGAAGTCTAGATCTTCCATGATACCATACATACGTGTACATATTGCATTCGACCTCAATAAGTGATCAACAATCACTTGTCCAATCAAATAAGTGATAATATGTCACAGATTCTTTGCGGGAGTCAAGTTCGTCTCTTTGCTGTACGAAAGTACTGACCTATTCACGGACTTGCTCCTGTGCCCTCATGCATCTGAAAATCAAGTTCATCATAAATAAGTGATTCTATCACATAGGGCTTGTTTTCAATCAAAATAAGTGAGTTTCTCACATCTTTTATACGGTCAAACAGATGATAAACAGTATACTCACCGGTAAGATGAACTCTCGTGCATGCCTTGATACGGGAATGTGTCGTGTGTGGATGAACACCGGTCGGAAAGTCTAAATCATACCTTAACGTATCCCCTAAACATGATTACATCTGATAAGTTGAGCTTATGTGGACAACAATACCGATAATCGTTATAGGATGCTTATCAAATTGTTAACAAAATGAACAACAAGAGCGTTTTGGCGTGACCGTACACTGATATGATTCTCTTACCCTCGAAACTCGCAAAAAGAATGGCTGTAAATATTTATTTACTGCTTTTAGTTTCTGTATCTCTGTATATATTTATTTATTGCTTTCCGTCTTTACATTTGAAAAATGAAAAATTTCAAAAAAAATTTAGGTGTGTTTTAATCTAAACTTTATAAAATCCAAAAAGATTTTGCTTCTACTTTATTTTTGATTGACCGATGTTGGAACTCGAGTCTATCCTACCCAAAATCCTGATCGTAAGCCGGAAAACAACTACACCTTCATAAACTGTCGAAGTTAACAAGTTTTGAAAGTTAAGAACTAAAATTGAACAAATTTGTTTAAACTTTCAAACTGTTGTCGGTCGGTGTTTGATTGAGATTTGATCTCATATGTGTCGTTGTTTAATTTGTCTAAATTCTAAGCGGTTCTTCTCATTACGTGTTTAGCTTTCTTGTATGTGCAGATGCAACATCAGAATCAGCTAAAGGCGAAGAGAATGTGTCAGATGACCAGTCGTAAAGTGAAGACACGACGTTGATGCAATCAGAAGATCAAGATGATCGGATTGCAGTTGATCACTCATCAACACCACAAGGATCTAAAGAATTGAAGATCGAAAGATTCACGGGCATAACTCAAAGGAGAGCTTATCTTAAGGGGGAGTTTGTTAACACACTACCTAAATGAAAAGGGAGTTTGTTGATACACTTTCTACTTACGATACGTGAAGACTTTGAAGATCTTCCGACACAAAAGACACAGAAGATGAACCATCACGAGTAGCATCCAAGGGGGAGTTTGTTGGTACACTTTATGTGGACGCGACTCGACTCGATTCGTTTCGGTTCGGTTCGACTCGGTTAGGTCCGGCTCAAGCCCGGCGTCACGACATTCCTCAGTCGTGCGCCCCAGAGTTCGACACGCGAAGCACGGAGCGCCGCAAGCCAAGTCCCGTTTACACATCATCATGACATCATCGTGATGATGTCATGATGATGTCATAACATTGACTAAATGGAAGTTGTCAACAAAACAATGCATCTGGGCCGTAATTATATGTTGGGCCGAAGACTTATTTGTAGGCTTTGACTTTCAATTGGGCTCATATTGCAAACGACGAAACAAGAATTATATGAATATGTATGTCGACGAAACAGAAAGTGTTTCGTCGACTTTAGTGTTTCGTCGTGGCCTCTATGCGTTTCGTCATAGTCTGTGTCTAGTATAAATACCCCTCACAGTTTCTGTGTGAAACTGATGAGAGTTCTGAGACTTTGAGAGAGTCTGTTAAAACATTGTTTGTATATGTTTGTATCCGTTCTCATCCCTAATCAATAGATATTGAATCTTTGGTTACGTGTGTGTTTTATTAATTGTGTTTGGTTTGCACCGTCACGGGGATTCCGCACCCGTTACCGTGTTTGTGATAAACAAGGATAGGTTTTCGTTATCGATCCACCGGAAAAACGGGACCTACAAGGAGGTTAGATGTCACTTTCATGGTGACGTCAGCTTAGATGCTTCAGTGGTTTGCTCGTGCCTATAAATAGAACAGTGCTTTGTACTGTTCTATTAGCTCTTCACCATCTTTCTCCTGCACGAACAAATCACTGTGAGCTCAGGCTGAGGGGGAGTTTGTTATACACTTGCAATTGTAATTGAATCTTGTAATAAATTCAAGCATTCGGTTCAATGTTAAACTTGTGTATTGAAAGCAATTCTCCTGTTTGATTGTGTGCAAAGTTTGTTATCATTTATATTCTGCTGCATTTCTCATTCATCTTCATCTTAATTCAAACGTAAAACACAATCAAAACCAAACTCAGATCCTAACAATTGGTATTAGAGCATGGACAGTCAAATTTGATTTAACAATTGGTATCAGAGCTTGGACAGTCAAATTTGATTTAATATTCATTTTGCTCAACAGAACACTGGATGTTGGAGGTCTATTGTTTTTGGTCCCCATGTTCCTATGGTGCCAAGTGCTGAGGATGCAAAGAAGTTCGTACCTAAACCATCTGAAAACTATACTGAAACTGATTTTCAAAAGTTCGAACTCGATGCCAAAGCATTTAGCATCATAGCATCTGCATTACCAAATGAGATCTATGCTGGACTGTTACATTGTAACAGTGCCAAAGAGCTATGGGATGCACTGAAGGAACAGTTTGGGGGAACAGAAGAGGTTATTGAAAACAATAGGGAAATTCTAAATCAGCAGTATGAAACATTTTGTCACATCAAGGGTGAATCATTGACTCAGCAGTTTGAATGATTCAGTTGTCTCATTAGTGAACTAAGGCTTGTTAAAGTAACATTTCCAAATTCAACTCAAAATAGCAGGTTCCTTAGATCACTACCAGAAAAATGGGATACCATTGCATTTGTTACTAGAAACTCTGCTGAGTTCAAAGATCTGACCCTGACCCAACTTCATGGTAGACTCCTGACCTGTGAAAGGGAGTTAAACCAGAAAAAGAAGTTGCAAGAGTCTGGCAAAGTTGCTGATGATTATTCATTTTGCAGCACAGCTCTTTTTGGTCAGGAAGAATCTGGTAGTAGTAGTAAGGATCAGGGTTATGATCACTTTATTGATATAACTGCTGGTGGAAATTTCAACAACCCTGATTCTCACTCTGCAAATTATGCTTTTACTGCAAATTGTGAAAACCAGATGTTAGATAACTTGTGTTTTGAACTCAATGATTTGCAACACTTTGATCCCACTAACTTAGAAGAGATGGACATTTTGCATCAATTGGCTTTGCTTAGTGTAAGAACAAGCAAATTCTACAAAAGAACAGGGAGAAAATTCCCAGGGTTACATGGGAATTTAAAAGTGGGGTTGGATAAGTCAAAAATTGTTGGTACACGGAATGTCTGTTTACTACGTCTTTAGTGAGTCTTAGGTCTAGATAGGTTAGTTTGGAGCTCGGAAATGAAATAGTGATTTTAGATTGTAATTCCGTCTCAAATGACACTTGTGTCATTTGGAGTGGAATCAGGATCTTATGTTATCATGTAATTCCGCTCCTAGAGGTCTATAGTAATGATTCCGCTCCTGATGACAATTTGTTAATTCCACTCCTAGGTGATTCCACTCCTAGGTAATTCCACTCGTAATGAATATGTCAGTTGGGGTGGAATCAGATTCCACTCCTAATCAACATGTCATTTGGGGTGGAATCAGATCTGCTATAAATAGAGGTGTGTATATGTCATTTGTAACAGAGATAGCCAAGTGATACCGAGGTGCTGCCGGTTTTTCCTCTTATTGTAAACATTGTAAATCGAATATAAAAGAGGTTTATAGTGTGTCAAGCTGTTTTTACAATCCGTTTCTTAGTTTCCGCCTCTGAAACGGACGAGAGCTCTTCCGAACGACTCGTTTGTGTCGGAATCCGATCCTACAAGTGGTATCAGAGCTCAGGACGAGGAGTTCTATACGATTCAGCTTGAACATCTCTGTTTTTCTACACTTTCTTTAAAAAAATCAAGATTTCACGGTTAAAATCGGCTAAATTTCATATATATGGTGTAAAAGTGCATGATAACAAATCCTTGAAAGTTTCACGTTAAAACTCGGACTAAAAATGGGTAAAAAATATGTGCGAAGTGATTTCGCTCCTGACTCACCATACTTCTGATTTCGCTCCTGATAATTTGCTGATTCCGCTCCTAAACTTGATGTTAATTCCGCTCCTGATAACTGTTGATTCCACTCCAGAGTAATTGTTGATTCCGCCCTTGTGTCACCCATAAATTCTGATTTCGCTCATAGTGTCGGTGAATTTGTGATTAATCAATTAAATAGTTGTCAGCATAGTGGGATTGATTTTGGTGAGCATGTGAAGTTTTGATAAACAAGAAAGTTGTCGGCACATTTTTGTTTGGTGTGATAAAGTTTGTTCGGTGGATTGTTTGTCCAAAAGTTTGTGCAGTTAAATCATATTAAGTTGATACATGTGATTGTCGGTTCTTGATTAAAGAGAGTTTACATGTGATAGTAATAATGATGTGTCAGTTTGCACGTTGATGAGATATTGCATGTGTTTACATAGTTTTTTTTTTTTGATTTAAAGTTCACGGTCAAGAGATTGTCGGCTCATGCATTGTTGGTATCCACTAAAAACTGAGAAGTGATAAGTATCATATTTGATTTGCCTGTGAATTTTGTTGTGGTCCAATCAGTTTGAAAGATGATGTTGTCGATCACGTGTTTGATCAGCTTGCATGTGTGACAGATGGTTTAATAGTTTCATACACAATTTAAAAAAAAAATCAGTTAGTGGATTAATGGGTCAAATAGTTGAGGAGTATTGTCTGATGATTTGCATGTGATTTGATGTTGTCAGACAAGCTTTTTCTCGAGATTTAATATTGTTGGTAAAGCTGAATCAATTTGGAGGTCTAATATTTTAGTTTTGGTCGAAAGTGGAAGTCAAATTGATATTCGAAAGGTCACAAGGTTTGAAGCACGGTTTGATCAGTCGTTTTGTTAGTCAAGTCACGTATTAAAGTCATCGATTCGCTTGAAAATTTGTACGGTTCGGAGTTCAAAGGTGTCAAAAAGTCAATTTTGTATCAAAGGTTCATCAGGTCAATTGAATTCTATCCGGGTCATTCAGTCCATACAGCGGGTCATTTAGTCTGCAAAGTTGATCAACATTCAGTCTGCACAGAAAATCATCAGTCTGAGTACCATTTTGTTTCAGTTAATTGATAAGTGTGTGAACTGATTGTGTGTTTGTTTGTGATTGTAAAGGTACTTGCCGAAGTATTTGCCAATTACGAAGACATGGAAGAGGATTTCTACAACGCTTTTGCCACACCAGTCGCTCCGATTACTGCTGCTGAAAATTTATATAGTGAAAATGAAACGGGAACGCATCAAAAACCACCAAAGCTTATGTACATTGAAGAATTTAAAGGATGGCAGAATCGATTTGAGAACTGGGTACAAGCTTACAAATTTGATGCATGGTGTTCATTGTTGAAAAACTATGAGAAACCAAAGAATGACCGTGGGATGGAAAAAGCATTTGAGGACTACTCAGAGATTGACAAATTAAAATTCACAAGTGAGAAAATGATGATCAGTATCCTTCAGCAAGCAATAAAAGAAGATATATTTGTTTTACTTCAACATAATGGTACAGCTAAATCAATTTGGGAAGCATTGATTCAGAAATTCCAAGGAAGCGCAGATATGATCAAGAACAGAAAGGCTTTACTGAAAAAATCATTTGATATGTTTTCAGCCTTCGATCATGAAACTACAAAGCATACTATTGATAGATATTGTCATCTAGTCTTGGAAATGAAAAGATTTAACATTGAGAAAGAGGATGATGAATGGGTGGATAAACTTGCTGAAGCATTACCACAACAGAAATGGGGAACGTATTTGCTGATCTTAAAACATACAAGAAAGTCTGAAAATATGAATTTGGCTCAGTTTATTCAGAGGATTGAAGAGCATGAGTTAGATATTCAGAAAACGGCTATCATGACAAATCCAAATGCCAAACAAGATGTCAGTTTGTATTACAGAGGGAACAAGTTTGAGACTACTCCCAGCCCTAGCCCAAAGATTCAAACTGGTTTCAGTGCTGACAGTTCATCTGGAACAAAGAGTAATGTTACTCAAAGTGGTGGATCTTCATCATTCTCAAGCTTTGATCCAAACTTTACAACATCATGTCCTCAACAATCGAATTCAACAAATCTTCAGTGCAATGTTACTTTAAACTTTCAAAATGGTCAAAATTTGTCTCCGGAAGTTGCCAAGCAACACATGGCATCACTGGTTACTATGTTAGAATCTTACGAAAGTTTGATCGGAGGGAAGATTGGGAATCCGATGCTTACCAAAGAAGATTATGACCAAATTGATGCTGAAGAACTTGAAGTGATGGATATCAAATGGTGCTTAGCAAGTGCTTGGAGAAGAGCTGAGAAGTTTCAAGAGATTACTGGTAGGGATGAATTTCGAGGAATGGCTACCTCTCCATTGGGATTTGATAAATCAAAGGTTACCTGTTTCCGTTGTAAAGGAAAAGGTCATTTTAAACGAGAGTGCAAAAGTAAAGAAGCGACCGGGAATCAAGATAGAAACAATTATTATCAGAAATCAATTTTCCATCAGACTACTCAACAACCTCAAATTGTACATGCTCATGCTACTGATGATGGAAAGAAGAAAGCTTTACTTATCCATCAAGATGACGAAAAAGTTGCCGAGGGATTTAGTTGGGATAAGTACATTCCATCAGAATCAGGCTTTGTTGCTCGAATTCTAGGTGAAGATGAGGTTAATCAGAAAAGAATCCCAATTTTTCCAGATCTTGGAAGCGATGTAGATACCGATGATGAGGAAGAATATCTTAACAAATGTAGAAAAAGTATTGAGCCTGATAGTTTTAATTTTTTCTATGCAGATAAAGTTGATATGCTGAATCAGAAGAAGATTGCCCGCTTAAAGAGGGAACTGGAAGCAGCAAAGTTACTTGCTAATGAAAAGGCAAAGACAGAAGTTGGAGAAACAAAAGTTGAAGCAGTAACTGAAAATGCAATAGAAAAAATTGTTGAAGTGGAGAAAGTGGTAGAGAAAATAGTTGAAGTCGAAAAGATTGTTGAAATAGAAAAGATTGTTGAGGTCGAGAAACTTGTTGAAGTTGAAAAGACTGTCGAAGTCGAAAAGATAGTTGAAAAGGTGGTTGAAGTTACTAAACCTTGTGAGAAATGTTCAGAGTCTTGCAAAGTTTGTGAAGAAAAAGATAAAAAGATTGCTGAGTTAGAGAAGATAAAAGAAGATTTACTGTGTGATGTGAAGTATGTCAAGGAGTCCTATGATGTGCTGAACAACACAGTTGATCGTCTGAAAAAGACGAATACTGAAACCGAAAAAGCAATGGATAAAATGAGTGCAACATTAATGACAAAGCAAAAAGTCATTAATGAGTATATTGAAGATTGTGCACAGTTAAAGAAAGAAGTGGAACTTGAGAAAATTGAGAGTGAAAGGATTAAACGATTACTATTGAGTTACACTACTTGTGATTATTTGATTGATCGTGTTTATCCTACTGTTGCAGGTCTGGAAGCATTCATGGACAAAAAGACTGAAGATACTGATACTGGTAAGAAACCAAGTGTCAAGTATAACAGATGTCCGCCCCCGATCCATGAAACTTATTCTCCAAGGAATCCTAATGATGAACGTCTAAAAAAGGCAGTCAACATCAAGTTAAAGTCTGAAATCATTGATGGATTACCAGACAATATTGATGTTACATTCACAGCGTCTGACACTGATCATGAATCTGAGTTAGTAAAGAAAGTTGTCGATCAGGTGTTAGATACGGATGAAGAGTCAAAGTCGGAGTCTAAGTCAGATAGTTCGAGTTCGTCTGAGAAGAGTCCGAGTTCACTGGTTAACAGGGTTTACAATAGAGAATTCCTGTTATCAAAATCTAATTTGAATAATGGGTCAATCAAAGTGGCTTATACTTTGTATGATTCAGACAAATTATATTCTGATGAGGAATTTCCAATAAGAAGTGTTAAAACTGAAATGATTAAACAGGTTTTCAAATTAACAGAAATTAATATTTCTGAAATAAAAGATTTAAATCTTTCTGAAAAACCTAAAAAGTACACTTCAAGAGTTCAACAGAGATTGAACAAGAAAAATGGTTACAGTTATGGTTCAGGTTATCGAAAGAAACCAAACCACAACCGTAATTTCAAAAAACAAGGTCTTGGTTTTAATTCTTCAGAAAATTATAAAAATCAGAAAACTTATAAACCAAAAACAAAATTTGTTTCAGGAGGAAGTTTAGAGGATGAACAGAAGAAACCGTTTTGGAAGCAGTCGAATCAAGAGTTTCTTGCTGAAGTGAAAAAGAATGTGAGAAGGTTTGCTGAAAGAGTTGACAGAAGAACCTGTTTCAAATGCCAAGAAGTTGGACACATAGCTTGGAATTGCCCCAAGACCAACTACCAAAAACAGGAAGTTTCTTCTAACTCTGTTTTGAGGAAAACTTGTATTGATAAGAAAGAACAACCTGTAAAAATTGTTAAAGTGTTTGAAAATTCAACTTCTGAGGAAGGTGAAAGTTCAAAACGTTTTTACAAAAGAAGAGGTGATTTGAGTAAACAAAAGTGGGTGGTTAAATCTGAGGGTAATTCTGACAATGAATCTGATTCCATAAAATCAGAGGAGTCATGTGTTGAGAAAAAGGTTGTGAATTCCGTTCCAGAAGTGAACGATGAGAATTTTCCTAAATTGTCAAAAGAAAATTTGATGAAGAAAGTGGGAAAGGTAGAGATCTCAAATCAATTCTTCGCTGATGAGGGAGAATTTGATGTTGAGAAGGCTTTCAACGGGAAAGTCAAACATATTTTCGGTAAGATGGTTGATGGGAAGGTTAAAAGTGCCAAAGATTTTTACAAATCAAAATGTTGGTGGGACAGATGTTTGCCACCAAAATCACCCAAGGCTGATCAGGCTTGGGTGGACATAATGTTTGAGTAAAAATCCGGACTTGCCGGAGCTCCCAGGTTGGTAAGAGTGGAGCAGGAATCGGCATCTTTCTTAGCAAATGATTCTACATGTGGTACAATTGGTAAATCTACAGGTGGTATATTTAAAGTGTTATATTTTGTTGTGCAAGTGGTTATGATTGTTAAGTGAACCTGCTAGTGGTTGTTGAAGGTTTTCACTGACAAGTGGTTAATCAAGGTCATTAAGTTGAACTTGATTGGACCATACTTACAAGTGATGTACAATGTGATGAACCCCTAACCTACAATTGGTAAAATCAAACTTATTTTCCGGAAAAACCATTTGATTAAAACAAACTTAAGTGTTTTGAAATCATAATGGGAAAATAGTTTGTTGTAAGGGGGAGTTCTGATTGTTTATACCGAGTGGATGGCGATTTGATGCGATTTGATGTCAGTTGTCAACTTTATTGTACAGTTTATTTTCAAATTTCCTAAAATGTGTTTGCATTTTAGGGGGAGTAAAAATTTTCAGAAAATTCAAAAACATTAGAAAATTTGAAAAAGTCAAAAACATGATAAAATGAAAAATGAGTTTTGTTGTATAAAAGAGGAAATGATAGTACATCAGTGGACGATCACAGCATGCTAAAGAATTGGAAAGTCAAATGTGATAAACGATCTCACTGTGGATGTGTCAGTAGGTTTTTGCACATTTAGTAGATTGTGACGAGATATAAACATAAAATTTACTTGCGTCTACGTGGGGAACACCTCCAGGATATATAGGTAACCCCTGAAATCTTGTTTGAAGGGTCCCATATTCTGAGATACTAGGTCTTTATGCTTAGTGATATCTGGGGTATTATCCCGGGACTTCTGATTTTGCGGAAGCAATGGCCTAGTCCCTGGAGAATACTTTACGCTGCTTTGAAATATAAGCCTCCCCTCAGCATAAAAAATGATAACACATTGCAAAATGGTTAATCATGTGCTGTTGAAAAGAAGATCCCCAAAGGGGACCCGCCAAAAGTCGAAGCCGTCATCTCTCTGCGTATCGAAAGATCGACCTGAGCTCTCACGGCCCTCGCAATTAACCCCTTACAGATATCATCTAGGTATACTCACCTGTAAGACTGAATACTGGGGTCTAGATACGGGAGTATATACTGAGGTGGGACACATGTAGATGTTTAAGTCCTAAAACACTAATTCGTATCTCGAAGCAATTGAACTTTGTGTGAAAATTTAAGTGGATCAGTATACTGACAATCTAAGTGAATCGTTTAGAACTTAAAATGTTTAAAGCTTAACGGTGTTGGTGATTTGTTTCAAAAACTGATATGATCCTCTTACGCAAACTCACAAAAATATTGTCTGTAAATATTTCTTTACTGCATTTTATTTCTGTTATGTCAAAAGTCCAAAAAGATTTTCGGTGTGTTTTAGCATAAGTTTTGAAAAATTCAAAAAGATTTTAGACAACTGATGTTGAAAAGCTGATTTTCAAAATTCCGAGTGTTGAACATGACGAACAGGTTTGGGAAAGTTTGTTTGAAGTTGTGTGAAATGAAAATGATATATATTCATGTGGTTCATCAGAAATTGACATGATAAATCTTTCTATTCAGGGTTGTGTCTTCAGGTTATTAGCAAAGTTTCTAAATTTGTTATATCTTATTTTTATGAAATTTACTTTTGGGTAGAGAATATGCAGGTGAATCAGGTTGTGATACCTGAATCTATGAAAGCCAGACTACGATCCCAGTACAAGTTGAGGGGGAGTCTGTTAGATAAAGAAAGTCTGAAGATTCAAGATCTAGGAGCCAGAGATCAGGACAGAGAATTGGAGAAAAGACCAAGACTGAAGACTCAAGGCCAAAGACTTCGTCAACATCCAAGGGGGAGTCTGTTGGTACACGGAATGTCTGTTTACTACGTCTTTAGTGAGTCTTAGGTCTAGATAGGTTAGTTTGGAGCTCGGAAATGAAATAGTGATTTTAGATTGTAATTCCGTCTCAAATGACACTTGTGTCATTTGGAGTGGAATCAGGATCTTATGTTATCATGTAATTCCGCTCCTAGAGGTCTATAGTAATGATTCCGCTCCTGATGACAATTTGTTAATTCCACTCCTAGGTGATTCCACTCCTAGGTGATTCCACTCCTAGTTGATTCCACTCGTAATGAATATGTCAGTTGGGGTGGAATCAGATTCCACTCCTAATCAACATGTCATTTGGGGTGGAATCAGATCTGCTATAAATAGAGGTGTGTATATGTCATTTGTAACAGAGATAGCCAAGTGATACCGAGGTGCTGCCGGTTTTTCCTCTTATTGTAAACATTGTAAATCGAATATAAAAGAGGTTTATAGTGTGTCAAGCTGTTTTTACAATCCGTTTCTTAGTTTCCGCCTCTGAAACGGACGAGAGCTCTTCCGAACGACTCGTTTGTGTCGGAATCCGATCCTACATAAGTGCTATAAGTGTAATAGGCTAGGTCATTTTGCTAGGGAATGCAGGAGTCAAACCACTGGTCCAATAATCACTCATCCCAGCTCAAACCCTAGACCACAACATCAAAGCACTGTGCATTATACCCAATATACCCCTGCTGCCCATGTTAACACTGCTCACTATGCTGCAACCCCTGTGCCTGTGCATTATGTTCAAACCACTGTTCCACAAATTCAGTATGTTCAAACCCCTGTCCCTCAGGCACAAGTGCAACCTGTTGTACCTCAACCAGCTGCTCCAACAGTAACACAACAAGATCAGCAAAGCTTTTTCACTCAAGGCTTTGTTGACTGGAGCAGTATGCCTGATGAGCTTAGTGATGAAAATTTTGCACTCGATGCTTTTAATGATCCTACTAATGATGAATTTTGTTTGATGGCATTAGAGTCTATACCAGAAGGGGTAGAAACTGAAGGTGAACAGCTAAGTGCTGAAACAGTGGATAAAGTGACTGAAGCAGTGGTTAATGCAGTTGCTGGTGAACTACTGCTGGGAGAAAATTCAGAAACCCTGATTGAACCACTGCTGACCCCTGGTCCGAAGAAGACAAAGAAAAAAGGAAGAGAAGAAAGCAGGTGAGAAAGAAGATAGAGCTGATGAAGAAGGTGATCATCAATGTGATTGTGCCATGATAGCTGCTGCTAAGGTAACACCTCAAGTTCTTGAAAAACTGTGTTCAGACAAATGCATTATTGCATTTGCTAACATCAAAGAGGTAAATGAAAACCTTAGGGATAAAGTCTTAACTGATGAAGTCAAATTTGAAAAGTTATTAAAAGAACTTAGAAACAAATTGGCTGAAAAAGACAAAGAGATCAGCAGTCTCAAAGACGAGCAGAGCATAACCAAGACTCAACTCCAAACTATGGTAGAAAAATACCAAGTTTGCAAAAAGGAGTTGGAGTCCACCCAGATCACTTGTGAAAGATGGGTGGAATCTTGTAAAGGGTATGAGGTTATGCTTGAGAAACAGCTTGAAAGCAATGTCAAGTTTGGTGTAGGATATAGAAAATATGATGATCTTGTAAACACTGCTGGAAAACAAGCTGGTTCATCTGAAATTAAACCAACCAACAAGAATGGCCAAGAGGTTAAAATAACTGACAAACTTGGTAACAAAATCACTTTGGAAAGATCTGTGGGGTCCTCAACTTTTGAGGAAATTGAGAAATACCAATTTAAACCCACATGGTCTGATGAGTGTGACATTCTTGAAAATTTCAAGCCTATGGACTTTGCAACCACTGATGGTGTCACAGCTCCAAAAGCAAAGGTCGTTCCTATCAAAGACATCCCAACAGTGGTTCAAAACTCTGTTGCTAAGGAGTCTGAGAAAAGGAAGAAAAGAGAAAAGATAAAAAAACCTGTTTTGTGATTTTTATGAAAAGAGAAATCATCTAACAAAAGACTGTTTTCATCTAAAAGCATATGATCTAAACAAAACAAGTGTCATTATCCCTGCTGAAAGCTGCACCATCTGTGGTAAAACAAATCACAAAACTCAAGCATGTGTGTATCTCAAAAACTTTGATGTTAAAAAGAATGAGTACACTGCTAAAACATCCTTGAGTCCATCAACATCATCTGTCAAATTCACCAAGAATCAACCACTGTTTGTGCCAGTCCAAATAGCTGTTACAAAATAGCTGAATCAAACATCTGTCCAAAGAGATGTTCAAGTGACTGATGCACCCCCTGCCAACCAATTCAGAAGAGGCAAGGGACAATCATCTTACCAAAGGATTCCACACGTTTATGAGACCTACAAAAGGCCCTCTAAACCAAGAGTGAACAGGCATCCTTTTGGTTATCAGCAGGTGATTGGTCAAAACCCACAACAGTGGTTAGAGAGAAATAGTCCTAAAACTGTCCAAACCCCTGACCTAACCACTGCCCATGCATCTGAACTCATCCCAGACACTGTTGAGACCCCATCCAAAGCCTTATTGGCTTTGGAGACCCTAATGAACTAATCCGTTTACTTCATGTGCAGGGAGCTTCTGCATGCACATGACAGGATGTTAAGCCCTTCTCAAAGATTTCAAAATCCATGGAGGGGGTGATATATCCTTTGGTAATAATAGTAAAGGGAAAGTTCTGGGGTCTGGTACAGTACAGTCTGGTAATGTAAAATTTGAAAATGTCAATCTGATAGACAATCTAAAATTCAACCTCCTGAGTGTTTCACAAATAAGTGACAAAGGGTATGGGTCATTCTTCACAAAGGAGTTTTGTAAGATTGTTGGACCAGAAATGGTTGAGAAGATTGAAGCAATAATAAAAACTGGAAAAACCAAACTTGTTGCTCAAAGAAGTGGCAATGTTTATGTGGTGGATATGTCAAAAGAGAGCCCCAGAACCGATGCCTGTCTGTTCTCAGCTGCATCTAACAAAGAGACAGAACTATGGCACAGAAGATTGGGGCACACAAATCTCAAGACAATCACTGCTATTTCAAAACAGGGGTTAGTAAGAGGTTTACCTCAAAAACTGTTCACCTGTCCTGAGCATTGTGTTTCCTGCCTAAAAGGAAAACAACATAAAAGCTCCTACAAATCCATTGATGAGTCCAAAACAACCAAATGTTTGCAAATGCTTCATATGGATTTGTTTGGCCCAGTTAAAGTCATGAGTCTTAAGAAAAAGAGGTATTGTTTGGTTATTGTTGATGACTTTTCTAGGTTTACATGGACTTACTTTTTACACTCGAAAGATGAGACTGTAGGCATTTTGCAAGACTTTGTGAAATAGGTTGAAAAGCAGTTTGACCTTCCAGTGAAAGTCTTCAGAAGTGACAATGGCACAGAGTTCAGGAATAAGGAGTTGGATGATTTCTGTGTGTCAAAAGGAATTGTGAGGCAATACAGCATTCCAAGAACACCAGAACAAAATGGGGTTGTTGAAAGAAAGAACAGAACTTTGATTGAGGCTACCAAAACCATGCTTGCTGATTCAGGTTTGCCATTAACTTTTTGGGCAGAGGCAGTAAACACTGCTTGCTATGTCTAAAACAGAGTTTTAATCAACCCCAGGCATCAAAAGACTGCCTATGAACTGCTGTATAAAATAAAGCCATTGATTTCATATTTCAAAGTTTTTGGTTGCCCATGCTTCATTTTAAACTTAAAAGATTCCATTTCTAAGTTTGCAGCCAAAATTGATTGTGGTTATCATCTGGGATACTCTACCACTGCTAAGGCCTACAAAGTGTTTAACACAAGGACCAAAACAGTGGAAGAGACTTTGAATGTAAAGTTCAATGAACTTTCATCACTGAAAATCCCAGCAAATCCTGCAGATTTGTTTAATCTTGATAAATTCACTTTTGAAAATACTGCTGTCAAGACTAACAGTGCAGGTCCATCAGAGGGTTCATCTCCAGACTATGGGTATGAGATCATCATTCCTCAGCAAAAGTCTGACATATTGGGAAGAGCAGCAGATGTTCAAAACAGCTGTCATAGCTCAACCACTGCTACCTCATCAGTTGTTCACCAAAGTAGCCTCTTAACCCCTGCTTCCACATCATCAAACACTGTTGATAAAAGTCCTCAAATAGTGGATCAAAGTCAGCATGTGTCCACTCCTTTACCACCTATTCCACCACCTTTTGAAGCCACTGCTGGATCATCAAAGTCACTAGCAGTGGTTAGCTCAGATGATTCACATCTGCAGCCATCCCCACTAAATGCCATTATTCCATACCAAGGAGAATTAATCTTCTTGAAATCTCATCCACCAGACCAAATCATTGGCAACATCAATGAAGGGGTGCTCACAAGAAGTCAATCCCAAAACATTTGTCTTTTTGCTGGTTTTCTATCTCTCCATCAGCCAGTCAAGTACCAAGAGGCACTGAAAGACAATAGCTGGGTAGAAGCCATGCAAGAGGAGCTCCAACAGTTCAAAAGACAACAAGTATGGGAGCTTGTACCACTGCCAGAGGGTGTAAGTCCTATTGGCACAAAGTGGTTCTTCAAAAAACAAAACTGATGAAAGGGGCATTGTTGTCAAGAATAAAGCCAGGCTTGTGGTTCAAGGTTTCAGACAAGAAGAGGGCATTGATTATGATGAAACATTTACCCCTGTAGCAAGACTTGAAGCTATCAGATTATTTCTGGCCTTTGCTGTCAACCACAACATCAAGGTGTATCAAATGGATATCAAATGTGCATTCCTCTATGGTAAGATTGAAGAGGAGGTTTATGTTTGTCAACCTCCAGGTTTTGAGGATCCATTTAATCCAAATCATGTCTACAAGCTAAATAAAGCTTTGTATGGCTTGAAACAAGCACCAAGGGCCTGGTATGAAACTCTTTCCACCTTCCTACTATCCATTGGGTTCACAAGAGGTAGAATAGATAAAACACTATTTTTAAAATGGAAAGGAAAGGATTTGATGATTGTCCAAATTTATGTGGATAACATCATTTTTGGAAGCACATGTAATAAAATGTGTGAAGAGTTTAGGCAACTCATGACAGCTGAGTTTGAAATGAGTGCAATGGGTGAACTCCAGTGCTTTCTTGGTCTCCAAGTAAGGCAACTGCAAAATGGCACTTTCATCCATCAAGGCAAATATGCCAAAGAACTTTTAAAGAAATTTGATATGGCTGATTGTAAGCCATGTAGTACACCCATTGCAACTAACAAAATAGTCATATCTGATGAGAAGGATGAATTGGTTGATCAAACTTTGTATAGAAGCATGATTGGGTCTTTGTTGTACCTAACTGCATCCAGGCCAGATATCATGTTTGCAACATGTGTTTGTGCCAGATCCCAATCAGCCCCTAGAAACTCAAACCTTATTGTTGTAAAAAGGATATTCAGATACCTAAAAGGTGCTCCCACACTTGGTATCTGGTATCCAGCTGATGGTAAAATTGAGCTTTCAGGTTTCTCAGATAGTGATTTTACTGGATGTGACAAGACAAGAAAGTCCACTTCAGGAGGGTGCCAATTCCTAGGCAATTGCTTAGTGTCTTGGCAAAGCAAAAAGCAAGCAGCTGTTTCCACATCCACTGCTGAGGCAGAATATATAGCTGCTGCAAGCTGTACAGCCCAACTGCTCTGGCTTCAAAATCAGTTGCTGGATTTTGGTATCACTGCCTTAAAGACACCACTCATGTTGGATAGCCAGGCAGCAGAAAATATCATCAAAAATCCAGTTTCCCACTCAACCACCAAACACATTGACATCAGACATCACTTTGTGAGGGATTACTATGAAAAAGGTTTGATTTCTCTGCATCATGTTCCAACTAAGGATCAGCTGGCAGATGTACTAACTAAACCATTAGACACATCCACCTTTGAAAGCTTGATCTCTAGGATTGGAATGCTGAACATGGAATAACAGGCAAAATCCTGTTTTTCTATGGATAAAAGCATTAAAATGTTTTCAGAAAACATAAATCCATCCTTAAAAATAGCTAAAAATGAAGTTTTCATTAAAATCCTTAAAAAGTCTGCCATAACCACTGCTTGTTCAAAAGTCTGCTCTCCTTCAAAGTCTGTCCACTGCTGAAAGTCAACCCATGTTCTCTCATTTTCCTGATAAGCATTGATGCTCAATATTAGTGTTTTATCCACTGATGTGCTATCTGCTGATAGTAAAAATCATCCACTGCTTCCATTTGTTACCGTTGTAACCACTGCCTTTCATCAGTAGTTTTCATAAAAGTATTGTCCTTCATTTTATCAGGGGTTGGCACGTGGACAGTACATAGTGGTCAGACCTTTTGTAACCGCTGCCACGTCAGCATTCACTTTTTCTCCATAAAACCCCTTTCAAAACCCCAAACAGGGTTTTACTGTCGACTTGAATTCTTAAAAATTCATTTCTCAAAGCAGTTTTCATCTCATTTCCACAAATTCCTTCACAACTTTCTTCGATCGTCTTCTCCAAAATGACTAAATCGAAGTCCTTCGCAAAATCCACTTCAAAATCATCTTCCAAAGAGGCCTCTCAAAAGGCTAAACCCATCGAAATCCCACACAAACCTTCTCACAACCTTCTGGGTCTTCTCACAAAACCCGGCACCACTGATGCTTTCGACTCCATCATTGATATCATGTCTGCATCAAAGTATAAAACTTTGTTAATAGCAGATCCACCAATTTACTTGACGACCCAAAGAGAGTTCTGGAAAAATGTAACCCTTGACAAACAAGGTGAGACTGTCATAGCCATTAACTCTTCTCTAAAGGGTAAAGCTGTCAAAATTACACCACAATCCATCTCGGAGGTCTTTCAACTCGATGATCAGCAAGGTAAAACTTCCTTTCCTAAAAACGAGTTAAAAATTGACTTTCTTGAAAGAGGGTATGCAGATACAATGATGAAGAGGGATACCTTACAAAAAGGTTTCTTTCCTCCTGCAACAAGGTTTTTATTTCATACCCTCCTAATCTGTGTTTCAAACAAAACCACTGCTTTTAATGAAATACCATTAAAGATTCAAAATCTGGGATATGCTATTCTTCAAGAAGAAAATTTTAATTATTCTCAGGAAATCTTTAATGATCTGGTTAAAAATGTTGAAACAAAGGCATTCTTACTGTTTCCAAAATTTCTAAGTTATTATTTTGAAAAGAAACTTGGTAAGAATGATGCTTCTGTAATAAAACAAGGTGAATCTTTTCAAATACACAGCTTAACTGCTGAAACTTTCACAAGAATGTCAACACCTTGCAAAACACAAGCAGAGGTGCCTGAGCAGAATTTAGCAGCTACCACTGCTCCTCAGGTATCTGCTGCTGAGCCCACTGCTCAAGGTGATCAAACCAGCAAAACAACTATTTTGAAACCCATACCTACAATCCACAAAAAGCCAAAACAAAAGAAAACTCAAACCCCCCCCCCCCCCAAACCTATCAAAAAGGCAACTCTGGAGGATGAGATACCAGAGCAACTGCCAGTGACAGCACAAAAGTCATAAGAAACCACTGCTGCTACTTCCTCATGGCAGTTGGTACAAATATCTCAACCCATGGCTGAAACTCCTCCTGTTTCTTCTCAAAAAGAACAGGTTGTACAAATAGGGACACCACAATATGATGCTCTGGAATCACTTGCTTCCATCATCCACAGCCCAATGCCCGGGGCCAATTCTCTTTCCACACCCAACCTCACATCCACAATCCCCCCCACCAACTAAATTATTATTGGATGCTATTGATCTGAACCAGGCACAAACCAGTCCTTCTCAATCACCTATCAATGAGAATATACTTCAACAAATGACTGAGCCTGATGTATCAATCATAGCTACCCCACCAACAAGACCTGAGGAGGTTACACCCCTTGAGTTACAAGTAACTCTTGGTGGTAGTCCAAGTGAAGCAGCCACTACAAGTGTTGAACCCACTAGTTTACATTTGGACAGTGGTTACATCAATAAGACTTCCTTGGAGGCAATTCCTTCCATAGCACCTCTGATATCCACCAGTGAGTTTGTTTTACCCTCTGGTACAATCAAAAGGCTATCAAGTGTTGAAGGAAGAAGACCCCAGTACCAAGAAAAAGGGGCATCAGTGGTTAATGTCTGGAGTACACTCCCTGCATCAACCACTATTATAACCACTGCTAGTGGGAAATCAGATGATTCCATTAAATTGGGTGATGGTTTAAAGTACCTGGAATTGACGGAACGCGTTGAAAAACTGGATGCCTCTGTTGCAGAAATCAAAAACATGCTACAACAGTTGTTAACAGTACAAAAGGTGCAATCCACTGTTGTTCCACCTCAAGCACCTGCTCCACCACAAGCACCTGCTGCAGATGAGATATGGAACCTATTTCAACCTTTTCTCCAACAACAAAAACAAATGGCTGATCAGCAACATGCAATACATGTTCAAGAGCTGAGAAATACAATGGATTCTAGGTTCAAGAACACACAAGCAGACATTAAGGCTATCAAGGCCCACATATTGAACACCACTGGCACTTCCCCTCCAACTGTTCTTTTCATTGATCAATTACCCCAGATAATGTCAAAAAGGGGGAGAAAATTCAGGAGTGGAAGAAGAAGGGAATAGATGATGGTCTTTACATTGAACCAGAAAAAGATGCCTTGAATAGAAAGAATCCCTTGCCATATGGCAGCAAAAAGGTTGATGTTACCCAAAATGCACTTGATGAAGCTGTAGCAAGTGTAAAAAGGGACAGAGCGGCAAAGGATATGTCAAGATGGAATGAGGAGAAAAGAGCTTACATGGAGCTGAATGCGCAGGGTTGTTCTGAGCCAGAGGATGTTAAAATTCCTATGCCAAAAAGAAATCCCATTAGAAAAGTGAGGGAACCCAAATCCATACCATCCAGACTCATAAAGCATACTCCAAAACCATCGCCCAAAAGCCCCCAACATCAAACTTCCACCCAAACAATTGTTGTAACACCTGCTGTGTCAACTACTGCTGATACTTTAGTGGTTTCAACTACTGTCAGCCAAACACCTGCCATCACTTCAACACACACCACTACCACTGCCTTACCACCAAAAACTGCCTCACCACCATCACCTCCTACCAAAAAGCAGAAGACATCAGATGTTACAACATCTGTTGTAATGACAGCAGTGGTTGAAACACCAGTTGTTTCAACAGCTGTTAGTCAGCCACCTTCTACCACTCAAATCACCACCACTGATCCACCAAAGACATCATCAGCCTCTCCTACAATAAAAAGGAGAAGGATTTTCATACCTGATGATGATTCTCCATCACCACCACCAACATCTTCACAATCTCTTACACTGATTCCAAAACCTGTTCCTCTCTCTTCAGCTCCTTTACAACAACCAATCTCTGTCATCACTCCTGTAGGTTTCCAATATCCTCTTGAATTCATTGCAGTCAGAGAAGAGATTAAATCCTTCTACTATGAGGATGATCTTGCTAAAAGGAAGTTGCCATCAGTTAAAGGATATCCTAGGCCCAATAACATTGAAGAGTACTTGAAAATTAAGGCTCAACAGGCAGAGGATATTTCCAAAAGAAACTCTCAAGGAAAAACTGACAAAGAAATTCAAAGGCATTACCAGTTTCTATTTACTCAAGTCAGATGCTTAGAGCAATTTGCAAAAAAATGTTTGTCAACAAATCTCAGAGAAAGCAGATGAAACTTTGAGAAAAGACTACATTGAAAGCATCATGGCAACCAAGAAGTACAAGGGAGAAAAGCATATGTACAAGGAGTGGACCATTCCTGAGCTTGAACAAGAAGCAGCCAGGATTCAAGAAATGATAAACAATAAGGTCAAACACACTCGTCCAGTTTGGTCAAAGTACAAAAAGAATGTGCCTGAAAAGACATTAGAGCTGAAGAGAATGAAAGAGGAATTAGTTGCTGCTGACTATGGGTCTAAAAATCAAGTGGCAAGATGGAAAGAAGACACAGTCAGGACCACCTACAAAAGGTTGGAGGAATTAAGGAAGAAAGATCCTACAGTTCCACAAAAACCTGACTACCCTGAAGCAGAGGTTTCAACAAGACCACCAAAGCTGCAAATCAGGAGAGCCACTGCTCCAGCTGGTGCTGCCATCTATAAAAGAAGACAACAACAGTTGGACACTAAAACAGTGGCAGAATTAATGGCAGGAGATGAGCTTGTAAAAGAAGGTATTAAAAAGATGATAGCTGAAACTCTTGGCCTAAATCAATCTGCAAGCACTGCTCAAACAGTCATCACAAGGCCTGCATCACCAAACACCTCATCTAATAAAAATCTCCTAAGAAACCCATCAGACTCAAAAGTACTAAAATGGAAAACTGACAAACAGACCCATGTACTGATAGTGTTCAAGTCTAGTGGAGAAGTGAAGAAAATAACAAGGGAACAAGCACTTGGCCTAAGTCTTGAAGATTTGCAGGATCTCCTTGATCTTCCACTGTGCAGGGATGATGATGACACAGATGCCTTAGCCTTTGAGTTACAACTCAAAGGGCAAATAAGGGAACTGCTGATGAGGCAATAAAGATCTACCAATAATGAAGAGTTTTGGCATTATCTGTTCCAGGGGGAGATTGTTGGGATTGAACCCTATCAGAGGAACAGATAATCAAAGCCAAAACTGGATCAGGGCAGTGGATCTAGAATAAGCAAAAGTTTATATTCAAATCTCTCCCCTTGAAAGTGGTTTCAACATCTGCTGACCTCCAAACTACTGATCTTTACTAACTGCTGACCTACAACTGCTGTCCAAGTCAAAGACTGATGGAAGACTAAAGCTCTGCTGATTCAATCTACTGCTATGGGTCAAGCTCTGCTGATCATGACAAGTACTACTGGGTTCACATCAGTGGAAGGATGTAGCAGTAGTTTACTTTATATTATGATATGTAATGTACAACAGTAGTTAGCATAGCAGAGGTTGTATAGATCAGATGTTAGAGTTTGTTAGGAGGTTAGATGTCACTTTCATGGTGACGTCAGCTTAGATGCTTCAGTGGTTTGCTCGTGCCTATAAATAGAACAGTGCTCTGTACTGTTCTATTAGCTCTTCACCATCTTTCTCCTGCACGAACAAATCACTGTGAGCTCAGGCTGAGGGGGAGTTTGTTATACACTTGCAATTGTAATTGAATCTTGTAATAAATTCAAGCATTCGGTTCAATGTTAAACTTGTGTATTGAAAGCAATTCTCCTGTTTGATTGTGTGCAAAGTTTGTTATCATTTATATTCCGCTGCATTTCTCTTTCATCTTCATCTTAATTCAAACGTAAAACACAATCAAAACCAAACTCAGATCCTAACACAATCATCAACTGTTTTCACACTTTTCTTCAACTTATCTTCACCTTCTTTACAAAACCGATGAAATCTGGACTCGTTCAGGCCTTCTACTCATACTCTAGTTGAGAAGCGGTCTGAGAACGGATTTCTACCAAAGAGAAGACCGATTCACGGGTTGAGCATGAAACTCCGTTAAGAACAGTTAGGTTGATCGAATGGGGTGGTTCCCATCCGATCGACTGAGCTGGACTTAGTGTGGTTTCCGATGTTTGACACGTCGTCATGCTGTCTCCGTTAAACTCAAAACTTTTAACTAAGAAAATTTTACAAATTTTCAAAACATCAGTTCGCCGATCGAATAGCCATCTGATCGGATGACCATCCGATCGAATGACTGTTCAACAGGTGACTCGCCCTTTTCAATAAGTTCAACACTTAAACAATTTTACAAAACTTCAAAGAATATCAGCTTTTCAATCGAATAGCCATCCTATCGAATGGCCATCCGTCCGAATGACCATCCGATCGAATGACTTGAATTATATTACAACAAAAACTTCAAAAGTTCAAACATTTTACAAACACACTCCCCTAATCGAATGACCAACCGTTCGAATGTTCGGATGACCATCCGTCTGGATGGCCATCCGATCGACTCATCATCCGATCACTCATCTCACCGAACGCACTATTTACATGCTGTTCAACGCTTACGCTATCGTTCTATGCTCAGGCTAATCTCCCACGCGCTCCCTTCAATCCAAGACTGTGTTTATTTACTAAACACATACTGTGAGTATACTCGAACCCTTTTTCGCTTAACGCACTTTTGGGTGTTACATATGTTACCTATATCAAATCACATCAACACACAACGCAAACACTTTTAAAAGCTAACCGTTTTCACATGTTATACGTGTTTCGATGAATGCTTGTATGTTATGTTTACACAGTGATTGTTTCCTGACACCTTAGCAACGATATTACTATAGTTTGGACTCAGCATCTGTCGTGGACTGGGGTTGTTAAGGGTTTTACTTCACATGGTCACAATGGTGATAATGTGTTGCGGATTCTACACTCGCAGTCATGTCGGTTGCATATGTCATTGTCGATAGCTTACTTGCTTCACATTTCTACGTGTTACATGCTGGTTCGTAAACGCTTTCGCTATACTATATGCTATTAAACTTGTGTACTCACCTTTACACTCTATGTATTGACTTTATTTTAACGTATGTGAAAGGTGTCTAGGATGCTATGTTTGCTGATCTTTTGTGGAATCAAGATAAGCAGTCTAGAAACTACAACAAACAGAAAATCCAGGTTGTCGGACTTGTTTTGTTCGAGAGAAACACGTTATCTTTAATAATTATTTGTCGAATATTTTTTGATTGGTATGGGACAATTGACCTTAAAAATATTGGTAACATTTAGTTGTTATGGATCTCTTGAGCAATCTGGTTCGCCTAGTGCCATGCCCCGATGTTTCCGCCATCGGTTGGGGTGTGACAGATTGGTATCAGAGCCATAACTATAGGGAATTAGGAAAGACACAACGTAGTCCGGGTTTGATGTCCTAGAATTGACCTAGTCTATAGTCTAAGCACCAACAGACCGCCTTATGCGAACCCAGTAGGGGTTCTGCACGAGCTATTTCTCGAACTCGCTAGGACTACATTTTTGTGCGAACACCGCATACTACAGCTTCGCATGGATGAGCCTTTCCTAAGGCTAAAATACTACTTAGCCTTTCCTAAGGCTGAAATACTACTTAGCCTTTCCTAAGGCTGACACAACATACATGATTTTCGAAAACACTCGCATAACGCAAACAAGTGATTGGATTGAGATTACGTGTGAAAACGGAAAATTCTCGATTAGATTGCTCACTCTACGCGCATTTTTACTATAAAACACGAGAATTTGCATTGAGTCAGGAGTGAAATCCATATCTCAACAAAATTCTCCATGCCTATTATGTGGTTATACCGCACTTTTAAGAACAGGGCTGTTAAGTTAGGGGGGAAACCCGCATCTTAATGACTAGTTCCACTCTCTAACTTGGTTTTATAAAACTCTCACCAAAGTCTCGATGGATTCCAATGAGGAGAGTCACGTGGTAGCCGAAAGGATGCGTGCTGTTCGCCATAGCGTGGCGAGAGCACAGTCTAATAGGCCAAAACGTGTATTCGAGATCCTTGTGAATAGTTGAATCACTTTGGGTAGTCGTTGTCTCAACACCCAGACACTCTGTTTCGATTCTGAGCTCGCAACTGCCGACTATGTGAATTATCGATTTTATGTGCTTTTATGTGTTTATATGTTTATATGTTTCAATTTTGGAGACTTACTCGTTTTTTTGCTCACCGCTTTATTAAACGCGCACAACTCACATTGCACACTCGTCTCAAAACGCTAATAAATCGCAGACAATCTAAGAACTCTCGCACGCCACACTACTCACTATGTTACTCGCTTACGCTACTCGCTATCGCTACTCACACTCGCAACACTCGCAACTCCCGAACGCCCCTCGCTTGAAAGATAGGTGAATACGTGCAATATATGTAGAAATACGTGTAAAATATAGGTGAATACGTGCAAAATATGTGCTTATGTGGACTACGTGCTTATGTGCTTATGTGCCTATATGGATTATGTGCCTACGTGTTAGACGTGTTCCTGATGCTTTATCTAATAATAATAAGTATGTTGGTTAAACACTGTATGACGAGATTCGATTCGATTGTATCATCTGAATCCTATGACGATGTCAGCTGCAGACAATGCCGTCATTTGGATCTCACACCTCTCGCGCTACTCGTCGCAACCATGCTGATAAGCGCATCGCTTCTCTAGTCGCCAAGGAAATGGCCAAAGTCATACCTCAGATCGTCAGCGAGATTAACGAGGTGAAGAGCAGCTCCTCCGTTGAATCAAAGAGCGACTCTCCGAAAGCGCCGTTCAGCTTTAAGCAATTCAAGGCCTGCGGTCCTAAAGACTTCACTGGTGAAGATGGGCCCAGCGCCATGTTTCAGTGGTTTGACTCAATTGAAGTCACTCTTCGTCAAAGCGGATGCCCAGATAACCTCCGCACTGTTAACGCAGCTGGAGTTTTTCAGTCCAGGGCTTTGGACTGGTGGACTGCAGAACGAAACAGGCGAGGTAACGATGCAGCCTATGAACTCTCTTGGAAGGAACTGAAGAAAGTCATTATGAAAGAATTATGTCCCCCAGATGAACTTCAGAAACTGTAAAACGAGTTTCGGGGTATCAAGCAAGAAGGTGGCGACAATGCTGGTCTAACTGCTCGCTTCAAGCAACTTAGTATTATCTGTCCTGGTTAAGTGTCTACACCCGACATCACAATCAAGAAGTATATTACCGATTGTGTTACCGATTTCGTTCAAGCAGCTAAGCCTACCACCATTAAGGAAACCTTCCAACTCGCCACTGAGATCAATGATAAGCAAGTTCTGGCTGGTTATTTCAAGACCTCAAGCAAGAATCTCCATCAAGCAATTGCTACTTCTGCTACTCGCGCTACCGAAACCGCTGCACCTCAAGTCTCGAAGTCATCACGTCAAGGACGCAAGCGCAAGGGTAACAATAACAAGAACTGTGCTGCCGCCACCGCTCCTCTCAACGCTGTACCCATCCAAGCCAACCAGAATCAGAATCGTCAAGTAGCCGCACCAGTGACCAACGCACCGCCTGCTAAGCATGCGTATACCGGTCCTTATCCTCTGTGCCCTACTTGCACCTACCATCACTCAGTTGGGATAGCTTGCCGTTTCTGTGTCCACTGCAATCTCTACGGACACTTCACAGTGAACTGTCGCACTTGCCCTCGTCAGCAAGCTCAAGCTCCTCCTGTATTACCAGCTCCACTCCCCGCACCTCAGGGTAACCAAGCAGCTCCTACTCCCGCTGCTCATGCACGAGCCTACTTCGTATGCGGTGACCCTAACCACTTCGCTAATGTCTGCCCGAATCGAGTTGTGAAATAAGAGCCACAACAACCACCATAGCAACACCATCAACAGCAGCAGCAGCAGCAGCAACCGCAACAGGCAGCCCGTGGAAGAGCATTCAACATCAATGTCCGCCAGGCTCAAACTGAAAACAATGTTGTCAGTGGTACGTTTCTCGTTAACGGTTTCATGTTTATTTGATACTGGAGCCGATAACTGTTTTGTGTCGTTTGAATTCAAAAAGATCCTAAACTGTAAACGCGCTAACCTTCCAATGACGTTGAGCATGAAACTCCGTTAAGAGCAGTTAGGTTGATCGAATGGGGTGATTCCCATCCGATCGACTGAGCTAGACTTAGTGTGGTCTCCGATGTTTGACACGTCGTCATGCCGTCTCCGTTAAACTCAAAACTTTTAACTTTGAAAATTTTACAAATTTTCAAAACATCAGTTCACCGATCGAATAGCAATCCGATCGGATGACCATCCGATCGAATGACTATTCGACTAGTGACTCGCTCTTTTCAATAAGTTCAACACTTAAATAATTTTACAAAACTTCAAAGAATATTAGCTCTTCAATCGAATAGCCATCCAATCGAATGGCCATCCGTCCGGATGACCATCCGATCGAATGACTTGAATTATACTACAACAAAAACTTCAAAAGTTCAAACATTTTACAAACACACTCCCCTAATCGAATGACTAACCGTTCGAATAGTCATCCGTCTGGATGACCAACCGTCCGGATGGTCATCCGATCGACTCATCATCCGATCACTCATCTCACCGAACGCACTATTTACACGCTGTTCAACGCTTAAGCTATCATTCTATGCTCAGGCTAATCTCCCACGTGCTCCCTTCAATCCAAGACTGTGTTTATTTACTAAACACATACTGTGAGTATACTCGAACCCTTTTTCGCTTAACGCACTTTTGGGTGTTACATACGTTACCTATATCAAATCACATCAACACACAACGCAAACACTTTTAAAAGCTAACCGTTTTCACATGTTATACGTGTTTCGATGAATGCTTGTATGTTATGTTTACACAGTGATTGTTTCCTAACACCTTAGCAACGATATTACTATAGTTTGGACTCAGCATCTGTCGTGGACAGGGGTTGTTAAGGGTTTTACTTCACATGGTCACAATGGTGATAATGTGTTGCGGATTCTACACTCGCAGTCATGTCGGTTGCATATGTCATTGTCGATAGCTTACTTGCTTCACATTTCTACGTGTTACATGCTGGTTATGCGTAAACGCTTTCGCTATACTATATGCTATTAAACTTATGTACTTACCTTTACACTCTATGTATTGACTTTATTTTAACGTACGTGACAGGTGTCTAGGATGCTATGTTTGCTGATCTTTTGTGGAATCAAGATAGGCAGTCTAGAAACTACATCAAATAGAAAATCTAGGTTGTTGGACTTGTTTTGTTCGAGAGAAACACGTTATCTGTAATAATTATTTGTCGAATATTTGTTGATTGGTTTGGGACAATTGACCTTAAAAATATTGGTAACATTTAGTTGTTATGGATCTCTTGAGCAATCTGGTTCGCCTAGTGCCACGCCCCGATGTTTCCGCCATCGGTTGGGGTGTGACATTAATGTCTTACTGTAGTGAAGTGAACAAATACTAACCGAGCGACACCACAAGTCGCAAACGCTAGGTTGTCACCGCAGCGCGCGGCACGGGTAAAAACTAGTTTATTTAGTTACCTCAAACGAATTCTTTAACTTCTTGTTTGGGCCACCATAAACTAACCCATCGAGATATAAATTTTGTTTAAAACTGAGTTGTAAATAGTTATTTACAAGGAACAGAAGTACGGACAGACATATCATCAAAGTTGTCTCACGATCTAGTTTTTCTAATAAAGTTATGTCGTTTGCCTTTTTCGCCATTCTATTAAAAGAATATACCTTTGAGACATGTTTATTTTATCTATATTTCTATGTTCATAGTCTATATTCAAATGCAATTATTTTTTCTTTAATGTGGTGATGAAACCAATATCGTCCAAACAACATTGACACCAATATCAGTATTCGTTTTTATACTTTTCTTGGCATTCCGACATAAATTTAGTTGAAAACGGAGTTCTATTCGTTGTAGAGTAGTTTTTTGTATCATAAACTATATTGAGTGTCAGTTTTATACCACTATCGTGATAAACCAAACCAATACTGTTTGAATAACATTAGTACTGTTGTTGGCTCATGTGAAACTTTCCTTGAGAACAGATAATGCAAAGACAAAACTGTTCTGCAACAACTGACCTAGAATAAACAGTGCTTTGAATTCTACTCCCTTCAATGGAAAGATATCTAACAACTGCTGCTTCAAAGGTCTGCTCAACACTAAGCACTGCTGGATTATAAAGACTGTTGAAGACTAAACCACTGAAGAAGTCAAAGATCTGCTGGAAGTCAAAGGTCTTATCATCCTTTGAGTAAAGTACTGCTAAAGGTTCAACAGAGGTTGAGTCCATCAGAGGATAGCACTAGCAGAGTCTAGTAATCAGTGTTTATTAATGTAACAGTGTTTTGTATTAGCAGTGTTTAGAGGTTGTTAATGTTGTTAGATGCTGTTGTCTCGGTGACGTCAGCCAAGATGCCACAGTGGTTAGGATTGTACTATAAATAGAAAGTGCATGTACTGTTCTATCAGATCACTTTATCACTTGCATTTTGTACGAACAATCACTGTGATCTCAGGCTGAGGGTGAGTTGTAATTCATGCACACATGAAGCATTGTGTAATACAATCTTTCGATTGAAAGTATTCATGATGAAAACATTTCTCTCATTGTTTGTGTTATAAAGTTTTTCTTCATTTCCGTTGCAACTATTTCATCTTATTATCTTCTTTCATTAATCATCTTTATAAAAACAACACAAACAATTAAACTCAGATCCTAACAACTGTTATTCATTTTTTTTGTTTTTGATATGATATAAAATGTGTCGATTGCTATACCGAGCATTGGTTTCATGCCAATATTATAACCGACCGAATCCATAATGACCGAAAGTCCATCGCATAGCGCAGGCAATCTCACTGGTTTAAATTATATAGATATTGTACATTCCAATGCTATTTTTCTTTCTGTAAATACACGCACCATTTATTTTCAATAAGTAAGACAAACATGTATACTCTCGTTCATTTATTTTTCTACATACCAAATTATATATAGTATTGTTCAAGGTTTGATTTACTTTTAAGTTCCTTAGAGAATAAGTTCTTGAAAAAATCAGAAGTTGTCACCCTAGTAAACTTTGGTGGTGTTTCCGGCGTCACTATGCTTGGTGCTGGTCCTATTTCACCATCCTTTGGGTTGATAAATGTGGCTATAGACAGCCTCTCTCTTTCTGAGTTCACTGTAGCTCTATGTTCAACGCTTTTATATTGTCCGTTTGTCACAATCTGAAACACAACATATCGATCTTTCTTTCGTTTCAATTCAAATCATGTGAGATAAAACGAAGAGTTAAATGTCATTTTAGTCTCTGTGGTTTGGACCATTTTGTCAGTTTAGTCCAAAGGTTTCATTTTTCGCATGTGGGTTCAAAAAGGTTTCACCGTTGCCATTTTAGTCCACTGGATTAACTTTATCCATTTTTCTGTTAACGAGAAGGACAATTCGGTCATTTTATATGTAATTCTGTTAACTAGAAGAGCAATTCGGCCATATAAAATGACCGAATTTCCCTTCTCCTTAACAGAAAAAATTGATGAAGTTAACCCAGCGGACTAAAATGGCAACAATGAAATCTTTTTCGACCCACAGGCGAAAAATGAAACATTTGGACTAAACTAGCGAAATGACCCAAACCACATAAACTAAAATGACATTTAACTCTAAAATGAAAGTGTTAAATATTAGTAAGGGTTAGAGAAAAAAATGACCTCTAGGATCTCTCCAATATTAACAATGAAGGCATTAGGGAGTGGTATGATTGGGATCCAAGTGCCATCTTTTCTTATTTGGAGACCATGTACTTCATTTAGTTCGAGGAGGAAGGTTATCCCAACCGCATCCGAGTGTGGGGTAAGACCAATGACTTGTTCGGGTTGTGGACATGGCGGGTAGTAGTTCATCCTCATTGATTGCATTCCATCCTCAAACAATACCATCAAATCCTTGGTTTCCATCTTTAATGCTTTTGCAATGTAGAGCAAAGTTTTTTTCGCTGTGTTCATTACCTCTCTTGAATATTCATCTAAGATATCTCTGTTTTTTAAATATAAGAGTTAAATGTCATTTTAGTCTTTGTGGTTTGAGCTATTTTGATAGTTTATTCCAAAGGTTTTATTTTTCGTCTATGGGTCCAAAAAGGTTTCATCGTTGCCATTTTAGTCCACTGGATTAACTTTATCTATTTTTTCTGTCAACGAGGAGGGCAATTCAGTCATTTTATATGTAATTTTGTTAACTTGAAGGCAATTCGGTCATGTAAAATGACTGAATTGCCCTTCTCGTTGACAGAAAAAATAGATGAAGTTAACCCAGTGAACTAAAATGGCAATGGTAAAACATTTTTGGACCCACAAGCGAAAATGAAACCTTTAGACTAAAATAGCAAAATGGCCCGAATCAAAGGGAGTAAAATGGCATTTAACTCTAATTAATATGCAAAACTATAGCGTATACATACACATAACGCTTACACACATAGATCTCAACTATCGGTTGAAATTCATGGCTCGAAAATATTCATTTCTTTCTATATCTTGTCTACCAAGTATAAATAAACCAATCATGTCAAGTTATCTGAATTAGTAAAGGCCAACCCGATTAATCTGCTCTAAACTAAAATATATTTCCTATTACAATATTCAACTAGCCATTCTTTTTTCAATCCGCCAAAAACTTACAAATTGTTTATCGCTAACTTACTTATAACCCGCCGACCCATTTTATATGTTTACAAATTTATTACAACCCGTTTATAACCCACATCCTGTTTGATAAATGGGTTTAAGAGTCATGTTTGGTTACACGATATTAAGTGTATCCATGTTAAGGCTAAGGTTTTCAAAGAATAAAGAGTAAACTGCCAAATACACTATTAAGTGTATCCATGTTAAGGCTAAGGTTTTCAAAGAATAAAGAGTAAACTGCCAAAATGGTCCCTGAGGTTTGGTCACTTTAGTCTAAAACTCAAACCTTTTGAATCTGGGTCCCTGTGGTTTCAATTTTGTTATCATTTTCATCCAGAAACAAAATCTGGTCAGATTTTTCAGTTAATATCCAGTTTTTTTTGTCTTTTTCCTCCCTTTTAATGAAGGTGATCAGATTTTTAAATTTGTTATAATAAAACGCTAAAAGACAATTTTGCCCTTCCTTAAAAGGAAGAAAAAAGTCAGAAAAGTTGGATGTTAACTGAAAAATCTAACCAGATTTTGATTTTGTATGAAAATGGTAAAAAAATTGAAACCACATGACCTAGATTTAAAAGGTTTAATTTTTGGACTAATATCACAAAAATGACTAAACCGGACCATTTTGGCAGTTTACTCAAGAATAAAATATATTAGTTGTGGGTTCACTAATTTCAAATGGTCAACTTGACACAATTATCACCCCTAATTATAACACACATAGGGAGGAGAAAATTACCGGAATGGAAGAGGTAGGTTAGGAAATAAGCGAGGCCTTCGACTATGAGGAGGAAGAGTAGCCAAGAAAAATATATCAGCCCAATCGAGTTTTTGCTCCTCAGATACAACAAAGGCTTGTCCAAATCCCTCAACATCTTCAGACGTTTGCCAAAACTTCTTTTTCACCTCAATTGGCAACTTAAAGAATTCTTGTGTTTCTTTCTTTACTTTCTCCAATAATGAACCACTAATCCCATGATTTATTATCTGTCATTATATCAATTAAATAATCATGTTTCATAAGAAACTTGATATAACTTTTTGTATGAACTAAATAAGTACCTGCCACTTGTTTGTAATTTGTTACTTTGGCGTTTTAATGAAAATGATTGAAAAAGTATGTACCTGAAAGAATCCCCAATCTTTACAAGCAAGGTGTAGCTTTTCTAATTCGGAGTCAATGGAATCTTCGGATGTTAATCGGTCCATATCGATGATAGGTACTTGAGGCATGGATGATGGCATGACAGATTCTTGATCATCGCGAATATATCGGGATGGAACCTTGATCAAGTGTTCGTTAGCAAGTTCTTGTACGCTTGGAACCAAAAGAGAAGCCCCGAATCTACCTCCCTTTGACTCCATGATATTTCTCTCACTCAATGAATATGTGTTTTCATCTATAAACGCATGTGTTTGTGTGTTGTATATATATATAATAATAACTAGGTTATGGCCCCGTGTGTTACACGGGTTGATTAATGAAAAAGATATAATTTATTATTTGTAAATACTTATTATTTTTAATCCACTCTTGATAGTTTTGATTGAACATACATGATAAATTCATAAGTTGTCATTAATAACGTTGAATTTCATGGGACAAACATCTAATAAGGTTGAATTTCATGGGATAAACCTCCTAAAATTATAAAATAAAAAACAAAGTCATCAAAATTCACACCAACAAAACTTGGGAAAAGTTGAATTAAAGAAAGGAATATTTGATTTTAATAATCCCAACTATTCGTCGTTTGCCGCTAACAGTTCCAATTTCAAAAATAACCACTGGTTGTCCCAACTATTAACATATTGGCTTCCAATGGACCCTGACTTACAGAACCCTAATGTTGTTAGTCTCCGATCGCTGGAAAAACGTTTTTAGTCGGAAAAGGGTTCCTAAAGGTCTGATCTAAGGTTACAAAAAGGTTTTGGACGAAAATGTTGAGTTTTCCGGCCAAAAACTTGAGTTTTCCAGACAAAAAGAAGTTTTCCGGCAATGAAAGAATTTACAGAGACCTTAATAATTGGCTCTTTTAGTAGAAAAAGGTTCCTAAAGTATGTAATTTCATAAACTAAATAATAAAGAAAAAAATTTAAAAAAAACCTGTGTATTGCACAGGTTGAATAAATTTAATTTTATATACCAAATAATAAATGGGAAACAAAACAGTAAAAGATAAAAAGATAAAATTATTACTTGTATTTTCATTTATATTTTTACATTAAAAATCTAAAACATTAGTAGATTAAAATATTATATTCTTTATTTGAATCTTATTAACAAATATTATCTATATCTATTTGTTTAGGGTAAAAGATAAAAAGATAAAATTTATGGATTAAAATAATATATTTTTTATTTAAATTTTATAAATAAATATGATCTATATCTATTTATTTAGACGGGAAAAAATTCGTTAAGATCAACTCATAGAGCGCCATATGTCCCCCATATGATTTACTTTATTATATGTATAGATTCTTATCGTATACATTACTTTCCTTTTTTCTAGAAGGTTACAAGTGTGGCACAAAAATAAAAAACTTCTTTTTGTAAAAAAAGTTATCTTTTACCAAGTGTTTTTGTATTTTCATTTAATTTTTTTGATTAAAAGAATTTCTACGTGTGTTTATATGTAAACGCGTATATTTTTTTTAATGGCAACGCTTACATACTCCTAAATTACATTAAATTAATCATAATTTACTTCTTTCATGTGATTGAACCAAATATCTCCCACTAAGAGGCAAGAACCTCTAACAAGTGAACTAGCCCTACATTGGCAACGTCTATGTAAAATTGAGTTTTTTTATATGTATAACCCATACTTCCTAGATTCCTCACTTTTTGTGGTTTCTCATTTAACACACACGCACACATATATTATATACAATCTTAAAGGACAAAGTCGGTGGGGTTTCCACCGGCTTTGCCCCCTCCCTCTTAAAAGGTAACAATATTCATTCACGAGAATCACCCTTTATTTTATAACAAATATAACTGATGACCTGTACACTTTATACAAAGATGTTAGCACGTATCTATCAAATATTGGCGGTAGGTCCAATAAGAAGTTGGCATGTATAATTGGGGGGGGGGGGGGGGGGGGGGGGGAGAGACTCTTGCGTTGGCCCAACACCGGACACAAAGATAGAAAACCCTATACTACCGGACATGTTACACACGCTTGAACCAAAAGCATTGTTTCACACTTTCAGCCCCCATTCACCCATAAACTTACGTGGGAAGCTACTTTTATAAAAAATAATAATATTAATACCCCATATAAATTATGTAAGCCCCTTACTTTTAATAACCTCAAGGTTTTAGAAAATAATAATTTTAGTCCCTAAATTGCTATTTTATTTTACGAGTTTTGTAAATTAATTCCTTAGATTTCTAATATTCCAACTTTACCTTTATACCATATATAATATTCGTTTTTAATCTATTATTTTCTTCAATAACTTTCGTTCACTAAATTCGTTTTTAAAGAACTAATTTGACGCTAACATCCTTGAGTTTCTAAGTTTCAAGTTTACCCTTTCGTTCATTCACTTAAAAAAATATTTTTATTTATGTATCGGTATTAATTTGAGTTGGTTTACGTTTAGACGTAAACATTTTTAGTTTCTAAGTTTCGAGCTTACCCCAATTTGTTCCTTTACTTTAAAGAATTAATATTTTTTACGTACGTGTTGGTATAAATTTGAGTTGGTTTATGTTAGATGTCAACATTTTTTTTTTGGAAACGAGTCAACTCAAATATAATACGTTTCCGTGTTTATTTTACGTGCGCAGTTGGTGTACGTTTTGACGTAAATTTTGTTCCAGCCCAAGCGGGGTTAAATATAATACATTATCATCTGACGGTATATACTCGAGTTACTCTATGTTTCAACCTCACGCGACGCAAGACAAGTAAAATTACAATTATATTATTATTATATATCAATGCTAAAGACCAAAGTTGTTGACGTTTACACCTCCCAACTTTGGTCCTTTCACTTTACAAAACACTTATGGTTACCCTTTATGTGAACGTGTTTTCTTTTTTTCCTTTTGTGGTTTCTACACGCTTTATGTTTCTTTGGTGCGTTATGTTATAACTGTACGACATAAATTCGATTTACATTACGTTTTGATTCAACTGCAATACTTATATAGGTTACACGGGGTTGAACTGAGCACGTTGAAACATATGTTTTCATATGGTTAACACATGACATAAAGTTTAGATAATCTATTTGATGTTTGCAACGGCCCGCGGGTCATATTACTAGTACTTATATATATTTGAATTTAAATATAGGTTGATAATTAAACTAAAAAAATATTTGGTGTATAAGTATTAGGTGAGTTCATTTAAATAAAATAATATAAAATAAATTAAAATGTTACAAAAAGACAAAACGTGTTGGGTGGCCTATAACGTCGAGTTGAATTAAAAGACAATTAGGTGAGTTCATTTAAAGTAAAATAAAATAAATTAAAATGTTACAAAAAGACAAACGTTTTCGGTGGCCTATTAATTACGTCGAGTTGAATTAAAAGACAACAAATACAGATGTACAAAAGAAAATTACAAGTTTTTTTTATATATGTTTACCTTTAATTTAATTGTATGCGTTGTCTTTTAGAGCAAAAGTTTGAAAGTTTTGTGCTTTATGTTTTAAAATCTTGCACATAACCTTTAGGCAAACCCAGTTAGATTTTTTAGTTAATTATGGTCATGTGTCATGCACATAAATGTATTTTTGTCATTTTACCTCTTTAGGGACTATTGAGTAAATAACTTGATATTCAATGGACTAGTTGTGTAAGAAATAAAAAATAAAATATAAATATTAAAAAACCTAAAATCTCGTGATTGTTGCTCCACCGAAATCTCGTGAAGTTTGGATTAAAATCATTTGCACTTCTCTCTGTCATTAAACTAAAAATATTTTTTTAATTTTGTTTTTTGTTTTATGAAGCATCCACTTGCTATTTTTCCTAGAATACTTGGTCATGAAGCAGTGGGGTTAAGTATGTAAGTATGGTTAAATTGAATTAGCAAAATTCCCATATTGAATCTGTTGATTTCTTCTATTTGAGAATGAGAGGAGGGAAGTGGTGGTGGAAAGTGGTCGTAATGGGTGAAGAGAGAGAGAAAGGAGGGAGAGGAGAATGAGAGAGAAGAGAGAGGGAGAGAGAGTCAGAGAGAGATAGATTTCACGTTTTTAATATTTATATTTTATTTTTATTTCTTATACAACTAGTCCCTTGAATATCAAGTTATTTATTCAATAGTCTTTAGGAATGTAAAATGACAAGAATACCCTCATATACATGGCACATGACTATAATTAACTAAAACATCTAACTGAGTTTGGCCTAAAAGTTAAAACATGCAAGATTTTGAAACATAAAGCACAAAACTTGCAAACTTTTACGCTAAATGACAACGCCTGCAATTTGATATAAACATAAAAGACAAAACTTGTAATTTACCCTAAAATAAAATATGCTTATGTGTACCATCTATGAACGCCAAAGACCATGTGTAGTGGTTTAGCTCAATAATGCCCCCACCATGGGGCGTTTTGCGACACGTGACAGTCCAGTCAGCATGGGGCATTATTGGGGGTTATTGCAAAAGTGCCGTAGTGGGAATAATGCCCACTAACGCTCCTTCCAATCATTAAACAATTATTTTTTTATATAGAAAAGGATAAAAAAAAATAAGAAAATGAAACTTACAGTTGGACCACTCCCATTGGCCAGATGCAATTTTCAGTTGACCACTTCAGCGTTTTTTTAAAAACGCCGGAATCAATTTTGTCAAAGAAAACGCCGGAAAACGCCCGGGTGTAATGGGTGGGGGGCGTGTTTTGGCGTTTTTTTTGAATTTTTTTTTAAAAAAACGCCCCACTACGGGGGGTCTAAGGCGGGTCTCTTTCTATACAGTTCTATTTAATTTAAAGTTTATTTACATAATATATTAGATGACTTATCATCCAATTATTATATATATTGATTTAGGGGGACGATGAATAGTAACTTTATTTTTATAATAATATATAGTTTTTTTTATTATTTTATTGTTTATTATATTATAATTGTTTATTATTATATTTACTTTTAATAGTTTATTATTATATTTACTTTTAATAACATATTTTTCTTTTTTTTTAAACATCTATTTCCTTTACCTTTTTTAATAATTGTTTTTTTTTCTTTTTTTAACATATATTAATTTATTGATTAATTTGATACTTCTTTAATAAGTTACGTTTATACCTTTTTTCTAAAAACTTAAGTACGTAATTGTGCTTGACTTCTTTCCCTGACATTCCGTTATAAGTTTTGTTAAAACGATATTATACTCAAAATAAAATATTTATTTGGTATTATAAAACGGTACGATAATAAACTAAATCGTTCTAATGGTTTGACTTTCTAAACATCACGCTTTATTTTCAAATCACGTCTGTTTTACATTATAATCAGTTCGGTTTCGCCGCAACACGCGATATATAAAAACTACTTAACATTAACAACTTATAATAAATGTAACTTTTATTCATACATGATCTCTGAATTTTCTCTCACACAACTAATTGTGGGTGGGAAAAATATATGAGATGGATGGTATTATTTCTAAGTATTAGCATTTTTAAATAAAAAATTATATATGATAAATGTTAAGGACAATTAAAAAAAAAACAGTAAATCACAAGAATCATCTGTGTACTTAGTTGTTAAATATAATTTCTAAAACTAATGTAGATTTTTTCTACTCTCAAGCATAGTAAGTAACCAAGTTTAATCATCCCGATTTTTTTCTCATGGAGCTCACTAACTTGCAATATACCATATAGTTTTTATTAACATGTACGAGATATAATTTAGTTTTTGTTTTAACAATTTGTGATATTTAATTACAATCTGAACATATACTTTTTATTCATTTGTTAGACTTCTATATAACTTTTATTCAACACTATTTTTAGTCCAAAACGAAGCATGTCTCGTTCAATTGAAAATTTAGGTTAAAATCTGCTTATGTGTACCATCTATGAACGCCTAAGACTTAAAGGGTATGGTTTGGCCCATCCCCACGGGGATGAGCCTCCACGTAGGCGGCTCGTGGGGGATGGGCCTCCATGAAATTTGAGGGGGATGGAGGCTCGTGGGGGATGGGGCCCCACCTCATTATTTTATAATTTTCTAAGTTTTAATTTATTAACTTAATTAAAACTTTATAAAAATTAAAAAATACAACATAAAACAACATAAATAATTTCATTTCATAACATAAAAAAAAATTACATTTCCTAAAAAAAAAAAAATTACCGAAAAATAAAAATAAAAAATTACATTTCCTAAAAATAAAAAAACAACCTACGACGACCATTTTTTCATCACTTTTTCCTTCATCCTCCGATAAACCCCTCGTTCCTCCTCCGGAACCGAGTCGAGATCCAACCTCATAATCCTAAAATCCTCCGCTCGAGCTTGGTCGGCCGACACGGTTTTCTTGTGAGTGTATTTTTCGGCCGCGAACTGTTTGAACGAACGGAATTCGTTTATCAACTCGTCCATTTTCCCCGATGCCTTCGAGCCGCCCCCTCCACATGAGCCGCTCCCTCCACTCGAGCCGGCCCCTTTGCGCTTTCCGGCCGCCTCTTTTTTTGCTTTGTCCCTCCCGGTGGGACGTTCCGCCTCGTGAATGGGCAACACGTCCTTGTCATCTTCCGGGTCGTCGTTTATGTTGATTTGACAACGACCGGTGGAGCCTCCCGCACTATAACTTCCGGACTCGGAAGTTTTAGTCCGTTTGGCGGTTGCTACCTCATTTGGAATCGGCGTCCATTTTTGTTCTTTCCTTACTACGTTCCATGCTCGGAAGTGCGGTAAAGGCTTTGCATTTTGAGAGTCCCACTTAGCGATAGCAAGGTTAAGAATGTCCGTCTCGTTACTCCCGCTAGGAGGATTCATAATAATTTGGTTATAAATTGCGTTAAAGTTATTGATGATCTTGCTCATTTTACGCCACTTGCCCGAGACGGCTTCTAAATCACGATCCGAGCTATGCTCCATAATCGCATAAAATTTAGTCGTTGCCTTCTTCCAAAAACTATCACCCGTTTGATTGTTTCCTAAATTTTATAAAATAATGCATTAGTAAAAATAAAAATTTAAAACTTTTAAAATTTAAATTAAAAATTTAAACTTTGGTTCATACCGACTATCGGGTTAGTAGAGCACTTAGTAACCGCCATTGCTAGTGCCTCCTCCTCTACTTTCGTCCAAGGTCTCCCCGGTTTTCTCGAACCGCTTTTTGGCGCGGTTTCGGTTACGTTTTGAACCTTCTTCCCCTTCCCCTTGTTTTTTTTTTCGGTTGAGCTCTTGCGGTGGCGATTCGGGGACGACTTCATCATCATCATCATCAAGGTGAACCGGTTGGGAAGTTGGCGGTTGCGATTGGAGTTGTTCAAACGAGTTGCGTTGCATCATTTGTTGTAGCGCTTGGTATTGTTGGAGTTGTTGAACTTGAGACATTTGTGAGAATGCGTTGGGTGTTTGTTGGAAACCCGAAAAAGGAAATTGCGGAGCCCCCCACGATTGATCCATACTCGGAGTGTAAGCGGGGGTCGAAAAAAAGTTAGGTTGGTTCGGGTTGGGGTTGTTTGGGTTGGGGTTGTTTGGGTTGAAAGGATGCATGATTTAGAGAAAAAGGTATAAAAAATATGGAGTGTTTTTTATAAAAAAGGAAGAGAATTGGAGAAGAATGGGAGTAGAAATGATAGAAATGTATAAAAATGGATGAGATAGATGGTATTTAAATTGAAAAATGATTTTTTTTTTTTTTAAAAAAAAAGTGCCATTTGAAAACGGCTATATTTGTGAAGTGGGGCCACATCTCGTTCGGCTGGGGTGAACCGATTGGGCCGAGCCGACCCTAAAGGGGGCGGTGTGGGGGACCGGCGCCGGTCCTAGCCGGCCCCCATACCCTTTAGTCTAAGGTACGTATCTTTCTATACAGTTCTATTTATTAGAGTTTATTTACATAAGGGTGGAGGGTATAGTCAAATAACTTTGGGTGTTTGAGTGAAATTCTACCTAATAGTATTATGCCATGTCAACTCCCCATTCTACTCCCTATTTTACACTCAATCACTAGGTATAGTCAAACATCCCTCAATTAAAAAAAAAAAACATCATTGGTCCATCCTATCTCTCTCCTCTCTCCTCTCCTCTCAATTCATCGGTGAACAATCACCGAATTTTGGGCTCTCTCTCCAAGTCACCGCATAAGTCAAACAGGTGGGGGTGGTCACCGATCGGTGACCCCCACTCACCGCACATGTCACCGCTCCTTATACCCTCCACCCTAATATTAGATGACTTATCATCCAATTCAATTGAAAAGGGTGTACCTATCTACACACCATTTTGTCTATTTACACACCAAAAAAGGTGATTTTTGTCCTTATATGCACACACTGTAGTGGCGAACTGTGGCCAAAACGCGACGTTTTGGTCCGGTTAACCAGACAAAGACCGACGGGTGTCTGACGGGTCTGTTGACCGGATCAAAACGCCGAGCTTTGGCCGCATTTTGGTCCTATCAACCAGACAAAAGACTGACACCCGGTCTGGTTGACAGGACCAAAACGCGGCCAAAGCTCGGCGTTTTGGTCCGGTCAACAGACCCGTCAGACACCCGTCAGTCTTTGTCTGGTTAACCTGACCAAAACGCCGCGTTTTGGCCACAGTTCGACACTGAAGGTGTACATATAAGGACAAAAAAACACCTTTTAAGTGTGACTATCTACACACCAAGTGTGTAGAGATAGTTTGGGCCTTTGAAAATTTAGGTTGGAATTAAGGGCCCACAAAGTGATTTTTTTCTTGATTATAAGAAAGGTTAAATGCACATGATAGCAACATGTGTTGACTTATCATTCATTTTGGAACAAAAATTGTCCGATATTTATGTCAATTCCAATATATTACGACATTATATATAGTGGGGTTTTCATGTTGCAATACTATGCTAATATTAAACGATTAACTTGTACAATATTGATGTCAATTCCAATATATTACGATATTATATATAGTGGTGTTTTCATGTTGCAATACTATGCTAATATTAAACGATTAACTTGTACAATAGTTTACTCAAATGGGCATTGAAATCATGGATGGAAATCTTAAAAAGATTTTATGTCCATTAGAAACAACCAAAGGTCCATAACAACTTTCCTGCCTAAACCAATGTAAAAGACTCAAATATAAGAAGGAAAAGACTTGACTAAAAAAATTTATACTTTGGGTTTTCACACCACTGATAATGTTAAAAAAATGTAAATTTTAGGGTGGAGATTAGTGTCCTAAAAATAATGGTATGAAAAAAAATAAGGGATAAGTGTCCTAATTGAAGCCATCACCACTTTGGTGGGGTGGTAGAGGCTTTGTGCCTCTTGGGTAGAGACCAGGGTTCAATTCCTGGCATGGGGTAAATTGGTGTAATTTAGATGTAGAGATTATGTAATCTTTGCCGTTCAAAAAAAAAAAAAAAAGTGTCCTAATTGAAATGGATGATGAAAAAATAAATACATTTTGGTTATAACAAGCTGACCAGTTGTAGTATGCGGTTGAAATCATCCTTCATCTTCGTTGGAAGCCTAGTCTCATTATCTCAGACAGAAGGAGTGGGTGAATACATTCATAGAGCAAGCAAAGTGAGTAGAAAAAAAAGAAGAAAACGAAGAAGATGGGGCTGCGAGTTTTCAGCGGTCGGATGGAAGACCGGCAGATGCCAGTCATAATAAACCTAAAAGCATGAACTGTTCCTAAGGCCTTTCATCAATTGTTATTATATAAATAAGAAGATTTTTTTTTTCAAAAGTGAATGTGTGGGTTTGCGGATGAAACGTGGTTACCATTTGATTTTCTACACCTGGCAATAAGAGTTAATTACTGTTTTCGTCCCTGTGGTTTGTAAAAAATCACTATTTCAGTCCATTAGTTTAAAAATTACGATTTCAGTCCTTGTGATTTCACTTTCGTAACCATTTCAGTCCCTGTGGTTTCACTTCCGTAACCATTTCAATCCATTTATTCTGTTAGTACAGGGACTGAAATGGTTATGAGGTGGACAGAAATGGTTACGAAAGTGAAACTATAGGGACTGAAATCGCAATTTTTAAACTAATGGACTGAAATAGTGATTTTTGACAAACCACAGGGACGAAAACAATAATTAACTCTGGCAATAATCTCCTAACCTATTTGTTTTTTTTATTGAAATTCAATATAAGAACTTGAATACACACTTTATTTCTAAACCTCCATTTAAGTATCCCACATTAATTGGTGTAATTTTTTCTTGGCCCAAAAATTAAAATGGAACCAAAAATTAAAACGGACCTGAAGGGGTATGGTCCCAAAAAAGCCGCGCAAACCCTATTCAGGTCGCGCGGAGGACCATACTTCTTATTCAACACATTCCTTATTGCCAACCTTGCGCGGGCTACTTCAGTATCCTTTGATCAGGCGCGAGGTCTGGGCAATAGGAAGCTCCACTTTCGACACTTAGCATTCTGAAAGAGCATCCAGTGGCCCATGCCCTGCGCAGGATAGTTACGTGTTCAGCAAGAATCGCGCGTGACTACGGTGCAAGGCTGTTTCAGATAGTACACAAGGTACAAGTGGCAGAATGAAAGGGCCAATCGGCGTCTTTCTGGGCCTGCTCAATCGTGCTCCACGATCGTCTGACATGCAGGAGACAGAAAGTACTTAAGGACGCCTACATGGCACCAATCATAGGGCAGAGACAACTGCCCCACGATCTCCACTTACCTGCTGATGGCAGAGGGGCGGCCAGGCGGATAACAGTAACACGTGGCTCCAATCACATTGCGCCAACTCCAGAAAGCTCCTAGAAGCCACTAACGGTCGACACCAGTGAGACAAGGAGCATATCCTCTATGTTGTCGCCTTCAGGCCCAAGGCCCATCAGCCCAGATCCTCTTACACCTCTCCGGCTATAAATAGAGACCTCACTTCACAGGTTAAACATTCCATTCCCTCTACTCTCACTCTTAATACTTAATTATCTCCACAAAGCAGTCGCTTATTCTCACGCCGGAGCCCGGTTAAGAGGGAAACCCCCATATTCCCCTCTTAACGAGTAACGGTGTTCTGTTTTGCAGGATTAGACGATCATTACGAAGCTCAGAAAGCCATGAGAAGATTGACCATTATGATAGGAACATAAACCAAACTGATTATCCCCATAATTAGTTCCTTGTTTCTTCATTGGCGCCCACCGGTTTTCTACAAGTCATTTTCATCTTCTGTTTCTGAGTTTTCGACGTGTTTTCCTTCGATCATGGCCAATCAGGGAATTATTCCCGAGTTTGGCTTCGGAGCAAACTCTAATGCGGTGTTGGGCGAGGGCAATCAAAACATCCAGCCCCAACACATTGAAGAAATTGGCGAAATCGAAGTAACCAACACTGAGGGACCCCGCGGGAGCTTCACCCGCATCACTCAGACGGTAACCCCAGGAAATAATGGCGCTGGACCTTCAAACCCAGCTCCACCTCAGAACATTTCGACGCTATTAGGGCTACCAGAGGGCGAGACTGTAGCCTCGTGGTACGCCAAGCAGATTGCCACCATTAATGCGGCGTATCAATCTTTGAGCGCACAGCAAGCAGTCTTAACGGCAGAACCATCCTTGGTTACACCAACAGGTCCCAGTCACGGGGCGCGCCAGATACCCCCACAACAAAACATCCAAGGAAGAGCTAACAGACCTCCCCCTGCGAGAAGGCAAAGCGTGCATGACACGCGCGATACAAGGGGAGAAACAGAAAGCTATTATGACTATCCGTCACACGTCCAAAGGGGTCCAGTTCATAGTGTAACAACCTTGTTATTATTTTAAAGGTTTTCGTATAAATTACGAAAATAAACATGTAATTGTACATACGTGATGTTGAATAATACGGGATAATTAAAACTTTTACAATTTGAAAATAATACAACTTAATGAATTTGAGTTCGTCGTTTAAAGTTACGACGAAACGTCGTGCGGAAGCTTTTAACTTTATCGTGTTCGGTTCTTCTTCGAGCTTGATCTTCATCCGAGCACTCTTGGCAATCACCTATGATCAAAACCAACTTAAAAGTTAGTTTTGATAGTAAAATAACAAGTTTAAACAAGTTATATGGGATTAGAAATCAAGGCATTTGAACAAAATAATTAAATACAAGAAATTATACATTTTGTTTTCAGCCCCTTCACCCGGCCGTGTCAAAAGATCACCCGGCCGTGTCAGCTTAACATATATTTTTCACAGCCCCTCACCCGGCCGTGTCAAAAGTTCACCCGCCCGTGTCAACTCTGCACGTTTATTTTTCATCAAATTTGCATCCAAACCTATCCAAACTCATTTTAATTGCTTGGGGTTCGTTTCTTAACATGTCTAAGCTATCATCCATTACCCGGATCCATTATTCATTTAGTTTACGCTCCCGTTACCCGGTTTACGTTTTTCTTTATTAGTCTTAAGCCAACATTTTACCACCTACTTTATTTTGACCCGTTTAGAAGTTTTCATGCATTTAAGCATCAAACTCGCATTTCTCTTTGTACACTTCGTATTTCTATTTTTTTTAAATAGCCTCTTATATTCCACAACAACTATTTTGTAGTGGATTTAACATAACGGACCGTTATTCTAAATTTTACCCTTTGGATAGTCATTCTACGAAATTGACCCGTTCTTAGGCATTTGACTCTCAAGGTTTATACTTACAACTCTTACATATATCTAAGAGTTGCATAATCATAATACTAGTATCTAAACGACCTCTAAGGGTCATTTGCCTGATTTACAAATCATGGGCGTTTTGGTCATTTTTAGTCCCTCATTTACGACGAAGGACTCTCGCTAATTATTTGACCTATATTTGCATGTTTATCTAGCAACTTAACTATACTTACCTGGCTCGGGTCATAGCATTGACCCATTTACATACCTCTAGCTTTAGATTTTCTAAATAACTCAACGCAACATATGTTATTTCCTGAATTCACAAAACTCAACAAGTAGTCGTTAGTTATTGATGTCAAATGGTGTTAACACGCCATTTGACCAGTTTAATCGACATGACCATTTATCAACGTATGATGGTATATTAATACCCTCATACCCCTTGAACCAATTCCGGTTCGCACCGTGAGTTTTCTACTACTTAAAAGACACTTTCTTAGAATGTCCGACCCGTTATAACTTTTACCAATTAGTGTCTTTATTTTGATCACTATTATTTTAACCATTAATTTGACCCATTTGGTTGTCGAGTGAATTCCATCACCTCATTGACATACCACTCAACCATTCTAACTATATCAACCTTAAACATATTTTAACTAAACTTGTCTAAATAAATGTAACGAGACGACAAGTCGCGTACCTTTAGAGCACACCCTTCAAACGCGTATCTCCTCCTCCGGCTTGTCCGCTTGACGATCCGGATTCTTTGCCTAAAGGGTTCAATTCACAATAAGTTTAGAACCCCTTTCATAAGCTTTAACGCATAATTCTTTATAATAATCAAATCTGTGTTTTTACCCAACTTTTAGCATTTTAATCCTCACTTAGGCGTTTCATCAAACACCTAGCGGGTCAGATTTTTATATCATCAAAACCAAGTTTATGACTTGTAATTATCATCTAAATTAACTTCGATTAGACAATTCTACACATGTCTTAACATCCATATTTCTGAAATTTACTCTTAAATTCAGATTATGCTAGAACAAGATCATAATTCTAGGGTTTATCAAGTTTTCTTCAAGTTTATTAATCACCTACAATGGTGATTATGAACTCTATAATTATCATGAAATCTTTTAACAAGATTTCACCTAGGGTTCATCCCTAGACACCATATCCCTTCTAATTTCATTCATGCATGACACAATCAAGCTAAATTTCGATTTTTCATCATTAACCTAGAATTTAAGATGATTCAAAACATCACAATTTTGCATACCTTATGATCTTTTCAGCGAGGTGATCACTAATTCGTGGTTAGAATTTGATTTGGGACTGAATTGAACCTCCAATTGATCAATTTTTTTGTGAGCTAGGGTTTAGAGAGGAGCTCTTGGTCGCTCCTGCGTTCTGATCGATCCAGGCACCCACTTAGGTGAGTGTTTGGAGTTTATTTTATTTACTAATAATTCAAGTTTCCATTTTAGCCATTCTAGTCCCTCAATTATTGTTTTCTTTATGATTTAAGAGTTTTCCATTATTGTTTTAACCACACTTAACTTACTAGGTTAATATTCCTAGTTACTTAGTGGTTTTCGGGGGAGTCATAACCCGTTTTATTTTTAACTCTCGTTAACTCGAGTTTCTTATAAACTTTGTTTTCTCGAAGCGTTTATTCTTCTTTTTGATTAACATAAAATTATTTATTTAAATCCTTATATTCACCGGGTTAATTTTACCACTAACGATATTTTACCCATTCATTATTATTAACGTGGTTTGATTACCAAACCCGTTTTCGGGGTGTTACAAGTCTACCCCCCTTAAAGAGGTTTCGTCCCCGAAACCTTTCCCACAAACTTTATCAGTTTAGATCATCTGAACCTTAGTTTCGGTGATCACTTGAGCACTATTCGCACATAATAATCTTACCAAAAAGTATGGTAGTGTGTGTTTTTTTTTTTTTTTTTTTTTTTTGGTTTTAAGGCGTATGCGCCTTTCACGTGTAAGGCCTCGTAGGCCATTACTCTCAACTTGTGTTTCTTATTCTAGTCACTTATTTGACCAAGTTGTCATCCGATTACTCGGTCGTATTTATTATTCAACACGTTTACTTCTAGCAAATTTTTATATTGACCAGCGCCTTGCATAAGTCGTAACACTATTTTGACTCTGAATGGTTTTTACTGGCTAGACTAATTTCTCGCCGTCACTTTATACCCCGTCACTCGGGTACATCATATTGCCATCCCGGCCTTTTGCGTGTTTCTGATTCTTGTCTCGTAACTCACGTTACAACATGGTTACATTCTACGTCACTTTTAGTGACCGTAATCCCATCACATCTTGTTTAAGTTTATGTCGACTTTTCATTGTCGAAAATCTTTCTTTCGAATGTATCGTTTTACACCTAATGGTGTTAAAACCTATATCCGTTAATATTAACCATTTCTGAGTTCGTCTCATAATATTCATATTTGTTAAAACATTGTTTCTTACTAAAACTGAATTTTAGTTTAACGTTTTTCCTTTTAACTAAGTCAATTACTTATATCAAGGAAATTGACAACCCATAATTTATTATTTTCTGTTCTCGTTTTACGTGAGGAATCGTAGCAAGTGCCATCGATTTCCTCTATTGACCCGTAGGTTCTTTCACTTAGCCTTGTAGGCTATTTCCTTAGATCTTCACCTCTTTAAGGCGAGGCCCTTATGATCCCTTTGCTTCAATTCATGACCCGTGGGTCATTTTGGCCCTGTAGACCGTTACACTAATTAATATCTCGTAGGTTATGATGATCCCGTAGATCATCTTTTATTCGAGTCTTTATTCAAATGTATATACGTTTATATACGCATATGGCGTTAAGGCACCCCTTTTTATGTTTAGAATTATTCACCTTTACTTTTTAGATTTCGTTTGACCTTGACCGTAGTCTAAGGCTACATTGTTTTCTTTTGAATTATCTTTCCGACTTCTTGACTTCTAACGTCAATTGCACGTCAGTTTGCCCTACACTTACCGTTACCCGGTTCTTACCTATACTTCTTTACGTCCCATTACCCGGGTTCTTTTATTTTAATGTTTTTAACGCCTATAACTCCTTTACATAGGTTTATTAATATTTCACACTTTTATTTATTCGATTCGCGCTTACTTACTTTAGCAAGTGTCATTCTTTATTAAATTTGTTTGACTTGTTCGTGTGAAAATTCATCACTTATGAATGTCAAACTTTAGCCTTTGTTCGAACCGTTCAGCTTTGAAATAGTTGAACGTAATTTATCAAAATTTCTATTTGCAGTATCTTATCGTCCTTTAGTCATGACCCAAAACCCGAGTCTTTTTGACTTTCCATACGCGTTCCTGTTTCTCAGTCTACGCATGCGTTTAATTCCTTACCCATCAACCGGGCGTTTTACCGAAATTGTTATCATTGCACCCCTTCCGGTATGCATTAAGACTTCATTTCGATTTACTTGGTCATCTTAGCGAAATCCGTCGCTTTTATTCGACCATGTCTTTTATTCTTTACGTGACCACCATTGGCGGCCTTATTAATTATGAGTGACGATTATCATCGTTATCCTTGCTTTACTACGACTAAAGTTAACAACCTTGATTATCTTTTTCGTGTGGGCAACACCTTTGTTTTTATGACCCGGCGGATCATCTATACTTTGGTTTTACTTGCCCATATTGTTCACCATGGCCCTTTCGTCCAAGATGACTTATTTTCGTGAATTTTCTTTTGATCATTCATTTATATCATCATTTACATTAATCCTTGTCCCTTCTCTCGGGCTCATTATCCTAATGTAATACGCTTCCGTCACCCGGCTGTGCGTTTACATTATTATCAACTATTTTGTTCATTTGTTTCATTTGGGTACTTTTTAATTTGTCCCATTCACCCCGTCCTTACTACATCGGATGTAAATGTGTCCGCTATAAGAAGTTCATGGTATCATATGACACTACTTACTTGGCCAGAGTAAGCGATTAACACATGTCACGCATGACCTTTTTATAGTTTTTACATCACGCCCTATGTAAGTAATGCCTCTATTTGTTTCTCTTGGAAACAATATCCCGAATACATTTTCTATTCGTTTTCCAAGTTTCTAATTTACATATGCAACAATCATATTGCTATTTGTGCGTTTACATTTAAAAGCGTGCACCTGGTAATGTTTGCCCCGACGGGCGTTCCTTGCCATTAACCCTGTTCGCGGTCGTTACGCGATTTAGTCCTTGGTGAGCATGCTCCTCTTGTCATACTTCGGACCGTTCCTCTATCATATCTGTAATTTGTTCAACCCTCGTCATCTTCAAATGCGAGTTTCCTCCAATTAAAACATTCATAAAAGTTAGTAATGTCAACTTTACTAAATGCCCGTATCATAATACAAGGCTTTTCTACTATACGTGTTAACACACGTAATTTTGTTAACTATATCTATTATTTAATTGAGGTATCGTATATTACACGATAACCCTATGTGTTGTTTACAACACTTTAACATGCTAAACCATTAAAATACACGTACTTACCGGATTTGCGATCAAGCCTCAAACCGAACACACTTTACTTTTTAACCATGAGCTCTGATTACCAACTTGTAACAACCTTGTTATTATTTTAAAGGTTTTCGTATAAATCACGAAAATAAACATGTAATTGTACATACGTGATGTTGAATAATACGGGATAATTAAAACTTTTACAATTTGAAAATAATACAACTTAATGAATTTGAGTTCGTCGTTTAAAGTTACGACGAAACGTCGTGCGGAAGCTTTTAACTTTATCGTGTTCGGTTCTTCTTCGAGCTTGATCTTCATCCGAGCACTCTTGGCAATCACCTATGATCAAAACCAACTTAAAAGTTAGTTTTGATAGTTAAATAACAAGTTTAAACAAGTTATATGGGATTAGAAATCAAGACATTTGAACAAAATAATTAAATACAAGAAATTATACATTTTGTTTTCAGCCCCTTCACCCGGCCGTGTCAAAAGATCACCTGGCCGTGTCGGCTTAACATATATTTTTCACAGCCCCTTCACCCGGCCGTGTCAAAAGTTCACCCGCCCGTGTCAACTCTGCACGTTTATTTTTCATCAAATTTGCATCCAAACTCATTTTAATTGCTTGGGGTTCGTTTCTTAACATGTCTAAGCTATCATCCATTACACGGATCCATTATTCATTTAGTTTACGCTCCCGTTACCCGGTTTACGTTTTTCTTTATTAGTCTTAAGCCAACATTTTACCACCTACTTTATTTTGACCCGTTTAGAAGTTTTCATGCATTTAAGCATCAAACTCGCATTTCTCTTTGTACACTTCGTATTTCCATTTTTTTAAATAGCCTCTTATATTCCACAACAACTATTTTGTAGTGGATTTAACATAACGGACCGTTATTCTAAATTTTACCCTTTGGATAGTCATTCTACGAAATTGACCCGTTCTTAGGCATTTGACTCTCAAGGTTTATACTTACAACTCTTACATATATCTAAGAGTTGCATAATCATAATACTAGTATCTAAACGACCTCTAAGGGTCATTTGCCCGGTTTACAAATCATGGGCGTTTTGGTCATTTTTAGTCCCTCATTTACGACGAAGGACTCTCGCTAATTATTTGACCCATATTTGCATGTTTATCTAGCAACTTAACTATACTTACCTGGCTCGGGTCATAGCATTGACCCATTTACATACCTCTCGCTTTAGATTTTCTAAATAACTCAACGCAACATATGTTATTTCCTGAATTCACAAAACTCAACAAGTAGTCGTTAGTTATTGATGTCAAGTGGTGGTAACACGCCATTTGACCAGTTTAATCGACATGACCATTTATCAATGTATAATGGTATATTAATACCCTCATACCCCTTGAACCATTTCCGGTTCGCACCGTGAGTTTTCTACTACTTAAAAGACACTTTCTTAGAATGTCCGACCCGTTATAACTTTTACCAATTAGTGTCTTTATTTTGATCACTATTATTTTAACCATTAATTTAACCCATTTGGTTGTCGAGTGAATTCCATCACCTCATTGACATACCACTCAACCATTCTAACTATATCAACCTTAAACATATTTTAACTAAACTTGTCTAAATAAATGTAACGAGACGACAAGTCGCGTACCTTTAGAGCACACCCTTCAAACGCGTATCTCCTCCTCCGGCTTGTCCGCTTGACGATCCGGATTCTTTGCCTAAAGGGTTCAATTCACAATAAGTTTAGAACCCCTTTCATAAGCTTTGACGCATAATTCTTTATAATAATCAAATCTGCGTTTTTAACCAACTTTTAGCATTTTAATCCTCACTTAGGCGTTTCATCAAACACCTAGCGGGTCAGATTTTTATATCATCAAAACCAAGTTTATGACTTGTAATTATCATCAAAATTAACTTCGATTAGACAATTCTACACATGTCTTAACATCCATATTTCTGAAATTTACTCTTAAATTCAGATTATGCTAGAACAAGATCATAATTCTAGGGTTTATCAAGTTTTCTTCAAGTTCATTAATCACCTACAATGGTGATTATGAACTCTATAATTATCATGAAATCTTTTAACAAGATTTCACCTAGGGTTCATCCCTAGACACCATATCCCTTCTAATTTCATTCATGCATGACACAATCAAGCTAAATTTTGATTTTTCATCATTAACCTAGAATTTAAGATGATTCAAAACATCACAATTTTGCATACCTTATGATCTTTTCAGCGAGGTGATTACTAATTCGTGGTTAGAATTTGATTTGGGACTGAATTGAACCTCCAATTGATCAATTTTTTTGTGAGCTAGGGTTTAGAGAGGAGCTCTTGGTCGCTCCTGCGTTCTGATCGATCCAGGCACCCACTTAGGTGAGTGTTTGGAGTTTATTTTATTTACTAATAATTCAAGTTTCCATTTTAGCCATTCTAGTCCCTCAATTATTGTTTTCTTTATGATTTAAGAGTTTTCCATTATTGTTTTAACCACACTTAACTTACTAGGTTAATATTCCTAGTTACTTAGTGGTTTTCGGGGGAGTCATAACCCGTTTTATTTTTAAGTCTCGTTAACTCGAGTTTCTTATAAACTTTGTTTTCTCGAAGCGTTTATTCTTCTTTTTTATTAACATAAAATTATTTATTTAAATCCTTATATTCACCGGGTTAATTTTACCACTGACGGTATTTTACCCATTCATTATTATTAACGTGGTTTGATTACCAAACCCGTTTTCGGGGTGTTACAAGTCTACCCCCCTTAAAGAGGTTTCGTCCCCGAAACCTTTCCCACAAACTTTATCAGTTTAGATCATCTGAACCTTAGTTTCGGTGATCACTTGAGCACTATTCGCACATAATAATCTTACCAAAAAGTATGGTAGTGTGTGTGTTTTTTTTTTTTTGGTTTTAAGGCGTATGCGCCTTTCACGTGTAAGCCCTCGTAGGCCATTACTTTCAGCTTGTGTTTCTTATTCTAGTCACTTATTTGACCGAGTTGTCATCCGATTACTCGGTCGTATTTATTATTCAACACGTTTACTTCTAGCAAATTTTTATATTGACCAGCGCCTTGCATAAGTCGTAACACTATTTTGACTCTGAATGGTTTTTACTGGCTAGACTAATTTCTCGCCGTCACTTTATACCCCGTCACTCGGGTACATCATATTGCCATCCCGGCCTTTTGCGTGTTTCTGATTCTTGTCTCGTAACTCACGTTACAACATGGTTACATTCTACGTCACTTTTAGTGACCATAATCCCATCACATCTTGTTTAAGTTTATGTCGACTTTTCATTGTCGAAAATCTTTCTTTCGAATGTATCGTTTTACACCTAATGGTGTTAAAACCTATATCCGTTAATATTAACCATTTCTGAGTTCGTCTCATAATATTCATATTTGTTAAAACATTGTTTCTTACTAAAACTGAATTTTAGTTTAACGTTTTTCCTTCTAACTAAGTCAATTACTTATATCAAGGAAATTGACAACCCATAATTTATTCTTTTCTGTTCTCGTTTTACGTGAGGAATCGTAGCAAGTGCCATCGATTTCCTCTATTGACCCGTAGGTTCTTTCACTTAGCCTTGTAGGCTATTTCCTTAGATCTTCACCTCTTTAAGGCGAGGCCCTTATGATCCCTTTGCTTCAATTCATGACCCGTGGGGTGTTACACATAGCCGGCTCGGACCGCGCAATTTGAACAATGATTGGGATGACACAGATCCAAACGACCCAACTTGGCAAGACGATGAAGGATCTTCAGTCTTCAATCATTTACAAAGGAACCATGAAAATTACAGACCACGACAACACGTCGGATACACCGAAGAGGCAGAGCGCGACTTTCGCCTCGCCTATCGACCAGCTGAAGCTGCAGAACATTCGAAATTCATCCCGAAGATCGCTCTTGCGCCGCTATCAAGAGAAAAGTTGCCTCCAACAGTGGGAAAGTTCAATGGTCTGACGGATCCCGACGATCACGTCAGAGTATTCACAAGTGTTGGTTGCATGGGAGGATGGAATATGCCAATGTGGTGTCATTTGTTTATCCAGACGTTCACCGGGGCTGCTCGCGCATGGTTCGACAGCCTACCGCCAGGAAAAATCGGCTCATGGGTCGATTTCAGAACGAAGTTTCTAGACCACTTCAGTCAACAAAGACGCTATCAGCGAGATACGTCTGAAGTAGCGGATATCTGGCGCAGAGAGAATGAGGGTCTAGAAGACTTTATCACTCGCTTTAACAAAGAGTGTTTAGAGATCGGTGGTGTAAGTGAACAACTCATGCGTTGCCACTTCAAGAAAGCCATTCGCTGTGACAGCCTCATCAGAACTATCACTGGGAAGGATGGAATGCCCAAAGAATGGGATAAGCTCATGGAAGCCGCGAAAATAGTCGCGCAAACTGAAGAGTCACTGGCTGGAAACAAGAACTCTTATACTGAAGATCGATTTTCCAAGGGAAACTCGCGCGATAACAACAAGCGCAAAAAGTACAAAAGTAACGATTGGAAATCCGGAAGATCAAGGGGCCATGAGGAGAGGCCGTGCTATAGAGAAGATGCGCGCGAAACAATTGATAGAATCGGCTATCGAAAAGCAGTCAGGGAGGATAACCGAGAAAAGCATTGGACTCCGCTCACGAAGACACCAAAAGAGGTGTTAATGACGGAAAATCACGACTTCAAGGCTCCAAGGCCTATGACGAACAAAAAAGGGCAGGACCCCAACCTGTATTGTGATTTCCACAAGGATACTGGCCATCTGACTGATGACTGTATCAGCTTACGCCAAGAGATCGAGAGAGCGCTAAAAAGCGGGAAGCTGAGCCACCTGGTGAAAAACGTGCGCAAGGAAACTCGACAGATCCAACGCCATGATGAGGGGAATCACAAGAAAGTCAGACGCCTGGAAACCCATATGGTCAATGGACCAAGATACAGCACAAAGGAAAAAGGCAAGCGCCCTTACAAACCCTCATGGCAAGAGCAACAGGTCATTTTCCCGGTAGTGCGCGGCGGTCCTCGTGCCACTCGTCCCATCGTCATTGCCGGTATTATCGGCCATTATGAAATGGAGTATGTCTTCATTGACCCAGGAAGGATGGCTGATATCATCTATGAGCAATGCTTTAATCAGTTTGATGAAGAAGATAAAGCGAGATTTGAGCCAGTTCATTATCCACTGTCAGGATTTTGCAACAAAATGGTCTTCCCGCTAGGCCAAATCAGCTTCCCCGTCACGCTCTCTGACGGGAAGCATTCAAGAACAACAAATGTAAACTTCATGGTGATGCCTGTCAAATCGAGGCATGATGTGTTGATTGGGAGAGAAACGCAAGTGTAAGACCCTAATTCACGTTTGACCAAAAGTCGCAGCGGAAGTTCATGTCTAAAATTTCTTTCATTATAAATACCTTAACTTATTTAAAATTTAACTTTAACATAACTCTTTCACATAAATCCATCAATCGACTTATTTACTAAGTAAAAACATAGCTTATGTATACTACATTATATACATCAACGTTCCCGTACAATCTCTCTAGTGACTCGATCCTCGATCTCTATTCCTTGATGATCCTCATGATTCGTACTACCAGCGCTCACCACATAAAATTCATAACATTAGTACGCATTATAAACATACACGATTTTATTCACGTTTACTTTTCATTCCGTTAACTCTTTACATCCCAACTTTCCATCTGATCATACAATCTGTGGCGAGACTTCCTTGTTGTACCTGCGTTACACTTCGTTCACAAGGCACGCTACTATTAACGTCAATACTCAATTTCATTGAATACATGCGTATATACTTTCATACATACTTACATAAATGCATCCGTTCACACATAACTACTTACATACATACGTACCTACATTCATACGTACGTGCCTACATACGTGCATACCTACATACATACATGCGTACATGCCTACTTACATGCCTTCACACAACCCTACATACGTGCATACATTCATACATACTCACTTGGATATATATATATATATATATATATATATATATATATATACATACACATACTACCTACATACACACATTCATATCTTCACACATGCCTACATACATGCATACACTCATATATACCTACTTGCATACATACACACATACATTCATTCATACATACCACTTATATTCATACATACATACATTCATTCATACGTATCTACTTTCCCTAATACAAGGAATAACTAATCATTCTTAGCTTATACGCGTTTAAAAACGGTCCGGACGGGTTCGCAATGCATCACGGTTAAAATAAACGATTTTTCGCGAAACTGACACATGCTCGCGTAGCGCTACGGCATTCTCGCGCTACGCTAGCACTTGTTTTCGACAGAATGTTGTTTGCTGGTGCTGCAGATTCCCAGCATAATCCGATTTCACATAAACGAGCATAACTCTCTCGTTTTTAATCCGTTTTACCCGATTCTTTTTCCTATACGTCTGTAATTTAATTCTCCATCTAATGGAGTTAAAATCCAACATCCGACATAATAAAATTTAAGACTTTTAACTCTTCGGCTTATTACCCTCTTACCAAATTTTGACCCGTTCATGCATTCATCAACATAACTTGATTGTTTGACCTAAATTCCTCATGAACCCTATAATTTCAACATTGTCTATCATAAAAGATTAAGTTATCGGATGTCTTGCATCCTCTTGACCCATTTTCGCTCAAGAGTTTATTTTGACCCGTTAAGGGTATTTGCGCATTTTAAGGTCCTTAGCTTACGAAAATCATACTTCTCGCTTTCTTACTTTTTCAAAACATTCATTTAATCAAATAGCTTGTTTGTAATCAACTTTTAAGACCATTTGCTCGTTTTACCCATCAAGGGCGTTTTTGTCAAATTTGACCTATCCTTTACTACTAAAGACTTCATTTCATAAATTACCAATCATGGGACTTATCTACAATGGTAAATGCACATACCTGGCTCGGATCAAAGCTATGACCCGTACTAATACTTCATCCACTGAATTGCTAGATAATAGCAACACAAATCCTTTTTCTATACATTCTACAAATTCATAATACTTAACAAAGCAATTCATTAGTCGATAACGCCAAAGGGTGACATCTTCACCGTTTGACCCGTTAAGTCTAAATGTCCATTTTATCCTTGTGGGATGTTAGTTATTCATCATCTCATCCATGTAACTTATTACTTCGTTAACTTGCAACCAAAATTATGATAATACCCTTTTATCCCTTTTTAACCATCAAACTTAGTTTCTTGTCATGAACACATGTTCCGACCCGTATCAAAACTTGTCGGAACTTCATACCTCATTTATAAACGTATCATATTCATAATCTATAAAATGAATAGGTATTCTACAAGGAGGGTGTAAGCTTAACTTACATTGCGTCCGAATATGCTTCCCGTGCGCATTAGTCCCGTTTGACCCGCTTCTTTCCCAATCTTCCATGTCGCTTACCAAGCATCAACTATCATTTATCATTCTCAAGATAGTTAGCTTATCCATTATTCATCACAACCTTTTTATCACACGGATCTTATATTAAATTTATCACTTAACCTTATAACATGCTAATCTATCATTTCTTATCCGATTTCTTTAAACATTCAAAGACATATATGACTTCAAACATCATTAACACAAGCATATCATCATTTCTATCATATCATCAAAACCCACTTCATAACTACTTTATTAATCACCTACAAGTGATCAAATCTCAAATTCATCATAAGTTCATCATACTTTTAATGTGTGTACTACCCCCTAAGCATAGTGTACAACTAGTTCATGCATACCCTTCTAATCTTATACATAATTCATCCAAATCCTTTTACTAATCAACATGAATCATCCATGCATGAACATCAAACGTAGTAGCATTACATTTCTTTCAATTCCTCTAGCAAGAATCCATCATACACATCATAATACATCAATTTTAAGCAAGAAGTTAGACATGGATGTTTTACCCATGTCATCATCTTCACCCTAACCAACGGGTTTCACCCTTAAACATCAAATTAACCTAAACCATGCATAATCCATGCTCTATATGACAATTCTAACACATACTCATTCTTAATTTCATACAATTTCATCAGTTACAACATAACCCACTTCGTGAAAGATCACCAATCCAATCTTTAAGACATACCTTACGATCCCCACGAGAAGGTGATCATTAATCCGTGTTCATTCATGAATTTAGACCTTGATTTGCCCTTCAATTTGATGATCCTTCATGTTTAGGGGTTTGAGCTCGCATGGAGCTCCTGCTCTTCTAGAACACACGTACGTGTGTGTGTATTTGTGTGTGTTTTTCATAAATAATATTCAACTTTCATTTTACCCTATTTTAGTCCCTCAAGTTTGCCACTAAATAATATTGGCACAACTATCATCCTTTAATTGCTTTTTACCACATTCCTAACTAGGTTAAATAATCTAGTCACTTATTTCTTGATGTACCATATCGTAACATTTAACGAATATAAACATCCGGTTTTGGGGTGTTACAAGTCTACCCCTCTTAAATAGGGTTTCGTCCCCGAAACCTTTCTTATTTCCTTTTACACACACACATCTATGTTTGACTTCATAGTCACGTCATAATTATAAGTAATCATCCTATCTCATTTCATAATTATTCATACAATTGACTTCTTCTCCTTAACTAGTCTATACTTTCCATGGCATACTTTCACATAACATTCTTATTTCCTTTGACCCGTTAATAACAGGTCAATATACATACTTATTCAAACTTACAATAATGCTTACACTCATATGATCCGTTTATAACGGATTTAGTACTTTCATCTCATCCTTTAAGAATCCATTATATAGACACATTGTATAACACTTAACTCTTGTTTTGTTATCACAACAGAACTACTATGTCATAGTCACACCTACGTGCTTAACTCCGTAGCTAACATCATTCTACATTTCTATAGTTTTTTGTACCATACATACCCTTACGTTACCTTCAACTTACCTCATTCATTCTACGTTACTATTCCTCTCATTTCATGCATTACTTAATTTGCATGAACATACGTGTCATGCAAATTCATTATATGAGAGTTTAACCAATACCCAAATCTTCACTCAAAACCTTTTAAAAATCTAGTTCTTAATGACATAGTTCTCTCCTTATGTCAACTATTAGGAATCAAACATTCCCTACTTTATCATACCCATTCCATCATTCCTTTCATAGGTCATTTTCAATTTACCAATTCATACTTATCCGACATAGATCAAACTTTTACTAACCTCATCTCATATCATCAATCGACGATCCGTAACCCAGATCGATCCGCATTCTTCACGAGTACTAGCCGTACTAGGCTAGATTTCATTCATCCGCGTAATGTGCTTCCACTCGTGCACATCCTTCCACCAATTCGATTGGTTTTCATCACATCAAGAGTTCTAACATTATCATCAACAATTTAGCAGTTAGCATATTTCATTCAAACATTCATTATACTAGGTGATTGCTCATCTATAATCCTTTCACAACTTCTTACGTACATGTTATTACACATTCCATATTTCATTCCTTACATGCAATTCTTTTATTTTGGTTACTTAGTTTGTCGACCTTTGCAGTTTGACTTTTCAAGGTCAAACTGACATTTCTTACTTACCGTAGATGTAAAGAGGTACACATTCGTACTTCTTTCACTTCATGCTTACCTGTAAGGGCATTCATTACATCATTTCGGTATTCTTAACAAAACTCACCCTTCTCATTCATACTTAAATCATTGTCCGGGTCGTAGCCCGTCATTCATTATGACTCATAAGAGTCGATCACTAACACATTTAACACATAACTGGTTCAAAATTTCTTTCTTCCATTTTACAACTTAGGTTTGCATGCCCATTACGATCATTCTTTCGTTTATTTACTTTACATTTACCCATATGACTCGTTTGACACAACCACGGTCAAACTATCAACACATTCTGATGTGGACTAATTTCATCCTTTTTACATTTTAAATCCGTCCCTCGGATTTCAACGTAACATCCATACCTTTCATTACTTCTATGTTTCGAATCCGTCTAGCGGTTCCATACATATCATTCATATTTTCCATTACTTCTAGGTTTTGAATCCATCTCGCGGATTCAAACATTTCATTTACATCTTCCATTCACATCTTTCATTCATTACATGTGTTGAATCCGTCTCACAGATTCAAATATATCATCTTCTGCATTTCATTCCTTGAATCCGTCTTGCGGATTCAAACATTCCATTCATGCCTTTCATACCTCGAATCCGTCTCGCGGATTCAAACATTCCATTTATATCTTGTTGATCCGTACTTACTTACGGATTCAACATTCTTCATTCTTATCATTCATACTTTTCATTCTTATATAGTACTCTCGATTTCCTGAGAGTCTCACTACCCATTTCACCCGCACGTCCACCTGTTGCCCAGTCCTAACGGACATACCTGCGATAATTACCACGGTCTCACGAACGTCATATGCTTCTTGCGTACTGGCCAGGTGCGCATTTCACATACAAATTTCGTGCCTTCTGGTAATCATCGCCTTATGTCCGCAGTAGTGGGTCTCAGTTCGTGCTACACATTTTTTTTAAATCTTACCAGGACAGTATCGTTGTCTTCCGTTTAATAATTACCCTCCCAAGGAGATTTCTTCCTTTTTTTTTTCTTTTAACACCGATACCCATACATATTAACATTGTGTACCTAGGGTCCGTCTGTACATTTACATCCTTGCCTGCCTTAGCATCCATCTTAGACTGCATTCACGGATCATCCTCTTCAAACTTTTAAGCTTACCTTGCACATACAAAACCATTAGCTTCTTCATATGAGTGCATACATACACGCTTTCATTCAATTTCTACCTTTAGATCTTGATCGAGTCATGGATTGTACGGGTTCCTTACCACAAGAGCACACATGTTTGAGTTCAAATACCAACCTTCTCGTACTTGATTCTCTCAAACCAGGGCTCTGATACCAACTTGTAAGACCCTAATTCACGTTTGACCAAAAGTCGCAGCGGAAGTTCATGTCTAAAATTTCTTTCATTATAAATACCTTAACTTATTTAAAATTTAACCTTAACATAACTCTTTCACATAAATCCATCAATCGACTTATTTACTAAGTAAAAACATAGCTTATGTTTACTACATTATATACATCAACGTTCCCGTACAATCTCTCTAGTGACTCGATCCTCGATCTCTATTCCTTGATGATCCTCATGATTCGTACTACCTGCGCTCACCACATAAAATTCATAACATTAGTACGCATTATAAACATACACGATTTTATTCACGTTTACTTTTCATTCCGTTAACTCTTTACATCCCAGCTTTCCATCTGATCATACAATCTGTGGCGAGACTTCCTTGTTGTACCTGCGTTACACTTCGTTCACAAGGCACGCTATTATTAACGTCAATACTCAATTTCATTGAATACATGCGTATATACTTTGATACATACTTACATAAATGCATCCGTTCACACATAACTACTTACATACATACGTACCTACATTCATACATACGTGCCTACATACGTGCATACCTACATACATACATGCGTACATGCCTACTTACATACCTATTACATGCCTTCACACAACCCTACATACGTGCATACATTCATACATACTCACTTGGATATATATATACATACACATACTACCTACATACACACATTCATATCTTCACGCATGCCTACATACGTGCATACGCTCATATATACCTACTTGCATACATACACACATACATTGATTAATACATATCACTTATATTCATACATACATACATTCATTCATTCATACGTATCTACTTTCCCTAATACAAGGAATAACTAATCATTCTTAGCTTATACGCGTTTAAAAATGGTCCGGACGGGTTCGCAATGCATCACGGTTAAAATAAACGATTTTTCGCGAAAGTGACACATGCTCGCGTAGCGCTACGACATTCTCGCGCTATGCTAGCACTTGTTTTCGACAGAATGTTGTTTGCTGGTGCTGCAGATTCCCAGCATAACCCGATTTCACAGAAACGAGCATAACTCTCTCGTTTTTAATCCGTTTTACCCGATTCTTTTTCCTATACGTCCGTAATTTAATTCTCCATCTAATGGAGTTAAAATCCAACATCCGAAATAAAAAATTTAAGACTTTTAACTCTTCGGCTTATTACCCTCTTACCAAATTTTGACCCGTTCATGCATTCATCAACATAACTTGATTGTTTGACCTAAATTCCTCATGAACCCTATAATTTCAACATTGTCTATCATAAAAGATTAAGTTCTCGGATGTCATGCATCCTCATGACCCATTTTCGCTCAAGAGCTTATTTTGACCCGTTAAGGGTATTTGCGCATTTTAAGGTTCTTAGCTTAGGAAAATCATACTTCTCGCTTTCTTACTTTTTCAAAACATTCATTTAATCAAATAGCTTGTTTGTAATCAACTTTTAAGACCATTTGCTCGTTTTACCCATCAAGGGCGTTTTTGTCAAATTTGACCCATCCTTTACTACTAAAGACTTCATTTCATAAATTAGCAATCATGCGACTTTTCTACAATGGTAAATGCACATACCTGGCTCGGATCAAAGCTATGACCCGTACTAATACTTCATCCGCTGAATTGCTAGATAATAGCAACACAAATCCTTTTTCTATACATTCTACAAATTCATAATACTTAACAAAGCAATTCATTAGTCGATAACGCCAAAGGGTGACATCTTCACCGTTTGACCCGTTAAGTCTAAATGTCCATTTTATCCTTGTGGGATGTTAGTTATTCATCATCCCATCCATGTAACTTATTACTTCGTTAACTTGCAACCAAAATTACCATAATACCCTTTTATCCCTTTTTAACCATCAAACTTAGTTTCTTGTCATGAACACATGTTCCGACCCGTATCAAAACTTGTCGGAACTTCATACCTCATTTATAAACTTATCATATTCATAATCTATAAAATGAATAGGTATTCTACAAGGAGGGTGTAAGCTTAACTTACATTGCGTCCGAATTTGCTTCCCGTGCGCATTAGTCCCGTTTGACCCGCTTCTTTCCCAATCTTCCATGTCGCTTACCAAGCATCAACTATCATATATCATTCTCAAGATAGTTAGCTTATCCATTATTCATCACAACCTTTTTATCACACAGATCTTATATTAAATTTATCACTTAACCTTATAACATGCTAATCTATCATTTCTTATCCGATTTCTTTAAACATTCAAAGACATATATGACTTCAAACATCATTAACACAAGCATATCATCATTTCTATCATATCATCAAAACCCACTTCATAACTACTTTGTTAATCACCTACAAGTGATCAAATCTCAAATTCATCATAAGTTCATCATACTTTTAATGTGTGTACTACCCCCTAAGCATAGTGTACCACTAGTTCATGCATACCCTTCTAATCTTATACATAATTCATCCAAATCCTTTTACTAATCAACATGAATCATCCATGCATGAACATCAAACATAGTAGCATTACATTTCTTTCAATTCCTCTAGCAAGAATCCATCATACACATCATAAATTTATACATCATAGTAGCATTACATTTCTTTCAATTCCTCTAAAGATTGCTACTCTTTGCCCAAAATCGACAAAAAGATAGACTCTCTCGCGCCATATAGATGGAAATGCTTCTTAGATTGCTACAAAGGGTACCATCAGGTTCAAATGAAGCTTGAAGACGAAGACAAGACAGCTTTTCGAACCGATCTAGGGATCTTCTGCTACACAAAGATGCCTTTCGGCCTCAAAAATGCTGGCGCGACATATCAAAGCCTGATGGATAAGACCTTAGCTGGAGATATTGGGAAGCATATCGAGGTTTACATCGACGATCTGGTGATCAAAAGTCCCGAAGAGGACCAAATGTTGAAAGACATCGAAAAAACATTCAACTCGTTGTGCAGCGTGAATATGAAATTGAATCCAGCCAAATGTTCTTTTGGTATGGAAGAAGGGAAATTCTTGGGCTTCATAGTCACAAATGGTGGCTTTAAGGTGAATTCAGAAAAGTTCAAGCCATAGAGCGGATGCCGTCACCTCGAACAATCAAAGAGATGCAGCGATTGGCCGGCCGTCTAGCTGCGCTCAATCGTTTTCTGTCAAATCATGCCGCGAAGTCATATCCGTTTATCAGCACTCTACGCAATTACGTGAAGAAGAAAGAATTCAAATGGACGCCTGAAGAGGAAGTCGCTTTTCAGCAAATGAAAGAGTGTTTAATTGAGCTTCCTACCCTGACCGCGCCGCTAGAAAAGGAATCACTCATCCTGTATTTATCTTCTTCAGATAAGGCAGTAGGGTCGGTATTGCTTGTAGAGAGAAATGGAGTTCAAACTCCAATCTACTACGTCAGTAGAGTGCTCACAGATCCAGAAACGAGATATTCAATGATGGAAAAATTGGTATTGGCGTTACTACATGCCTCCAGAAGGCTGCGCAGGTACTTCACAGGCCACGTCATCACAGTACTTACCAATTTCCACATTGGGACGATATTGCAAAAGCCAGAAACATCTGGGTGATTAGCAAAGTGGGCGATCGAGCTGGGGGGCCACAACATTTTGTACAGGCCGCGCCCAGCCATCAAGGGTCAAGTCCTTGCATACTTTATCACAGAAGTCCCAGCGGAAAAAATCAAGGATTGCGAGATTGTCGAAACTCCCGTGAAAGATACATCTAATGAGTTGTGGTTGCTGTACACCGATGGGGCCTCAAACGAAGACGGCGCAGGAGCCGGATTGCGCCTTGTGAGCCCTGAAAAACATGAATTTACGTACGACACCAAGTTGGATTTTAAGAATACCAACAACAAGGCGGAATACGAGGCATTTCTGGCAGGCTTACGCCTCGCCATAAAAATGGGAGCTAAAAATCTGCAAGCTCATGTTGATTCACTTTTGATCGCCAGTCAAATCAACGGAATTTATGATGCAAAAGGCGAAGTTATGGCCTTATATTTGGATCAGGCGAAAGAACTGCTTCAGAAATTCAAGTCATACAAGGTAGTACACATCAATCGTTCCGAAAACAAACCAGCAGATGCCTTGAGCAAGCTTGCTTCAACTTCCTTTCAACATTTCGCAAAAGATGTAAGGATCGAAGTACTCAAAAATCCATCAGTCCTGCTGCGCCAGGTAAATGTGATCGAAATAGGGCAGCCATCTTGGATGACCCCTATAATTCAGTATCTGCAAGAAGGGGTACTCCCGGAGAGCAAAGCAGAGGCAAGGAAGATTCAAAACAAGGCCCTGCATTATGAGATGAATGGTGGTATTCTATACCGAAAGTCCTTCTTGGGGCCCTTATTGCGCTGTGTGGACCCCCAGGACGCGAACTACCTGATCAGCGAGATTCATGAAGGTATCTATGGCATCCATGCAGCGCATGGTTGTCGTGAAGATTATGAATGCTGGTTATTACTGGCCAGGGATGCATGTCGATGCTTTAACGGAGTTGCGCAAATTTGATCATGTCAGAGATACTCCCCGAAAACCCTGCGCCCGAAAAACGACCTCATTCCGGTATCCACTGCTTGGCCTTTCCAACAGTGGGGAATTGATATGGTGGGACCTTTCCCTGATGCTCCGGGAGCCGTGAAGTTCATAATCGTGGCCGTTGATTAGTTTACTAAGTGGGTGGAGGCCAAGGCTCTAGCTACAACCACTGCAATGATGGTGCGCAAGTTTATCTGGGAGCACATCATTTGCAGATTTGGTCTTCCACTCAAAATCGTCACAGACAACGGTACTAACTTTGCTTCTGAAGACCTCCAGAAGTGGATGAAAGAGATGAAAATCGAACATACTTTTTCTTCCGTTGCGCATCCTCAAGGCAACGGACAGGTTGAAAGTGTGAACAAAAGTATCGTTGAGGGGATAAAAGCCCGACTGGGCACAAAGAGAAGAGGCTGGGTAGATGAGCTCCCAAGCATCCTGTGGGCTCACCGAACCATGCCGAAGACAAGCACCGGCGAAACTCCTTTTAGCCTAGTATACGGCTCGGAGGTAGTTATCCCGGCTGAAGTTGGACTCCCCTCACCGCGCTTGACAGCAGTCAACACGGTTGATAATGAAGCAGAGCGCCGTCTCGATTTGGATTTACTGGAAGAAAGACGCTAGATTGCGCGTATTAAAGAAGCAAAATACAAGACACAGCTGGAAAGGTACTACAATGCGAGAGTCCGCATTTGTACCTTCACTCCAGGAGAATACGTCTTCCGAGACAACGAAGCTTCAAACGCTGAACGCCCAGGAAAACTAGCACCCAAATGGGAGGGCCCATACTTGGTGCATGAAGTGCTAGGAAAAGGGGCATACAAATTACGCACCCTGGATGGACACATCATCCCGCGCACATGGAATGCGCAACAACTGCGCAAGTGCTATATGTAACTACTCTAGGCCATGCGCCATTTCTTTCATGCTGGCCACGCGCCTTTTAATTTCCTATGTTGGCTAAACGCCCCTTATGTTACTTATCTGCGATGTATGATTGGCCTAAGCGCCTATTTCTCAATTAATGAAAGCATACGACATGTTTTCTTTTATCATAATGCTTCTTGAGTTACAAATGCATGTTAAACTTTTGATTAGCACGAAAACACTTCAGTGAATTACGAGCTCTTGAGTTAAGTCTTCAAGGTCCTCCGCGAACATAGCGCGAGACCGAACAACTACACTCGCCCAAGAGCCACACTTACATTTATTCGCGCTAACTTAACCAAAGTTTCTAACAACAGTGCAATAATTGTAACGAGACAGAATAAACATAAACACCATATTTAATAAGCACAATTACGCATAAAGACCAAGTATCTTTCATTCAAGCGCTACCGCGCACCTGGTTACATTTAACGACAGAAAAATTACAAGGCACAAAGCCTGTCAATACTACCTACTCAAAACCATCACCTCCATCATCATCATCATCATGCTTGTCGCCATCACCATCGCCATCACCATCATTGCCCGCCGTTTCCTCCTCATCAGATAACTCAACAGTTTCTGGGGGGTCAAGTATGGCCTTTAGACGGTGACACCAGTCATCATGCTCTAAAGCCTTTGCAACCAAGTCCATGACGGGCAGTGATAGGTTTTCATAAGCACCTTCAGTACGAGCCAGCTCAGAATCAGCTTCATCGGTCACCGAGCAATGACTAGTGTCAAATTCTTGCCCAAACACCTCTTTAACATGCTGCGCACATTCCAGATAACCTCCATGGTGACCAACCGCGCGAGAAGCATCTATAAGAGCAGCAACAGCTTTGTCTAGTTCTCCAGCATTCAAGATGGAGTTGGCCATCTACAACAAACGCAATACATAAAACACCAGGTTTTGATGAATTAAGCCAAAGTTAAGAGAAATCATACCAGAACTATTCCTCGGCCGCGCAGCCACTCCGCCTCAGAGACCAGAGTATCAACGATGCCCTGAGCTTCGGAGTAGTTGTTTTGCGCCACATTGAGAGCAGATGTGCTAATGTCTCGCGCCTCCTCAGCTTTCTGTTTAGCCTCCTCGGCAGTAGCAGCTTTAACCTTCTCTGCTTCAAGATCGATTTCCAAGGACTCGCTTCTGTCAACCTGCTCTTGAAGGCGACGTTTCAACTCAGCAATCTCGACGTCCTTGGCAATCAAATCCTTATCTCTACTTGACAGCTGTACCTTCACATCAGCCAGCTCAACCTACAAGCGATAAAGGACTCAGTTAATTCTGCTAACAAAAGCATAAACTGAAAGAGAAGTTTCTCGAACCTCAGCCTGCTCCTTAGCAGCTTGCGCAGTCTGCGCATCCTCAACCTTCGCTGTTAGCTCAGCAACCTTGCCTTCGAGCTCGGTAATCTTATTTCGAGCAGCATAAGAGCGCTGGTTGTCCTTCTCACAGATCTTCTTCCATTCAGCCTTCTCCTTCGCCAACAGATCCTCGGCAGCTCGAAGCTTGCCCTTCAGGCCCTCGCGCCCCCATTCCTTTGCTTTCTTATCAGCCTCAAACTTGGACTTCTCTTCCTCAAACTTGGCATTAGCCTTCTCAAACTCCTTAACCTGCCTCACAAGGCGCTGGCGGTAGTTATCCCAATCCGACCGCTCCCTAATCATGGTGCGCCACTCACGCACAATTTGATGGCTGGCAGAAAGAGTATTGGCTTCCCCAATTACATACACTGCATACAGCTCATCGTGAGTCCGCGCCTTTTATCGGTTAACTTCACCAGGAGGGATGGAATTCAAGAACCAGTCACGGCAAGGGGCAAATTCCTGGAAAGTGTCTTTCTGCTTCAAATTCCAAGGAGCTCGATGGGGGGCACTCCCATGGGGGGCAAATTCTTGGACCAATGATTTGTGGGTTATACCCCCCAGCACCCCCGGAACTCGCGCCACCTGAAGCATGTGGACCGGACCCCCCAGCAGAAGTCACTTTAGCAGAATGTTGAGGAGAATGAGGTTGCGCTGGGTGGGTAGGTTTATCAACTACAGGCCCTTTCTCCCTTTCAGCAGCCCTTTTCTCTCTCTCCTGCTCAGCTCGCCTCTTCTTCTCCTCATCAGCTTTTTTCTTCTTCTCCTCCTCAGCCTTCTTCCTACGCTCCTCATCAGCCTTCTTCTGCCTGTCTTCCTCAGCTTTCTTTTCCTCAACCTTTCTCTTCTCTGTCTCGGCAACTTTCTCCTTCTCGACCTCGACAGCCTGTTTGTCCTTATCAGACTCCACCACAGTTTTGAAAGGTTTGATGGTAACCTTAGGCCTTTTCTGCACCGGCTCTGTAAATACGATACCTTTCTTCTCAGGGGTCTTCTTCTTGGCCTCTGTAGAAGCTAAGTAATTAGGAAGAGAAAAGCAACAAAAGGAAGAGAAACTAAGAACTTACCAGGAGAGAACTTATAAAGAGAGCGCAAGTTGCTCTATTTCCCAATCAACGGAACCGCACCAGCTTTCGACGCAGTAGACACACCGGCTGTGGTCTCGCTTCTACTCCTTTTCCTGCTGATTAACTTTGCAGCAGGCTCCTCGTCTTCTTCATCTTCTTCCTCCTCCTCTTCGTCATGCGCAATGGAGAAGGGAGTAGCCCCAGCATCCGGGTTTCGAGAACCCGCACTCCCCGAACCAGCGGCTCCCGCCTTCTTCTCACCTATACGCAATAAGCCTTCAAGTGAGTCACTAATAACAACATAATCTTCCAAGTTACTCTGACGAAGGCGAAGAGTACCTTTCTCAGCAGCACCAGCTGCTGCGCGGCTACTCCCGACCTTCTTGCTAGTCACCTCTGCATCTAAGTTGATGACCTTCTTCCGCTTGATCGGCTTTTTCTTCTTTTCATCTGGGTCAATACCCAAGTTGCGCAACACACCTGCAAAGACGTTAGACCACGAACTTAGCTCTCCATTTGATGATCCCACAGACTCCTCGCTGGAAAGATAGACAATCTCTTTCCCAGCAGAAGTCAATGCGCGCAAGGGACGAGGGTTAGGTATAAGTGCACCTTCTGCAGCAGAGGGTGGATCGGCAAAAGCTCCATTAACTGGATACATGAAGTTGCCCTTGATCGCGTCGTACCAATATTACTCCCCTGCTTCCAGCGGGCGCATTCCCATGGAGCCACCAAATATGAGGAAAACCGCTTGATACAGGCGCACCTCTACATTACAAAATCAACAGGTTAAAAGCTATAAAGGTAGAAATAAAAATAGACTAACCTCTGTCTTGGAGTTTAAGAACTGGAACATCCTTGCTCTCAGGCGACCATTGATCACTCATCAGCGCAGCAACGAGGACATTCTCTCCGAAAACTCGGTTAGGGGTGGTGGTGACCTTCACATACCAGTCATCCTTTTTAGGAATCGCCAACTCTTCCTTCTCGATCACTTGAGTCGATGGGCGGAAAGTCATAGCGATAGGTATCACCTCCTCACGAATGAAGAAGAACTTCTGTTTCCAATCGTGGAAACTTTTCGGTGGGTTCAACAAGATCTTTTTAGCACCCCCTCGGTTGCCAAAAGAATAGAAGCCCATATTCCGGATAAGCTGGTAGAATGCCCTGAACCTCTCAACCGTCGGCTCGATATCATGAGATCGACATAAAAACTCGAAATGTCGAACTCTCACCATCCCTGGTGGACTCATCTGCGAAATATGAAACCCGTAATACTGCAGTATATGGGCCGTAAAGTTCGTCGCTGGCAACCAGAAGTTGCCCTGTAAGAAGAAGTCTTCAAAAAGAGTTATGTATCCCGGCGGTGCTTCAGCAGCGGTCTGATTTTGACCTGGATACCTGGCATCCCACTCTGGTGGAAACCGGAAGCCCCTGACAATCTGCTCAGATAAACCTAAGTCCCACTTCAGGGCACGAAGTGGACCCTCCTCTCTGGGATTTTCTTCTTGATGCTCGTCGGCCATGAGTATTCGTCGATGAATATTCGAATATTCAAGAAGGAAACTTGAAGATATGAAGGAAAATCTTGAAGATCTGCTACAAAGAACTTGAAGATTTGAAGGTCTGAAGAAGATGAATAGAGAGAAGATAACAACAGTAGAAAGAAGTAAGGGTGTCGTCCCTTCCGTCGAATATATATACCCATCACATTTAATGCGATGGGTAAACGTGCCGAAATCACCGCGCGCGTGACCAACCAGAAGACGCCACGTAAGGCATGAAACCCGGAGTGACGGTTACCACGCGCGCGTGGACCTCACTCTCCTGACGGAAAGTGGAACCGTCAGAGACAACATGATGACAACCGTGTCAGCGGTCAACTCAAACGTCACCATCAACGAAAATCCTCACCAAACCGTCAGATTACAAATTTCGAGGATTTTCCCGCCCAAAATTAATACAAACTTCATGCAGAAGCTATTAAGGCCGCGCAGGGCTAAGAAAAACTCAACACCTCTGCGCGCCTACACAAAAGGGCAGTGAACCACCTGGAGCCAAACCTGGTAGCCGCGCCGTAGTAACCAACAGGAACTTACATGCGCGCCGTCTACCCAAGTCAAATAAGCATTTTTTGCAACTTTCTTTTTCTAAATCCAGAGCTCCAACCACTCGCCTCGCGCATGGTGCAACACTGGACTGGGGGGACTTGAAGGGGTATGGTCCCAAAAAAGCCGCGCAAACAATATTCATGTCGCGCGGAGGACCATACTCCTTATTCAACACATTCCTTATTGCCAACCTTGCGCGGGCTACTTCAGTATCCTTTGATCAGGCGCGAGGTCTAGGCAATAGGAAGCTCCACTTTCGACACTTAGCATTCTGAAAGAGCATCCAGTGGCCCATGCCCTGCGCAGGATAGTTACGTGTTCAGCAAGAATCGCGCGTGACTACGGTGCAAGGCTGTTTCAGATAGTACACAAGGTACAAGTGGCAGAATGAAAGGGCCAATCGGCGTCTTTCTTGGCCTGCTCAATCGCGCTCCACGATCGTCTGACATGCAGGAGACAGAAAGTACTTAAGGACGCCTACATGGCACCAATCACAGGGCAGAGACAACTGCCCCACGATCTCCACTTACCTGCTGATGGCAGAGGGGCGACCAGGCCGATAACAGTGACACGTGGCTCCAATCACATTGCGCCAACTCTAGAAAGCTCCTAGAAGCCACTAACGGTCGACACCAGTGAGACAAGGAGCATATCCTCTATGTTGTCACCTTCAGGCCCAAGGCCCATCAGCCCAGATCCTCTTACACCTCTCCGGCTATAAATAGAGACCTCACTTCACAGGTTAAACATTCCATTCCCTCTACTCTCACTCTTAATACTTAATTATCTCCACAAAGCAGTCGCTTATTCTCACGCCGGAGCCCGGTTAAGAGGGAAACCCCCATATTCCCCTCTTAACGAGTAACGGTGTTCTGTTTTGCAGGATTAGACGATCATTACGAAGCTCAGAAAGCCATGAGAAGATTAACCATTATGATAGGAACATAAACCAAACTGATTATCCCCCTAATTAGTTCCTTGTTTCTTCATAACCTAACTAAACCAAGGTAGAATATGTGGCCATGTTTAATTTAAGTATCCCACATTTATTTCTTTTTTTTTTTTCATTCAACATCAGGGGAATACGTAAGTTTCTAACCTAATAATAAATTAAAAAACAAAGTAAAATGTTATAAACGATGTAATACACAACTCTCTAACCAAATAAAAAATAAAGTGAGGTGTTACAATAAGTAAATAGTACCTCAAAATTTATTTTGTTAGAAAACACATCTTGATGGCTAAATGTGTTAACGTGTATGACATGTGTTTATTCAAATCGTGCAGTACACGAGTTTTTAAAAGATGTAATTGTTTTATTACTTTGTATATAAAATTATATTTATTCAACCCGTGTAATACACGGGGTTCTAACCTAGTTTGTGATAATATTAAAGAAGAAAGAGAAAAAATAAGTTACCGTTACGCATTGTTCTCATTGGGACACCTAATCAACCAAAGGTCAAAAAAGATGTAAAATTTAATATTAATTTATTATTTATTTAACTAATATAAGATAAGTAGGGAAAAAAATGTGAGAAAATAAAAAATAAATAAATCCCTTGAATTGATGACACATATCACATATTAATTTATTTTATTATATAACATAGAATACAAGATATAGATTTTATTTTGCATCCTTTATTGTTATGGGATTCAATTTCAAACACATGTCAATCTTAATGTTCAAAGCCTTTTCATTTATCTATGTACATTTAATAGATTCTCATAATTTGTTTTCAAGTTAAATATTTACTTATAAAATTTTAGCTAAATATCCTACAAAACATGAAAAGTTTACTTTCATCTTATACTTCCTATATCCTTTCAATAGCTTGTTATGAGTAAAGTTTACGTTTGTTATTTATAAAATTGTTTCTTATAAATATTTTAGAGTAAATTACAAGTTTTGTCCTTTATGTTTACATCAAATTTCATGCGCTGTCCTTTTGGCCAAAAGTTTACAGGCGTTGTCCTTAACCTTTCAAAATCTTGCACGTTTTGCCCTTTAGGCCAAACCTGGTTAGAAATGTCCGTTAAAAAATGTCATGTGCAATGCACATGAGGGTAAAATGGTAATTTCTCTCTCAACCTTTTCAATTCCCTATTTATAACCCACACCAACCCCTGAATTCATCTTCTTATCACATATGATATCCCTTTTCAATTGAAATGAACACAATCAGTTAAAAAGATACCGTGTCTGAAAAATAAGCAAATTCTCATGATGTTTACCTGGGATTTCAGTTTTGGAAGTTGATCTCCTCCATCATTTATTGCTTTCCAAAGGAACTACGAAGTCACGATGCGTATCATCCGAATAATCTGAGTTAAGGGGAAGGAGATTCTACTACCATGTCAAATGAGTTACCTTAAGTAAATTGACAAGCATTGGAGATCAAAAAGTGAAATGATGAACTAAAATAGAGGGCATCATGTAACTGGATAAAGAGGATAAGTGCATTTGAAGCTTAGTTTCTGTGCCAGTATTAAACTAGAAGTCCCAAATAGTATGTCAGAAGAACAGGGGTGGATATTGATGATGATGAATGTAAGATAGTTAAATCAACATAATACGCAAGTACCAAATATTTTACTCGATCAACAACACCTATAGGAAAATTCATTGTATTTTGAGTAATCATTTCTAAAATTCTTAATAATCATTTGCAAGGAACAGCTAACTTATACCTAAAATTAGGCACATGAGAAGGGGCTCGAGTGTGATTTGGGGACATGGTGGTATATGGTGAATTTGGAATGAAGTGCATTGAGACACCAGAATAATACATTGCATTGCAATTGCCACATCGAGTTGCAGAAATGCTAGAATTACCATCATGAAAATTTGATGAAGAAAACCCTAATTTGATGACAGATGAATTGAAGAGATGAACTTAGGTTAGGGGTTGGTGTGGGTTATAAATAGGGAATTAAAAGAGTTGAGAGAGAAATTACTATTTTACCCTCAAGTGCATTGCACATGACATTTTTTAACTGAGATTTCTAACCAGGTTTGGCCTAAAGGACAAAACTTGCAAGATTTTGAAAGGTTAAGGACACCGCCTATAAACTTTTGGCCAAAAGGACAGCGCCTGAAATTTGATGTAAACATAAAGGACAAAACTTGTAATTTACTCAATATTTTAAGATATCTACATGAGATGATTAAATACATAATTTATCTATCTATACTTTCTATAAAAGGAGAAATCTCAATAACATAAGAAAAGCTGATGTGACAGCAATAGAGACTGTCCAACAATGCTTTTCTTATGTCATTATTACATCATAAAGCCTAATATATAAAATCATTTAAAATCCTATTCAAACCTCTGTCAGAGTATACATCTGCTGATGAAATATGTGACTTTACTTTAATATCTAGAAGCAGTTGTTGTTATGCTCCGTAATGCTTTTAGATCAGCAGATGTTTAAGGATAATTACCGGAAAATTCAAATTCAAAAATGCATGGGAATAAGTAATTTGCAATTAATGCATGTCACTCAGAAACTCCTGTCAATCATCCTTCTTATATAAGGATTTTCTTCTCATTTCCCTCTTCATATTTCATCACGCTTTCATCTTCTCTGATTTTGAAATTTGAAATTTAATCACAATCCGAATTCCGAATTAGAAGCAAGTCAATATCATTTGACAGTAACAATCTTAGTTTTGTTAAGGATTTGAATCCTGGGAAAGATATGTGGAACATGAAAGCGAGAATTATTAAAAAATGGAATCAGGGTTACAAGATGGATCTCATCTTCATTGATGAAAAGGTAATTTGTATCTCTGCTTTTCCGTTTTATTAGAGAATGTAGTGGTGTATGCTAAGAAGATACTTTCTTTAAATGTTCTTCAGGGTGCTAAGATTCAAGCAGGTATTAAGAGTCATCTGATACCTGTTTTTTATGGACAGCTTCAAGAAGATGATGTTGTATGATATTCACCAAAATATATATGTTTTATTCCCCCATTTTACCCCTATTTTACGCGTTTTTAGCCGTAAAACCGAGTATCAGATACTTAATCGGGTATATTTTTGTTTACTGGCCTAAAACAGCGTGCCAAACAAGAAGATGAAGAAAACGAGGATTTTCTGGGCGAAACGACTGAGATACGCAGATTCTGTGAAGAAAACTGGTCTGGGCAAGTCGCACGACCGTGCGACGATTGGCACCATCGTGCAAATCCGACGACAGGGCCCAACCCGGCACTGCACTACCAGTACGATGTGACAACCCGCACTAAACCAGGTATCCGTACGACTTAATCAGTAATTAATTACTGCTTAATTACTGTGCTTGTTTGAACTAGCTGATGAACTGCTACTTGATATCTGATACATGTACTTACTTGCATCATACTTTACTTATCGTCACTACATTATTTACATGCTGAACCCTAGTGACAACCGTGATGCACAAAAAGCACAGTAGCACTATAACGGATAACCTATTAAACATGCTGATAAAGCCAGCATCAGGCAAACACTGCCTCTAAGGCCTGTAAGAGCCTGAAATATTTTGCTACACTAGTGGTGAGTGTAGGGATACAAGGGTTGTAGAACTGCGTCTCTAGGAATAAGTCACAATGACTGGATGTGCCTAAAACGTACTCTAAGTACAAAACTCAGCACTTTACATAATAATTCAGCTTTTACCTAACTAATAAAGTGCCAAAACATGAGAAAAATATTACTAGACACTTTCCAAAGTGTCAGGAATAAGCTGTGTCACTAAAGAGAGCAATAACGACACTTTAAAGCCTTGTTAACGCTTTAACGGATTACTATCCAACCGAACAACCGGACTATACCCGAAACATGAAAATATTGTTATTTTCATTATTTATTTTTTTTCTGAGCCAGTTAGGGTCCCTGAATACCCTGACACCCATTGTAACACACTACACATTAGTAACCGAGTTAAACACTTAACTAACTTAGTTTAACCTAACTAATAACTAAAGATTAGTTGGAAATGAACTAGAGACCCCCCCCCCCCCTTACAAACCTTCCCCATGAGGGGGGACACCCTTGTACTTTGTTGGTTATTATAATCATCCATGTCTAATATCTATAAGACATAGTAACCATTGGTTAATTACACAAGGTTTTGTCTATAAGATCTAGCCTAAACACATCAAGTTCATCTCTTCACAAACCACAAAACAAACTCTCTCTTTCTCTCTATAAGCTTACGGCCAAGCACCACCCACCCTCCATCCATCATTTTCGGTTCTAATCTTCACATTCCAAGGGTACACAAGTGATAAGGATCGCATATTAGGAAGCTTGGTGCAATCGGAAGGCGAAGGACCTCTCTACTTTGCTTTTATCCACGCGTTTTTCGCATAGATTCTTCCCTAGCCTTGAGCTAGTGGTATGTTGCTTAAAACACCTTCTTGAACTAATCTAAAGTGGTTAATACGAATTGCAACGGTTAAAACTCGAAATCTTACAAGATGATACTTTAAAGCCTACTAAAAATGCTATAAGTATTGGATAAAAACTCACATGTTGTGTAAATGTTGTAGTAATTGAAAGTTGTGATTATTTAGACCCGATCTATGTTGTGGTAGCTCGAATCATCGTTTAACCCGGTGTAGTCATGTTCTTGGATCATGACATAAGACTATTTTAGAAGTAACAAGGGTTAAAAGGTGAAACTCTACCACACATGAAACATGAACTTGTGTAAAAATGTTTTACTTGTGGAATACTGTTTAAAACTAGCAGATCTACGCATCTGCAAGTGGTATCTTCAAAGAACCACGTATCAAAGAAATCGTGTATTTTAAAAGATAGATTTTACACTAACAAGCATGATTTTTATAAACCACAAGTGTGTAAACACTTGTGAAATAAAAAGATCCGACAAAATAACAGTTTTTGGTAAAAGATGACCGGAAGTTGTAAAGATGGATTTTCTCTAAAAACGAGGTTTTTACAAGATCAAATTACCTTATATGAAGATCTACTAAATTTAAGGGGATTTACACCACAGTTTTGGGAAAACTGCAAGTTCATGTAATTTTTGGCAATTTACACATATGTTGATTAGTTGTTGTGATGAAAGTTGTTCTGATCAAATAAAGAAAATTGTTGAGTTGATTTGTTAAAGAAAATGATACGCTTGAAAGCGTGGCCACCTCCAGTTACAGAGGAAACTCTGGCGAAATTTTTCTAAAAACCTAACACTTAGAATTATTTACACTACAAGTGTTAGAATTATTTTTTACATGTTTTCGAAATATAAATTTCGCCATGACTTTATTTACTAAATATTCGGAGGTGGGATTTTCACAAAATATTAACGTGATAAATATATATTTTCACACACTGTTTATGATTATTTTGTGAAAATACATAGATATTATTTTTAGAGTAAAAATAATATTTACGAACGTTAATGATTCCAAAATAATACGAACGCTTTCACCATAAATATATAAGTTACACCGGTAATTATATTACCACTCGATTGTTAAACGTAACTTACGCACTTACGAAAATATTTATGAACGCGTATTTTAACAACGTATTATTGGAGACAAATTTATGTGAAATTGGAAATATATACATATATTAAGTGAGACTTAATGATATAATTTGAACGCACATGTATTGAATCCCCCACCCTTGGGAAGGAAAATAATTACCAAGTATATACAAAATGTAAACACGAAATAGTTGTCTAACTATTTCCCAAAAACATAAACCATGAAGCTAAGGCACGGCCGTCCGTCTAATAGAATTAGTACGTGTAGGTCGTCACACAGCTGCGTGAGCAGGAGATACTTGGTAGAGACGCTTCACTGTGAGTTCATGTCCCCCTTTTCTCTTAACTATTTTCAGTTTTTAACTGCGGGGGTGAAATACATGTTACTATGATTACGAATGTTTCCTACATGGTATGGTGAGCTAAGGAAGGAACCGTTAGGTTATGTGATTGGGTAGGTGAAACCTTAAGAACATTAGTCCTCGTAGTACGATCGAGGGATACGAGTGATAGGCCTATTTGAGCATAACAAACACCACCCATGCGCCCGCAGGTTGGACCATGTGGTGACCTTATCTTAACACCACCCATGCGCCCGCAGGTTGGACCATGTGGTGACCTTATCTTAACACCACCCATGCACCCGCAGGTTGGACCATGTGGTGACCATATCTTAACACCACCCATGCGCCCGCAGGTTGGACCATGTGGTGACCTTGTCTTAACACCACCCATGCGCCCGCAGGTTGGACCATGTGGTGACCTTGTCCTATCCCCTCCCATGCGCCCGCAGGTTGGACCATGTGGATACACAATAACTGATATGTTTCCTTATTTGCTTTCATACCAGAGTTTACAAAACATTCATACTTGCAATGATTACAAAGGTTTATTCGCGCGCAGATACTAAACACATGAACTCGCTCAACATTATTGTTGATTTTTTTTCAACTTACATGTATTTCAGGGAATTAAAGGATCTGGCGCGGTATGACACGTTTTCCCGCTGCACTAGTTACGAGGTCATCCGGGTTTGGGGAATGTGACTCTTTCCTGGACAAGTCACAATCCTTAAACTATGTTTATGTCATGTTGATGTTTGTGATTGTTAAGACAATGTTGTTGTATTTGGTTTTCAAAACTTAATTAAATGGATGATCTTGCATGGTTTTATTTCATATAGCTTTGTTATGGTTAAGCTATGGTATTAAGAAGTCACACCAAATTAACCACGCTTCCGCAAAGCCAGGGTGTGACAGCTTGGTATCAGAGCTCTGATCATAGCGAACTAGGATTCTTTCTCGAGTCTAGACTATGATCACTAGGGCTCTCACGAAAACATTTTACTGCATACCACTTAAGTCCAGATCCAAAACTTTTTACAAACAAATGTTGAGCACATTTTATTATTTATAGGCTCAGCCTGGAGGGCTGAGGCTCGGTCTGGAGGATCGAGGCTCGGTCTAGGTGACCGAGGTAGTTGAACACATTGATTTATTATAGGCTCAGCCTGGAGGGCTGAGGCTCGGTCTGGAGGATCGAGGCTTGGTCTAGGTGACCAAGGTAGTTGGCTAGGAAGAGTAGGCTCAGTCATGAAGGCTGAGGCTCGGTCAAGGGGACCGAGGCTCGATCTAAGTGGTCGAGGTGGAGAATAGAGCAGTCTTAGAGACTGGGAGAAATTGGCTAGTGAGACTAGGAGAATTATTTGATTGGCTAACATGTTTATATGATTATATGATTGATTATTATACGTATATGCGTTTGTGTTACAAACGTCATGCTTTCATCAAGTACTAGAAAGATGGACACTACGAATCCCATGGCCATAGTATCAGACGACATAGTTTCATCGAAGCACGAGGTGTACATTTCCGATACTACCGGCACAGACGATGACGACTTTCAGCCCTTTTGCGCTGCCTGAAGTCGTAGCAGAGCCTACTGATGGCCATCTTGTTGGGAATTTGCCCCCTTGCCGCTTATCCTGTTGTTGATATGCCCCCCTCCCGACGTGGCCTCTGACGACGATAACGACCTACTAGAGGAGGACCCATTCGAGGGCAGGACCCTATTGCTGCTGGTATTAGACTACTGCATGCGGACGCTTCTGCAGGGGAAACTCATGCCAATTCCCCTATCCCAGACTCATTTGAGTTTCTGACATCCGCATCTTTGCACATACAGGGAGTGCAGCACCACTCACACGACGCCGACCCTGATATGGCGTCAACAGCTGCCCCAGTTCCCGCACACAGATTTGAGTTAGATCGCGATATTGAGGACGATTCTGTTTTTCCACCTGGTTTTGATCCAGACCATGACATTGAATTTATGCACTTAGACCAGCCCTTGGAGGATCCTGTAACCCCCTGTGTTTGTTGATCCAGCTGATCTTGAGATGGAGTTTTTGATCCGGAGCCGGCCGTGGCCCCTGAGCCAGGCGCTGCTCCTGACCCCGCATTGGAGTATGACCCTGTTCATGCCAATGCACCTACTGTTGCTCCTTGATTGATCATTTGCTTGGACGAGAGAAAATTTGGGGTAACTGTGCAAGACAATTTATTATTACGGGGGCCCACGTAATAACGATTTGTAGTGCACAGGAATCCTGGTGGACTCTGCGGGTCAAGCTAATGATAACCAATGCAGCAGGAAATAACTTAAACACGAATGACCAAGGCGATGTAGCCTCGAGTTCATTCTATTACAAGCAACAAGCCAAATTGGCAAGCCTATGTGAAGGCTCAGAAATTTACTTCCCCACTCATACAGTGAGTATATTTGCGTGTGAAATTGGGTGATTACATGATGGCTTATGTTGCTATATACCTCATAGACAATTGAAACGTTGCCCAACCCGTTTCACACTATTTCGACAAAAAGGGAATGCCACCCAGACGTGACACAAACACCAGTACGTTGCCAAGGACAGAAGCCGAGCTGCAAGAACGCATCTCACAGATAAATGCACGACATAAAGCCCTCCGCTCTAAGTACAACAATGGCATTACTAGAGATAACCCTCCAAACTGGCTGCACCTATAAACAGTTCCTGAACTGCAAGCCTTTGAACTCTGACGGAACAGGAGGCGCCGTTGCATTTGTTCGTTGGTCCAAAAAGATTGACCCCATTCCAAGAATGAGTGACTGTCCGTCCCAACAGAGTGTTACCTACATCCCGGGGTTATTTCTAGATAACTCACTCTCATGGTGAGACCTTCAGTCTCAGATCCTTGGCACAGACGCTGCTTATGCACTGAGCTGGGATGAGCTCAAGGAAACGATTGAGAAGAAATGTTGTTTTAGGACTGGAATTTAGAAGCTTGAGGTGGAGTTCTGGAATTGAAAATGGACGGACCAAAGATTCCTGAATACGTCCAGCAATCTCCCGACTTGTCTAGGGTCGTCCCCTACTTAGTCAAACCGGAGTTCAAAAGGATTGAACGATTCATTTGGAGACTTGCACCCCAGATCAGGGGTATGGTTACTACCTCGAAGCCTCGACCATTGCAGAGGCTAATTTATTTATAACATGAGATGTTATGTGGATGATTTATTGATAGCATGAGATGTTATGTGTTGATATTGTTGAATGCATACGTGCATTTTATTTGCGATGACCTAACCTACATGAAACATCTTTTAGAAAATGCCTCCAAAACGGGGTGTACGCATACCCACCAACGAGGCGGAACTTCAGGGAATCATTGCTGCAGTCATCGCACAATACGAGGCCCATCGCTCCGAGCACAACGGAGATATCTCAGGAAGTAACCCACCCAACGGCTGCACCTACAAACAGTTCTTGGGCTGCCAGCCCCTGCATTTCAATGGCACTGGGGGTGCTGTAGCCTTCGTACGCTGGATTGAGAAGACTGACACTGTTTTGCGTACGAGCAAATGCGCCCCAAGAGATCAGGTCACGTACATTTCCGGGCTGTTCCGAGATGGGGCTCTGTCATGGTGGAAACTTCAGGTTCAGACAATGGGCGAGGCTGCCGCGTATGCTCTATCATGGGACGAGCTGAAAGAGCTAATGCATAAAACGTACTGTTCGAGAACAGAAAGCCAGAAGGTAGAAACTGAGTTCTGGAACTTGAAGATGGAAGGTCCAAAAATAGCTGAGTATGTGGAGAAGTTCCAAGTTCTATCGCGTATCGTTCCTTACATGGTAGATCCGGAGTTTAAGAGGATTGAGCGTTTCATTTGGGGATTGGCACCCCAAATCATGAGCATGGTAACGACATCAAAGCCTGCAACAATCACTGAGGCCATCAATCTAAGTGTAGCCCTGACGGAAGAGGCAGTCAGGATGAACAAATTTTCAACCTCTGAGGAGAAGAAGGAGACTCATGTAGAGTCATCTGGGGACAACAAGAGGAAGTTGGCAAATTTCAAACAGGGTACCCAGTCGAGTAGCAACGACAAGGCCAAAAAGAGAAAAGAGTACACGGGTATCCTACCAAAGTGCGACAACTGTCGACGACCCCATAACGGGCGGTGTAGATATGGAAAATGTGGTAACTGTGGCAAGGTGGGACATGTCAAGGAAACGTGTCGGCAAGGTACTAAACATGGAAATAGAGGTCAAGATGGTAACGGAAATCGCGGAGGAAATAACGACGACAACAACTATCAAGGCAGGGAAGCTGGCGATCAAGACCGTGGCCAAGCGTGTTTTAATTGCGGTGATGTGGGGCATTTCAGGAAGTATTGCCCTAAGAACACTCAGGCACGTGGATGAAAGCTCAATAGCGGGGATAGAATCCAAGCGTGGATATCGGTACGTCTCATAATAGTTAATATTATGCACTATTTGACAGTATTGTCAAATTTTAGCTTCAGAAAATACAGTTGTTTTAGTAGTAAGTAACCTAGATACCCAGTTCTCGATAGAATAAGCCTAACAGAAGCTTCGACGTGATAATTGGGATGGACTGGTTGTCGAATGACCATGCGGAGATTGACGTCCACGCCCCGACGACGAACGGAGGAATGATCGTGATTCGTGGAGCAGGATACGCTCCTACGGATTATCAGGCAAAGAAGACACGAAAATTTTCACACAAAGGATGTGTTGCATTCTTGGCCCATGTCGTGGAAAAAGAAGCCGAAGAACCAAAACTCGAAGATATCCCTGTGATTGGAAGATACCCCGAAGTCTTCTTCGAAGACTTGCCGGAATCGTCTCCTCAACGATTAGTCGAATCCCGTGTCGATCTAATTCCAGGCACTGCACCCGTAGTCGTTGCATCGTAGCGACTTACATTTTCGGAGATGCAAGGATTGACAGAGAAGTTTTAGAAATGGGTAGAGAAGGAAGATAACAGACCAAAATTCCCTTTTGGGGTAACCCCATTTCTACTTGTCAAGAAGAAGGACGGTAGTTTTCGAATGTGCATCGACTACCGGGAGTTGAACAAGCTGACGATCAAGAATAGATACCCTCTTCCAAGAATCGATGATCTGTTTGATCAACTGCAAGGCTCAAGCTTTTATTCAAAGATCGATCTTCGATCTGGATACCATCAGTTAAGGATACAAGAGGAGAGTATCCCGAAGACAGCCTTCAGAACTCGTTATGGACACTACGAGTTCCTTGTTATGCCGTTTGGTTTGACGAACGCACCTGCTGTCTTTATGGACTTGATGAATAGAGTTTGCAAGCCGTACTTGGACAAGTTCGTGATCGTGTTTATCGACGACATCTTGATCTATTCAAGAACAAAGACCGAGCACGAACAGCATCTAAGAGCTATTTTGGAGCTGCTAAAGAAGGAACAGCTGTATGCCAAATTCTCCAAGTGCGAATTTTGGCTACGTGAAGTCCAATTCCTTGGACACGTGGTGAATGGAAATGGAATCCATGTTGATACCACAAAGATCGAAGCGATCAAGAATTGGGAAACGCCAAAGACGCCAACCGAGATTCGACAATTCTTGGGTTTGGCTGGCTACTATCGAAGGTTCATTGGGGATTTTTCAAAAATCGCTCAACTTTTGACACTCCTCATACAGAAAGATAAAAAGTTTGATTGGGGAATCAAACAGGAAGAAGCGTTCCAGATATTGAAGGATAAGCTCTGCAATGCGCCAATCTTAGCACTACCAGAAGGTACAAATGATTTTGTGGTATACTGCGACGCTTCGCGTCAAGGATTGGGTTGTGTGTTGATGCAACGCCAAAAGGGTATAGCTTACGCATAGCGTCAATTGAAAGTGCACGAAAAGAACTATACCACACATGATTTGGAACTTGGCGCAGTGGTTTTTGTACTAAAGATCTGGAGACACTACCTTTATGGTACGAAGTGTACAATCTTTACAGATCACAATAGCCTACAGCATATATTCAACCAGAATGAGTTGAATATGAGGCAAAGACGATGGGCTGAGTTGCTGAACGATTACGACTGCGAGATAAAGTATCATCCAGGGAAGGCGAACGTGGTCGTCGATGCCCTAAGTCGTAAAGAGAGAATCAAGCCCATAAGGGTTAGAGCTTTACAAATGATTGTCCGAACCAATCTTTCCTTGCGCATTCGTGCCGCGCAGAAAGAAACTCTCAAGGAAGGAAACCTTGAAGAAGAATATCTCCGTGGGATGGAGAAGCTACTGGTACCAAACGAGGAAGGAACGTTATGCTTCAAGAAAAGGATTTGGGTTCCTCTGTTTGGTGGTTTAAGGAAAGTTATTTTTGATGAAGCTCACAAATCACAGTACTCTATCCATCCTGGAGCGGATAAGATGTACCAGGATCTCAAAGATTATTATTGGTGGCCTAGGATGAAAGGCGATGTTGCTATTTATGTGAGCAAATGTTTAACATGCGCTAAGGTTAAAGCGGAATACCAGAAGCCTTCAGGACTTCTGCAACAACCAGAGATTCCCAAGTGGAAATGGGAACAAATCTCCATGGGTTTTATTACAAAGCTGCCAAGAACGCCGAAAGGCCATGACACTATTTGGGTAATAGTGGATCGATTAACAAAGTCAGCGCACTTCTTACCTATCAAAGAGAAGGATAACACTAGCAAATTGGCTGAAATTTACATGAGAGTGATCGTCGCGCGCCATGGAGTACCTCTCTCAATCATCTCTGATAGAGACGGAAGGTTTGTGTCAAGGATATGGCAATCCTTCCAAGAAGCCTTTGGCTCACAATTGAATCTGAGCACTGCGTTTCATCCGCAAACTGACGGCCAGAGCGAGCGAACGATACAGACTTTGGAAGACATGCTGAGAGCGTGTGTTATGGATTTGGGCGGTAGCTGGGACAAACATTTGCCTTTGGTAAAATTTTCATACAACAACAGCTACCACACCAGTATTGGTGTCGCGCCATTTGAAGCCCTTTACGGACGCAAGTGCCGATCACCCCTATGTGGGCTGACGCAGGAGATAGACAACTTGTTGGTCCCGAAATCGTCTAAGAGACGACAGACAAGATGGCGCAGATTCTAAAACGCATCAAAGCAGCTCGCCACAGGCAGGAAGCCTATGCAGATCCAAACCGGAAACATATGGAACTCCAAGTTGGAGATATGGTTTTATTGAAAGTATCATCCTAGAAGGGTGTGGCACGCTTCGGAAAGCGTGGGAAGTTAAATCCGCGCTACATCGGTCCTTTCAGAATTTTGGAAAGAATAGGACTAGTATCATACAAGCTGGACTTACCTGCTGAACTCCATTCAGCTCACGATACATTTCATGTATCCAACCTGAAGAAAAGTCCAATTCGAGATACCATTGCCATTACCACCGACGAGATTCACGTTGACGACACGCTCCACTTCACAGAAGAACCTGTTGAGGTCACGGATTGGAAAATAAACAAGACCCGCCGGAGCAGTGTCAAGCTCGTCAAAATTCGTTGGAATGCCAGGCATGGTCCTGAATACACCTGGGAACGTGAGGACCGAATGAAAGAGAAGTACCCCCACTTACTTCCTAAGAACCCTGCATCTAGTAGCAGAACTTAAAATTTCGGGACGAAATTTATTTAACGGGGGGAGAATGTGACAACCCGCACTAAACCAGGTATCCGTACGACTTAATCAGTAATTAATTACTGCTTAATTACTGTGCTTGTTTGAACTAGCTGATGAACTGCTACTTGATATCTGATGCATGTACTTACTTGCATCATACTTTACTTATCGTCACTACATTATTTACATGATGAACCCTAGTGACAACCGTGATGCACAAAAAGCACAGTAGCACTATAACGGATAACCTATTAAACATGCTGATAAAGCCAGCATCAGGCAAACACTGCCTCTAAGGCCTGTAAGAGCCTGAAATATTTTGCTACACTAGTGGTGAGTGTAGGGATACAAGGGTTGTAGAACTGCGTCTCTAGGAATAAGTCACAATGACTGGATGTGCCTAAAACGTACTCTAAGTACAAAACTCAGCACTTTACATAATAATTCAGCTTTTAGCTAACTAATAAAGTGCCAAAACATGAGAAAAATATTACTAGACACTTTCCAAAGTGTCAGGAATAAGCTGTGTCACTAAAGAGAGCAATAACGACACTTTAAAGCCTTGTTAACGCTTTAACGGATTACTATCCAACCGAACAACCGGACTATACCCGAAACATGAAAATATTGTTATTTTCATTATTTATTTTTTTTCTGAGCCAGTTAGGGTCCCTGAATACCCTGACACCCATTGTAACACACTACACATTAGTAACCGAGTTAAACACTTAACTAACTTAGTTTAACCTAACTAATAACTAAAGATTAGTTGGAAATGAACTAGAGACCCCCCCCCCCCCCCTTACAAACCTTCCCCATGAGGGGGGACACCCTTGTACTTTGTTGGTTATTATAATCATCCATGTCTAATATCTATAAGACATAGTAACCATTGGTTAATTACACAAGGTTTTGTCTATAAGATCTAGCCTAAACACATCAAGTTCATCTCTTCACAAACCACAAAACAAACTCTCTCTTTCTCTCTATAAGCTTACGGCCAAGCACCACCCACCCTCCATCCATCATTTTCGGTTCTAATCTTCACATTCCAAGGGTACACAAGTGATAAGGATCGCATATTAGGAAGCTTGGTGCAATCGGAAGGCGAAGGACCTCTCTACTTTGCTTTTATCCACGCGTTTTTCGCATAGATTCTTCCCTAGCCTTGAGCTAGTGGTATGTTGCTTAAAACACCTTCTTGAACTAATCTAAAGTGGTTAATACGAATTGCAACGGTTAAAACTCGAAATCTTACAAGATGATACTTTAAAGCCTACTAAAAATGCTATAAGTATTGGATAAAAACTCACATGTTGTGTAAATGTTGTAGTAATTGAAAGTTGTGATTATTTAGACCCGATCTATGTTGTGGTAGCTCGAATCATCGTTTAACCCGGTGTAGTCATGTTCTTGGATCATGACATAAGACTATTTTAGAAGTAACAAGGGTTAAAAGGTGAAACTCTACCACACATGAAACATGAACTTGTGTAAAAATGTTTTACTTGTGGAATACTGTTTAAAACTAGCAGATCTACGCATCTGCAAGTGGTATCTTCAAAGAACCACGTATCAAAGAAATCGTGTATTTTAAAAGATAGATTTTACACTAACAAGCATGATTTTTATAAACCACAAGTGTGTAAACACTTGTGAAATAAAAAGATCCGACAAAATAACAGTTTTTGGTAAAAGATGACCGGAAGTTGTAAAGATGGATTTTCTCTAAAAACGAGGTTTTTACAAGATCAAATTACCTTATATGAAGATCTACTAAATTTAAGGGGATTTACACCACAGTTTTGGGAAAACTGCAAGTTCATGTAATTTTTGGCAATTTACACATATGTTGATTAGTTGTTGTGATGAAAGTTGTTCTGATCAAATAAAGAAAATTGTTGAGTTGATTTGTTAAAGAAAATGATACGCTTGAAAGCGTGGCCACCTCCAGTTACAGAGGAAACTCTGGCGAAATTTTTCTAAAAACCTAACACTTAGAATTATTTACACTACAAGTGTTAGAATTATTTTTGACATGTTTTCGAAATATAAATTTCGCCATGACTTTATTTACTAAATATTCGGAGGTGGGATTTTCACAAAATATTAACGTGATAAATATATATTTTCACACACTGTTTATGATTATTTTGTGAAAATACATAGATATTATTTTTAGAGTAAAAATAATATTTACGAACGTTAATGATTCCAAAATAATACGAACGCTTTCACCATAAATATATAAGTTACACCGGTAATTATATTACCACTCGATTGTTAAACGTAACTTACGCACTTACGGAAATATTTATGAAAGCGTATTTTAACAACGTATTATTGGAGACAAATTTATGTGAAATTGGAAATATATACATATATTAAGTGAGACTTAATGATATAATTTGAACGCACATGTATTGAATCCCCCACCCTTGGGAAGGAAAATAATTACCAAGTATATACAAAATGTAAACACGAAATAGTTGTCTAACTATTTCCCAAAAACATAAACCATGAAGCTAAGGCACGGCCGTCCGTCTAATAGAATTAGTACGTGTAGGTCGTCACACAGCTGCGTGAGCAGGAGATACTTGGTAGAGACGCTTCACTGTGAGTTCATGTCCCCCTTTTCTCTTAACTATTTCAGTTTTTAACTGCGGGGGTGAAATACATGTTACTATGATTACGAATGTTTCCTACATGGTATGGTGAGCTAAGGAAGGAACCGTTAGGTTATGTGATTGGGTAGGTGAAACCTTAAGAACATTAGTCCTCGTAGTACGATCGAGGGATACGAGTGATAGGCCTATTTGAGCATAACAAACACCACCCATGCGCCCGCAGGTTGGACCATGTGGTGACCTTATCTTAACACCACCCATGCGCCCGCAGGTTGGACCATGTGGTGACCTTATCTTAACACCACCCATGCGCCCGCAGGTTGGACCATGTGGTGACCATATCTTAACACCACCCATGCGCCCGCAGGTTGGACCATGTGGTGACCTTGTCTTAACACCACCCATGCGCCCGCAGGTTGGACCATGTGGTGACCTTGTCCTATCCCCTCCCATGCGCCCGCAGGTTGGACCATGTGGATACACAATAACTGATATGTTTCCTTATTTGCTTTCATACCAGAGTTTACAAAACATTCATACTTGCAATGATTACAAAGGTTTATTCGCACGCACATACTAAACACATGAACTCGCTCAACATTATTGTTGATTTTTTTTCAACTTACATGTATTTCAGGGAATTAAAGGTTCTGGCGCGGTATGACACGTTTTCCCGCTGCACTAGTTACGAGGTCATCCGGGTTTGGGGAATGTGACTCTTTCCTGGACAAGTCACAATCCTTAAACTATGTTTATGTCATGTTGATGTTTGTGATTGTTAAGACAATGTTGTTGTATTTGGTTTTCAAAACTTAATTAAATGGATGATCTTGCATGGTTTTATTTCATATAGCTTTGTTATGGTTAAGCTATGGTATTAAGAAGTCACACCAAATTAACCACGCTTCCGCAAAGCCAGGGTGTGACATACGATCAGGCGTGCAACAGAACATCGGGAACGCACGACCGTGCGATTCAGGGAACGACCGTGCCTGGTCTTTGGCCTCGGATGCACTGCCAGTGCGGTTGGTCATGTCGTCCACTACTCGGAAATGCACGCTCGTGCAACTGGTGGAACGCCCGTCCCGATCTGAAGACCGGTCCAAGATTCACTGATGTCACATGGTATGGTGAACAGTACAATAAAGTGCACGACCGTTGTAATGCCCTGCTTATTTGTACTTTCCATTTATGGCAAGTCTTGTTCGTGTTTCTATTTTTGGAAACCTTGTGTTCTTATAATCGTTCTTTCTTTGTAACCGTTGTAAAATCCGAGACTTGGATCATAAATAAAACTCGTATTTTGTTAATTACATGTCATACATACTTTATACATGCTCATACATTCAATTTCGTGAAACAATTGATGCTTATTCGTAATTCTTGGAAACTATGTGCTAAACTTGTAAATACGTGGAACTTATGCATAAAACGTGATTTGATCATAAACGAAACTTATATACGACCTTTGTACACTTAATTTTACTTGGTTTATGTTCATCATACTTGAATTGCCCTTAAACTATGCTAAATTGGTGAAACAAGTCCTTAAAACACCCTAAAGGCCCTAAATATCAAACTAGAGGGGACTAAGTGTAATAAAATCAAACTTCAGCCACAACCCTCATACCTGCCGGGTAAACTTAAGTGTAGGTTTACGCTGGCCGCCTAAAAACCTCCAGAACCATCAGAATGTTCCTTTGCGCGATTTTGAACGGGATTAGCTAGTTTTTGAGCTTCTAAGCGGGATTTTGGCATTAATAACACACCTAACTAAATCCCTATATAAACCCACACTTGTCCAAGCCTCTTGCACTTTAGAATCACTCCCACAACTCTCTCAAACTCTCATAATCGCAGCTGGAAGTTCAGGTCCGAGCAGAAGTACCAAGCTCCACTAAAGTGAGCATAACTTCCTCATTTCTTATCCTTTTTTGCTCATTCTTTTTCCAGAACACTTGGATCATCCTTAGCTTCGATTCCATGGGTATTTCACAGAGAATAAGTCCCTGGAACTCCGGCAATATGGCTCCAAAGTTCACTGTTTGAATCTGACTTTGTTTATCTTTGTTTATACTTGTGCAAACTTGAGTTTAACTCACTCAAACCCACGTCCTTATGCTTATAACCTCCTCCATGGTTAGTTAAGCTTAAAAACAGGGCTGAGACATACAACATCAGAGGTTAATCCTTAAATACTTTCTATTTTTATTAGGGTTTTTAACCCATAAGTCATGTTCAAGCTTCAAAGCTTGATGAAGGGTGATTATGGACTAACTTGGGTTGTCCAACATAAAATCCCCACATTACTTGATGATTTCTCATAGTATAGTTGTCTATATTCTTGTAATAATCTTAGTTCATGACCCTCCTTGTATGTTTTTACATCAAGTGTAGTGGTGAACCATAAGAGGTACCTAAATGGAAGCTTGTTCTTCCTACCTCCTACATGAATTCTATGACACATTTGAGGTACCTAAATGAAGATTTAATCTTCTACCTCATGCTTGAACTACTTGTGCTATTGGACTTAAGAATATATAATACATTACCTAAATAATATCTATGAACATTCGAACCTTTGATTTTGGATGCGTGTTCATTCGTCAAAGTATTAACATACATCATCCAATACATAAGACTTGTTACGATTCTAATGAGTTTACTACTCATGAAAACATTAACCCTTGAGGTTTCATAGTGTCAAGAATAAGTACTTAATGTTAAAGGATGATTACTTTCGAATACATATTCTTGTGTTTTAACTTCCTAAATCCCTAAATCTTCCGAATTCCCAAACTCATACGCCTTGTTTACTTCGTGTAGAAGGACTTGGTGTTCCAACTTCCTAATCAACAAACACTCACACGGATTTATCAAGTAGAAGACTTGCAAAACCGTGAGTATACTCGAATTCCCCTCTTTACTTTTACCACTTTTTGGGGTGTAACATGTTTACTTACCTAAACTTACACATGAACATTTTACTTAAACGCACAAACATTCCTATAACATGCTTGTATACGTGATTGCTTGATACTTTAAACTTGGGTTGAGGACATCTTGTGTTAGACTTATCATTAACTTTGTATGAGCCTATCCGTGACATATGTAGCGCTATAGGATTAACGCCCCGCCCGTAGACTTGTGGTTATGTCATGAGCATATTGCGTTTCATAATTGGTTTGATATGTTAGACACATGCCGAATTTAAGGTTTATCTTGTATCACATGCTTGCTATGAGGAATTGTTTAATCATCTTTTTATGCTATGTACGTATCAAACTTGTATACTCGCCTTTGCTTTTGCATTGAACTTTATTTTAAACATGTTACAGGTTGAGGATGACGAATGCTATGAAATGAAGTAGCGTTGATGCCTAGATACACATATAGACGTTTAGGTTTAATATGTTGTATCAATTTTGCTTATGTTGTATGTACTTCTTTTGAACTTGTCGTATTTGAATTTCTTGTAATGTTGACAATTTACTTTATGAAATGAAATCGGTTTATTTAAATATTGTCACAAATAGTGTTATGAAGTCTCTTGCAATCTCGTTTTCGTCTCACTCCGATGTTTCCGCCATCGGTTGGGGTGTGACAGATTGGTATCAGAGCCATAACTATAGGGAATTAGGTAGAATTGCCATGTTCGACCTAGTCTATAGTAGGAACCATATTTTTGACCATTCTTGTTATATGCTTAAAATGTTATTCTTCCTACCTTGCTTCTTTCTCTTCTTTTGGTCTTAATATTTACATAACATCTTTCCTAAGACATTTTACACAATACACTTGAAGACTTGAAGACACTCTTTATACAAAAGAGACGAGTTTACCAAAATAGGCGTGAAACCCACAATTTGGTAACGACTCTCATTCCGCTTATTCTTATTTTGCACGAAATTTCGCCATTAAGCTAGGAGTGAAATCCACATCTTAAAGGGAAATTTTGAATTCAAACTCTAATGGACCCTCGTCAAAGTGTCGAAATTATATTTTGACCCGACGAGCACCAACCACATTAGGGTACGAAATTGTCAAGTTAGGGGTGAAACCCGCACCTTGTCGGTTAAGTCCCATTCCTCGATTTGTGATCTCGCCAAAGTTTCGATTGTTTCAATCGATTAGAGACGTGTAGTAACTAGAAGGGTAAGATACCGTTAATCGCTTCTCGACGAGAGTATCTTACCTATAGGCCAAAGCACGTTTCTCTAATTTGAAAGAACTTTCGATTCACTTTGGAATAGTCGACGTTTCTAAACCCGAAACATTCCCATGTTTTATGAGCCTCTCTTTTATGTGACTCAATTTATATGTGATTTTATACTTGTTACCTCATTCGTTTGAAAACCGTTACACATTTCGCACGTCTCGCGCAATCGAAAACAATAATAATCCTCGTGAACAAACTAAATTTATGCTCTTTTATGCATTCATACGTGCTATACTTGTTGAATACATGTTGGAAACTTATGCTTTATGAGAATTTTACATGATACATGAACACTTACATGCTTTTACATATAAAACCCTTGTCTTAAAATTTATGATCAAGTCTCATCCTTTCCTTTTCTTTCGAACTTCTAGATGGCATCTCCAAGCTCATCAAAGAAGACTAAGTCAAAGAAAGGTACCAACAGTGAGTCCATCTCCAAGCAAGAGCTAGTAGGGCTCATTGCTGAGCAAATGGCCGACCAAATGGCTCGAGTTATACCCGATATTGTTAGCCGCATTCAACCTAATCCTGATTCGCCTCATGGCTCTGTGGACTCCAAGGTGGAAAAGCCTAAGACACCTTTTCTCTTCAAACAATTCATGGCTTGCAGACCACAAGAATTCACTGGAAAAGATGGTGCTACCACACTGCTCTCTTGGTTTGATGCCATGGAAATAGCTTTCCATCAGAGTGGTTGCCCTGACGATTTACGCACTCAAAACGCTACTGGTGTGTTTCGCTCAAGGGCCCTGGACTGGTGGACCCCTGAGCGAGGCACGAGAGGAGAAGATGCCGCTCACGCTCTACCATGGGCGGAACTCAAGAAGATCATGAGGGAGGAATTCTGCCCTCCGCACGAGATCAGAAAGTTGGAGCAAGAATTTTGGGTTTTGAAACAAGTCGGCAATGATAACGATGGCTTAACCACCCGTTTCAAACAACTTAGCATCCTCTGTCCTAGCCAAGTTGATACGCCTGAGAAGCAAATCAACAAATACATCCACTGCTGCCCTGATTCTTTCATGAACCTTATGGAAGCTGCTCTACCAGCAACCATAGAAGAAACCTATCGTTTGGCCGCTCGCCTTAACAGCAACATCATCCTTCGTAGGAACTCTGAAAAGGCTTCCTCGAAGAACGTGCACCAAGCCACTGTTGAACCCTCCCCCTCCACCAAGAAAAACCAAGGCAAGAAGCGGAAGGCTTCAAGCCAAAATTGCGCGGTTGTCACTCCGCCAAACCCACAACCCCTACAAGCCATGCCTGCTTTAGCCAACGAGGAAACTCCACGCAAAGGTTACACTAGGACACAACCTAAGTGTGGCCAATGCCTGTACCATCACCCCCTAAGCGTACCGTGCCGCAAGTGCGCCAAGTGTGGCCGATATGGGCATTTTTCTCAAAACTGCCGCGTATCGCCCTTGGCCAATCAAAACCAAGCCTTGGTAGCTCAGAACCCTAACCCTAATCAAGTTCGGAACCAAGTCGCTCCTGTGCGAGCGTGTTTTAACTGTGGTGATGTCCACCATATGGCTAACGTCTGCCCTCAACGAAACCAGCCTCAGCAGCAACAACAGCAACAGCCACCGCAACAGCAATAGCAGCAACAGGCTCAACAACCCGCTCGAGGCAGAGCCTTTCTTCTTACGACTGCACAGGCTCAAAACGCGAACGACATCGTTACTGGTACATTCCTTGTGAACCATGTTTATGCTTCCTGTTTGTTTGATACTGGCGCCGATAAAAGTTTTGTGTCGTTAGAATTCGAATCTTTGCTTAAGTGTAAACGCTCTAAGTTGCCAAGATCTTTCGCTGTCGAATCGCTGATGGTAAAACCGTCGCTGTCGATTCTGTTCTCTCCAATTGTTCTTTGATCCTTAACGATCATACATTTTCAATCGACCTCATACCTATGCAAATGGGTAGTTTCGACGTCATAGTAGGTATGGACTGGCTTAGGCGAGTTCGTGCTGAAGTTGTCTATTCTGAGAAGTTTATTCGTCTTCCTCTTCCAAATGGTGATTCCCTGCATGTCTATGGCGAAAAGCCTTCTCAAGGCCTTAAGCTTATGTCGTGTATCCAAGCGTACAAGTGCTTGCACAAGGGTACCTTCGCCTTTCTCGCCCACATTGTGGAAAAGAAGGACAAAGGCCCAAGCATAAGCGACGTTCCCGTCGTACGTGATTTCCCTGATGTGTTTCCCAACGATCTTCCTGGTCCACCTCCTGCTCGTTCTGTCGACTTTCGAATCGATTTAGTGCTTGGCGCAACGCCTGTCACTAAATCTCCATATCGTTTAGCACCCTCTGAGATGCAAGAGCTCTCGAGTCAACTCCAAGAGCTTCTTGATAAAGGCTTTATACGCCCTACTACTTCTCCTTGGAGCGCTCCCGTTTTGTTCGTTAAAAAGAAAGATGGGTCATTCCGTATGTGTATTGACTATCGTGAGCTCAACAAGCTTACTGTCAAGAACTGATACCCTCTTTCGCGCATCGACGATCTCTTCGATCAGTTCCAAGGCGCGGCCTGCTTTTCAAAAATCGATCTTCGTTCTGGGTACCATCAACTTCGAGTCCTCGAGGAGGATGTACCTAAAACCGCCTTTCGTACACGTTATGGTCACTATGAGTTCGTGGTCATGCCCTTTGGGTTGACCAACGCACCTGCTGTTTTCATGGATTTGATGAACCGCGTGTGCAAAGCATACTTGGACCGTTTCGTGATTGTTTTCATCGACGATATTCTTATCTATTCCAAGACAAAAGAAGAGCATGAGCGACAATTGCGTCTTATCCTTGAAATTATTCGTGTTGAACGTCTATACGCCACATTCTCTAAGTGCGAATTTTGGTTAAAAGAGCTTCAATTCCTTGGTCATACTGTCAACGAACTTGGTATTCACGTTGACCCCGCTAAAATCGAAGTAGTGAAGAATTGGATTGCACCTAAATCTCCGTCTGAAATACGTTCATGTCTTGGTCTTGCTGGTTATTATCATCGTTTTATCTCCAACTTTTCGAAAATCGCCGTACCTTTGACCTCTTTGACTCAAAAAGATAAACCTTTTGTTTGGGGTCCCGAACAAGAGGAGTCTTTTCAAACGCTCAAGGACATGCTTTGTAATGCTCCTATTCTTGCGCTTCCTGATGGTAACGACGACTTCGTTGTATATTGCGATGCTTCACACCTTGGTCTTGGTTGCGTGCTTATGCAACGAGACAAGGTCATCGCTTATGCGTCGAGGCAATTCAAGATACATGAGAAAAACTATACTACTCACGACCTTGAACTTGGCGTAGTTGTTTTTGCGTTGAAGATTTGGCGACACTACCTTTATGGTATTAAGTGTGTGGTTTTCACTGACCATAGGAACCTACAACATATCTTCGACCAAAAGGAACTGAACATGCGTCAACGTCGTTGGGTGGAACTGTTAAATGACTACGACTGCGAAATCAAATACCATCCTGGTAAAGCGAACGTAGTAGCCGATGCTCTTAGTCGTAAAACTCATATGAAGAGTATTCGTTGTCTCCAACTCGTTAACGATCTTCAATGCCGTATTCGTGAAGCTCAATATGCCTCCATTAACGAAGGTTGTCTCACTGTAGAGATACGAGGTGCTAAGGAACATGAGCTCGTGTCTAAATCCGATGGTATTTTGTACTATCTCAATCGTGTCTGGATCCCAAATCGTGAAAACCTCCGAGACTTTCTCATGAATGAGGCACACAAAACAAGGTATTCTGTTCATCCTGGTGCCGACAAGATGTATCACGACATGCGTACATCCTATTGGTGGCCTGGGATGAAGAGAGATATCGCCTCATACGTTGCGAAATGTATTACGTGCTCAAAGGTGAAAGCTGAACATCAACGTCCCTCTGGCTTACTCGAATAGCCAGTAATTCCTATCTGGAAATGGGAGAGCATTGCCATGGATTTTATCACCAAGCTCCCTCGTACTTCTTCTGGTCATGATAGTATTTGGGTGATCGTGGATCGGTTGACCAAATCAGCTCATTTTCTCCCCATTCGTGAAGATTTCAAGGTCGAGAAATTGGCTAGAATCTACACTGATGAGATCATTTGTCGTCATGGTACTCCCGTTGACATCATTTCCGATCGGGATGCTTGTTTTATGTCTCGTCTTTGGCAAACCTTTCAATCTGCTATGGGTACTGCTTTTAACCTTAGCACCGCTTTTCATCCTCAGACAGACGGTCAAACCGAGCGTACTATCCAAACTTTAGAGGATATGCTTCGTTCTTGCGTAATAGATTTTGGTGGCAACTGGGATTCATACTTGCCTTTGATCGAATTCTCGTACAATAACAGTTATCATGCGAGTATTCAAATGGCACCTTTCAAAGCATTGTATGGTCGCAAGTGCCGTTCGCCTATTAGTTGGCACGAGATTAGTGAATCTCAATTCACTGGTCCCGAGCTTATACAAGAAGCGACGGACAAGATTTTACAGGTTCGAGACAATTTACTGAAAGCCAGGAACCGACAAAAGAGTTACGCTGACAAGCGTCGCAAACCCTTGGAATTCGAGACAGGTGACTTAGTACTTCTCAAGGTATCCCCTTGGAAAGGTGTGGTTCGATTTGGTAAGAAAGGGAAACTCGCACCTCGCTACGTTGGTCCTTTCAAGATCCTAGAAAGGATTGGCAAGGTTGCGTATAGACTGGACCTACCTGAAGAACTCAACAATGTACATCCCGTTTTCCACGTGTCAAACTTAAAGAAGTGTCTAGCTGACGAAGGGCTTCAAGTTCCACTCGAGGACATTCAAATCAATGAGACCTTGCATTTTGTGGAAAAACCCATCGAAATCATGGATCAAGGAGTCAAGTTATTGAGGCGCACTAAAATTCCTATCGTCAAGGTTCGATGGGAAGGTAAACGTGGCGCTGAATTCACTTGGGAACTTAAGAGTCACATGAAGACGAAGTATCGGCATCTTTTCCCTACATCTTCCTAAATTTCGGGACGAAATTCCGTAAAGGAGGGGAGACTGTAACGCCCTGCTTATTTGTACTTTCCATTTATAGCAATTCTTGTTCGTGTTTCTATTTTTGGAAACCTTGTGTTCTTGTAATCGTTCTTTCTTTGTAACCGTTGTAAAATCCGAGACATGGTTCATAAATAAAATTCGTATTTTGTTAATTACATGTTATACATACTTTATACATGCTCATACATTCAATTTCGTGAAACAATTGACGCTTATTCGTAATTCTTGGAAACTATGTGCTAAACTTGTAAATACATGGAACTTATGCATAAAACGTGATTTGATCGTAAACGAAACTTATATACGACCTTAGTACGCTTAATTTTACTTGGTTTATGTTCATCATACTTGAATTGCCCTTAAACTATGCTAAATTGGCGAAACAAGTCCTTAAAACACCCTAAAGGCCCTAAATATCAAACTAGAGGGGCCTAAGTGTAATAAAATCAAACTTCAGCCACAACCCTCATACCAGCCACGTAAACTTAAGTGTAGGTTTACGCTAGCCGCCTAAAAACCTCTAGAATCATCAGAATGTTCCTTTGCGCGATTTTGAGCGGGATTAGCTAGTTTTTGAGCTTCTAAGCGGGATTTTGGCATTAATAACACACCTAACTCAACCCTAAATCAATCCCTATATAAACCCACACTTTTCCAAGCCTCTTGCACTTTAGAATCACTCCCACAACTCTCTCAAACTCTCATAATCGCAGCTGGAAGTTCAGGTCCGAGCAGAAGTACCAAGCTCCACTAAAGTGAGCATAACTTCCTCATTTCTTATCCTTTTTCGCTCATTCTTTTTCCAAAACACTTGGATCGTCCTTAGCTTCGATTCCATAGGTATTTCACAGAGAATAAGTCCCTGGAACTCCGGCAATATGGCTCCAAAGTTCACTGTTTGAATCTGACTTTGTTTATCTTTGTTTATACTTGTGCAAACTTGAGTTTAACTCACTCAAACCCACGTCCTTATGCTTATAACCTCCTCCATGGTTAGTTAAGCTTAAAAACGGGGCTGAGACATACAACATCAGAGGTTAATCCTCAAATACTTTCTGTTTTTGTTAGGGTTTTTAACCCACAAGTCATGTTCAAGCTTCAAAGCTTAATGAAAGGGTGATTATGGACTAACTTGGGTTGTCCAACATAAAATCCCCACATTACTTGATGATTTCTCATAGTATAGTTGTCTATATTCTTGTAATAATCTTAGTTCATGACCCTCCTTGTATGTTTTTACATCAAGTGTAGTGGTGAACCATAAGAGGTACCTAAATGGAAGCTTGTTCTTCCTACCTCCTACATGAATTCTATGACACATTTGAGGTACCTAAATGAAGATTTAATCTTCTACCTCATGCTTGAACTACTTGTGCTATTAGACTTATGAATATATAATACATAACCTAAATAATATCTATGTACATTCGAACCTTTGATGTTGGATGCTTGTTCATTCGTCAATGTATTAGAATACATCATCCTATACATAAAACTTGTTACGATTCTAATGAGTTTACTACTCATGAAAACATTAACCCTTGAGGTTTCATAGTGTCAAGAACAAGTACTTAATGTTAAAGGATGATTACTTTCGAATACATATATTCTTGTGTTTTAACTTCCTAAATCCCTAAATCTTCCGAATTCCCAAACTCATACGCCTTGTTTACTTCGTGTAGAAGGACTTGGTGTTCCAACTTCCTAATCAACAAACACTCTCATAGATTTATCAAGTAGAAGACTTGCAAAACCGTGAGTATACTCGAATTCCCCTCTTTACTTTTACCACTTTTTGGGGTGTAACATGTTTACTTACCTAAACTTACACATGTACATTTTACTTAAACGCACAAACATTCCTATAACATGCTTGTATACGTGATTGCTTGATACTTTAAACTTGGGTTGAGGACATCTTGTGTTAGACTTATCATTAACTTCGTACGAGCCTATCCTTGACATATGTAGCGCTATAGGATTAATGCCCCGCCCGTAGACTTGTGGTTATGTCATGAGCATATTGCGTTTCATCATTGGTTTGATATGTTAGACACATGCCGAATTTAAGGTTTATCTTGTATCACATGCTTGCTATGAGGAATTGTTTAATCATCTTTTTATGCTATGTACGTATCAAACTTGTATACTCGCCTTTGCTTTTGCATTGAACTTTATTTTAAACATGTTACAGGTTGAGGATGACGAATGCTATGAAATGAAGTAGTGTTGATGCCTAGATACACATATAGACGTTTAGGTTTAATATGTTGTATCAATTTTGCTTATGCTGTATTGTACTTCTTTTGAACTTCTCGTATTTGAATTTCTTGTAATGTTGACAATTTACTTTATGAAATGAAATCGGTTTATTTAAATATTGTCACAAATAGTGTTATGAAGTCTCTTGCAATCTCGTTTTCGTCTCACTCTGATGTTTCCGCCATCGGTTGGGGTGTGACAACCGTGCACTTTAATCGCACGACCGTGCAATCTGAAAATGTTATACAAAATAGAATGGAGCAATCAGTTCGCAACTCTGGACTTTTGGGAGCTTTTCTAGCGATTTATCAGGCTCCGGAGGCTCTGCTTTTGCCCGGAATCAAGCCGTCTTTGTGCCGATTAGCTCCGTTATCATCCAGATTCTCAATCTAGTGCTTGTTTATGGTTTGATTCTTGAATCTTTCCATGATTTTGTTTATTATTCAAGCATTTTGATTGATGATTATGTATTATTGTAAGCCTAAGGGCAAAAACACTAGTAATCCTTGCTTAACAACAACCATCAGTATGTTAATTATGTTTGTAATGACACTTGAAGCATTTTCTATGTTAATCCTTGATGATTAGTTTGCAACCTTTTTTATTGATGTTGAATTCTTGATTATAGTTAATTATCTTGGACGATTAGTATGTGGTTAGTTGAGATATTTGCAAAAAGAAGCTTAATTAATCATGTATTAGTAGACTTTGAACTTGTTTAACTTGTTTAACTTGTTTAAAATGTTTGCACCATGATACTAGAAATGGTTAGTGGTTTAATAAGGGTTTAATATTAATCAAGAAGGTTTTCCCTCACAGAAGGTCCTTAACGGGTTAAATGGTGTTTTTATGAATTCTTGACATAAGTTTTTAACTTAGTTAGTAGTTTAGGCCAAAATTGCTTGCTTGGTGAATTTATGTTCAAGATTTGTAAAATGAACTTGGTTGTGATTTAATCTAGTGTATGCTTGTCTCGGTGGTTACATTGTGTTATCGGTGTCACTTTCCTTGATTAAGTGAAGTTAGAAAACTCCTAACGGATGACTAACTTTTCTTTAGGGGATTTTCATAGACATTTGTCAATTGGGCGTTAAAGAACAATTTTAGGTGGTTAAAGTGTGTTTATCGTTTTAGCTTTCCAAAGAATTGTCATGTTAGGATTCCCGAAAGGGATACTAATTGTCTTGAAAAAAAATGAAAAATTGACCAAGTGTTTTAAGTGACAAAACCGACTTAGTTCACACGCTTTGGTTGTGCATAAAGCAAGGCTATATATTTATTTTCTTATTTGGAGTCTATTATGTTTATGAAAGTTTATGTTTTAGTCTTATTTTTAGTTTAAACAAAATACCCACTTATCTTTCTACCGGTAATTTAATGACAAAGGTTTAGTATTATTCCCCCGCCCACATCCTTGGATCGACACTTGGTTCTTACCGATACTTTACTACATATATGACGGGGTACACTTGCCCTTTCGTGTGTGTTTTAATGTTGAAGTATAAATCATTTTTATAAATTTAAAACCGAATCGTGTGTAAAATTCATTGTAAAAATTTGTATATACGCGCACACGTCATTGTGATTCTGTCAAAATTTGGTGTTGGTGAGAATAAAGATTTATATAAAGTAGTAGTGCAGCCTTATAAAATCAACTTTTATAGATGCATAACTGTTACTCCTGTGAGAGATTGGCAAGGTGTTGAGTATGGTTTCAACTTCAGAGCTTATGAAGATATTCTTCAAGGAGAGGCTTTAAACGCTTTGAGTGTTGGTAGTGTATATTTTTGTAATCATGTCTTGCTTGTATAATATTAGAGAGTTTTACTTATATTCTTGTATAATGTGATCATATAAATGTTGTTGGATCTGTGGTTTGTTGTGGAGATCTTGAAATCTTTGATCGACCTCCAAAGGAGACTAAAAAGATCAATTTTGATATTGAAGACTTGGAGTAAGTTGTTGTTTACATGTGCAATCATGTACAGATCATTATTTGTATTTAATGATGTTAATAAAATAAGATGAAGAATGTTGGTATTTAATGTGGGATCATGGTAATGGTAATAAATGAGATCTATAGTGTTTGTATCTAATGCTGAATCATGGTAATAAATGAGATCAATAGTTTATTCTTAGTGAATATGTTAGTTAATTTATGGCTCATTTGCTACTTTAATAAATGTCATAACTTTCCTTTGATTTTCTGTTTTTATTCATTCAATTTGGTTTTGATATTAGAGATTTGTAAAGAAATGGTCATAAATTAGTCTTTAGTATATCGTCATATGAATATTCTTTTCATGTAGGGGTAAGGTTTTGCGGTGTACTGTGTGGAATGATTATGCTCTGCAGATTAAGGACTTCATCTCTAAAATCCCACCTCATGAGCATGTGATGGTTGTTATACAGCATGGAAAGTGTAAGGAATGGAAAGGTATTTTTATGTCATTATGCAAATCATAACTATACTGTTTATTTCTGGCAATATAAAGACAGGTATACATTAAATATCTGTAAACTTTTGGATGTAGGTGAATATACAGTTCAAAGTGATAAGTTTGCAACAAGAAATTTTCTGAATGAAGAAATTGACGAAGTTAATGAGCTAAGGAGGAGGTAATTTGTCAATATAATTTCTATTGTATATAGATGTTCAAGTAAAATACTTGGTTTGATGTTATTTGTATACTAATTCCAGTGTTGCAAAAATCGCGACTAGTCGGCGACTAGTCGCTAGTCGGACCTCTACTGAGTAATTTTTCACTAATTAGTGAAAAAATCGCTAGTCGGCCTAGTCGGCCCTAATCGGCCCTAGTCGGCCCTAATCGCGACTAGTCGGTCGGGAAAAATCGGGAAAAAACAAAAAAAATCGGAAAAAAATCAGAAAAAATCGGAAAAAATCAGAAAAAATCGGAAAAAAACACATATTCCGGCCAAAACCTCCCAGATTCCGGTCAAAACTGTCCACTTAAAAAATTTACGTATAAAAATATATGTATATATGTATAAAAACTTAAAATTATACATAAAAAGTCCGATCCGATTAATCCCGATTAATCCCGAGTAATCCCGAGTAGTCGCTAGTCCCTACCTCACCGACCCGCTAGCGACTAGCGAATTCTCCAACCTTGACTAATTCTAATCATTTATGGTATTCAAAAGTCTTATACTGAAGTTTGGACAAGGGAGTGGTTCTACTTCTCAAACGATACTATCGTCTTAGAGTGTTTTTCCATTGCATAAAGAATTTGTAACTGATGGTGTGAAGAAACATGTTGATGAGATTAGTGAGATAGAAAAGGTTTCATATCTTTTTATATATTTTGGTTATTTGTTTGGTTTGTCACCTGCATGTTTGTCAAACTAGAGATTACAAGTTCATATATTGTTTTTACAGGAAATGTCTTGTGTTGTGGTTGCGACAATTAAGATTGTGCAAGAAGAGTATGGTTGGTTTTATGCTGCCCGTCGTAAGTGTTTCAAGAAGGTGATGGGTAAAAGTGAATACTTGCAGAATGTTGAAAATGTTTCGGATGATATTGTTCGATTGCCTGCGACTTCTTTGGTTTGTCCCAAATGTCGTAGTGAATGTACATCCATCACCACAAAGTAAGCAATGATGATTATTTAACGTTATATTTATATAAGTAACATTTTAAGACTGATATTTGAATATAGTTTTGCAGTTTACTTAGTCATTTGTATATATTTCAGGTTCAAGGTGCAAGTCCGGGTGCAGGATGAGAGTGGTAGTGTTTCTTTTGTTATGTTTGATAGAGATGTTCAGAGGCTTCTTGGATTAGCGGCGAGTAACATAAGAGAAAGGCAGGTTAAGGCCAATGATACTGGATGTTTCCCTCATGAGATATTTCGATTGGTTGATAAGAAGACTGCTTTTAAGATTGATGTTTCAGAGTTCAATCTTAAAAATGACTATCGTGTTTATACTGTGCAAAAAACATGTGATGATTCAGTAATAATTGCTGAGTTGGTTGGTGGAGATGGTAATGGTGATGAAAATACTGACGAGGTAGCATATAAAATTACTTTTTCAATTTATTTATTTTTCTTTTGAGTTTCAAAGACTGGATTCTGCACTTTTTTATATGATATCATATATTATGATCCTTTAGGTTACTCAAGAGGTAGCAGACGTTAAAGATGTTAACCTTTCAGAATCTTCCCAGGTGTCTGCTGAACGAACTTCAAGTGTGAGTATTTATTTTTAAAGTATGTTTAGTATGTTTAAAAAGAGTTCATTGTTATTTTATTAAATGAGATCAATAGTTGTTTGAGTTAATTACACAAATGGGTCCTGTGGTTTATACCTAATTTCGCCTTTGGGTACTAACTTTTTTTTTTAACAGGTTTAGGTTTTATGGTTTCAATTTTGTAACACATTTGGGTACTAACACCAAAATTTGTTAATTAATGACTAAAATACCCTTACATTTTTTTTAAGTTTATCAATGTAACACATTTAGCTACTAACACCTAATTTTATTTAAGTTTAAATCAATTTTACAAAATCTATTTATTTTTTTGTTTTCATCTTTTTATTATATCTCTTAATTAACATAAAATCTATTTATTTTTTTTATTTTCATATTTTTATTAAATTTCTTATTTAACATAAAATCTACTTGTTACACTAGTATTTTTTTTAAATAGATTTTTTTAAATAAAATCTACTAGCTATATAGTTTTATGTAAATTAAGTTTCTTACTCGTTTTAAATAATGTAAACCTTACTCGTTTTCAATTTTGGATAGATATGATTGATAATAATAAATATTTTTCATGTAAAAAAATTAAGCCTTTTTAACTCGTTTTTTTGTTCATTTACATTTTACTATTTTAGAAAGATATTTAATTTACATAAAATCTGCTAGTTACACTAGTAAAATCTACTAGCTATATAGTTTAATGTAAATTAAATATGTTTTTTCTACAAAAAAAAAAAAACGAGTTTAAAAAAGGCTTAAAGTTTTTTAGTTTTATCAAAGATACCTAGCTATAGAGTTTTATCTAAAATACCTAAGTATATAGTTTTATGTAAATTAAATATCTTTCTAAAATAGCAAAATGTAAATGAACAAAAAAACGAGTTAAAAAAAGGCTTAAATTTTTTTTTACATGAAAGATATTTATTATTATCAATCATATCTATCCAAAATTGAAAACGAGTAAGGTTTACATTATTTAAAACGAGTAAGAAATTTAATTTACATAAAACTATATAGCTAGTAGATTTTATTTAAAAAAATATATTTAAAAAATACTGGTGTAACAAGTAGATTTTATGTTAAATAAGAAATTTAATAAAAATATGAAAATAAAAAAAAATAAATAGATTTTATGTTAATTAAGAGATATAATAAAAAGATGAAAATAAAAAAATAAATAGATTTTGTAAAATTGATTTAAACCTAAATAAAATTAGGTGTTAGTACCCAAATGTGTTACATTGATAAACTTAAAAAAAAAATGCAAGGGTATTTTAGTCATTAATTAACAAATTTTAGTGTTAGTACCCAAAGGTGTTACAAAATTGAAACCATAAAACCTAAACATGTTAAAAAAAAAAGTTAGTATCCAAAGGCGAAATTTGGTATAAACCACATGACCCATTTGTGTAATTAACTCTAGTTGTTTTGTGATCTATTGCAAGGATGTTGTCTCTGTTACGGCCGACTCTTCAGCCGTTGAAGTTGAAAAGGATTCTGGATCAAGTCCAAATGGAAAGCGGATGGCTCAAGATGCTGATGTTGTCAATGTTGGTGAGCTATCCACTAATGTGAGAAGAAACCGGAAGAAGTTGTCTAAGGTTAATAATTAGATGCTTATGAAAAAACAATTCTTATGAGAGATAAGTAGAAACCACTTATTTTTGAAGACCCCCTGTGGTTTTTATTTATGTCTGTTAACTGTTGTTTTAAGAAACTGTGGTTAAAAGTTTGGTGTGTAAGGGCTACAATGATGAATAGGGTATGTAATGTCTACGCTTTGAATATCAAGTAAATTTAACCTTTTGTATGTTATATAATATTGTTATTATACACTATATACATTTTTGGTGATATTCATGGACTGGACAAGTAGTAGGGTTGTATATTATTGTTAGTGAATGAATGAAAATTTAATCAATTGGTTAGTGGAAAACTGTTAGGGTCTGAGATACATTAACATCTGTTAACCCCTAAGAACTGTTAGGATTTGAGTTACATTAGCATCTGTTGATAGACTTTGCTTCAACAGACCTTATGAGCTATTGATCATCATCTGTTAAAGATCTTATATTATAGATCTTCTGTTGAATTGTGCAATATATGTTGGTCCACAGCAGAACTTAGGTTCATCATACATTTGGCTTCATCAGCAGAGGTTCTCTTTAGCAGACCTTTGCTTCAGCAGTCTTTGTCTTAACAGACCTTTTGGTTCATCAGTAGAGTTTGTTTGGTTCATGAGCTGAGGTTGTTTGGTTTAACAGACTTTCTTTCAACAGTGGTTGTCTTCAACAGACCTTTTGGTTTGCAAAGTTTAGTGAAACAGATGTTGAGTTTGTCCCTTTGGTAGGAGCAGATTTTTAAAAAACTGTAATTTGTAATTACAAGTTGTATACTATTTTATTTATTTTGAGTCTTATATTTCTTTTTGTTGAGCGACCGGGAAATGTAATGGAAAATAGTAATGTTTAGATGCAAAATATAGTAATGTTTAGTTGAAAAATATAAAAAGGTAAAACCACAAAGTTTGGAAGTATATAACTTTATATACTAACACTACATAACTTCATTCTTAAGTTAGTTTTCGAAGAAGAAATTTGTGCATCAAACATGTCAACTAAAACATAAATTATTAAATGCTGAAAAGATATTCAAAGACTATGTCTACAAACTTCAAAGTGTATTTTATCTCATGTTACACTTTTTTCTTCGACTGTCTCAAACCTCAGCTTTTCCCCCACAGATATTCCCGTTTCATCCATGATACGCTGCCAGTTTGTATACATCACTAGATGGTTGTTGTCGTCAGGTCTTCTAGGATCTCTCCCAACAACCAGCTGTACCAAAAACTTCACATGACCAAATGACAGCACGGCTCTACGGTAGTCATTTAGCTGGTGTTCTCGAACAAAGTTCTTCGGTATTGCCTGTAAAGGAAAATTCTTTCTTTAGTTATTCATTCAAAACAGCATATACTTTAAGTAATAATAGATAGATCCAACATTATAAGTAAAATCAACCATATTAAAAGTAGATATGTAAATACCAAGCTGTGTCTCTCTATAACATGGTATTCAAACTGTTTTTTTATAATGTGGACGCTTTTTTGCGGTGTTGGTGATTGGTACGGCTGCAGTGATGTTTAGTCTCCCCGTGAAGTCCAATCCCGTCTTTGTTAAAAACCTTCACAGTGAAGTTAAAGTCGTCTTCAGGAGTACTTCCCATCCATTGAAACAGCAGTTGGCAGCTTTCCTCAATGTCATTTTCAAAGCAAAAAGTTGTCCATCCTGGTCCCATAAAACCAGCAGCCAATCCCTTTTTGTTTTCAGGAGAGAAAACATAATACACATCAGCTTTACTACTCTGCTTTGGTCCATGTACTTTTGCAACCAAGTTATCAATTTTCTCCTCCCCGACAATAGCTTCAGCAAATCGTGTGGTAAATGCTATAATTTTCATACATTTCAGAAATGTCATATTAGATTTTATATAGGATACAAAATATAAATTAGAAGTTTTTCTAACAGTCCAAAAGATACACTAGCAATATATAAAAATAAAGTAGCAATTTTTAACCTGCTTGCAGTATGTTTCATCTTCAGCCTGTATCAAGCAACCATGAACATAATCTCTGTTCGAGCCATCTTTTCTAATCTCCAATCCCTCATTGTTCAAAACATTTATCTCAAATTTTACTTCCTTCAATTTTTTTTAAACACAGCTTGTCTATGTTCTTATTTCTATAAGTTTCAACAAACCGAGTCCATTCTGGCCCGTTTATTTCCTTACTTTGATGACCGATGCTCTGTACTGCAATCTTATACTTAAAACCCGTATAATCAACCAACTTTATTACTTCACACTTTCTTGGTAATTGGTTACTCATTATCCTTGGAAGTACCTATGTATATAAAATACACAACATTTAATATATCTTTAATTTTATAAATACAGTTTTTAGCATACAATTGTGATTTGAGCTAATTTGTTCTAAGAATATAGCTTACCAATCCCTCATTTAGGTCTGTCAATTCAGAGACATTGATAATTATCATAAACTCCATCTGAAAGTAAAAAATACAATAACAATTAAATACTAAAACATAAAATCAATTGTATCTGAAAAGCATTCTATTTAAGGTATAAAAAATAGCCAACACTCTGTAGGACCAAACTTATATGTTGTGTACTTCAATATGGTCCCTATAACCAACAATATGAATCTAACACCGTGTAAGATGAAATTTATATTCTTGTGTAATAAAAAAGTATTATATGACATTAAAGTTTTCAAATATCCATGTTTGTGTCAACTTCAAACTTCAGTTTTTTTTTTCAGCAGCCAAGGCTATATTCACTTATAAATCAAACATACGAGTACTATAAACTGATTGCAGAATATTTTATCAAAATTAATATTGATAGAACAAATTTATCAATACTACATGGCCGTTTATACAATAATTCTAAAACCATTCGTAAAATATACAACCAAATATTTATGAAACAACAATATTTCAGATTCTTATTTAGATGGAATGAATCAAAATGTAACTAAATAAGTTGATATAAATCTTATTATAAAATAAAGAAAACAAGTTCATATAAGTTTATCTATTTTAACATCAGTAGATTATGATTTTGATGTTTATATAATTTGAAATGAGAAAACTGAAAGAAACATGTCAAAGCATGTTGATACACGATGTCTAAAGCCTACGTCTTAGTCTAGGGGTCTAAATATGTCAAGTTTGTATAGTACAGGGGTTTAGATGAATGTTTAAGATTAACATGTTAAAGATTTCGCTTGAAACATGTTCAAGCGAAATCATATGTTAAGATTTCGCTTGAGACATGTTCAAGCGAAATCTTAAGGTTATATATAGGTAGTTTGTTTTCTCATTTAGTATGCTTTCATGTCACTTGTAGCCGAACTGCTGCTCGTTTGTTTTTGAGAAGAATTAATGAGAAAACCGTATTAAAGTGATCTTCATCTGTTTCTACTCTATTTCTACTTTGATTCATGCTGTTTGTGTATTTCCGCTACATAAACAGTAGGTTCTAGCTCAGATTGACTCACTTGACTGTCAAATACGGTCCTACAATTGGTATCAGAGCCAGTTGTGAGCTAGTTGACCCGAATCAAAACCGTTTTCTTACACTTTTTGAGTTTCAGACCTTTGACACGGACAAAATGGACTGAGATTTAAGTATATCGTGTAAAAGTGAGTTTTATCAAATCCTTGAGAGTATCAGATTAAGTTTCAGACTAAAACAGATAAAAATGACCTGAAAATCAGTTTTCGCTTGAACGAGCATTTTGATTTAGCTTGAAAGTTGGTTTTTTTTTTAAGCGAAATTGTGGTTTTCGCTTGAGTTTATCTGATTTAGCTTGAAATGTTCTGAAGCGAAATTGTGGATTTCGCTTGAAATAATCTGATATAGTTTTTTGAAGCGAAATTGTTGATTTCGCTTGGAAAACTTGTTTTAGCTTGAAAAGATTATTGGCTGTTTGAAGCGAAATAGGATTTTACTTGAACTGTTGGTTTCGCTTGAAGTGCTTCAGAGATTTCTCTTGAGTATATCAGAGTTTTCGCTTGAGTATTTCAGAATTTTCGCTTAAGAAGTCCATAGTGTTCGTGATTTTGTTCGATTGTCTGATTTTGTGAAAAGTGTGTGTTTGAAAAATTTAAAATCTATTTGTAAACTTCTAAAAATGGAAAACCAAGAGTTTTATAACTTTTTCTCGGGCAGTGGTATGGTAGCAGGACAAACTTCGAGTAGTGTTATACAAAATGTCAACATGGAGAACGAATTGGGAACAATGCAAAAGCCCCCTAAACTCATGAACCTCAACGAATATTCGAGTTGGGCAGGAAGATTTAAAACGTGGGTTCAAGCTAATCATTTTGAGAGCTGGTTGAAGATTGATGATAAATATGTACCTCCTGTTAATGCTATGGGTCATGCGAAAGTGATTGGAAGTTTGACCCAAATGGAACAAGCTGACTTTAAGGCTGAAAAGAAAATGATGAGCATACTTCAACAAGCAATTAAGGAGGATATCTTGGTACTGTTACATCACGAAGACAATTCAAAATCCCTTTGGGATAACTTGTTGTTAAAGTTTGAAGGAAGTGGAGAGATGATGAAAAGCAAAAAGGCATTGATAAACAAGCAGTTTGACATTTTTACGGGAATGAAAGGAGAAACCACGAAGCAATTGATTGAACGATACTGCCATTTGGTTTTGGAGATGGGAAGATTGAAGATAACCAAGACAAACGAAGAGTGGATCGACAAATTAGCAGACGCATTACCTTATGATGAATGGGGAACGTATCTGATGGTGTTAAAGAACAATACAAATTTTGCTAGTATGAATTTGAGTGGTTTCATTGAGAAAATTGAGGCACATGAATTGGAACTAACAAAGATCAAACAAATGAATTCAGCAAATGTGCAGCAAGACATATCTCTGTATTACAAAGGAAGTATTCCTGGAGCAACAAATCAAAGTCCAAAGATACAGACGGGTTTTAGTGCTGATATAAATTTGAGTGGTTCTACAAACACTCCACCATCAAACAAGCCTTCACCATTTGTGAACTATGATCCAAACTTCAAAGCTCAAGAGCAGTCTTCACCTCAAAGCTCTACAAGTTCAAATAATCAGGCTTATGTTTCTGGGGTGCATTGCAACATCGCGGTGAATATTAAGAATGGAAATGAAATTACTGAAACAGCCGCAAAACAACACATTGCATTACTTGCTTCCGTTCTAGAGGCTTATGAAGGATTAGTGGCGGGTAGGATTGGTAATCCTGATATGACCAAAGAGGATTACGACCAGATCGACCCGGAGGAGCTTGAACTGATTGATATAAAATGGGGCATGGCAAGTTTGGTTAGAAGAGCACAACGGTTTATGGAGATCACAGGCAGAAACAGTCTCTCAGGTCCTGATCAGAAGTTAGGGTTCGATAAATCGAAAGTTACGTGTTTCAAGTGTAAAGAACGTGGTCATTTCAAGAGAGAATGTCCGAATCGTGAAGTGAACAACCATCAGAACCCTTTCACAAAAGATTATTACAAGCAGGCAATCTATCATCGACCTAACCAACAACCTGTTGTTCAAAGACCACAAATTGAGAATAAACCGGAAAAAGCAATGATCGTGAATCAAGACGATGAGAAGGTAGCTGCAGGGTTCAGCTGGGATAAATATATTCCCGGTAGTGATGGACAGGCAATGATGGCTGAAGTTGTGGAAATTTATGAGATAGTGTCTGAACCGGAAACAGTTACTGAAGATGTTTCTGTAGTTGTTGAAGAGGTTTTTACTGAAAAAGCAGACAATTTTGAAGAAATAGCTGCTGAAGTTCATAAATCTCAATCTGAGCAGGAAGTATTAGCTAGTTCGTTGAGATCTATCATGCCTCCTAAAATTTTTAAATCTTTTGCAGGTTTCTTTGAAGAACCGACGACTGGTTTGTGTCCAAGATATGAGGAAAAGAAAGAATTTGTTGAAGAAATGATCGATGTGACAAAGGAAATGACCGAAGACACATTGAAAGAAATTGCTGACAAGGCTCTCATGGCGAAACTGAGAGAGGTAGACTCAGAATCTGAGGAGTCTAAGTCTGTCAGTAGTGAGTCTGTCAAACGAGAGGAATCTGGAGTTCAGGGAAACGAATCAGTCAAACTGTCTGAGTCAGAGTCTGAAAATGTCGGTAAACAGGAAGTGAAAACTGCTCATGAAGCAGAAGTTGTTGAAAAAGTGGATTCAATATCTGAAACACCATGCCAAAAGTGTTTACAACCGTGCATGGAGTGTCTTGAAAAAGACACTAAGTTTCAGGAATTGAAAGAACATGCTGACATGTTAAAATTTGATTTAGGACAAGTTAAAGAAGCATATGATACACTAGCTAGATCAGTTAAAATGATTAACGAAGAAAGTGTTGAAAATGATAAAGCCACAAAACTTGCAAAAGCAACACTTTTTGATAAACAAGTGGAAGTTAATTTTCATATTGACACAATCGCATCATTAAAAAAGGAATTGGAATTGACTAAAATTGAAAATGAGCGAATTGATAATAAATTGATGAGTTATGTGGCTTCATCATATGTCCTTGAACAGATTGTTCCACAGCAGCCATATGCTGATTCGGTCTTTAACAGTGTTCCACCCCCAATGTGGAATCATTACACTCAGAAATATCCAGATGGCGTGGAAGCTGCTTTGAATCTCAAATTGAGATCAATTGAGGATGATTTGCCTGAAAGTATCGATGTTACATTCTCTGCATCCGACACCGACAACGAATCACAGGTTATCAAAACCGTTGTCGATCAGGTGTTAAATGAAGAGATTGATAACTCTGAGAAGTCACAATCTGAGAAAGGTGTTACAGATTCTGAAGATGAGGGTAATTTCTTGGAACGGTTCATACCGAAATCGGACAAGAGTGCGAATGATGATCCGATTATGGTAGTATATACTATGATTGGAACAGACAAACTTTATTCCGATTTCGAGTGTCCTCTTCAGAATGTGAAAATTGAGAATGTTGAGAAAGTTTTTAGGTTGGTTGAAATGAACATTGATGAGGTTAATAACAAAGAATTCTTTTCAAAATCTAAAAAGTCATTTGTTACAACACATGTCAACAACTTTGGGAAAAAGGAATGGGAAGGTAATGGTAACAAGAAAAATGGTAACAACTTTAAAAACAAAGGAATTGGTTTTGAGAAAAAGATGGCTAAGAAGGTTGTCAAGCCAAAAGATAAAATGAATGATGTTTTTGTTGTTGGACCAAGTGTGGATGATGAGAAGGAATACATTTTTAGTCAAAAAGCAGTTGATGATTTCAATGCGGCTAAGAAACTGAAAGTAGAGTCATTCAAGTCAACTTTTGTCGAGTATGACAAGAGAGTTTGTTATCGCTGCAATGAAATCGGGCACATGGCAAAACAATGCAAGAAAGTTTTCGAAAAACCTGTCATTAAACCTGTTGTTCAAAAACCTCAACCTAAGTCATCAATTGACAAAAAGGGTAAAAAACCAATGGTTTCACAAATCCGTATTTTGAAGAGGGGTGAATCGTTGAAGTCAGAAGATAAGCCGAAATCGACATTTGAGATTGGCGAATCTTCAAAGTCTCAAAAGACTTCAAAGATTTATCCAAAAACGAAAATTTTTGAAAATCAATTATGGGTTGCAAAATCAAAACCATCGGTCGAGGAGAAAAAGATGGAAAACATTTTGAAGAATAAAACAAAAGTTTTTGAAACTAAATCACAATCAGTTGAGGTGAAGAAAATGGAGAATGAGTTAAAGTTTGATTCAAAAGCTTTTAATCCCACTATTCAAAATATTTTCGGAAAAATGATTGACAGAAAAGTCAAAGGGGTAAAGGAATTTTATGAATCAAAGGTGGGTGTTAATGATAATCATAAATTTGAGTTTGAACTTGACAAATTTCTTGCAGATTTTGAGTCAGAATTTCCACCAATCAAAAATGAAGTAAAATCAAAAGCTAAAACTGATGTTCCTAATGTCACATTTGACTTTCCTAAGATTGATGAGAAGTGTGATGTAGTGTTTGGGAGTGTTTCAGAAGTCAAAAAGTCATGGAGTTCATTGTTTGAATGAATTTGTTATGATGTTTGCAGGGGCTGCCCAAGTCTATATTGTCAAAATGGATCATGGATAGTGGCGCTTCACGACATATGACTGGGACGCTTGCTTTGTTATAAGATGTCAAATCTGTAAATGGAAGCTATGTTGGATTTGCCGGTAACCAAGGTGGAAGGATCGTTGGTCAAGGAACACTGTCAAATGGCGTGATTTCATTCGACAAAGTGAACTACATAATAGAGTTAACAAACAATCTACTCAGTATTTCACAAATCTGTGATAAAGATTTTAGTGTACATTTTACAAAAACTGAATGTGTGGTTTTGAAACCAGGGTTTAAAATCCCTGATGAGATGGTGCTGTTGCGTGCTCCATGGGAGTATGATCTTTATTATCTTGATATGAACATTGCAACTCCAACAACTCATCAGAAACAGTGTTTTGTGTCAAAGACTAAAGCGACGGAAAAAGATTCAATAATGTGGCATCGTAAGATGGGTCACATTCATGTTCGCAAAATGAATTTTTTAGTACATAATGATTTGGTTGATGGTGTTAATTTGAAGAATTTTCACTTAAATGATGATTGTGTAGCATGTAAGAAAGGAAAGCAAACTCGGAAGTCACATCCATTGAAGATGATGAATACAATCAGGTTACCTCTTGAGAGATTGCACATGGATCTCTTCGGGCCTGTCAATGTAAAGAGCATCAGTGGAGACTTATATTGCTTGGTGGTGACTGATGATTTTACGAGATTTTCTTGGGTAGTGTGCTTGGAACGAAAAGATCAAACTTTTGAGTCTTTGATGGTGCTTTTCAAGAAAATGGAAACGGTATATAAGCTGCCAATTCGGAGGATTCGGAGCGACAACGGAACGGAATTTAAGAACAACAAGATGTACGAATTCTGCAACGAGAAGGGAATTCTTCATGAATTCAGTGCCCCGTACACACCACAGCAAAACGGCGTAGCTGAACGAAAGAATCGAACCCTGATTGAAACAGCTCGTACAATGTTAGCCGATTCCAAGCTACCAATCTTTTTCTGGAGTGAAGCAGTATCAGCAGCCTGTTACACTTTGAATAGAGTTCTCACTGTCAAGAAGTATAAAAAGACTTGCTTTGAGCTGCTGCACCGTTATAAGCCGAATCTTGAGTTTTTGGAGCCATTCGGGTCTCCTTGTACATTTATTGATGAAAATGGAAAATTTGGAGCTAAAGCTAATGAAGGTTTCTTTGTAGGTTACGCTAGCCCACTCAAGAGGGTGTTCGTACCATGCTTAAGTAAGGTGATTCAAGTTCAACACGTGGATTGTCAGAAGCACACTTCATCACCACAACTTCCCGGACAAAGATTCCTGTTTGATTACGATAAGCTCTGGGAGTCGTTTCATTTGCCGGTCGAGCCGAGTGAGGAGGAACTAGCTCTTATGTATCTATATCAGCAAACTGTGTCAGTGGAGCAAATATCTAGTCCGATAGAATTTTCTCAACCCACCGTGGGTACTCACGATGATGAAGCAGGCCCAAGTGGAACAGCACACGAACCACCAGAGGAACCAGTTCCATCATTTGATGAATCTGACGACTCAGAAGCGGAACCCGCTCCGTCTTTTGACGAGGATCCAACGGAAGCTGAGGATCAAACCGTTGATCTTGACATATCAAGCTTGGAATCGGAAGTGAATGTGCCTGATAATGCTATGCCACGAACGTTGTCTTATCATCCCTCAGAACAGATTATTGGCGACCTACAAAGTGGTGTCAAAACCCGACATCAAATAGATCAAGCTTTTACATGTTTCTATTCATCTATTGCTGATATGCAGAAAGAAGTCTCATTAAAATGTTTTATTTCGCAGATAGAGCCCAGAACCTACAAAGAGGCATTAACCGAGGATAGCTGGGTGAATGCAATGCAGGAGGAGCTGCAACAGTTCGAAAAGTTGGGCGTCTGGAGACTTGTTGATCTACCTGAGAATCAGAAGTTAATCAAGACGAAATGGGTTTTTAAATGTAAGCGTGATGACAGAGGTGTTGTGGTGAGAAACAAAGCACGACTTGTGGTTCAAGGCTTCAGTCAACAGGAAGGAATAGATTATGATGAAGTTTACGCACCGGTTGCCAGACTTGAGGCAATTCGGATTTTTCTAGCCTTCGCGTCATGGAAAGATTTTAAAGTTTATCAACTTGACGTCAAATCTGCCTTTCTTTACGGAACAATCAGAGAAGAAGTGTATGTGGGGCAACCGCCGGGGTTCACAGACCCACAACACAAAAACAAGGTGTTTCTACTGGACAAAGCACTGTACGGTCTTCACCAAGCCCCGAGAGCCTGGTATGAGACACTTTCGACATACTTGTTGGACAACGGGTTCACAAGAGGCACAGTAGATAGCACTTTGTTCACCAAGGAAGACGCAGGCCACTTGTTGATTGTGCAAATATATGTTGACGATATCATTTTTGGATCCACCAACGATGATATGTGCAAAGAATTTGAAAAGGTGATGAAGAAAAAGTTTGAAATGAGCTCAATGGGGGAGATGAAGTTCTTCCTTGGGCTGCAGGTGGAACAAATGCCCGACGGAATCTTCATTCATCAAACGAAGTATGTGAAGGACGTGCTCGATAAGTTCGACATGACAGATTGCAGTCCTGCATCCACCCCCTCGCACAGAATCATGGAATTTGTCCAGATGAGAATGGTGTGAAGATGGACGAGACATTGTACCGATCAATCATTGGATCTCTGATGTATCTCACGGCTTCCCGTCCAGACATCATGTACCCGACGTGTCTCTGTGCCAGATATCAGTCAAATCCAAAGCAGTCACACCTGACCATTGTGAAACGTATCTTACGGTATTTGAAAGGCTGCCCAAGCATCGGCTTGTGGTATCCTCGATCGGGTGACTTTACTTTATCTGGTTTTGCTGATTCTGATTTTGGAAGTTGCAAACAAAATGCAAAGTCCACCACTGCTGGGTGTCAGTTCTTTGGAACTCGACTTGTTACTTGGCAGTGTAAGAAACAAACCGCAGTAGCGCTCTCTACTTGCGAGGCTGAATACGTTTCAGCCTCCAGCTGTTGTTCACAGATCCTTTGGATTCAACAGCAGATGCGAGACTTTGGTTTGCAATTCTTAGATACTCCGATCTATGTGGACAATGAAGCGGCCATTAACATCACTAAAAATCCGGTTCACCATTCTAAAACAAAACACATTGAGATCCGTCACCATTTTATTCGTGATTGTCACGAGAAAAAGTTAATTCGGATTGAACACGTGCACACCGATGATCAGAAAGCAGATTTCTATACTAAACCATTTGACAAAAAGAGATTTTATTATCTTTTGAAATTAAACGGGATGAAAAATCTGCAATCTGGAAGGGTTATTGAATGTGAAGCCGAGTTGGGCGGCGATCTGACGTGAACCGTATCGTGTTGTCAAATTTGTTTGTACAGTTTATTTTCTGCTTTTCGATAAAAACAAAAACACAAAAATATGTTTTTCTTTTTAGGGGGAGAAAGTTTGCAGAAAAATTCAAAAACATGATAAAATCTACAAAAACCAAAAACATTTGAAAAAGTAAAAATGAGTTTGTGTATAAAAGGGAAATGATAGTACATCAGCTAGACAGGTGCAGTACGCTAAAGAATTGGAATGTATAAAATGCAATTAAGCAGTCTCACTAAAGATGTGCCGATAGGTTTTCACAAAATCAGTAGACCAGTTTGGGATATAAACATAAAATTTACTTGTGTCTACGTGGGGAACACCTCCAGGATATATAGGTATCCCCTGAAATCCTGTTTGAAGGGTCCCGTATTCTGAGATACTAGGTCTTTATGCTTAGTGATATCTGGGGTATTATCCCGGGACTTCTGATTTTGCGGAAGCAATGGCCTAGTCCCCGGATAATACTTTACGCTGCTTTGAAATATAAGCCTCCCCTCAGCATAAAAAATGATAACACATTGCAAAATGGTTAATCATGTGCTGTTGAAAAGAAGATCCCCAAAGGGGACCCACCAAAAGTCGAAGCCGTCATCTCTCTGCGTATCGAAAGATCGACCTGAGCTCTCACGGCCCTCGCAATTAACCCCTTACAGATATCATCTAGGTATACTCACCTGTAAGACTGAATACTGGGGTCTGGATACGGGAGTATATACTGAGGTGGGACACATGTAGATGTTTAAGTCCTAAAACACTAATTCTGTATCCTGAACAGATTGAAAGTTTTGTGAAAATTTAAGAGGATCAGTATATCGGCAATCTACGTGAATTGTTTAATGCTTAAAATGAAATAACAGCTTAACGGTACTTGTATCTCGTCGACAGCTGATATGATCCCTTAACACACTCACAAAAAGATTGTGTGTACATAGTTTCAGTTTATCCGGTTAAAAAGTAAAAATTTTAGTTTCTCATTTTATTTTTTACAACTGATGTTGGGAATCGGAAGATCAAAGCTTAGTGCAGATCATGTCAGTGTATGATGAGGGCTGGGTAAGCTGGTGATGCAGTAAAATGATTGGTACAGTGTTTGACTGTTAAAATGTGGTTGAAAGATCAAAATGTTCAAACGTTCATTAATTTGAACTTTATTTAAAAAAAAAAAAAAAATTCAGCGTCTTCATAAATCTGATCAGCCAGGGTCATTGATTTGGACTTGGCAGGCTAGTCAGTTGACCAAGGTCATTGACTTGGACTTGGTTGACTGGGTGTGATGGTGTTTAATCAGAAAAGTGTTAAAAATCAAATTTTTGAACGTGTTAGGTTTAGTTGTTTGGATTCTTTATATAGTCAAATCTTTATAGAATTGTGAAAGAACCAGATCATCAATTCTGAACATTTAAAATGTATATTCTTATAAATGTTTGAGGTTTGCAGGTGAAAATTCCAGATTAAGATCCCGATAGCAGAGTCTTAGGGGGAGTCTGAAGACGAGCTTGAAGCAAAAGGAAGCTTGTTGCTGGTAATTCAGGTGTTGATTCCAAAAGCACAGAAGATTGATGAAAGGGGGAGCCTGCGAAAGAGAAAGAGAAGCTTAGGAAGCTGCTGAAGAAGTCTAAGTCTAGAGAAGGAAAGTTCAAGTCCCTGTAAAGTTTGAAGACCAAGACTGAAGACTCCGGCTGTATCCAAGGGGGAGTTTGTTGATACACGATGTCTAAAGCCTACGTCTTAGTCTAGGGGTCTAAATATGTCAAGTTTGTATAGTACAGGGGTTTAGATGAATGTTTAAGATTAACATGTTAAAGATTTCGCTTGAAACATGTTCAAGCGAAATCATATGTTAAGATTTCGCTTGAGACATGTTCAAGCGAAATCTTAAGGTTATATATAGGTAGTTTGTTTTCTCATTTAGTATGCTTTCATGTCACTTGTAGCCGAACTGCTGCTCGTTTGTTTTTGAGAAGAATTAATGAGAAAACCGTATTAAAGTGATCTTCATCTGTTTCTACTCTATTTCTACTTTGATTCATGCTGTTTGTGTATTTCCGCTACATAAACAGTAGGTTCTAGCTCAGATTGACTCACTTGACTGTCAAATACGGTCCTACAAAGCATACCTGTAAAATACAAAAAAGAACAAAAAAATACCTGATCTAAAACTTTAAACTTCTGATCGTCAAGTCTGAAGAAGAAGAAGAAACTATAGAGTTTTTTCGCCGGAGAAGAAGAGGTAAGATTGTATTGGGATTGTTGAAAGTAAGATATTTATCTATCAACTTGTAATTGTTTATTTATTTAACTTATAATAATCAATAAAAACTATTTTTATACAGTTTTTAGCATACAATTGTGATTTGAGCTAATTTGTTCTAAGAATATAGCTTACCAATCCCTCATTTAGGTCTGTCAATTCAGAGACATTGATAATTATCATAAACTCCATCTGAAAGTAAAAAATACAATAACAATTAAATACTAAAACATAAAATCAATTGTATCTGAAAAGCATTCTATTTAAGGTATAAAAAAATAGCAAACACTCTGCAGGACCAAACTTATATGTTGTGTACTTCAATATGGTCCCTACAACCAACAATATGAATCTAACACCGTGTAAGATGAAATTTATATTCTTGTGTAATAAAAAAGTATTATATGACATTAAAGTTTTCAAATATCCATGTTTGTGTCAACTTCAAACTTCAGTTTTTTTTCAGCAGCCAAGGCTATATTCACTTATAAATCAGACATACAAGTACTATAAACTGATTGCAGAATATTTTATCAAAATTAATATTGATAGAACAAATTTATCAATACTACATGTCCGTTCATACAATAATTCTAAAACCATTCGTAAAATATACAACCAAATATTTATGAAACAACAATATTTCAGATTCTTATTTATATGGAATGAATCAAAATGTAACTAAATAAGTTGATATAAATCTTATTATAAAATAAAGAAAGCAAGTTCATATAAGTTTATCTATTTTAACATCAGTAAATTATGATTTTGATGTTTATATAATGTGAAATGAGAAAACTGAAAGGAACATGTCAAAACATACCTGTAAAATACACAAGAGAACAAAAAAATACCTGATCTAAAACTTTAAACTTCTGATCGTCAAGTCTGAAGAAGAAGAAACTGTAGAGTTTTTTCGCCGAAGAAGAAGAGGTAAGATTGTATTGGGATTGTTGAAAGTAAGATATTTATCTATTAACTTGTAATTGTTTATTTATTTAACTTATAATAATATTTAATATCGGGATTTAAAACTATTTTTAATTATATAAATATATGAATTAATAGATAAGTTTTTCTTATTTAACATTAAATAAATTTATATTGAAGCAGTGGTTGCTGCCGTGCAAAAATTGCATTATTTTAAAGAAAAAATGGGTAAAGTATAAATTGTACAAAACTTAATTTCAACCAACCAGTGTAAATGTAACATCTGTATTAACTCCATTTAATATACTTTTCATCTCCATTATTGAATATAAGCTCCAGAAAACATATTCAGAAGTTTTCTCAAATAGCTTTCTTATCAAAATCGGAAAGGTTCTATTGCATAATATAGATTACACGCTATAAAACCAAGTATTGTTTTTTTGAATTTATTGTTTGTATTATAAATGTTAGATTAATCATTATTTGATGTTATGAGTATGTATTTGTCACTGACGGCGTTTCATATTCTTTGTTGCAGCAAATAATAGTCGCTGTAATCCGGTGTATTTTATCGATTATGTACTGCATTAACTTAAATGAAGTTACTGATAACATTCTCTGTCACAATTTGTGCATGCATCTTCGTGATGTTGTCTTCTACATTACAATTGATAAATCAACCATATAATTTTTTGTTGATGCTCATTTGCTTAACTATTGTGAGGGATGATGATTTTCGTTTTGTGCTTTATTTTTGTAATACCTTAAGTGTGTGATTATACAAATAGTCCGGTTAATATTTGGTACTTTTGTTTTTTAAGTGCTGATTTAGTTTAAGGGATGTTAGTGATGTCTATTTTATAATGTTGTTTGTCTATGACTTTTGTTGGATGCTGTTCATCTTTATAACTTGTAAGTTTAAATTGTTTATTGCAGATATGAATCCATCCAATCAAGCACCATCCTTTTTAAAATTCCTTAATGAAGATGATTTTATATTTTTGGTATGTTTTTTAACTTTCTTGCTACTATTAGGATTCTACATTAATTTTTGATGTAAGATGTTTGTTAACTACTATCGCAGAATATACCACTTGATTTTGAGACTCTGTTGTGGGGCAAGGAGGTCCCGTACAGTCGAATTGTAGAGTTACTTGATGGTGACAAATCATGGTTAGTACGAGCAAGTTTGTTAGAGATTGTTGTTTGAAAACCAAAGATGTTGTATTGGTAAAAGCTATTGGAAGTTTGTCATTCGTTGTCTCGTGTTTTAAAGAAAATGTCTACGATAACTCTTACATTTCGGCAAATATTATACCTGAACTTGGCATGACTGTAAGTAACGATATATTATTTTGTTACTTACTGTAAACATTTTTTGCTAGCTCAACAACTTGCTAACATCTGTTTGCCCTTTTAACGTCTGTTTCCTTATAATCTTAACGTCTGTTGACTAACCTTTTTAACTTCTGTTGACTAAGTCTTTTAACCTCGGTTGACTAACATTTGATATTTAAGATCTGTCCACGTTGCAACCTCTGCTGGACATAATGGATGACAGTTATTACGAAACCTCTGTTGGATAACAACAGGGGTCTGTAATAGTTGATAGCCAAACAGCGGTTAGGTTGTGTGTAAATACTGTAACTACTGTTGACTAACCCTGTTGAGTAATTCTCATTTTAACTTTTGTTGACTAACCCGTTGTAACTTCTGTTGCTCATTAGTTAATATCAAATTTGTAAGTCTGCACTAATTATTCCTTTGCTTCTTCTATAGCTAATTGCTGACAAATTTTGGAAACAATTCTATGGTAAAAATTACGAGTATGGGATGGTAACTATCTATGTTGGCGAAGGTTTTGGAATGTGATGATGAAGGACTGATGGATGCGGATTTACTGATGGATGGTTAAAATTGATTGAAGAAGTTCAGATAGCAGTTGAATCTTGGTTGGTTTTCACCATGATTGCATCTAAAACGTTTGAGCTTTCCATTTTCTATCCCGAGACTGGAACTGAGGTTTCCTTCAAGAAAGCTGATGTTGTTGTTTTGGATGATTCAGTTTATGGAGATGATGGGATTGATTTACTGGTTGCGGTATAAAATTTTGATGATAAAATACATTGTTTGATAACATGATGGTGATACGTAACTTTTATTATATCATGCTAATAACTTTTGAAATCCCATTTTGTAGGCTAAACACAAACAGGTTCTGGATTCCGTGGAAGTTGCTTTAGATGATGAGGATACTGGAGTTTCGGTTGGTAATTCTAAGAAGTTTATGAGTTTTGAGGATATTTTTAATGCATATATACACATGTAATATTTATATATTATTATGATTTAAAATATGGTTTCTTATATTTGATCATTCTTATAAATATAGTTTGCTGATGATGGGCTATTTGATTCAAAGATTGCGCGTATGGTTGATGAGTTAGATGTTAAAAATGTTGTAAATTTATAATTTCCTACGCATATATTTTATTGTATAATAAGTATAAGAAGGTTTTTTTTTAAATTTTGTTGTAGCCTGAAGATCATTCTGTAAAAATAGCTAATGATGTTAACGATCCTCAACTACAGTCTAAAGATTTTCCTGTTCGTGACATTTCTGCCTCTTCAAGTGTTGTATCTAATGTAAGCGTTTATTAGTTTTATACTGTTTATTTTATTATTGTCTCAATATATTGATATTCTTCTGTACGATTGAGTCTTAAACTTCAAAGCTGGGTTGAGAAGATAGTTTATGTTGATAAAGAAAGTTACAAAATTTCAAGAATTTAGAGTTGTTATATTCTAACTTAATTTACTTAGGTTGAAAAGATGCACAATCTTCATGGCAAGACAATTGTAGAGGATAACCAAGCTGTTGATAGACCGTGTAAAGTTCATAAGGTTCGTTTAGTATCATCCACTTCAGAATCAGTCTTACACTTCACCGCACATGCTTAAGACAGGCTTGTAAGCTTTTCCAGTCGTTACTTTGTTTCGTTATTTCAACAATTTCAGTTATATATCAATATTTTATAAAATTCACTATTCAATTTTCTGTTTTTTAGCATCTGCCTTCAGATGTATCTTCTGCATTGGATCTGCATACTGATAATCCTAAGCCTATCAAGATCCAGAATCTTAAATGTGAAGTCCAGGAACTGTTTACAACATCTCAAAAAAACAATGCTGGATTCAATTACGCTATCGTTGGATGGTCTTCTTATCTGAGATCTTGCAATATTGCTTTTGGTAATGAACTTTCGTTAGAGTTTCACAAGTCTACTCAATTGCTGAAGTTAAAAAAAGTTGTGCATTTCATGACAAAGATAAAGTCCTCTTAGTTTGTCTTGCGTTGATTGAAGATTTATAGACAACGTTTCATGTCATGATTGTTTGTGGTTGTACATTTGGTTCATCGGTGGTACTAATTTTGATTCTTAGACATGTTCTATATGTAGTTATGTCTATAAACAGGTTTCATTGTCAATGGGTGGGTGGTCCTTTTTTTTGTGGATAGCACAATGGAAATACTCATATGTATCTTATATATTAACTGATGATGCATGTTTATAGTTGTCTTTTAGCTATAATATATAACACGTTTTGGTACAATATCTATACATGTATCTATATGTTCTATCAATATGTGTTATGCCTGGTTTTCTAAGAAACCACCCGTGTTTGCACACGGGTCTTACTGCTAGTACTATATAATAAAAGAAACCATTTGGGGAACACTTGTCATCATATTAGGCCATGTCTTATGGATAATTATTATTTTAGTTTAATCTCTTCTAATTAATTATAGATAACCATCCTACTAAATATTATTTAGTTTAATATCTTATGGATAATTATTACTTAGTTTAATCTCTTCTAATTAATTATAGATAACTCGCTTACTAAACAATATTTTGTTTAATCTCTTCTACTTAACTATAGATAATTATTATCTAGTTTAAATTTAATGTATACTTCTCATTTATAATATTATTTATTTGATTTTTTGTTTCATATGACAGACACGAATTTTTTCTTTGTAATATACAAATTTACTCTTATTATTTTCGATGATGTAATTATCTCTAATAAACTTTAAACTTTTACCATAATATATATAGTGCTAGACATAAAATCAAAAAAATATTTTCGATGACATCAATAACTTAAGACATAATATAATTATATGTATAATATGCACTTTTTAATAAAATAATACCAAACAAAATTACAAATATAAAATCATTGATTTTACTAATAATAACAAAGTCTTATTTTTTTTTAAATTAGATTTATTACAGGTTTTTTAAATATAATTTATATTTTATCACTCAAATGGTTGCTTATTTGCTTCTTAAATAACATGTTTGACCACTGTATCTTCTTTTCAATAATCATCTCCGCAATCACCATAACTATCGCGTACCGAGTATATCCATTAGTTTTTTACATATAATTTTCTTATTATTTGGTATATAAAATCATATTTATTCAAGTCGTGTAATACACGAGGGTTTTTAAATATATAACTTTGTTGATTATTTGGCAAACAATACTATTTTATTCAACCCGTGTAATACACGTGATTTTAAAGATATAACTTTTTTATTATTTGGTATATAAAATTGCATTTATTCAACCCGTACAATATGGTTCCTATAGATATAACTTTTTATTATTGAACGTATAAAATTAAATTTATTCAACCCGTGCAATAAAAGAGGTTTTTAAAGATATATTGTTTTATTATTTAGTATATAAAATTCAATTATTTAACCTGTGTAATATACGGGGTTATAACCTAGGATATATATATATAGGAGAAGGATCCGTTAGGAACCACCCTTTATTGCGAGAACCGCAAGAACCAATATGAACAGAACCAAAAATACATAAAAATAGCTAAAAACACACAATTTTTTTTAAATATTTTTTATAAAAAATCGCTACTTTTAGTAGCCCAATTTTTTTTTCTGGCTACTAAAAGTAGCGATTTTAATGTAAAAATATTAAAAATAAATTTTGTGTGTATGTGTGTTTTTTTTTTATTTTTTTAGATTTTTTTGGGGTTTAGTTTTTAGCATTTTAGCTTGGGGGGGGGATTTAGGTTTTTAGGGGGTGAGGGAGGGGGGTTTAAGTTTTTTTTTGGGGGGGGGGGGGGTTTAGTTTTTAGCATTTAGACCGTGGGGTATGGTGGGGCGTGGGTGGGGGGCAAGGTACGACACGTGGACTATGGGGCACCCAAGACCAAAAGCCAATTTCAAAGGGGTATGGTGGGGCGTGGGTTGGGTGGCGTGAAAAAAAAAACAATTTCAAAGGGCTAGTGCTCTTGGCCAATGAGGTTCCGCCATGTCATGTGGGTAGCTCCGCCCAACGCCCGGACTGAAACCCCCGCCCAAGGGGCCACGCCCAAACCCAAGCCCACCCGGGGTGGTGACATGGGCGTTTGTACCCAACCCACGCCCCAACCCCAACCCCTGCCCCATACCCCATAGTCTTAGCTTGGGGGGGTGAGGGTTAGGTTTTTTTAGCTATTTTAGGTTGTGTTCACATTGGTTCTCGCGGTTCTCGCAATAAAGGTGGTTCTCGCATGAACCTTACCCTGTATATATATATATATAGAAACGGGATCAGGAGAAAACGGAAAAAAGTGTGAGAACGCATCCTGGCCGAACACGTGGCGTGGGGCTTGATCAGGGACCGAGGGGTTTTTTTGTCTTTTTAGTATTCTTCTTCTTTCACGATTTTCGCGTTTGACATGCTTCTTTATTTTTTGCGTGCAAGATAATTTTGGCGTTTTGTAGATTTATTAATTATTTGGCGTTTATTGTTTTTTTTCTCAGATTTCTTCTCTTTGAGTTAATTCTTTTTGTGTCACATAGTTAATATTTTGACTTTATGGCTTTTTCCATGTTATTTTTGGCGTTTTGTATCTTTTTGTTAATAATTCATTACCAAAGATTAATATTTAAATTTTTTGACATGCAATAACTTTAGCCATTTTTTAAATTTTTTGGCGTTTTGGAGAATATGTGGCGTTTTAGTTTTTTTGGCGTGTTTGAACTTGGGTTCTGATGGTCTTCTTTTATATTGACTTTTTTTCCCCGCGTATGTCAGGTAATTATGGCGTTTTGAAAAAGATAAATAAATTTAATATAATAAATGTTAGTAATTATGTTTTCCGTCGTTTCATTTTACTGTTTTTTGCAGTTTACCGTGTTTTGTTTTCAGACTCAATTGTTTTAATGGTGTAACACGTCAAATCTTTTGACGGCTGTAATTATGGCGTTTTGTTTTCCAATGGCGGTTAGATAACTATTGGACTTCTTTTGTTTTATATTCTTTTGCACATTTTTCACTCTTTTTTTATAATATTAGTTGTTCAAATTAATTTTATTATAGTTTGGTAGTTTATTGGGGGGCTTTTGTATGGCATTATGGCGTTTTACACGTATTTGCTAATTTTGGCGTTTTTTTTATATTTTTCGTTATAGCTTTAATATTATTTTGTTGTTTATTAACTGACATTACAAAACAAACAATAGACAAATAAAATTAAAAAAAAGTAAAAAAAAAACAAAGTAGAAGCAATTTATTATTATAAATCTTCAGTGTCATCAGTCTCTTTTTTCTTTTGAAACTACAAGAAATGTGACAAATAAATGGCGTTTTGGGTTTGGCGTTGTTTATTTTCTTTGTTCGTGTGTTGAATTGTCTTTGTTGATGCTTGAGTCTTAGAGCGACCCCCTGTGGGTGGATGCTATCTGCCACTGGTATAGGCCTCTTCTTATCATCCAAACCTTCTTCAGGAACAAAGATGACAGTATGACATATGGGTGTCATCAGTCCCTCTTTTTTCAATTTTGTCCATCTCATGCAGCAAAATGTTTTCTTCACTCGCGTAAAAAATCATTAAATGAAGCTTCATGCAGAACTTTAATGAGGATCAAAGAAAAAGATGTTTGCTGTCGTTTTTTTTGGCGTTTTACATTGAGTTGTAAATTTTTTTAGCAACCACTGTGTGTTTTTTTGTGTTTTTTTGGTGTGATAAACGGAAGGTGGTGAGGCGTTTCTATTTATAGATTTTTTTTGGCGCGTAGGTTAGGCGGGATGTTATTTTTATAACACAAAATGTAAATAACATTTATTCGGATGTAAAGTTTGGCGATATATAATGGCGTTTCATATTTTATGGCGTTTTTGTAGCCAGAGAGCTTAAATAAAAACACAGAAAAAAGCACCCAGTGATAAAATTGGCGTTTTGTATTTATTTGGCGTTTTATTTTCAATGGCGTTTTATGTGAGGAATAGTTTTTTTACCCTTAATGACGCGCGTCCACGTAATAAAATTGGTGTTATTTACTAAAATGCCACCGTGCCAATCTAGTCCACAGATTGTTTTGATCGGATGATCCATAAGCGTTCTCTCCGTTCTCACACTTTTGAGCGTTTTCTCTAAATCCTGACCCTATATATATATATATATATATATATAGAAACGGGTTCGGGAGAAAACGCTCAAAAGTATGAGAACGGTGAGAACGCATCCTGGCCCAACACGTGTCCCGCGGCATAGAGAAGGGCGGAGGGGCTTTTTTGTCTTTTCATTCTTCTTTTATTTTCACAAAGCGATATAATATTTTCTGGCGTCTAAGTTTTTTTTGGCGTTAATTGTATTTATTAAACTTTTTGGCGTTGAATTAATTGTTTTTGTGGCACATATATAATTTTTTGGCGTTATATCGTTTTCTGGTTAATTTTTTTGGCGTTTGTGGCTTTTTGTATAATAATTCACTACGAGTAATTAATATTTGCATAAGATTAAAATAAGTCCAATTTTTCTTTTTGGCGTTTAGTGATTTTTTGGCGTTTTAAAACCCTTTACAAGGTGCTTTGCCAGCAGCTGTTCTCCCAGTTTTCATTCTACTAGCGTTTTGGTGTTTGTAGTTTTTGGCGTTTTATATAATAATGTATTTTATTTATAGAGAATTTGATAACAAAACACCATATAACTTGATATCAATACATTATAAAATGAAAACAAAAATAATTAAAAATGGTAATCTAATTTTTCTTTCCAATCTTCAATGTCATCAGCCTCTTCCTTCTTGAATTTGTTTTTGGCGTTTTGAACCTTTTTTGAATAATTTAGCTAGATGCCAACTTTCCTTCATAAACCCCGTCTTTTTCAGAAGAAGCTGCTTAGTGGCATCCTGTTTTTTGGTGTGATATTCTTGTTTGGTGGCATGTCATTAAAGATCAACTCTTGCTTGATGCTATTTGTAATAATGGAGTCCAAAATAGCATTTTACACTTGTGTTGAACCCTTTATTTCATCCATATAATCATCAAGAACAAAGCTCACATGATGCCATATCACTGTCATCAGTCTCTTTTTCTTGAATATTTGTCAATCTCATTCAGCAAAATATTATTGAGTTAACCCCCTCAGAAAAAGGATCCATTTCAGTGAAAGATTTGCCATCTGTGGCGTTTTAAAGGGAGTGGTTCTAGAGGATATGGCGTTTTTGTGTTTTTCTGGGTGTGGTTAATTTCATTGTGTATAGACCCCTCTCTTATAAGAGTTTTTTGGTGCATAGTTTAGGCGGGACTTTTTATTGTAATAAATGATAGAAATAAAGTAACTGTCTTTTCAGTTACTGTTTTTGTATTTACTGTGTTGATCAACTTTTATCAGTTTATAGGTTATAGACATCCCATCTTCTAAGTTTGGCGTTTTTTTTAAATGGCCTTATACATACCAACATGACAAAATTCAATAACAGAGTAAATAAAATACTAAGCAGGAAAAATATTTTTTGTTATTTTTGCCGTTTTGTTAGGGTTAACCATTTTTAGTATTTTTTGGCGTTTTGCTAATAAAGATAGAAATATATCATTTAATTATCTTAAAAAAAAAGAGAAGATTACATCGAAGAAAAAAAAGAGGAAAAAAATTAAAAACTTTCGTCAGAAGGTACTTTATCCGAATAGTATCCATCACTTGCGTCATCTTCTTCCTCCTCGGAGTCTTCATCTTGATCTTCATCCATGTCATCACATTCACCTTCATCAGCTTCTTGTTCCTGAAGATTCTGAAGCCTCCACCTGAACATGTCTTGCATTAACTCCAATTTTGAGTCTATTTCCGTGTTGGTACAAGTGGCGTTATGCAATTCTTCCATGAAACCCAGTCGTTGCTTTGTCATGATGTTCTCTAGCCAGTAGACTTCCTGCTCTCCGCTGTCGTATGTAACCGTCACCATGTCTGTTTCATCATCAAAACGCCATGATGTCATGACAGGGTCTGGCTTCACATCTCCTTTGATTGGTCTAAATTTGCTAGTTAATGCTTTCATAAACATATGTGTTTCATGGCATTCGTTGTCTAGAGCGATGCCAATGGATAAGATTTGCCTCTGTATCTCTTCTTCCATCTTCAGAATTGCCCTGACCGTCTTAACATACACCCTCCTTCTGTTGTCAAAATGGAGGACGTATCGCCTGATTCCCAGAGTGTATCTCCACGAAACGATTGTTGCCATTTTTGGCGTTTTGTTTAAGTTGGCGTTTTTGGTTAACGATTTTTTTTTGCAGAAAATACATAGATTGAATTGATTATGGAAGCTATGCTTTACCTTTTGTTTATATAATGATGTTTTTGGCGCGTAATTTAGGAGGGAATTTCTTCTAGTAAATGTTAATAACTGAAATTCAGTTATTTGTGTTGTTTCATTTCCTGTAATATTCAACGCGTTTTGTTACTAATTTTTTTGCGTTTTGTTTTTAATGGCGTTTTATTTTTTGTATGGCGTTTTATCAATTGATGGTGTTTTGAATATGAGCGGTAAAAGACCCTTTTACCCTTAATGAAGCGCGTTCCACATAATAATATTGATGTTATTTAAGAAAACGCCACCGCGCAATCTAGTCCATGGATTGTTTTGATCGGATGATCCATAAGCGTTCTCACACTTTCTACCGTTTTCTCTAAATCCCGACCCTATATATATATATATATATATATATATATATATATATATATATATATATATATATATAGGGAGAGAATCATAAGAAAACTACATATAAATGAGAAAACTAGAAAACTAACTAAAAAAAAGCTAAAAAACATACCAATTTTTTTTTACAATTTTTTTTAAAAAAATCGCTAGTTTTTATATATAAAAAAATTTTCAAAAGAATTTTTTTTTGTTGTACTGCACATGTGCATTATATGTGTACTACACATGTGCAATATATCTGTAATAGTGCACATGTGCAATACAACAAAAAGTTTTTTTTTTTTTTTGAAATTTTTTTTCCATTCATAAAAACCTGCGATTTTTTTTATAAAAATTTAAATAAAAAAAATTTTTTGTATGTTTTTTAGGCTTTTTTTAGTTAGTTTTTTGGTTTTCTTATTTAAACTAGTTTTCTCATGACTTTGAGGTCCTGATACATCATCCGAGCCTGGATGAACAGAGTATCGAGACTTGTGCGCTTCGCCCATCACAAGTTCTCTAAGATTTCCAAACAGAGGGATCCATACACACTCCATGAAGTAGAGAATACCATCCGATCTCTCTCCAAGTCGTTTCTCCATGCCCCTTAAGTATTCTGCTTCAATGTTTTCCTCTTTTAACGCTTTGGTTTGTGCAGAACGGATCTGGTCAGGTAGGTTAGAATGGATAGTGAGCAGCAAGGCGCAAACACGTTTGGGTTTCGATTCCTTTCGACTGAGAGCATCAGCTACAACGTTAGCCTTACCCGGGTGATACTTGATGGCACAATAGTAGTCATTTAAGAGCTCTACCCAGCGACGCTGTCGCATAATAAATTCCTTCTGGTCAAAGATATGCTGAAGGCTCATGTGGTCGGTATAAATAGTGCATTTAGTACCGTACAGGTAATGCCTCCAGATTTTGAGGGCAAATACTACGGCTCCCAACTCCAAGTCGTGTGTCGTATAATTCCTCTCATGAACCTTTAACTGTCGAGAGGCGTAAGCTATCACATTGTTGCATTGCATCAGCAAGTAACCAAGACCCTGTATGGAAGCATCACAGTATACTACAAAATCTTCTGTACCCTCAGGTAGAGACAAGATCGGTGCACTGCAGAGTTTCTGTTTTAACAACTGGAAAGCCTCTTCTTGTTTCGTTCCCCATGAGTATACAACGCCCTTCTGTGTTAACGAGGTAAGAGGTTGAGCAATCTTCGAGAAGTCTTTAATAAACCTACGATAGTACCCAGCGAGTCCAAGAAATTGTCGCACCTCCGAATGAGTCTTCGGTGCCGCCCAATTTTTGATATCATCAATCTTAGCAGTATCCACGTGTATTCCCGTTTCATTCATAATATGGCCTAGGAAGTGTACCTCTCGAATCCAGAAGTCACACTTAGAGAATTTCGCGTAAAGCTGTTCCTTCCTCAGAAGCTCCAAAATAAGACGCAGGTGCCGCTCGTGATCTTCCTTGCTCTTAGAGTAGATCAGAATGTCATCGATAAACACGATAACGAAGTCATCGAGATACGGTTTGCATACAAGTTTCATGAGGTCCATGAAAACTGCTGGCGAGTTCGTCAACCCAAACGGGATAACTAGAAACTCATAATGCCCATACCGTGTTCGAAAAGCCGTTTTGGGAACATCCTCCTCTCGGACCCTCATCTGATGATAGCCCGATCTTAAGTCGATCTTCGAGTAAAAACTTGACCCTTGCAACTGGTCAAATAAGTTGTCGATCCGTGGTAAAGTGTCGCAACCCCCGATCCCTAATCCCCGGGAACGGGCGGCCGCGAGCCAGTTTTGGTGGTATCACGTGTTTGTCTAATTTGGCAGCGGAATTTTCATCAAGATCGTAGTTAGGAAATATTGGATCAGAGCAAAATACCACATTTTCATAATATTAAACACATGGGATAAAACCCAAGTTTGCAGTACACACATTTTCATAGGAATAAATCCTTTTTGTTTAATAAAACATCTATTTTATTTTAGATAACTTTATTGCCACTTTTCCAAGCCTTCAATGCTGTCCAGCTGGCTTCTATTTGGCTTTCACAGTTTGTTACCTGAAACGCATTTAAAAACATTTTGTCAGTGGGAAATACTGGTGAGTGAATCCCAGTTTAATCAAGTTTTAATAAAAACCATTGTATAGTATTGAGGGCGATCTCGCAATTATATTTGTTTCCAAGTCATATCAATTATCACCCGTGGTACTGTCAGACCCGACTTGTGGAAATGTTACTCCTTGATCAGGTGGTAACAAATTTTGTATACAAAACCCCAACATACTGGCAGTAATCGTAGAATTACAAATACTCAATCACCGCTAAATTGCATTGTAAAATAATAAAGGTTTTGTAAAAACAGTTTACAAAAAGTTTACAAAAAAGCGGATCAACTCACATTGCTGTCTTAGATTATCCTTTAGGGTTTCCTGAGATTATCTATAATTTACACAAAAGCACACGTGTTAGTGTAATAACCCATTTTAACATTAGTAATACCCTCCCCGAGACGGCATTCCAACGACTACGTCGGGCAGAACCACGACAGCCGTTACGGAACCCTAGATCAATCGGGCAGAGTATCTAATACGTATCCAGGGGTTATGATACTTACAACGGAGCAGAACTTCGTTATTTAGGGGGTATTATACCCGAGTATAGCTTCTACTATGTGGAAGTTCGTAAGAAAGGAAAGAAATTGAGCAACTGAAACTGATATCCCGAGCTCCCATTATATAGGGCCTCATCTCGAGTTTCTCGCGGCCCGCGTAAAAGTAGGCTAAGGCCTACGCGCGTCAAAGATAGTCAACAGCGTAGCTGATCCGGGTCCGCATATAGGGTCGACATGTGTTGGGCCACGTGGCGGCCCAGGGTTTCGCCACCTTTTAACCTCTCACGGCCCGCATAAGGGTTAAGGGGTGCCTTACGCGGCCCGCCTAAACCCCAATAATTAATTTTTAATTATTTTTAATAATATTCAAGGTATTCGGGGTCCGTTTTCGCGTATAGGGTGTATTTTGGGACATATTGGGATATTTTAAAATATATTAGGTGTCGGAAAATTTATAAGGGTGTCGGTTTAGAGTTGTTATATCCTCCCCACCTTGTTTTAGAGCTCGTCCTCGAGATCTACTAGAACAAGTGTGGATATTTCCTTTGCATTTCTGATTCAAGCTCCCATGTGTACTCAGGTCCTCTTTTGGAGTCCCACTTCACTTTGACTAGAACTAATCTCTTATGCTTGAGGTTCTTGACTTTTCTGTCTTCAATTTGTAGAGCCTTTCTACAAACTTGAGTTGTTTATTTACCTCTATATCCTTAAGAGGCACTACTAGTGATTCATCATCTAAACACTTTTTGAGATTAGATACATGAAATACATCATGTATCCCTGCCATTTCCTCTGGCAGTTGTAGCTGATAGGCTACAGATCCTATTCTTCTAATGATCTCAAAAGGTCTAATATACCTGGGACTTAGCTTTCCTCGTTTGATGAATCTTACCACTCCTTTCCAAGGAGAGACTTTTAACAATACTTTATCTCCTACTTGAAATTCCAATGGTTTCCGCCTGTTGTCCGCATAGCTTTTCTGTCTATCACGTGCTGTTTTCAGTCGTTCTTTGACTTGAATGATTTTGTCAGTCGTCTCTTGCACTATCTCAGGTCCAGATAGTTGCTTGTCCCCAATTTCTGCCCAATAGACTGGGGTTCGGCACTTCCGTCCATAAAGTGCTTCGAATGGTGCAGCATTTATACTTGCGTGATAACTATTATTATAAGAAAATTCTATTAAAGGTAAGTGATCGTCCCAATTACCTCTGAAATCAATTGCACAAGCTCTAAGCATGTCTTCCATTGTCTGAATCATCCTTTCACTTTGTCCGTCCGTTTGAGGATGATATGCTATGCTTAGATTTAACTTGGCTCCCATTGCTTTTTGGAAACTTTACCGAAAATGAGAGGTAAAACGGCTATCTCTATCAGAAACAATTGATAAAGGTATTCCATGTAATGAAACAATTTCATTTACATATAATTTAGCTAATTGTTCCATACTAAAAGTTTCCTTCATTGGTAGGAAATGAGCTGACTTGGTTAGCCTATCTACAATCACCCAGATTGTATCATTACCTTTTCTTGTTTTAGGTAATTTGGTAACAAAATCCATTGTTATCAATTCCCATTTCCACACTGGCATTTCTAACTGTTGTAACAAACCTGAGGGTTTCTGATGTTCAGCTTTAACTTGTGAGCAAGTTAAACATTTAGAAATATAGGTTGCTATGTCCTTTTTCATTCCTATCCACCAGAAATTCTTCCTTAGATCCTGGTACATCTTATCATTTCCTGGGTGTATTGTATATTTAGACTTATGGGCTTCTTCTAATATACGATGGCGTAGGTTTCCTAATTTAGGTATCCACATTCTCTTTTCATGGAATCTCCAAATTCCATCTGTTCCTTGTTTTAATTCTTTAATCATACCTTTTAATTTTTCAGTATCATCCTTGATTACTGATTCTTGTGCTTTTCTAATTTGATCATTTAAATCTACTTGTGGATTTAATTTAAGAGAACATACCCTTTTTGGCTTTTCATGATACTTTCGGCTTAAAGCATCATCCACTACATTTGCCTTTCCTTCATGATATTGGATATCACAATCATAATCACTAAGCATCTCCATCCAGCGTCTTTGTCTCATATTCAACTCTTTTTTCCCGAAAACATACCTTAAACTTTTATGATCAGTGAATATGGTAAACTTACTACCATAAAGGTAATGTCTCCAAATCTTAAGGGCAAAAATTATGGCTCCTAATTCTAGATCATGGGTTGAATAATTTTCTTCATGATTTTTAAGTTGTCTAGAGGCGTAAGCTATAACCTTTTGGCGTTGCATTAATACACATCCATAACCTAGTTTGGAAGCGTCACAATAGACTACAAAGTCTTCAGTTCCTTCTGGTAACGCTAGTATGGGTGTATTAGTTAGTCTTTGCTTAAGAATTCTAAAAGCTTTTTCCTGGTTTGGTCCCCATTCAAACTTAATGGATTTACAGGTTAACTTAGTTAAAGGAATGACTATTCTAGAAAAATCTCGAATAAATCTTCTATAATAACCGGCCAATCCTAAGAAACTTCTAACCTCGGTTGGTGACTCCGGGGTCTTCCACTTGGTAATTGCCTCGATTTTTGTGGGATCCACATGAATTTCTTCATGGTTGACTAAATGCCCAAGAAACTGTACCTGCTCTAACCAAAACTCGCACTTTGAAAACTTAGCATAAAGCTTTTCTCTTCTTAATAGACTTAAAAGTGCGTGCAAATGCTTTGCATGATCTTCCTTATTTTTAGAGTAAATGAGAATATCATCTATAAAGACAATTATGAATTTATTCAAATATGATTTACATATCCGGTTCATCATGTCCATAAATGCAGCTGGGGCATTGGTTAAACCAAATGGCATGACGATAAATTCATAATGGCCATACCTCATTCTGAACGCGGTCTTGGGAATATCCTCTTCCTGTACCTTTAATTGATGATATCCTGATCTTAAATCGATTTTAGAGAAAAATCGAGCTCCTTGCAATTGATCGAACAGATCATCGATTCTTGGTAATGGGTACCGATTCTTAATCGTGACCTTGTTCAATTCACGGAAGTCAATGCACATACGCATTGTTCCGTCCTTCTTTTTAACGAATAAAATTGGTGCTCCCCATGGGGATGAACTTAGCTGTATGAATCCTTTTTCCAGCAATTCATCTAATTATTTCTTCAATTCCTGCATTTTTACGGGTGCCAAACGGTAAGGTACTTTGGCAATTGGTGTTGTTCCTGGTAACAGATGGATTCTGAATTCAACTTCTCTGTCTGGCGGTAGTCCTGGTAATTCTTCTGGAAATACATCTGAAAACTGAGACACTATCGGAATGTCTCTTAATTCTTTTTCTTTAGTGTTAGTGATTATAGAAATCAAATACACTATAGATCCTTTTCTTATATAACTTGCAGTTTTCATCACAGAGATGAATTTAGTGGATCTAGAGGGCTTATCTCCTTTAATAGTGATCTTTTCACCTTTTGGTGAATCTACTTGGATTGACTTTTGATCACATAGAATACTGGCTTTATTAGCTATTAACCAATCCATTCCTAAAACGACATCAAATCCTGCCAGATTCATGGGATACGGGTTTGCCATAAATTTTTGGTTTAAAAACTCTATTCTTGCTCCCTGCAAGATTTCAGATATCCTAACAGTTTCTCCATTAGCTGTCTCTACTAGACATTCTTGTGGTAGTTTAGTTACTGACTGATTTAGAAGTTTGCAAAACGAAGTATTAATAAAACTTTGGTTTGCACCAGAGTCAAATAATACTTTAGCAAATACATCATTAACTAAAAACGTACCAGCTATCACGTCTGGAATCATTTTGGCTTCATCTGTAGTCAGAACGAATGCTCTAGCATTTTTAGTGTTCCTGTTGTTTGCAGCTGGAGCCAATTTCGGACAGTTCGGCTTAATGTGACCTTTTTCTCCACAATTGAAGCATACTCCATTACTGGATTTTCTTCTGCAATCTTCTTCCTTGTGTCCTGGTGCCTTGCAGAAATTGCAATGAGTGGAGCATTTTCCCGAATGCTTTTTCTTGCAGATCTTGCAGAATGGTGCAGAGGTAGAACCCATATTCCTACGGTTGTAATTCCCAGAACGGAATTCTTGGGTAAGCCTTTGAGCTAGGTTTCTCCCCTGGTCTTCTTCTCTAGTACGGATTAATTCATCTGTCAAGGTATTTGCTAGTTCTACAGCTTCTTCTATAGTTTGGGGTCTAGCTGCCTTGACTGCATGTCTAATCTCTCCAATTAATCTCCATATGTAGCGGGAGATTAATACTGGTTCAGGTGATGCAAGGGTTGGTACTATTCTAGTATATTCAAAGAATGTGGTAGTATAACCCTTACTATCTACCCCGGTCATCCTAAGGTTCAGAAACTTATTCGCTATCTGTTCTTTTTCATTGGGAGGGCAGAATTTCCTTTCCACCATATTCTTAAATTCCTCCCATTCCATGTTGTAAACCCTATCACTTCCTCTAGACTGGAGGACAATGTTCCACCATTCTAAGGATGAGTTCTTAAACAAATTAGAAGCAAACATTATTTTGTCTTCTTCTTCAGCACACTTGCTTATTTTTAAAACAGCCTCTGTCTTTTCTATCCAGCGTAGAGCTGCAATGGGTCCTTCATTGCCCGAGAATTCTATTGGTTTGCAGGACCAGAATTCTTTGTAAGAACAACCATAAGGCATGGTTCTTCTTCTTTTGGGAATGGGCACTTGAAGTACGGTTCCATTGTTCACGCTGTGTTCTGGTTCAATTGGTCGCTTACTGCTGTGTTTACTTTTATTATTCGCTTCCTGAACCGTTTGAATAATAAATGGCATTGCATCTATGATTCCTTGTGCCACTATATGTTGGACGACACTATTGTCCATTTGGTTCCCATTGTTATTGATGCTTGGATTCTCATTAACCAAGTTAATGTTACTCTGGTTATCGTTATTCAGATTTTCTTGATTTCCTTCGTCGGCCATCTGAATTTTAACAGTTACCCCGTATTAATATCACAAAATAATATTTAATATAGTCAATCACATGACTCACACTTTGGTCAAAAGCGTCGATCATTGCGACTTTACTCTATTCATATAATATGCATCTATTACACACCAGTACTGAAATTAAAATTACAATACCAACTGAAATAAAATTACACTAATAATAGTAGGCATCCGTAGTTTTTTTTTTTCATACACATACACACATATTTTATTATTATTATTTTATTATTATTATTATTACTATTACCGTTTCCACCATCACATTCATGGATATGGATTCATCCAGAAATCCATATTGCGCTCGTCATACTTCCAGACGAGTCGCTCTCCCACCTGTCGCATTCTTTCACTACTCTCTAAAATTTCCTCTCCAAATGTCCTAAGTTCTTGTACATTGTCTGCACTCATTAGGGGTGCAGGTTCTAGGACTGGGTTCGGAATCTGGGGTGCGGGTTCCTGGTATGGAGGTGTAGGGGCCTGGAATTGGTAAGGATTATCTAAAATCCCCCTAATGTATACATCGTGGTAATAGGGATCTAAAGGATCCAAACCTGGGTAGGCTCCTATGTTTGGCATGGGCATGTCTTCATGTATTGGGTAACGTTGCACATAGTCCCTATTGTCGTCCCACCAGGGGTCGTAATTTGGGTCTAAGGGGTTTGGTGCTGGTACCCTAGGTATTTCCTCCGGGTCAAAATCATGCATTTCTACTTGATTTTCAGGGTTTTCTATTTCCATTGGTTGGTCAGGGATTGGTAGTTGTGGTTGGGGTGCTATCATTTGTTCCAGATTAGGGTCAGCTGCAGTGGTTGCTTGGATGTGGATGTTGGCTATACCCCTATTAATCATTTCCTAGGCATAGGCATCGGTTTCTCTTTTGGCTGCTGCTAGTGCTCTCTGGTCTTGTAACTTTTTCATACGCTTTCTACGCTCGTGTGCCCCTCGACTGAACCATCCTCTCTTTTTCTAAGGGAATGGCTCCTCGGACTGAGCCTTAAACACGAATATTCCTTCTTCCGTATCAGCAGAGTACCCTGAGAGGGCAGGCTGAGAAGAGGCACCTTCGTTACTAGACGAACCAGACAATTGATGATACGCGTCAGATGGTCCTTGGTCGCTCATACTGTAAACTAACAAATAGTCAAATAACACATAACAAGAAATACAATTATGCACGTATTTCCGTAATTTATTTCCTACCAATTTGAATTTTGATGTCAGCAGAACACTTCTGTGGCTGAATCAGTGGCTTAGCTCTGATACCACCTTCTGTCACAACCCTCGATCCCTAATCCCCGGGAACGGGCGGCCGCGAGTGACGTGATGTCGTGGTCACAATCAAATTTAATCCAAATACAACTAATTAGCTAGCGGTAAGTGGGTATCGAACACAGGGAGTTTGTGGAAAATGTGTTATTTGAAAATGTATCTAGCTTGACTAAAATTAAACTAATTACAAATAAGCAAAATTCAAGAGTTGATTTGAGTGAATTGGTTTTAGAACTAAATTTAACTAATTAAATTGCAAGAGAAAAGTTTTGGTTGTAAACAATTTAGAGACAAGTAACCATCTTTAGTTTCCGGTTTGCTTTGACACTTATGCTAACATTCCACTAGAAAGAACTACATAGACATAGTTCATATGTGATCAATTGCAGTGATGAAAGGGAACTAAGTACTCAGATTCCTAGAACGTGAGGTTGTTACCCGGTGATCCATCAACCCTTACCCAAGCCTAACTATACCCATGATATCTCGATTTCCAACGGCACCAAGAACGTATGGTTTCTAATTAGTTCAACACAAGGATTAACAATTTACTAACAAATAATCACATACCATAACAAGCAATTCAATAAAGAAAAGATTGTTATTCTAGAAATACGGAAATAAACATAAATGTCTTGCAAACCTTCCACCAAAGATAGTCACAAAATACTTAGCCACTCATGGCTTGAACAAACATTGTCAAACAAGTTTCGATCTTCAAAAACAATTCAAACATCAAAAGACTACAATCCAAGATTGTTTCAAGCTCCAAAAAGTCTCCAAGTTGCTCCCCAATTTGTTCCCCAGCAAGGTGTAACTGAAAACCAATCATAAGACACCATAAAAACATCATCAAAAGTGAATTTAATGTTTAAGTTACACTTTGGGACAGTCGGTGCCGTAAGCTACGGCGCCTGCCGTAGCTTACGGCAAGCAGCAAGTCAGCGGGTCAACATAAGCGCCGTAAGCTACGGCGCTTGCCTTAGCTTACGGCGGGCAACTCTTCTTTACGGCTCATGTGTACTGCTTTACGGCAGGGACTTATGCACATATGGAGTGCCGTAGCCTACGGCAGCAGCCGTAGGTTACGGCGCTGAGTGATGTTGTTTTCCTTGTTTCGCCATCAAAACTTGATTTCTTTGTATCTCGATGATGCCGTCTTCCCACATCCATCCAAACTTCCTAAATCCCACACTTTGAGCACTTAACACCTGCAACATCAAATCATCTAGTGGTTACCAAGTTCAAGCAATTAACCGTAATAAGTATAGAATGTGCATTGTATTAAACCTTTTAAGGGTTGTCCTACGGACCACCCGTCACATCCCCACACTTACCCGTTGCTTGTCCCAAGCAACCCTATCAAACACTATTTCATAACCAAAACGATCAATCATGCAAACCAAGCTAAACGAGCCGTCCTTCTACTAACGTTCAATCATACCACAAGACACAGCCCTCACAAAAGCTCTCGGTGGCAAGAAATAATAGCACATAATGCTAAACCACTCAATGCGTGTGCGTGTGTTTGTACGACAATAAGCTTGTATAAAAATCAAGTTTCCTCCTAACAAATACTTAGCATGCTTATGAATCAAAAAGGACTTACGGGTTGTAATGGGGCTAGGTACAAAGGTAGGACAATGGTGGAATACATATGAAAGAGCTAGTTGATTCGACCCGGTTCTTATTTCTACTACTAAACAAAGCAAACACCCAATATATACAAAACATCATCAACTTCTCAACTACTATTGCAACTAAATACTTCTTTTTGTATTTTTCTCATATATTTTTTTTAAGCATAGAACTCAACAATATATACAAGAACATCAACAATCACAAACTAAATTCCTAAACCAGGTTGTCTCAATAGGTAAAGTTTTTGTAAGAAGTAGGTTTGGGTCACAACCAAATGGTATAAGGCTCAAACATGGCTTTCTAAAGACCAAACCCCCACCCCTCACAATACCAAGCTCATATATGTAACGTATGAGGTCCAACCCCCAATTCCCACACTCTCACACATCTAGACGAGGCTACCTAAAAATCCCCTATCATTTTCACAAGCATGCTAATCTTAGGCTTCAACAAGAACTCGTACACAAGTTCTATTAACACAATACACACACCGCCACTCAAAACAAGGAAAGCATCTTTAATAATCATATGTGGCTCAAAAACTCACCAAGAAATGACTAGAAAGGGGTGTCGGTATGTCATGCGGAACAATGTCAAGTGTTCAAATTCCAACAACTTTTCGCTTGGTTTCACAAATTTTTCAAAAGTTCTCAAAATTTTCCCCTCATCCCCATACTTGGGATACATTGTCCCAATGTATGGTTTTGAAGGGAAGATCGCTTTCAACAAAAACACCAACATTTGCTTATACTCTCAAACCCCAAACTTCTTTTTGTATATATATTTTTTATTTTTTTATGAAGATTCAAACACACCACCACTAACACATCCCAAAAGAAACACATCAACATCTAAACACCACCCTACCTCCCAACCATAACATAAACATACGAGATAAAAATATACACAAATGTACAAAGGAGCAAGATACGACCTGACTAGTAGTACTTTGGCTGTGGAGGCCCGAAAATGGATGTCATCATGTCGTTCCACTCGCCAAACCCGAAAGCTCCGCTACCACTGCTACTACCTTGATCACCACTTGGATTCGCCTGCTGATAACTCATAGCGTGTGGATCCACCCATTGAGAATGATGTAATGGTGGGGTGGGATACGACACACTACCGTCATAAGGTGGCAATGTAGTATAATCCACAACTGGCGGATCCGCTTCGAGTGGTTGGCCCGCATGCCACTGATCGTGCAAGCGTCTCTAGCGGTCGTCTAGGTAGCGATTGTTCACTTCTTCCTCATGGGCATACATATGAGCACGGTTCCATTGCTCATTTCTGTCGTAAATCTACTTAAGAGCTCTCTCTACACTTGCCCCCATAAAAGTTTGCTGATCGAAGAGCATCTGATTTGGTTCAGTCCATTCGCCAAAATTGGGTGGTCGCCTTTGTTCAATAAACTGGCCTATATTCCCCGAATGAGCTCAATAGGGATCATAGGCCTGTTGTGCATAGTCAAATGCACTACCCACATATCCTGACTGTACACCTGCTCCCTGAACTCCACCTGGGCCAGCGCCCCCTATCTGAGCATCAACCATGAACGTGTCTTCACGGTAGTCATCGTCGCCACTAACTTCTTCATCAGTCGTTTCGGGCTCATCAGCCTCGCCCGGTCGTAACGGTCTCGCATCCATTTTCAACACTCTCCACCTTCGCCCATCAGTCTTCAACTTGTGATACCTTTCTGATTCCTTGTACTCCCAACCTGGCCCCAGATTCTTTAAGTCAAACGGCTTAAACCTCTTATAAGAACCTTTTTCATTTCCTTTAATCGCCCCATATTTCTTCAACAATGCCGTAATCAAACGGCAATGTGGCACAATTTTTCTTTCTCCACTATTTTGGCTCAACCAGATGTTGTTCAACACAAGAAATCGGAAGGGAACCTTGGGAGAGCCATGCATCATCATATATAAGATCGGCACCTCTTGAAACCGAACCTCCATCTTATCACCCCATCGTGGGATGACATTGTATGTACATAATACCAACAACAACTTCGCCTCCATTCTCAAGTTTCATCTGAACAATTTTCCGTGTGTAGTACCCGGAAGGAAAAGGTAATCCAACATGTTTTACCGTTGAGGGTGCTTATCAGGCTCATGGTAGAGATCTTTGAGGCTTGGGTAGATATATTCACCGGATGGTAGGTCGTCAAACTTCGCTATTTGGCGCAATGAATCATAAGACATCTCTACCCTTACCCTGTTACATTTTCCAACCAATTTCATCTTTTGTGGGGCCTTAAACGGGGGACATTCGAGTGTAGCCATCCACTCTTGAATCTGAGCATCATACATCTTCTTCACCTCGCCATCATAACACTTCAAAGCTGCCCCCCAACTCAATTCCTTAAACTTTGCCGTTATCCCAAACGGCCCAAAATCAGCTTCCCGGATCTCCTTTTCACAAATAATTGCCTCAGCCCTTTGCTTCAACTTGTTCATTTGTTCGTGAAACAAGTCCTCTCTCCATTCCACGGGTTGGTCTAGTAATGAACCGGATGTCCAATCTGGCTTTGGACCCCTTGGAGGCGCATCCTCCTCTGAATCCGGGTCACCGACCCGTGCCAACCTTCTCCTCTTTGGTTGTTCCTCTTCCCCTTGAGGTTCGTTAGACGAACTTGCAACCGCTTTACCTTTTGTTTTCACCACACCTACACACATTCATAAACCACCCATAACAATTCAAGTTAGTTCGACTCCAAAATCTTCCCCACACTTGCTTTATGTTACGGGTATAAATGTACAAAAACCAAATATTCATCTTTTCAAACAAAAATTCTGCATGATGTCCCTACAATTCAGAATTTTTCCAAAAATTTTCGCCAAACATCAAATACATTTATACCCATAATACTTAATAGCTCACAAAATCCTATCATCTATCTCATACAAGCAAGTGTGTAAGCAAAAACAATGGTGAAAACTTACACACCTCAATGTACATCAACAAATAATATGAAATTGCATACCTTGGTATTGTAGAAGATGAGACTAACAAACTCTTCAAGTTCACACAAAAACCTCAAAAATTTCGGCCCCCCTATGCGTCAATCCGACCACAAAACAAAGGATTCTTCGAAATATAATTATAAATCTAGATTCCTTGTGAAATTTCACCCAAAATAGGCTAAAGAATCACTAAAATCGGGCAAGATTTGAAGGAGGTATGAAGCTTTGAAGGTGTGAAGAACTAGGGTTTTTAGAGAGATGAAGAAGAAGAAGAAGAAGATGTGAAAGATGAGTATGTGGTTGGGGTGATTTGATCGATTGGGTGGATAGGGAAAAGAGTTATGGTTTAATAAAAGTATCATTATTTTATTATTTTCGGATTTTGTTTTTTTTTATATATATACATACCGACAAAAAGGGGACCCAACAGTTCAGCACCGTGCTGTAGCCTACGGCACCCTGGCGTAGGTTACGGTGAGACCTGGGTCACAAATCAGCGCCGTAGAACAGTATGTTGATGGCGTAAGCTTGTTTTGGTTTGGCAGCCACCGTGAGCTACGCCCCCCACCGTAGCTTACGGCGGGTACTGGGAGTTGGGGGGCCGGCCAAAGCTTTTATTATGCCAAAAACTTTTTTAATGTTTTATGTTTTGTTCCTTTTTTTTTAGCTTTTCTAAATTTATATTTTTTATGGTTTTTATTTTTAGACTTTTCAAAAATATGAAAATTATCCCTACCCCCCGTTAAAGACCCGTGTTGTCCTCAACACTATGTTCGGGAAATTCGTATGGATTTCCCCACACTTGTTTCAAACACTGGTTTTAAACGGGACTTATTCAACCGAAATAAATTAAACTAAATATGTACAAACACCAAACCTGGGCCTCTTTCAAGTTTCCTCGTCATCCAATGGGCGTAAAATGTAACCCACTTTGTCGAGCTCAAGATTGTTAATATCATTACCTTCCAAGTACGGTTTGAGCTGATGCCCGTTCACCGTTTGTTGCTTGTTGGTTTGTTCGTCTTGAATATCGACATCGCCAAATCTCCCCACTCTTCGGATGACGTAGGGACCCATCCATTAGCTCTTAAGTTTACCCGCAAACATCTTCAACCTCGAATTGTACAACCACACCTTTTGACCCACTTCGAAGTTCTTTTTCCTTAGCTTTGCATCATGAACTTTTTTCAGTTTGTCCTTGTATGCGGAAGCACATTCGTAGGCTTCATCTCTAATCTCCTCGATCTCATTCAATTGCAACTTCCTTACTCGACCCGCTTTATCATAATCCGCATTAACAGTTTTGATGGCCCAATGTGCTCGTTGTGCTAACTCCATTGGTAGATGGCACCCATTCCCATACACCATCCGATAAGGGGTGGGACCGATTGGAGTTTTGTAGGCCGTCCGATATGCCCACAACGCATCGTCAAGTTTACTTGACCAATCCTTTCTATCCGTTCTTACCGTCTTCATGAGGATCTCTTTAATTTGACGGTTGGACACTTCAACTTGTCCACTTGTTTGCGGATGGTACGGTGTCGCTACTCGGTGGTTCACATTATATCTTTTTAGCAATTTCCCAAAATTAAAATTTTTGAAATGTGAACCACCATCACTTATTATCACACTTGGCACACCGAATCGAGCGAAGATGTTGGATTGCACAAACTTACATACAACGGAATGATCATTGGTCCTTGTAGCAATGGCTTCTATCCACTTCGTAACATAGTCAACCGCAACCAATATGTATAAGAACCCATTCGAATTAGGAAACGGACCCATAAAATCTATCCCCCAAACATCAAACACCTCAACCACCAAAATTGGTTGTAAAGGCATTTCATCCCGCTTCGATATGCTTCCAACTTTTTGACAATTGACACAATTGCGGGCAAACTCACAAGAATCTTTGAAAATTTTAGGCCAATAAAACCCACATGATAACACCAGGTACCCCGTCTTGTTCCCACTAAAATGCCCTCCACATGCCGACGAATGAGCATGAGTCAAAATCTCTAGTACTTCAGTTTCGGGAACACACCTTCTTATCACTTAATCGGGTCCAATTTTGAACAAATCCGGTCCATCCCAAATATATTGTTTCACTTGACTTAGAAATTGTTGTCGTCTCTTCTTCGTCCAATGATTCGGAATTGCACCCTTGGCCAAATAATTCACGTAATGGGCGTACCAAGGTGCAACAAAAGTAGAAACGGCTAACAATTGTTCATTGGGAAACCGTTCATTAATCTCGCTCGGGTCATCAACACCATCCAATGGGATTCGGGACAAATGATCCGCAACAACATTTTCAGACCCCTTTTTGTCCTGAATCTCTAAATCGAACTCTTGCAACAAGAGCACCCAACGAATCAACCGGGGCTTCGCATCCTTCTTTTCCATTAAATATCGGACCGCGCTATGATCCGAATACACGATCACCTTGCTCCCCCAAATGTATGATCTAAACTTGTCCAAGGCATACACCACCGCTAATAATTCTTTCTCGGTCGTGGTGTAATTCAGTTGCGCCTCGGACAAAGTTTTACTTGCATAATAAATTACCACCGGCTTCTTATCAACTCTTTGACCCAAAACCGCTCCAATGGTCATGTCGCTAGCGTCACACATAATCTCAAACGGCTTCGACCAATCTGGTGGTTGCAAGATAGGAGCTTTCACCAACTGTTCCTTCAAAACACGAAACGCTTGCAAACATTCGTCAGTAAAATCAAATGGAACATCTTTCAATAACAAGTTACATAAAGGTTTTGTAATTACACTAAAACCTTTAATAAATCTTCTATAGAACCCCGCATGCCCCAAAAATGATCTCACCCCCTTAACATTCTTTGGTGGGGGTAGAGATGAAATTACCCGAATTTTTGCTTTGTCTACCTCCATTCCCCGGTCCGATATCACATGTCCCAACACAATACCCTCTTGAACCATAAAATGGCTCTTTTCCCAACTTAGCACCAAGTTTGTCTCAACACACCTTTCTAATACTTTTTCTAATTCGTCAAGACAAGAATCGAAACTTGGGCCAAAAATGGAAAAATCATCCATAAACACTTCAAGAGATTCCCCGACCATGTCTGAAAATATACTCATCATACATCTTTGAAATGTGGCCGGGGCATTACATAGTCCAAATGGCATTCGCCGAAAAGCAAACGTACCATATGGACATGTAAACGTGGTTTTGTGTTGGTCGTCCGGGTGAATAGCAATTTGTTTATATCCCGAGTACCCATCCAAAAAACAATAGTATTTTTGAACTGAAAGTTTTTCAATTATTTGGTCAATGAAGGGTAACGGGAAATGGTCTTTAGAGGTAGCGGCGTTTAATTTTCTATAATCAATACAAACTCGCCACCCGGTGACCGGGCGGGTGGCAATCTGCTCACCTTGTTCATCTTTTATTACCTGGATGCCGGATTTTTAGGTACTACCTGGGTCGGACTTACCCACGCACTGTCTGAAATGGGATAAATGATCCCCGCATCCAACCACTTGATTACTTCTTTCTTGACCACCTCTCTGAAGTTCGGGTTCAACCTTCTTTGTGTTTCACGGGTTGGCTTCGCATCTTCACTTGTAATGATTTTATGCATTACAATGGATGGACTAATACCTTTTAAGTCGGCTATCGTCCATCCAATTGCCGCCTTGTGAGCCTTCAACACCCGTATCAATTCCTCCTCTTGAGCTACCGCCAAATTGGAAGCAATGATCACCAGTAAGGTGTCATTCTCCCCCAAGAATGCATATTTTAGATGTTTCGGTAGCTCTTTCAGCTCCACATTTGGTGGACACTCCAATGAAGGTTTTGTACCCGAATCAATTCCCACCGGTAAAGTATCCATTTGGTGGGTCCATGGCGGTCTTCCCTCTTTCACCGCAAGAGCCTCTTGCTCCTTCTCTTCCTTTTCCAACTCACATGCATGCACCTGCAAAGACACATCACAAACACAAGAACCCAAAATCTCTTCCTCGAACTCCTTTGGGTCATATCCATCTATGAAATCTGCTAGAAAACACTCATCACCATAAACGTTAGTACCGTTAGTAAAATATTTAATCTCATCTTTCTATTACCGAATGTCATGTCGACCGTACCATATCGACAATCAATAACGACATGTGCGGTGTTCAAGAATGGCAGACCCAAAATAAAATTTTGTTGTTGAATTGGGTCCGCGGATGAATAATCTAACACAAGAAAATCCACGGGATAATAAAACTCATCAACTTTAACTATCACATCCCGTACAATACCCCGAGGGAGTTTATGAGACAAATCAGCTAATACCACCGTTGTCTCAACCCGTTTTAATGGACCAAAATCGTATTGGTCATATAACCCCCCCGGTAAGATATTTACTCAGGCTCCAAGATCCAATAACGCCCTTGCAGTTTGAAAATTTCCCACTTGAATGTTTATAAGAGGCGTTCCCGGATTTTGTAGCTTAGGAGGAAGATCTCCTTTCAAGACCGCACTTACCCGCTCCGTCAAGTCAACCAATTTAGGCACTTTTTGTTGCCTCTTTTGAGTACACAATTCTTTTAAGAACTTGGCGTAAGCGGGTACCTGTTTAATTGCTTCAAGTAAAGGAAGATTAATTTTAACCTGTTTGAAAACCTCCCACATTTCTTCCTTTTGAGGACCCCGTTTTGAAATAAAATTTTTCTTACCCGGATCTAATAAAGCCGAGGAAATGGTACTTGACTAGATCCCTCATCCTCATTTTTCTTTTCTTTTTCTTTATTAATTTCGGGTTTTTCAAAATTGGGTTTTTTAGAAGAAATAATAGTTGGTTCATTTTCTTCCTCACTATCTTGACCCGTTATATCCTCAACCACCCCATCAACCAGATCCGGTGGAGGATTGGTTTTGTACTCTTTCCCACTTCTCAAAACACTTACATGATGAATATTAACATTGTTACCTCTAGAAGTATTGTGAGATGGGTTTACCTTAGTGTCGCTTGGTAATTGACCTTTGTTTTTCTTCAAGTCTGCCACTTCGGTTGCGAGTTGACCCATTTGGGTGGTCAAAGTTTGAATTGCTTTGTCTCGGGCCTCATCTTTTTGTATGCGAGCGTCATCCATTTGATTTCTCTTTTGCATCTCCGATTGCATGCTCTTTAACATTTCCATCATCTCGTTTCCACCGAACCCGTTTGGTATTGCCTTTGGTATCCTTGATTGTTCCCACCTCGATATCCACTTTGATTGTTGTAAGGTTGGCGCGAACCAAAGTTACCTTGACTTCCTTGAAAATTCGGGTTTGCTTGATTGGAAGGGTTCCCGTACCGAAAATTTGGATGGTTTCTCAACCCGGGGTGGTAAGTGTTAGAATTCATATTGAAGTTTCTACCACCCCCTCCTTGCCCTTGCACCGCATGAACCTCTTCATATTGCCCTTCACCTCCTTGGCAATTTTCAGTCGCATGTCCTATTTCATTGCAAATAGCACAAACATCATAAATTTGGTTAGAGGTTTGAGTGTTACCATCGTCTACCGTATGGACTTGGGTTCGGGTAATGTCCGGTCGTGCTCTCCTTGATGCTTGAGCTTTTCTTTTTGATGTAATTGCCATTTGCTCCAAAGACTCCCAATCGTCTTGCTCATAGTTCGTACCAAAAGTGCCACCGGTAATCGACATTAAGTCGCGAGCGTCTTCGGCACTCAACCCCTCATGGAAAGCGTTCATCAATTCCCAAAGTTCAATCCCATGGTGAGGGCAATTCTTGATCATCATGTTGAAACGCTCAAAGGCCTCGTGAAACATCTCACCTTGTTGTTGCTGAAAACTCCTCAACCCCTTCCTAGTATCATTAGTCTTTTGAGAAGTGTAAAATTCATCTAAAAAGATTTGTTGCATCTCCTCCCATGTGTAGATAGATGCCGAAGGTAGAGTGTAAAACCACTTCTTTGCCTTGTCTTCTAGAGAAAATTGGAATAATACCAATTTGACATCGTCGGCCGAGAATCCTTGACTCCCAAGAGTGTTGCAAATTGAGTCATAAGCCTCCAAATGAAAATAAGGCTCATCCGTTGCTAGACCCTTATATTTTGGCAAACTTTGCAATGAATTGGTTCTCACTTCAAATGTCCTCCCTTGATTATTGTGAGGAATGACTACCGGTGAAGGATTGTGAGTGATTACCGGCCTAAAATGCACTTCAATGCCTCTCGCATGTTTTCTAAGATGTCTTCTTGGTACACCCAACTGACCCCTTGGACGAATAGGACCCATTGGTCTTTGCATAGGTCCTTGAGGTACATGTGGTTGAAATTGATGTTGTGGTATCGGTGGGTGCTGAATTGGCCTTTGGAATTGTGGTTGTACATTTTTTGGACGAACTTGTTGCAATGGTATAGGACATTGAACTTGTGGCCCTTGTGGCCTTGGCCGAATATGTTGTGGTATAATTTGTTGTTGTGGAAACCCACCAACACTTGGCATTCTTTGAGTTTGCCCTTGCACGTAAGTAAGTTCTCCTTGTTCCCTATCACCCACATATGCATATCCTTCTTCCTCATAACCCTCAAAATCTTCATATCCGTCTCCTCCTATACTGGATGGTTGCCCAAATGGAAAAGATGAGTATTGAAATCCCGACTGGTTCGGTGGTCTAAATGATGAAGTAGCATGAACGACAGTTGAACCTTGTGGTAATGTATAGGTGGATGATGATTGACCCAAAGCTAGAAAAAAAATGAGAAAATGGCGGAATTATAGTGGAAGGGTTAAAGGTATGCATGGGTTCAACTTTAGTGGTAATAGGTTGTGTAGTGTTGGGTGGTGTAACATCATGAGGTGGAATGGGTTCGGTAGTGGTGTTAGGCATGGTGGTATTTGGTGAAGGTTGTGTGGATGATGGTATGAATGGTTGAATAAGCTCACCCGTAGTGGGTGGTGGTGGATCCACGTATCTAAGTGGTGTAATTGGTGTAGTTGGTGTTGTTGGTGAACTGCTGATTCTGTTTTCTCTTAGCAAAATTCTGTTTCCTCTTAATGTTCGCTCAATTTCCGGATCAAATGCCAATGGTGATAGCTTATGAGAGCTTCTAGTACGCATGCACCTGTAAATACCTGCACACTAACACACCCAGCGTAAACCAGAAAAATAACAAACTAAAAAGGATAAAAAATAACACACGTTGGGCACTACACCCCGGCAACGGCGCCAAAATTTGACGTGATGTCGTGGTCACAATCAAATTTAATCCAAATACAACTAATTAGCTAGCGGTAAGTGGGTATCGAACACAGGGAGTTTGTGGAAAATGTGTTATTTGAAAATGTATCTAGCTTGACTAAAATTAAACTAATTACAAATAAAGCAAAATTCAAGAGTTGATTTGAGTGAATTGGTTTTAGAACTAAATTTAACTAATTAAATTGCAAGAGAAAAGTTTTGGTTGTAAACAATTTAGAGACAAGTAACCATCTTTAGTTTCCGGTTTGCTTTGACACTTATGCTAACATTCCACTAGAAAGAACTACATAGACATAGTTCATATGTGATCAATTGCAGTGATGAAAGGGAACTAAGTACTCAGATTCCTAGAACATGAGGTTGTTACCCGATGATCAATCAACCCTTACCCAAGCCTAACTATACCCATGATATCTCGATTGCCAACGGCACCAAGAACATATGGTTCCTAATTAGTTCAACACAAGGATTAACAATCTACTAACAAATAATCACATGCCATAACAAGCAATTCAATAAAGAAAAGATTGTTATTCTAGAAATACGGAAATAAACATAAATGTCTTGCACACCTTCCACCAAAGATAGTCACAAAATACTTAGCCACTCATGGCTGGAACAAACATTGTCAAACAAGTTTCGATCTTCAAAAACAATTCAAACATCAAAAGACTACAATCCAAGATTGTTTCAAGCTCCAAAAAGTCTCCAAGTTGCTCCCCAATTTGTTCCCCAGCAAGGTGTAACCGAAAACCAATCATAAGACACCATAAAAACATCATCAAAAGTGAATTTAATGTTTAAGTTACACTTTGGGACAGCCGGCGCCGTAAGCTATGGCGCCTGCCGTAGCTTACGGCAAGCAGCAAGTCAGCGGGTCAACATAAGCGCCGTAAGCTACGGCGCTTGCCATAGCTTACGGCTGGCAACTCTTTTTTACGGCTCATGTGTACTGCTTTACGGCAGGGACTTATGCATATATGGGGTGTCGTAGCCTACGGCAGCAGCCGTAGGTTACGGCGCTGAGTGATGTTGTTTTCCTTGTTTCGCCATCAAAACTTGATTTCTTCGTATCTCGATGATGCCGTCTTCCCACATCCATCCAAACCTTCCCACATCCATCCAAACTTCCTAAATCCCACACTTTGAGCACTTAACACCTGCAACATCAAATCATCTAGTGGTTACCAAGTTCAAGCAATTAACCGTAATAAGTATAGAATGTGCATTGTATTAAACCTTTTAAGGGTTGTCCTACGTATCCAGGGGTTATGATACTTACAACAGAGCAGAACTTCGTTATTTAGGGGGTATTATACCCGAGTATAGCTTCTACTATGTGGAAATTTGTAAGAAAGGAAAGAAATTGAGCGACTGAAACTGATATCCCGAACTCCCATTATATAAGGCCTCATCTCGAGTTTCTCGCGGCACGCGTAAAAGTAGGCTAAGGCCTATGCGGCCCGCGTCAAAGATAGTCAACAGCGTAGCTGATCCGGGTTAGCATATAGGGTTGACATGTGTTGGGCCACGTGGCGGCCCAGGGTTTCGCAACCTTTTAACCTCTCGCGGCCCACGTAAGGGTTAAGGGGTGCCGTACGCGGCCCGCCTAAACCCCAAAAATTAATTTTTAATTATTTTTAATAATATTCAAGGTATTCGGGGTCCGTTTTCGCGTATGGGGTATATTTTGGGACATATTGGGATATTTTAAAATATATTAGGGTGTCGGAAAATTTATAAGGGTGTCGGTTTAGAGTTGTTATATAAAGGATAACGATTCTTAACTGTCACCTTTTTGAGTTCCCGATAATCAATACACATGCGAAAGGACCCGTCTTTCTTCTTTACAAACAGAACCGGGGCTCCCCAAGGCGAAGAACTGGGTCAGATAAAACCCCTATCCAACAGTTCTTGAAGTTGACTGGACAGCTCTTGCAACTCTCCAGGTGCAAGACGATAAGGAGCTCGAGCAATTAGAGCTGCTCCTGGTGCAAGATCGATCTGAAATTCCACTTGACGGTGAGGAGGTAAACCAGGCAGTTCCTCAGGAAATACATCAGGGAATTCACAAACAACTGGCTGGTCTTCAATCTTTCTTTCTTCTGATTGAGTATCAGTAACAAGTGCTAGAATAGCAGGATACCCCTTTCGTATACATTTCTGCGCTTGCATAGCTGAGATAATATCAACCATCATCCCGTAACGATGCCCTTGAACCGATAATGACTCTCCACTAGGGAGAGGAGTACGTACGATCTTCTCCTTGCATAGAATCTCAGCTTGATGTTTGGACAACCAATCCATACCAACCACTATATCAAAACTACCCAAAAAGATCTAGTTTACACCCAAAAAGGACATGTGAAGCTTCAATCGTTTTACCATTAGCTAATTCTACTACATGTTTAACTTCTAGAGAACCCTAGTCGCTGACTGAACTCTAGGGACACATAACTCCAATCGGCACCAGAATCAAATAATACAGAAGCAAAGTGGTTGTTCACAGAAAACGTACCAGTCACGACATTGCCGTCGTTCCTAGCATCACCAGCACCGATCGTAAATACCCTTCCTCGAGCACCATTGCCCCCATTGTTGCCATTGTTGTTGTTCCCAGCATTGTTGTTGTTGTTCTGGCGGTTGTTGTTGTCGTTGGCATTCTGATTCAGCTGAGGGCAATCCCGCTTAATATGGCCCTCATCCCCACACCGGAAGCACCCCTTCCTATTGCCTTGGTTCTGATGGGGCTGCTGCCTTTGCTGTTGCAGATGTTGCTGATTCTGCTATTGCTGCTGTTTTGGGTATGGAACTCTACAGTCTTTTGCCTCATGGCCCAACTTGTCGCATCTACGGCAAGCCTGGACACACAGTCCATGATGATGATAACCACACTTGTTGCACTTTGGATTCTTACCAGCGTAGGAGCCTTGACTCTGATTGTTGCCCTGACCTTGGTTAACTGAGGACGACTGACTGAAACTACGGTTATTGCTGTTGTCAGGCCTTTTCTGAGATTGACTCACACTAGTTGCTTTGTCAGCATCGTTCCATTTCCGCTTGTTATCACTAGCTGGTGTGGTAGCTGTAGCAGCATAGGTAGTGGCAGAAACACGTGGTGGCAATGAGCCACGTTCGACCTCTTGGTCAGTAATCTTGTGTGCCAAACAGATGATCTGGGGCAGATTGTTAAGGTTTGTAGCAGTGACATACCCCTTTACAGCTGGTGCTAGGCCCTTAAGATACAACTCAATTCTTCGATGTGGAGGTCGAGACAGGTTAGGGCACAAAATTGCTAGTTCATGAGATCGTTTCGTGTAAGCCTCGATCTCGGATCCTTCCATCTTCAAATCGTAGTACTCGTTCTCGAGCTTCTGAATCTCGTCACGAGGACAGTACTCTTCCCGCATCAGCTCCTTGAAATCATCCCAGGTAGTGGCGTTAGCCATCTCGATGCCCAACATCTGCACCTGGGCATTCCACCAAGTTAAGGCACCATCCTCCAAAGTGCCAGTAGCATACTTCACCCGGTCCCCCACGGGACAGTTACACATAGCGAACACTGATTCAGCCTTCTTAAACCAATGCAGTAACCCTACAGCCCCTTCAGTCCCCCTGAACGTCTGTGGCTTACAATCCAAGAATGTCTTGAATGTGCAGGCACAAGATTTAAGAGCATTTGGCACATTTCGTACCAGCTTGGTAGGCTGCCAAAGCCTCAGCCACACGTGTGTTGATTAAGTTTGTCAACTCAACCTGGGTCATCGCGATGTGACCACGTCCATGACCTCGTCCACTCATGATTCTATATAAGGAGATGGAACAAATTTAAGAGTTGAGATAAGGTAAGAGTCAAGTCTCACGTTGATATCTACAAACTACCAAGTTCACACCAAACAATAGGGCAGAACCCTTCTCACACTCGTTAAGCCTCGCTGGGACTTACACGCACCTCACGTTGTTATTATGTGTGCCCATAATAAAAAGGCAATTTGCATGCTTATCTCAGTGCCTCTTAACTTGCGCTAAAAGTTTCTCCCCACAATCAAATAGTAAAATGAAAGGCATTACAGGATCAATAATTACAAGAGTCGAAGGGTAGTGCCACACTATCTAGCTCCACTAAGACATGCAGCACAGATAATCACATCAAGGTGTCAAATATGTTGTTTCATGCAAGTCGTGTGTGTGTAACTACTAAACAAGTAATGCATAAAGTAAACAGAAGACGAACCTTGCAATCTGGAGTTGAGTGTCATGGTCGATTTTCGAAGGTGTTCGGTTATAGTCTGGTTTTATAAAAACATTTTAAAACCTAGTCCACTATAACCAGTGGCTCTGATACCAAACTGTCACACCCCCAAAATACCACATGCGGATTCTCCGCGGGACGTGTGACGTACCAGGATCCAAGCCACCAATCACATTGAATACGCATAATATTTTAACAAAACATTCCATTCATTTCAAAATATAAATCCAAGTCATAAGTTAAACCAAAGTAAATGTTCAGCGGAAGCATAATGTAAACTGTAATTCAATTGTTTCAAAACATGTGTTCATAATCAACGAAGCAAGTATCCAAGAGTCTCGACCTATGACCACTCCAGCACTCCCAGATAGCAAGTCCTTAATCAAGAATCTAATGACCTGCAAGCATGCAGACAAGTGTGTCAGACGACGCTGGTGAGTTCAAAGTTTGTTTAATACGTTTTAGTTACCAGATATGTGGATAAAACATTTCGATGATTTGATGTTGTAATAACTCGTTTACCGCTGATGGCTTACAGTTTATTTTCCCAAACCCCATTACCTCTATCAAAGCAATGGTCAAGACTGGGATCATTAGTTCACTCCCGACCTCCCCGGTGCGGTGTGAGGTTGCCAAACCTAAATAGCGCTATTAACTAATACCCCGTTGCCTCCCCGGAAACAATCGATAGAAGGGACTTGATTGATAGATTTGCGAGTATTAACAAACATCCCATTAACCCGACGTTCCTCCCCGGAACGTTTGCCAGATGTCCCTCCCCGGGACGCATGCTTGGAAAAAGAGCAGTGAACTCACCTTAGGTTTGCTCGGTATATGATGTTACCCGCTCCCGTAAGTCACACAAACCCTATCGTGATTACCAGTGATATCAGTTTCATAAACAGCTAGGTTACGCATTTTCACAGTTTACATGTACCACAAGAACGTCGTATAATATATAACAAGTGCTCAGTTTCCATGCTAGCTCACATTCCACATGTTCATCTTACAATAGCATTCAACAGTTAAGTTTGATTATTCACATTTAAGCATACAAGTTTCCTAGTTCCAACTAACAGTGTCATCATGCCCAGACGAAATCACGTAATTAAATATTCACATCAAACACCAATCATGCTATAACAACTGTTCTGTTAAGATAGTTCCCAGGTGGCCTCCCGATGAAAGTCAGTGTTTCGTCGTTCAGCTTGCATGGCGAAAGACCCAGACGAAACTCATGTTTCGTCGACAACTACTGCGACGAAAGTCCAAGTTTCGCTATGATGAATATCCTACTGGTTATTCGTCGACATGAACCCTAACCATTTCACTGTCTAAACACACAGGTGTTCTAACCTCTAAAACGGATCAAACCCTATTAACTCAGTCAATTTATCATTCAGAATCATATAGTTTCAATAATAACAGCTAGCAAACAATTGGCATGTTTCATGGATCAAACACATCTCTTACCAACAACGAACAATAGTTCCGTTCACGAAATCGGTTTCATATAATAACTCCGACCAATGATTATTCACTCAAACATTATCAACTAGTCAAGACTCCAACATTCAAATCAGATCATGCAACATTACATATTTCTAACACACACACAATAATGATTAACCCTAATCAACCCAGTTGTCAACGAAACTATAATCATGATAGTCTTAGGTTACGATGATGTTCATGAAACCCTAGTCTCACACAGGATCATATCATCATACATATGGCACACTAATAAGCAGAAAAATGCTAACCGTGATGTTGAAAGGATTAGTTTGATCTAGACACAGAGACTTCAAGCAATAGAAACAGCCGTCGGTTATGGGGGAAAGAGCAATAGTGTTTTAGGGTTTCCATGGGTTCAATATATATACAACGTAAACAGGGCCGGCCACAACTGGGCTTTGAACTGGGCCGCAGGTGACGAAAGACCATCTTTCGTCGAGCCCCATTATGGCGAAATACCAAGTGGCGAAAGACCCCTTGGTGAAAGACCCATGTTTCGTCTAAGAGGTTATTGTTCAGGTTATTTGTCACACTAAGTTTCCATTAAACACTTAACTTAAAGCTTTAAACAATAAATCACCAAACATAAGTTCTTAATCATTCAAAGTTAATAAAATGATACAATGTTAGGCGAACTATAAAACAGGATTGTGAGATCAATGATATGTAAACGGAAAGGCCTTGAAATCTCGGGTTGTCACATCATCCCCAACTTGAAAGAAATTTCGTCCCGAAATTTAACAAGCAGTACAGTGCTAGGTCAGGATGACTTGTGGATTTTCCGTGGGTGCCACATCATCCCCAACTTGAATGGGAATTTCATCCCGAAATTCACTAGTTGTGCCAGACTTGGATTTGCCAGACTTGGACTTGTCATCTGGGAATAAATGTGGGTACTTGAGCTTCATTTGATCCTCGCGTTCCAATGTGAACTCCGGTCCGCGTCTTGAGTTCCAACGAACCCTCACGATCGGAATTGGGCTATGCTTACGGACCTTGACCTCCAGGTCCATAATTTCGATAGGTTCCTCGACAAACTGCAACTTGTCGTCGATTTTCAGCTCTTGAAATGGTACCACCAGTGTTTCATCAGACAAACACTTCTTTAATTGCGATACATGGAACACATCATGGACGTTACCTAACTCAGCAGGTAACTCCAACTTGTAGGCCACTTTACCAATTCGCTCCAAAATTTTAAATGGCCCAACATAATGAGGGTTAAGCTTGCCGCGTTTTCCAAAACGCACCACACCCTTCCAAGGTGAGACTTTCAACATAACACGATCACCAACTGCGAATTCCAAAGGCTTCCTATGCTTGTCACCGTAGCTTTTTTGACGGTCGCGCACTGTTGCCATACGGTTCCTGATCTGTACAATCTTTTCAGAAGTTTCAAGAACAAGTTCTGGGCCTGTGACTTGGCTGTCACCCACCTTAGCCCAATAGAGAGGGGAACGGCATTTTCGGCCGTACAACGCTTCAAACGGAGCTGCCAGGATGCTAGTGTGGTAACTGTTGTTGTAGGAGAACTCGATCAATAGCAAATGTTTCTCCTAGCCCTTACCAAAATCAATCACACATGCTCGCAGCATGTCTTCAAGTGTCTGGATGGTTCGCTCACTTTGACCATCCGTCTGTGGGTGATAAGTAGTGCTCATATCGAGACGCGAGCCGAATGATTTGTGCATCGACTGCCACAAATCCGAAATGAAACGCGGGTCACGATCAGAAATAATAGATGTCGGCACCCCGTGCCTAGAAACCACTTCCTTAAGATAGACAGCAGCTAACTGTGAGAACTTATCTGTTTCCTTGATTGCTAGAAAGTGTGCTGACTTCGTGAGACGATCAACGATCACCCAAATTGTATCGTTCCCGTTTTGAGTTCTAGGTAGCTCAGTGACAAAATCCATTGCGATTTACTCCCATTTCTACATGGGTATTTCTGGTTGTTGAAGCAATCCAGACGGTTTCTGATATTCCACTTTAACTTTCGAGCAGGTCAAACACTTACTCACATAAGTTGCGATGTGAGCTTTCATCTTCGGCCACCAATACATGACTTTGAGGTCCTGATACATCTTATCCGAGCCTGGATGAACAGATTATCGAGACTTGTGCGCTTCGCCCATCACAAGTTCTCTAAGATTTCCAAACAGAGGGATCCATACACACTCCATGAAGTAGAGAATACCATCCGATCTCTCTCCAAGTCATTTCTCCATGCCCCTTAAGTATTCTGCTTCAATGTTTTCCTCTTTTAACACTTCGGTTTGTGCAGAACGGATCTGGTCAGGTAGGTTAGAATGGATAGTGAGCTGCAAGGCGCGAACACGTTTGGGTTTCGATTCCTTTCAACTGAGAGCATCAGCTACAACGTTAGCCTTACTCGGGTGATACTTGATGGCACAATCGTAGTCATTTAAGAGCTCTACCCAGCGACGCTGTCACATATTAAATTCCTTCTGGTCAAAGATATGCTGAAGGCTCATGTGGTCGGTATAAATAGTGCATTTAGTACTGTACAGGTAATGCCTCCAGATTTTGAGGGCAAATACTACGGCTCCCAACTCCAAGTCGTGTGTCGTATAATTCCTCTCATGAACCTTCAACTGTCGAGAGGCGTAAGCTATCACATTGTTGCGTTGCATCAGCAAGCAACCAAGACCCTGTATGGATGCATCACAGTATACTACAAAATCTTCTATACCCTCAGGTAGAGACAAGATCGGTGCACTGTAGAGTTTCAGTTTTAACAACTGGAAAGCCTCTTCTTGTTTCGTTCCCCATGAGTATACAACGCCCTTCTGTGTTAACGAGGTAAGAGGTTGAGCAATCTTCAAGAAGGCTTTAATAAACCTGCGATAGTACCCAGCGAGTCCAAGAAATTGCCGCACCTCTGAAGGAGTCTTCGGTGCCGCCCAATTTTTGATAGCATCAATCTTAGCAGGATCCACGTGTATTCCCATTTCATTCACAATTTGGCCTAGGAAGTGTACCTCTCGAATCCAGAAGTCACACTTAGAGAATTTCGCGTAAAGCAGCTCCTTCCTCAGAAGCTCCAAAATAAGACATAGGTGCCGCTCGTGATCTTCCTTGCTCTTAGAATAGATCAGAATGTCATCGATAAACACGATAACGAAGTCGTCGAGATACGGTTTGCATACACGGTTCATGTGGTCCATGAAAATCGCTGGCGTGTTCGTCAACCTAAACGGGATAACTAGAAACTCATAATGCCCAGACCGCATTCGAAAAGCCGTTTTGGGAACATCCTCCTCTCGGACTCTCATCTGATGATAGCCCGATCTTAAGTCAATCTTCGAGTAAAAACTTGACCCTTGCAACTGGTCAAATAAGCCGTCGATCCGTGGTAAAGTGTCGCAACCCCCGATCCCTAATCCCCGGGAACGGGCGGCCGCGAGCCAGTTTCGGTGGTATCGCGTGTTTGTCTAATTTGGCAGCGGAATTTTCATCAGGACCGTAGTTAGGAAATATTGGATCAGAGTAAAATACCACATTTTCATTATATTAAACACATGGGATAAAACCCAAGTTTGTAGTACATACATTTTCATAGGAATAAATCCTTTTTTATTTAATAAAAACATCTATTTTATTTTTGGTAACTTTATTGCCACTTTTCCAAGCCTTCAGTGCTGTCCAGCTGGCTTTTATTTGGCTTTCACAGTTTGTTACCTGAAACGCGTTTAAAAACATTTTGTCAGTGGGAAATACTGGTGAGTGAATCCCAGTTTAATCAAGTTTTAATAAAAACCATTGTACAGTATTGAGGGCGATCTCGCAATTATATATGTTTCCAAGTCATATCAATTATCACCTGTGGTATTGTCAGACCCGACTTGTGGAAATGTTACTCCTTGACCAGGTGGTAACAAATTTTGTATACAAAACCCCAACATACCGGCAGTAATCGTAGAATTACAAAGACTCAATCACCGCTAAATTGCATTGTAAAATAGTTAAGGTTTTGTAAAAACAGTTTACAAAAAGCGGATCAACTCACATTGCTGTCTTAGATTATCCATTAGGGTTTCCTGAGAGTTATCTATAATTTACATAAAAGCACACGTGTTAGTATAATAACCCATTTTAACATTAGTAATACCCTCCTGAGACGGTATTCCAACGACTACGTCGGGCAGAACCACGACAGCCGTTACGGAACCCTAGATCAATCGGGCAGAGTATCTAATACGTATCCAGGGGTTATGATGCTTACAAAGGAGCAGAACTTCATTATTTAGGGGGTATTATACCCGAGTATAGCTTCTACTATGTGGAAATTCGAAAGAAAGGAAAGAAATTGAGCGACTGAAACTGATATCCCAAGCTCCCATTATATAGGGCCTCATCTCGAGTTTCTCGCGGCCCACGTAAAAGTAGGCTAAGGCCTACGCGGCCCGCGTCAAAGATAGTCAACAGCGTAGCTGATCCGGGTCAGCATATAGGGTCGACATATGTTGGGCCACGTGGCGGCCCAGGGTTTCGCCACCTTTTAACCTCTCGCGGAACGCGTAAGGGTTAAGGGGTGCCTTACGCGGCCCGCCTAAACCCCAAAAATTAATTTTTAATTATTTTTAATAATATTCAAGGTATTCGGGGTCTGTTTTCGCGTATGGGGTGTATTTTGGGACATATTGGGATATTTTAAAATATATTAGGGTGTCGGAAAATTTATAAGGGTGTCGGTTTAGAGTTGTTATATCCTCCCCACCTTGTTTTAGAGCTCGTCCTCGAGATCTACTGGAACAAGTGTGGATATTTCCTTTGCATTTCTGATTCAAGCTTCCATGTGTACTCAGGTCCTCTTTTGGAGTCCCACTTCACTTTGACTAGAACTAATCTCTTATGCTTGAGGTTCTTGACTTTTCTGTCTTCAATTTGTAGAGGCCTTTCTACAAACTTGAGTTGTTTATTTACCTCTATATCCTTAAGAGGCACTACTAGTGATTCATCAGCTAAACACTTTTTGAGATTAGATACATGAAATACATCATGTATCCCTGCCATTTCCTCTGGCAATTGTAGCTGATAGACTACAGATCCTATTCTTCTAATGATCTCAAAAAGTCCAATATACCTGGGACTTAGCTTTCCTCGTTTGATGAATCTTACCACTCCTTTCCAAGGAGAGACTTTTAACAATACTTTATCTCCTACTTGAAATTCCAATGGTTTTCGCCTGTTGTCCGCATAGCTTTTGTAACACCTCGAAAATTTGCGTCTAATAATGTATCAACACGTGTCATGAGCTTCAAACATGTAAAGGATTACTTTAGAGGGACTAAAGTTGACAGACAAGAAAGGTATGTGAATAAAAGGGTTCAAAAATGTCAACAATGGATAAATATACTTTACAATAACCCTACACGATGTTTATACTCTTAAACGAATGGATCATGGATCATACGAAGCTAATTGTGAAAGAAAGTGAAAGATTACAAACTATAGGGGTTAAATGTGTCAACAGGTTTAAAGTATACCTCTGAGTGACCTTTTAGCAGACCCGAAGCTTTGTAATGATTAATTATGCTCACTAGAATAAATGATAAAAATTTCACCAAGTTTCGTTATCGTATGAGAAAGTTATGATAAAATTCGTATACGAGGGGTTAAAAGCGTCAACGTTGAAATTCTAGGGCCTTACAAGTGATCACAAAGTTAATCAAGGACTTAACAATGTTTGGGTAAGTCATGGAGCCCTTAAAAATCAAGCTAGAGGACTGAAAATGCAAGAAAAGAACTTAAAACCACGTTAAAAAGGACCAGGGGCTGAATTGCAATTGTTAAAAACTTGTTTGGCTGGTTCTGAGGGGCCATACCGGTCGCGTAAGGTATGTGGGGATCCTTACGCGGGCCGCCTCAGACTACCAGCGACAGAAAACACCTACAGGTGTCTATCCAGCCTGTTGCACTACCTCAAAACCTTGTTTTCTTATACCAGGGACTCCCCCACTGATTTTACATGCACTAGGGGCACTTAGCTTGATCTGGTTGGAACCATAGACTTGCTTGGCACCATCCTAAACAATTAAATTCACTATATAAGAGGAGCATTGTTGCAACACTTTGTTCATTCATTTACCAAGCTTCACAACTTAACTTTTGGAGGTTCCTGGAGCTCAAGCACACTTCCTTAGGCTTCCTAGTCGTGCTTAGGACCTCTGTAAGTGTCCTTAACTTTCTTTAATTCAGTTTAGCTTAGTTAATTAGCTTAAAGTCAAACCGTCGTAATTAGAGTTTGACTTCGAGATTAAACAATAATTGTCCAGTCAAATCTCGAATTGAAAGTACTTATGAGTTGGTAATTATGTGGGTAATAAACCCTTAAAAGGGTACCCTCTGATTCCCACTCTAACTAGGTCAATTGTCGGGTCAAAGTTTATCTTAAAAAGTCAACAGAAAGCTTATTTTAGTTAATGTAAGAACATGTCTAAACATGTTCAACCCGACAATTTTCAGTTTAGGCTCGGTTCGGAACCGAAAGTCGCATAAATTGACTTTTGCTTTGACTTTCAGTTCTGACCCAATGTAGCATGTTTTAGAAATGCCTTAGAGCTTTATTTGGACCAGGTTTCATATTAGTATAACCCTCTGTGATTATACAACTTGGTTCAATAGTTATCCGATTCATATGTATGTTTCCGTTAAATGCTTAAATGTTGACTGTTATGCCCTTATGACCTTAAAACATGATTTTTGAAAATATAAAAGAATAAAGACCTTAGTTAGTGATTATTAGACTTGTCCCTAAAATTTGACATCAATTTGAGGTCTAGATTAGGAGTTATGCTCATTAGCGTAATTAGAAAGCTTTTTATTAAATAAACGGCGTAATTAGCATAAAGCCTATCTAAACCCAATTTTTAATACCAAAATTTTTACCTACTGATATAAAATAATATTTTGGGATTTTTGAAGATTTTTATTTAATTTTAGGCTGAGCATAACATAGAGTTCTAAGCTTGATTCGGTAATTGCCGGTTTTGCCCTTTTGGCCTATAAAATGAGTTTTACAAATTATTTTGATACCAAACCTTTTTCTACTGATCTAATATGATAAATAAAATATTTTGAGCCTTCTGGAATAATAAAAATATCAGCTTTCTTTTAAAAACCCAGAAATAGCTCAAAATCGCCTTTTTAAGCGTTTTTAACGCATAGTATGTATTAAAACTATTTTAAACATATAAGGTTTGATATCTACTGATATTTTCAATAAATTTTTATATATTAATAGTAAGCAAAAGTTTTAAACTCATATTTTCAGTTTTGACCTTTTAATCCTATGTGAAATTACCAAAATGCCCCTAAGGTGCATAGTTTGGTTTTAAATGATAAATTTCACATATATGTAATACCCTACTGTTATAAAGTATTAACTTAAGTATTTTTACTGATTATATCAGACCTGTAACTCAGATTATTATTTAAACTCTTTTATAACCTTTAAAATGACCAAAATGCCCCTACGGGGCATAATTTGGGTTTAAATCCATTTCGGGCATAATAGAAGATATCTTACTGATGTCACAACATATTTAAGGCATATTAACTTAGGAAACCTGTATATGACTCATATGGTTACCCGTTACGCATTATTCGCGTTCGGTGCGATTTATGTAACTAGTTTGCATAAATTAGCCGAAACGGGTCAAACCTTATCATTTTTGTCTCAAAATCCAGAATGTGTTTAGTTTACCCATATTACACAAGTCTCCAAACTTGTCGGGTCTAAATCACATTCTATTCCGATCTTCGCTTAATCTTGCGTTTGAACCGTATCTTCCTTTAAAACAAACCGGTCTAAGTTTAGGCTTAATTAAAGACCCGTTAGGAATCTAATAGGTTATTAAAAACCTTTGTTCCAGAATAGGAGACCCGGTAAAAGCTACGTGCACTTGCTGTTTGTGATTAATACTTTCAAAGGTAAATACTTTTAACTTATTTTCCCTATACGGGCTTGGGGTACGGTACATAAAGTACCGCTTGGTCGGGCATTGAATTTTTAATTGTATGGAGATTAAATCATTGAAATGTCCCATTTAAATTGTTTTGTTTGCTTAAAGCCTTTGGGGGGTTAATGACCATGTCCCGGATATCCTTGGCATCATTTTACGAAATGGCCACGACCTTAGCACACGGGTGTAGGCGTACACCCGTTAGTGCATTTATAAATAATAAGGTATAACCGCCGGTTTCGGGAATAACCCGCCGCGGGACTATATCATGTGGTGTGTCTATTAATCTTTAACCCGATGTCAATCCGGGCTACTGAACATATAACGAACATGTATTCTTTTACAAGTTTATATATAAATAATTATCCCAAGTTATAAAAATATTTTGTGCCTCGTGCATTCAAATCAATTTTCTAAACCTTTTCAAAATGAGTCAGTTAATTGTATTTACCAGTGTAAACTGACGTATTTTCCCAAAAAGGTTAAGTGCAGGTACTACTCGGAAGAGGCTGGCCTCTCCTTAGCATCAATAAGAGTCTCTAGCAAGCTTGGATGCATTTAAGTCTGATGAACTATGTTTCCTTTTTATCTGATCTGCCTGTGGATCTATTTCAACTACTTTGTGATACTTGGATATTACAATTTATTCAGTTGAAATAAAAATCTATCTTTTGCTTCCGCTGTGCATTTAAAATTATGTTGTTTGACTATGATGATATCAACTACGTCACGATACTCCCCACCGGTAATACGTGGAAATATCGGGGTGTGACAGGTTGGTATCAGAGCCAACACTGAGTGAATTAAACACTAGCCTTTTTGTGTTTAATCTTAGTTACACAGTTGCACATTCCTCAATTCTCGAGTCTAGACAAAGAACTTAGGATTTATCCAAATTTGTTTTATTTTCTAACTTTGTCTTTTATATTTTTCTTGTTGTATCCTTTGTTTGTTTTGACAGGTTAAACAAGATGCCACCAAGAGTAAGAGGGAGAGGCAAGGGGCCACTCGTCGCCCTGAATGATCATGAGGCCGGGCCTTCGCACCGGCGAACACCATCAGATTCACTTAACCGGAGTCCTCAAGACCACTGGAGGACCTATATTGAACCAGCAAGGCGCTCAGTTTTGCTGAGCACCTCCCCTTCTTTTCAACACTCATTTGGGCCTCATTCTGAAAATGAGCCCCATAATTCCCACCAATCTTACATTCCTCTCCAGGGCCACAACTCACCTTTTGATGACCCAACGCCCTTCTTCCAGAGCCGGTTCAACCCGGCAAACTACCTTGGTGAACCAGTGGGTTTTAACCCACTAGGACCTGAAGACCATTTCCCTGGCAACCATGCAATGGACATGGACGAGGACACCGATCCAGCAGAGCCACCGTCCGAAACCCCTAACCACCCCATCAAAATTTCTGATGGGTCACCTTTCGTGGGATCACCTTATAATGGTCCCGACAGCTATGAGGAAAGGTTCCGACAGTTCGACTGGGTGTTTACTCCCAGTTACCACAACTCACCACAGCAACAACAGCAGCAGGATCCCTCCGAGGATTCTCGTTTTGTAGCGGTCACTCCGCCACCACAACCAGTCCAGCAGCAGCCTCCGGAGCCACTGAGGCGAAGAAGATCGAACGCACGGATGTCCGTGCAAGGAGGAGTGCGAATCAGCACCCCTCAACCTTCAAGTGGCAGCCGCTACTCGCCACTCCATGAAGAACCACAGATGGGTGGGTCTTCAAACCTTGTCTCAGGAGTAAACTCTGCGCCTGTCGCGCCACCACCATTGGGCTTTGGCGACCCTATACCTACATACACCGGTGCGGCGGCATATAATCCCTTTGAGCAGCCGATCCACACCAATTACAACTATGCCGAGGCCGACCCTTACTTAGTAGCTGCGAACTACAATGCACTCCATCCGGAAGGACCCTATGGAGGTCCCTGGACAACGGGATACCCGACCTATGGGTACCCACCATATGGGTATCAGCAACCGCCGCCTCCTCAACCTCCGCTTTATCAGCAACCCCCGCAGCCGCCAGTGATGTCACCACCACAACATCAAGAAATTCTTCAAATGATAAATGAGGTGCGGCAGGAAGTGCGGGAAGACCGTAGGCAAAACCGAGGGATGTTCAAGAATCTGGTGAATTTAATCAAGGGAAAAAGCAAGAAGGATCACTAAATCCTTTATTTGTTTATTTGTTTTAGTGTTGTAATCATGTCCCTGCGTGGACATTTGTTTTTGTATTCTGCCCCTGCGTGGGCATGTCTTTCTGTTGACCCTTGCGTGGGTATGTTTGTTAGTTTAGCCCCTGCGTGGGCGTGTTATTTCTGTAGAAGTCCCGTTTAGGGCAAACACGTACTTGTTTAAATTTGATTGGAATGGTTAGTTTAAATTTCATTTTTAAATTATATGCGTAAATATAATATGTGAAATAAATGAAAAATAATATTCATTTTATAAAACCTACCATTTTTAATAAAATAATAAGAATCTTAAAAGGTAAAACCTAGCCACATGTCATTCTAAATATGGCCAAGATGGTAAAACCTATCTAAAAGATTCAAATCCTTGTTAACATCTTTAAACATGTTAACATTCCTGGCAAAATGTGATTCGATAAAATCGCATAAGTCATCCTTATATTAGATTTTTCAAATTTTATTAATTAAATCATCCATTGAGGATATAATGCCTACGGGCTATATTCATTGTCATATAAGACAAAAGACAGCCGTGGTCTTCGACCCCCTGTTAAGAAGAGGTAATAAATTATAATTAAAAACCTCAATACCATGACCCTATAAGATCATGATTAAAAATTTAAAACTGTCCGTAAGACTAGGCCTTTTTGCCAATTATATACTTTAATTATAACTAAGGATTTTTATAATGAAAAATCCTGGATATATGTATATATGCCTAATAAATTAATCAAAATGATTTCTTAAATACCATGATTAATAAATCATTAGAATGATAAAATTATTATAGACCTCTGAATGAATAAAAATCATTATTTTATGTAGCAATCAAGCTACATGGCCGGGTCAGACGAAGCCAACAGTCACCCCAGAGAGAATCATGACACCTCCAGAGTCAACGTAGCAGGAACAGAATTACATGCGTTAATAGATAATGCTGTTACACGAACTTTGGAGAGACAGTTCAATGAATCCAGTGGTACCCATGTAAGAACCCAGTCTGTGCCACACTCTAAACCACCCTCTAGAACTCATACCGCTCACAAAAGTGATTCTCATCACTCAACAAATCAGAGGAGTGTTCCATCTAAGAGAGTTGTGTTAAATCAAGAACCACGTGCTAAAGGTTGCACTTATAAATACTTTGTCTCCTGCAAACCCAGGGATTTCACCGGGGAGAAAGGAGCAGTGGATTGCATGGCATGGTTAGACGAGTTGGTGTTAGTGCATTCATCTGTCAACTTCGTCTTAGATTGAGTCTCAGTTCGTTGCGGATAAGATTCAACATGATGACATCATCCAAGTGACTAGTGCATACATCATCTACAAACAATTCACATGAAGAAGATAATCTGTTTGCATGATAACACTAGAAGACAAAATAGTTAAATATTGAATTGTATAGATTTAGCTCATATGTACAATTAGGTAGGTGATTTCGCTTAGATGGTCCAAGGTTGATTTCGCTTTAATGGTCACATGGGATTTCGCTCTTGTGTCACTGACACATAAGCGAAATCAGGTCATGTATAAATAGTTGATCATGTGATTCATTTAGGGACATTGGAGCGAGACCTGTTCATGTGCTAGGTAACCAAACTCTGTCAAATTCATTTCAGAAAGCATAAATAAAGAAGATATTGAAAGGAACAGCTGTTGTTACGTTACGTATTCTGATTCCGCCTTTATACGTGATGATGAACTGCCTTAACTGATCGTTTAGGGTCACGACACGGTCCAACAAGTGGTATCAGAGCTTCAGGACGAGGAGTTCATACTACATCAGCCGATTCGACACTATTATCTCATTTCTACTCTATTTCTCTTTTATTTTTCCGGATTAAACAAGTTCCTACGAACAAAATGAGTTGAAGTTCTAGCATATTGCGCGAAACTAGATTTTAATCAATCTTTAACAGTATCAGACCTTAAAACAAAGTAAAAATCAATCAATTTTATCAAAATTCAATCAGTTTTCGAACAGGAACTTCAAACTCAGATCTGGAACGAATTTGTGGTCAAAATTGATCATATTACATAGCATTGTGATCGGAATTAAGAGTAGATCATTCCTTGAAAATATCAGATTGAAATTTGGCTTGAAATTTGGTAAAAACGTGATTCCGCTTTTGTGGACATCGAAAGATAATCGTCTGATTTCGCTTTTACGGACATATTAATTTCGCTTTTACGGTCATAATTGATTTCGCTTATATGACATAGGTTCCGCTCTTGTGACACTTCAGTGGTATCGATTTATGTGACACATCTATCAAGGCTGTCAGTTTGTATAAAAGAGATAGTAACGTGTATCAGTTATCGGTGAACATGTGAATACATCGGGTCATGTGAATTTCATTGAATTGTGTGAAACTTTATAGATTGTTGTTGTTTGCATGTGAATTAAAGTTGTCGGTGTAGTATTTCATGTGATAATAAACAGTTGTCAGTCACATTCAACATTGAGGTCCAATCAAAAATGGTTTAATATAAATAGTTATCAGCTCATTTTAAGTGAACGGTCCAATCACATTTGGCGGTCAAACAGGAAATTGAGTTTAATTGTAGTTGTTGTCAGTCTGTGTAAATCTCAGCCCAAGTCTTAACATCAAAAGCCCATGTGAAACAGTGAATTGATCCTACCTACTAGATTCACGGTTGTTGTTCATTATGATGTTTGTGCATTGATTTGATAAAAACATTACATGATATGTCAGATTTGTGTTGAATCATAGTTGATAAGTGGTCTGTCGTGTAGTGTCATTAAATAATTGATAACCAATTCGGGTATGCATCTTCCATTATTTGTCATTGTTTTTAAAGATTTCAAAAAATTTTCTAAGTGTGTAAACTGATTTAGTTTGTTTGTTTGTGCTAGGTATTTGAAGATGTCAAACAACTGTGAAGAGTTCTACAATACTTTCTACAACGCGTTCAATTCCGAATCATCAGATAGAAGATCTGAGATGAAAGAATATTCGAAGGAGATTTCGGAGAATTTGAAGTTTGAGAACATGTACGAAAGCCAACAGAAGCCACCAAAGCTAATGAAAGTTGAAGATTATAATTGGTGGAAAAACAGATTTGAGGGTTGGGTAAAAGCTTTCGCTCCTGAAAGTTGGTTAAAACTGACAAATGGATACACTGAACCAGTAAAAGAGGGAGGAGAGTTAATAGAAGCAAAAGATTTCACAGACATAGATACAAAAAATTTTGTAGCTGAATATAAAATGATCACATTAATCAAACAGTCAGTGAGAGAGGATATTATTTCGTTACTTGAACAAGAGAAAACTTCAAAGAGTTTGTGGGAAGCGTTAGGGAAAAAGTGTGTAGGAAGTAATGAAATTGTCAAAAACAAAAAGAAATTGTTGCGTAAAGAGTTTGATTTTTTTAGTTGTATGAAAAATGAATCTGTTTGTAAAATGATCGAGAGATTCGGATATCTGAAAATGGAGCTGATCAGACATGAAATTTTACCTTCTGAAGAGGAGCTGGTGGATAAACTGTTTGATTCATTGCCAAATGATCAAGAGTGGCAATACTTCGCTTTAATGTTGAAGAACACAATCAAGCCTGAAGATTTGAAAGTGGATTTGCTGATTGAAAGACTTGAAAGTCATGAGTTGGAAATAAAGAGATCTAAATTCAACAACCCAGCTTATCAGCAAAATGTGGAGCTTTACTACAGAGTAAATGCACCACAGGCTGGATCTCCAAAAACAGCATTTTCTGCAGAAAGTTCAAGTTCAGTGAATAATGAAAGTCTTCACAGTGGTTTTCACAGTGGATCTTCTTCAGACACTTCAAACCAATCTGTTTCCAAGAATTTGTTTCAGTGTAATATCGCAGTGGATCTGAAGAATGGGCAGAATTTCAGCGAAGAGTCGGCAAAACAACAGATGGTTTTCTTGGCATCTGTACTTGAATCGTATGAAAGCCTCGTTGCAGGGAAGATTGGCAATACCAATTTGACTAAAGAAGATTATGATCAATTAGACCCCGAGGAGATGGAACTTATGGATATAAGATGGTGCATGGCCAGTGCAGTTCGTCGGGCACAGCGGTTCATGGAGATCACGGGGAGAAAGTCAATTGGTGGACCATCTACCAAACTGGGATTTGATAAATCTAAGGTGACATGTTTCAAATGCAAACAAAGAGGTCATTTTAAGCGCGAGTGCAGAAATGCGTATGCTGATGATGATTCTGCAAATCCGTTCAACGAAGATTATTACAAGAAAGCGATTTACCATCAGAACAAGTCTGAGCCTCCAAGATTGAAACAGCCTGAAGAAAAATCAAGGGCTCTTGCAGTTATATATGATGATGAAGGTTACGACTGGAGTCAGGTTTGCCCTGAAGAAGATGCAGTTGGATATGCATTTGTGGCGAATGCTGATCCTGATAGATATTGGAAAGCAGACTATGCAAGATGGGAAATTGGAAAATTAAACGAACCATTCAAAGAAGCCCAGAGAGCAAAAAGATGGAATGAAGAGTTGGAATGTTACATGGATCCACGGGGTAATCCAGTTGTTGACCCATCAAAAGTGGATTTCGAAGCTGTAATAAATTTGGTCCCAAGGCAGGCTACTTTCAACACACGAAGGTTATCTGATAAAACATATTTGCCTGATTTGGAGAATAAGATTAGAGAAGTTTGTGAAGCAAGTCTACCGAAGGTGGTAGAGATGAAGAAGAGAAAAGAAGAAGAATTGAAGAAGATGATTGAAGAAGTAAAGAATGTTGTGAAGATTGTTGCTGAAGAGGAACAGAAAGCTGAAGAAGAACAGAAGAATGAAGAAGCTCAAAAAGAAGAAAAAGTGGAGAACAAAGAGCAAGATCAGAAAGTTGAAACAGAAGAACTGGTGCTGAATGCTACTGAGGTTAGAAAATCTTCTGATTTACCGAATGTTGAATTGATTGATGAAAATGAAAACAAGTGCAGGAATTGTATAGAAATGTGCAAAGCCTGTACTCAAAAAGATGACATCATAAAAGTTAAAGAAATTGAAGCAACCAAATTTGAAAATGTTTTCAAGATAAAATGTCAAGAAATGATTGAAAAAGAAGAAATTTTGAAAATAAAAGTTGAAAATTTGACACAGAAATGTCAAGGTCTTGAAAAGGATAATGATGTTTATAGACAATTGTGTTCTACAAAATGTGTTGATTGTGTTGAAAAAGAATCTAAATTTCAAGATTTACAAAAACAGTATGATTCTTTAAAGTGGTCAAATCAGAGAGTACAAGAAGCTTATGATACTTTGAAGAGCCAAGTCAAAAGTTTTGATCAAAGATTGTCAGAAACTTTAGTCACTAAAGAAATGTATGAAAGAAAGTTTAAAGAAAAGCAAATTGAATTGAACAAATGTGTTGATGAAATTGCTAGTCTTAAACAAGTCTTGGCTGAAAAAGAAAATGTTGTTACCAAACTTCAAAGTTATCATAACTCTTCGTACATTCTCGAACGCATTTTCAACATCACACCAGATGACAAAGATACTGAAAATTGCAAAAAGGGTATTGGTTCAGAATTTCATCAGGTACCACCACCATTGAGAAACAATTATACTTTTTATGATGAGGAAAAGGTGGCAAAGGGTTTGAACATAGCTGACCAGTTACCTGAAAGTATCGATGTGACTTACTCCAAATCTGATGATGCTAATGATTCAGAGGTGGTAAGTAAGGTTGTTGAAAGCGTTTTGAAAGATGAGTCTACAAAAGGTAAGTCTGAATCACAGGATGAAGATGAAGGAAATCTTTATGATGGTTATTCGAAAAACACAAAATCCGAGAAAAATTTGAATGATGATTCAAAAGGATTGGTTTATACCATGATTGGATCGGACAAATTATTCTTAGATGTTGTATTCCCGATTCAGAATGTGATTTCAGAGAAGGTCGATAAAGTTTTCAAAATGGTTGAGATTGAGAAGTCTGAGATTCCAAAGTTTGCTGGTAAAGGTCATAAATCTTTTTATAACAAACCTGGTTTTAAGAAGAAAAACATGAAGGCTGGTTTGGGTTATAAAAAGAAACGGAATTGGAATCAAAGTGAAAAACAGGATTTGCAACAAAAGATGAATTTTGTTCAAGGGAAAAGCTTGAAAGAAGAGGAAAAACTCAAATTTGGACGACAGTCTAATGATGAGTTTGATGCTATGAAAAAGAAACAACAACAGGCCAAGGATGTTTCAAAGAAAGTGTGTTTTAAATGTGATCAAATTGGACATGTTGCACGAAAGTGTCCAAATCCAAAGCCTGTTGATGTTGAAAAACAGAAATCTGAGGATGTGAAATCAAGGTCAACCAGATTTGATTCGAAACAAACTTGGAGGTACAATACAAACAAGTTTGCTTCAAATCAAAATTGGAAATCAAACCCGAACAGGTTCGATTCAAGACAGACCTGGAATTCTCACACACCCAGATTAAGAACAACACAGAGTTGGAGAATATCTGTTGATATGACAAAACCTCAAGAGTTTTGGAAATCTAAAAATGTTATTCAAAAACAAAAGGTTCAAAAAGAGACAAATTTTTACAAAAGAGGTACTCCGGAAGGTCAAATGTGGAGTGCTAAGAAACAAGTGACGTTGGAAAAAGATGAGAAAGTTGAAGTCAAAGTTGAACAAGTTTTACATGACAAAGAGTTTCCAAAATTGAATGAAAATTATTGTGTTGAAATGCCTAAGGTCCAACAGACCTGGGCTAAATTGTTCAAATGATTGATAAAGTTTGAATGTGCAGGTGCTCAACGAAGCTGAAGATTGTGAGAATGATAGTTGGAGCAACCAGGCACAGGAAGAGGTTGCAGGACCCTGGTTTGGTTGAACAGGGAGTTTAGTTTGATTGTTTTCTGTACATAAATAAACAATATTTTCAAAATCCTAAAAATTGGAAAAATTAAAAACCAAAAATATGTTTTTAGTTTGTTAAAATTTGAAAAACCAAAAATATGTTGTTTTTAATTTTGTTTGAATGTATGTTGATTGAATACGCCGAAACCCTCACGGCTGAACAAACATAATTACTTTCATCAGATTGAAACACGGTTTTCAAACTGTTAAGATCAATGGGTTGTAAATCATGGGGGTACGTTATATTTTCTGCAAATCAGAGCACTTGAAGCAGAAAATGGATGGCGAGACAAAGCTATCAGTATTGGTTGTCAAATTTTCTTTAAATGATTTTGCATTTTAGGGGGAGATATATTGTTGTTAGAAAATACAAAAACATTTGAAAATTTGAAAAAGTCAAAAACATGATAAAATTAAAAAAAATTGAGTTTTTGCGTAAAAAGAGGAAATGATAGTACATCAGTAGACAGTTACAGTATGCTAAAGAAATGGAAAGTTTAAATGTGTTAAACGATCTCACCGTGGATGTGTCGGTAGATTTTTATACATTTAGTAAACTTTTTCGGGATATAAACCTAAATTCATACTTGCTTATTTTGTGGGGAACACTACTTGGATATATAGGTAACCCCTGAAATCTCGTTTGAAAGGTCTCTTAATCTGATATACTAGGTCTTTATACTCAATGATGTCTGGGGTATTATTTCGGGACTTCTGCTGAACGGTAGTTCTGACCTAGTCCTTGGCTAATACTTTCTGCAATGCTTGAAACATAGTATTAAACCCTCAGCATGCTGATGAAACAATAAAATTGATAGTCGCTGCTGTTGTAAGCAAAAAGATCCTCTAAAGGGGACACACCGAAAAGTCAAAGCTGATATCTCTCTGCGTATACGGAAGTATCGACCTGAGATCCCTCGGCCCTCGCATACCTAATTTATATACAGATATCATTGTAGTATACTCACCTGTAAGACTGATTATTGGGATTCTGGATACGGGAGTATATTCAAGAGGTGGGACACATGAATGAGTTTAAGTTCTTAAAACACCTAATTCGTATCCTGAATCAGTTGAAGTTTGTATGAAAATTTAAGTGGATCAGTATATCGACAATCTAAGTGAATTGTTTAATTCTTAAAGTGAAATTAAGCTCAACGGTACTTGTGACTTGTCATAAACTGATATGATCCTCTGACGCATACTCAAAACAAAAATATTATTTGTAAATATGTTTGTACATATTTCTTTACTGCTTTATGTTTTCAGAAAATACAAAAAGATTTTGATTTCTGCTTTATTTTAGACAACTGATGTCTGAGTGCTGAGTTTCAAAATCTAAGTAAGCTGATTGTGTTTCTGAAAATAAAACAAGTTCATTAATTTGAAACTTGAAGTTTTAAAATTAAAAATTCAAAAACAGTTTGTGATATCTCCAAGGTCATTAAGTTGGACTTGGATGATTAACTGTGGGGGAGTTGGATGTTTATATTGTTATAGAGCTAGTTTCCGATACGATTCGATGAAACTGCCATATTCATGAGAAGTGATTTTGAGGAGATTGAATTGTCAGATTACGATATTTGGAAGATTAAAATGTTGTTACTTATAGATGTATGAGTTATTGCAGGAAAAGTCCAGACTACGATCCTGAGAGCAAAGTCTAAGGGGGAGTCTAAAGACAAGTTGAAAGTTAGGAGGAGCTTGTAGCTGGAAAGCTAGGTGTCGATCCCAAAGCACAGAAGCTTGATGAAAGGGGGAGCCTAAAGCTGATAAAGACTGAAGACTGAGAAGACTCGATACTTAAGACTCGTCAACATCTGAGGGGGAGTCTGTTAGTGCATTCATCTGTCAAGTTCGTCTTAGATCGAGTCTCAGTTCGTTGCGGATAAGATTCAACATGATGACATCATCATGATGACATCATCCAAGTGACTAGTGCATACATCATCTACAAACAATTCACATGAAGAAGATAATCTGTTTGCATGATAACACTAGAAGACAAAATAGTTAAATATTGAATTGTATAGATTTAGCTCATATGTACAATTAGGTAGGTGATTTCGCTTAGATGGTCCAAGGTTGATTTCGCTTTAATGGTCACATGGGATTTCGCTCTTGTGTCACTGACACATAAGCGAAATCAGGTCATGTATAAATAGTTGATCATGTGATTCATTTAGGGACATTGGAGCGAGACCTGTTCATGTGCTAGGTAACCAAACTCTGTCAAATTCATTTCAGAAAGCATAAATAAAGAAGATATTGAAAGGAACAGCTGTTGTTATGTTACGTATTCTGATTCCGCCTTTATACGTGATGATGAACTGCCTTAACTGATCGTTTAGGGTCACGACACGGTCCAACAGTTGGACACTGTAGTAGATATCAGTGGTTGCACTGATAAGGATGTGGTAAAGTTTGTATCCCAGTCATTCAAAGGCGAGGCACTGGCGTGGTGGAGGTCTTTGATTCAGGCCACGGGGAATATCCCATTGTACAATCTGTCTTGGAATCAGTTTATTACTCTCATTAAGGAAAACTACTACCCTCAGCATGAGGTTGAAAAGATTGAAGCTGATTTCTTGTCATTGGTTATGAAAAACCTAGACTGTCAAGCCTACCTTACGAGCTTTAACACTATGTCAAGACTGGTTCCGTATCTGGTAACTCCGGAACCTAAGAGGATAGCTCGTTTCATTGGGGGTTTGGCCCCCGAAATCAAGGCCAGTGTGAAGGCCTCCAGACCGGCTACTTTTCGGTCTGCAGCTGATATATCATTGTCCCTTACTTTGGACGCGGTCAGGTAGAGATCGCTGAGAAACACAGACGCCGAGAAGAGGAAGCGTGAGGATGACAACTCACGACGTTCAGACAAGAAGCATAAGAGAAACAATGACCACAAAAAGAGTTCTGGAACGAAAAAGGATGGTCAACAGTTGGGTGATAAGCCCAAGTGTAAAACTTGTAAGAAGCACCATTTTGGGAGGTGCGGGTACGAGTCGAAATCCCAGTCGCAGCCAAGGCCTTGTGGGATTTGTAAATCTTTTGAGCACAAGACATTGGACTGTAAGAAAATCTAGGATGCAACGTGCTATAGCTGCAATGAAAATGGGCATATCAAGTCCAACTGCCCAAAATTGGCAAAGAAGGCTGAGGATGGGAAAAAGACCAATGCTAGAGTCTTCCAGATGAACGCACAAAGGCGATCCAGAATGATAATGTCATAATAGGTACCTTCCTTATTAATGATGTTTATGCAAGGGTGTTATTTGATTCTGGAGCAGATAAGTCGTTTGTTGATGATAAGTTTTGTAAGTTGTTAAACCTACCTGTTAGAACCCTAAGCATAAAATATGAGGTTGAATTAGCCGATGGCACCATAGAAACCGCATCAACCGTGTTAGATGGATGTTTCATATCCATTAGGAACCACTCTTTTCCTTTGTCCTTACTTCCTTTGAAGTTAGCCGGTTTTGACATAGTAATAGGCATGGACTGGTTATCTCATAACCAGGCCCAGATTGTTTGCAACAAGAAGCAAGTAGTGATCAAGACTCCGTCTGGTGAGTCACTTACCATTCAGGGAGATACCCAGTATGGACTGCCTGAGCAAGTGTCTATGCTCAAGGCATCTAGGTGTTTGAAGAAGGGTTGTGTCATCTACATGGCACAAGTGACTATTGACGAGCCAAAGTCTAAGATTGAAGATATCCCCGTCATTTCTGAATATCCCGAAGTATTCCCTGAAGAACTACCTGGTTTGCCACCAGATAGGTAAGTAGAATTCATAATTGACATTATTCCAGGAGCAGCACCTGTTGTAAGGGCACCTTACAGGTTGGCACCAACAGAGATGAAAGAGTTGAGGACTCAGCTAGACGAATTGTTGGCAAAAGGTTTCATTCGTCCTAGCTCATCTCCTTAGGGAGCACCAATCCTGTTTGTGAAGAAGAAGGATGGGTCGATGCGTCTATGAATCGATTATCGTGAGCTCAACATGGTTACTATCAAGAATAGATATCCATTGCCCAGGATCGACAATTTGTTCGATCAATTGCAAGGGGAAAGTTACTTCTCTAAGATCGACTTGAGGTCAGGCTACACAAGACTGCATTTAGGACTCGTTATGGTCACTACGAGTTCTTAGTGATGCCTTTTGGGCTCACTAATGCACCAGCAGCGTTCATGGATCTCATGAACCATGTCTGCAAGCCATACTTGGACAAATTTGTTATCGTCTTCATTGACGACATTTTGATTTATTCAAAGAATCAGGCCGACCATGAGAAGTATCTTCGATGCATTCTGGAACTACTTCAACAGGAGAAGCTCTATGCCAAGTTTTCGAAGTGTGAATTATGGCTTCGTGAAGTCCAATTCCTTGGACATGTTATCAGTGAGCGTGGTATCCAAGTAGATCCCGCTAAAGTTGAAGCTGTTATGAATTGGCAAGAGCCAAAGACGCCTACTGAGATTCGTAGCTTTCTAGGTTTAGCAGGTTACTATAGGCGATTTATTGAAAACTTCTCAAGGATTGCTGCACCCCTAATTTCGTTGACTAGGAAGAATATTAAGTTTGACTGGGGTCCTAAGCAGCAGGAATCCTTTGTCGTCCTTAAGCAAAAGTTGAGCAATGCACCAGTATTGACATTGCATGAGGGGATAGAAGAATTCGTAGTATACTGTGACGCATCCCACACTAGTATGGGATGTGTGCTTATGCAGAAAGGCAAAGTCATTGCCTATGCTTCTCGACAGTTAAAGGTGCACGAGAAGAATTACACCACCCACGACCTGGAATTGGGTGCGGTTGTGTTTGCCTAAAACTGTGGAGGCATTACTTGTATGGTACCAAGTGCGTGATCTATTCTGATCACAAGAGCCTTCAACATCTGTTCAATCAGAAGGATTTGAACAAGAGGCAACGACGATGGATGGAAACTTTAAATGATTATGACTATGAGATAAGATACCATCCTGGCAAAGCAAATGTAGTTACCGATGCCTTAAGTAGAAAGGAAAGGGTGAAACCCATAAGAATCAATGCCAAGAGCATTGAGATAAAGAATAGTTTGAATGAAAGGTTGTTAGCTGCACAGAAGGAAGTTGTATTGGAAGCTAACTATCCTGATGAAAAGCTAGGAGTAACTGAAGAACAGTTATCCTATGGCAAGGACGGAATCCTAAGGTTAAATGGACGAATATGGGTTCCAGTTTATGGAGGACTTCGGGATGTTATTGTCACACCCTGGCTTTGCGGAAGCGTGGTTAATTTGGTGTGACTTCTTAATACCATAGCTTAACCATAACAAAGCTATATGAAATAAAACCATGCAAGATCATCCATAGATTTAAGTTTTAAAACCGAAATAACATAACATTGTCTTAAGGACTACAACACCATAACATAAAACATTGTTTTGAAAGACATAAACATTAACATGAATAAAACGCAGTTTAAGATTTGTGACTCGTCCAGGAAAAAGTCACATTTCCTAAACCGGGATGACCTCGGAACCCATATGCAGCGGGAAAACATAACATACCGCGCCAGATCTTTAATTCCCTGAAATACATGTAAGTTGGAAAAATCAACAATAATGTTGAGCGAGTTCATGTGTAAGTGAGTAAATAAACCTTTGTAAGTATAAAAATCCGGTTATGTAGCAAAGAAGGAAAAAGAGATCACCAATGGTTTGCAAGGCCATTGATATGTGTGAAGTGCAAGTAGGAAGACTCAAACCTAGCAGATTTCGCGTTTGGGTACAAAGTCACCCCGAGGTCCGTTACGCTGGGCCTGGGGTTGGGCTCGCTACACCCAGATAGATCTACCGCTTACGTCCCTTGGTCCTACAATGAGGATTAATGGCCTCCAGTTCCCGCCTACCCACTCACATGATCTAAATAATAACCCTCCTTATGCTAACCATACCATGTAAGAAATATTCGTAATCATAGTAACATGTATTTCACCCCCGTAGTTTAGAAAACTGAAAACAGTTAAGAGAAAAGGGGGACATGAACTCACAGTGGTGCGTCTCTACCAAGTATGCCTCCAAATCAAGCAGTTGTGTGACGACCTACACGTACTAACTCTATTAGACGGACGGCCGTGCCTTAGCTTTAAGGTTTAAGTTTTTGGGAAATAGTTAGGCAACTATTTCGTGTTTACATTCTGTATATACTTGGTAGTCATTTTCCTTCCCAAGGATGGGGGATTTAATACATGTGTGTTTGAAATATATTATTAAGTCATATTTTCTAAAAATGCGTAAGTTACGTTTTAACGATCGAGTGGTAATAATAATTACCGGTGTAACTTATATATTTATCGTAGAGACGTTCGTATTATTTTGGATCCATTAACATTCGATAGTATTATTTTTACCCTAAAAATAATACTAGTATTTTCACAAAATAATCATAAACACATATCAAGTGACTTTATGAAAAATATATACTAAATATATATTTACCAAGTTTTATTTTGTGAAAATCCCACCTCCAATGTTTTGTAAATATAGTCGCGGCGAAACTTATATTTTGAAAACATGCCGAAAAGTATTTCTAACACTTATAGTGAAAATATTTCTAAGTGTTAGGTTTTTGGAAAAATTTTGCCAGAGTTTCCTCTGTAACTGGAGATGGCCACGCTTTTAAGCGTATCATTTTCTTTTATAAATCAGACCAACAATTTTCTCAATCAACAATAAGCATTATTCAAACCATCAAACTAGTCAAAATAGATGTAAATCGCAAAAATACATGAACTTGTGGTTTTTCCAAAATATGTAGTATCTTTCCATTATTTTTAGTGGATCTTTTGTATAAATCAACCCGGTTTCGTAAAAGTCTCGTTTTTAGAGAAAGTAAATTTCCACAACTTCTTGTCAACATTTACAAAAATAGTTCTTTCGTCAAAACTTTGTGTTACACAAGTGTCTACGCACTAGTGTGTTTACAAAAGCACTTTTGGTTATGTAAGATCCGTCTTTAGAAAACATGATTTCTTTGGTACTTGGTTCTTTGAAGATACCGCTTGTAGATACGTAGATCTACTAGTTTTAAACACTATTTTACAAGCAAAATTGCTTTTACACAAGTTCATGGTTCGCGTGTGGTAGAGTTTCATCCTTTAACCCTTGTTACTTCCAAAACAACCTTATGTCATGATCCATGATCATGACCAACCCGGGTTAAATGATGATCCGAGCTACCACAACATAGATCGGGTCTAAATAATCACACAAATCAATTACTACAAGATTTACACAACATATGAGCTTTTAACCATCACTTTTAGTGTTTTTAGTAGACTTTTATGCTTCATCTTGTATGTTTGCGACTTTTAACCGTTACATATCATATTAACCACTTCAAAATAGTTCAAGAAGGTGATTTAAGCAACTTACTACTAGCTAGAGGCTAGGGAAGAATCTAAGCGAAAAATGCGTGGATAAAAGCAATAGAGTGAGGTCCTTCGCCTTCCGATTGCACCAAGGTTCCTTATACGCGATCCTTATCACTTGTATGAACTTGGAATGTGAAGATCAAAATCGAAAATATGATGGGTGTTGAAGGGGGTGTTCGGCCGTAGCCTTTGAGAGAGGGAGAGAGTGTGTGTGAGTTGGGTTGTGAGATGGAAATGTTATGTTGTGCTAATCTTGCAACTTATAGACAATTCTTATGATAATTATCCAATGGATCATATGCTATCTAGATATTAAACATGTTAGATTATAATAATCATCAAAGGACAAGGGTGTCCCCTCTTGGGGACGGTTTGGTTGAGGGGGGGGGGTACTAGTTCGATTTCAACCAAAGGTTAAGTATATAGTTAGGTTAATCTAGTTAAGTTAAGTGGTTAACCCGGTTACTAGTGTGTTGTGCTTTACAGTGGATGTTAGGGTATTCAGGGACCCTAACTGGCTCAGAAAAAGACAAATAATGTTATTGACAATATTTTCATGTTCCGGGTATAGTCCGGTTGTTCGGTTGGATAGAGATCTGTTAAAGTGCTTAACAAAGCTTTAAAGTGTCGTTATTATTATTTTTAGTGACACAACTCATTCCTCCAAAGTGTCAGGAATATTTTCCTCATGTTTTGGCACTTTATTAGGTAGCTAAATGCTGAATTATTATGTAAAGTGCTGAATTTTTGTGCTTAGAGTACGTTTTAGGCACATCCAGTCATTGTAACTTATTCCTAGAGACGCAGTTCTACAACCCTTGTATCCCTACACTTTCTATTAGTGTAGTAAACTATCTCTGGCTCTTACAGGCCTTAGAGGCAGTGCCTGCCTGGTGCTAGTTATGACAGCACGTTTAATAGGTTATCCGTTCATAGTGCTACTGTGCTTTTTGTGCATCATGTTTGTCACTAAGGTTCAGCATGTAAATAATATGTAGTGATGGTAAGTAAAGTATGATGCAGGTATATGCATGTATCAGAAATCAAGTAGCAGTTCATCAGTAATTTCAAACAAGCACAGTAATTAAGCAGTAATTAATTATTAATTAAGTCGTACGGATACCTGGTTTAGTGAGGGTTGTCACATTCTCCCCCCGTTAGAAAAATTTCGTCCCGAAATTTTAAGTTCTGCTTGTAGATGCAGGGTTCTTAGGAAATAGGTAGGGGTATTTCTCTTTCATCAGGTCCTCAATCTCCCAGGTGTATTCAGGACCATGTCTGGCATTCCAACGAACTTTGACGAGCTTGACACTGCTCCGGCGGGTCTTGTTTACTTTCCAATCCGTAACCTCAACCGGTTCTTCAACGAAATGGAGCGTGTCGTCAACATGAATCTCGTCGATGGGAACGACAATGGTATCTTGAGTTGGACTTTTCTTCAGGTTGGATACATGAAATGTATTGTGAACACCATTCAGTTCAGCAGGTAAATCCAACTTGTATGCTACTAGCCCTATTCTTTCCAAAACTCTGAAAGGACCAATGTAGCGCGGATTTAGCTTTCCACGCTTTCCGAAGCGTGCCACACCCTTCCAGGGTGAAACTTTCAATAAAACCATTTCTCCAACTTGAAATTCCACGTGTTTCCGGTTTGGATCTGCATAGGCTTTCTGTTTGTGGCTAGCTGCTTTGATGCGTTTTAGAATCTGCGCAATCTTGTCTGTCTCTTGGACGATTTCGGGACCAGCAAGCTGCCTATCACCTGCGTCAGCCCAGCATAGGGGTGATCGGCACTTGCGTCCGTAAAGAGCTTCGAATGGCGCGGCACCAATACTGGTGTGGTAGCTGTTGTTGTATGAAAATTCGACCAAAGGCAAATGCTTATCCCAGCTACCGCCCAAATCCATAACACACGCTCTCAGCATGTCTTCCAAAGTCTGTATCGTTCGCTCGCTTTGACCGTCAGTTTGCGGATGAAACGCAGTGCTCAAATTTAATTGTGAGCCAAAAGCTTCCTGGAAGGATTGCCATATCCTTGACACAAATCTTCCGTCTCTATCAGAGATGATTGTGAGAGGCACTCCATGACGTGCGACGATCTCTCTCATGTAAATTTCAGCCAATTTGCCAGTGTTATCCTTCTCCCTGATAGGTAAGAAGTGCGCTGACTTCGTTAATCGGTCCACTATTACCCAAATAGTGTCGTGACCTCTTGGCGTTCTTGGCAACTTTGTAATAAAATCCATGGAGATTTGTTCCCATTTCCACTTGGGAATCACAGGTTGTTGCAGAAGTCCTGAAGGCTTCTGGTATTCGGCTTTAACCTTAGCGCATGTTAAACATTTGCTCACATAAACAGCAACATCGCCTTTCATCCTAGGCCACCAATAGTAATCCTTGAGATCTTGGTACATCTTATCCGCTCCTGGATGGATAGAGTACCGCGACTTGTGAGCTTCATCGAAAATATCCTTCCTTAAACCACCAAACAGAGGAACCCAAATCCTTTTCTCAAAACATAACGTTCCTTCCTCGTTTGGCACCAAAAGCTTCTCCATCCCACGGAGATATTCTTCTTCAAGGTTTCCTTCCTTGAGAGCTTCTTTCTGCGCGGCACGAATGCGCAAGGAAAGATCGGTTTGGATAATCATTTCTAAAGCCCTAACCCTTATGGGCTTGATCCTCTCCTTTCGACTTAGGGCATCGGCGACCACATTCGCCTTCCCTGGATGATACTTTATCTCGCAGTCGTAATCGTTCAGCAACTCAACCCATCGTCTTTGCCTCATATTCAGCTCCTTCTGGTTGAATATGTGTTGTAGGCTCTTATGATCTGTAAAGATTGTACATTTCGTACCATATAGGTAGTGTCTCCAGATCTTTAAAGCAAATATCACTGTGCCTAGCTCCAAATCATGTGTGGTATAGTTCTTTTCGTGCACTTTCAATTGACGTGATGCGTAAGCACTAACCTTTTGGCGTTGCATCAACACACAACCCAATCCTTGACGCGAAGCGTCGCAGTATACCACAAAATCATCTGTACCTTCCGGTAGTGCTAAGATTGGCGCATTGCGGAGCTTATCCTTCAATATCTGGAACGCTTCTTCCTGTTTGATTCCCCAATCAAACTTCTTATCTTTCTGCGTGAGGAGCGTCAATGGTTGAGCCATTTTGGAAAAATCCTCAATGAACCTTCGATAGTAGCCAGCCAAACCCAAGAATTGTCGAATCTCGGTTGGCGTCTTAGGCGTTTCCCAATTCTTGATCGCTTCGATCTTTGTGGGATCAACATGGATTCCGTTTCCATTAACCACATGTCCAAGAAATTGGACTTCACGAAGCCAAAACTCGCACTTAGAGAATTTGGCATACAGCTGTTCTTTCTTTAGCAGCTCCAAAATAGCTCTTAGATGCTGTTCGTGCTCAGCCTTTGTTCTTGAATAAATCAAGATATCATCGATGAACACTATCACGAACTTATCCAAGTACGGCTTGCAAACTCTATTCATCAAGTCCATAAAGACTGCAGGTGCGTTTGTCAACCCAAACGGCATAACAAGGAACTCATAGTGTCCATAACGAGTTCTGAAGGCTGTCTTCGGGATACTCTCCTCTTGTATCCTTAACTGATGGTATCCAGATCGAAGGTCGATCTTTGAATAAAAGCTTGAACCTTGCAGTTGGTCAAACAGATCATCAATCCTTGGCAGAGGGTATCTATTCTTGATCGTCAGCTTGTTCAGCTCCCGGTAGTCGATGCACATACGAAAACTACCGTCCTTCTTCTTGACAAACAGGACCGGAGCTCCCCAAGACGAGAAGCTTGGTCGGATAAATCCCTTGTCTAACAACTCTTGAAGTTGTGTCGACAATTCTTGCATCTCAGACGGGGCAAGTCTATAAGGTGCCTTAGCCACAGGCGCGGCGCCTGGAACTAAATCGATGTGAAACTCTACTTGCCTCTGAGGTGGCAGTCCAGGTAAGTCCTCTGGGAAGACTTCTGGATATTCCCTCACGACAGGGATATCTTCTATTCTTGGCTTAGCAGCCTTCTTATCCACAATGTGTGCCAGGAAGGTAACACATCCCCTCTGTAAACACTTTCGCGCTTTCAGGCAGCTGATAATCCTTAACGGCGCATCACGCTTCTCCCCGTGAACCACAATTGTTTCGCCATCTTCGGTTGGGATACGAACGACCTTTTCGTGACAAACTATCTCAGCCTTGTTGCCTGATAACCAATCCATTCCTACCACCACGTCGAAGCTTCCCAACTGGACTGGTAGTAGATCCAAAGCAAACTCACGCTCTCCCAATTCGATCACACAACCTCTGATCACTTCGTTGGCTTCTACTAACTTCCCATTAGCCAATTCGATTGAGTAGGGGATATCTAACTTACTAGCGGTTAAACCAAGCATATTCTTAAATTCTAACGATACGAAACTATAGTCGGCGCCAGTATCAAATAAAACGGATGCATAGCGTTGGTTTACAGGGAACGTACCAGTGACAACATTGGGATCCTGGCGCGCTTCCCTTGCTTCAATCTGGAACACTCTTCCACGGGCTTGGTTCAACTCTGGGCAGTTCCTTTTAAAGTGCCCAATATCTCCACAGTTAAAGCATCCAAGTCTTTGCCCGTTTCCACCTCCATTTCCAGCTTGGTTGTTGTTTTGGTTCGCATTACCAGCTTGATTCGCATTGTTGCCTCGATTCCCGTTTCCTCCATTGTTCCCCTGTGGGCGATTCCCAATACCGCCACGATTATTATTTCTATTCCCAAATCCTCCTTGGCCTCCCCGACCAGCACTAGCCCAACAAGAATCCTTCAAGTGACCAGTCTTTCCACAAGCTTCACATACTTTTGGCCCGCATCGGCCAGAATGGTGACGTTGGCAGGTGTTGCACTTGGGTTGGGTGCCCATATATCCTTTTCCTTTCTTCCCACTACCAGCTGTAACCTGAGCTGGCGCGTTTGGCTCTCCTTTCTTAACAACACCACTAGTGCCTTGTTTAAAGTTTGAGAACTTCCGTTTGTTACCTCCTGATGACTCGACGTGAGTTTCTTTCTTCTTAGGCTCAGCATCACCAAACTTGTCCAGGCGAATAGCCTCCTCTGTGAGAGCCACGCTCAAGTCGATTGCCTCGGTAATTGTCGCAGGCTTGGATGAGGTCACCATGCTTATGATTTGAGGAGCTAATCCCCAAATGAAACGTTCAATCCGCTTGAACTCCGGAGTGACCATGTAGGGTACCACATGCGATAAGTCATGGAACCTTTGAACGTATTCTGCGATCTTTGGACCTTCCATTTTCAAGTGCCAGAACTCAGTTTCCAATCTTTGGATTTCCGCGCGAGAGCAGTACTTCCTGCGCATAAGTTCCTTCAGTTCGGTCCAGGTTAGCGCGTAGGCAGCAGCTTCACCAAGTGTCTGTACTTGCAGATTCCACCAAGAGAGGGCTCCATCCAAGATTAGCCCCGAGATATAGGTGACTTGCTGATCTAGTGCGCATTTGCTCATGCGAAGAACAGATTCAGTCTTCTCGGCCCAACGAACAAAAGCGACAGCACCTCCTGTGCCATCAAAGTTGACCGGTTTGCAGTCTAGAAACTGCTTGTAGGTGCACCCTGCACATACGTTACAACATATGATCGGCATTAGCATCTTTGCTATAGATATCCAATTAGGTCATGGTATGTCTAAATGACTTAGTATTACCATGAGGTGGATTGTTGTTGCCATTGTTGTTTGAGCTGCTTCCGCTGGGTCCTCCCTGCGAGGCGGCGTATTGCGCGATGGCAGCAGCGATGACTTGTTGGAGTTCTGCCTCATTGGTAGGCAACGGCGTTTGACGTCTCGGCGGCATCTTCTAAAAGATGGGTTTATATCGGTCAGGCCATAATAAAGATCCCATGTTATAATACGTATGCTTTATTATGATAGTAATAGTACATAACATCTCATGTTATAATCATATCAATCACACAACATCCCATGTCACAAACATTAATCACACAACATCCCATGTCATAGAATATAAATAACCAAATCAATCATCAAATATGATGAGAATACTGCGATTGCCATATATTGAGACCACATAGTAAGCGTACAAGTACATCACAGTGTCATACAATCATCAGTCGACTAAGGGCTACATCACCCTAGTCCAAAAACTATATCAAATCAGTGTCAATACATCCCATATACATCAACAAAAGTCAGAATCAAAATGTAGTCTCCAAAAATGTTGTGCAGTCAAAAGCATTCGCCGTCTTCTCACCAACGTCTACCCATACGGTACTGAAGAGCTCTACACGGATGGCGGTGGAGGAGGGGGAAAGTGAGTGTAAAACAAGCGACGCAAATGGAGCCAGTCCTCCTCCATGGCTCTCTGGGTACGCAAGAATGAAGCAACCTGCTGCTCTAGGGCAAAAAGGCGTGCAGCATAGTCTGGTGGTAAAGGTCGATAGGGCTGCAAAGGAGAGTGGGTCTGACCCTGGCACTGACACGGCGGCGGCTGGGCTCTCTCAAGCTCCTGAATGCGCTGCGTGTGTGCCTCGTGCTGGGCGATAAAAGACATCAAAACATCCTCAATGGAATATCCCATATGGAAACGATGGTAAGGGTCGGTCGGTGTCATAACAGAAGGTGATGACCAGAGAAACGGCTCACTGGTGGGATCAAAAGGTGCCACATGAAATGGAGAAACAGGGGGAAAAGTAGCAGACGGTGGCATAGCAGGGATAGATACCGGTACATGTCCAAAAGGGTGAGCCGAAGAACCCTCTCTAGGTCGCGCTGGAGGTGTAAACCGAGGAAACGAAAAAGATAAATCAACGTGACGTGCATCAGTGGTATGAGGAGGAACGTGTGGAACCTCATCATCCGCAGGAATCCACCCACACTGGGCGTGCTCATCTCGTGGGTCAATCTGTGCCTCAAAAAGGGCTCGATCAAACTGTACAGGCATAGGGTCAAGGTGAGGTGCAACAAGAGGGTCAACTGGTGCATCAGCAATAAGTGGGGGATCAACATGATCAGCAGCAATAACATGGTCACCCTCTAGTAGTGGTGCATCAGCAGGGTGATCACCAATGGGTGGGTCAGCAATGATAGGCTCAATAGGCATGCCAGCATGAGCAGGGTCATGCTCAAGCACTGGGTCAGGAGCAGGGTCTAGTGGCTGCTCGGGATCAACGAAGGCCATCTCAAAATCAAACTCAGGGTCGATGGGATCAACTGGGTCTACTGGGTCGACTGGATCCTCCATAGGCTGATCCATGGGTATAAACTCTAAATCCTGATCTGGGTCGAATCCTGGGGGAAAGACAGGATCGGAATCCTCCACATCATCGTGGTCGAAAGTAAAACTAGGAATAGGGGCAACAGAGGATGCCTTGTCGGGATCTGATCCAGGAGAAAAGTGCTGCGCACTCTGAGTGTGTGAAGGTGCGGAGGCCACAAACTCGAAAGAGTCTGGGACCGGAGAGTGAGCGGGTGACTCCTCGGCGGGAGCATCTGCGATCAACAAAAGATCTCTAGCAGGAAGAAGGGCCTCGCCCGGAACCTCATCCTCTAAGGGCTCGTCATCATACAAATCGACGTCGTCATCATCGTCGGTGTCGAGAAGCAAATCGTAAGCAGGATATGAAGCAAGTGGTATGGGAGCAGGGATCACTACAAGTGGTAGGTCCCCGGCCAAAGGGCCATCAGCGAGCTCATCAGCACCATCAGGTAAAGCAAAGGGCTGAAAGTCATCCTCGTCTGTGCTAGTAACGTCGGATATGTGAACCTCGCGCTCCGAAGACTCTAGGTCATCTGATACTATAGGTCTAGGGCCTGTGGTGTCTGAATCACCTGTGCCAGAGGTGTCCATGGTGTCTGTAACATAAACACAAACATGCACAAACAGTCAATCATACAATCAAATAATCACATAAGTCACCAAGTAAGCATTCAAATAATTCTCCTAGTCCCACTAGCCTCCCAGCCTCTCAGACTGCTCTTCCTAGTCCCACTAGCCAATTCTCCTAGTCCCACTAGCCAATTCTCCTAGTCCCACTAGCCAATTCTCCTAGTCCCACTAGCCAACTACCTCGATCTCCCAGACCGAGCCTCGGCCTCCAAGACCGAGCCTCAGCCTCCAAGACTGAGCCTATAAATAATAAATAAAATGTGCTCAACATTTGTGAAAAGTTTTGGATCTGGACTTAAGTGGTATGCAGTAAAAATGTTTTCGTGAGAGCCCTAGTGATCATAGTCTAGACTCGAGAAGGAATCCTAGTTCGCTATGATCAGAGCTCTGATACCAAGCTGTCACACCCTGGCTTTGCGGAAGCGTGGTTAATTTGGTGTGACTTCTTAATACCATAGCTTAACCATAACAAAGCTATATGAAATAAAACCATGCAAGATCATCCATAGATTTAAGTTTTAAAACCGAAATAACATAACATTGTCTTAAGGACTACAACACCATAACATAAAACATTGTTTTGAAAGACATAAACATTAACATGAATAAAACGCAGTTTAAGATTTGTGACTCGTCCAGGAAAAAGTCACATTTCCTAAACCGGGATGACCTCGGAACCCATATGCAGCGGGAAAACATAACATACCGCGCCAGATCTTTAATTCCCTGAAATACATGTAAGTTGGAAAAATCAACAATAATGTTGAGCGAGTTCATGTGTAAGTGAGAAAATAAACCTTTGTAAGTATAAAAATCCTGGTATGTAGCAAATAAGGAAAAAGAGATCACCAATGGTTTGCAAGGCCATTGATATGTGTGAAGTGCAAGTAGGAAGACTCAAACCTAGCAGATTTCGCGTTTGGGTACAAAGTCACCCCGAGGTCCGTTACGCTGGGCCTGGGGTTGGCCTCGCTACACCCAGATAGATCTACCGCTTACGTCCCTTGGTCCTACAATGAGGATTAATGGCCTCCAGTTCCCGCCTACCCACTCACATGATCTAAATAATAACCCTCCTTACGCTAACCATACCATGTAAGAAATATTCGTAATCATAGTAACATGTATTTCACCCCCGTAGTTTAGAAAACTGAAAACAGTTAAGAGAAAAGGGGGACATGAACTCACAGTGGTGCGTCTCTACCAAGTATGCCTCCAAATCAAGCAGCTGTGTGACGACCTACACGTACTAACTCTATTAGACGGACGGCCGTGCCTTAGCTTTAAGGTTTAAGTTTTTGGAAAATAGTTAGGCAACTATTTCGTGTTTACATTCTGTATATACTTGGTAGTCATTTTCCTTCCCAAGGATGGGGGATTTAATACATGTGTGTTTGAAATATATTATTAAGTCATATTTTCTCAAAATGCGTAAGTTACGTTTTAACGATCGAGTGGTAATAATAATTACCGGTGTAACTTATATATTTATCGTAGAGACGTTCGTATTATTTTGGATCCATTAACATTCGATAGTATTATTTTTACCCTAAAAATAATACTAGTATTTTCACAAAATAATCATAAACACATATCAAGTGACTTTATGAAAAATATATACTAAATATATATTTACCAAGTTTTATTTTGTGAAAATCCCACCTCCAATGTTTTGTAAATATAGTCGCGGCGAAACTTATATTTTGAAAACATGCCGAAAAGTATTTCTAACACTTATAGTGAAAATATTTCTAAGTGTTAGGTTTTTAGAAAAATTTCGCCAGAGTTTCCTCTGTAACTGGAGGTGGCCACGCTTTTAAGCGTATCATTTTCTTTTATAAATCAGACCAACAATTTTCTCAATCAACAATAAGCATTATTCAAACCATCAAACTAGTCAAAATAGATGTAAATCGCAAAAATACATGAACTTGTGGTTTTTCCAAAATATGTAGTATCTTTCCATTATTTTTAGTGGATCTTTTGTATAAATCAACCCGGTTTCGTAAAAGTCTCGTTTTTAGAGAAAGTAAATTTCCACAACTTCTTGTCAACATTTACAAAAATAGTTCTTTCGTCAAAACTTTGTGTTACACAAGTGTCTACGCACTTGTGTGTTTACAAAAGCACTTTTGGTTATGTAAGATCCGTCTTTAGAAAACATGATTTCTTTGGTACTTGGTTCTTTGAAGATACCGCTTGTAGATACGTAGATCTACTAGTTTTAAACACTATTTTACAAGCAAAATTGCTTTTACACAAGTTCATGGTTCGCGTGTGGTAGAGTTTCATCCTTTAACCCTTGTTACTTCCAAAACAACCTTATGTCATGATCCATGATCATGACCAACCCGGGTTAAATGATGATCCGAGCTACCACAACATAGATCGGGTCTAAATAATCACACAAATCAATTACTACAAGATTTACACAACATATGAGCTTTTAACCATCACTTTTAGTGTTTTTAGTAGACTTTTATGCTTCATCTTGTATGTTTGCGACTTTTAACCGTTACATATCATATTAACCACTTCAAAATAGTTCGAGAAGGTGATTTAAGCAACTTACTACTAGCTCGAGGCTAGGGAAGAATCTAAGCGAAAAATGCGTGGATAAAAGCAATAGAGTGAGGTCCTTCGCCTTCCGATTGCACCAAGGTTCCTTATACGCGATCCTTATCACTTGTATGAACTTGGAATGTGAAGATCAAAATCGAAAATATGATGGGTGTTGAAGGGGGTGTTCGGCCGTAGCCTTTGAGAGAGGGAGAGAGTGTGTGTGAGTTGGGTTGTGGGATGGAAATGTTATGTTGTGCTAATCTTGCAACTTATAGACAATTCTTATGATAATTATCCAATGGATCATATGCTATCTAGATATTAAACATGTTAGATTATAATAATCATCAAAGGACAAGGGTGTCCCCTCTTGGGGACGGTTTGGTTGAGGGGGGGGGGGTACTAGTTCGATTTCAACCAAAGGTTAAGTATATAGTTAGGTTAATCTAGTTAAGTTAAGTGGTTAACCCGGTTACTAGTGTGTTGTGCTTTACAGTGGATGTTAGGGTATTCAGGGACCCTAACTGGCTCAGAAAAAGACAAATAATGTTATTGACAATATTTTCATGTTCCGGGTATAGTCCGGTTGTTCGGTTGGATAGAGATCTGTTAAAGTGCTTAACAAAGCTTTAAAGTGTCGTTATTATTATTTTTAGTGACACAACTCATTCCTTCAAAGTGTCAGGAATATTTTCCTCATGTTTTGGCACTTTATTAGGTAGCTAAATGCTGAATTATTATGTAAAGTGCTGAATTTTTGTGCTTAGAGTACGTTTTAGGCACATCCAGTCATTGTAACTTATTCCTAGAGACGCAGTTCTACAACCCTTGTATCCCTACACTTTCTATTAGTGTAGTAAACTATCTCTGGCTCTTACAGGCCTTAGAGGCAGTGCCTGCCTGGTGCTAGTTATGACAGCACGTTTAATAGGTTATCCGTTCATAGTGCTACTGTGCTTTTTGTGCATCATGTTTGTCACTAAGGTTCAGCATGTAAATAATATGTAGTGATGGTAAGTAAAGTATGATACAGGTATATGCATGTATCAGAAATCAAGTAGCAGTTCATCAGTAATTTCAAACAAGCACAGTAATTAAGCAGTAATTAATTATTAATTAAGTCGTACGGAAACCTGGTTTAGTGAGGGTTGTCACAGTTATCCTCCAGAAAGCCCATAGTTCTAAATATTCCGTTCATCCTGGAGCTGATAAGATGTACCAGGATCTAAAGGCAAACTATTGGTGGATAGGCTTGAAGAAGTCTATAGCTGCCTAAGTAGCTAAATGTTTGACGTGTGCGCAAGTCAAAGCTGAACATCAGAAGCCGTCAGGTTTGCTACAACAGCCTGAACATCCCACCTGGAAGTGGGAAATGGTGACGATGGATTTTATCACCAAGTTACCAAAGACAAAGAAGGGAAATGATACTATATGGGTGGTAGTAGATAGACTGACTAAGTCAGCACATTTCCTACCCATTAAGGAGACATATAGCTCCGACATGTTAGCCCAATTATACGTAGAAAAGATTGTATCTCTGCATGGCGTACCAGTTTCTATTATCTCTGACAGAGATACTAGATACACATCACATTTTTGGAAAAGTTTCCAACAATCTTTGGGCACGCGCTTAAACTTTGGTACGGCTTACCATCCTCAGACGGACGGGCAGAGTGAGCGTACCATCCAAACTTTGGAAGACATGCTTCGTGCATGTGTGATTGACTTAGGTGGTAGTTGGGATAACCACCTACCATTGATTGAGTTCTCCTATAACAATAGCTACCATACAAGCATTCAGGCTGCACCATTTGAAGCTTTATATGGAAGGAAGTGCAGAACGCCCGTTTGTTGGGCAGAAGTTGGAGATGTCCAACTAACAGGACCTGATATAGTCCTGGAGATGACAGACAAGATTGTTAAGATACGAGATCGTCTCAAAGCTGCCAGAGATAGGCAGAAAAGCTACGCAGAGTTAAGGCGTAAACCTCTAAAGTTCGAGGTTGGTGACAAAGTGTTGCTTAAAGTATCACCCTGGAAAGGGATGATGCGTTTTGGTAAGAAAGGAAAATTAAACCCAAGGTATATAGGACCATTCGAGATCATCGAATGTGTTAGATCAGTGGCATATAAGTTGAATTTGCCTGAAGAGCTCAGGGGTATTCATAATGTATTCCACATCTGCAATCTGAAGAAATGTCTAGCTGATGAGTCACTAGTCATGTCACATAAGGATGTGCACGTAGATGAGAGCTTAAAGTTTGTTGAAAAACCTTTGTCGATCGAGGATCGACAGGTTAAGAAGCTTCGAAGGAAGCATGTACCAATTGTCAAGGTTAAATGGGATGCCCGCAGAGGTCCCGAATACACGTGGGAGGTAAAATCCACAATGAAAGAAAAGTACCCTCATTTGTTTCAGTAAATTTCATGGTCGAGATTTCTTTTATGGGGGTGAGGATGTAACACCTCGAAAATTTACGTCCAATAATGTATCAACACGTGTCATGAGCTTCAAACATGTAAAGGATTACTTTAGAGGGACTAAAGTTGACAGACAAGAAAGGTAAGTAAATAAAAGGGTTCAAAAATGTCAACAATGGATAAATATACTTTACAATAACCCTACACGATGTTTATACTCTTAAACGAATGGATCATGGATCATACGAAGCTGTGAAAGAAAGTGAAAGATTACAAACTACAGGGGTTAAATGTGTCAACATGTTTAAAGTATACCTCTGAGTGACCTTTTAGCAAACCCGAAGCTTTGTAATGATTAATTATGCTCACTAGAATAAATGATAAAAATTTCACCAAGTTTCGTTATCGTATGAGAAAGTTATAATAAAATTCGTATACGAGGGGTTAAAAGCGTCAACGTTGAAATTCTAGGGCCTTACAAGTGATCACAAAGTTAACCAAGGACTTAACAATGTTTCGGTAAGTCATGGAGCCCTTAAAAATCAAGCTAGAGGACTGAAAATGCAAGAAAAGAACTTAAAACCACGTTAAAAAGGACCAGGGGCTGAATTGCAATTGTTAAAAACTTGTTTGGCTGGTTCTGAGGGGCCATACCGGCCGCGTAAGGTATGTGGGGATCCTTACGCGGGCTGCCTCAGACAACCAGCGACAGAAAACACCTGCAGGTGTCTGTCCAGCCTGTTGCACCGCCTCAAAACCTTGTTTTCTTATACCAGGGACGCCCCCACTGATTTTACATGCACTAGGGGCACTTGGCTTGATCTGGTTGCAACCATAGACTTGCTTGGCACCATCCTAAACAATTAAATTCACTATATAAGAGGAGCATTGTTGCAACACCTTGTTCATTCATTTACCAAGCTTCACAACTTCACTTCTGGAGGTTCCTGGAGCTCAAGCACACTTCCTTAGGCTTCCTAGTCGTGCTTAGGACCTTCGTAAGTGTCCTTAACTTTCTTTAATTCAGTTTAGCTTAGTTAATTAGCTTAAAGTCAAACCATCGTAATTAGAGTTTGACTTCGAGATTAAACAATAATTGTCCAGTCAAATATCGAATTGAAAGTACCTATGAGTTGGTAATTATGTGGGTAATAAACCCTTAAAAGGGTACCCTCTGATTCCCACTCTAACTAGGTCAATTGTCAGGTCAAAGTTTATCTTAAAAAGTCAACAGAAAGCTTATTTTCAAATTAATGCATAATTAGCAATGTAGAACCCATGCAACATGTTTTATCATTAATATAACTTGGTAATTAATGTAAGAACATGTCTAAACATGTTCAACCCGATAATTTTCAGTTTAGGCTCGGTTCGGAACCGAAAGTCGCATAAATTGACTTTTGCTTTGACTTTCAGTTCTGACCCAATGTAGCATGTTTTAGAAATTCCTTAGAGCTTTATTTAGACCAGGTTTCATATTAGTATAACCCTCTGTGATTATACGACTTGGTTCAATAGTTATCCGATTCATATGCATGTTTCCGTTAAATGCTTAAATGTTGACTGTTATGCCCTTATGACCTTAAAACATGATTTTTGAAAATATAAAAGAATAAAGACCTTAGTTACTGATTATTAGACTTGTCCCTAAAATTTGACATCAATTTGAGGTCTAGATTAGGAGTTATGCTCATTAGCGTAATTAGAAAGCTTTTTATTAAATAAACGGCGTAATTAGCAGAAAGCCTATCTAAACCCAATTTTTAATACCAAACTTTTTACCTACTGATATAAAATAATATTTTGGGATTTTTGAAGATTTTTATTTAATTTTAGGTTGAGCATAACATAGAGTTCTAAGCTTGATTCGGTAATTGCCGGTTTTGCCCTTTTGTCCTATAAAATGAGTTTTACAAATTATTTTGATACCAAACCTTTTTCTACTGATCTAATATGATAAATAAAATATTTTGAGCCTTCTGGAATAACAAAAATATCAGCTTTCTTTTAAAAACCCGGAAATAGCTCAAAATCGCCTTTTTAAGCGTTTTTAACGCATAGTATGTATTAAAACTATTTTAAACTTATAAGGTTTGATATCTACTTATATTTTCAGTAAATTTTTATATATTAACAGTAAGCAAAAGTTTTAAACTCAGATTTTCAGTTTTGACCTTTTAAACCTATGTGAAATTACCAAAATGCCCCTAAGGTGCATAGTTTGGTTTTAAATGATAAATTTCACATATATGTAATACTCTACTGTTAAAAATTATTAACTTAAGTATTTTTACTGATTATATTAGACTTGTAACTCAGATTATTATTTAAACTCTTTTATAATCTTTAAAATGACCAAAATGCCCCTACGGGGCATAATTTGGGTTTAAATCCATTTCGGGCATAATAGAAGATATCTTACTGATGTCACAACATATTTAAGGCATATTAACTTAGGAAACCTGTATATGACTCATATGGTTACCCGTTACGCATTATTCGCGTTCGGTGCGATTTATGTAACTAGTTTGCATAAATTAGCCGAAACGGGTCAAACCTCATCATTTTTGTCTCAAAATCCAGAATGTGTTTAGTTTACCCATATTACACAAGTCTCCAAACTTGTTGGGTCTAAATCACATTCTATTCCGGTCTTCGCTTAATCTTGCGTTTGAACCGTATCTTCCTTTAAAACTAACCGGTCTAAGTTTAGGCTTAATTAAAGACCCGTTAGGAATCTAATAGGTTATTAAAAACCTTTGTTCCAGAATAGGAGACCCGGTAAAAGCTACGTGCACTTGCTGTTTGTGATTAAGACTTGCAAAGGTAAATACTTTTAACTTATTTTCCATATACGGGCTTGGGGTACGGTACATAAAGTACCGCTTGGTCGGGCATTGAATTTTTAATTGTATGGAGATTAAATCATTGAAATGTCCCGTTTAAATTGTTTTGTTTGCTTAAAGCCTTTGGGGGGTTAATGACCATGTCCCGGATATCCTTGGCATCATTTTACGAAATGGCCACGACCTTAGCACACGGGTGTAGGCGTACACCCGTTAGTGCATTTATAAATAATAAGGTATAACCGTCGGTTTCGGGAATAACCCGTTGCGGGACTATATCATGTGGTGTGTCTATTAATCTTTAACCCGGTGTCAATCCAGGGCTACTGAACGTATAACAAACATGTAATTCTTTTACAAGTTTATATATAAATAATTATTCCAAGTTATAAAAATATTTTGTGCCTCGTGCATTCAAATCAATTTTCTAAACCTTTTCAAAATGAGTCAGTTAATTGTATTTACCAGTGTAAACTGACGTATTTTCCCAAAAAGGTTAAGTGCAGGTACTACTCGAAATAGGCTGGCCTCTCCTTAGCATCAATAAGAGTCTCACAAGCTTGGATGCATTTAAGTCTGATGAACTATGTTTCCTTTTTATCTGATCCGCCTGTGGATCTGTTTCAACTACTTTATGATACTTGGATATTACAATTTATTCGGTTGAAATAAAAATCTATCTTTTACTTCCGCTGTGCATTTAAAATTGTGTTGTTTGACTATGATGATATCAACTACGTCACGATACTCCCCACCGAGCCCTCCGGTAATACGTGGAAATATCGGGGTGTGACAGCTTTTCTGTCTATCACGTGCTGTTTTCAGTCGTTCCTTGACTTGAATGATTTTGTCAGTCGTCTCTTGCACTATCTCAGGTCCAGATAGTTGCTTTTCCCCAATTTCTGCCCAACAGACTGGGTTCGGCTCTTCCGTCCATAAAGTGCTTCGAATGGTGCAGCATTTATACTTGCGTGATAACTATTATTATAAGAAAATTCTATTAAAGGTAAGTGATCGTCCCAATTACCTCCGAAATCAATTACACAAGCTCTAAGCGTGTCTTCCATTGTCTGAATCGTCCTTTCACTTTGTCCGTCTATTTGAGGATGATATGTTGTGCTTAGATTTAACTTGGTTCCCATTGCTTTTTGGAAACTTGACCGAAAATGAGAGGTAAAACGGCTATCTCTATCAGAAACAATTGATAAAGGTATTCCATGTAATGAAACAATTTCATTTACATATAATTTAGCTAATTGTTCCATACTAAAAGTTTCCTTCATTGGTAGGAAATGAGCTGACTTGGTTAGCCTATCTACAATCACCCAGATTGTATCATTACCTTTTCTTGTTTTAGGTAATTTGGTAACAAAATCCATTGTTATCAATTCCCATTTCCACACTGGCATTTCTAACTGTTGTAAAAAACCTGAGGGTTTCTGATGTTCAGCTTTAACTTGTGAGCAAGTTAAACATTTAGAAACATAGGTTGCTATGTCCTTTTTCATTCCTATCCACCAGAAATTCTTCCTTAGATCCTTGTACATCTTATCATTTCCTGGATGCATTGTATATTTAGACTTATGGGCTTCTTCTAATATACGATGGCGTAGGTTTCCTAATTTAGGTATCCATATTCTCTTTTCATGGAATCTCCAAATTCCATCTGTTCCTTGTTTTAATTCTTTAATCGTACCTTTTAATTTTTCAGTATCATCCTTGATTACTGATTCTTGTGCTTTTCTAATTTGATCATTTAAATCTACTTGTAGATTTAATTTAAGAGAACGTACCCTTTTTGGCTTTTCATGATACTTTCGGCTTAAAGCATCAGCCACTACATTTGCCTTTCCTTCATGATATTGGATATCACAATCATAATCACTAAGCATCTCCATCCAGCGTCTTTGTCTCATATTCAACTTTTTTTTCTCGAAAACATACCTTAAACTTTTATGATCAGTGAATATGGTAAACTTACTACCATAAAGGTAATATCTCTAAATCTTAAGGGCAAAAATTATGGCTCCTAATTCTAGATCATGGGTTGAATAATTTTCTTCATGATTTTTAAGTTGTCTAGAGGCGTAAGCTATAACCTTTTGGCGTTGCATTAATACACATCCATAACCTAGTTTGGAAGCGTCACAATAGACTACAAAGTCTTCAGTTGCTTCTGGTAATGCTAGTATGGGTGTATTAGTTAGTCTTTGCTTAAGAATTCTAAAAGCTTTTTCCTGTTTTGGTCCCCATTCAAACTTAATGGATTTACAGGTTAACTTAGTTAAAGGAATGGCAATTCTAGAAAAATCTCGAATAAATCTTTTATAATAACCGGCCAATCCTAAGAAACTTCTAACCTCGGTTGGTGACTCGGGGGTCTTCCACTTGGTAATTGCCTCGATTTTTGTGGGATCCACATGAATTTCTTCATGGTTGACTAAATGCCCAAGAAACTGTACCTGCTCTAACCAAAACTCGCACTTTGAAAACTTAGCATAAAGCTTTTCTCTTCTTAATAGACTTAAAAGTGCGTGCAAATGCTTTGCATGATCTTCCTTATTTTTAGAGTAAATGAGAATATCATCTATAAAGACAATTATGAATTTATCCAAATATGATTTACATATCCGGTTCATCATGTCCATAAATGCAGCTGGGGCATTGGTTAAACCAAATGGCATGACGATAAATTCATAATGGCCATACCTCGTTCTGAACGCGGTCTTAGGAATATCCTCTTTCTGTACCTTTAATTGATGATATCCTGATCTTAAATCGATTTTAGAGAAAAATCGAGCTCCTTGCAATTGATCGAACAGATCATCGATTCTTGGTAATTGGTACCGATTCTTAATTGTGACCTTGTTCAATTCACGATAGTCAATGCACATACGCATTGTTCCGTCCTTCTTTTTAACGAATAAAATTGGTGCTCCCCATGGGGATGAACTTGGCTGTATGAATCCTTTTTCCAGCAATTCATCTAATTGTTTCTTCAGTTCCTGCATTTCTGCGGGTGCCAAACGGTAAGGTGATTTGGCAATTGGTGCTGTTCCTGGTAATAGATGGATTCTGAATTCAGCTTCTCTGTCTGGCGGTAGTCCTGGTAATTCTTCTTGAAATACATCTGAAAACTGAGACACTATCGGAATGTCTCTTAATTCTTTTCCTTTAGTGTTAGTGATTATAGAAATCAAATACACTATAGATCCTTTTCTTATATAACTTGCAGTTTTCATCACAGAGATGAATTTAGTGGATCTAGAGGGCTTATCTCCTTTAATAGTGATCTTTTCACCTTTTGGTGAATCTACTTGGATTGACTTTTGATCACATAGAATACTGGCTTTATTGGCTATTAACCAAACCATTCCTAAAAAGACATCAAATCCTGCCAGATTCATGGGATACAGGTTTACCATAAATTTTTGGTTTAAAAACTCTATTCTTGCTCCCTGCAAGATTTCAGATATCCTAACAGTTTCTCCATTAGCTGTCTCTACTAGACATTCTTGTGGTAGTTTAGTTAATGACTGATTTAGAAGTTTGCAAAACGAAGTATTAATAAAACTTTGGTTTGCACCAGAGTCAAATAATACTTTAGCAAATACATCATTAACTAAAAACGTACCAGCTATCACGTCTGGAATCATTTTGGCTTCATCTGTAGTCAGAACGAATGCTCTAGCATTTTTAGTGTTCCTGTTGTTTGCAGCTGGAGCCAATTTCGGACAGTTCGGCTTAATGTGACATTTTTCTCCACAATTGAAGCATAGTCCATTACTAGATTTTCTTCTGCAATCTTCTTCCTTATGTCCTGGTGCCTTGCAGAAATTGTGCAATGAGTGGAGCATTTTCCCGAATGCTTTTTCTTGCAGATCTTGCAGAATGGTGCAGAGGTAGAACCCATATTCCTACGGTTGTAATTCCCAGAACGGAATTCTTGGGTAAGCCTTTGAGCTAGGTTTCTCCTCTGGTCTTCTTCTCTAGAACGGATTAATTCATCTGTCAAGGTATTTGCTAGTTCTACAGCTTCTTCTATAGTTCGGGGTCTAGCTGCCTTGACTACATGTCTAATCTCTCCAATTAATCCCCATATGTAGCGGGAGATTAATACTGGTTCAGGTGATGCAAGGGTTGGTACTATTCTAGTATATTCAAAGAATGTGGTAGTATAACCCTTACTATCTACCCCGGTCATCCTAAGGTTCAGAAACTTATTCGCTATCTGTTTTTTTTTATTGGGAGGGCAGAATTTCCTTTCCACCATATTCTTAAATTCCTCCCATTCCATGTTGTAAACCCTATCACTTCCTCTAGACTGGAGGACAGTGTTCCACCATTCTAAGGCTGAGTTCTTAAACAAATTAGAAGCAAACATTATTTTGTCTTCTTCAGCATACTTGCTTATTTTTAAAACAGCCTCAGTCTTTTCTATCTAGCGTAGAGCTGCAATGGGTCCTTCATTGCCCGAGAATTCTATTGGTTTGCAGGACCAGAATTCTTTGTAAGAACAACCATAAGGCATGGTTCTTCTTCTTTTGGGAATGGGCACTTGAAGTACGGTTCCATTGTTCACGCTGTGTTCTGGTTCAATTGGTCGCTTATGGTTCAATTGGTCGCTTACTGCTATGTTTACTTTTATTATTCGCTTCCTGAACCATTTGAATAATAAATGGCATTGCATCTATGATTCCTTGTGCCAGTATATGTTGGACGGCACTATTGTCCATTTGGTTCCCATTGTTATTGATGCTTGGATTCTCATTAACCAAGTTAATGTTACTCTGGTTATCGTTATTCAGATTTTCTTGATTTTCTTCGTCGGCCATCTGAATTTTAACAGTTACCCCGTATAAATATCACAAAATAATATTTAATATAGTCAATCACATGACGCACACTTTGGTCAAAAGCGTCGATCATTGCGACTTTACTCTATTCATATAATATGCATCTATTACACACCAGTACTGAAATTAAAATTACAATACCAACTGAAATAAAATTACACTAATAATAGTAGGCATCCGTAGTTTTTTTTCATACACTTACACACATATTTTATTATTATTATTTTATTATTATTATTACTATTACCGTTTCCACTATCACATTCATGGATATGGATTCATCCAGAAATCCATATTGCGCTCGTCATACTTCCAGACGAGTCGCTCTCCCACCTGTCGCATTCTTTCACTACTCTCTAAAATTTCCTCTCCAAATGTCCTAAGTTCTTGTACATTGTCTGCACTCATTGGGGGTGCAGGTTCTAGGACTGGGTTCGGAATCTGGGGTGCGGGTTCCTGGTATGGAGGTGTAGGGGCCTGGAATTGGTAAGGATTATCTAAAATCTCCCTAATGTATACATCGTGGTAATAGGGATCTAAAGGATCCAAACCTGGGTAGGCTCCTATGTTTGGCATGGGCATGTCTTCATGTATTGGGTAACGTTGCACATAGTCCCTATTGTCGTCCCACCAGGGGTCGTAATTTGGGTCTAAGGGGTTTGGTGCTGGTACCCTAGGTATTTCCTCCGGGTCGAAATCATGCATTTCTACTTGATTTTCAGGGTTTTCTATTTCCATTGGTTGGTCAGGGATTGGTTGGGGTGCAATCATTTGTTCCAGATTAGGGTCAACTGCAGTGGTTGCTAGGATGTGGATGTTGGCTATACCCCTATTAATCATTTCCTGGGCATAGGCATCGGTTTCTCTTTTGGCTGCTGCTAGTGCTCTCTGGTCTTGTAACTTTTTCATACGCTTTCTACGCTCGTGTGCCCCTCGGCTGAACCATCCTCTCTTTTTCTGAGGGAATGGCTCCTCGGACTGAGCCTTAAACACGAATATTCCTTCTTCCGTATCAGCAGAGTACCCTGAGAGGGCAGGCTGAGAAGAGGCACATTCACTACTAGGCGAACCAGACAATTGGCAATACGCGTCAGATGGTCCTTGGTCGCTCATACTGTAAACTAACAAATATTCAAATAACACATAACAAGAAATACAATTATGCACGTATTTTCGTAATTTATTTCCTAACAATTTGAATTTTGATGTCAGCAGACCACTTCTGTGGCTGAATCAGTGGCTTAGCTCTGATACCACCTTCTGTCGCAACCCCCGATCCCTAATCCCCGGGAACGGGCGCCCGCGAGCCAGTTTCGGTGGTATCGCGTGTTTGTCTAATTTGGCAGCGGAATTTTCATCAGGACCGTAGTTAGGAAATATTGGATCAGAGTAAAATACCACATTTTCATAATATTAAACACATGGGATAAAACCCAAGTTTGCAGTACACACATTTTCGTAGGAATAAATCCTATTTTATTTAATAAAAACATCTATTTTATTTTAGGTAACTTTATTGCCACTTTTCCAAGCCTTCAGTGCTGTCCAGCTGGCTTCTATTTGGCTTTCACAGTTTGTTACCTGAAACGCTTTTAAAAACATTTTGTCAGTGGGAAATACTGGTGAGTGAATCCCAATTTAATCAAGTTTTAATAAAAACCATTGTACAGTATTGAGGGGGATCTCGCAATTATATTTGTTTCCAAGTCATATCAATTATCACCCGTGGTACTGTCAGACCCGACTTGTGGAAATGTTACTCCTTGACCAGGTGGTAACAAATTTTGTATACAAAACCCCAACATACCGGCAGTAATCGTAGAATTACAAAGACTCAATCACCGCTAAATTGCATTGTAAAATAGTTAAGGTTTTGTAAAAACAGTTTACAAAAAGTTTACAAAAAGCGGATCAACTCACATTGTTGTCTTAGATTATCCTTTAAGGTTTCCTGAGAGTTATCTATAATTTACACAAAAGCACACGTGTTAGTATAATAACCCATTTTAACATTAGTAATACCCTCCCCGAGACGGCATTCCAACGACTACGTCGAGCAGAACCACGACAGCCGTTACGAAACCCTAGATCAATCAGGCAGAGTATCTAATACGTATCCAGGGGTTATGATACTTACAACGGAGCAGAACTTCATTATTTAGGGGGTATTATACCCGAGTATAGCTTCTACTATGTGGAAATTAGTAAGAAAGGAAAGAAATTGAGCAACTGAAACTGATATCCCGAGCTCCCATTATATAGGGCCTCATCTCGAGTTTCTCGCGGCCCCGTAAAAGTAGGCTAAGGCCTACGCGGCCCGCGTCAAAGATAGTCAATAGCGTAGCTGATCCGGGTCAGCATATAGGGTCGACATGTGTTGGGCCACGTGGCGGCCCAGGGTTTCGCCACCTTTTAACCTCTCTCGGCCCGCGTAAGGGTTAAGGGGTGCCTTACGCGGCCCGCCTAAACCCCAAAAATTAATTTTTAAATATTTTTAATAATATTCAAGGTATTCGGGGTCCGTTTTCGCGTATGGGGTGTATTTTGGGACATATTGGGATATTTTAAAATATATTAGGGTGTCAGAAAATTTATAAGGGTGTCGGTTTAGAGTTGTTATATAAAGGATAACGATTCTTAACTGTCACCTTGTTGAGTTCCCGATAATCCATACACATGCGAAAGGACCCGTCTTTCTTCTTTACAAACAGAACCGGGGCTCCCCAAGGCGAAGAACTGGGTCGGATAAAACCCCTATCCAACAGTTCTTGAAGTTGATTGGACAGCTCTTGCAACTCTCCAGGTGCAAGACGATAAGGAGCTCGAGCAATTGGAGCCGCTCCTGGTGCAAGATCGATCTGAAATTCCACTTGACGGTGAGGAGGTAAACTAGGCAGTTCCTCAGGAAATACATCAGGGAATTCACAAACAATTGGCAGGTCTTCAATCTTTCTTTCTTCCGATTGAGTATCAGTAACAAGTGCTAGAATAGCAGGATACCCCTTTCGTAGACATTTCTGCGCTTGCATAGCTGAGATAATACCAACCATCGTCCCGCTACGATGCCCTTGAACCGATAATGACTCTCCATTGGGGAGAGGAGTACGTACGATCTTCTCCTTGCATAGAATCTCAGCTTGATGTTTGGACAACCAATCCATACCAACCACTATATCAAAACTACCGAGGGTAACAGGAAGGAGGTCAATATCAAACACTTGACCCACAAGATCTAGTTTACACCCAAAAAGGACATGTGAAGCTTCAATCGTTTTACCATTAGCTAATTCTACTACATGTTTAACTTCTAAAGGTGTTGGGGTTAACTCTAGTCGCTGACTGAACTCTAGGGACACATAACTCCAATCGGAACCAGAATCAAATAATACAGAAGCAAAGAGGTTGTTCACAGAAAACGTACCAGTCACGAAATTGCCGTCGTTCCTAGCATCACCAGCACCGATCGTAAATACCCTTCCTCGAGCAGCATTGCCCCCATTGTTGCCATAGTTGTTGTTCCCAGCATTGTTGTTGTTGTTCTGGCGGTTGTTGTTGTCGTTGGCATTCTGATTCAGCTGAGGGCAATCCCGCTTAATGTGGCCCTCATCCCCACACTGGAAGCACCCCTTCATATTGCCTTGGTTCTGATGGGGCTGCTGCCTTTGTTGTTGCTGATTCTGCTGTTGCGGCTGTTTCGGGTATGGAACTCTACAGTCTTTTGCCTCATGGCCCAACTTGTCGCATCTACGGCAAGCCCGGACACACAGTCCATGATGATGATAGCCACACTTGTTACACTTTGGATTCTTTCCAGCGTAGGAGCCTTGACTCTGATTGCTGCCCTGACCTTGGTTAACTGAGGACGACTGACTGAAACTACGGTTATTGCTGTTGTCAGGCCTTTTCTGAGATTGACTCACACTAGTTGCTTTGTCAGCATCGTTCCATTTTCGCTTGTTATCACTAGCAGGTGTGGTAGCTGTAGCAGCAGAGGTAGTAGCAGAAACACGTGGCAGAAATGAGCCACGTTCGACCTCTTGGTCAGTAATCTTGTGTGCCAACGGATGATCTGGGGCAGATTGTTAAGGTTTGCAGCAGTGACATACCCCTTTACAGCTGGTGCTAGGCCCTTGAGATACAACTCAATTCTTCGATGTGGAGGTCGAGACAGGTTAGGGCACAAATTGCTAGTTCATGAGATCGTTTCGTGTAAGCCTCGATCTTAGATCCTTCCATCTTCAAATCATAGTACTCGTTCTCGAGCTTCTGAATCTCGTCACGAGGACAGTACTCTTCCCGCATCAGCTCTTTGAAATCATCCCAGGTAGTGGCGTTAGCCATCTCGATGCCCAACATCTGCACCTGGGCATTCCACCAAGTTAAGGCACCATCCTCCAAAGTGCCAGTAGCATACTTCACCCGGTCCCCCACGGGACAGTTACACATAGCGAACACTGATTCAGCCTTCTCAAACCAACGCAGTAACCCCACAACCCCTTCAGTCCCACTGAACGTCTGTGGCTTACAATCCAAGAATGTCTTGAATGTGCAGGCACAAGATTTAAGAGCATTTGGCACATTTTGTACCAGCTTGGTAGGCTATCAAAGCCTCAGCCACACGTGTGTTGATTAAGTTTGTCAGCTCAGCCTGGGTCACTGCGATGTGACCACGTCCATGACCTCGTCCACTCATGATTCTATATAAGGAGAGGGAACAAATTTAAGAGTCAAGATAAGGTAAGAGTCAAGTCTCACGTTGATATCTACAAACTACAAAGTTCACACCAAACAATAGGGCAGAACCCTTCTCACACTCGTTAAGCCTCACTGGGACTTACATGCACCTCACATTGTTATTATGTGTGCCCATAATAACAAGGCAATTTGCATGCTTATCTCAGTGCCTCTTAACTTGCGCTAAAAGTTTCTCCCCATAATCAAATAGTAAAACGAAAGGCATTACAGGATCAATAATTACAAGAGTCGAAGGGTAGTGCCACACTATCTAGCTCCACTAAGACATGCAGCACAGATAATCACATCAAGGTGTCAAATATGTTGTTTCATGCAATTCGTGTGTATGTAACTACTAAACAAGTAATGCATAAAGTAAACAGAAGACGAACCTTGCAATCTGGAGCTGAGTGTCATGGTCGGTTTTCGAAGGTGTTCGGTTATAGTCTGGTTTTATAAAAACGTTTTAAAACCTAGTTCACTATAACCAGTGGCTCTGATACCAAACTGTCACACCCCCAAAATACCACATGCGGATTCTCCGCGGGACGTGTGACGTACCAGGATCCAAGCCACCAATCACATTGAATACGCATAATATTTTAACAAAACATTCCATTCATTTCAAAATATAAATCCAAGTCATAAGTTAAACCAAAGTAAATGTTCAGCGGAAGCATAATGTAAACTGTAATTCAATTGTTTCAAAACACGTGTTCATAATCAACGAAGCAAATATCCAAGAGTCTCGACCTATGACCACTCCAGCACTCCCAGATAGCAAGTTCTTAATCAAGAATCTAACGACCTGCAAGCATGCAGACAAGTGTGTCAGACGACGCTGGTGAGTTCAAAGTTTGTTTAATACGTTTTAGTTACCAGATATGTGGATAAAACATTTCGATGATTTGAGGTTGTAATAACTCGTTTACCGCTGATGGCTTATAGTTTATTTGCCCAAACCCCATTACCTCTATCAAAGCAATGGGGCAAGACTGGGATCATTAGTTCACTCCCGACCTCCCCGGTGCGGTGTGAGGTTGCCAAACCTAAATAGCGCTATTAACTAATACCCCGTTGCCTCCCCGGTAACAATCGGTAGAAGGGACGTGATTGATAGATATGCGAGTATTAACAAACATCCCATTAACCAGACGTTCCTCCCCGGAACGTTTACCAGATGTCCCTCCCCGGGACGCATGCTTGGAAAAAGAGCAGTGAACTCACCTTAGGTTTGCTCGGTATATAATGTTACCCGCTCCCGTAAGTCACACAAACCCTATCGTGATATCAGTTTCATAAACAGCTAGGTTACGCATTTTCACAGTTTGCATGTACCACAAGAACGTCGTATAATATATAACAAGTGCACAGTTTCCATGCTAGCTCACATTCCACATGTTCATCTTACAATAGAATTCAACAATTAAGTTTGATTATTCACATTTAAGCATACAAGTTTCCTAGTTCCAACTAACAGTGTCATCATGCCCAGACGAAATCACGTAATTAAATATTCACATCAAACACCAATCATGTTATAACAACTATTATGTTAAGATAGTTACCAGGTGGCCTCCCTACGAAAGTCAGTGTTTCGTCGTTCAGCTTGCATGGCGAAAGACCCAGACGAAACTCATGTTTCATCGACAACTACTGCGACGAAAGTCCAAGTTTCACCATGATGAATATCCTGCTGGTTATTCGTCGACCTGAACCCTAACCATTTCACTGTCTCAACACACAGGTGTTCTAACCTCTAAAACGGATCAAACCCTATTAACTCAGTCAATTTATCGTTCAGAATCATATAGTTTCAATAATAACAGTTAGCAAACAATTGGCACGTTTCATGGATCAAACACATCTCTTACCAACAACGAACAATAGTTCCGTTCACGAAATCGATTTCATATAATAACTCTTACCAATGATTATTCACTCAAACATTATCAACTAGTCAAGACTCCAACATTCAAATCAGATCATGCAACATTACATATTTCTAACACACACACAATAATGATTAACCCTAATCAACCCAATTGTCAACGAAACTATAATCATGATAGTCTTAGGTTACGATGATGTTCATGAAACCCTAGTCTCACACAGGATCGTATCATCAGACATGTGGCACACTAATAAGCAGAAGAATGCTAACCGTGATGTTGAATGGATTAGTTTGATCTAGACACAGAGACTTCAAGCAATAGAAACAGCCATCGGTTATGGGGGAAAGAGCAATAGTGTTTTAGGGTTTCCATGGGTTCAATATATATACAACGTAAACAGGGCCGGCCACAACTGGGCTTTGAACTGGGCCGCAGGTGACGAAAGACCATCTTTAGTCGAGCCCCATTATGGCGAAATACCAAGTGGCGAAAGACCCCTTGGTGAAAGACCCATGTTTCATCTAAGAGGTTATTGTTCAGGTTATTTATCACACTAAGTTTCCATTAAACACTTAACTTAAAGCTTTAAACAATAAATCACCAAACATAAGTTCTTAATCATTCAAAGTTAATAAAATGATACAATGTGAGGTGAACTATAAAACAGGATTGCGAGATCAATGATATGTAAACGGAAAGGCCTTGAAATCTCGGGATGTCACAATTACAATGATATAATAATGAATCTGCTCTCTAAACATACATTCACTACTACTCTATTTATAATAAAAACAAAACAAACACATGCTAAATTAAACCCCACTTTCTCCTAATTTCCTGGAACAAACCCAACGTTTACTTTTCCAATTTGCTCAGTCTTCCTTCCCACATAATTCGGTCAACCAAGACTCATTCTTTGCTGCAACTTTGGATCACAATCTAACCCGTAAACCGACCCAACTTGACCCGAACTATCAATATTAACCCAACATTCACCGCCTTAATGTTGATCTCGGTTCTTGCTAACCGGAATCGGTTTTCTTGCTTGATTCAAATCGCTCTTGCTTGCTTTATTCGAATTCGTTCTTGCTGACTTGCTATTAGAATAAAACACCCGATTTTGCTACTTGCTACGAGTGTAACATACCGATCTTGCTTTCTTCTACTCACTAGCTTACTAACTTGCTTCAATTACAGGTTAAGCGCTACCTGTTTTTCTTTCTTGCTTTCTAAATCACAAGGATTTGATCATTTTCTTTCTTTACGAGCACACACGTGTCCGTTTCTTTCTTTCTTTCGGTTGTCGAATTTGCTTTCTTCTTTCTCGTCGACACCCGTTCTTCCTTTCTTGTGGTTTGCTACTTTTTTACTTTCTTACAACACCACCGGTCTCTTTCTTTCTTCTGAGGCCTTCTTTCTTTCTCACGAAGTGACGCCGGCCTCTTTTTTTCTTTCTTTCTGGTGGCGCCTCTTCTATCTTTCTTGCTTGCTTAATCCAAATTGGATTTCCTTTCTACATGAACCATAAAGGTTCAAACTTGCTAACATGTTGAAACTTTCTGCTGAACCTTTCTTGCTATCACTTCCTTGCTTCCTTCCTTCTTCTTTCCATGTTGATAAAAAAAACACCACCATCACCGGTAACCTTTCTTTCTTGCGGCAGCGTCGGTCCTCCTTCTGGTCACTCACGAGATATAGAAACAGTCCTTTCTCTTCCTAACGTGAACACCTAGGTCTTTGGTTCACACTTTTGGTCTACGTTCTTTCGCTTCCTGCAAAAATACGGTCTCAGTCATTCATTCCGGCAAGAAGAACTACTTCGGTCTTGGCCGTTCGGTCTGTTACGGCTTTCATTCTTCTTCTCAGTCAACGGTCTCTCTCACGCCAGTTCGGTCTGCACGACGTGGTCTTCTCTCTTCTTGCTGGTGCTTCTCCGACTTCGTAAGTCTTCGCTCTAATCTCCTTTTCGGTGACGGTCTTTCTTTCTTCGGTCTTCTGCTACTGCTGCCTCTTCAACCCTGCAGCAAAAGGCTGCTCTTGTTCTCGCCACCGACTCTCAAAACAGCTTTCTCCTTAACCTTGCTCTGATACCAAATGTTGGTTCAGGCCCAGGTTAACACACGCAGTTCACGTACACTTTCTAATATATTAACCTTGAAAGAGATTACAATGATATAATAATGAATCTGCTTTCTAAACATACATTCACTACTACTCTATTTATAATAAAAACAAAACAAACACATGCTAAATTAAAACCCACTTTCTCCTAATTTCCTGGAACAAACCCAACGTTCACTTTTCCAATTTGCTCAGTCTTCCTTCCCACATAATTCGGTCAACCAAGACTCATTCTTTGCTGCAACTTTGGATCACAATCTAACCCGTAAACCGACCCGACTTGACCTGAACTATCAAGATTAACCCAACATGGATTTGGAGTTACCGGTTTCAAAAGAGTTACGTACGATATGGCTAGATTCAGTTACAATGACGTCTCCGAAGAATTTGGATCTTCATGGTGGATATTTTGGAGGTATCATAACGATATTGTTCACTGGAACGGTCAAACAAGGAAAGAAAGTGTCGTATTTAATTATTTGTATAATGGGCTTGTATATAGAAATAGAATGTTGAACATTAGTTGGTTAAACAGGAACCGGTATTGGCCATGTAAATTCTTTTTCCTTGTAACACTTTGCTAGTTGGTGTATTTGGCTATTAAAAAAAAGAATGGTCATTGTTGTTGCAACAAATACAAGACCAAGGGTAGTGGACAGAGTGGCAAGGAAAAAGATTTCAAGGGTTGAAGTTTGCCTAACGCAGGCCGTGGGGTCCCCCCACATTGGCTAGACGTAGGAGGAGGTTCACTAGTTTTTTGTTGTTATTCACTTGAAATCCTTGGCTGAAAGAGATTCAGCCCCGGATGTTAATGTTAGTGAAGTTGTATTATTTGAAGTGAAGAAGAGAAACATGCATGAAGCAAGTTCTCGAGGGAGAAGAAGAAAGATCAGGGATTAAGGATGATCTGAGCTGATCGGAATGTCCTGCATAAATGACAAGGGCTGTCATTTATAGAGGAAAGTTCTTCCCAGAGGGGAATCCTTTGACTAGTGAACCTTAGCTGCAGTAGGGGACTTACCCATTTAGGGGTTGAAGGTTTCGGACCTGCGGGTAAAAGGATGTCTCCTTTTGCACATGCCACTTTTGAGGCTGAGAGGAGAGTTGGGGAGTTATCAGTGATGTGACTAGTTACTGTGCTTGTTCTTTTTGTTGTTTACTATAACTCGCGGGTTTTGAATCGTTTAACCTTTTAACCTCTTAGGCTGTTATGTGTTTTAGTCATATTATTGAGACTTGAGCTACCCCCATCATCAGCCCCCCAAGTCAGAGGTGTTTGGGATGTATGCTCAAATGCTTCTGACTTTACACATTGTTTTTAACTTTTTATTGCTTGAAGGCTTCAGGGTTCAGGGTTCATGAGTAGTTGAGATTTTGAATTTTTGAAAGGACAACTGATGTGATGGGTGGCAGTTATCGCAGGCGGCGGTTGTAATTACCTGCTGTGTAATTATAACTTCCATTCTTATCATTTATCTCTTTTTTTATTTACACATAATAAATTTCTTCATTATTTCTTCAAGCATATCATCGATCCTTTCTCACATTCAGGTGAGTCATCATCCTGCCTTCTTCTTTTTTTTTCTGTTCTTCACTTAATCGTCTATCATGGGTGCTCATAAGGACCTTTCGGTTAGTTATTCTCATCTCACTCAGGAGGAAGTGGAGGTGTTTTTTATTGAATGGGGCATTGGTTTGAAGTACAATCCGGTTGCACCGGGTTGTGACAAATCTGTTGATCAATGCCCTCCAGGGTCAATCGCTTTGTATTGTCGTCATTTCGAGTTCTCCAATCTCCGTCATCCATTCTCTATCTTTGTGTTAAATGTTTTGGAATATTATCGAGTCTCTTTCGGTCAAATCCATCCTCAGGGTTTGGCTAGGGTTTTACATTTTGAGGTTTTGTGTCAAGCCTCCGGGTATGATTCCTCTTTGTTGTCATTTTGCCGGTTCTTCCGCCTAGCGAAGAATGGTGACTGGTTCACTTTTGAAACGTCTAAAGTTGATACTTGCTTGGTTTCGTCCATGGTTACCAATCTTGGTGCCTGGAAGGACCGGTTCTTTTGGGTCTCAGAGTCAATTGTTCTTTTTAAGATGATTTGGAGACACCCAAACGCTGTTCTCAATGAACCAGAACCCTCTGATTCTGAATTAAATAGTTGTTTTCTTAAGGCTATTCGGGAATATCCTTCGAGGGTTTGACTATTTCCTGAACATTTGCTAGTGTTGTTGAGTATTAACAAATTATGGGATAAACCTGATCGGGATCCGGTTCTTATGAGGAGTGGTCAGGGTATGCATTTTACTTGTTTTGCTTTTTTACATTCCTTTTTATTGTTTGCTTATACTCTGTTTCTCATGAATTTTGCAGTTATGTCTGCATTGGATTTTGTCAAAAGTGATGATACGTTGGATGTTGCATTCACGAATGCTGAAGCTGCAGCGAGTGATGATGTTGTTGTTAGGGGTTCTGAACATAGGTTTGAGGATGCAGGGTATGTGAGTGCTCCAAATGTGAAGGGTTTTACCAAGACCGCTTCTCCTAAAACTTCGACCCGTCCTTTTCTCGACGTATGTTGAAAGGTGCTCCTTAATCCACTTCTTCTGATCATGTGGATTTGAGTGATGATATCGAGGTTTCTAGGGATCAGGGTCCCAGTGTTGATGCTGAGAAAGAGAAGAATTTGATTGTTCTTGGTAAGAAAAAGTCTGCGGGCAAAAAGGCGATGGTGACTTCTGTTCAGGGTTCACGAAGGAAGGATATTGAGGGTTTAAGTGAGGATGAGATTTATGTCCCCAATTGTGGTGTTAAGGTTGGAGATAGTTTCAAGGATGCCAACGTTTGTGCTGATGTGTTGGCTAACTTTGCTCCCCCGGTGTTCGATGTTCCATATCAGAGATGGAGGGTGATACTATGCTTTCTAGGTTGATCTTGAGCTCCTGCAACCTTTCTGCCTTAGTGGCTGAGGGTGTTACTTGTTTTCGTAAGGGGATGCAGGAGTATGAGGAGTTTTCGAAGAAAAATGAAAAGATGAAGGCCTCCATGGCAGCCACGAAGAAGGATATTGATGGCTTTTCAAAAAAGGAGGAATCTTGGGTAAAAAAGGTTGGTGAGCTGACCCGTAGGCATGAGATTGAAATTGGGGATTTAAAGAAGAAGATAGAGGCAGGTAAGTTACAACTGAAGGCTGATAGGGAAGCCTTAGATGTCCAGAAGAAAGCCTTTGCAGAGTAGAAGGAAGGCTTGAAGGCTTCTGTGGTTCAAGCTACTGGTGATAACCAGTGGCTTATTGAGCATGGCTTTCAGTAGGTTGTCACTTATCTACTTCATTCTACTGAGTTTAATTCTGCCTTGGGGATGTTTACACAAAGTTGTTGAACTATGGGAAGCACTTGGGTTTGGTTGTTGGTTTCAGGCTTCATGAGTCGGGTCAGGCTTTGGAACAATCTCCTTTGTTCCGGCCTGAAGCTTCTGAAATTTTCAAGAAGTCTGTTTACAAAATGGAGAGGCTAACTTATCCTTACGTAAGTGAAGTTTCTTCTTGCTTTGGTAAACCCCTTTCCATGTTACAGGGTTTGAAACCGACTGGGATTAATGAGAAAGTTTGCTCTGAAGTGCTTGAATCTTTGTCCAAGAAACGTTCCCGTTCAGGTGGTAGTGAAGAAACCTTCTCAGAGGTTGCGGATGTCTCTAAAGAAGCAAGCCTTGAAGGTTCAGCTGTTGCAGGTGATGGTGGCAAGAAGGCGAAGAAAGCTAAGAAGGGAAAGGGTGATGGAACCGGGACTTCAAAGCCTTCTTCTGATGTTTGAACAATCTATTCGTAGCTAACTTAGCACTTAAAACAATTCTATGTTTTGTATGTTTTAAACTTGTCACTTTGGAAGGAGCCGTTTAGGTCTCTGTGATGGTTGAAGCCTTGAAGGCTTTGTTGAACAATTATGTAGGTTTAAGACCCTTAAGGCCGTTTATGCTATGTTTGAACTTTCTAACACTTGTGTTGTTTGCTTTTATTCATGTGCTTTTTTCTGACCATTTATGCTATCTTAGTTTTGTGTTATGCATCTTCTAAGGGAACCGTTTAGGTCACATGTCGCTTAAAGCCTTCGAGGCTTCCGGATAATGTTTGATGCTTATGGCCTGGTGTTTCCCTTAGTGTTTTTAATCCTAGGTTACATTTAACTTCTGTTTGTTTGTTGTTGTTTTGCTCTTTCCCTTGTGTTTTTGTTTGTTTAATTGTCTTTGTTGGTGGTGTGTTTTCCTTATGTTACTTATACCTTGAAGGGTTCAGTGTTGCAGTCACTTAGCCTTGGTATTTTTAACAAGAAGGCATAACACTTATCCTATTTATCACTCTTATTGAGTTTGACTTTAGTTTGTAAGCCTGTCTATGGGACTTTGTTTTTTTTTTTTTTTTTTTTTTTGAAAAACTTCTGAGGCTTAAGGAACATTTGGTGAAGACTGTTCGGACCTGTCTATGAGACTTTATTAGAAAATTTTCTAAGTCTCATGGAGTTGTATTGATATAGGAACTCACCCCTTATATAGGTCCATTCAACCCTTGAACCTATTGAGTGATGTGGCATGGGAGCTCATCCCCTTACATGACCCTTGTCATGGAGTTTCTTACTAGGTTCTCAACCTGATTATAGGATAGAAAGACAAGTTTTAACAAGAACTTCATTGTTCATTCATCAAAGTGTGTAGATTACAAGGGAACAAAAACAACACTTTGCTAACTTTTTTCTGACACATGTTTCTAGACGTGGAACCTTTTAAGGTTTTTGCCGTTCCAATGCCTGGGAAGCTTTTTGCCATTTGGGTCAGTCAACTTGTAGGATCCTCCTTTGTGAGCTTCGATGATGGCATATGGCCCTTCCCACTTGGGACCAAGTTTTCCCTGACTTTCCTTCTTGCTTGCCTCGTTGTTCCTGAGGACGAGGTCACAAGGCTTGAACAATTCATGTTTCACCAGGGCATTGTAGTAAGATTCCATCTTTTGTTTATATCTTGCTTCTTGGATAGCTGCTTGATACCATGCTTCTTCTAGGAGTTCCAAGTTCAACATCGTTTATTGCTTATTTGCTTCTAGATCAATGTTGAACGTTCTTTTTGTTGTAACTCCTATCTCTGCTGGGATTACAGCTTCGGATCCGAACACCAAGCTATACAGTGTTTTCTTATGGCTTGTTTTTTTGGTTGTCCTGATTACCCATAAAACGTTTGGGAGTTCTTCAGGCCAGTTGGTATCATGCTTCCCCAATCGTGCTTTAATGCCTTCCACAATGCTTCGATTTGTTCTTTCGACCTGGCCGTTGGATTGAGGGTAGGCCACTGAGCTGAATACTTGTGTTATTCGAAACTCCTTACACCATGAGCTGAAAGGCTTTTCAGCAAATTGCTTTCCATTTTCTGTGACCAACACTCTTGGCTACCCAAATCGGCAAATGTTGTTTTCCCATACAAAGTCAATGATTTGCTTCCTTATTATCTTTGCCAATGGTTTCACCTCCGGCCATTTAGTGAAGTAATCTACAGCTAATAGAAGGAATTTGACTCCTCTTTTGGCCGGAGGAAATGGGCCGACAATATACATTCCCCATTTGTGGAATGGCCAAGCTAATGAGATGGGAACCAAGTTATGCTTTGGGCACTAGGGCATGTATTCGAAAGGCTTCACATTTTTTCAGCTGCTCGCTTGCGTCTCGGTGCATTGTGGACCAAAAGTACCCGAGGTTCATCAACTTTGAGACCACTGATCTTGGGCCGAAATGTGCCCCATAAATTCCCTCATGAACTTCCTTGATTAAGTACTGACTTTGTTCCAGGCCAACACAGCGAAGCAACTGTGCAAGGTATCCCTTTTTATAAAGGACATTTTCTTGCAACACGTATTGTCTTGCCTTTATTCGAACCCTTTCGGCTTCTACCTGATCCCTTGGTAGCTCACCATTTGTGAGGAATTTGATCAGAGGGGTCATCCAATTTGGGCTTTCTTCAGTGATGACATCCTGTACCTCGAGCTCTTGAATTGATGATTGCTTCAACACTTCAATCAATACTTTTTTGGTGAGATGAGCAAAGGTCAATGAAGCGAGTTAGCTTAGTGCATCAGATTTTTTGTTTTGTGATCTTGGGACTTGTTTGATTGTGCATGATTCGAATGCACTCATAAGCTCCTTTGCTTTTTCACAGTACTTCTTCATGTTTGGCTCTTTGGCTATGTAGTTGTCACTCACTTGGTTTGAGACAAGCAACGAGTCTGTGAAGACTTGAAGCTTTTTTACGCCCATTTTTCTTGCAAGCTTGAGTCCTGCAATCAATGCTTCGTACTCGGCTTCGTTGTTTGTAGTCTGAAATTCAAACCGAAGAGCATACGTGAATTCCAATTCATTAGGATCAATCAGAACAAGCCTTGCTCCTGACCCTTCAATGTTGGAAGCTTCGTCGGTAAAGAGCTTCCAAGTATGGGGGTCAGAGGGTTCAGTAGAGGCTGTATTGACTTCCATTATCATTTCCTTAGGTATTTCCTAAATGAAATCAGCCAAGATTTGGGCTTTCATGGCTTTTCTTGAAACATAGGTGATGTTGTGTTCACCTAGTTCCACAGCCCATTTGCCTAAACGTCCAGAAGTTACAGGTTTTTCAAGCACATTCTTGATTGGTTGGTCCGTGACCACTTGTATGGGATGTGCTTGAAAGTACCTTCGAAGCCTTCTGGCAGTTTTTACTAGTGCAAAAGCAAGTTTTTCCAGCGGGGGATACTTGGTCTCTGCTAACTTTAAAGTTTTACTGAAGAAGTAAACAGGTACCTGAGCCTTGTTTCTTTCGATGGTCAGGACTGCACTGATTGCTTCCTCAGCAATTGATAGGTAGACAGAGATCAGTTCCCCTGTTTCAGGAGCGGCGATGTCTAGTAATGAAGCCAGGTGATGTTTCATTTGGTTGAAGGCTTCTTCTACTTCCTCTGTCCACTTGAAGTCCCTTTTATTTGTGCACCCTTAAAGGGTTTTGAAAAAAGGAAGGGACTTTTCTGCCAACTTGGAGGTAAAACGCTTCAAGGCTGCCAGTTTACCATTTAAGCTTTCAACCTCTTTTCTAATTTGTGGGGATTTTGTATCCAGGATAGATTTAACCTTGTTGGGGTTGGCTTTTATGCTTTGCTTGCCTACAATGTGCCCCAAGAACTTGCCTTCTTCGAAACCGAATGAACACTTCACCGGATTTAGCTTCATGTTTATCTTTCTGAGGTTTCAGAATGTTTCTTGAATATCCTCAAGCATTTGGCCCTCGATCTTGCTCTTTATTACCAAGTCATCCACATAGGCTTCCATGTTTTTACCTATTTGTTCCACAAACGCTTTATCCACCAATCGTTGATAGGTTGTCCCTGCATTTTTTAGGCCAAAAGGCATCTTTTGATAGCAGAAGATACCTTTGTCGGTATGGAAGGCCGTCTTTTCCTCATCTTCCTTTTTCATTTGAATTTGGTGGTAGCCTTTATAAGCATCACAGAAGCACTTGAATGGGAAGCCTGTGAGCGAGTCTACTTTTAGATCAATTTCGGGAAAATGATAGCAATCCTTTGGACAGGGTTAGCTATCCAAGAGTGGTGCTTAACCTCTCGGAGTATGCCAACTTGCACCAACCCTTCAAACTCTTTGCACGCTGTTAAGCTTCGATCAGGGGCGAGGCTTCTTTTTTTGTTGAACAATGGGTTTCACGTTTGGTGGGATCTTGAGCTTGTGTTCGGCAATATCCCGAGGGATGTCGGTCATGTCATCAGGACACCATGCAAAGATGTCCATGTTATGGGTCAGCAACTTCTTGGGGTATGAGAGAGTTTCTTGAGTGAGGTTGGTGTTTACCCATATCCTTTGTTCGGGGTACTTAGGGTTAATGGCCCAACCTTGTTCTTCATTTTCATTCTTTCCTGAGCTTTCCCCTTCAACCAGGAAGGCTTCCTGGGTAGGTTGAAGGGTTGCAATTCCTCTTTTGGTGGGGAACTTGACAATGCCTTGGCCAACAGAGACAGCCATACTAAACTCACTTTGGCCTGGCCTTTCTATGATAACGTCGTAGGTAGAAGGCATGTTGATTATAATGAAGGTGAGTGGCTTGGTTCTTTCCATTTCACCCTTTTTGAAGTAAACGTCAAGTGTTAGCTGGCCTAAAGGCTTGATGGGGATGTCAGCAATGCCTTTGATGGACGACTCAGCTGGTTGAAGCCTTGAACGCTCTTGGTCGCTGAGTTGGTTGAAATATTTTTCAAACATTATCTCTGTTGCTGCACCCGTGTCAATGTATGCTTTGCTTGTTTTCAATGTTCCCATGATGGCTTCAACTACCAAAGAGTTCGAGTGAAGTCCCTTTTGTGGTGGTGGGAAGCACAAGCACTGACGCTCCTAAGCTTCTAAACGTAGTCGCAATGTTTACTTCCTTGTTTTTTCCATCGCCCATTTTATCTTTTACTCCTTAAACAAGGTGGGCAAGTTCTCCAGATTTGACGGCTTCCTCAATTCTCTTTTTGAGTTGGAAACATTCATTGGTGTGATGGCCCTTTTCTTCATGGAACTCACAAAACTGAGTAGAATTTTTATTCTTTTGCTTTTGGGTAAGGGTCTTGGCGGTCGGAAGCTATGCTTGACTTCTTCGATGGCAAGGATCTCCTGAGGAGTTTTGGTCAAGGTTGGGACCCCTCTTTCTTTGCTCCTTGATGTCAACCGCCTCTTCCCCTCTGATGTGAGCCTCAGCCATTTCAAGGGCTTCTTCCAAGGTTTTGTGCAGGCACTTGTTAAAGTCCCTGGTGAGATACTTAGAGGTGATTGCATTCATGAAGCCTGCAACCCTCATCTTCTCGTCGGCTCCCACATACGTTAAACCTTATTTTTTTTGTACCTCTCGATAAAATCCCTGAGGCTTTCATCGTCCTTTTGTTTAATTTGGAAGATCACAGTAGCATCCTTCACATACCTCCTTTGTTGTGAGAAATTAGCCAAGAAACCTTTGCTTAAGTCATCGAAGATTTGAATGCTTCGGGCTGGCAGGTCATTGAACCTGATTCGAGCAGACCCTACGAGGGTTTGCATAAACATTAAACAGCATTCAACGTTGGACCATTTCTCTATTCTCGCTGCCCCGGTGAAGATTTGGAGGTGATCTTCTGGATCTTCCGTTCCATCGTACGTTCGTATGTGAGAAGGCATTTTGATCCTTGTTTGGAAATCGTAATCAGCAATTTGTTGAGAAAAACAGGACAAATTGCTTGGTTTGTATGGTTTGGCCAAATCTTTTTTTGTTCTCGTGCCTAGGTTGTTGTTAGCATTCCCTTGGGTGGCTAGCATCTGGTTGATGAAGTGCTGCCAAGGGAAGCTTGCCATCATTTGAGGCATCATTTGTGGTATGAAGTTGAAGCCTTAAAGGCTTTCAGGTGCAGCTGCATAGTTCATCCCCATAGGAGCACTCATGACGGCACTTCGTGCCAAGGGAAGGACAGATAAGGCCTGATCCCACGTGGTAATTGCAGGAGGTGGAAGGCTTGCAATAGGAGATTGTAATAACTGGTCCAAAGTTAACTCGTGCCCCAATGGTGCACTGGTTGCCGCTGGCTGAGAAGAAAATACAGGAAAAGATGTTGGATTTGGCCTTGTAAATGTATATGGACTGGGATTCGGAGGAGGATGGCTAGTACCAGCTTCATTTCTAGACACCTTGGGAGATGGATGTTTTGAGTTCAAGTCCCACAGACAACGACAGAAATAAAAGAAATTTGTCGTTCAAAAAAAATATTCATAATCACTCAGGCCTTGATATTCCTTTCCCAATGGCAGCCTTAGTCCACAAAAGTTTAGCTAGAAAGCTGACGGGTCTATGTATACAATGCTACTTCCTAATTCAGTTATTTAAATATTTAGACTTTAAATGTAATTTTTTTAACAGCCTTTAAATGTAATAATAATAGTGTTTTGGTGATTACAATTAACACATTTGTAATTAATAAAAAAGAACACTAAAATTAGTGTGTCGACTCGACCAGGTTCGTACTATAACTAGTTGGTTTCACCATGAATCTGTTATGACTTTTATTCAATCAGCCATTTTCAGTGTTTGTTTATAACTTTATATTATGTGATATGTTTTGAAATATCCAAGTCATAGTTATTGATCAACGAAGATCATACATAAATAAATTATTTTGAATTAAAATTTGACATTTTAATATTGTTTCAGGCAAAATGGTGTAGGCATCTTGGTCCACATAGCCCAGCAAGTCCACCAGCAGCATATATTCACCACATATTTTCTTAGTGGCCTTTTTTCACTAGAATATATCTTCATTTCCTTTTCTAATATTCGGGTTTTTTTTTTTTTAATTTTTTCAAGTAAAATGTCACCATGTTTAGACAATATTGAAGTTTTGTTATTAAGAAACTATGTGACTATGTGAGTGACTTTATTGAAAAATACTGAAATTTGTTTATTAATTCAATCATCATTTCATCCCTTTTTAAAATTCAAATCAAATAAAAAGACTAATATAAAATGTTTACTAAAAAGGTTTAGTACTTCATTGTTTTCTGTTGTGTAGATTCCATGAGAAGCACCATATCTTTTTAGCATAAATTTTATGTCTAAATTTGGTTTTTTTTTTTTTTTTTGGAATCAAGTGTTCTGTGTAAGAAACATTATAGTTTCGGATAGTTGAATGGTTTGTCTACGTTCTACCCTCTCTAGACCATACCAATATATAGCTTTACTGTGAGTTAGACTTTACTTGGCAGGGGCAGAGACAGCATTGTGGCAGCCGTAGCACGGGCTACGGCTCAAAGTCGTGTTCGCAGTGTTAATTTTTTGTTTTTTTTTCGATTTTATATAAAGGATACCCCTAAAAAAATACGAGGATACCCCTATAAAGGATTTTATATGAATACACCGTAATTTTTTTTTTTGGGATACCCCTGGTGTTAAAGTCTAGCTCCGCCACTGTTACTTGGTATGGTGGGTGTTGTTTACTAAAATGAGAGTGTTATATGAAATATTTAAACAAATATACAAAGAGTAAATTTGAGTTTCTATAAGTGGGTAGGGGCGTCCATCACTCATCACTCACTCACAGTTTTCAATCAAGTTCCGTCAAGTCATCAAGCATTACTAGTGATGGATTTTAGTGGAAATGCTCATCACTTGTGATGGAATTCCATAACTCACAACTTTTTTTTTTTTGTTTTTAAATTATAGAGAAAGTATAATGTACAAAACGCCTTAACCTACGTTAACGTACGCGACAAAAAACATAACGTGCGTGATTATTTTTTTTACCATCATAACGTGCGTGATTATACTTTCTATGCGTGATTATCACCCCCATGCGTGATTATCACCAAAAAATGGATCCCATGCGTTATTTTGTGTCTTATGCGTGATTAGTGCCCTGATCCGACAGTTACTGGTGTCGCGTACGTGAAGTACGATAAGGCTTAATGTATGTTAACCTCTCTCTTAAATTATAAATTAACAATAAAACAATAAAATTATAAATTTCATTTAAATTAAAAACAATATTTCTAGAAATATTTTAGACTACAATAAAAATAAAAACATACACAAAGAAACTCTACTTTTCGTCCGAATTAGGAAATTCCAAACCTAAATAACCCACAAGTTCAATTAAATCGTATTTCAACCGAAAGTGAATTTCTTCATCACGCAAGTCTTGTTGGATATTTTCGGGATCGGGAACGGGAACTTGTGTAGGAGGATCCGGTACCCAATCTGGAAATATTGCACGTCCGTCTTGTTTGATTAGCATATTGTGCAATTGTAGACCAGATTCTCCACAAAATAATCGTTCATTAACACTTCGTTGGCATGTATACGATCACGATCCACCATTTTCTCCTTTGGGCGGCTCGAACTTGCTTCAAGTTCGTTATACACCGACTCGAAAAATTCAACCGTCTCATTGTCGGAAGACGATCCGCTATCCATCGGTAACGTCGAATATGTAGGAAAATCCATTTGTGAAATATGTAGAATGTGTGATATATGTTTGTGTTTTGGTATGGGTGAAATGGTATAAAAGTGTGAAATATTTATAGATTGTTTAAGGGGTTTTTTTTAATTAACCAACGGTCAACACACACAAACGGTCGAAAATTAATGTTCATGCTTTATACATTGAAGTGGCGGCGGTGTTTTTTTTTTCACGCGTGATCGGGCCGATCACGGGGCGCCCCGAGCCCCCTAAACCCTAATCAATATTAATTAAGACTCAACAATCAACGCATCCCTTCTCTTCCGTATTGTCCTTAAACAATAAAGTGTTGTTTGTTTTTGAAGAGGTAAAAGGTCTGCAGTCTGCGGACCACATCTGCAGGCATCTGCAGGAGAAGAGGTGGACCAAAGGTCTGCAGCCTGCAAGGAGAAGAGTGTTTGTTTTTTTTTACTTATACAAAAACCTCTTCTCACAACACACACACGACACACAACACACAACACTCCTCTCTCTCTCTCTCCCTTCATCTACCACCGCTTCCACCTTACTACATACTACTTACGACCTACTAACGCAATTAATTTCAACTATCTATAACAAATTAATCAAAATTTATACCACATAACCGTTAGGTTGTTGAGAATCACTAGTATTGCTACTTTCCGAAGCATCCTGTGGCTGAGATTCAGCTCGCAACCTCAATCTCCCGCGGTTAAACGTTCGTCTTCCGGCAACGTAAACTAAAGACGAAGAACACAGCCGCAGCAAGTGATTGGTTCTACATGAAGCGAGAACAGAGGATGAAGATGAAGAATGTGATGTTGGAAATGGAGTTTTCAATGTTAGATAAGACATTTGGAGTATTGTTCAGAAGATATTTGTGTATGAATATGAGAATCTGGTGTGATGAAGATTGAAAACCCTGGAACTCCATTAACAAGACTAAACCCCAAGGTATGGAAGAAGAAGAAGAAGAAAGGAGTGTGCTGAGAAATGGGGGTTTGGATTAGGTGTGGGGAAAACATGTGAATTTTATTGAATAAAAATAATTTTTACTGGTTTTTATTGTATTAACAGTGACGGTGGTGGTGGTGGTGGTGACGGTGGTGGTGAGGATTGACGGTGACCGTGATGTGGTGGATCTGGGTGGTGGAGGTTGAAGAGGAGAGGAGAGAAGAGGTTTGAAGACATGGGTATAAGTCTGCTTGGGGAAGAGGTGAGGCAGAGGTAAAAGGTCTGCAGATATTCAAGAAAACAAACAAGCTACAGGACCCTTATGTCTGTGCGCGTCTGCGTGACGCAGACATAAGTGCTCAGAAGAGCTTTTAACCAAAAAACAAACACCACCTAAATGTTTAAACTATGTCTTTGTTGATCTGATTTTTGACACATTGTTTAAAGCCTGAAATTACATATTCGTTCAAGTTTCTTTGTAAATTATCCGATTTGAGTTATCAAAAATTGAAATACTTCAACGTAACACTCAAAACGCACATGATAAATGCCCGACTTTTTAAACGCAATTATTTTCAAATTAACCTTGAGATGTTACAATTTCTTAAAATACACTTTTCTTAATTTAAAATGCGAATATAATTTTAAATTTGTGACTTTCATGTTCTATGATAACAAGTTAGGATTTTAAGAAAAATACTTGGTTCTAGACTCAAAGTGGCTACTAAAACCAATCAAATTCATGAATATTACACAATGAAACTAAAATGAGAAACACAATGTGACTACACAGAATTTAAGAGGTCGCTACTTAGTACATGTTCTGATTGTGCCAGAGAAATCGGCTACAATTACCAAACACACCAAATAAGGTCATGTGTAGAGAAATCATGGATATAAATATTATCTGTGACTTGAAGGGAAAATAAAGCTTTTTGGTCGTCCAGTTGGTTGACGAAACACTAGGTATCAGCTGTTGTTCTTGAAATAGTATTTGCCTTGGTACCAAACAGTCTGTTGTGAACTCATCATTTGTAGAAAGTTCGACCCACCATACCGACCGAGTTCACTACTACTAGCGTTACCACGTTGCATTTGACTCGACTCATCATACAATTGGTTATAAACAAACAAATCTTGAACCTTCTCCGAAAGCAGTGCTTCTCATTGACTCATGAATGTGTGACGAGTTTGTACCATGTTTTGTTACATACACATCAAACATTTTTGAAAGTTGATCTTTGAAACGAATGTTTGCGCCTTCACCAAAGTTTGGTTCTTTAGGGTTGTTTAAATTCAACTCGTTTGCAATTTTTTCAATCGAAAAGCCGGTTCCAAAAATATTAAAACAAGGGTTTAGAGTGACGGCACAAGTGAAAACCGTCGGTAGTTCTTTAAAATATTTTCTTAGTTTTTCCTTCATCGTATCTGCCATGTCACAATATGGTCTACCTCTAACCGACAACTCGTTTAATTTCAAAAACATTTTAAACAAATTGTGAAGTACCAATGAACTTGTTGGATAGTAAACCCCCGATAAAGTCTTTGTTGATGTTTTGAAAACTTGAAGCAATTGTGTAACCGTTTCAATAGTAGCCCAATCCGACAGGTGGTAAGGCGAACACCTTCTACGACTAGACAAAATGTTATGAAATTCTATTAAACTTTCTTTTTGCAAAATAGCTTTTTCAAACATGGTGAAAGACGAGTTCCACCTATGAGCAACGTCCCAATTGGGTGTCACACCCCAACCGATGGCGGAAACATCGGGGCATGGCACTGAGCGAAACAGATTGTCCAGGAGAATCCATAACAACTATTAGTTATAATATATTAAAGGTTCATGTCCCATACCATAAACATATAAAATAAAAACAGTTATTACAGACATTGTTCTCAAAGACAAATTATCTATTCCGACAACTCAGATTTCATTTAGTTGTTTGTTTCTAAGACTCCACCCTAACTTGATTCCCACATAGCAGCAAAACATCCTAAGCACCTGTCACATACGTTAAAATAAGGTCAATACACATAGTGTAAAGGTGAGCATACAAGTTTGATATAGCATAATAGAGTTCGAAATAGTTTACGCATAACCAACATGTATCATGTATAATGCGAAGCTAGTAGGTTATCGACAATGAAATATGCATAGACTAGACTGCGAGTTGTAGAATGCGCAACACATATCACCACTGCGACATGTGAGAGGTAACCTTAACAACCCCTGTCCACGACAGGTGCTGAGTCCAAACAAATAGTACTATCGTTGCTAAGGTGTCAGGAAACAATCACTGTGTTAACATAACATACAAGCATTAATCGAGTAACACGTATCATGCAGTAACGGTCAGCGTATAAATAGTTTTTGCATTGTGTGATAGATGTGATTTAAAATAAGTAACGTATGTAACACCTAAAAGTGCATAAAGCAAAAAGGAATCGAGTATACTCACATATTATGTTTAACAAGTAAACACTCTCTTGGATTGAAGGGAGCGCTGAGAGAGATTAGCCTGAACAGTTAACGATAGCATAAACGATGAGCGGTGTGATAAACGGTGCAAAAGTACCAAGTGTCGGATGGTAATCCGATCGGATGGCAATCCGGTCGGATGGCCATTCGATTGGATTGACATCAATTTTGTAAGGATGTGTTTGTGTATGATGGCTTTGAAGTTTTCGTTGTAGCATTTTGAAAATAGAGAAGTATCTCTACCATTCAGGTCGATCGATCGAACAGCAGTTCAATCGGATAGCGATCCGATTGGCAAGACACTTAGTGAGAACAGGTTCACAGCAGGATTGTCACTCGATCGGATTGCAATCCGATCGGTTGGTAATCCGTTAGTTACTGATGATATTTGAAAATTATAAAAATGATTAAGTGTCGAGGTTCCAAACGTCACATGGTCGGATGGTCGTTCGATCGGATGGCTATCCGATCGGATGGTAATCCATTCGATGTTCAAAACCTTGAAAGTTTGAATAAAAAAGTTTAAGTGTGAAACCAAGTGCAAGCCGATCGGGTGGCTGTTCGATCGGACGGCAATCCGATCGGACGGCAATCCGTCCCAATGACCTGATCGTCTTGGCACTTGATTATTTTAAAAGGTTTTGCAGTTTTGATCGAGACAGTGTGATAACATGCTAGACAACAGAAACCCCATCTTGACCCAAGTGATCCGATCGAACAGGAACCACCCTAGTCCGATTAGCTCACTGTTCGAGATGGTTGTTCATGTTTAACCCGAAATCAGTTGTCTCTAGGAATAGAATTCAGATCTTGAACTAACACATCACTAAGAAAGAGTAGAAGATCAGAACGAGCTCCGATTCTATCGGTTTTGAGTGCATTGAGTGTAAAAGAGTTGAAAGAAAGTTAGAAAACCATCTTTCAATCCTTTTAACCATGAATATGCGTAGATCTATGCCGAAACATTGTTTATTCATGTGGAAATCCTTCAGATCTAAGTTGTTCTTAGTGGAATGAAGCCAAACCTTGAAGTTCATAAGAACCCCATGATGACATCACCCTAGAACACCTCAAATCCGGTGATTTTCACGGTTAAAAGTTAAGATTCAAAGGTGAAAAAGATGAAGAAGTGCGTGTAGATCATAGAAGTACAAGATTTAGGTTGGGAACTTACAAGAATCGCGAGAAATAAAGGGAAATGAGTGCTTGAGTGCGGCTGGTCGAACAAGGAGCTGTCACATCATAAATGATGTGACAAGAGGGTATTTATAGGGTTTCCATAAAGGGAAAGTGTCAAAGTGTCGGATTGGTCACCGATCGGATGGCAGTCCGATCGGATGGCAACCCGATCGGATGGCAATCCGATCGGATGGCCGGATGGCCACTCGATCTGTTGGCCACTCGATCCAGGTGTCCGGCGCGTTGAGTTTTGTCGTTTCGATTCACGTGTTGAGTGTTGCGTTGCGATGCGATTCAAGCGAGCGATGCGATAATATTACCCATTAGTTACACAAGTAACCTAACTACTATATCTAACATACAATCACTATACATAACTTGTGTTTAGCGTTTGCGATTTAGATTGTGATGCGATAGAATTGCGATTGCGATTAAACACCTCAACATAAACATAACATGCACAGGTAACACGTAATAGCACACACACGTAAAACAATATCCAGAACACATAATCCGAGTTGCGAATGCGATAGCGATAAGTCGATTAGCGATTAAACATGCGATTAAATAGCGATTAAACCTCGATTATTAATAGATACTCCACATAATACAACTAAAATAAATAAATAATAGAATCAATTACAAGTCAAAGAAGTCAAAACAGTAGTTGAGCAAAGGAGTGACAGATCGCAATTAGCAATCTTTTCTTCCTTTGACTTAAATCTTGACTTTGACTTTCGAAACACGGGGTGTTACATTGGGTCCTAAGCATATTCGACCCGCTACCTTACAAGTTTTAATATATTTTGCATGTCTTTGCGTGTTACTATATATATTTCGTAACATTCTTTTGAAAGCTTCTTTTTGTGGTTCAATAACCTTTAAACCATCTTGAACGGCCAAATTTATGATGTGTGCAACACAAAGACTATGGAAAAAATACCCTCACAAATCGGATTCTATTTTAATTTTAAATGCATTACCGAAGTCGTATTGTTTGAGGCGTTATCAAAAGATATTGAAAAAACCTTCTTTTCCAATTTGTATGTTGTAATACATTTGTCGATTACTTTATATATAGCTTCACCGGTGTGAGGGTAATCGAATATTTAAACAAAATCGTGTGTCTCATCATTTGCCACGTCGCCGGTTCAATCCAATGGGCGGTGACACAAATATACGAGTCGGGTGAACCGTGCGGTGCGGACCAAACGTCGCTAGTCAAGTTAACACCGGTTTCTAATTTTTCAAAATAAGAAATTAATTCTATTTTAGCATTTTTCCACAATCTTAAACAATCCATCCTAAGAGTAGCACGACTTACATGGGTGTATCGTGGTTGGAGAGTTCGTTGAACCATCTTCGTATAGCGTTGGTTGTCGAAATGGTTGAACGACAAACTTTATTGGATTACAAATTTCGCCATTTCCTCCCTAGCCATATCGAAATTGTAGTTGAACAAAGTAGCGCCATCACTTTCCATGGAAGCTTGACCACTAGCGGGTTGTTGTTTCAACGCCTTGCAAAACGGTTTTTCAATGTGTTGTTTCAAGGTGGAGTTTGCGGTTTTGGCGTAAAAGTTTTGACAATGATGACAACGCACTTTTTTTTACCATTGGCATCTCGCACAAATCGAAATGTTGCCAAACATCGGGGTTGCTCTTCGTTGGAACAACACGAACCACTGTCTCGGTTGTAGACTCGCCAACATTAACCGAATCATGGGCACTAGAGGTTGCCATAGTTTTTTGAGAGTTATCGAACAAGAATGTGAGCGTTTTTTTAGAGATTTTGGAGATTAGAGAGTGGTGTAATTGAACCTAAACACCACAACCCTTTTATACTAGTTGGAGATGAATTTTAGGCAAAAAAAAAAAAAACAAAAAACAAAAAAACGGCTAACTTTCAACCCAAACGGTCATATGACCGTTACTGCATGCTGGGCGTTTTTAACCGGTTTTGTTAGAACGTTACCGGTTAACCTATTTTAAAACCGGTTTTTCCTGTTATTCGATTAATAACCGATTTTTTAAAAAACTGGTTTTGTAACCGGATTGTTCAAGAAAATGTATAATCGAGCCATAACCGGTCTAACCGGTTAGTAACCGAACCGGTTAAAAAAAACGGTTTATAAAATATCCGGTTTCGGTTTAACCGGTTATATTTAAATTTAATCAAAACTACCTCGTTTTTGATGATTTCGCATCTAAGTTAGATGCGTAACAACCTCACATTCATTTTCCTTTAGTACAATTTTTTTTTTTGGAAGGTGACTTTCAATGTACAGGACCTAGGTCACCGGGTTCATGTCGAAGACAATCCCCCGTCAGCCCCGCTCTTCGGACGCGATGTTCGATCGGGCCCCGGCCGTTGCGCAAGCTGACTTCTGCCCGGAAACCATACTGCCCCCACACGAGAGACTCGCTGGGGTAACAGCTGGGTAAAACCGGGTTGCCCTCAAGACCGCACCATGCCTCGGTAGGATACGATCCATCATTGGGACGTCCCACCCCCCGTATGCCGCAACCGGGAGTCGAACCGGCGACCTCCAAGGAGGAAGCCGGCCCAACCTTAACCAACATGGGGATAACCGGTTGAGCTAGGAGGCGGGATAATTTAGTACCTAACTTGGAACCGAGCAAATTTCTAATTGGGAGAAAAGAACTATTATATATATATTGTTTTCGAGGGATGATAAATAGTAAATTTATTTTTATAATAATATATAGTTTTTATTATTTTATTATTTAATATATTATAATATAATATTTTATTATTATATTTACAATAATGTATAGTTTTTTATTATTTATTATTTAATATATTTATAATAGTTTATTATTATATTTACTTTTAATAACATATTTTTAATTTTTTTCCTTTTTTAAAAACATATACTTCCTTTACCATTTTTTAATAATTATTTTTTCTTTTTTTAACATATATTAATTTATCGATTAATTTGATACTTCCTTAATAATTTACGTTTATAACTTTTTTCTAAAAATTTAAATACGTAGTTGTGTTTGATTTTTTCCCTGACATTCCGTTATGAGTTATGTGAAAAACAAAGTATTTATTTGGTATCATAAAACGGTACGATGCTAAATTAAATCGTTCTAACGGTTTAACTTTCTAAACAACATGATTTATTTTCAAATCACGTTTGTTTTACATTATCATTTGCTCGGTTTCGCCGCAACGCGCGACGTTAAAAAAACTTGTCTTCTTTAAATAAACATAGTTTAAACATGAACCCTTTATTCCAATTTCACAAATTTGAATGCTGGTAATTCCGGTGGTATATAATTACAATCTGAGGTGTTTCATCATTAAGTGACATCTTATTTTAACCATTATTTTAACCATTGGGTGTCAGCCCAGTGGTCACGGACCCCCACTTTAATCCGGCTCGAGGACCCTGTGAGGTCACGAGTTCGAAACCTGGTAACCCCAGGCTCTTCAGTTCCCCTCGAGTTGGTAGGGGTTTTTCCGCCAGGCAGCGTTGTCGGGTCGCTAGCTTGGAAAGTGGGATCACTTCCACGGTCGAAGGTACCGTGCATCTACCTTTTTTTTTCTATTAACAAATTGATCATTCATAATTGGTAGTAGGGTATGTTTGATCATTTGACACAAGTGGTTCGTTCATTTCAAGAAACCAAATGACATTCCATTTGTACTTAAATTGTTACAATAAATCAAAGGAATTTCAACATAACATTCTTTACATCTATTTATACAATGATCTTTTGAACTCTCCAGCACCTTTCACTTCGTATCCCTACGGTCTTCATGCAAGCAATCTCAAATTCGTGAGGTAGCTCTTCATATATATTCCAAAAGCAAGAGGAAGCTATAAGATGTTACATAGATTTTTTTTTTTAGATCTCCAACATGTTTTTAATTCCAACCCATGCTCATACGGTAAAAAAAATATACGCATCCATTTGACTTTACAAGTCAAAGAAGAACTTGTATTAATTGCAAATGTCAACATAGGATTAGGTTCAAGATTGAACAACTTCTTGAGAGTGAACTGTGTGAACTAATTTTGGCACTTGATCATTTTTTAGATTAAAAGAGTAAGATTGACATTAACAAAATATGTTTAATTAAAATCACTTAATTTTCTCCTCTCTTAACTCTCTCTCTCTCTCTCATTTCTAATTATTTCTTTTAAATACGGGGAGCATGCGTTACACTGTAGAGAGTTGCCGGGGTTTAAGTATCGCCATGACTTTGTGCGAGACGCGTTAATGGATATTCTCAGACGAGCAGGGATCTCGGCGAAGAAAGAGGCACCGGTTAATTTTCTTACAGACCCGTCGGAGGGGAGATCCACCCTACGCCCAGCTGACGTGCTAGTTTTTGGTTGGGAGGGCGGGAAACATGCTTGTGTCGATCTCACAGGTGTATCCCCACTAGCCGGGTTCCGGGAAAATGGGTTTGTGGCGGGGCAAGCGGTACTGAAAGCACAGTCAAAGAAGGTGGAAAAGCACGCGAAAGCTTGTGAGGATAATCAACATGCCTTTGTCCCCCTGGCGTTTGACACGTTCGGCTCCTTGGCGCCGGAGGCAGTTCGGTTCTTGTCTAGAGTTCAGCGTGTGGTCCATAGCAACTTTTCGACCCCTCAGGGGCGGGGCTTTGTTTTTAGTAGATTAGGGTTTTCTATTCAAAAAGGGATGGCGGCGCAGTTTGTTGCTCGTCTACCTGCTATCCTTATGTAATTTGCCCTGATGATTGGAAAAAAAAAAAAAAAAACAAAACAAAAAAAAAAAAAACAAAATTATTTCTTTATCCTTTCTTTATCTATAGATTTTGTTTTAATTTTAGCTTTAATATTGTTTTTTTATTTTATATATATATATATATATATATATGGAGAAGATCATGCGAGAACCACCTCTTATTGCGAGAACCGCGAGAACCAATGTGAACACAAAAAAAAATGCCTAAAAATAGCTAAAAATCACACAAAAATTTTTTTTTGAATTTTTTAATATTT